>CP124713.1:137617500-139012553 GCA_031232105.1 Capsicum rhomboideum
TTTTTGGAGAGTATAGACTGGTTAGTCTTGTGTCAAAGAGATAATTTAGTAAGGTTGAACTTAGGATGTGCAGTACTATTTGAGTACTTTTTGGTAGAGTTGGAGGGGACATTTTGAGGTGTAATTCATGACTTTGATTCCTTTGTTTGGTTTAAGATGTCTATGACACCAAGAGGAATTAGAATTGCTACTACAAATGGTTATCACCAAGTATGAAGATATTTACAAAGTCTTTGTAAATTGTGGTTCCAAGAAGAAACTAATGCACATATTATAATGACATAATTTAAGTCTTCTCTTGAGTGATCGCTCACAGGACGATATATATTAGTAATAAAAATATTGATATGATAGCTACAAGGCATAACGAGCCTGATTTTATAGCTTAAAGTCTCAAATATGGCTATATGTCCGATAGACTGGGTCAAAATATGTGACAAGACCACTCTTAAAAGCATAAACAATCTAGAAACCTGCGTATACCAAGATTTTTTCTCCTCCTATACGTGTAATTGACATTTGGTACATGATGCTGATACCAAATTATCAGTTTCCAGCACCTAGAATTTGTTATCAAGGTTCATATATATACCATCCATTTTAATCTTTGATCAGCAGAAGCATTAGTGAACTCGACATGAGCTGACTTTCTTAGGAAGACACATTTCTATTGAGGCAGGCATAATTACTAATCGTATTCCTTCCATAAAAAATACTAAGTGTTTGATTCAACGTCTTTACTAATTTTACTAAAACTGACAGTCACAGTTGTATGCCATATTAGAGTTATGTCATGCTTTTGATAGTATTTGTTCCCTAGTCAGAGACTTGGTTGGATGCCAGATCTATTTCACTTGAGCGGTACGGACGTAGATAATATCATCACAACCCATCTTTTCATACTTCTAAGGATGCTTTAAGAAGCATCTCGAAGGAGTGTAAGAACATACATTTTTCTTTAATCAATGTGAAACGTAAGCAGAAAGAAGGAAAAGGAAAAACGCGATTCAACTCCTTATGGGAGAAATTATCCAAATAATGATTTTCTTTGGTTGTCTTGCAATGGTGGCCTGAATGAAATGGTGCAAAGTAGTCTCTGGTTCTCTGTAGTAGAATGGGCCTAACTTATACAATAATTACTTCTCTTTACTATTGATCGTGTAGTTACTTCTTTTATTTCTTGACCACAAGGGAAATGTAAGAAGTGTTCTTTGGAAGAATAAGAATTTCTTTTTTGAAAAATAACGAATATATGGTATAGTTTACAAAGCTAACATGACCCATACATCGAGTGTCAATCACATAAATAAGCATTGTGATTGGCAAAAAAAATAAGATCAACATATATAATGAGCCAAGGACTGTAATTAATATTTATGTCATAAAACACATTATTCCATTTGTAACAAGTACAATATATTAGGATTTTCCTTTTGTTTTTGTACATGTATGAAGCTACAATACTCTTTTTACATGTTTATTAGTGGATGCCGATGTTTTTTATTAATTGATGTAGAAATAATATAAAATGAGTTATATTCTTATTGAATAATCTTCATTTTTATAGACGTTTCTGTTCTTATGTGTTTATTTTGGTATTTTGTAGTTTTTTCTCTTGATATGGTCAGCTTTGTCGTTTTATATTCAAGGTGCTATGGTGTTTTTTTTTAATCCATGGCTTCCTCTTCTTTAATATTATTCTAAATAATTTTGCTCTTTATCCATAGTACTTAATCTTTTATTGTTCTTTCAGATGAGTTTCTTTCTTCAAGTTGGAATTTGAAAATATTCAAAAAGCAAAATATGACGATTAATTTGGAATGATTAAAGTTTTTGATTAGAAATTTTTCATAATACAATGTAGATATCTGAACTAATAGCATTTCATTGTTGTCTTATACCGCGCGAAGTGCAGGTCCTTTTACTAGTTTGGTAGAATTCTAAATCCAAACATGCAGCAATATCCAAAAGTAAGCAAATTGAGGTGAACTTCACAACTGATGAAAAAGTTTCCTCATAATCTATTCCAGCTTCTTGAGTAAAACTTTTTGCCGCCAATTGTGTTTTGTGTCTTTCTATTGACCCATCTGATTTGCGTTTAACTTTAAGAATTCATTTGTTCCTAATAGCTCTACGCCCAGAAGGAAAGTCAACTAGATCCAATACTTTATTGGTTTTGGTGAACTCTAATTTTTCTTTCATCGCTTTTACCCATTCATCTTTTTCAGGGCTTGATAAAGCCTCAATCCCAAGAAACAATAATCCTCAATATCATAAGATTGTTTAGGTACACCTTTTTTGATTCTCTTACGCAATTGAAGTTTAGATTCCTCCATAGGATTTTTGGATTCAAAACTCCCACTTGGACCAAGAACTATTTCTTGATCTAATGGATAATAAAGTATGTCCGATGATAATGTCTGATCATCTGAATTCAATATTTCGTAAAGAGGCTCACTATTCTTTATTTCACCCTTTTTGATAAAATTATTTTCTAGAAATTTGACATCTCGTGATTAAATTTCAGTAGTACTTCCATCCCCCAATTCACCAATGAACACATACCCTTTGGAGTGTTCTGAGTGTCTTATATAGATACATTTCTTTTCTTTTGGACTTAGTTTACAAAAGCTCAAACTCACCAAAATGATCTTTAATATGTACAGCACAACCCCAAGGTCGTAGATCATTAAGGTTTGATTTATGATCAGTTTATAGTTCATAAGAAGTAGAAGATAGTGATTTAGAATGTACTTTATTTAATATGTAGGCTGCAGTCAATAACTCATCTCCCCAGAAAGAGATTGGTAAATTTGTATGTGCCATCATAGACCTTGTCATATCCAACAATGTTTTATTCCTTCTTTCAGCTACACCAGTTTGTTGAGGTGTATAAAGAATAGTTAACTGTTTGATAATGCCTTTTTCAGTACATAATTCTTCAAACTATTTTGACAAATATTCACGACCTCTATCGGCTCTTAAAGCCTTTATACTTTTATGTAATTGATACTCAACTTGATTCAAATATCTTTTAAAGCACTCAAGTGCTTCAGATTTATGAGAAATCAAATAGACATAACCAAAGATCGTCAATAAATGTAATGAAATATAAAGCATCAGACCTTGCCCTCACATTCATTGGACCACAGATATCAGAATGAATTAATTGCAGCGGAAATTCAGCTCTTTTAGCCTTCCCAAATGATTTACGAGTAATCTTTCCAGCAAGACAATTTTCACATATTGGCATATCAATTTTGAAGAAAGAACGTAGATGTCCTTCATTTGCCTATTTATTCATCCGATCTTGCCCTATGTGACCCAATCTCTCAGGACGTGTAATAACGTCAACATCATTTGGCTATATATAATAGGAGAGGCGAAAGCCTCATGTGCTGCCCAATGTAAGCACCACAAAATTTCAATTTGATAATTAAATAAAAATATTAACTAGTAAGTAATAATTTCAAATACAAAAACTATTAATTAACCAACAAAAATAGGATATATCTGAAACTATTAACTACTTCCAGTCACGATTGCCACTTTCAAAGGAGGGGCAAAATGCGAAAGACCGTACTCATATGACGATAGGAAGTCACGCAAATCACCCTCTCAATTTGACATAAAAAGACAAATCCAACCCCTTTTTCGGATTTTATGGGTAAGATTTTCCTCTACTATATATTCTGTCAGTGAATTTTTATTATGGTTACTAAAGTTTGCTTCTTAATTTCTCAGATTTTGACACAAAAAGGCACAAATCAAATATTCAGCAAACATCTCGATGGATTTTGATTGGTAATATTTCCCCTTTCTAGAGTATATCTCTCCCGGTTGAAACGGTTGCCAATTTTTTTTATCCTATTGACAGTTGGCACGCAATTGTTTTGTTCACCTCTCTTTGGGTCTTTCTTTGTTTTGTTGTTCGACGTTTTCTTGGGGAAACAAAAAAAATATAATGGAATTTAATTATGTTATGTGAGTTGTTTAACGTATATCTTCTGCAGACACTTTTAGAATACTGAGATTTTTTTTCCTTCTAATTAGCAGATGTTTACAAACGGAATGAGGGAGAGTGTTCCTTCAATGATCTGCTAATGATACATTGGCAGATGTTTACAAAAAATTATCCTCTTGGAACCGAGGTTTACAAAAAGTGTTACTCTTGAAGCATCCCTTTGAAGCGTTAAAGATATAATTCATGTACAATGGAAAACATAGTAGATGACTTGGGGGTAACACCTCTTCATCAAGAGTGTTGCAAAATAAATAACTTATGGTGTGCCTCTTAGAGCTAGTGATTCTTCCACTTTACATACTACTTCCTTGGACTATAATTAAAAGAATGAATAAGTGATGTAGTTGATTTGTGGGAATGAGCAAAGTCATTACACGATATAAATACTAATACCTTTCATCTATATATTATATGAGAGTAAATAACTCAAATCATCACCCAATTATGAACTTTTATCTCATAAAGTTACTCTATTTGATCTTTACTCAGAAAGTCACTCAACTATAACATTTTTATTCAGAAAGTCACTCAACCTAGTTAATTATTTTTTAAAAACAAAATTTGCTTATGTGGAATTTTTATTTAAAAACAAAATCCTAAAAAATAAAAGTGTCCATTTAATAACCCTTTTATCCTTACCCCCTAAATAGTTTTTCTCTTTTTCTTCTCCTTCTCAATTTCTTCCTCTTCACCTAAAATACCAAAGCTCCAGCCAATGTTATATTATACTGCTTAGTTAATTAATGTGGTAAACTAACTAAGTTCTCGTACTAGACTATACGGCTTACTATTAATGTATGTACTTTTAGTAGTGTAATAATCAAGGCAAAATTCATATCAGCTACGGGAATATATTGGGTATATAAAGAAGTGCGTATTACATCTCCTACTGCATTTTGAAAAATATAGACCTAAATCCAAAACTAACTATATATCACTAGACACTAGTGGGCTGGAACAAATTTCAACATTCAATTTAAGCATATCTCGCATATATAAAACATGAATCCAACAATTTAAATTGATAGTAGGACAAATCTCAGCGAGATATCCTTTGGTATTTTAGGGGAAGGGGAAGAAAGTGAGAAAGAGAAGAAAAATGAGAAAGATTTAATTTAGGGGGTAAGGATATAAGGGCCATTAAATGGATTTTTTTATTTTTTAGGATTTTGTTTTTAAATAAAAATTTCACATAAGCAAATTTTGTTTTAAAAGAATAATTAAATAGGTTGAGTGACTTTCTGAGATAAACGTCCATAGTTGAGTGACCATTTGAGTTATTAACTCTATTATATGAGGAATGGAAAGTTCAAGAATGTTTTCTATTATGTCAAGTTTAGTGCATAAGAAGAAGACACTTTTGACATTCTCTGCATTGTGATCTGTGACACAATTGTACATCTTTATTACACGACTCATGTGTTTCATTGTCAGGTTATAGTTAATAACGTAGGAGAGAAGATTCCTAAAAGAATAGGATCAATCCCTATAAAAGTTGCAATTGCAATGAATGTCCAGCTCCTTGGTGTGTACAACTAGCAAGAGAACTTCAGTGACCCCATTATAGTCACCGGTAATAACTTCTCCTCATTGTATGCTCCTCTTATTCGTGTAGTCATATATGTTCTTCTGAGAACGTGCCTGATGATCACGTTGTAAAGCTTCTAGATAGTAAGCCATGTAGTATGAGCAATGAAGGCGCCAGAAGTAAACATTACTTCAAATATTTAATAACAATGAGATTGCTTATATTTAACTAACTGAAATAGAAAATTTATAATAGGAAACCTAAGCAACGAAACATTAACAAAGAAGGGGATGAGATGCCCAAAGAATCGGAGGTGAGAAATATAGACTTTGTAGCACAATACACAATAGACTTCCTTGCTTGCCTCATATTTTGCTATTTAAAAGTATTCTCTCCATCATTCGGTTCACACCTTCACAAGTAGCATATTTATTCCTTAGGTTCATAACAGTTGAAGCTGTTTTTCTTTGCCTCAATCTGTTGTAGTTTTCGCTGCAGAGGTTTCTCTCCTCTTTTGTTTTCTGTTTTTACAAAGAAGTTTTCTATTGTGGAATTTTTTTCTGTTCCAATTTGATAATTATGCTTGACAAAGTTTCAAACTTTGTTGCAGATTTTATAATTTTCTAGAGATCTACTTTCTGTTGTTTGTAGACCTGTAATTTTCTTCATTGGTTTGTTCTTTGTATTTCGTTCTCTGCATATATGTCGTATCTACTGAAAGATCTGGAAAAGTTATTTTCATGAATGATTCATTTTTTATTTGTCAAATATTTCGAGTATGCTTGCCTGTTGATTTAATTTCCATGAGGATATCATACAACGTTGGTATCTATTTGGTTCTTAGTGTATCATATAATGTTGGTTTCGTTCAAAATAGTCATTTCCTTTTTTTGCCTACTTAGATTAATTCGGACATATATGGAGTGACATGGATAGTAAGGATTCATATAGTTGATAGCTTGAGATTAAGATATAGTTATGGGTGTACATAACGAATACCCTTCTATGGTTGTTGCGCATTAAATGAACGAGAAGTTCAGCACCACCTTTACTAAGCAGGAAAACATCATTATCATAACCATAAAATTCTTCTTGAACCATTTTTTTATGAAACAGTCCGAAACATTGTTGTTTCCGGGTACAACTATATGTATTTGAACAATAAGAGCTTCAACTTTAAGTTCAAGAATAAGTTCAAGAACAACTAAGAAGTTCAACAACTTCAAACACAAATTCAACAACAATGAACTATCAAAATGAAGTTTCTACTATTTTCTGGAAAATAGGAAAACCGTAAGAAAGGAGATGAAACAGAAATGTAGAATCAAGTCCACCGAATTCACGGTGTGTCCTTAAGGAATTTATTCCCCTCAAGTACCCGAGGTTATGGAATCTTTCCTCCCAGGATAAAATGATTCTCTTTAGTAGAATAGTGGTACCTCAAATTCTACCGAACTTCAAACGCACTCAATGATTTGATGATCACACTTGAGATTTTCAAGAAGAAGAAGATGTTTTTTCTTTCACAAATTTCGTGTCAATACCTGAGGAATAAGTCAGGTATTTATAGCCAAAAGGTAGTGCTTCAGAAGAGAAGCAAAGGTTCATGAAAAGAGACAACCTGCGGGCGGTGGCAACATGCAACCGCAGGTCGTCGTTTGATGATTTTCAGAATCTGTCCTACCTTCTGAGAAGCTTACCTGCGTCCGCAGGTGATGACCTGCGCACGCAGGTCATCCTTTTCGCGTGAAGTAGTGTGTCGCGTTCTCGAAGGGTCGTAAATATCATTTCTTATCGGATTTTTGGATTACCATATCACTATTTTTCAAGTTTCAAATGAATTTTGTCCAAAAAGATAGTCTCTCGATCGATCATTTTTCAAATCCAAATCCAAATCCAAATTCGAAGCCGAGCCGAGCGAGCGACAACGACGATGACGCGAGGCTTGTCTTGTTCTTGCCTCACTATCCAAATGAAGGGGAGTGTTCCAATATAAACACTAAGAAGTTTCTTTGTGGGAGAACTTTACTTTCTTAAAGTGAACTAGACATTTCACTTTCCCTCTAATTTTTCTTCCCTCTATTTTTTCCATTCACAATACAGTTAGAACCCAACAATCCCCCACATGAATGGGGAATGACTATTTCAACAAAGAATTTACGGGCTAGTGTGTGATCAACAAGCAAAAACTAATTGCATCTGGATAAGTAGGTTTTCCTTTGAACTTTCCATAGTGACTTGCATCGGATGCACTCGGTCAATCGGTAGCTATGATATCTTTGAACCGTCGAACTTTAATGTACACCTAGACAAACAAGTCACACAACCAGCCTTTTACCATTTATGGTTCTCACGGTTTTATTCGTTTCAGTCACGAACACGACCTGGTTTCATGAGAGCATAGAGAATAGGCCTTTACTATCATTGTCCTTGAAGCGGCTTCCACTTCACCCTCACATAGGTGATTCCTAAACATTTCAATCCTATAGATCAAACTATTTGATCAAATTTGCCAAACTTAGAAACCATTAAAAGACTTCCAACCATAAGTCTCATCCTTATTTCCTAAACATTGTCTCCATTATGAGAACGGGTTGAGTTAATTGACAATGTTGAACCGTCAATCACAATTTTTTTTGATCTCCTTGAATCTAGCTCTTAGGATCTCCAGTCCGCTAGGTAGAGTTACCGCTATAATGACTTGTCCTAGGCCTTAAACCCATTCCCTTCGATGATTTCTCAACTCCCTCTCTAGATAGGCCTTTTGTAAGTGGATCCGACACATTATCCTTTGACTTTACATAGTCAATCGTGATAATTCCACTAGAGAGAAGTTCTCTAATGGTATTATGTCTCCGTCTTATATGACGAGATTTACCGCTGTACATCATGCTCCCTGCCCTACCTATTGTTGCTTGACTATCACAGTGTATGCATACTGGTGCCAATGGTTTGGGCCAATAAGGAATATCTTCCAAGAAATTTGGAAGCCATTCAGCTTCGTCACCGGCTTTATCTAATGCGATAAATTCAGATTCCATAGTAGAGCGGGCAATACAAGTCTGTTTGGATGATTTCGAAGAGACTGCTCCTCCACCTAAAGTAAACACATATCCACTCATGGATTTTACTTCATTTGATTCAGTGATCCAACTTGCATCACTATATCCTTCAATTACCACTGGATATTTGTTATAATGCAAAGCAAAGTCTTGAGTATGTTTTAGATACCCCAAAACTCTTTTCATTGCCATCCAATGAGTTTGATTAGGATTACTCGTGTACCGACTTAATTTAATAATAGTGCATGCTACATCCGGTCGCGTACAATTCATGATATACATCAAACTTTCCAACACTCTTGCATAATCCAATTGTCATCAAACTTTCCAACACTCTTGCATAATCCAATTGTGAATCACTTTCACCTTCATTCTTTTGAAGTACAAAGCTCACATCTAATGGAGTCTTGGCAATATTGAAATTCAAATACTTGAACTTGTCAAGTACCTTTTCAATATAATGAGACTGTGACAATGTCAACCCTTGTGGAGTTCTATGAATTTTTATTCCTAAGATCACATCCAGAACTCCAAGGTCTTTCATATCAAACTTGTTCTCAAGCATTTATTTCATAGCATTTATGTCAGAAATGTCTCTACTGATGATCAACATGTCATCCACATACAAACAAACAATGACTTTATGATTTAGAGTGTCTTTAATGTAAACACATTTATCACATTCATTTATTTTGAATCCATTTGCCAACATGGTTTGGTCAAACTTTGCATGCCACTGTTTGGTGCTTGTTTTAGTCCATAAAGTGACTTAACAAGTTTGCACACTTTCCTTTCTTTACCACAAACCACAAAACCCTCAGGTTGTTCCATGTTAATTTCTTCCTCCAATTCTCCATTTAAGAATGTTGTTTTCACATCTATTTGATGGATTTCATGACCCTATACCGCAGCTAATGCAACTAACATATGAATGAACGCTATCCTTGTTACTGGTGAGTATGTGTCAAAATAGTCAAGATCTTCTTTTTGTCTAAAGTCTTTCACTACAAGTCTTGCCTTGTATTTGTCAATAGTACCATCAGCTTTCATTTTCCTTTTGAAGATCCATTTAGAACCTAAAGGTTTATTTTCTGGAGGAATATCAACCAACTCCCAAGTATGGTTGCTCAAGATTGAATCAATCTTACTATTTACAGCCTCTTTCCAAAAGGATGAGTCCGCAGACGACATCGCTTCTTTAAACGTTAGAGGTTCATTTTCAAGAAGAAATGTTACAAAATCTGATCTGAAGGAAGTCGACGTTCTTTGTTGCTTACTATGCCTTGGATTCTCTTCATTAAGTACATTCTCTCTTGGTTCATCTCTAGGACATTTATGTCACGCCCCGAATCCCATTCGGGCCGTACTGGCACCCGAAGCCGTTGAGGCCCGAGAGAACCAATCTTTGCTTAATACATTCATATGCATGTCTCATATTATATCTTATGCAACTATGCGAAAGTCGTGAAAAACTTATACAATATATGAAACTTGGCCGTTACGGCCATCAAGTCAATATGATAATACATCTCTTACATTTATCTTCCCACATACGTCTACAAAGCCTCTAACCAATACATATACATAACCACCTTACAGTCGAGACAAGTCCCCGCTTTATACAATATTTACAATACCAAAACCATGAACACATATGACTCGGAAAGCCCCGAACCAACTGGAGCTCACCAATGATCCGCGGATGACTCGTAGCCTACAGTGGAGGTCTACCTGTGACTGCAACAAGTAAGGTAAATTCCCCAAGAGGGGTCAGTACGAAGAATGTACTGAGTATGTAAGGCTCCTATGAAACTTCATTATACATAATAACAACAATGGAGTCAATATAAGAGAAATAGTCAATGCGGATAAACCCTTGTTCTGAATGTGGAACCATGCGCCTTACATTTATTATTTTCCTTATTTTTACATTCATCATCTTTATTAGTCATCCACCTTATTGGTGGGTTATTATGGTCATCCACCTTATTGGTAGGTTATTATGGTCATCCACCTTATTGGTGGGTAGTCATCCACTTTTTTTAGTGGGTAGTCATCCACTTTAGTAGTGGGTAGTCATCCACCTTTTGGTGGGTAGTCATCCACTTTAGTAGTGGGTAGGTCATCCACCTTTTGGTGGGTAGTGAATAGTATTAGGGTACGCTCGAGCTAGGCTTATGTGCCCCTTTGAGTCGTCCCGGTTCTCAAACATTAACCCATATATGTATTACTTTATTCCTTTGCTTTTGAGATATTCGCACCTTTACTTGTGAGAGATTGATTCGTTCACTTATGAGAGATTGATATATATTTAAAGTCATAACATTATTGGAACTTTGAAGCCATGTCCATCATTATGTAACACATGAACAACAACGACTAAGGAATGAGGAATATGTGACTTAACAATAGGTAACAACCTGAAATGAAATACCTTTGGACATTTCAGAATGGAATAAGTACAATGTCAATATGGGCAATATGCTGCAGAAGGATATAGAAAGAGTAACCTTACATACCTTATCTTCTCAATACCAAAACACAATCCTATACGTGAACATGAATACAATACTCAATACCATCATGATCTACATACTCTTCCATGCATATAATATATTACATCACAAGAATAAAAGCTTGAAAAATGATGATCTTGTCCAAAAAAAGTGTTGTTGCCTTAGGGTTATTAGGGTTTGGGTTGAGAGAAATGTTGGAGAAATTTCTAGAATGGCATGTGCCTTTTGAATGAATAAAATCTGATTTTGTGGCCTTTATATAGCCCCTTTTAATCTTATCCTTAGTCATGCTTTATCAATAATTGATGGTCAAAGGGAGAATGGGTCATTTGACCCATTGGGCCATGTATTTTGCCTCATTTTGGGCCTTCATTGAGCCCAATTCATTTAACCCAATAAAATCAATGCATAATCCACCAAATTTCCCATGTTTAAATCATTTCATAAGTTTTATGATAATATTACAACTCATGAGATTTATATTCGTAGCCTCAATCCCAAGAACAAGTGATTCTAGCCACGCATGACTTATTTTGATCGAAAGGGTAAAAACGTCATTTGGATGCCCAAAACGTCCAAGTGTAATCTCACCAAGATGAAAGAATTATATAATAACCCAAGAATCACATTTATAGGCTCGTGGTTGGCGAAGAAATGAATGAATGAGCAAATGATGAAATGAATGATAATGAAATGAAAAAATGAATGATGATGATATCCTTAAGACAACATCACGAACGCGGTATGGTTATAATGCACCCTTAGTTTTTATGGGTTTAATGAATAGGGTGTTCAATCCATTGTTAGGTGTGTTCAAGATAATGTTTAGAGATGAAATTCAGGATTATAAGAGAGCCATGCTAATCACTTGCGACAAGTGTTACGGATTCTTTGTGACCGTAAGCGATATGTGAAGTTCTTTAAATGTGTGTTTGGTTAAAATATGTATCATTCTAGAGTCACATTGTATAGGATGAAGGAATGAAGGTTGATACGCAAAGGATAGAGATAGTGAAAAATTGGCTAAGGCCTACGATGCTTACAGAGATCCATTGTTTTCTGAGGTTGGTTGGTTATTATAGGAGAATTGTTAAAGGATTTTCTTCTTTCCCTACACCCTTAACGAGACTTACACATAAGGCAATCAAGTTTCAGTGGATTGATGCATGTGAGAAAAGTTTTCGAGAGTTGAAAGAGAAAGTAACTTCCACACCAGTTTTAAGTACTTCCCAAAGGCACAGAATGTTATGCAGAGTATTGTGATGCTTCCGGGGTTGGCCTCGGATGTGTGTTGATGTATCATGGTAAGGTCATAGCATATGCCTCACGACGGTTGCGGCCACATGAGAGAAATTTCCCAACACATGACCCTGAACTAGCAGCTGTGATAATTGCTGTAAAAATATGATGTCACTATTTGTAAGGGATTCATGTCGACATAGATACTGACCATAAGAGTTTGCAATATATATTTAACCCAAAAGACTTAAACTTGAGGTAGCGAAGGTGGCTTCAACTACTAAAAGATTATGACATTGGTATCTTGTAACATTTGGGAAAAGCAAACGGGGTAGCTGATACATTAAGCTGCAAGGCAATAGGAAGTATTAATGGCCAGCTCACAGAAAAGAAAGATATAGTCAAGAAATCTTGAAACTCCAGATGAAAGAATTATAGTGAACAATGCGGCAAAAATCTTCATTTGTAGCCAAGAGAAGAAACAATACGCAATTCTATTTTCTTTCAATTGAAAAAGAATGTACAATGAAGTTCGCCAAAGGTATTTGAGTCTACACAAAAGGAAGTACTTCAATATCAAAGAAGATTTTGCATACTAAATATAGATGAGCTAAAGAAATGAATTATGACGGAAGCACATCATTCACGTTATTCTATTTATTCGGGAACAAACAAAATGTATCATGACGTGGAAGAAATATGTTGGTGAGGCAATATAAAGAAACAGAACATTGTAAAAGTTGGTACCTCATTGTCTGAATAGTCAATAGGTAAAAGTAGAGCATGGGAAACCTGGAAGTTATATGCAATGTATCAATCTTCCAGTTTGGAAATGGAACATGATTAACATGGGTTCTATCATAGATTTACCTCTTGTTAAAGTTACATCCTGGAAGTTATATCCTACGCAGCTTTATAGGGAAGTGGGCCTACATAACGTGCCAAATGAGGTTACCCGAAGATTTGGGTAGGTGGCATATAAATTAGCACTACCCCAAGAACTCTCCACAGTTCATTCATTCCATGTTTCATTTTTAAAATTATATAGGGGATCCATCTCGTATTGTTATCAGTGGAGATGTACAAATCACAGAGGATCTCACATATGAAAAGGTAATTATTATTACCTATTGTTATTCTAGATCGATAAGTGAAAGGATTAAGAAATGCAGAAGTCGCTTCTGTAAAGGTACTATTGGGGGATTAGCAAGTAGAAGAAATGACATGGGAAACCGAAGAAATAATGAAATTTAAAGTACTTGTAATTGTTGTAAAGGGAGAAAAAGTTCAAGGTACGGAATTGGAGTAGTAACAAGTAAATTTTTACAAGTGTTATGTGTATATGATAACATGAAGGATACACTTAGACTTAAATTTGTTTCAATGAGATAATGTTTTTAACATTCGAGGACGAATGTTTCTAAGGGGGGAAGAATGTAACACCCCGTACATTCCCGACCCTACTTTGATTGATTGGTGACCTAGGGTGTGATTATACACCTTAGCTTCGAGAGCACTAAGTACATATGTTGCATTGGTTTTGGACGGAACATTTGATATCGTACTAGTCAATGTGATTGGACTCTTGAAGGAAGAGTTAGTAACTTGTTCAAACATTTTAGGAGTGATAAGTGAGGCTTGAAGGTCTTCCAAACAAAGGGTTTTAAAGATAAGAGGTAAGATAAAGAGTTGAACTTAAAGTATCTAATCGAATCCGCAAAGAAAAGTCGAAGAAAAGAAAAATTTCAAAAACTAAGTGTGGGGCGCGCCCAGGGGCGTGCCAGGCCTCTCTGGGCTAAAATTTTTGTGTCTCAGGCAACAAGAGGGCGCGCCAGACAGCGTGCCAGGCCACCGCTGCACACCTTTCAAAAGCTAAAATTTTTCTTAAGTCTATGGGACGCCCGGGGCCGTGCCGGGGTGCTTTTTTTCGGATTTCTTCGCCAACCTCATTTCATTCATTTTTTTATTTTTTTTGTAACCCCGCAACTGATTACCCAAATCTTCAACTCTGGGGAGGAAATATTTATTCGTAATCATTACCTTATTCAGTTGCCGATAGTCGACACATATTCTTAATGTACTGTCTTTTTTTCATACAATTAACACTGGTGCACCCCCAAGGGGACGTACTAGATCCTTTGTATCCCTTGTCCTACTGGTCTTTTAATTGCTTCTTTAATTCTCGTAACTCTGCTACAGCCATTCTATATGGAGGAATAGAGATAGGCTAAGTGCCAGGAATCACCTCAATACCAGACTCACTTCTCGTTCTGGAGATAAACCTGGAAGATTTCCAGAAAATACATCAAAAAATTCATGTACAACTGGAACCGTTTGAAGAGTCGGTAGATTCACATCAGTATCTTTCCCTTTTACTAAGTGACATATGTACTCCTTTAGGTATAAATGTGGCACGCAACACATCGATAAGTAAGACTCTACTCAGACACGGCTTTGTAGACACCCTTAGGACGACCTGCTTTGATACCACTTTTGTCACGCCCCAAATCCCATTCGGGACGAACTGGCACCCGAAGCCGTTGAGGCCCGAGAGAACCAATCTTTGCTTAATACATTCATATGCATGTCTCATATTATATCTCATGTAACTATGCGAAAGTCGTGGAAAACTTATACAATATATGAAACTTGGCTGTTAGGGCCATCAAGTCAATATGAACATACATCTCATACATTTATCTTCCCACATACTTCTACAAAGCCTATAACCAATACAATACATAACCACCATACAGTCGGGACAAGTCCCCGCTTTATACAATATTTACAATACCAAAACCATGAACACATATGACTCGGAAAGCCCCGAACCAACTGGAGCTCACCAATGATCCGTGGATGACTCGTAGCCTACAGTAGAGGTCTAACTATACCTACAACAAGTAAGGTAAATTCCCCAAGAGGGATCAGTACGAAGAATGTACTGAGTATGTAAGGCTCCTATGAAACTTCATTATACATAATAACAACAATGTAGTCAATATAAGAGAAATATTCAATGCGGATAAAACCTCGTTCTGAATGTGGAACCATGCGCCTTACATTTATTATTTTACTTATTTTTACATTCATCATCTTTATTAGTCGTCCACCTTATTGGTGGGTTATTATGGTCATCCACCTTATTGGTGGGTAGTCATCCACTTTTTTTAGTGGGTAGTCATCCACTTTAGTAGTGGGTAGTCATCCACCTTTTGGTAGGTAGTCATCCACTTTAGTAGTGGGTAGTGAATAGTATTAGGGTACGCTCGAGCTAGGCTTATGTGCCCCTTTGAGTCGTCCCGGTTCTCAAACATTAACCCATATATACATTACTTTATTCCTTTACTTTTGAGAGATTCGCACCTTTACTTGTAAGAGATTGATTCATTCACTTATGAGAGATTGATATATATTTAAAGTCATAACATTATTGGAACTTTGAAGCCATGTCCATCATTATGTAACACATGAACAACAACGACTAAGGAATGAGGAATATGTGACTTAACAATAGGTAACAACCTGAAATGAAATACCTTTGGACATTTCGGAATGGAATAAGTACAATGTCAATATGGGCAATATGCTGCAGAAGGATATAGAAAGAGTAACCTTACATACCTTATCTTCTCAATACCAAAACACAATCCTATACGTGAATGGGAATATAATAGTTCAGCTCCTTCCTTACGTTTCACTCTACAACACAAGTACATAACGAAACCAACATTAACCACAAGCTACATTCCAAGTGTATAAGACGACCATGAGTTACATGATTTCCCTATAACATTATTTCACTCCTTTACAATACAATTCATGGCCTTATCATACCAACAATACCATAACATTTTATACATTGACCAAGACATCATAAACCAATAGCTTTTCACACCAAGTTCCTCCTTTACATTTTCTCATTAACACCACATCACAATGAACTCCTCAAATCACTTCAATACATTTTATAACCAAAATTCCACAATTTACTCATATAGAAAAATAACAAGTTATGGAACATAACCACACCATACATGTTGATATTTCATCCATACCATGCATTTTTACTAAAACCTTAAGTCTCCTTTCAAGGCTAAAATACATAGATGACAAATCTTTCACAAAAAAACAAAAGTGCACTACTTATAATTTTAGCCATAACCATCATGATCTACATACTCTTCCATGCATATAATATATTAAATCACAAGAATAAATACTTACTCAAGCTTGAAAAATGATGATCTTGTCCAAAAAAAGTGTTGTTGCCTTAGGGTTATTAGGGTTTGGGTTGAGAGAAATGTTGGAGAAATTTCTAGAATGACATGTGCCTTTTGAATGAATAAAATCTGATTTTATGGCCTTTATCTATCCCCTTTTAATTTTATCCTTAGTCATGCTTTATCAATAATTTATGGTCAAAGGGAGAATGAGTCATTTGACCCATTGGGCCATGTATTTTGCCTCATTTTGGGCCTTCATTGAGCCCAATTCATTTAACCCAATAAAATCAATGCATAATCCACCAAATTTCTCATGTGTAAATCATTTCATAAGTGTTACGATAATATTCCAACTCATGAGATTTATATTCGTAGCCTCAATCCCAAGAACAAGTGATTCTAGCCACGCATGGCTTATTTTGACCGAAAGAGTAAAAACGTCATTTGGATGCCCAAAACGTCCAAGTGTAATCTCACCAAGATGAAATAATTATATAATAACCCAATAATCACATTTATAGTCTATTGGTTGGCAAAGAAATTTGGCAAAAAGCACCCCGGCACGGCCCCGGGCGCCCCATAGACTTAAGAAAAATTTCAGCTTTTGAAAGGTGTGCAGGGGCGGCCTGGCACGCTGCCTGGTGCGCCCCCTTACTGCCTGAGACACAAAAAGTTTAGCCCAGAGTGGCATGGTACGCCCTTGGGCGTGCCCACACTTAGTTTTTGAAAATTTTCTTTTCTTCGACTTTTCTTTGCGGATTCAATTAGATACTTATCTCTTAGCTTACCTCTTAGCTTTAAAACCCTTTGTTTGGAAGGCCTTCAAGCCTCACTTATCACTCCTAAAATATTTGAACAATTTTTTAACTCTTCCTTCAAGAGTCTAATCACATTGACTAGTACGATATCAAATGTTCCGTCCAAAACCAATGCAACATACGTACTTAGTGCTCTCGAAGCTAAGGTGTATAAGCAAACCCTAGGTCACCAATCAATCAAAGTAGGGTCGGGAATATATGGGGTGTTACAATTTAGACCCTTCACTCGACAATTCATTTCGAGACTTATACGGATAAATGTGTTCAAAGAACTCAACATTATCTGCTTCGATTACCACATTATAATGGATATACGGATGTTCGGATTTATGAACCAAAAATCGACATGCTTTACTATTTGTAGCATATCCGATGAAAACACAGTCCACAGTTTTTGGTCCTATTTTCAACCTTTTAGGTATAGGAACTTGGACTTTGGCTAGACAACCACACACTTTGAAATATTTCAAGTTGGATTTTCTTCCTTTCCATTTTTCATATAGAATAGATAGTTTCTTTCCATGGGGCACTCTATTGAGTATGCGATTAGCTGTAAGGATAGCCTCCCCCCCACAAGTTTTGCGGTAAACCTGAACTTATTAGTAAGGCATTGATCATTTCCTTCAATGTTTGGTTTTTCCTTTCCGCAATCCCATTTGATTGGGGTGAATACGGGGCTATACTTTGATGGGCAATTCCATTTTCCAAACATATCTCCGCAAAAGGAGATTCATATTCTCCACCCCTATCACTTCTTATCATTTGATCTTTTTATCCAACTAATTTTCAACTTCAGTTTTATATTGCCTAAATGCATCTATTGCCTCATCCTTACTATTCAGCAAATAGACATAACAAAATCTAGTGCAATCATCGATAACAGTTATGAAATACTTTTTCCACCACGAGATGGTGTCGACTTCATATCACAAATGTCTGTGTGAATTAAGTCTCAGGGATTGGAATTCCTTTCAACAGACTTGTACGGATGCCTAGCATACTTCAATTCAACACATGTTTGACACTTTGATTTACTGCACTCAAAGTTAGGCAAAACTTCCAGGTTAATCAATTTTCGCAAGGTTTTGTAATTGATATGTCCCAAACGTTCATTTCATAATTCATTTGACTCAAGCAAGTAAGAAGAAGCCTCAACTTTATTCTTTTCAACAGCCATTACATTAAGTTTGAAAAGACCCTCAAAGAGGTAGTCCTTTCCTACAAATATTTCACTCTTGCTTGTTTCAACTTTCTCCGAACTAAACACACATTTAAACCCATTTTTAATTAGTAGTGTTATCGACACTAAGTTCTTTCTAATAGTAGGAACATGGAGAACATTGTTGAGAGTCAACACCTTGTCGGAAGTCATTTTGAGGAATATCTTCCCACTTCCTTCAACCTTGGCTGTTACTTTATTTTCCATAAAGATCACTTCTTTGGGACCAGCGATTTCATAAGTAGAAAAAGCTTCTTGGTTCGCACAAACATGTCTAGTGGCTCCTAAATCTATCCACAATTCATTTGGATTTCCAACTAGATTATATTCTGTGATCATTGCACACAGATTTTCAATCTTTCCAGTTGCTTCCAACATGTTTATCTTATTTCTTTTCTTGTTCCTTTCCGAAACTTGACAACTTAGAGCTTTATGGCCAACTTTACTACAATTGTAGCACTTGCCTTTGAACTTTTTCTTGTTCTACTCTTTCTCTTGTCTAGAAGAATTCTTCCTCTTCATATTATGTGCAGCAAGATTTACACACATCATTACTGATTTCTCATGCAACTTAATTTCCTCTTCTATCTTGAGACGAATCACAAGATCTTCTAAACCAAACACTTGGTCTTCAAACATTCCTTTTTATGGAACAGGAGGATATCTACTTGTGAACATTTTCATTTCAAGTTTGGTCAGCCAAAAGAACATCATTTGCTTCCATTATTTGAAGTTCACACCAGAATATTTTTTCGGTTTGTCTATCATTTCCATTACTTCAGCAATATCTGAACGACTTAATGATGCAACATTGGTTGTCGTTGGAACAACACCAATCAAAACCGAATCAATTCGTTATTCAGTTTCATTCGTCATTTCCTTGTCAAGCTTTGACAAACACTTTAGTATTTTTAGAATACTAACAATAAAGACTTTAATCTTTAAACCCTTGTTTCTAGTTAACAATGAGGTTTTTATGTCTTCAAATTATCAACCAAATGAACTTTGAAAATTTGACGAAGATTTTATATTCTTCAAATCAAAAACAAATTCAAACAGAGTACAAAACCAAACGGTTTTAATCTCTAGAAACCAATACAAAGAATTCAACGAATCGGTGAAGTTTTTATTTTATTCGAACCAAATTCACAGTCCAGTTTCTCAGCAAAGTTTTTATATTCTTTAATCGAGGGAGTAGAAATCGAAAGATTTAGTCTCCACAAAATCAAACACTATACAGATTAACAAGTACTTGTAAATTCCTTAAGATTGTTGTTTTTTGGGTTTATTAAAATCTGTATTTTTTCAATAATAACTTCAATCACATGTTCAAACTAAATAAGAACAATCACATGAAGTTGTAACTTTGTATTTTACAACTTTGAACTTCAAAATAAGTTCAACCCAACTTATGAACCTCAACTTTAAGTTCAAGAACAACAAAGAAGTTCAACAATTTCAAACACAAGTTCAACAACTATGGACTATCAAAATGAAGTTTCTACTATTTTCTGGAAAATAACAAACCCATAAAGAAAGGAGATGAAGCAGAAATCTAGAATCAAGTCCACCGAATTCACGGTGTACGGTGTGTTCTTAAGAAATATATTCCCCTCAAGTACCTGAGGTCATGGAATCTTTCCTCCCAGGATAAAATGATTTACTTCGACAGAATGGCGGTACCTCAAACTTTGTCGAACAACGAACTCACTCAACGATTTGATGATCACACTTGAGTATTTCAAGAATAAGAAGATGTTTTTTTCTTTCATAAATTTCGTCACCATACCTGAGAAAAAAATCAGATATTTATAGCCAAAAGGTGGTGCTCCAGAAAAGAAAGCAATGGTTCTCAAACGGATGCACTGTTTCGGACCGTCGGGACCACCTGCGCCAGTAGGTGGCCCACCTGCGTCCGCAGGTGCCATTTCGACACAAAACAAAAAGTCCCGCTTGACCTGCGTTGGGTCATCTGCGTCCGCAGATGCCGACCTGCGCACATAATTCACCTTACGTCTTTGAAATAGTGCCTCGAAGGGTCACTTCCCTTCGAGGTGCATTGTGACATGCATCCGCACTTCCTCATGTGCGTCCGCAAATGGAGAAAATTTTAGATTGTATTTTTTGGATCATTAACTCTGAGGTTTCAAATGAATTTTCTCTCGATCATTTTCCAAATTCGAAGCCGAACCGAGTGAGCGGCGACGACGATGGCCCGAGGCTTAACTTTTTCTTGCCTCACTATCCACATGAAGAAATGCATCTCAATATATGCACAAGAAAGTTTCTTTCTCCCACCAATGTTGGAGAAACACTCTTCTTTTAAGTGAAAACACAATTCACTTTTTCCCTCCATTTTCCATTCACATTTTGTCACTAGAACCCAACACTCTTTTTCCTCTTTACATTCTTATAAAAGCCATTTTTGATTATGTTGTCCGATTTTTATATATCATTTATACTTTGGTGCTATCTATTTCTTTTTCTTTGATTTTATTTCCAGGTTTTGTCTGTGGGGAAGACAACAAAGAAATTAATCTAATCCTCCTACTTTCCTCATGTTGACATTGCAGATAAAAGGCATTAATTTATTTGAAAAAAAACGTACAAGAATATCTGATAACTGCTCTACTGACATATTTTTTAATTATCATGATTAAATAATATTTCATTCTAGTCATTGTAAACCTTCTATTCTTCAAATATATACCATATATAAATCCAAATAAAGTAGATTTAGACTTGATGTATCAAGTGAGGAAGTTGACTTTGAAAAAAGAAAACATCTAGCAGCTGCAATCAGAAATAGTGCTAAAAAGCAAGAAACAGGTCCTTATCCATGGTTCACTAGCAAACTTGAAAAATTATATCGCGTACATAGATTAACTATTACTTTTTATAAATATGCTTTGCATGTTGAACATCTTAGCAGAATCTGTTGGGTTCTATAAAAGGTTAATGGAAAATGGAGGGAAAATGAAATTTGAGTGAATTATTTCTTTTGCTTTTTGGATGAAGCATTTCCCTCACATTGATAATGGAAATAAAAGTTCATATGCTTAAATATAGAAGCACTCTTTCATGTTGTTAAAAAATTGAGAAGAACGCATGCCTTGCGCATCGTTGTTGTCGCTCGTTCGGCTTTGACTTCAGATCGATCCAGAGGCTATTCTTTTTGGACCAAATTTATTTAAATTTAATTTTTATTTTAATCCAAAACTTTTGATTCGGTTTTTGACCCATTTGAACGGATCTGTTATGAGCGTTCCTTTCTCGCCTTAATTTACAACTTTTAGAGTTACACCTTTCCGAAGAGGTGCACTTTTCTGTTATTTCTTTTCTTAAGCAATACCTAATGGCTATATATACTTGTTGAATCCACAGATATTCCTTACGAATTTTCTGATCTTTTACTCTTCTTCTTCTTGCACTTTAAAAATTTCTCATTCAATTTACTGTTGTCGAGTGAGTTCGTTGCTCACCAGAGTTTGTGGTACTGTTGTGAACATGGATAACTCACATATTCGTATGGTCCAATTATTCAGATAGAGTTTGATCAAGTTGTTGGGCCAGGAGCTAATATGCAAAATGGCCAAGGAATTAGTCAGCCCAACAATGGATTTACTTGGGATCCATGTTGATTAGGAAATGTCACGCCTCAAATCCCATTGGGGCGGACATGGCACCCGAAGTCGATAAGGCCCAAGAGAACCATCTATACGTTCACATACTTGTCGTCAATGGGCTAGCATTCAGTCACTTATGGTCACAACATATCAAGAATAGAAATCAAATAAGAACATTTATATAGACATGAGACATGGCCGTTAGGGCCATATGGTCAAAAAGGTACCACTTTCCTTCCTTTAACTGTACAACGTCTACAAAGCCTCTAACAGATACATAACCACACCTATAGTCTGGATGAGTCCTCACTTTATACATCTGTAATACAATACCAAAATCAACATGTACATACGACTCGAAAAGCCCCGAACAAACTGGAGCTCACCAACAATTCGTCGATAACCCGCAGCTTACTGTGGAGGTCTACTAGTACCTGTGCCTACAGTAAGTAAGGTAAGTCCCCCAAGAGACGTCACTACGAAGAATGTACTGAGTATGTAAGGTTGTAAGTAACTGTATGAGATATAAGAACTTTAATGGAATCAAGTACAAATGAATAAACAATATAAATACACTACCATACGGTATATATGTGGAATCATGTACTTTGCTTTCTTTACTTTACTTTACTTTACCATATTGTACTTTACTGTACTTCACTGTCCATCATCACGATACTGTACATCATAAATCATCAATCATATAATGCCCGGGCCCAACTGATCAGTGGGAAATAACATAATAATTGGGATCGACAGCCATGCGGATGTTCCTTTCATCCCATGGGATACCACCTGTAATAATGGGATCGACATTCATGCGAGTGTTTCTTTCACTCCATGAGATACCACCCATGCTATAATAATCGGGATCGACAGCCATGCAGATGTTCCTTTCATCCCATGGGATACCACCCATAATAATGGGATCGACATTCATGCTAGTGTTTCTTTCACCCTATCAGATACTACCCAATCTCAACATTAACCATGAAACAATTATTCACATTACTTCATTCTTTAACTATAAGAGTGATACATTGATAACTGCACTTTATTGGAACTTTAGAACTTTAGAACGTAACATTATTAGAACGTTAGAACAATGTTCAATGAGTGAGAGATAAGTGAATCACAAGTATTACTAACTCTGAAATGAGATACTCTAAACCATTTAGAGGAATGAGACATTGTACAACCCTTTGGGATAGTACAAGTGTTATGATAATATGAACAATAGATGCTGCAGAAGAATGCGAAAAGAATAACCTTACATACCTTAGCTTCCCAATATGGACACACGATCCTATTAGTGAATACAACAATCTATCTCTCCTTACGTCTACTCTACACATAGGTACATAACAGAGCTTACACTAACCACTAACTACATTACAAGTGCATAACATGATAATAAGGTACGTGACTGTCATACAACGTCACTTCACTCTCTTACAATACTATGTATTGCATTACCATACCAAGAATACCCAAAACATGTCACACATCACCCAAGATATCATAAACCAATAATAATTCACACCAAAGTTATACCTTATACTTCCCCTTCAATATAATGTCACATTTACGTCGCCATGACACATAAACACCTTCACAATAACACGTTAAAGGCCACCCGTAATTGATATAATTTCAAAATACCTTAGGACTACTCCTTTAAAATACTTTAAAGCCATTCATAAGTTAATAATTGATCCATGAGGGGTATAGGGGCCTTTGGGGGTCAAAGGGAGATAAAAACATACAAAACGACATTTTGGAATGGGCTAAGGGGTCACCTGCACCCGCAGGTGATGAGGTGCGGCCGCAGGTGACATGTTGGCTCTAGACATTGTCACCTGGGGTGCCACCTTTGCCCGCAGGTGCCTCACTTGCGAGGGCGGGTGCCCAATTTCGGCCACCAGGGTTCGTTTTGGGTCCTTTTTCGCATTAAATGGTTCATGGCCATAAGTAAGCTTTCCTTTACATACTTTTGATTAACTTAATACCAATGAAAAACCATGGTTTCATAACACACAAAAATATCACCAAAACCATACCCTCATTTCACCACACCATCACATAACAACATTTCTACAAGTCACATACAAAGAGAATACAAGTGAGGCCATAACCACATTTTAACATATTTTCATTCACCTCCAAATATATTAAAATATCATCGATATCATTCATTTCCATCAACACCTCAAGTATCCTTTCAAGTTCAAGTCACCAAGATGACAAAACTTGTATCACATAAGCAAAAGGGCACCAACCAACACTTTTCAACATAACCATCATGATCCATTCAATTTCTCATGCATATAATATATTAAACCACAAGAATAAACACTTACCAATACTCACAAGGTGATGATATTGTCAAAACAAGTGTAGTTGCCTTAGGGTTTAAATGGCCTCTTTTGGTCTCTTGGAAATGTCTAGAATTTACAAGACTTTGCAAGGTGTTTTTATGATTAAAAATCTGATTTTTGGAGCCTTATATAGTCTATTAGGAGTCCTTCTTAGCCATACACTTGGTCATTAATGACATGCTTATTAAGTCAAAGATGAATGGGTCATTTTTCCCTTTTTGGGCAATGTCTTTCTCAATAAATTTGGGCCTTAATTGAGCCCAATAGCCAATATGAATTTATCCCAACACTTTGCATTAGTAATATATCATCTATTGCAAGTTCACATAATTCCGTCACTTAGTTGCATACATTCAGAAATTTACGGGGTGTTACATCCTTCCCCCCCTTAGAAACATTCATCGTCGAATGTTAGTAACACTAACCAATCTAGACAAGTGCAAGTCTAAATATATCTTTCATTTTATCACATACTTATAAGGTTCATATATACTTACTTGTTACTGCTTCAATTTGGAATCTTGGACCTTCTCTTCGGTTTGAAACAAATAAGGGTACTGCGCTTTCATTCTTTCTTCGATTTCCCATGTAACTTCTTCTACTTGTTGATTCCTCCAAAGCACTTTTACGAAAGCGACGTCTTTATTTCTTAACCTCTTCACATGTCTATCCAAAATGGGAATAGGCATCTCTTCATAGGTAAGATCCTCCGTAACTTGTACATCTTCAATGGGAGTAACACGAGATGGATCTCCTATCCATTTTCGAAGCATCGAACTATGAAATACCGGATGAACAGTGGAGATTTCTGGGGGTAGTGCCAACTCATATGCAACTTGCCCAAATCTTCAAATAATTTCATATGGGCCTATATAATGCGGACTCAATTTTCCTTTCTTTCTGAATCGCATTACCCCTTTCATCGGTGACACTTTCAAAAATACCCAATCACATATGGCGAATTCAAGCCCTCTTCTTCTAACATCAGCATATGAGTTATGGAGGCTTTGGGTTGTCTGTAGTCGTTGTTGTATCACCTTAACTTTCTCCATAGCTTGATGAACTAAATTCGGTCCAAATAAAGCAGTTTCACCTGCTTCAAACCATCCGATAGGTGATCTATACTTTCTCCCATATAACGCTTCGTAAGGAGCCATCTTGATACTTGAATGATAGCTATTATTTTAAGCAAATTCAACAAGAGGTAAATGATCATCCCAATTGCCTTTAAAGTCTAATGCGCACGCTCATAGCATAACTTCAAGTGTTTGGATGGTACGTTCTGCCTGCCCATCTGTTTGTGGATGGAAAGTTGTACTTAAATTGACCTGTGTACCCAAGCTCTTCTGAAATGATCTCCAAAAATGTGCGGTAAATTGTGCTCCTCTGTCCGATATAATGGAAATTGAAATCCCATGTAATCGCACTATCTCTTTCACATACAATCTTGCATAATCTTCAGCTGTATAGGTGATCTTGACTGGTAGGAAATGTGCTGACTTGGTAAGCCTGTCAACTATGACCCATATAGAATCAAATTTTTGCAGTGTACGAGGCAAACCTGTGATGAAGTCCATATTAATCATATCCCATTTCCAGACTGGAAGATTGATACATTGCATGTAACCTCCTGGTTTCTGATGCTCTACCTTTACTTGTTGACAATTCGGGCATTGAGCGACAAATTCTGCAATGTTCTTCCTCATGTTTCCCCACCAATAGACTTCTTTTAAATCATGGTACATTTTGGTAACTCTCGGATGAATAGAATATCGTGAATGATACGACTCTGTCATAATTTGTTTCCTCAGCTCGTCTACATCAGGTACACATAATCTACCTTGGCATTGAAGTACTCCTTCTTGTGTAAGATCCAATGCCTTTGTCAAATTCTGTTGTACATTCTCTTTTAGTTGCAATAACATAGGATCCGAAAACTGCTTCTCTTTCACATCAGCTAGTAATAAAGATTCTGCCGCGTTTTGTACAATAACCCCTTCATTTGAGGATTCAAGAAGACAAACCCCCAAGCTGGCTAATTGATATAGATCTTTGACTAACTCTTGTTTTTCCGTCAATTGGCCACTAGTGACTCCTATTGCCTTGCGGCTCAATGCATCAGCTACCACATTTGCTTTACCTGGATGATATAGAATATCAATATCTTAGTCTTTTAATAGCTCAAGCCACCTCCGCTGCCTCAGATTGAGTTCCTTCTGCTTAAAGATATATTTCAAACTCTTGTCATCAGTATAGATATCAACATGAACTCCGTACAAATAATGATGTCATATCTTTAAAGCAAATACTACAACTGCTAACTCAATATCATGTGTGGGATAGTTTCTTTCATGTGGTCGCAACTGTCGTGAGGCATATGCTATGACATTACCGTGCTGCATCAATACACATCCAAGGCCAACTCTGGATGCATCACAATATACTGCATACCCCTCTGTGCCTTTCGAAATGACCAATACCGGTGTAGAAGTCAATCTATCTTTCAGCTCTTGGAAACTTTTCTCACATGCATCATTCTACTAAAATTTGACTGCCTTGTGTGTAAGCTTTTTTAAAGGTGCAGCAATGGAAGAAAACCCTTCAACAAACCTTCGATAATAACCGTCCAACCCAAGGAAGCTACGAATTTCTGTGGGCTTCGTAGGCCTTGGCCAATTTTTCACCGCCTCAATCTTTTGTGTATCAACCCTTATCCCTTCATCTGATACATTGTGACCCAAGAATGCGACGGACTTTAACCAAAATTCACATTTAGAGAACTTTGCATACAACTTACGCTCACGAAGGATTTGTAACACTTACCGCAATTGAGTAGCATGGTCCTCTTGTGATCTTGAATAAACCAGGATGTTATCTATAAATACCATCACGAACACGTCTAAAAATGGTTTAAACACCCTATTCATCAAATCCATGAACACAACTGGTGCATTTGTTAGTCCAAACGACATAACTAAGAATTCATAATGGCCATACCGTGTTCGAAAAGCTGTCTTGGGTATATCTTTTTCTAACTCGGACTTGATGGTAACCCGACCTCAAGTCAATCTTTGAAAAACACTTGACGCCCGGTAACTGATCAAATAAATCGTTAATTCGAGGGAGGGGATATTTGTTCTTGATCGTTACCTTATTCAATTGCTGATAGTCAATGCACATTCTCAATGTGCCATCTTTCTTCCATACAAATAATATCGTTGCACCCCACGGGGACATACTAGGCCTGATGAAGCCCTTGTCCAGCAAATCTTTCAATTGCTCCTTCAATTCACGCAATTCTGCTGGAGCCATTCTGTATGGAGGAATAGAAATAGGTTGAGTGCCTGGATTTACATTGATACCAACTCTACTTCCCATTCTGGGGGCAAACCTGGAAGATTCTCTGGAAATACGTCAAGAAATTCATTGACCACTGGAATTGATTGAGGAGTTGGTGGTTTCGCATCAATATCATGCACTATCACTAAGTGGCATATATACCCCTTGGATATCATCTTCCTAGCCTTAAGATAGGAAATAAATTTGCCTCTCGGTGCTCCCACATTACCTTTCCATTCAAGAACATCTTTTTGTGGAAAATAGAATTATACCCTCTTGGCTCGACAATCTACCTTGGCATAACAAGAGGCTAACCAAACCATTCCCAAAATCTATCATGTCTAGCTCAACAAGATCAACTAACATATCATGACCACCAACAGTGACTATTCAATCACGATAAACTCTCTTTTCTATAATAGAGTCACTAACCGGTGTAGCTACTTCAATTGATTTAACTAATAATTTCGGCGTTCTTTTAAATTTTTCAGCAATCAAAGGAGTAACATATGATAATGTAGAACCTGGATCAATCAACGCATATACATTATGTGATAATATGGACAAGATACCTGTAACTACATCAGGAGATGCCTCCGAAATCTGACGGTCCGCTAGAGCATAAATGCGATTTTGAGTTCCACTGGAACTAGCTGCTCCTCTAGCACCTCTACCACGTCCAATAGGTTGCACTCCCCTGCCTAGGGAAGGCATCGATGATGATGATGCCACAATGGACCCCACAGGTCGTACCATGCTTCTCGAGCCTCTTCGTGGGCATTCCCTCATCATGTTTCCCGTCATGCCACACCAATAACAAACATTCATCCCCAACCGACATTCACCTGAATGATATCGTCTACAATACTGACATGGAAAAAAAATTCTGCTATCTGTGAAACACGACTCCCACTACTTTGCCTGGCATGATTACCTCTAAACCCTCGAAACTGTGATGAAGTGCCTACCGTGGAATAAGAAAATGATGGCCTATGCGGTCTATTAAAACTCCGAGGCCTGAAATCTCCTTGGGATGCCATAGACTGTCCCGTTGATCTATCCCTCTTCGACGACCCTTCTTCAAAACCTTGTGTTCTTCTCCGTTGCCTCTGGTCTTTCATTTTCTGTGCAAAAGGATGTATTCTAGCTATGTCCATATCCCTGTTCAACGCAGCAATAGTGCAATCTCAGACCAAATATGGCTCTAGTCTGTCCACATACCGATGAACTCTATCGATCATCGTAGCTACCACATTCAGAGCATACCTGGCCAAAGAGTTAAATCGAAGGCTATACTCTCGGACGCTCATGTTACCTTAATGCAGATTTAAGAACTGGTCCACACGAGCCTCTGTACCTCATATGGGAGATAATGATCAAGGAATGCCATTTTAAACTCTTCCCAAGCAGCTGGGAGTGTATCAATACCCCTCGACCATTTCCAATCTTCATACCATAAAATAGCCTCGCCCTTCAATCTATAGGCCGCAAGCTCAACCGTTTCCACACCGGACACATACATAACCTCCAAAGCCCTTTGAATTTGATCTATAAAATCTTGCGGGTCTTCATTCGGATCTGATCCAGTGAATGTGGGAGGATCTAACTTCAAAAAATCCTGTGTCCGTCGACTAGCTGCTCTAGCTGCATTATCATCACTTGTCGTTGGACCACCTTGTCCCTGAACTTGTGCAGCAACTATTCGGGTCAACATTTGCACTTCATTCTTTAAGTCCTGGTCAGTAGTATGTATTGGTGGTTCTGCAGGTACTTCTCTTCCTCTTGGTTCCTCTGGAAAGGGAAGAGTAGATGAAGCCTGCGATGTAAACTCCTGTTCGGCACCGTTCAGGCGGGGCTCTACTAGTTCCTTCTCCCGCAATTCTATCTAGCCTCTTACTTTTACCTCGACCTCTTCTTGTCATCAGAATTTTGCTATAATATACAAGAACAACAATTTTCATGATCAGAAATAATTCCACCTATAACTTCGGCTCTAATGCACGATCTAGAAATGAAGGAATGAAACAACTCCTAAATGTCCCGTAGCCTCATACTTATAAATGTGGTGCAAAACACATAGATAAGAAAGACTCTACTCAGACACGGCTTTGTAGACACCCTAGAATGACCCGCTCTGATACCACTTTTGTCACGCCTCAAATCCCATTGGGGCGGACATGGCACCCGAAGCCGATAAGGCCCAAGAGAACCATCTATACGTTCACATACTTGTCATCAATGGGTTAGCATTCAGTCACTTATGGTCACACATATCAAGAATAGAAATCAAATAAGAAAATTTGTATAAACATGAGACATGGCCGTTAGGTCCATATGGTCAAAAAGGTACCACGTTCCTTCCTTTAACTGTACAACGTCTACAAAGCCTCTAACAGATACATAACCACACCTATAGTCGGGACGAGTCCCCTCTTTATACATCTGTAATACAATACCAAAATCAACATGTACATACGACTCGGAAAGCCCCTAATGAACTGGACCTCACCAACAATTCACAGATAACCCGCAGCTTACTGTGGAGGTCTACTAGTACGTGTGCCTGCAGCAAGTAAGGTAAGTCCCTCAAGGAACGTCAGTATGAAGAATGTACTGAGTATGTAAGGCTGTAAGTAACTGTATGAGATATAAGAGCTTTAATGGAATCAAGTACAAATGAATGAACAATATAAATACACTACCATACGGTATATGTGTGGAATCATGTACATTGCTTTCTTTACTTTACTTTACTTTACCGTACTGTACTTAATTGTACTTCATTGTCCATGAAACAATTATTCACATTACTTCATTCTTTAACTATAAGAGTGATACATTGATAACTGTACTTTATTGGAACTTTAGAACTTTAGAACGTAACATTATTGGAACGTTAGAACAATGTTCAATGAGTGAGAGATAAGTGAATCACAAGTATTACTAACTCTAAAATGAGATACTCTAAACCATTTAGAGGAATGAGACAATGTACAACCCTTTGGGATAGGACAAATGTTATGATAATATAAACAATAGATGCAACAGAAGAATGCGAAAAAGAATAACCTTACATACCTTAACTTCCCAATATGGACACACGATCCTATTCGTGAATACAACAATCCATCTCTCCTTACGTCTACTCTACACACAGGTACATAACAGAGCTTACATTAACCACTAACTACATTACAACTGCATAACATGACAATAAGGTACGTGACTGTCATACAACGTCACTTCACTCTCTTACAATACCATGTATTGCATTACCATACCAAGAATACCCAAAACATGTCACACATCACCCAAGATATCATAAACCAATAATAATTCACACCAAAGTTATACCTTATACTTCCCCTTCAATATAATGTCACATTTACGTCGCCATGACACATAAACACCTTTACAATAACACGTTAACGGCCACCCATAATTGATATAATTTTAAAATACCTTTGGACTACTCCTTTAAAGTCCTTTAAAGTCATTCATAAGTTAATAATTGATCCATGAGGGGTATAGGGGCCTTTGGGGGTCAAAGGGAGACAAAAACATACAAAACGACATTTTGGAAGGGGCTAAGGGGTCACCTGCGCCCACAGGTGATGAGGTACTTCTGCAGGTGACATGTTGGCACTGGCCAGTGTCACCTGCAGTGCCACCTGCGCCCGCAGGTGCCTCACTTGCGAGGGCGGGTGCCCAATTTCGGCCACCAGGGTTCGTTTTGGGTCCTTTTTCGCATTAAATGGTTCATGGCCATAAGTAAGCTTTCCTTTACATACTTTTGATTAACTTAATACCAATGAAAAACCATGGTTTCATAACACACAAAAATATCACCAAAACCATACCCTCCTTTCACCACACCATCACATAACAACATTTCTACAAGTCACATACAAAGAGAATACAAGTGAGGCCATAACCACATTTTAACATGTTGCCAACCACCTCCAAATATATTAACATCTCATCCATATCATTCATTTCCATCAACACCTCAAGTATCCTTTCAAGTTCAAGTCACCAAGATGACAAAACTTGTATCACATAAGCAAAAGGGCACCAACCAACACTTTTCAACATAACTATCATGATCCATACAATTTCTCATGCATATAATATATTAAACCACAAGAATAAACACTTACCAATACTCACAAGGTGATGATATTGTCAAAACAAGTGTAGTTGCCTTAGGGTTTAAATGGCCTCTTTTGGTCTCTTGGAAATGTCTAGAATTTACAAGACTTTGCAAGGTGTTTTTATGATTAAAAATCTGATTTTTGGAGCCTTATATAGTCTATTAGGAGTCCTTCTTAGCCATACACTTGGTCATTAATGACATGCTTATTAAGTCAAAGATGAATGGGTCATTTTTTCCTTTTTGGGCCATGTCTTTCTTAATAAATTTGGGCCTTAATTGAGCCCAATAGCTAAGATGAATTTATCCCAACACTTTGTATTAGTAATATATCATCTATTGCAAGTTCACATAATTTCATCGCTTAGTCGCATACATTCAGAAATTTACGGGGTGTTACAGGGAAGCACACAATATACGAGTTGTCATTTACAGACTTTGAGATTATGCATATTGTTGAGAAAAGTATCTAGTCCTCTCATCCCTTTTCTTAGAGTCTAAGCTTCTCATCTCCCTTTTGGTTATCTTCTTCAATAGTTCTCTTTGTTTTACCAGTCCATCGTTAGTCTGCGATTTCTTTGTAAGTTTCATTTTCTAGTTGTAATTTGAAGTTTAGTGATTATAATTTTTGAATGTTTCTATTGTGAAATTGGGTTTGTTACAGGCACCACTACACTGGTGAGTAATTCGTTCTATTCTAGCAGAATATATTCCATTACCTCAAGTACATTGAGGGAAATAATTTCTTTAAGGACACACTGTGAATTCTGTGGGCTCGATTTTAATCCTATTCATTTTTGGTTTACTGTTTTTCTGGAACTAGTTCGCTTTGTTGTTCAAATATATTTTTCGAATACAGATTTAGTAACAGAATCAAAATAACCGAGTGAATTTATTTTATCTGACACTTAGGTATGTTTGGTATGGAGATTTTCCGATTATTCCATATTCGGTTGGTCAAATTTTTTGAAAAATATTTTCTCTAAAATACCAAGGTTTGATATGATATTTTGGAACTTGTTGGCGTGGTTAGGAATGAGATCGAGGAGCTAAAGAGACTTTCCCTGCACTTCAGATCAAATTTAAATTGCAGATTTTTGTCAGTGCAGATTTGTTCATCGCGATTGCATAGATTCTAGTCGATTGTGATCACAATGAAAAAAAAGTATTCCAAAAATTAATAATTCATAGTGATCACAATGACAAAAAGCCTAAATAGTGTATAAACGGCTGAATTTAAAGAATTTCAGTCATTTTCACCATCTTTGAACATGGGGAGCTCGGATTTGAGAGGTTTTTGGCTTGATTTGAACCTACAAGCTTGTTCTAAGCGATTCTAACTTAAATCTATTATTATTGCATGAATCTAACCTTGGATTTATCATTTGAACATGCAATCAAATTTGAAAATATAATTGGGGAATTTTGGATATAGATCTAAAATCACCTAATTGAGTTTGAGTATCCAAACTCGAAATGAAATCTAAACATAAATTTAGGCTCGTTTGATTATGGGTAACCCGAATATGTAATTTATTTCGTGGTTTGACGACGGGACTTGCAGTTGACTTTGACTTTGGGTTAGTCTAATATTACAATATGGGTATTATTGGACACACTTACCCTCATAGAATAATATTTTGAATAGATTGGAGTCGTTTGATGAATTTTGGACGCAATAGCTATTTGGAAGGTTAAAGTTCACTCAAATCAAGATAAATTAAGACTTTGACTTCGACTTGAAAATTTTTCCCAACTAAATGTAATATGTGATATACTACGTATATGGAATAACAGATAAGCGAGGTGACAAGTGCTTATACAGATACTGGAGTGACATGTTGTACTTGACTAGGATGCTTGTTTTTTTAATGATTCTTTCATGCTGCATTATTAGTTGAGCTTACTTTATTGCTTAAGGTAGTGTTATTGACATTGTTTATATACTAGACTAACATTACATATGTTCATATATGTCAGATTACATGGTTTAAATTGTTTGCTCATGCTTTGTGTATATGCCTAAATGTTTGCATGTGTGATTCAGCCTATTATTATGAGTTGAGTTGATAAGTCTATGTGACCCACGACTTGGGTGTCTGTGATATAGCCAATGAGTTTATATATGAGGTCCGCAACTTGGATGCCAACGGTTATCATGTTTCCCATTGGTGATGAGATTTCACTAATGAGATTAAGGACTTGGGTGCCTACTGATTTGAGAAATTGCTGATGAGTTTACGAACTTTGGTGTCAGCTGGTTATGCATATGGATATGGATTCATTCCCCTAGGGTCACTGCTGCTAGAAATACCAAGCATGTTGGGAGCACAACTTATGAGACTAGGTACGGGAAGCAGTATCATGAGAATTTGATTCATTGACTCCATTATTTTATTAGTTTATGAATTGTGATATCGTTTTTAGATGAGCACTATGTGTTGCTAGTTGCATTAATTAGTTTTAGGATTATGAAAAAATCATGAATATTGACATTTGACAATTATTTTCATCTTAATATGAATTAACAAGTTTGGTTGTTTGTTTAATTATTGGCACAATTGTTTAATTGTTTGACTGGTAGTTACATTCTTCTATTTATTATTATCTAAGTTGTGCATGGAAAAATTTAATTATTATTTAATTGTTAAAGAGGACTTTTGTAAACCTTAGAGTTAAGGTACAAATTTGTGGCTAGATAGGACGGTATGCCAAATAACATTGTTTGAATCATTTGATCCATATCAGAGTATGATAATTTCTTGGCAGTCTAAGAAGATATTCTGGTCACTATCTTACTTATCGGAGGTTGCTATTGTAGGATGGACATCTTCTTAGTAGTCAATGGTACACTTAAGTACTAGAATGACATCTTGCCTCTTGTATAAACTAGTAAATCCAATATCTGCTTTTGCTAACCCAGGGTTTTATGTACTCAATGAAGAGCACTGGATTTGCAGAGTTGCAACAATGGAGTTTTAAGTCGACGTTAGAGAGAAAGAGCAAGGAGTATTATTATTTCTCATCAATGAAATCAGCAATACAAGAATTCCCCAAACTTATACCTACTAACTGCATAACTAATCTTTCTTCGATCAATAGCTAATATGCCCTCCTTATTTACATAAATTGACACATCTACCCTTCCCTTATTAATTTGGCATATAACACTGGGCTACACACCAAAATGGACTGCACTTTCCCCAAGATAGCCCTGAGGCCTAATGCTTCTAAAAAGTCTTGAAGACACTCTGAGGCAAGCAAAAAAAAGTTTATCTCCTCTTGAGAAGAGTAGAAGGTCCTCAACAAAACACGAATAGTTAGTTCCTAGGTTCCCACATCTAGGATGGAATTTGAATCTCTTGTTTTCTTTGAGCTCATTTAGCCATCTACATAGTAACTTCATTGCTATTGCAAATAAGAAAGTGGAGATTGAATCTCCTGATATTCACTTTTACATTTTATGATGTATAGTTTAATATTTAAAATTTAAAATTTAAATGGTTGAAAACTATACTAAAGATACTATAAGTTGCAATCCTTCTCATATTAATGTGATGAAAAAATACATCTTAAAATGGTGGTCAAAGTTCATGCAGATTGACCTCGAGAAGCACAATAGTGACAAGTCAAAGTGAACAGAGGGAGTACTAAACATCAATTAACAGCGGTAATATGGTAAAGTCAGTATACCAATCATTGTTTTCTTAATAGGTATGCCAAGTCAAAATGTGACAAGTAAATCCGAATGAAAAGACATTTTTTTTTTTCAGAAAGTAAATGTTGGGATATATTGGACGGGTAATTGGTTTATGATCCTTTATTTGACAGATTTTGACTTCAATTCATGTTAATCCAAGTACCATCAAGGAGTGCCGTGATAATGGATGAGATCCCTTATTCCTTAACTATGGATCTCTTATTTGAATCTTGGAAATGAATAAATCCCTGATAAAGAAGCATTTTCTTCTTAGATGAGTTATATATGAGCGAACATAAATTAATCGGGCTAATAAGTTTCCAATACCAAATAGTTATTAAAAAAAAAAAAAAACCAAAGACATATTAGATCATGACTAATTCATGAATTTGATCCAGCCAAATTTAACCTAATCAATCTATTTGTCACCTTTACTTACAACTAAAGTCACCATCAAAGGTGAGATTTCTAACATATATGAGAATGAGCGTTACCCATATTTCAGTTAGAAACAGATTATACAATATATTTGGCCATCCAGTGAAGAAATCAACAAAGGAAATTTCTTGGAGTTCAACTCTTCTTTTAATGTATACGTTAAGGCAAAAAAGAGTACTGAAAATCTGATTCTCTCCATAAGTGGGATTTCTGAAAATTCAAGGAAACTTCTATTTTCTTAATCTCATTTTGTATGTATTTTGCTACTCTTGGAAGTTAGTGGTGAGATACGTATTCTTTTTAATAAGGCTAAATACATCACTAACCCCCTAAACTTGGCACCAATTTTCATTTTGGCACCTTAACTAACCATTGATCATCTTAAACACCTAAACTAGTGTCCCGCTGTATCATTTTATTTGACATCTTTTGCACAATCAGCAAAAATATATAATGTGTGTATTACACTCTCTAATAACGTGTAAAGCGACGAATAAAATGAGGACTTTTGTCATTCCTCCCAAAATTTTAAACAATTAATTTGAGTAAGATAAAAAAAATTGTCAATAAATTGATGACATTTGGCGCCCTCCCCCCACCCTCCCCCCAAAATCACCCCTCCTATAATCATCTTCTCCAACACCCCCCACCCCCACCCCAAAATAGTCTGCTGCAACACTCCCCCCCCCCCCTCAAAAAAAAAATCGTCTTCTCCAACACCCCCACCCTCAAATTCATCTTCTGCAACACCCACCCATCCCCCTCCATGTTTCAATTATAAAGTGGTATTATGATTTTCTTTTTTAAATCTAAAACGGCAAGAGGAAAACTTGGAACTCTTTTTTTTGAAGTTTGAAACTTCATTTCGTTATAGAAAAATGGAGTACAAAAGGTGCAATAGTCGTCATTTTTGTATAGAAAAATCGCCCAACTTACCTACTTTGATAACACATGAAATTAGCTAGTCAATTTACCTATTAATCAGAATTAGAGCATGAAACAAATTAACCGTAAATTGAGAGTGATTCTGATAAATAAAAAATGAGTTGAATTTAGAGATATTTGATATTACAAGCAAGGGATGTGATTTCCTCAAGTGAATTTTAGGCCTTACCGCTGGTACAAAATTTAGCACTAGTTAACTATCAAATTAAATCTAATCTACATAGAGATGCGTATTCAACTCTAAAATCTCTTTTAACACTTTTTACCATTGAATAAGCTTAAGATTGGAAAAAATAGTGGTTGAAAATGAGTAAGAAGGTATAAATTAATGGGGGTGGGTTAATATTCAAATTGGGGGCCAACTTGGACGCCACATCAGCCGAAAAAGGCCTTCTACGTCTCTTCGATGAGTGAAATACACGTGATATTCCAACTGTACAAAAGGTGCCAAAATTACATAACGGGACACTAGTTTATGTGTTTAAAATAAACAATGGCTAGTTGAGGTGTCAAAATGAAAGTTTGTGCCAAATTTAGGGGGCTAACGATGTGTTTGGCCTTTTAATAATGGATAACAGTGAAGTTCAAACATGCTAACTATTCAGAAAAAGGTACTAATTATTCCCAATAGAATTCGTCAAAATTTAGCTTGTTACTTGTTAGTAACACTTCCAATGGTCTTTCATTGAAAATTCCTTTCCACTGAGATGTTGATCAAAAATTAAGAATCTTCTGGTAGTGTCTACTTATTTTAATATCATGTTGAAGTGTCTAGATTTTGACCATCTCGTCTAAAATTTAATGAAGTTGTTAGATATCTCAAATGATCACAAAACTATTTGTAAGATTATACACACATGAAAAGATTAAAGCTTTTTAAAAATAAAAAGCATCGGACAATCGTCTATTTAATTAAGTTTTTGTAAAGATATGATACCTAGGCCTAACTCAACCCCCAAAGCTAGCTCATGAAGGGAGGATTTCTCAAGTCCATATAAGTAGGATCACCAATCCATTCCCCAATCAATATGGGACTTTCACCTACTTCGACACACCCCTCACGCCCATGGCCCAACTGGCACGTGGATCGAGAGCCCAAACGGAGATGGACACCTGACTCTACTTATATGAACTTAGGCCATACATACCTCATGAGATAGATTTTGGGGTTGAGTTAGGCCAGGTTTCATATCTTTACATGGTATCAGAAGCTAGGTTCATTCCCATTTGGGCTCCCGATCCACGCGCCAGTTAGGCCCTAGGCGTGAAGGGGGTATTGGAGTAGGTAAGAGTCCCACATTAGTTGGGGGAATGGACTAGTGGTTTGCTTATATGAACTTGGAAAATCCTTCCCTCATGAGCTAGCTTTTGAGGTTGAGTTAGACCAAGGTGTCATATCTTTGCTGGCATATGATGCTTCAACCCAATTTCAGTCAAAAGATGATATATCCACATAACTTTAAACGTAGACTGTGACATAGCTCTATACTCAGATTCTTTATTGGATCGAGATACAACGCTTTGCTTCTTACTCCTCCATGCTACCAAGTTCCCTCGAACATAGACGCAATAGCATCTAGTGCATCTTCCATTAATTTTGGAACCAACCCGGTCAACATTTGCAAAAAACTCAATACGTGTATGGTTATGATTTCTATACAATATGCCAAATTCTAGGAGTTCCTTTCAACTAACGTATAATCTATTCCAAAGCTTCCCAATGTTTGACCATAGGTGTGGAAATGAACTGACTAACAACACTTACAACAAAATCAATATCCGGACGAGTCACTATGGTAGTTTAACTTCCCACTATCCTTCTATATCTCTCTGGATCATCAAAATAGTCTTCATCATCTTTCATAAGATGCACATTGGGAACCATTGGAGTACTGTAAGGTTTGGCTGTCAACTTTTCAGTTTCTACAAGTAGGTCAAGAATATACATTTTCTGAGATAGAAGAATTCTCTTCTTGCTTCTATTTGCTTCTACTCTCAAAAAGTATCTCAACTGGCCTAAGTCCTTCGTATGAAATCTAGTATGCAAGAAAGACTCAAGGGAAGAGATCCCCTCAGAATCACCGACTGTGATGACAATTTCATCAATATATACAACAAGAAGGATAGTGCCAGTTGTAGATAGTCGGTAGAAGACATAATGATCACATTTGCTCATTTTCAGTTCAAATTCCAGAAAACCTCACTAAACTAGTCAAATCAATCTCGAGAACTCTGCTTCAAGCAATACAAGGACTTTTTCAAATGACAGACTTTATTATACTCCCCCTAAGCAATAAAACTAGGTGGTTGCTTTATATACACTTTCTCTTGAAGATCACCATGAAGGAACACATTTTTAATATCCAACTGATGTAAAGGCCAATTTTTGAAAGCAGCTAAAGAAATAAACAAGCGTACAAAAGTGAGTTTGGAACCGAAGAGAAGGTATCTGAATAATCTATCCCATAAGTCTGAGCATATTCTTTAGCCATAAGCCTGACTTTAAGTCTTGCCATGAAACTAATGGGATTAACTTTGACCATAAACACCCACTTACATTCCACTTGTTTCTTCCCGTTGTGTAAATCCACCACATCTCATGTGTGATTTTTCTCTAATGCATGTATTTTCTCAAGCATCGCATTTGGCCATCCAGAATGATACAAAGCCTCATTCATAGTTTTAGGTATAGAAACAGAGTCTAGAGAAACATTCAAGGATCTAGATACATAAGATAAGCGATTATAAGAAGCAAAATTAGAAATGGAATATGTGGATTTACAAGTCTGTGTACCTTTTCGAAGAGCAGTAGGGAGGTCAAGATTTTCTAGAGTATCAGGTGGAATATGGTTTGATGACAAAGGAACTGGTGTTGGCAATGAATCATTGGTATCTCGTCTCCTCGAAAAAACTTGAACAATTGACGGTCTTGTTGGAATAGGTGTTGAAGGCACAGTAGTTGGTCGATGCTCAATAGAATAACTGGGAGATGGAGGAATAGCATCACCAGATTGCACAGCGCGAGTATCCTGATAAACTAACCACTCATTTTCCTCCCCCAAACTTGTTGAAATAGGAGGGATATATAAGAATGGTGTAGTTTCTGAAAATACCACATTATTTGACACCAAATATTTTCCAAGTTTAGAAGAATAGCATTGACATTTCTTCTGAAGATGAGAATAACTTAAGAAAACACACTTCAATGTCTTAGGATCCAACTTGATAACAAATGGCCGAACATCTCGAACATAACACGTACTTCAAAATATCTTTAGTTCCACCAAAAATAATGGCTTGTTTGGAAAAAGAACATTGTAAGGTGTATTACCACCAAGCACAGTTTATAGCATGCGATTAATTAAAAAAACAAGTCATAGAGACTGCATCAGCCCAAAATTATTTAGGAACCTTCATTTGGAACAAAGGTGCCTGAGTTGTCTCAAGAAAATGCATGTTCTTCCTCTCAGCAACTCCATTTTGAGAAGGTGTATCAACACATAACGACTGATGGAGGATACCGTATTGTCTTATGTAGGAATGAAACAACACTGACATGTATTTTTTTAGCATTATCACTCCTTAGAATAGGTACCGAAGCATTAAATTGAATTTTAACTTCAGCACAAAAGGCACAAAAGTGAGTAAACACTTGAGAGAGACTTTTCATAAAATAAATCCAATTATCCAAAATAAATCATCCACAGAAGTAACAAAGTACTTATGTCCAATTTTGGAAATAACAGTACATGGTCCCCAAACATCAGAATGAATTAACTTAAAAGCTGACTCAATATGTTTATTAACCCTTGGACCAAATGTGATATGATGATGGTTTGCTAGTTGGCATGATTCACAGTTCAAAGAAGGAACATTTTGAAACTGGGGACAGAGTTTCTTTAACAAAGGTAAAGAAGAATGTCCCAATCGACAATGTGCTTCAAATGGAGACATACCACTTGAGCAAGCAACAAATCGAGATTCATATTCATCAAGGATATATTGTCACGACCCAATTTCAGAGTCATGATGGTACCCACTTTAACCTGTTAGTAGGTAAGCCAAACCATAGCCCTAAACGAGTAAGGGGCTAATCGGTAGAAGGTAAAGTAAATACCAGAAAATAAGCATACAATAAGCTTGTAAGCAATATAAATAAGAATACGACAATATAAATGTCAAATGAAAAGGAGAAAGAACAAAAGAAATATCCCATGACCTAGTAAAACAAGTACAAGAGCCACTAAATACAAAATGAGAGTACTAAATAGTATCGATATACAAAAAGTCTCGATAACTAAAGACTGTCCAAAAGTAAAGGAAGGAGAGGGAATCAGCTCTAGCTCTGAAAGCTCACCCTATCACCAAATCTTGAGAGCAGCTAGATAGAACATCAGCGGCGGCAACTATTACTCGGATCTACATCAGAAAAAGATGCAGAAGTGTAGAATGAGTACCAAAGACACCGGTACTCAGTAGACATCATCGACCGACTAAGCTAAATCCTAATAAAAGTAAAATAAAATGCGAGAATATAAACTAAGGTAAGTAATAAGGGGCAAACCTGAAATACTGTTCCAGCTGACAGATAATAAATAACAGTATAAATAATATCGAAAGTAAGGCAAGCTAACTACAACCTAATTGGGCCCCCATAAGCAAAGAAGGCACAAACAAGAGAATATTAACCCAAACGAGCCCCCATAAGCCCGTTGGATACAATCACGAGGAGAAGCATATACACTAATAAGCATAAAGTAACCAATAATTGATTCCATATCCGTGTATCCTTTCGTACCATGCAATACCAGACTCGAACCTGATCCGTAATACCATAAGTGAACCATAAAGTTCCAGACTTGAACCGGACTCTAGTATCATATATACCAGACTTGAATTAAAAATTAGTACCATATGCCAATAGTAGTTGCCAGACTCAAACCGATCTTTAAAGTAAATACAAGGTTATAAGTCTAGTCGAAAGTTGGAAAGATATCCATGTCATAATAAATTCCATGAAGACACGCAAGATGATGAAAGAAGGCCTCCTAGATCTACAAGGAGATAATTAGGATAATTGACCTAAAAGATGATTGATCGGACCCGCTACTAACCCCAAAAGTCTATACTAAAGCAATTTCTACCCGAAATTAGACTAAGGCTTCAAAGTTCCATCTCAAGGTATTAGATAAGTCTAAACAAGTCCTAAGGCAACAATTAAATCCAAGGGAATGGTGAATGAGTCAATTCTACCTAAAACAGCTCTCTAATCAGCTAAATATTCCAATTTTTCCGTAACATACAACCGAGCCGTAAATTCCAACCCAACTCTAGCATAATACTATAATAATACCATTATAAAGCTTAATCTATGAGAAAAGTAAGCCTAGCCTACCTGGACGCGAACGAAGCCCGAGAAAGTCCACTAAATTGGACCTTTTCCCTTTTGATAAGCCTCTGCACGATGCCACACTATTAAAGTAATGATCTACACATTAATACGAGAATAGCAGTACCCATATTGCACATAAATACTCCGGGTCCAAAATTGAGCTAAAAATCCCATGTGGAACCTGTTACGGATTCACAACTTTGAAACTATCAACGTCCCTCTAGGATCAAGGATCATTTATCCTAAAAAATGGGTAACTTTCGAGCACAAACGAACCCAAAATCAGCCTGCACAGTAAACTAGGGCTTTGAGTTTAAATCGAAGAATTAGTCAAGAATTAAATGAAAACTTACAGAAATATCAACAAGGAAGTGATCAAAATGACGTCTCCAACTGACCACAAACACTCAATGATCAAACTTCGCTCTCCGCACTCTCTTTAGGGTTTTATGGCCTTGAACTTAGAGAAAAATGAATAAAAAATGGGTAAAGGCGAATTTATGGAACCAACGATGACCGTTTTAGCGGCCATTTGACCACTTAAGCGATCGTCGCTAAAACGACAAATCGTCGCTTAAGCGGCCAAACCTCAAAGGCTGGCCTACGCTAAGCAGTTGAGTGTTGCTTAAGCGACCCCCGCTAAAGCGGTGAGGCCTCCGATTAAGCGGCTAGGAGGGGACCAAGGCTGGTGTCTAAAGCGATGCCCTGGCCACTAAAACGACCTCTGCTTAAGTGAACAAAGGTCTGCTTAAGCGGTTGCATTAGCTGAGTCCAGGTACTATCACTTAACAAACTGTGCTAAGTTTTGACCGGACCCTCGTGATTCGTTTGAAATCTTGTGAACACAAACAAACTATGCTATCCTACCAAATTTGACATTTCGGACTCAAGAACGCCATCGAAATTTCCATCAGAGGTCATTTTGATGAAATGTGGGTTCCACACCCAATGGTCATTTTAACCAATTTCCACCCAATTGCCAAAAATGAGTCTGAAAGCCTTGATACCCGAACCAAAGGTCCCTCTAGCCTAAAATTGATGTTTCGGAGCTGCTAGAATTGCCAGAATTGGCATATGTGGCTGTTTACCTAAGGTTTAGGCCCTATACCCAAATTTGAATAGCGAAGACTTCTAAATAAGGAATTGGCTCTAAAAAACAAACGAACTGCCCGGTAACCAAACTATCGGCTCCAACAAGTCATAAATGACTTGGGAAAGCTTTAAACACCAAAATAGTGCGGGAATACAAAAAATGACTTGGAGGGTCATTACAATATCCTTTACTGAGATCAAGATGTACCTGAAGGCTCAAACAGGCAGGGATACTGGGCCTGTATATCACTCTCGATCTCCCAAGTAGCCTCCTTGACTAGACAGTGCCTCCACTGAACCTTAACCACTGAAATCTCTCTAAAGCGCAACAGTCTCATATCCCTGGCCAGTATAAGCACTAGCTCCTCGATGAAGGTCAACTACTCGTCCAACTGAACTGAGTCCCACCGAAGCACGTGTGACTTATCCAAAATGTATTGTCTCAACATGAATACATGGAAAATTGGGTGAACAGCTGAAAAATCTGAGGGCAAGGCTAACTCATAAGCTACCTCTCCATCGGTTCAAAGTATCTCAAATGGCCCAATATACCTAGGGATGAGCTTTCCCCTCCTTTCGAACCTCATCACGCCCTTCATTGGCGATCCTCAAAGGAAGACTTGGTTAATAACTCCAAACTTCAAGGCACAAAGTCTACGATCAGTGTAACTCTTCTGCCTACTCTGAGCTGCCCTCAACCTATCCCGAATCACCTACACCCTATCTATGGACTCATGAAGCAAGTCAGTATCATGGAGACTAAACTCAAAAGTCTCAAACCTGCCAATCGGAGATCGACAATGCCTACCATACAATGTCTCAAATGGTGCCATCTCAATACTCGAATGGTAGCTGTTATTATAAGTAAACTCTGCTATGGCTAAGTGTTACTCCCACTGACCTCCAAAGTCCATCACATATGCGCGGAGCATATTCTCTAAAACCTGAATAGTCCGTTCCGACTGATTATTGGTCTGGGGGTGGAATGCAGTACTAAGATCAACCTGAGTACCCAACTCCTCCTGAAATGCCTTTCAGAAGCTAGAAAAGAACATTGAGCCTCTTTCTGAAATAATAGATATGGGTACTCCATGCAGGCGAACTATCTCACGAACATAGATACTGGCAAACCTCTCGGCACTGAAAGACATCTGAATAGGGAGAAAATAGGCCGATTTGGTCAATCGATCTACAATGACCCAAATTTTATCGAAACCACGGGAGGTAGGAGGTAAACCACTCACAAAGTCCATGGTAATCTGCTCCCACTTCTACTCGGAGATGGGTAATCTCTGAATCAAGCACCAGGTCTATGATGCTCGGCCTTTACCTGCTGACAACATAGGCAATGAGCTACAAAGTTTGCAATATCTCTCTTTATACCACTCCATCAATAATACTGCCTCAAATCTCTATACATCTTAGATGTCCCAAGGTGTATAGAATATCTGAAGCTATGAGCCTCCCACAATATTGACTGAACCGAGTCTCTAACCCTTAGAACACATATGCGACCATCATATCTTCGAATACCCTCAGGATCTAAGGTAGCTTGACGGGACTCACCCTTCAACACCTGGTCATAGATGTCACCAAGGCTACTATCCTCAAACTAGCGACTCCAAATCTACTAAAATAACGTGGACCTAGCCTCAACACTAGCAAGGATCTTCCTGGAGTCTGAAATATCAAGTCGAACTATCAAGTTGGCTAAGGACTGTATGTCCAATGCCAACGACCACTCTGAAACTGAAATAGAAGTCAAGCTACCCATACTCATTGTCTTCCAGCTCAAGGCATCCGCTACCACGTTCGCCTTGCCCGGATGGTATAAAATAGAGATGTCATAGTCCTTCAACAACTCGATCCATCTACACTATCTAGAATTAAGCTCCCTCTGTGCCATAATGTACTAAAGACTACGATGGTCAGTATAGATCTTGCAACAAATGCCATGCAAGTAATGCATCCAAATCTTAAGCACAAAAACTACCGCTGCCAACTCTAAATCATGGGTGGAGTAGTTGCGCTTGTGAACCTTCGGCTGCCTCAGAACATAAGCAATAACTCGGCCCTACTGCATCAAAACACAATCCAAACCAATATCGAAAGCATCATAATAAACTATAAACCCCTAGTCCTTAACTAGAAGAGTCAATATTGAAGCTGAAGTGAGCAAGTTCTTGAGCTTTCAAAAGCTCGACTCACACTCATCAGACCACTGAAAAGGAACCTTTTTCCTAGTCAGCCTGGTCATAGGGCTGCAATAGAAGAAAAACCCTCAACAAACCACTTGTAGTAACCTGCCAAACCAATAAAGCTACGAACCTCAATCGGAGATGTAGGTCTAGCCCAATCACGAATAGCCTCAATCTTTGCTGGATCCACCATAATCCCATCCGTAGACACCACTTACCCTAGGAATGTAACAGAATCGATTCAAAACTCGCACTTTGAAAATTTGGCAAAAGGCCTATGATCTCTCAAAGTCTGGAGCACAATTCCTAAATGTTGCTCGTGCTCTTCCCTTCTCTTCGAATACACAAGGATGTTATCAATGAAGATGATCACAAAGGAATCTAGATAGGGCCTGAACACACAGTTCATCAAATCCATGAATGTTGTTGGGGCATAAGTTAATTCAAAAGACATCACCAAGAACTCATAATGGCCATAGCGAATCATGAAAGCTGTCTTAGGGATGTCCTCAGCCCAAATCCTCAACTGATGGTAATCGAATCTCAAGTTAATCTTAGAGAACACTACTGCACCCTGAAGCTGGTCAAATAAATCATCAATATGAGGCATAGGATACTTATTCTTCGTGGTCACCTTATTCAGCTATTTGTAGTCGATACACATATGCATAGAATCATTATTTTTCTTCACGAACAAGACAGGAGCACCCCAAGATGACACACTCGGCCTAATGAAACCCTTACCTAAAAGCTTCTGAAGCTGAGAATTCAGCTCCTTAAGCTCAGCAAGAGCCATACGGTAAGGTGCCATGGAAATAGGTCAGGTGCCCAATTCAAGAGCAATAGCAAACTCAGTATCATGCTCAAGAGGAAGACAGGTAGGTCGGTAGGGAAAACATCAAAAAACTCACGAATAATAGGAATAAAATCAAGTGAAGGACTCTTGCACTAAGATCGCGAACATAAGCGAAATAAGACTCGTAACCTCTCGATACCAATCTCCTAGCCTGAACATAAGAAATAATCGTCGTTGGTGCGCGGCTAAATGAATCCTGCCACACAATCGAAGGTATGCTAGGCATGGCTAAGGTAACGGTCTTGGCAAAGCAATCCAAGACCGTATGATAGGGGGGATTCACAATTGACATTTCTTTAGTTCTATTCCGAAATGTACCAAGGTATCCCATATGCACTTATTTATGGTCATTGTCATATATTTCCTACTCATTGATCAATTGTGAATCTCATTTCTCATATTCATGATTAATGTTCCGAAAGTTCAAAGGAGGCTATGTTCCAATATTCCAATAGTGCCTATACTTGTGTCTCTTGTTCATGGCTTCTTGTCCAATGGTTCCAATAGTATCATGGTGCTAGTGATGTTATATTTCTCATTGATATTTGTTCACATGTTCTTCACTTATTGGTCAATGATTCAAAGTTTCCAACAATGTTGTGTTCCAAAGTTCCAAAGTGATGTTATGATTATCAAAGTATCAATCTCAAAGTAATGATCAAAGTAATGAAAATGTGGTCAATGATCAAGTACGGGTGGCAAGTCTAGGGGCGTAAGCCTAGCTCGACTCGATCCCGAGATATGGATTTATGGGTGGCAAGTCTAGGGGCGTAAGCCTAGCTCGACTCGATCCCAAGGGTGGCAAGTCTAGGGGCATAAGCCTAGCTCGACTCGATCCCTATATGATGATATGAAAGACCCACTGATCAGTCGGGGCCCGGGTACATTGTGATATGTAATGACATGTGAGCATTGAGATAAAGAAAGTAATGAAAAGAATGAAAGCAATCCACATGGTTTCCAAAGAATAACATGGTGACTTATTCACATCGAGTATTCATATGTTTTGAGTTCATTGACATATTCACTGAAATATTCATGTATTGTATAGTTTCATCTGAGCCTTGCATACTCAGTACTTATTTTGTACTGACCCCTCTCGGGGAATTTACCTTACTTGCTGCAGGCGCAGGTCCCAGTAGGCCTCCTCAGTAGATTGCCAGTGTTAGCGGCTCTTTGGTGAGCTCCAGCTCATTCGGGGCTTCTCCGAGTCAGAGTATATATATTTTGGTGTTGTATATATTGTGTAATGCGGGGACTTGTCCCGACTTATGGTTCATTTTGGTCAATGCTCTTGTTAGAGGCTTTTGTAGACGGATGTGGGTGTATGAATGTAGAAGGGATATGTCGTCCTTGACTTGGTGGCCTCAACGGCCAAGTTTCGCATATATGTACATATATCATGTTCCATGACTTCCATTGTTGGTCTTGATAGTTGATATGTGTTTATGGGTTTCTTATGGCATGCATATGATTGAGTAAGTAAAGATTGGTTCTCTCGGGCCATGTCGGCTACGGGTGCCAATCACGCCTCGTTGGGATTCGGGGTGTGACAACTAGTCCATGCACAGAATCACATAATGTCCACCTTGTCTAGCACAATAAGGTCGGCCCAAGTATCAAACTCTAGGCTGGTCATAACACATGATATATAAATCCGATCCACCACTAAAGAATCACCCATGAGAGTAGATACACATAATGACACAGATAATGGCTCCCAATACAAATCTAACTGTGGCGCATAATAAGCAAAAACATATAAATAAGTGGATCCCGAATCAAATAAACCAATAGCTGGCTGATGGCATACTGAGATCATACCTATAACGACAATATCTAAAGACTCTACCTCCAATCTATTAGGTACAACATACAAATAACCTCGCCCGCCACCTGGTTGGGCACCTAACCGACCACCCATCTTACCTGCCTAAGAATGTTGTCGAGAACCCTGGGGACTACCCCTGCCACCTTAAGCACCACCTCTAGCTGGAGGCGACACTGATCTGATCTGCTGAATAATTTGCACAGCAGGCTGAATCATCCCATGCTGGGGACACTCTCTAGAGTAATAACCAACAACCCTGCAACAATAGCAAGCCCCAGACACTCCACTATGTCCAGAAGTTCTGACTGACCTGGAATAACCACCTCAACTAGAAGACTCAGAATGTCAACCTCTCGAAGACTAGCCACTGCTCGGGCCATGGTAATCACTGTAGTTAGACTGACCTCTGTCAGTAATCTGAAGTATTGCCTGAATGGGTCTACTAGGTTGACCCTAAAATTGATAAGGCTGATGCAGAGGGTACCTACCCTGAGAACCAATGCCTATGAACTGCGAGCCACCATAACTCCCACTGAAACTACCCTGATGATGTGGTCTCTTATCGCTGCCCCCTTGGGCCTCACAATGTATCTCCTCCATAGTCTGGGCATGATAAAAAAACCTCAACAAAATACCTACCAGCTTCAACCAAACTCTGAGTACCCATACAAAGAGAAAGTCTCAGTTGTCTAACATAACACTGAATCAACTCATATTCAGTCAGTAAGATCGCAGTAGCATGTCTGACCAACTCGTGAAACCATGCCTCATACTCAACCACTGGCCTGTAAACTGATCTCTCAGGCACTCATGAAGACTATGAGGCATATACTTCTCCAAGAAAGCTTAAAAAAATTGAATCCATGTCATAGGGGGAGATCCAACTGGCCTGGAATCAAGATAACCTCTCTACTAATGTTTAGCTGCCAAATCCAACTTAAAAGTGGTATAGTCAACCCCACGAGCCTCAACTAGGCCCAAATTATGAAGCTTATCCTCGTAAGCAATTAAGAACTCAAGTACATTCTCGCTTGGAGCCCCAGATAACCTAGACGGAGTCAATCTCAGAAATCTTCCCAACATCTTCTACTCCTCAAATAGACATATTTGGCTGCGCGGCTACCAACTGAGCAACTACCAGCACTGGAGGGACCACAACTCTGGGAGTCATAGCTATAGGTTGTGCCCCTACATCTGTATCACTTGATCTATAGATTGAGCACCATAAGACGGAACACTACCAACTAATCCCAATAACTGGACCAAGACATGTCTGAGCAATGAAAAAGAAATAAACCCTGGTGGAGCCTAGGCTACCCCCTACCCCACCAATGGCTGGGGTAGCGGAACCTATTGAGCTACCTTTTTCTCAGGAGCAATAATAGGATCTGGTAAAGGCTCCCTATCCTGACCCCTAGCTGGGGTTGTAGCTCTAGCCTAGCCGCAACCTCTAGGCCGGCCATTACCTCTAGCGGGTGTCCTAGCAGCAGACTCGGGGTCCTCATCGCCGGTCATCGTAGCTCTCGTCCTGACCATCTGTGAAAGAGTGAAACAATAAGTACCTTAGAAACTAATGCAGACTCGATACATGAAATGAATAAAGATAGTGAGATTCTCCTAAGAATGCCCTATAGCCTCCTGAAGATAAGATAAGGACGTTATCATTCTGATTTGTGGGTCTCTACCAGACACTTGCTTGTGTACCAATAATACCAGTGAACCTAGGCTCTGATACCAATTTGTCACTACCCAATTTTAGAGTCATGATGTCACATACTTTAACCTGCTAGTAGGTAAGCCAAACTGTAGCCCGAAACGACAGTAATGGGCTAATTGGTGGAATGCAAAGTAAATATCGAAAAATAAGCATATAATAAGCCTATAAGCAATATAAATAAGAATACGACAATATATATGTCAAATGAAATGGAGGAAGAACAAAAGAACTATCCCACGACCTAGTAAAGTCGGTACAAGAGCCACCAAATACAAAATGAGAGTACTAAATAGTATTAATATACAGAAAGTCTCGATAACTAAAGATTGTCCAAAAGTAAAGAAAGGAGAGGGGATCAACTCCGACTCTAAAAGCTCACCCTATCACCAAATCCTGAGAGCAGCTAGATAGAACATCAGCGACGGCAACTAGTACTCGGATCTACATCAGAAAAAGATGCAGAAGTGTAGAATAAGTACCAAAGCAACGGGTACTCAGTAGACATTATCGACCGACTAAGCTAAATCCTAATAAAAGTAAAATAAAATGCGAGAATATAAACTAAGGAAAGGAATAAAGGGCAAACCTGAAATAATATTCCAGCTGATAGATAATAAATAACAGTATAAATAATATCGAAAGTAAGGCAAGCTAACTATAACCTAACTGGGCCCCCATAAGTAAAGAAGGCACAAAAAAGAGAATATTAAACCAAATGTGCCCCCATAAGCCCTCTGGATACAATCAAGAGGAGAACCATAGACACTAATAAGCATAAAGTAACCAATAATTGATTTCATATCCGTGAATCCTTTCGTACCACGCAATACTGGTCTCAAACCGAATCCGTAATATCATAAGTGAACCATAAAGTGCCAGAATCGAATCGGACTCTAGTATCATATATGTCGAATTTGAACCGAGAATTAGTACCATATGCCAATAGTTGTTGTCGGACTCGAACCGGTCTTTAAAGTAAATACAAGGTTACAAGTCTAGTCGGAAGTTGGAAAGATATCCACGTCATAATAAATTCTAAGAAGACACACAAGACGATGAAAGAAGGACTCCTAGGTCTACAAGGAGCTAATTAAGATAATTGACATAAAAGAGGGTTGATGGGGCCCGCTACTAACCCCAAAAGTCCATTTTCTACCCGAAATTAGACTAAGGCTTCAAAGTTAAATCTCAAGGTATTATATAAGTCAAAACATGTCCTAATGCAATAATTAAATCCAAGGGAACAGTGAATGGGTCAATTCTACCTAAAACGACTCTCTAATCAGCTAAATATTCCAATTTTTCCTAAACATACAACCGAGCCTTAAATTCCAACCCAACTCTAGAATAATACTATACTAACACCATAATAAAGCTCAATCTATGAGAAAAGTAAGCCTAGCCTACCTGGACGCGGACGAAGCCCGAGAAAGTCCACTAAATCAGAGCTTTTTCCTTTTGAGAAACCTCCGTATGATGTTATGCTATCAAAATAATGATCTACCTATTAATACGAGAATAACAATACCCATATTGCATATAAATTCTCCAAGTCCAAAATCAAGTGAAAAATCCCCTATGGGGCCTGCTTACGGATTCACAACTTTGAAACTGTCAAAACGTCTCTAAGCTCAAGGATCATTTATCCTAAAAATTGGGTACATTTTGAGCACAAACGAACCCAAAATTAGCCCACAAATATAAACTTCGGCTTTGAGTTTAAATCAAAGAATTAGTCAAGAATTTAATGGAAATTTACGCAAATAACGACGAAGAAGTGATCGAAATGACGTCTCCAACTCACCACGAACACTCAATGATCAAACTCCGCTCTTCACACTCTCTCTAGGGTTTTATGGACTTGGACTTGGAGAAAAATGAATTAAAATTGGGTAAAGCAGCATTTATGGAACCAGCGATGACCGCTTTAGTGGCCATTTGACAGCTTAAGCAGTCATCGCCAATGCGACAAACCGACGCTTAAGCGGCCAAGCCTCAAAGGCTGGCCTCTGCTAAAGCGGTCGAGTGTCTCTTAAGCAAACCCTACTAAAGAGGTGAGGCCTACGCTTAAACGGCTATGCGGGGACCAGGGCTGGTTGCTAAAGCAGTACCCTGGCTGCTAAAGCGACCAAAGGTCCGCTTAAGGGGCTGCACCAGCTAAGTCCAGGCACCAGCACTTAGCAAACTTTGCTAAGTTTTGACCGGACCCTCGAAATTCGTTTGGAATTCTGTGAACACAAATCAAATATGCTACCCTACCAAATTTGACATTCTGAACTCAACGGCACCATCAAAATTTCCATCCAAGGTCGTTTCGATGAAATATGGGTCCCACACCCAATGGCCATTTTAATCAATTTCCACCCAATTGCCCATAACCAGTACGAAAGCCTTGGGACCCGAACCAAAGGTCCCCCTAGTCTAAAATCGATGTTTTGGAGCTGTTGGACCTGTCAGAATTGGCATACAAGGCCATTTACCTGAGGTTTAGGCCCGATACCCAAATTTAAACAATGAAGTCTTCTAAACAGGAAATTGACTCTAAAAACCAAACACACTGCCCGGTAACCGAACTGTCGGCTCTAACATGACTTGGGGCAGCTATGGGAAAGCTCTAAACATCGAAATAGTGCAGAAATACAGAAAATAACCTGGAGGGTCATTACATATATAGATCACCAATTACACATCCTTTACCAATAACCTTACGCGTCACAAGATCACGAAACAAATAATAATTGGAAAAGAATGAAATATAACAATTAAGATGTCTAGTAAGTTTACTCACAAAAATCCTATTGAAGGCCAACTTCGGTAGATTTAACATAAATGACAATGTAATAGAGGAGGTAGCTTTGACGGTCCCAGATCCCATATTATTATATGTTGCCCCATCAGCTACGGTTACCTGAGAGGGTGCTTTGTATGATCGAAAGGTAGAAAATATATTAGGATTACCTGCCATGTGAACTGTAGCACCTAAATCAATCACTCAGTTGTTTGAAGAGGAGACAAGACATGCTTTTCTTGAATCAGCAAGGGTAGTAACTGAGGTGAATTTTTTAAGAGATTCTCAATACTGAGAGAACTTTGCAAACCCATCCGTCGAAACCAAAATCATCTTACCCTTTTGATTTATAATCATATTTCCTCCTGTCTAATTATTTGAGTTATATTTTCCAACTCAAATATCCAAAACATAGGAGAAGCCAACAAACACAATAAAACTAGTAACTACAATCCAATACTGACAAGGCAGTTCTTTAAGATCACCAACACAGTTAAAAAAAAAACTTAAGAATAGCCAAGCTTCAGAAGGTCACTGACAAACAACAAATAGCCCAACATACATTATGAGAAGGCCCCAGTAATTTCAAATTTCAAAAGTAGCAGACAAATTCCAACAATAAAAATCGAGTGTCAAATATTTTGGTCAAAATCAATGGTAAGAAATAAAGTAACTAGCAAGCAACCAGAAATCAACAGTGATTTGATTTCAAGCAGAAGTCAAAAATCGCAGATGCACAAAAATAGATACCAGATTGTGTCACAAAATCTATGAGAAGAAACGAACCTTGAAAGGTTGAATTTTTTTTTTAAAATGGTGTTTTAACATCATATCAAACTCAAGATAAGTTGGAAATAAGTAACTCTCTCAAATCGTGGTCTGCTGAAAAAACAACCACCAAATCCTTCCTGAAAATATCACAACAAAGTCAGAATAGCAAGTGGAATAAACTTTTGATGCAAAATCAGAAATATCTGATGTAGCACCACTATTGTAGTCTTGCCGGAAAGGGTGACTTCCAGCCGTCGGGATCTAGGGCTTTACAGATTGTGAAAAGTAGCTTCTTTCAAAGTGGATGGTGACAAAAATAAAAATTTTAGAAGTCTCAATCACTTCCGACGAAGTCACAGTGGATCCCGGTGAAGTCACAGTGAGTTTCGACAAAGACAAAATACCAACGCCGACATTGACTCTTGATACCATGTAATAAAGGTATGAGAGAATAAAGATTGATATATTATTTCATAAATTGGTAAGAATATATGTACATACATAGAAACCTAATTATGAAAAGAATCAGTACAAATAATTCTATGGATTTGATCCTATCCCTATAATTAAGCTAATTACATATTACAAGGAATAAGTTTACATTTATTCTTCAACGGTTTTCAACAACAGCAACAACATATCCAGTATATTTATGAAGTCGGGTCTGGAGAGGGTACAATATACACAGTCCATAACACTACCTCAGAGGTGAGGTAGGGAAACTGTTTCTGATAGACCCTCGGCTCAAGACAAAAAACAATCTAGAAAAAGATGTAATAAAGGTACCAAAGATAACAGGAAGTTACACAACATCATATAGTAACAGAACAATACTACTACTACAACAACTAGTAAGGACAACACCAGATATTTAATTAAGTTTTGTTATTATAAATTTATGAATAATAAAAAATGCTTTTTGAATCATCAAATATTTTTATTTTTCACTATATCAACCAAATTCATTTAAAATCAAACAAAATATTGCAAGAGTAAAGAATTAATGTTGAGATGAGAAAGATATACACATTTCTTACCTGAAAAGTTCTCCACACGAATCAACAATTGAGTAATCAATACAGTATAACGTACCATAAAATAAATTTCTCATGAACCCTCAATAATTATTTTTTCAATGATTTTATTCCGTATAGTACTCAAATAAAACCTACATAATTTACCCCCAATTTCAGGAAAATTAAAAAAAAAGCAAGTGAATGTACTTTATTGCTTTACCTTTTTAGGATTAATTCTAGCACAACTATACGTGTAGTTCATGCAAACATTAGAAGAAGAAAAACAAAAACAAAAATAAAACACTTGGAAAATTCTAGGAAGTTTCACTTCCAAACTCCCATTTCTTGTCCTCTATAAAACTCAAGAACAAAAGTGTTGCAATCTATAAAAAGTTGACATAAAAATTTTCCTCTAATAAATTAGTTTCAACAACAATTTCTTTATTCCTCCAAAAATTCAATTTTTTTAGGGAAATAATGGGTTCTCTAAGGGATTTGGAGAATAATGGAGAACTTAGGGTGGAAGAATTAGAGAGAAAAAATGATGAAGAAATTATTATTATCAAGAACATGAAGAATGCACAAAAATTTAGGATGTTAAGGGAATTGTTGGTTAATCTTCAAGAAGTTATATTAGGAACAAAGCTTTGTTTGCTATTACCAGCTATCCCTTTGGCAATTCTGGCTCAATACTATCAATTTGCAAGAGTTAGTATTTTTTTCTTGAATTTATTATCTTTCTTTAAATGTTTTTGCTATTATAGGATTTTTTTAATGTACTATCTTCCTTCAACATTTTGAGCGAAATGCGACAAAAGAACCAAAAAAGGAAAAATTCATGAACCGACTCCATCATCCACTCCATCTTGTTCACCTTAAGGATGCATTTGGCATCCAAGAGTCACGAACTGATCATAAAACCTTATTTGATATGCATTAGCTATCCGCTTTCTGGTTGAACAGTCAGGATTGGAGAAAGATAATAAGTCATTTTTACTACGTAGGAACTATGAGATCACTCTTAAAATGCTTTTGGCATTGAAGGGTTATGTATCGACCATAGAACCCTATTCAATCGACCATAGAAGGGTAATGAGTCATTTTTATCGCATAAGAACTATGGTAGCACCCTAAGAATGTCTTTGGCATCCAAGGGTCGAATCGACCAAAGAATCATGTCCGATCGACTATAGAAGGGTAATGAGCCATTTTTACCACGTAAGAACTACGAGATCACCCTGAGAACATCTTTGGCAAACAAAGGTAGAATCAACCAAATAATCATGTTCGATCAACTGTAGAAGGGTAATGAGTCATTTTTACCGCATAAGAACTACGAGATCACCTTAAACTACGAGATCACCCTAAGAACATCTTTGACATCCAAGATTCATCGACTATAGAACCCTGTTCAATCGACCATAAAAACCCATTCAATAAGTGAAATGCATTAGAAAAGGCCAAAAGGTAATGAGTCATACTTAGAACCGTAATACTTAAAACCACCGCTCTTTAAGACTAAAAAACAAATTTCTTTAGTACTTAGTGATTACCAACTGTACGTCTTTCAATTCTTCTTTATTTCATATTTTATTATTATTATTTATTTGAATTAACTAATATATAGATAGATAGATAGATAGATAGATAGATAGATAGATAGATAGATAGATAAATAGATAGATAGATGTAGTTAAGTATAAAAAAATGGTATTTTATAATTATGTCATTTAAAAAATAATTGCATGTATTACACCTAACTTTTATAGTAGGTTTGGATAATGGGAGTAACTTACAAAATATGGTGCAAAGCATTTTTACACCGTCAATTTCGTACGAATGTTAAATTAATATTCCTTTTGTTTCATTTTATATGATAAGCTTTGGAGTATGAAGATCATACTACATGACTAATATTTGCAATGTAAATTCAGACATAGATTTTAAAATTTTCAAGTATTTCCTAGGATATAAAATTTACCTCTTGAAAAACTTTACAATAATTAATATTTTTAAAATACTTGAATAATTATGATCAAATAAATATAATGATATTGATCATGTTTGTGTTTTTCATGTGATGAACAGCCGTGGATTTTTGCTTTTAGTTTGCTTGGACTTGCACCTCTTGCCGAGCGTGTTAGCTTCTTGACTGAGTAAGATGCATTTATTTTTATTTTTATTTATTTTAATCTCCTATATTTATGAAAAAATTCCTAACACTATTATTTTTATTTATTCCCCCCCTTTCTACCTGAAATTGAAAAAAGACAAATTGCTCACTTCACTGGTCCAACAGGTATGAATTTGTTCTTGCACCTCTTAAAAGAAGATAGGTATCCCTTCTTCGTCTCAAAATACTTATCATGTTTCACTTTTTGAGAATCAAATTAAATGACTTTTGATCAATATTTAATACATATTTTTTTCACAATACTGATTTGAAAATAATTGCAACTTCTAGTAATTTTTCCTATAGTTTTTAAATATTTTAACTTTAGAGTATTGAGTAAATTTAATCTAATTTTTTCTATATTTTAGACTGCTGATCAAAATTTATATAATTTGATTTTCAAGAAACGAAACATGAGAATTATTTTGAGACAGAGAGAGTATTAATTAAGTTGAAAGTAATGATGCATTACGTATTCTTATTCTTATTATTATGATTTAATGCAGTTGGGGGTTTACTTAATGCAACATGTGGCAATGCAACAGAGATGATAATAGGACTATTTGCACTTTATCAAAGGAAGATACATGTCCTAAAGTATTCTCTTTTGGGATCCATTCTTTCCAACTTACTTCTTGTTCTTGGAAGCTCTCTTTTTTGTGGTGGACTTGCCAACATTAAAAAGGAACAAAGATTTGACAGGGTAAGATTGCACTTCAATGACTTTTGTTTGTGTAACCACCCCGAAACGGTCTGATGTTTCTGTAGTTCGCTCATATTGAATTGTTCAGAAGCTCGTCAACTTGTCCGAGGGATGATGAAGGCGATCGTTATATTTGACGTTGGAAAAGACGTGTGCCTGACTTTAGAATATACTTTTAAGAGTATGATAAACTTTAGAGCAAAGTCGTCGGGCTTTTCATTTTGTTCTATAGATATTCGAGGAAATTTTATATAATAATAAATATAAAAAGAATTCTTTTTATACTATCAAGTCAGTCAAAAAAAAAAAAAAAAAAAATTATGGGTTAGTATTCATAATAAGTGAAGTTAGTTACCTGAAAAAGAAAAAAAGAGATCTAAGGCAGCCTATTAGGATAAATTACGCTAATAGTATAAAAATTATAAACGTTGTCAGGTATATGTAATAAATTCTTACAAAATTTGGTATTTATTAATTTATATACATTACAGTTTAGAGATTATATAAACTATCAATGTAATTTTAACTTGACTTTATTTTTCAAGTAACTAGTTGCAATAATTATGTACAGTTACTTGTTGTTATCTTTCAGATGTCCTAATACTCACTACACACAAAAAAAGCAGGAATTAGCAACGGACAACTTCTGTCGTTAAACAACAAAAACCTGTTGCTAATCTTATTTAATAACAGATTAGCGATGGATTATTAAAAGAAATTGTTAGCTACGAGCAATTTAGCATCAAATTAACAATGTTTCTTTTTTGTGTTGACATTTGTTTTATTTTTCATTTTGGACCAGAAACAAGCTGATGTAAACTCACTTCTCCTTCTACTGGGATTGCTTTGCCATATGTTGCCACTGATGTATAGATTGGCTTTGGGGCCATCAATTAACACTAATAACAATGTAACAACTTCAATATTGGGATTGTCTAGAGTTAGCAGCATTTGTATGCTTATAGCATATGGTGGCTATCTCTTCTTTCAACTGAGGACACACAGACAATTGTTTGAATCCTCTGAGGAGGTATGCTATCATTGAACTTCTCTATAACGACGTCGTCATTTTTGTCTGAATATTTTTCATCTTCTATAGTGAAATGCTATTGTAGAGAACGTATAATATATAAGTATAATATAACATGAAAAAAAATCAGTTCCAGTTGAAACTTCTTTATAACAATGTCATTTTATCGACTGCTATAATGAAAAACTATCATAGAGAATGTACAATATAAAATTGAAAAACTATCAAATGATGTTATAAAGAGGTCTGACTGTATACATATGGTGCACGGATACCGGCCTGACGTTGCTATATATTTACTTGTGTTTCGTTTTTTAAAATGACTGAACTTCACTCATATGTAACTTCAAATGTTGTGTCTGACGTTTGGCTTTGTCAAGCCTAATATCTTCAAACTCTGCGTGTCTTAATTAAGTGGATGATTGTGCAAATTTGCTAATAATATAGTTAAAATTAGTAACCTAAGAAGTAAGATAGATAATTTGCTTTTAAGAAAAGTTAAATTACATGAACAATGTAAATTTTTTATATATTATACATTAAATTATTTATTATGATGACATATGAACAGGAGGAAGAAGAAGATAAAGTTTCCGAAGATGAAGAGGCAGTAATTGGATTTTGGAGTTCATTTGCTTGGTTGATTGGCATGACTATAACTATTGCTCTATTATCCGAGTATGTTGTTGGTACAATTGAGGTAAGCTAATCTGTCGTTTAATCGCTCGTACCTAATATAATTTTTAGATAATCTACCGCTAGTTCACTCCTAAATAGGATTAGTACTATTATGTAATTTAGGGTGTGCTTGGTCTGAAGAATAAAAATATTTGATCTTGGTATAGAATTTCATAGTATTTACACAATGTTTGATTTTTATTATAGCTAATCTGCCGTTAAATAATCGTAGCTAACAGAATTTTTAGATAATTTGCCCCTACTTTGTTGCTAAATAGGATTAGTACGTACTATTACGTAATTTAAGGGGGTGCTTGGTCGAAAGAATAAGAATATTTAATCTTGGTATAAAGTCTCATATTATTTATACAATGTTTGAATTTCAGGATAGCTAATATGTCATCAAATTGCTCGAAGCTAACAAAATTTTTAGATATCTTAAGATGAAATCGCTCATATCTTAGTTGCTGCCATGTGACCAGGAGGTCACGGGTTCAAGCCGTGGAAACAGCCCCTTGCAGAAATGTAAGGTGAAGCTGCGTACAATAGACCCTTGTGGTCCGACCCTTCCCTAGACCCCGCGCGTAGCGAGAGCTTTAGAGCACCGGGCTGCCCTTTATGTATTAATTATTCACTGAATAACAATTCTTTCATTGTTATAATCTCAGGCTGCATCAGATTCTTGGGGAATTTCTGTCAGTTTTATTAGCTTAATATTGTTGCCAATTGTGGGAAATGCAGCAGAACATGCTGGATCCATCATCTTTGCTTTAAAGAACAAGTTGGTAAGATACATAATACTAAAAAAAGTAAAAATTTACTCGGTATTTACACCAATTCAATAAATAATTATACATATATACATGATATATACTCTAAATGACTGTATATATACCAAATGCAGGATATATCTCTAGGTGTTGCGTTGGGATCAGCTTCTCAGATTTCTATGTTTGTGGTAAGAATTTTGGCAATATTTGTTTCTAATATATATACATACTAATTTTTTGTCTAGAGATTAATTTTTATATTCTGTCGTATCAATTTATCTAACATACTTTTCTTCTTATTAATCTGTTACAAAAAAAAAAAAAAATGAAACCTTTCTTTTAAGGAATTAGTATTAAATTTTAGCATCACCTCTTTAGTGAATAACTTGGTGGAACCCTCAATTGGATGATCATTTTGATGAAAATATGTGTGGAACTTTTTCATCATCACTTATTTAAAAGGATAATGTTGATGTATTTTTGTATAAATTTGGCCTACATGTTGATAGTCTTTTTTAATTTCTTAAATTTCGTGCGTAGTCAACACCGTTATATACAATGGAATGCAGGTGGTACACTAATAACATAACCAATTCTTTAGAGCATCAAGTGATCGTTTAAAAGATGACTACAATTAATCATCCATGTATAAAAATTAAAATACTAGTTACCTGAAAAATAATGCAGAATGTTACTGATTGCAATAGATACTTTTTAAGTTATATTTTTCGGACTCTCCAAAGTTGATCACAATAGATACTTTTTACATTATATTTCTCAAACTCTCCAAAATTGATGTTGTACTCATGTTGAATCTTTCAAAAATACATTATTTTTGAAAGATCCGACACATCTATCGTCATTTCTAAAGAGTCCAACATAGTTTTTACACGATTAGTGTATATAAGTTAAAGTTAACTCCTTTTGTCTATATATATCACTCTTTTTTGGTTGGGTAGTGGGGTGGGGTGGGTGGGTGGGGATTTCAGTTACTATTTTTGTTGTACTTTTCCAAGTGAATCAGGACAAGGATAGAATACAGCTAACATGTTTGCTATTTTCAGGTACCTTTATGTGTGATTATGGGTTGGATACTTGGTGTGGATATGGATTTGGATTTTAGCCTACTTGAAACTGGTTCTCTTGCTTTCTCAATCATCCTCGCTGCCTTCACGTTGCAGGTCCTTTTATTTATTATTTGACAACCATTAATTCAACTATTTCTCATTCTTGATATGGACTATGCTCATGTAGCAGCTGATTATGTTGCTCGAATCTTTCAACAATATTGTCGTACCCATATTGGATTTTTTAAAATTGCATTACTCTTAAAGGATCCGACACGTATCTGTCGGCATTTTTTAAGAGTTCGAGCAATATAGGTAGCTAAAAAGATATACTCACGTAAATCCTGCAATTTGACTAATTTCAAAAATAAGGAAATAAATAAATAGAAGAAAGAAAAGAAAATCTCACCTTTGGAGTCAGAGGCGGATGCAACGTTATGATATTAGATTGTTTGAGAGCATAAATTTGTGTATCTGAATCCATAAGTATAAAAAACAATGATAGTAATATTAAGAACTTTAAACGTTAAATCCGTAAAGTTTAAATTTTGAATCCGCCTTTATGTGAACAATTGTAGTCCTTTCATAGCATAGCATCATTAATGTATAAATTAATCCACATAGAGAGTGAAATATATGTTGCAAAATGAACCAAAATTTTGAAGTCAAAACTTTTACCAATAACAGAAATATTGGGGTTGTCCAATGTGCTAGAAAACAAAAGGGAAATATTTTGTCTGTTTTTCCAAAAGTGGAGATTATATATATGAATGACATGATAGGATTATGGTACAAGACAAAAAATGAGGATGTCATGCTCAAATTATAAGTGTCTATTTTCTCACTTCTTTTTTTTTTTTTTTTTGTTTCTCACCTATCGTATTGGGGCCACCGGTTGTCCGGATAAGTATTCTCGTATTGGGGCCTGATTAAATTCAAATTCACGTTAGGAAGTCCCACATTAGAGATAAAGCACCTCTAGTAAAGGCTACTCTATATCCAGAGCTCAAAATCGATACCTCTCACTTCATTACTTTCAACTTTTTTCTCTTAGAATTCTTATATTCCTAATAACTCTTGCAGGATGGAACCTCACATTACATGAAAGGAGTTATTCTCTGTCTTGCCTATTGTGCCATTGCTGCTTGTTTCTTTTTCCATAAGATTCCAATCAGTAAGTCCTTTTTATTTATTTATTTTTGTATACAAACTCGATCAATTACTAAATGATACTTACACATCTTTTGAAAAAGTATTTCACTTACATACACAAGAAATGTGATGAAAATTTATACTATAATTGCAATTTAACCTTGTTTAGGAGGTTACTTGTCTTATCTTTTTGTTAATTCCACTTACTATGGATGATTACATATTACACTGTTAGTTTATAGAAGTTAAAATCTTGACAAATTGCAAACTCTTTTTTGGGTGTGTGGATGTTGTTAGATATTGACAACAATTCATCAGGGAGCTTGACCGCTTAACCAAGTTTATTCAGCAAAGTGATGATCCATCAGAAAGAAATCGATACCTATCTGATGATATCTACATTGTACACGTCATCAACCGGATGTAATACTTCATTGCATCAATATGCATTTGTTCATCCAAATTGGAGCGCCTTTTCTTACCCTTTTGTGGAGATTATTCCATTTCATGTTTGATTGTAGGCCTTAATGAACATGAAATGTGAAAATAATAGAGGTTATCAACATAGTGTAAGTTGTATGTGAATATGTTATTGTGGTGGTTTTTGAGAATAAGAAACTGTCACTTCTCATCAGTTATCAGTTGAGTATTTTGGTGGCTAATTAATAAAATTTTCTAAGGTTCCATATATTCCTTTTCATTGGTAAGCACTATTCTTGCCCTTTTTATGCGCGAAGTTTTGAGAAGGGACTATTATATTCTTGCTATTGTCCCTTAATATATGAAGGATGTTGTCTAACATAGTCCTTCATATATGCATGTACCAGTGTATTTAATTCATTATGTATATTCATATTAAAAAGAATTTTAATTAACAAATTCATTTTTACATGTTGTAGCAGATAGCAATTCTTAATAAAATAATCAGTAGCCGGACTAATAGGCCAACGTCTATGCCGTAGATGGGATGAGTAGGGTTATATGAACACGTTTTAGGCAACAAACGGCTAAGTAATAACATAAACAACAATAATTTAGGTAGGTAGATGGAAAGACTCTAAGTAACAACAAAACAACAAAAATTTGGGTAGATAGATGGAACGACGGTAGCCAGCCCAAGCAAAATGTGGGGATTCTAAAATTGTTTTCGATTAATAAATTGGTCGTTGATCCAAATAGATTAGAATTAAAATATGTCAATTCATCTTCTATGATAAATTTGCCTATATTCCTTTTATTTATTTGATTTTATCTTTCTTTTCCTTTTATTCCTTTTATCTTACCTAGAGCATCAATATCTTATACAATCATCTAGTCCCAAATTAAGTTGAAGTCCGGAAGGAGACAACTTTACGAGGATTTCGAAAGGGACTAACACATTCCTTTCAATTTAATTTGACCACTTACGTCTTAGATTTCATATATTTTTATGGAGTTAGAACCCAAATTGGTAGCTAGTAATATAGGTGCCTCACACACTTAATTAACTTGTTAGGTGACTTGATAAGAACCGGAAAAGCACTCATGTCATTGGAAGCATACATGTAGACATTATGTCATTGAAGTGCTTCAAGAGGTACAAGAACAAGCTTGACGATATAAGGCAGCCAACTTTACAAATACGATCACGACCATTAGGTTTGGGCCATCCCCGATCTACAACAATGAGATTGCTTATGGCGGATAGAAAAGTGAAGACACCCATGGGAATTATCTATGATGTCCTTGTTAAAGTGGACAAGTTCATCTTTCCCGTCCAATTCATGATATTGGATTGTGAGGTTGATTATGAGGTGCCCATTATTTTGGGAAGGCCATTCTTAGCCACGGGAAGAGCTATTTGTGATGTTGAACTTCTGTATGAAATACGAAGAAGTCACCTTTCATGTGTGCAAATCCATGAGACAACCTTGTGACGTGGAGGTGATTTCAGTTATTTTTGTTATTGATGAAGCGGTAGATGTTAATGGAGACATTGGTTGTGTTGAAGAATCCATTGGCGTTGTTGTTGAAGTAATGAAGAAATTGTTGGGGGAATTGTGAAAGCGGTAATGGCAATTGAGGGTCAAAGGCCCTATTCTTATACTCCGAGGTGACTGTCATTGGATTTGGAAAATTGTGAGACTTCACCCGCCAATCTATCTATCATTGAACTGCCCTGTCTAGAGCTTAAGCCAATTCCCGAGTACAAAATTCTTCGCCCAAATGATTCCTTGCCTATAATTATTTTTGGCATGTCTTGAGGAGATCCAAGTGGAAGCATTGTTGACAATACTAAAGAAGTACAACAAGGAAATTGGAAGGACCTTTGTAGATATTAGGAGCAAAAGCCCCGGGATTCGCACTCATCATATCCATCTTGAAGAGGAAAGCAAGCTTAGCATCAAACATCAAAGAAGGCTTAACTCTTTCATGCAAGAGGTTGTAAAGAAATAGATAATCAAGTGGCTATATGTGGGAGTGATTTATCCGATCTTTGATAGTGCATGCATGCATATATGTGGAGTCATGAGAATGAGCTTGATGGTATTATTATTGTCCTCATAGTTATTGTTGCATTTGCGATGGTAGATATAGGAGATGGCTAAAGGGATGAAATTGATTGGCCAAGTAATAGTTTGTAGCCACCTTGATAGCCAAATTATTTTGCCTCTTTTGATGAAGTATAGGCGCATGACCAAAGGGCCATCACAGATACCTATAGCTAGAATTATAGTTGTAACTTTCATTTTTGTAACTTTCAACTTCTGAATTTGAGAGTTGTTAACTAGTCAACAATCTGTCTCATATGACATAATTGGTATAGCTTCTACTCTACAGAACTTGCCTTTAAGTTTTGGTGACACCTTTTTATCACATAAGACTCCAAATGTGGCATCCATTTCATCCATCTTGCACCAATGCAGTAAGTGACATCCTCACCCCAATCTCCCTATTTTCTTGGATATTAGATCCAAGATACATGAAACTTCCTCTCTTTTGGATGACCTGAGTATCAAGCCTCACTTTAATAGCTACCTCATGCATTATGTCACTGAACTTTCACTCTAAAGTACTTTGTCTTGGTTCTGCTCAACCTAAACCCTTTTAGACTCCAGGATCTATTTTCAAACCTCCAGCTTAGTGTTAACTCCATCACGGGTCTCGCCAATCAAAATTATGTCATCTATAAATAACATACACCATGTCACCTCACCTTGAATTTTTTATGTCAATCAATCCATCATGACGAGTCTCTAGTGTATATATATTTTAATTCGCGATCTGTCAAATATAGTATTAAAAGATATCGAACCCACAGAAAGTGGTTTATCTATTCTACAATGTTTCTTGTTTTAGTTACTATTTGAGAAAACAAAAGAGATGAGTAGTGAATTAACTATTAAAAATTAATAAACAGAAAATTAAAGAAAATCATTTTGTTTTTGACAAATATGATAAAAGGTGTTGGGATCCTAACTTCACTTGATATTTCTATTATAAAATAAATATTATTTATTCCTTGATTTTTATTTCTCATAAATGTATAAACATGTAACAATCGTAGTAGTTATTTTTTCCTTTTTATGTGTTTTGACTATTTTGCCCTTCCCTGTAGTTGTTCTATACTATTTGTGAGTTGTGGGGATGGTTGGCACGGTCTCTGATGCATTCGGGAGTGATTTGGGAGAGTTTGAGACTCTTAGAGGCTTTAAAAGCCATGAGTTTGACTTAGGTCAATATTTTGTATTTTGAGCGTCAGATGGTGATTTGAACACCTCCATTAGATCCGAAATGTCGATTTTGGGTTAGGAGCATATTTAGTTTGTATTCCAAGCCTTTATGTTGCATTTTGACCCTTCTTTCAAAAACTAGTTAAAATAAACTTTTAAGGGTCTTGGGGGATAATTTGCTGTAAACAACCTATTTACAAAAATTTGACGGTGCCATTGAGTTTGGAACATCAAAGATAGCCTAGTAGCATATCTGGTTTACGTATGTGGGGTTTCAAACGAATCCCGAGGGTCCGTTCGGAGATTTTGAAAGCATGGAAAATCAGCTAAGTTGTTGATATCTGGTGCATCTGGTTTCCTTCTTTGTGAAAGCGGGCCTTGGGTCGCAAATACGGAGAAGGAAAATATCTTTCATTGCGATCGCGAGGTGGTGGTCACGATCGCGGAGGGTAATAGGGGATCGAATCGAGTTTTGCCTCTTCACGAACGTGAAGGGCTGACTTCAAATGCGAAGGTCATTTAATTGGCCTGGTCACTGTTGACTGTCGCGGATGCAAATGGTTGATCAGGTTCACGAGGTACTATTTACATAACAGTATAAATACTCAATTTTTGCGATTTTCACCATTTTTGGAATTAGTAGCTTCAGGAAAAGGCAATTTCTAGGGTTTCTTCATCATTCATGCTTGGGCAAGCTATCTTATTTCCATTAATTCCTATTGATTATATCTTCAAAAACACCTTTTAATCTTGTTTTCAAACTTGAATTTGGGGATTTTTCTGGTAAACTCTTAAATTGGTTTTTCATCAATTTGAGCATCAATTTTAACTCATTTTCACGTGGGTTTTCAGATGTAGACTCTTTGTGATATGAGTAACATGTTTATAAAACAAAATTTTGGTTTTACCCTCTTTCGATTTCGAACCTATTTTTGAACCCATTTTAAATATAGCAAATATGGGTATCATTAGCTTCCTTTTGATGCGTAGATTATCTTTTTGATAGGTTTAGCTCATTTTGAGACTATTCTAAGGGAAAGACTCCATGTTGAAGGGTCTAGGCTTGGATTTTTGGCTCTTCGAGGTAGGTTATGGCTTAACTTTCTTTAGACTGGGTTGGGTAGTTAACTATCATGTAAAACATGTTATGGGTTAGCAAATTTAGTTGTGGGAGTTGTATTTTGGAATTTTATTATTTATCGTGAACCCATGTGGGGGCTTATTTATATATTATTATTGACTTGAGAGAGTATAATTGTTGTAATGCTTGAGTGGGGGCTTTATGTGATATTGTAGGCCTTATTTGTACATTAAATTACCTTATTTATTATTGTGTCGCCTGGGTGGGGGCTTGACTTATTAATATAGTCCTTACTTGAGCATTATTTGTCTTTATCATTATAGTATACCTGAGTGAGGGGTTTAAAATAATGTTATTGATGTCTTATATGACTATTTATACCGGTGGTGCCATGCGATGGATTTTATCATGAAATATTGTCATTTTGAGTTGATTTTGAGCATATTCATACCTGTATTGAATTGATGATTATCTTCTTGATTGGTTATGAGCATTACACCCTCATTTTCATCTTTACATATTCATGAGATTGGTACTACTAAGAAACACTTATTTCTGATAGAAAATAAGACACTTTATAAAACACCTATACAAAGGAATGTGCCGCTAAGGTTGATTGAGAAATACTGATTTTGTAAGAAAATAAGACTATTTATGAAACTCCTATACCGAGGGATGTGACGGTAAGAATGATTGAGATTATAAAGGTATATGGGTTGTGGACCCCCCATGGGTCCTGTCTTGAAGCAATGAGGCTTGGAAAGTGTATACAAAAATGTCCCACCATCACTGCATTGCATCTGCATATTCGGTGTAATGACCCAATTATTTTTATGAAGGGCTAATTGGTAATTTTACCAATAAATAATAATATTAATAGAGTGGATTAAAAAGGAGTGGGGCCAAGCCCATTCTCTTGTGTTGGTCTTCCAAGTTTTAAACGACTTGAGGAGTAGAGGATTAGGGTTGTCGACTCTTTTCTTTTGGAAGAAACCCATTAAAACTTGTAGAAGAATTTTGGGAATTTACAGCGTAGAAAGGTAGCTTGGTAAAGGTTAACTGCCAGGTATTGAGATTTCTTCTACTTTTTGCTTAAATTAATCATGCATGGTGGTAGTGTTCTTGTTAAAGAACTGTTATGTAAGATAGAGAGATATTGGACAGAATCTATAATGAGTAGCATATATTAGATTAATGGTTTGACATGAATCTTAGTTGGTGGAATTAGAAAACAAAGAAAAAGAAAGGGAGAAGAAAACATTACCTTTTTGAAAGTACAATGGAAAGACACGTTTCTTGTGCTACTGGTGCAATTTCCTTACTTCCAATTTCCATTACTTTTATCTAAAGCACTTAATGATTACTTAGTGATGATGGAGTAATGATTAGTGGAAAACCTAATAATTAGGCAGTGATTATTATGAAGGAGCATGTTAGTGAATTGTAAGGTTTTGTTAGCCACTGGTTTTCTATTTTTATAGACACATGTTGGCATGGCACTTTCTGCCAATTTCTTGGATTTCACCTTATAAGGTTTAGCTTTAAGCTTGATAATAGGGATATTGACACTTGACCCCGACTAGTATAATTGATATCGTTAATTAATATTTTTGCATAGATTGAACCCATTGGAGGCTATTTGATTGGTGTTTCACGCATTACGAGGTTGGAAAACATGTTGTTGGTGAGGTAAGTGAGACTTTAAACTTTGGTGCTTGCTTTTCAAACCTGCTTTACAAAAATATATTTTTCTGCCTAGTCCATTTGTTGGGACAAGCGTGTGCTTGGCAGAATCGGTGGTCTTTGACTAGCCGCGGATATGTATTTTGTGAAGTATACTGAGAATTATTTAATGGTAATATGTGAGGTGACATTGGGGCATCTTTTCTACGTTGCCATGATATAGTTACTAGGGGCATACATAGTTGTCGTAATATGTTAGAGGCATTGTGTATGCTTCTGTAATATGTTAGGGGCCTTGTACATGCTGTCATAGTATACTTTTGGGGCATTGTGTATTCAGCCGTGGACTTGTCGGGGTGCTAGGCTGATCACCTTCACTGCCGTTTATGACAAGTCGCGAGAGTCGATTGAGTAGAGACACGTAGTGGATTTTCTAACCTTCATTTGGATGTTATCAAACATTATACTATAAGATATATTTTGTGTATTATTTATGTATTCGTTGAGTATTGTATTTTCTAACACTTGTTCCAGGGGTATTAAAGCAACGAGTCGAGGATCTTACTGGGTTATATTTATATATAGCTCACTCCTTACTTGCATGTCTGCAGATACTGTTGCGAAAGAAGAGACTAGTGGCTAACAGTTCATTCGTGAGGATTCTATTGCTGAGGTGAGCCTTCATATTATTCGTGGAGGCTGTCATTTCAGCTCTAGCTATTTTTAGATTATATTTCTTTTCGTTGGGTTTGCATGCCCGAAAGTTGAACTCATGTAACTCTATTTAGATGCTCCATAGTAGTGTGAGATTTGGGCTAGAGTTTATTATTTAAGCGATTGTGGGTGTTCATAAATCGATATAAGATAGTAGGTTGGATAATTTCTTTTGCTTTAATGACTATTTTTTGACTTGTATATGTTTTATCTCAGTGATTATAAACATTATGCGTGTATGGAATAGTGATTCTACCAATAGGTGGTGTTAGCGAGTGTCAGTCACGCCTAGGGGTTATTTTGGGTCGTGATATTCAGCGTTTCTTTTATGTATTCGTTGATGTATACTTAGTTTTCTTATATATATTTCATGTGTAGTTTTCCTTTTTGCCTTATTATATTATAGAACTGTTAGTGGAGACGATGTGAGCTATTGTTTGGAAACTTTTTTGTATGCAGGTGACGTACTCATAGTATTTTTTACTTGTTTTGTTTTCTACTTTGCTCAGTCAGCCAATGATACCTTCTGAGTACAAGTGGACCATACTCACTCCTACTTCTATACCCTTTTGTGCAGATCTCAGTTCCAATGTGACCCACGGTGGCTGATCTCATGCCATGGTAGTTGGATTTTTTAGGTACCAGTGCGCTTCAGAGTTTGGGGCTGATTTTGAACCTCGTCTAATTTATCTTGTCTTTATTTATGTTCGGAGACAAACTCTTATATTAATCATTTCTAGACTAAGTATTCGATGCTCTTTCTACTTATGACACCATTTCTGGGGATTTATGTATTTTGTTCAGATTTTCACTATGTTTATACATCATAGCTTGACTTCATTCTAGAAGTCTCGCATTTATGGGTTTCCTTTCATATTTTGATTGTCCTTTCTTGTATGGGATTTAGCTTACCTACTAAGGCTAGTTTCGAGGTAGGTGCCATCATGACCTAAACTTTTGGGTGGTGAAAAATTGGCATCAGAGCTCTAGGTTCACCAGTCTCATAAGTGTAACAACAGGATGTCTAGTAGAGTATCATGGATAGATACATTGACGTCCGTGTCTATCTTTGAGAGGCTATAAGATATCTTGAGGAAAAACTTCTCTAATTGGATTCTTTATCGTGGGTGTCATTCATACCCAATATTCTAAACTTGTATTCCATTCTTTTTTACTCAGATGGTAAGGACTAGATCTAGAGATATTGAGGATACTGATCCAGCACCAGCTATTGCAGCCTCAGTTAGGGGGTGAGGTAGGGGTCGTGGACAAGCTAGAGGTAGAGGTCAAGCACAAGGAGTTGCTCCGACCATAGAATGAGATAGGGCGGCCTCTTTTGAGCCCGAAGACCATCTGAGATAGGATGTAGGGCCAGTTCAGGTCCCCTAGAGTTTAGTTGCTACCCATGTGTTACAGGATTTATTGATTCATCTATTGGGTCATTTGGATAGCGTCCCCAAGATAGGTGTGCCACTAAGTGTACGAGGTATTTCTCAGACTCTAGGAGGTATTCCGCATCAGAGTAGGCTCATACTTATGGTTTTTCGACTTTATGGGTACAACCATCTACTATGGTACCCCCTCATGTTAATTCACTACCTACTAGGCTCATTGTTCCTCTGATTGCTTCGGGTCCTGTGATGTTGTCTAATGATCAGAAGAGATTTGAGAGATTCATTTGCTTGGCTTTTCCCAAGTTTAGTGGTGCCATTGGAGAGGATGCCTATGAGTTTTTGCTTGACTGTCAGTTGCATAACCTTAGATCCCTTGAGTCCCATGGTGCTGCCTATACGACTTATCAGTTAACTGACGTGGCCAAACAATGGTGGAGGTCTCTTACTAGTTGTAGACCATTGGGTTCGCTTGCTATGACATAGACTCAATTTTCTGAGGCAAGTCTGAAGAGGTTCATGCCCTATATTTTGAGAGGTCGAATAAGAGATGAGTTTGATAAGCCAGAGCAGGGCTCCATGACTATTACAGAGTATGAGGCATATTTTCATACCCTATCCAGATATGCCACTACCAGTATCTCCACTGAGCCTGAGAGGATTAGGAAGTTTATTAAGGGATTAACAGGTGACTATCAGTTGGGTACAACTCAGCTTATGGTTTTGGGTGGCTCCTTCTAGAGTATCGTGGATTATGCTAAGATAATTGAGTTTATTCATTAGAGTACACAGAGTGGTGGTGCTAAGAAGATACGCCGACAGGGTGAGTTTAGTGGACACACATTCTGAGGTTGGGGTTTTTAGGCAGAGGTTCTCGAGGTTGTCATAGTAGATCAGTTTAGGCAGTTTTACAGGGTTCGAATAGTAGTTTTGTATTTCTGTGGCTTTAGGTAGCTAGGGATCAAGTCATGCAGGTAGAGGCTTTGGTTTTGATTTTCTTCAGGGCAGAGAGATCATTATGGCCCTTCGAGGCCTTCTCAGTATGAGTTGGGTAGCAGAGGATATTATATTTATGATGAACTTGGTCATATTGTAAAGGACTATCCTCGGCGTGCACTGGGTCCTCCCAACAGAGTTCTCAGCTTCAGTTTTGCCCTACTCCTATATCTACAGTCAAAGGTGGTTCAAAGAGTGGCAGGGGTAGTACTAAGGGTGCTCGAAGTTGAGCTCGGGGAGCTTGTGGTAGTGGACGCGGAGTTTCTCTGTTGGTGGTCAAGTGTGGTCAGTGCTATGTTATACCCAGGAGACTTGAGGCAGAGGCCTTCGATGCAGTTATCACAAGTATCATCTCGATTTTCCATCGTTCTGCTTTCGTGTTATTTAACCCTAGGTCTACATTCTCCTATATGTCTACATATTTTACTACTGGATTTGATGTTGCACATGAATCCCTTGTTGTGCCTATTCATGTTTCTACCCAGTAAGAGATTCTTTAGTGGTGGATCGGGTGTCCCAATCATGTGTGGTGACCTTTGTGGGGCGTGAGACTTGGGTAGACTTGATTATCCTAGATATGATTAAGTTTGATGTTATCTTGGGTATGGATTGGTTAGCTCCCTATCATGCGATTTTGGATTGTTTTGCTAAGACCTTGACTTTAGCTACTTCGGGTGTGCCAAGGTTACTATGGAAGGGTATACCTAGTTTGGGTCTGAAGGGAGTTATATCTTTTCTACGTGCTCGTTGCATGGTAGAAAAGGGGTGTCTGCCTTAGTTGGCGTATATTTGCATACTAATGTTGCTTCACCACCTCCCTTGGATTTTGCTTGAGTTGTTAAAGAGTTTCAGGATGTGTTTCATACGGACTTGTCGAGTATGCCTCCGGATTGGGACATTGATTTGGCTATTGATGTTAAACTGGGCACCAAGCCTATTTTCATTCCTCTTTATAGGATGGCCCCGGCTGAGTTGAATGAATTGAAGGAGCTGTTGCAAGATTTGTTGGGTAAGGGTTTCATTAGACCTAGTGTGTCTCCTTGGGGTGCTCTTGTGTTGTTTGTGAAGAAGAAGGATGGATCTAAGCATATATGTATTGATTATAGATAATTAAACAAGGTAACCATCAAGAATAAATATTCTTTTCCCCGCATTAGAGATCTATTTGACCAGCTTCAGGGTGCCTCGGTGTTTTCTAAAATTGACTTAAGGTTCGGTTACCATCAGTGAGGATTAGAGCTTCGAATGTTTCAAAGATGGCTTTTCATACTCGATATGGTCATTGTGAGTTTTTGGTCATGACTTTTGGATTGACCAATGCCCCAGCAGCGTTCATGGAGTTGATTAATCGAGTATTTTGACCTTATCTTGATTCCTTTGTGGTAGCATTCATCGATGATATCTTTTTTTATTTCAAGAATAAGGCTGACCATGTGAGACACTCAAGGACTGTACTTTAGAGATTTCGAGATGAGAAGTTATATGCTAAGTTCTCTAAGTGCATGTTTTGGCTGGATTATATTTCCTTCTTGGGTCATGTGGTGACTAAGGATGGTATTAAGGTTTATCCGACCAAGATTGTTGTAGTTCGTGATTGAGCTAGACCCACTTCTCCTACTTAGATTCATAGTTTTGTTGGGTTAGTGGGCTATTATCGGTGCTTCGACTCCTTTGACCAAGTTGACTCAAAAAAATTATATTTCAGTGGTCGAATGCGTATGAGTAGAGCTTTCAAAAGCTCAAGAAGTTGTTGACTTCGGCTCCTATCTTGACTTTGCCCAAGGAGGGCGTGAGATTTATAGTGTTTTGTGATGCTTTCGGAGTTGGCTTGGGTGGTGTGTTGATGTAGGAGGGTAAGGTTATTGATTGTGCTTCTTGACAGTTAAAGCCTTATGAGAAGAATTACCCTACCCATGACTTGGAGTTGGTCTTGGTTGTTTTTGTGTTGAATTTGTGGCGACATTACTTATATGGAGTCTATTGTTTAGTTTTCTCCGATCATTATAACCTTTAGTACTTCATTACCCAGCGAGATCTTAATATGAGACAACATTGATGGCTTGAGTTGCTTAAGGACTATGATCTCACTATTCTTTATAATTCAGGCAGGGCGACCAATGTGGTAGAGAATGCCTTGAGCCAGAATGCAGCGAATATAGAGAGTTTAGCTCATCTCTTGACCAGAGAGCCTTTGGCCTTAGAGGTTCAGTCTTTAGCTAACCAGTTGGTTAGGCTTGATATTTCATCACCCGGACATGTGTTAGCCTTTGTTGAGGCTAGTTATTCTTTGATGAAGCAGATTTGGGCTCATCAGTTTGATGATGATAGATTGAAGGTGATTCGTGATAGGGTGTTGAGTGGCAAGGCAAAGGTGGCATCTCTTGATTCTGATGGAGTTTTGAGGATTAGTGGTCGAGTTTGTGTATTGAGGGTTGGTGAATGGGTTAGACTTATCCTGGAGTAGACTCATTTTTCTAGTTATTCCATTCACCCAGAAGCGGCTAAGATGTATCATGACCTAAAGCAGCATTATTGGTGGGGTGGTGTGAAGAAGTATATTATGGAGTTCGTGGCTAAGTGCCTAAATTTCCAGCAGGTGAAGTATGAGCATCAGCGATCGAGAGGTACGATACAGAGGATGCCCATTCCCGAGTGAGAGTGGGAGTGGATCACTATGGATTCATAGTTGTCCTACCTCCGACCTTAGGGAAGTTTGATTCTATTTGGGTGATTGTAGATAGATTAAACAAATCAGCGCATTTTGTACCTATGAAAGCAATTATAAGAAGGAGAAGTTTGCCAAGATATACATTAGAGAGATTGTTCGATTGCATGGTGTCCCTGTATCTATTATATCAGATAGAGGTACTCAGTTTACCCCGAGTTTTTGGAGTACTATACAGAGTGAGATAGGTACTCAGCTTGATTTGACCACGACTTTTCACCCTCACACTGATGGTCAGTCTAAGAGGACTATTCAGATGCTAGAGGCCATGCTTTAAGCATGTATTATGGATTTTATCTATCACTAGGACCATTTCTTGCCTTTAACAGAGTTTGCCTACAACAACAGTTACCATTCCAGCATTTAAATGGCGTTGAGGCTTTGTATAGGCGGAGATATAGATCCCCTTTGGGATGGTTTGACTCATTTAAGGTGAGACCTTAGGGCACAGATTTGTTGAAAGATTTAATAGGTCATGAGAGACTGATTAGTAGAGGTTAGTGGCTATCCAGAGTAGGCAGAAGACTTATGCCGGTTGTCTAGCTTGTGACGTTGTCTTCATGGTTAGAGATCGGGTTTTGTTTAAGGTTTTACCCATGAAGGGTGTGATGAGGTTAGGAAAGAAAGAAAATCTCAATCCGAGGTTCATTGGCCCTTTTGAGATCTTTGAGAAGTATAGTGATGTGGCGTATAGGCTAGCTTTTCCTCCATTTCTGATAGCTTTGCATTCTGTATTTCACGTTTCCATGTTAAAGAGATATCGTCCAGATAACACATGTGATTTGATGGGATTCTGTTGTATTAGACCATGATTTATCCTTCGAGGAGGAATCTATTGCTATCCTAGACAGGCAGACTAGGAAGTTAAGGTCTAAGAATATTGATTCAGTGAAGGTCCAGTGGAGACATAGTCCTATTAAGGAGGATACTTAGGAGGTCGAGTCCGATATGAGACGTAGATACCCCCAACATTTTACCACTTCAGGTACTTTATTTTCTTTTTAGTTCAAGGACGAACTAGTGTTTTAGTGGTGGATAATGTAACAACCGTAGTTGTGATTTTCTCATTTTTATGTGTTTTGACCATTTTGTCCTTCTCCATAGTTGTTGTATACTATTTGTGAGTTGTGGGATGGTTGGCATGGTCCCCGATGCATTCGAGAGTGATTTGAGAGAGTTTGAGACTCTTAGAGGCTTTAATAGCCATGAGTTTGACTTCAGTCAACATTTTGTATTTCGAGCACCGGATGGCCATTTGGAAAATTCCATTAGATTTGGAATATCGATTTTAGGTTAGGAGCATAGTTAGTTAGGGTCCCGAGCCTTTATGTTGCATTTCAAGCCTTCTTTCAAAAAATAGTTAAAATAAGCTTTTAAGAGTCCCGGGGTCTAATTTGTTGTAAGCGACCTCTTTTCAAAAATCCAATAGTGTCATTAAGTTTGGAACGTCTAAAATAGCCTAATAACATATCTGGTTTACTTCTGTGAGGTCCCAAATGAATCCCGAGGGTCAATTCAGAGATTTTAAAAGCATGCAAAATCAGCTAAGTTGCTGATATATGGTGCATCTGGTTTCCTTCTTCCTGAATGCGGGCCTTGGGTCGTGAATGCGGAGAAGAAAAATGTCTTTCTACACGATCTCGATGTGGTGGTCATAATCGTGAAGGGTAATAAGGGATCGGGTCAAGATTTACCTCTTTGCGAATGTGAAGGGTTGACCGCAAACGCGATGGCCATTTAATTGGCCTGGTCTCCGTTGACCCTCGCGAACATGAAGGGTTTACTGTGTTCGTAAGGTACTATTCATAGAACAATATAAATACTCCATTTTTGTGATTTTCATCATTTTTGGACTTGGGAGCTTCGGGAAAAGGCGATTTCTAGGGTTTTCTTCATCATTCGTGCTTGGGTAAGCTCTATACTCTTATTTCCATTCATTTCTATTGATTATATCTTCAAAAACACCTTTTAATCTTGTTTTCAAATATGAATTTGGGGATTTTTCCAGTAAACTCTTAAATTATTTTTTCATCTATTTTAACTCATTTTCGCATGGGTTTTTAGCTGTAGACTCCTTGGGATATGAGGAACATGTTTTTAAAATAAAATTTTAATTTTATCCCTTTCGATTTAGTACTTATTTTCGAACTATTTTTGGACCCGTTTTAAATATAACAAATATGGGTATCATTAGCTTCCTTTTGATGGATAGATTATGTTTTTGATATGTTTAGGTCATTTCGAGATGGTTCATAAGGGAAAGGCTCCGTGTTGAAGGGTATTGGATTGGATTTTCGGCTCTTCGAGGTATGTTATGGCTTAACTTCCTTCATATTGGGTTAGGTAGTTAACGATCATGTAAAGCATGCTATGGGTTAGGGAATTTAGTTGTGGGAATTGTATTTCAGAATCATTATTATTTATTGTGTGCCTGTGTGGTGTCTTATTTATATATTATTGTTAACCTGAGAGAGTATAATTATTGTGATGCCTGAGTGGGGGTTTTATATGATATTGTAGGCCTTATTTGTGCATTAAATTGCCTTATTTATTATTGTGTCGCCCGAGTGGGGGCTTGACTTATTAATATAGGTCTTACTTGAACATTATTTTCCTTCATCATTACATTATACTCGAGTGAGGGGTTTAAAATAATGTTATTGATGTCTTACATGACTATTTATACCGATGGTGCCATGCAATGGATATTATCATGAAATAATATCATTTTGAGTTGATTCTGAGCTCATTCATACCTGTATTGAATCGATCATTATCTTCATACTGATTGGTTATAAGCATTACATCCTCATTTTCATCTCTACATATTCATGAGATTGGTACCACTGAGAAACGCTTATTTTTGACAGAAAATGAGACTTTATAAAATGCCTATACCAAGGGATATGCCAGTAAGTTTGATTGAGAAATACTGATTTTGTAGAAAATGAGATACTTTATGAAATGCCTATACCAAGAGATGCTTCGATAAGACTGATTGAGATATGAGATTATAAAGGTATTGCGAACCCTCCATGGGTTCTGTCCTGAAGCGATGAGGCTTGGAAGGTGTATACAAAAATGTCCCACCATCATTACATTGCATCTGTATCTTCGCTGGTTTTTATGTATTCGTTGACGTGTACTTAGTTTCCTTATATATATTTCGTGTGTAGTTTACTTTTTGCCTTATTATATTGTAGAACTGTTAGTGGAGACGGTGTGAGCTACCATTTGGAAACTTTTCTGTATGCAGGTGACATACGCATAGTATCATTTACTTGTTTTGTTTTCTACTTTGCTCAGTTGGCCTATGATACCTACTAAGTACAAGTGGACCTTACTCACTCCTACTTCTGTACCCTTTCAGTACAGATCCCAGTTCGAGTGTGACTCGAGGTAGCTGATCTCGTGCCATGGTAGCTGGATTTTTGAGGTGTTGGTGCGCTCTAGAGTTAAGGGTTGATTCTTGTAATAACCTACAAAAGATAATAAGCATTTATGTATTAATCAAAAATAAAGGGATAAATGAGCAATCTTCCAACTAAGACTAAAAGTGAAATAATATTATTAATAATAATAATAATAATAATAATAATTAAAGTCAATGGGCTTTTTAGCCCATAAGGAATCTGCTTCATGGAAATAAAAAGGGGACCTAGGGTGTTCCAGGAAGGCAACGCAGAAGTTAAAAAAAATTGAACTTGCTACTTTCGAAATCAAGCAAAAATATTCACTCTTCTGGAGGAGCACGAAGGGGAGAAACAATCAAAGAGAGAAGGAGATAGAAAGGTATGTTTGTGGACTAAATTATTACTTAAACTCTGATATTCATGGCCATGGGATTGGGGTTGGGAGTTGAAGAAACTGGAATAGAGAGACCCGAATTGTTCATGAATTATGTGAATGCAATAAAAACTTTGACTATGGAAAGTCTCCTACTTTAAATTATTCTAGAGAGAAATAATGGGATGGTTGGGGAGGTTATTTTAGCTTATATTAAGCACAAATTTAGATAATTTTGAATAAGAAATCGGTTAAATAGGCTGAAATTAATAGTTATTTAACAAAATGAATTTCTCAAAGCGTGAGTAAATTATAATTCGATAAAACAAGAGTTAAACATGAACCTAGTGGTGCGATAGTCTAAATTTACATATGAGTTAGCCTAAAATAAGGGAGCTAACACGAGTTCAATACGATGTTATTATAGATTGGCCGAAGAAAATAGTATGGAGTGCTTGCAGTGACAAGTTTGGTATTCCGACAACTGTACAGTGAGTAGTAATCTTACCATAATTTGTGTTTTCATAACTTGCATAGTTTATACATGACTTTCAAGAACGATATTACTGAATGCTTTGAAATTGTATGTGGGACAAATCTTTTACTTGATATGACACTGAAATGGTTATTTGATATGTTCTCACTGTTATTAGACATATTTACCATTATTTGATATCTGATTACTGCTATTGTGAAGGTTCTTCACTTACTTGAGAAAAAAGCATTTTGACATGTGCTTTGTTCAAGTTTATACGCAATATGATTTGATATGAACTTAAATGACCTGTACTATTTTGAAAATACTTTAATACGAGTGCCTACTATTTACAAAGAAAGTATAAATGGGAGTATACCTTGATTTGAATCCTGTAGCTAACGGCGGGTTCGTTAGACCTGGTGCACCTTGTATTTACATATTACTGTTACAGCCCTTGCTAGTGGGAAGGTAGAACTAGTATACTATTACTGATCTCCCTCGAGTAGGGACCTACTGGTAAGATATTTGACTATTTTACGAGGGGTCCACTGATATTGGCTATTTCTTGAAGTAGAATGCCACACTGATTATAGGATTCATTCTTGAAAACCTCCCAAATATATGAAACATTGATATGATACAGTGTTTTGTTGAGTTTATTACTGAACAGTTATTTGATTTTACTTACATGGAATAACTAAGACTTCTTATTATTATTGTTTCCAAAAGGTTACACATACTTCATGATATTTTTGATTATCATACTAGCATGTTTTCTGATTTGTCCCTATTAAAACTGTTGTGGTTAAGTGTTATTACTTACTGAGATAGCGTCTCACTCCTCACTATTTTTTTAAGAAAACACAAGTGACGAGGAGGATTTCGTTAACTAGAGCATTCGAGTTGGCATATTCACCGTGAGCCCCGCACTTGTTCGCGAGTGCAACAAGTTCATTTATTTATTATGGTCTATTATTTGAACTCTTAGAGTCTCTCCTTAGTCATTTTCTTTATTAGTCTTGAGTATTCTTTCGTTAGTATGGACTTGTGGAGTATTTGAATTCTTCTCATATTTTGGAGATGGATTTCGTATTGTTATTATGTGGTGAATGGGCTGTTGATGATATTGATGAATTATTTTGGTGATGTTGTTTGTTGTGTTGTTGATTCGAGACAGGGAAATTTTTTTGATATGCGCAAAAACAGGGGAAACTCTGCCCGATTTTCTATAGAATACTGACGAGGCTTGCTTTGGAGTTCTAACCTCTTTACCACCGGTCATGGTCCTATTTTGGGTTGTGAAAAAGTTGGTATCAGAGCCTAGGTTATTTTATGACTATTGGAGCACACGTTAGCAGTAGAATCTCAATTATGGTTATGTTACCGGCCATTTCTATAATCGTGATTCTGCGAGAACGTTATAAGATGTGCCTTTTCTTCTTTCTCATTCTTCCTTACGTGTGTGACGTTTAGTACCAATTAGATAAATCTAACCATATTTGTTTTGTTAATCATATGGTTCGCACTCGAGAAACTAATGGTAGAGTTACGCCAGCTGCACCTCAGACAGCTAATGCCACCTCTAGTAGACAACCAACTTCCACAGCTAGGGGAAGAGGCGAAGCTTATAAAAAGGGTCGAGGTAGGGGTTGTGGTGCTACCACCGAGAATCGCACTACCACTTTGAGAAATTCAATAGACCACACTCCTGAAATGAGTGCTAGCCCACCTCTACCATCACATAATGGTAATACTATTGAGGCACTTGCTTCCATGCAGAGAGTCATAGAGGACTTGGCTGATTGAATGGATAGGCAAGAGAGGGTTGGTCAGCATAATTCTGTACCAGCACATCCACAGTTCCAGGAACCTACACAGGCTTATTGGTTTGGAAACAAGGAAGTATCTTTGCAGGATTTTCTGAAATTGAAATCACCAAGGTTCACAGGTTCAGACAGTTCATCCTATCCTCAAAGCTTCTTAGATGGCACACTCAAGGCACTGCATGCGCTAGGATGTTCTAGTGAGAGGGTTGTGGAGCTTGCATCATACAAATTGGAGGACATGGCTAACACATGGTATGATACATTATTGCTAGGAAGGCCTGCTGGAGCAGCACTACTGACATGTGATGAGTTCACTAAGTTCTTCATGGATAATTTTCTTCCTGACAGTCATAGGTAGAAATATACATATCAGTTTGTGAAATTGATCTAGACTCCAGATATGGATGTGTCAACTTATAATATCAAATTTTTCAAGATGGCTAGATATGCTCTTTACTTAGTGTCCACAGAAGCAGCTCGAGTTCGGAGGTTTGTTAATGGGTTGGTTGGTCTTCTCTACAATGATATAGCCACACAGATGAAGGTTTTGACTTATTATGAGGCAGTTAATCTTGCAAGAAAAATTGAGGACAAGGGTCGTACGAAGCGTGCAACTTATAATGTTCTTAAGAAGGCTTAGATGGGGGGATCTTTCAGAGGTGACTTTAGTGAAAATCGTAGAGCAGGGAATCAGGGAAAACTGCAGGGCATCAGACAAGGACAGATTTAGTTTCACAGTCTGCACATAAGCCACCTCCTAGACAAGGTACTCAGGTATCTTCAACATCTCATGGAAATCGCAGTTCTGGGTAGATATACTCCACTGCTCTATCCTGCCAAACTTGTGGCAAATCACATGTAGACCAATGTCGTGTTTTGACTGAAGAGTGTTTTTGGTGTGGTCGGTTGGGTCATCACATTAGGGATTGCCCTCAACTTTCGAGAAATATCAGTCAGGCTTTCGGTTAATTTATTGCACCTACTCAAACTACTCGTAATACTATAGGTACGGGAAATAGAGGTCGGGGCAATGGAGATCGTGTTGCTGGAAATCAGGGACAAGAAAATGCTGGTAGAGGCCAATTGAGAGTTTTTGCACTTACCAGACAGGTGGTTCAGGCCTCGAATGCAGTGGTTATAGGTATTTTTTTTGTCTGTTCATTTGATGCATATGCTTTGATTGATCTGGGTTCTACCCACTCTTATGGATCCTCGTACTTTACTGTGAGATTTGATAGACAAACAGATATGTTAAATTGTCTTTTTCTTAAACAGATCTGGGTTCATGAATTATGTGAATGCAATAAAAACTTTGACTATGGAAAGCCTCCTACTTCAAATTACTCAAGAGAGAAATAATGGGATGGTCGGGGAGGTTATTTTAGCTTATATTAAGCACAAATTTAGATGATTTTGAATAAGAAATAGGTTAAATAGGCTGAAATTAATAGTTATTTAACAAAATGAATTTCTCAAAGCGTGAGTAAATTATAATTCGATAAAACAAGAGTTAAACATGAACCTAGTGGTGCGATAGTCTAAATTTACATATGAGTTAGCCTAAAATAAGGGAGCTAACACGAGTTCAATACGATGTTATTATAGATTGGCCGAAGAAAGTTGTATGGAGTGCTTGCAGTGACAAGTTTGGTATTCCGACAACTGTACAGTGAGTAGTAATCTTGCCATAATTTGTGTTTTCATAACTTGCATAGATTATACATGACTTTCAAGAACGATATTACTGAATGCTTTGAAATTGTATGTGGGACAAGTCTTTTACTTGATATGACACTGAAATGGTTATTTGAGATGTTCTCACTGTTATAAGACATATTTACCATTATTTGATATCTGATTACTGCTATTGTGAAGGTTCTTCACTTACTTGAGAAATAAGTATTTTAACATGTGTTTTGTTCAAGTTTATACGCAATATGATTTGATATGAACTTAAATGACCTGTACTATTTTGAAAATTCTTTCATACGAGCACCTACTATTTACAAAGAAAGTATAAATGAGAGTAGACCTTGATTTAAATCCCACCTTGATTTAAATCCCGTAGCTAACGGCGGGTTTGTTAGACCTGGTGCACCTTGTATTTACAAATTACTGTTACAGCCCTTGCTAGTGAGAAGGTAGAACTAGCATACTGTTACTGATCTCCCTCGAGCAGGGACCTACTGGTAAGATATTTGACTATTTTACGAGGGGTCCACTGATATTGGCTATTTTTTGAAGTAGAATGCCACACTGATTATAGGATTCATTCTTGAAAACCTCCCAAATATATGAAACATTGATATGATACAGTGTTTTGTTGAGTTTATTACTGAATAGTTATTTGATTTTACTTACATGGAATAAATAAGACTTCTTATTATTATTGTTTCCAAAAGGTCACACATACCTCATGATATTTTTGATTATCATACTAGCATGTTTTCTGACTTGTCCCCATTAAAACGGTTGTGGTTAAGTGTTATTACTCACTGAGCTAGCGTCTCACTCCTCACTATTTTTTTCAGAAAACACAGGTGACAAGGAGGATTTCGTTAACTAGAGCATTCGAGTTGGCATATTCCCGGTGAGCCCCGCACTTGTTTGCGAGGGTAACAAGTTCATTTATTCATTATGGTCTATTATTTGAACTCTTAGAGTCTCTCCTTAGTCATTTTCTTTATTAGTCTTAAGTATTCTTTCGTTAGTATGGACTTGTGGAGTATTTGACTTCTTCTCATATTTTGGAGATGTATTTCGTGTTGTTATTATATGGTGAATGGAATATTGATGATATTGGTGAATTGTTTTGGTGATGTTGATTGTTGTGTTGTTAATTCGAGACAAGAAATTTTTTTTGCTAGGCCCAAAAATAGGAGAAACTCTACCCGATTTTCTGTAGAATACTGACGAGGCTTGCTTTGGAGTTCTAACCTCCTTAGCGCCGGTCATGGTCCTATTTTGGGTTGTGAAAATTTCGAACCTCCTCAGACAAACTCTTGTATTATCCGTTTACAGACTATGTATTAGATTCTCTTTCAACTTATGACACCATTTCTGGGGATTTATGTATTTTGTTCAAACTTTTACTATGTTTACATATTATGTCTTGACTTCGTTCTAGAAGTGTCACATTTATGGGTTTCCTTTCATATTTTGATTGTCCTATCTTGTGTGGGACTTAGCTTACCTACTAAGGCTAGTTCCGAGGTAGGTGTCATCATGATCTAAACTTTTGCTCATGACAAAATACCCCTCACGATTATATTTATTTGTTATTACTAAAGTTGAACAATTAAACGTACTCCTTTCGGTTATACAATTTAATTCTCAAAATAATAATATTGAAGAACCAGAAATATGTGCTTGCATTAAAACATGCTCTTTTTTTAGTAAGTCCCTTTCGGTTTATCTTACTTACTATGATTGGTTATTACATTATTCGCCTCTTTCGATTATAAATATGTGTAGAATCAATTATAACATAAAAGAGATAGATTGTGTTAATTAATACTAATGATTTATCAGTACTCCTATTAACGGTACTACTTCTTCTGCCTCTCTCGATTACAGAATTGGCAATATGTTAATATGTAGTACAAAATAGATAGATAGTAACAAATCAAATAACATCTAACTATGAAGCAGATAAAAATTAAATAAAAAGCTTCAACTCAAGCATGTAAAATTTAGGAATAATATTTACTATTATATAGAAATATCAAGATCCGTTATTTTTCCAACACAAAAGTAAATACTTCATACTTAATTTGGTATTACTAACGAAAATACTCTTCTCCATTATATAAGAAATAGAAGAAATATTCAAGAATAATAATTCTGCTATTTAGTTAAAAGAAAAAACTAGAATAATTTTCAATACTGATGACAAGAGAAAATACAAAAGAAAAGGCTAAAGAATAGATTCTTATCTCACTTATTGTACTCTCCCAAATTATCTTTCAGCAACTTACAAGAGATGTATTTATAGTTTTTCTTCTTCATGTTTCATGTGCTTAATGCTTAAGTTTCAAGAGTTGTTGTAGACTACGTAACTCTCCTTCTTCATGTGTGCCGAAAAGAATACTTTGACAACTTTTCATTCTCAAATAATCTCCTCTACTTGTGAATGTAATGTGAGCATTTCAATGTTTCATATGTAATATTTAGTTTTCAATTTAGATGTATGAAAATAGAACTCCTTCCATTGAAATGGCACATAGTTTTCTTTTACTTTTTGTTCCTTTTTTCCTTTTTCAACTTTTGAGTTTTTTCCTTTAAACTCTGGTAAGTTTTGTTGCAAAAGTTAGATATTAAGATTCTTGTAGCATGTCTTTGTCGTTTTGATTAAATTAATTATTTTCTGCAAAAAATAGATTATTAGTATGAAAATTGAAAACAATTATTATGTTATGCATGACATTTTTTTATTATCACATCACCAAGGCAAATAAAAATGGGCTAAGAGTTGATCCTTAGTGCAACCCCATTAAAACTAGGAAGTGTTCTGAGTCTCCTCCATTGTCCTTATCCTGGTCTTGACTCCATCATATATGCACTTGATCTTCCTAGTATACTCCACATGTATACCTCTATCCTTTAAGCATCTCCATAGAACCTCCCCTAAGATTTTTTTGTAAGTTGTTTCTAGGTTGATGAACACCATATACAAGTTTTTCTTCTTCCCTCTATACTTCTCCACCATTCTTCTTGCCAGATGAATGGCTTATGTAGTTGAGCATCTTGACTTGAGTTTGAGCTAGTTCACGCAAATTTCCACGCCCCTCATCACCCTTATGTCCACCATCCTCATTTAAACTTTCATAGTGTGGCATAACAGCTTGATATCTCTGTAGTTGTTCAATTCTGAATATCATCCTTCTTTTTGTACAACAAAATAATTATAACTCACCTCTATTCTTTGGACATTTTCTTCATCTTAAGTATGACATTAAACAATCCATATAGCCACTTCATACCTACTTGCCTGAGTAATGAGATATGGATTAGTCATCATGGATATGAAGATATTCAACTAGATTCGAAGTATTTTGAAGACCTTAGAAGATTAATGAAATAAGAATGAAAGGTCCACAATATACTAAAGTAGAAATTTAAGCAAGAGATAACTATATTTTAAATAATTAATTGGCTAGACAAAACAATTTTATAGTTTTTCTTATTTAGCTCAGGGGTATTATTGTAACTAGCTTATGTTAGTTTATCTACTATTATAAATAGTAGACACTAGGATTTATTTCATTTGTTAGTTTTTGGATATTGAGTACTCCTTTGTGAGCTTGAAGATATGTCATTTTATCTCTTCATAAATCTTTTTTTAAATTCTTGGTAAGAATTCCTTATATGAGTTCATTCTCTCATCTCATAGTTTAATCTAGTAATTAAATGTATATTTAATTATTGGATTGACATTTCCTTCTTCTAATGTCTATTATCTCTAATGTAATTTATATCTTTACTTGCTAATCCTTTAATTTCCAATCTCTATTTTTCTTTATAAAATTGTGTTAATTTTTTATTGTTGCATTATATCAATTGGTATCAGAGCTTGAAAAAGAAATTGTTCCTGCAATTTTTAATTTTAGCTTTTTCTATTCAAAAAAAAAATTGAATCTGAAAATTAGCATCATTTTCAGGTAGGTATTGTCGGGTTTTGTTGAAAATAGTCTAAAGGCATTTAATATTAAATTTGAGAACATTTGGAGTTGAATTTATTCAATTTTCTCCATTTTCGCAGCTGAAATTTCAGTACTTTTTAAAGTATGAAAAATTGAGTTTTAGAGCTTATTTGTGTTATTTTTTTCCCCATCTTTTGAATTCAAGTTATTTTAATCATGAATAAATTATATAAGATTTCAATTTTGGGATCTAAGGATGAATTCAAGGTCAATTTGGGATTCAAAATTAAGGTATTTTTCTAGTCTGAATTTTCTTGAAAATTTTGAAGTTTGAGTTGATTTCTTATTTCAAAAACTATTGGGTAATACTTAGAAATGCTCCATATTAATTGGGTAAACTTGATTTGAGTAGATTGTTGATAGTTTTTCGTCAACTTGGTGACTTTTAGTGTGTTTCTTGTGATTCTAGATTCTACTCGTCATTCATAACAATCATTTACTAATATTTTAGGATACTTATTGTTATCCTTTATATTAGTAATTGGGTGCTTTAAATTCATTTCGTACTAATTTATTTTTGTTTTTTCTCTTTATTTCTTTGTGGTTGATTCAAGTCTTACTAGTTTTTATAGTTCTTCTTTGTTTGATCATTATCTCCACTCTAAACTGATATGTGGATGCTTACTTTAAGTTAATTGAGTTGTAAGTTCGTGAGGATATTAGCTGAAATTCCCTTGAAAGAAAAAAAAAATAATAGTTGATGAGATTAATTGAGTGAGATTCAAAACTCTTGAGTGTATACAAGAGTGTTGAGTGATACACGTGAGGGAGTGAACTTGTGAGGTACTTTAGTTTTGTTGATACTTTCTTTTGATTACAAGCATGTCTTTCATAACTTCAGATGATCCTTGTGATGATGATTTTGAAGATTATGATTATGAGGATAATGAGAGTCACTATGATAAAATTATGGATCCTATGGTAAAGAATGTGAGCATGGAGATTCTTATGATTCAATAATGACTTTGAAGATGGTGATGCTTCAAGGTATGACTCTTCCGCATGCTCTTCTTGTAATGAATCTAATAGCGAAGAAAGTAATTATGACCTTGATGATGATAATGAGAAAACTCTTGGAGAAAATTCTTATTTATCTTCTTACTATGGTTCTAATTTTGAACAAGAAAAGAATAGTAGTTCTTATAGTTGTTTTGTTGGAGGAAAGGTGGTAGATCTTTCACAAAAAAATTGAGACAAAATGTGAATAGATATACTACTTATGGTAGAAATATTATACATAAGCCTAATGATGACTTAAATGCTTTGATAAAAGTAGATCATTTTATTGAATAACATGAGTGTGATGAAGCATGCATTGATCAATTTGTGGAAGATAGAAAGAAAATGTTTCATGTTTATTGCAAAATTAAAGAACTTAGTGGTGCCATGATTCTACATGACAAGATACCTATAAATATTGTAAGTTCAAGCATGATTGAGAACTTAAAGTTGAAGGATAGGAAATAACCTCAACCATATGAATTGTCATGATCAAATGAAAAGGAACTTTAGAGATTACAAAATAAGTTTAGGTGAAGCTCCAACTTAGCAAGTTTCATGTGGTACTGTGTGATGTTATCACAATAAAATCTTGTCATTTGTTACTTTGAAGGTCTAAATTGAAAGAGAAGCTATATTTGATAAAAAGACTAACAAGTGTCGTGTCAACCTAAGAGGTCAAGAGTATTTCTTTTATGCTATCTACACTTCTGAAGGTGAAAGAAAGATACTTCGAGTTGCTAAGATTAACAAGAAGAAAGGAAAAGCTAAAGAAAAAAATGTCATTGCTAAAGAGAAGAACATGAAGAGAAAAACTGATGATTATCAAGGTTTAAAGTTCAAAGTTGATGTGAAGAATAACTCAACTCCTACAAAGAGGATTCATGGAGCTTGTGCAAATCTAAAGAATTTGAGAGAGAAAAGATTGAAAGAAGTAAGAAAGTGACAAGTGGCAATTCAAGAGTGGAAAAAAAAGTTAGAGTTGAGGGTAGTGAGAGTGTTGCCACAAAAAAGGAGAGAAGCATTTGAAAATGATAAAAGTGAAGAGAAAGAGCAAAAGAAAATTGAGATAAGTGAAGAAAAAAAGAGTTTGCTTCTTCTTTTACCTCTAACATTAATTCTTCTTCTCCTAATTGTAATATCTCTTTTATAGATATATTTGAAAATAAAGACATGAAGGAAATAACAATGGAAAGTCTTCTACCATTAAAGATTCAAAAGTTGGATGAGGAATCCACTACTTCTTCAAGTGTTCAAGTGAGCTTCAACGATAAATATAAAGGTAAAGAAGGAATTTATGAGCATTTCAAAGTAAAATGATTAACCCTTGCACTTTATTTTCTTTAAGTAATCTTGATGGGAATTTATGAGCATTTCAAATAAATAATTTTTTCTTTAGGTGAAATTTATTCTTTTTTTGAGCAAAATAATTTTTTTCTGTATGAAGAAAGTGATGTTGAATATTATAGTCAAGCATTAGTTGAAGTTACTTGTGAAAATCTTTGTAATAATTCTTTTAATTTTAATGTGTTTGCAGCTAGTATTCGCATTTGTGATAAATTTGAAGGATTAAAAATGAAATTATGACTACATGTGATGTTATGGATTATGAATATCCCTAATGTAAAAAGGAGGCTCTTATTGTTGATGGTGGTATTGAGGAGTCACTTAGTGATAAACTTGAATTTAAGAAACGTCATTCTTTTGAAATTGATTGTGATGATCAACCTTTTCGTGTTGATATGCCACTAGTTGAGGGGGCTTGTTAATTATTTAGGAAACCTTAAACTAGTATTGAAAATGAAGTTAGTTATTGTAGAAAGAATGAGAGTTTTGAGTATGAGACTCCGCCTTTATTTGATAAAGAAGAAAATGAGATTCTTGATTTACTTTGATGAAATTCATAATGATGATGGTAATGTCTGTCATATTGAAGGTAGTGATGACTTATTACATCTGGACTTTACTCCACTAGTTGAGTTAAAGTGTGGGATCGAAATTATTGATTTGTGTGAGCTTAAATTATTGCCAACTAGTAATGTAAGAATTAATGAGTTTAAACTCCAAACAAGTGACTCTTGAAGTATGCATAGTGTTGTTGGTCATATCTCTTATTTCACTCATAGAGATCATATCATGGGTAATCTTGTGAAAGAGGACGTTCATCTTTTTGAGAGTGAACTTAGATACTTTAATTCTTTATTTTATATAAATTTTTCTCTTTTTAAAGATAATATTTTATTTGAAGATAACATGACCATTATCAATAATGAGCATAATGATACTTATTGTGGAGTTGATGATATAGCAAATTTTGAAGGCTACAAGTTATATATCAATTTATTATAGGATATACTGTGGGAAGATAATAATGAGCCTACAAATGAAAGTGAAGTAATTGATACTAGTATGAGTATTAGTTTCTTTATTGATTCTACTCCTCTTTTTGAAGATACATTCTTGTTGGATTATGTCAATACTTCATTTTTAAAATGTGATGACAAGTCATTTAAATATTAACATGATCAAGTTAAAGAGCTTAATTTAATTCTATTTTGGATGATGATTTCTTATTAGTGTTTGGGAGGATGCTTATAGTAATTCTTGTTGTTAGGGGTTAGAGTTTGTTTTTTATCCTAATGATATTCCTTTTTGTATTAATAATACTTTGAAGAATTATGATAATTTTTGTCTAGTTATTGTTGCCTCATTTGTTTTTCAATAAATTCGAGGATGAATTCTTTTTAAGAAGGAGAGAATGATGGGATATGAATTAGTCATCATGGATATAAAATCTGTCAACTAGATTTGAAGTATTTTGAAGACATTAGAAGATTAATGAGAGAAGCATGGAAGGTCTATAATATTCTAAAGTGGAAATTTAAGTAAGAGATGACTACATTTTAAATAATTAATTAGCTAGACGAAATTATTTTTTCCCTTGTATTTAGATCAAGGGTATTATTCTAACTAGTTTAGGCTAGTTTATCTACTATTATAAATAGTAGAAACTAAGATTTATTTCATTAGTTATATCACAACCCGAGCCTAGGCCCTAGACGTAACAGACACTCAAAACCATTACTGGCCCGAGAGAACCACTTAGCTTACATCCTGAGCATCCATCCATAAGTGCTGAAGAAACATTTTTAAATCACGTGTAATAGACTGAAGAAAAGTCTGTTTGTTTCATAAACTGAGAAAAAGTCTTAAACCATAATAATGAAAATTTTAAAACATAAGAATGAAACTAAACATAGCAGAATCTGACGTCTACTACTGTCTGCGAAGCCTTTAATCACATGAATTAATGTCTATCGGCAAAAGGCCCCAACATACCTCAAAACATCCCCAACATACCTCAAAATATAGGACTAGTCCAACAAAATATAAATTATGCCTTCCAGAGAGAGAGATGACTTACCAATATCTGATATGATCAATGGACTAGTGCTGCATGAAATCACAAACATACGCTCTGAAACCTGCATCATGAAAGGATGCAGCGTCCAGGTGGGTCAATACATGGAATGTAAAACCATATTAGGAAAATAGTAAAGCATGAGAATATTAATGTAAAAGGTTCAATACAAATGATGATAAGGAAAAAAGGAATGAGAGAATAATCTGAAGTAGTAACTAACCAAGTAAAGTGAATTTAATTCTTTTAGTTATTTATGAGATCAAGTGGTGAACCGACATAAACCACCATATGAGCGTATGGAGTCTGATCTCGCCCAATTAGCAAAGTCATCTTATACCCTGTCCGGATAGGATAAGGCATGACATGATTTTATAGCAAGGATCCATAAATAGCCCTCTTTGGGACTCATGAAAAAGAGTCATCCGACTTGCAAAATGATCTCTATCCTACGTCGGCAAATGTAGTTTCAGACATTTGTCATTTAGACCTTTGCTTTCTCGGTCAGCCAGCTAACTCTCTTAAGCTCATAATGTTATCTTACTGTTTTATGTTTAAAGTGTTAGCCTTATTAAGTCCATGTTCATAGTTTAGCCACTTTAGGGCTCATGCCTGAAAATTAACCAACTTAGGTTCATTTCTGAGATTTAGCCACCTTAGGCTCATTATCATGGATTAGCCACTTTGGGCTCAAGCTCATAAGTTACATCATTTATTAGCATCATTGAGGACTCATGGGAGGTAGAATCATAATTCATTATGTCATTTTGTTTCATAAGTTAAGGGTTTCATAACTTTATGGAGAGTGAGCTTTTGAAATGTTCATGTCGTTTTTAGCAAAGCTTAATATTTTAGAGATCTTATCTTAAGGTCATGAAGACATTCTTCAAGAAATTCATAGTGCTAGAAGTCATATGGATTATGTTATTATGACATAGTTCGTAAAAGAGGAATTTCATAGTATTATGGAGATTATGGATATTTTGAAAAATTAGGTTTCATAGCATGAAGAGAATTAGGGAATAAATTTCAAGTGTTCTTGTTGTTGGGCATAACTAGTAGTGAAAAGACTAAAGTCATTATGTGTAAACAAAGGAAGAATAATTACCTCCTTTTATTTTAAAAAAAGAACAAAAGGGTTCATCTCAAAGATCAAGGAAGTTTCATGATTATAGCAAATTTAAATTCTCAAAATGGGAATTTATAAAATTCATAGGGTTCATTATTAAAAGTTTGATAGTTTAATAGGTTCATAAAATTCATAGATTACATAACTTCATAAAGACATAAGATTCATAATTCCTTGTGTTCATGATTAAGAGTTCACATAAATTACATGGATTAAGAAAATCATGGAGTAAGAAGTTTACCCATGGAAATGTCATAAAGTTCTCCTGAATAATTCGATTAAATATCAAGATTTTTTAGAATCTCTCTAACTCTAATTCATCATGAAAGTAATTTGAACTGAGAAAGAATGGAATTCATATGAATACATAGGGATAGTAGTCTTACATACCTCAATCACTAGAAGAATTTGAGTTTGAAATGAAAGAGGCTAGACTTGATTCTTGATCCAATTTCTCTTGAATTTCTTGAGGTTGTGTTTGAGAAAAAGAAGAAGTAGAGGGATGTTGGGTGATTAAAAATGTCTAAAAAAATGATGGAAAAATAGGGGTCATTTGGGGTTAAGGTAAAAAGAAAAGGATAAAATTGCTCCCGAAATAAATAAAGTTTGAAAGGTTTCCTGTATGTTCTGACTGTCCCTCAGTAAAATGCACATAACTTTTACACGAAACTTGTACTGATGCTCGGTTGGTGGCACTGGAGAGACTCAAAAAAACTTTAATTTGATGGATGGTGGGACATGTAACTGTTCATATTTCAGGAGAAATGCCTATTTGAAGTTGACCCTTGTAAAAGCTAGTACGAAAATTTAATCGGTAGAAAAAAATTTCAACTCAACTTTGTGATAGAGGTTTCTTATCACACTTAAAAATAAACCTTAGCACCTAGGTACAATAAAAATTTATCGGGTTCAGGTCAATCTACATACCTAAAATGGTTCAAATCTTAGTCCAAAAGTCAAGATGTTACAAGTTAGTTTTTGAATAGTGAGTACTCTTTGTGATCTTAGGGATATTACCCTTTTATCTCTCGATTTTCGGTAAGAATTTTTTGTATGAGTTCATTCTCTCCTTTCATGATTTAATCTCATAATTAAATATATATTTAATTGGTCGATTGACCTTTCTTTCTTCTAATTTCTATTTGCCATAATCTAGTTTCTATCTTTAGTTTCTAATCCTTTGATTTCCATATCTATTTTATTTGTTGTATTCATATTTGGTGTGTTGTATTACATCAATATGCTCTTCCAAAATTCCACTGAATCTCATCCGGCTCGGTTACTCTTCCCCTGAGCGTCATAACATCCTCAACCTCTTTAATCTTTATACAAGAACACCCAAAATTGTGATGCCTTTCTGATTGTTCCAAATTCATAAGCATGATGTGTCTCTTTCTTCCTCTTTATTCAAGAGTTTATGGAAGTATGATTGACTTCTCCGTCTAATGAGTAACTCTTCCACCAGAACTTTGCCACCCTTATTCTTGATGCACTTTATTTAATTTATTTTGCGACCGTTCCTTTCTCTCACTGTAGTTAGTCTATACAACTTTTTATTCCCGATCTTATCCTCTAATTCAACATACATGAGTTCAAAAGTCGTTCTCCACCTTATACCTTTCCCTATTCGTCCATTTTTCCTTCTCTTTCTTACTTTCCAACAATTTCACATACACTACATTCTTTGCCTTCACATTTCCTTGGACTCTTCTTCCCAACACCAGTCTCCTCGATGTCCACCCAATTTACCTCTCGGGACCTCCAACACCTCTAACTACTTCCCTAATGCAACTAGATATCCTATCCCACACATTGTTTGAATCCCCACTTCTCCCCTAAGCCTCCATAACCATCAATTCTCCCCAATCTCCTAAACACTGTCCATAATCAAGCTAACCTATTTGATCCTCGATCGATCATCCACAACCATCTTAATCCTTTTTCTTTTGATCTCCAAATCTATCCTTAGGAGTTTATGTTGAGTTGTAAGATTCTCACTCAAAATAACCCTGTAGTCTTTACAAAGACCTTTATCATCTTTTTAAGGAGCAAATGGTCTATCTGGATCTTAGCCATCATACTATGAAACATATAAAAAATTGTAAATATATAGGGTTTGATTCGGAATTTTGTTAGTACTTTTTATAAAATAAAAAAACTCACCCTAATTATTTGGTATGGTATATAGATTTATATTAAAATCTTTGATTTTATTTTTAAAAACCTAAAAATTAATTCGATCAATTTAATAAGTTCTTTTAAAAAACCATTAATACCCTTAAATCAGAGCAATAGGAAACAATCAGAAACATCAACTAAGTACGACTCTTGGCTCAGAAAACCATAAACCATTTTTGCCTCTTGGACTAGACTTCCCACTATTATATCATTTACACTTGTCACTCTATTATAATTCTCTATAGCTAGCCATGGTCCTTGGCTTCTATTGTGGATAACCCTCAACTCATCGTATAGAGTCTTTCTGTCTTTAACTGTATGGAGCCCGTAGACACAAGCGAGATCAAATTGAATGTTAAGCCTGCAGATATCTATGGTTCCATGTATTATTTGAGCAGTCATGTATTGTGTTGTATAACCGACTCGATTAGGATCCTAACATGTTATAATTCCGCCTCTGTCACTATAATTGGAACTGGCAGTCCCATCTAAATTCCAACTTCTTTATAATTTTGTATAGTTCATTCTCTTTTATTTTATGCTCAATAATAACTATAAGAGCTACATCATATTTCCTAATAAATTTCTTTAATTCCCTTATTTTGTATACCCTATTAAAGCCTATAACATTCCATGCCACAATCTTCATTAAGTATGGGTTGAAAATGGGCCTCCATGGTCTTACTCCCCTCTACGATGAACCACATTATCTGTAACACCTTTTGGAGTTATCTTTGTATCTTTCAAAGGGCTAAAGCTACCTAGGGTAATCAATTGAGTAGCTTTGTTATTCCCGCTTATTGCCTTAGCACCATTATTTCTCTTAACTGTGTACCATGGAGTCTCCTCCTGTGTTCCATTATTCTTACCAGCTTGATCCTTTCCTCAGAAATTTACCTTTGCAACCACGGGGGGGATCATTTGATTCACATTAGTCCCCTTAAGAACGATTACATTTCTTGGGCCAGCTACGTCACCATACATCATAGGCATGACTACATTGCTTAGGTGAGTTACACCACCATCCTCCTTATTCTGCCAAACCATTTTCAGCTTTGGTTTTGGCCCTAGTGGTTTAGAGTAGGCAGCATCAACACATGGACGACACTTATGACCCACCAGGAGGCATGTTTGATAATAGAGAGGAACTTTGTTGTATTCAACCTTTTACTCAAACGTGACCCCTTTAGGTCAAGCACTGTGATCTTCTTGGGCAAGTCCATGGTGACATCAATTTTAACTAAGACACAAGCAAATGATATATGCTCCACTCTACTAGTACAGTCATCCGCAAAGAGTGGAGTTCCATCACACTACTGATTCAACTTAATGAATCAAGCCCCAACAACTGAACGGTAGATTAGAAAATTGTAGCCATAATGGGATGGTTTGCAGAATCTCTTTATGATCTCAAATTCTAGTGTCCACATATTTAGTATAACAAGTTTATTGTTGAGTGTGTAGGGTCTTGAGGACAATAAATCCCTATCCTCCCCACTAGTGAAATTGATCAGAAAATATCCATCTTTGTTGTAGAAAGTTTTGGGTTTAGTAACGAAGTTCCACTGAGCTGCCATAAACCTCTCCAAATCTTCAAAGGTGGGAGATTCTCCCACAACATAAAGAATCAAAGAAAATTTTCATTTCGCAATCTCAGCATCCATTGAATTTTGATTAAGTGTTGCAAATAACTATCTATTCTGGATGGTAGATGGTATAAACCCTAAAGGCACACCTCTGGTTGCTAAATTGCGACAACAAATTATGTTCTTCCACTTTTAGGACTCCTCAATGTCCAAGTTTAGATCCAATTTCCTATGGTTGTTTGTTGAGTTGGCAATCCTACAATCGTGTTTTTCCTCTGACCTATAAGCTTTAGTTGTCTTGTGTTTCCCATAGTATTCCTAGATCTAGTGTAGCCACACCAAGAGTGCTCGCGTGCCTTGTTGCCCTGGATGACCTCTTGAATTGAAGTGATGAGGGCGGAAAGAGGGAAACTTTGAGCCCGGTTGAGAGTGAGCTTCCCAGTCCACTTTATACCTTTTCCTTATTCGTCCGCTTTTCCTCCCCCTTTAATTACTTTCCACCAACTTTGCATACACCACCTTCTTAGCCTCCATCTTTCCTGGGACTTCTCCATTCCAACACCAGTCTCCTCAATGTCCACCTAATCTACTTCTCGAGATCCCCAACACCTCTCTAGCTACTGTAGTAATGCAACCAGACGTCCTATCCCACATTGTTGGCATCCCCAACACTCCCCTAAGCCCCCATGGCCTATACCCATCAATTTCTCCCCTATCTCCTTAACACTGGCCATAGTCAAACTACCTCATTTGATCCTCGGTCGGTCATCCACAACCTTGTCCATCCTCTTCCTTTTGATCTCCAAATTCATTGTCAGGAGTTTATATTTTGTAGTAAGATTCTCACTCGGAATAGCCTTGCAGTCTTTAGAGAGACCTTTATCACCCTTCTTAAGGAGAAAATAGACGGTACGGTTAGAAAAATTTCCAGCTTATAAAAAATACATTCTAATTATTCGGTATGACTATAAGGAACGCCTTGACGACATTCTGCTTCATCGATTACATGTATTAATATATTATTATTTTGATGGGCGAACGATACAGTGGACCAGTCAAATTATTTTGATGGGCAAACTATACGACGCAACCAATCACACTATTTTGATGCCGACTATACAAAGCATCCAATCAAATTATTTTGATACAACGCAGCCAATCAAACACTATACAACGCAACCAATCAAACACTATATTAATTAGTAAAAATTGTAACCAATAAAAGTGAGGCTAAATCTAGTCCACGATTCTTGCCCTAATAGTGTCATAGTCCCCATAGATCTTTCCCCAATCTCCTATTTCGTCGCTGTTCATCAGATGCTCCTATCTTGTTGGTGAATTTAAGAAACCCCCCAATCATTGCAAAACACAAATAGTCAACCATTTTTTTGATCCAAATTCCCTTTTTGTTCTTCCCTTTTTTGTACCATTTTTGGTACAATCTTTCTTCCTTGATCTAGGGTTTCAATGAAAAATTTCAGTTTCTTAGAAGCTTCTAGAAACAGGATCCAAGTTTGAATTTTCTTTTTTTCCTTTCCAATGAAGATTTTCAGTTTCAGGTGTTGTTTTTTGGCTAAGAAAATGCATACCCAGAAGCTCAAAATCTCGTAAAATGAATGGATTCTGGGTTCATCTTTATGTAGTTATCATGATTATGTTGTTGTATGTAGGTAGTTTTATAATCTAGTAGCAAAATTTTGTGTTTTGCTAGTTGTGCGGAAGCTGACCTGGACACGACGGTTATAAAAAAAAAAAGGATTGTGTGTCTTGTGAGGTGTGCGCAAGCGGGCCCAGACACCACCACGGTTGTCAAAAAAGAGGATTGTGGGTCTTGTGAGGTGTGCGGTAGCTGATCTGAACATCACAATTATCAAAAAAGAATTGTGGGTCTTGTAGCTAATCTTGTAGGAATTGTTGTATATGATTAGTAGTAGCTAAAGTTAGAAATATGACGCAGAGGAAGAAGAAGAGATCGAAAGCTAGTAAACAATGTGTGGTTGTTAATGGTTCTGTGCCGTCGGAGAATGAGAGTGCTGTGAAGGCGTTAACGGATGCGTTTAGCTCTATATGTGTGGAGGAAGTGAAATGTGTCTATAAAGAGGCAAATGGGGATTTGAATAAAGCAATGGGGATTTTGGCCGATATGGTGGAGCGTAAGGAAGAGGATAAGATTACTAGTTGTTCTAGCTCAAGTGGAAATGTTGGGTCAAGTTTGGGTTCGTGTAACTCGGACGTGTTTGTTGGTGTTGGGGGTCATTCCTGCCAGAACGCAGTTCAGCGAAAGGCTAAGACGAAGAAATTGGTAGCTGCTACTGGAACAGTCGCGACGATGATAGGGAAGGATTATGTAAGGGCAACTCCAAAGAAGAGTTGTTCGAAGTTTAAGGGTATAAATGATGAAACATTGGGTAACGATGATGTTGAGCAGTTTTTGTGTTCCATGCTTGGGAAGGACTCTGAATTGAGCTTAGCTGTCGTCAGAGATGTTTTATGTGAGTGATATTTTTTCAGTTGAACATTAGAATTTGTAAACGAAGTAAAATGGAAATGAATAAAGAAACCGACAGAACTAACTTATCTAAGTGTGGTGTTGATCATGGAGGATTATATGTGCTAAATCATTTGTGATTACCATGGTTGTATCATAATTGAATTATCTTGCCGATTTTGTTGTGTGCTGATGTGAACAGTTTAGACAAAGGCACTTGTATAGCATATTTCTTACTTATCTTTTAAACTGAAGAAAACAACAAAAGCATGTCGAAGCAAATCAATGTGTATCAGAAGACCGTGTACCCTGGCACGAAGTGTTCCCAGTTCGTAGTGAGTGAAGAGCTGGACACTGTATGTAGCCTTCCTCTTGCATTTCTGCAAAGAGGCAATTGCTAAACCCCAAACCTGTCTCCTACAGGTCATGAAAAAGGGTAAATCTGTTGTTGTGTGACTGTGAATGCTCAACCTCAATGTCTACAACGCAAATTTGAAATAAATTTCTGCTGAATCAGGTGTAACTTCAAGGCTCAAGCTTAGGTTAAGTGTACTTTTGTGTGGTCATGCTCAAAACTATACTGAAATGAAACAAGAAATAAATAGAGATGCTCTTCACTTGGTTAATGGCCTTGTAACTAGAACTTCTCTTTAATGCAGGTCAATGCGGATACGAAGTTGAGAAGGTAAATATTGTACTTATCCTTTTGTTTCAAATCAAATTTGTTTGCTTTATGGAGGCTTGAATGCATTTTGTTTTCTCCTCATTCAAATATATCGTGTACCATAACTCAGGTATCTTCTTACATTGTAGAGAAGATCTGATAATTACTCTTGTTATCACATTGTCTTTATACTTTATAATTGGATCGTATAGGGTAGGATTGCATTGTATAATCCTCTGGAACTGATGTGGCCAACACTTATCTGCTTCCATTGTCATGGGACTTTGACTTTCTTGATACACACCATTCTCTCTGTATTTCTTTCATACAGTTCTGTGGTGTTATTTTAGTGTTGGAGTCTTTACTATGCTTATGGGACTCTCTTGGGGGTAGTTGTGATTTTTTGTGCCATCATATCAAGTTCATCGTTGTAGTTCTACAATCTTAACTTGATCCTTTGACATCTGACTTTATACTTTGGAGGAATACCGGTGGATGAATTGGTGACTGCGATTTGTTTAAACTACTGTTCTGATTCCTTTTTATAGTGTAATTTGGTCCTTAGTGTCTTATTGCTGTGCTAGGTTTGCTACTTTCACTTTTCTTTTGAAGCAATTCTCCTTAATTGTGCTTGTGCTTCTCTTCCAGGCTCTGGGTGTATTGCTTGAATTATCAGCTTCCTCTAATGAACAACCTAAGCTTAGTGACTGTAGTGCAAACTGGAAAGAAGATGCAGTGTTTCTTCATTCAAGTGATGGTGTAGGTTAATTTTCTTATCTTCTACAGTCCATTTATATGTGATTTAGCCTTTTGTAACTTTCTTTTTTGGTCTGCATTCGTGATTGATTCTCATATGTACCAACCAAAATTTCATCTTGTGATTGCTACTATTTAACTTTATTCTCTTTATCCTTCAAGATGGCCTATTTTCTTTCTCCCTTGGTTCTGATATTGTAGTTACAAGTGGTATAGTCTAAATGCTTCATCAAAAAGCGGTAAAAAGTGTAATGGGCAACTACCTCCTTCTCAAAAAGTGCAATAGGCAAATAAAGCTCTGTAGACTGTAGGAGCAAAAGTGAGGAGGCTAGGTCAGTGAATTGCTGAAGATACCTATGGTGGAAAAGCTGCCACTAGTATCTCATGAAATAGACATTGTTGGAAAACTAAGAAAGCAATTATTCATTTTATCAAATTAATGTCTTTTTTTGAGTATTAAAAGAACTCTGATCCGGCTGTGCAGATACTAAGCTACTGATCTGAATCACCTAAATCTTGAGTTATCAACCTTTTTGATGTTGTTAAACTAACATTATCAAATTTCTCCCAAAAATTGAAGGTTTTACCATTCTCTTGATTTTGGACGAGCAAAAGAAGTACAATGGCATATGCTTATCAACCAAAAAAATAAAAAGGAAATGTGTGATGTCAGATGATTAACTCATTGCTTTTAATTAGTAATCAACTGCCCTCATCTTATTAAGCTCAAGATATCTCCTTAGTCCTTGGAAAGCATAGTGTCGATTGGAAATGGCTACCTTCAGTCTAAATGTGTTGGTAGTTGGGATTTGGTTGTTTTCTGTTTCCAAACTGTTTTGGCAAACATTCGATAGAATGAGAAGAACTAGAGGAGGTGGTCTATGTTGAATATCGTTATTTTTGTTAAAGAAAAAAATGGTGTCAAACTAATAGAAATCTTGTAATTGCCTTTTTAGATGTCTGTACTAGGGGTTGGTTCAGTCTTAAAGTGTGGTTCTAAAACTATTCAGGAACTTGTTGGAATTCTTTTTCAGTTTCTATTTCAAATATGCATACCTCCCTGTAGTTAAATTTCTCGTTCGACTGTACTAAATTTGACAGTCTGTAGAAATCTATTACTAAATTTAAAAAAAGGGCAGCCTGGTGCATTTAAGTCCCACTATGCGCGGGGTCCGAGAAAGGGCCGGACTACAAGGGTCTTTTACTAAATTAGTTCAGATCATATAAATGTCTGGCCTTCAGAGGTCGGCTCAAGGATGACCTGATGCTTAGTGACAATTCTCTTGCAGCTTACTGATAGGACATCTGATTCTACTTCTCATTCATCTGAAGGTGAAGTTCAAGAGAATGTCTGGTTTTGGGGGCCTCCTGGCAGGTAATTTTGCAGATATCACATCATGTATTCATGTTCAAAGAAAATTCACCTTTAGACCCTTTTTGTGCAGTAGGGCAAGTGCCTTTTCAATGCTCGCAGTTTTCCGACGTTATTTATATGTAAGATTGTTTGCAGTGTTGAGTAGGAATCCTGAAGCAGGGTACAGGTTAAGGGCATCTTTTCAAACAACGTAGTTCCTACCTTGGAGCTCTAGGTGGGTTGAATTTTTGATATATAAGAAAACTTGCAATGATGGATGGGGGCCACACCTCACTCCTATATCACCTATACATGAGATGGACATCCATCTTATTTTTTAAAAAAAGTTAACTGCTTACCTCTAAATAGTAAATAAAGACTAGCGAACTGGGTGAAGAATCAAGTTTGTAGAACACATTATTCTCCAATTTCAATGCCTAATGCAGATTGGTGCAGGAGATGCTCCTATAGATCATCATGGAGCATAACAATGTCTAAGGGGTCATTTGGTTGGTAGGATAAGAATAATAATAAATCGGAATAATGTGGAATTATTTTATCTGCCGTGTAGTTATGGGTATTAATAAGTCCGAAGATTTTTTTGCCCCACCAATTGTACTAAAATGATGGGATTAGCTATCTGTGTAGAAGGTGGGATAGTGAATCCTATGGGATATCCCTTTCCACCAACCAAACGACCCCTAAATTTATGAAAGTCACACCTATCTTGCTGTAGTAAGGTTTTGCCTGAGCTTGATGAAGCTACCACGTCATGCAATATGAAATGGTTAAAGCTTATCGGCACCCGGTGTTTACACTAAATCAATTATGCAAGACCAATGGCTTCCATACACTCATTTATTACTTAACCATGTGTTTTCACCTTAGTTGCTCAGACTCTTCACTTTTTGTGCCTCACCCGTGTCAACATGACCGTACCTGATCTGGTAAATTGATTTTGGGTACTTCGATCAAAATTGATAGAGAAATTGTAAACAGATACAATAATTTTTGAAATCAAAACAAAAACACGGGTAAAATCATAATTTTGGCTTATAGTTATTTTATCGTAAAAAGATATTTGTATTAAAATCAGCAACCAGAAGGTGCTTTAACGATATTTGCAGGTCAATATCATTGTTGAATGTGCAATGAACTCAAGAAGTCTATCATGGACTCTATATCATTTGCGATAGCTATGTTCCACCAAAACTCTGTACTTAATAATAATCACAGATTCAAACTCGCTCTCAAAAATTCGTGCATTCATTTTCTTCCAAATAGTCTACCATAATTTAGGCATGTTTTTACAACTTATTTTTAGACATTTGAATTATTTTTAGCCAAACCCCACACCTGTATCCGTACCTGGATCCGTACCCTTGAATTGTAAAATTTAGATCATGAAAGATTTGGCCTCCAAATCCGAACCCGTATCTGACACCTGCACCCGAGTTCAAGCAACTTAGGTTCTCACTTTAATTTCAAACTACTATGGTGAAGATTGCCCAAGACCATATGAGGAGACTAATTACCCATCCCCAACCAATGTGGACTTCTAAAACCTTCAATTGGAAGTGAATTCTAGAAGCCTTGTTGCTGGATCAAATTATTATTTGCTTTGTTTCAGGAATCAGTTAAAAGTTCCTGCTGGAATCTCAGAACATTCTTCATCATCTACAGCAGGAAATTCTGGGCCACAACTTCCTCAAGAAATCTTGGAATCTTTGTTTAATATGCCAACCCCTAAGAGTGCTGAACAAGAACCAACTACTATGAACTGGAAGAATGTCGTGAAGAAAATGACATCTTTGGGACAAAGGTTTGGATCTAGTCCTAATGATATTCCAGCACCGCAGCATACTCATGGTACTGTGACAATTTCTATCTATTCGTATTTTATAAATGGATTTGCTTTTTTTAAAAGTTTCAAGAGATTTCAGATCTATTATCATCATAGTTCTTCAGATATAAACCTTTCTTCATATTAAATTTATCAGTTGAGATCTGATTGTCTATTAGAGAATGCCTCTCTTTATGTATAAACTGGTAGTTTTCTTTGCAAAAATAGGTTTTTAATTATTATTATTTGTTTTATTTAATTTATTCTGTCAGAGTAGGTTGAGTTAATGAAATTGTTGAATGGCCGTTTAGAGGTGGCATAGTTCCCCTGTTGCCACCCAAAGACAGAATCTTCCCCGGCATTTTTTTTTTTGTGGATATGTATACCTTTTGTCCTCTTTCTCTCCTCCATGGTGGGGCATATTGTAAGATTTAGATGTTTACAGAGATTGTGTCCCTCTCTTTACTACTTTGAATATCTCTCTACTGTAGCCGAGGGAGCGGAGTATCACCTGTTCAGGGAAGCTTCGAAGCAACACTGGGAGTCAATGAGATCCCATTATCAGAAGGTATGCATATTTTATTAGTTCATCATGTTATGTTCTTGCTCTAGATGCATCTTCTGATATGTTTGGGAGACATCTTTTGATATGTTTAAGTTTAATAAATTAAGAGCTTGAAAAGTTGCATTGTGCTGCAGGCTGCAACAGCGTTTTCAAATGGCCAAAAGGAACATGCTGCTTATCTTGCGGATCAGGTAATGACAATGTAGGAGTCTTGCGTGCAGTATGCCTCATAAAGTGATTATGATTCCTTTTCTCCATTTTCGATGTGTACTATTGCTTCTTGTAGTTTCAGCGAATTTGAGGTATCTTTATTTTAAAAAAAAGTAATTGACCGAGGCATAGTAAATACCACATTTAATGCTTCTGTTGTATCCAACATGCTAATGCTCGACTGTCATAATGTTGATGCTTGTGCTGATTGAAAAGCTTTTGAAAGTTTTGCAAGTTGTATATAAATTGGGAAAAGGCACAAATATCCCACTGAACTTGTCCAAAATGTCGGGTTATTCACCTATATTTTGCAGGGTCCCATTACCACCCTCCCACCCCCGTGGGCTTTTTGGAAGTGAATTCATTACCACCCTGAAACGAGACAACCAGAAGTTTGGCAGAGTGTATTGTACACGTGCTGCTATGTACATGTACATTTCATAAAAATAATTATTTTTATCCTTATTTTCCATTTCTTCTTTATTCTTTCTCTTTCTTCCTTTTCATTTCGCCTTCTCTCCTTTATTTTGGGGTTGCCAGAAAACTTTGCCGGCGAATCCTCAACCTCATCCTTTTCTCTTCTGTTTCTCTCACAAACAGATCATCTTACTGATTTAGTGAATTTTGAGAATTTTTCTAGTTATTAGGGAAGAATATATGTATAGGAAGCCAAGGCTGAGGATTTGTCCAAGAAGCTTAATCTGAAATATCTCTTTATGGAGATAACGGAATCTGTTCTGGTTGCTAATTTGATAGAACCTGCTGTGGTTGCTTGAGAAGGAATGAGGAAGTCTTCGGATAGTGAATCTGAAATTGCCACTGAATTTCGCTTGTGAATAAGGATTACAGTTAGTTATCGAGCCTTTCTTTCTTTCTCCTTTTTTGACTAGTAATACTTTTATTCATTTGGCATCGAGTAACAACATCAACCACCTTCCTCCCTTTTATAAATGTAAGGGAGCTGATGAAATTCATAAAATTTCTCTACATCATCTAGTGGATCCATTCTGCGCAAATAAGCTTAAAGTGTTTTATATCATGTGTTTTGAAACATGTGTTGAATATTTTATTTATTCGGTAGGCTAATATATGTTTCTCTCTTTCCCATGTGGACACTGCTTCAGGGTAGGCTACACAACAGAAAGGCGCAAGAGGCTGATGAGAAGGCTAGCCAGGATATATTTGCAGCTAGGTGGATAACAGATCAACTTCTATTTTATGTTTCTAATATCGTCTCATCGTTCTATTAGATGTCCCTGTTAAACTGAGCTTCTGTTGCAGAAACAAGAACATAGAAAACATGATAACTATCGACTTGCATGGGCAACATGTCAAACCAGCAATGAGGCTTTTGAAACTGCATCTTCTGTTTGGAGCATTTGTACGCTGTAAGCATCTTGAGCTAATGGGTTAAGTATATGATATTTTGTGCCAGAATGGAGCATATATTGGAGATCCATAATATGTTTTTACATTTCTTGTGCGCAGCTGTGAGGTTGTTCAGGGTTATCACTGGATGTGGGGCGCATGGCATTGGGAAGTCGAAGCTGAAAAACTCGGTATGAAACACTCGTCTCACCTACTCCTCTGTTAAAAGTTTTTATTGCTAGATTCATTGAACATTCAAACACGTGAGAGAATAGTTCTTTTGAATATTCATATAAAAAAACTGTAAATGTGAGAATCTGCCCTTTTCCCTTTGTATGTTTATCATATCATGGTACCATTTATCATAAAGTACCTGTGGCTATTTGCAGGTAGTTGAACTTTTGAAGAAAGAACACATTTACTGGAGTGAGGAGAATAGGGGAACATTGCTCATCAAGCTCGATGGGCGAATGAATTTTAGCTTTCTAGAGGCTGATGACGATGATGATGACTGACCATCTCTTAGGCATGGTTGCTAGCACTTAGGCGCCTGGAGTTTAGCATTAACAGTGGCGCTAAATTGTAATTAACATAACTATATTATCTGCTTGCTAGATGGAGTACCTAGATTATGATATTTTGCGACATTTACATTTTCATTTGTTAGTGTGAGAATTGTATAGTGGATCTTAGCTTTGAGTATTATGCAGCATGAGAGCCGAGCTCGAGTATCAGTGTAGAATGCACATTATTGTAGTTAAACTGTAGTACTCCCTTGTTCGGGCAATATTATGCTTTTGAAAATTTGCAGTTGGGTATCTCTAGCTGTCTGATTATGAATTTTTTAATCTAGTGAGTCCTCGGAACTTCCAAGTGGATGAGGCTGCTCTGCCCCTCACCTTTCAAGAGTATTAATCGTGGCCAGTCGGAACCTTCAAACCTTGGGGATGATGGACCTGACTCTTTTCTTCTCCACTTGGTTTGTTTGTTGCAGGTCACGAACTTGTGGCGAAATATGCAGTCCCTCAACTTTTGTCTGTTATTTGTCCACTGGATAAAATTGTGACTCCATTTATGAACTGGCTATCCCGTCCAAATCAACTGATGGAAGTAACATCCGTCCCATTGCAACCACCTACACTGTCATTATCTATGCCAGAGAGTTTCGTAGGTTTTACATTTTTCATTTGCAATTTGAATTTCCTCTACGGTGAAGAGAGTTGAGAGACACATGAACAACAAAGTAACAAAAGGGAAGCACTGCAGATATTGCACATTATCATAACTCACTTTCAAATAGGTATATATAGCAAAACAAAGGGCACTTAACTGTTTACACAACAAAATATATAACACTAATATTCAAGTTTTCCCCGATGGAATGCAACACCAAATCATCTAGCAAATTCCCATTTCGATCAAAAGGAATCTCTTTCTGCATATTTTTAGATACATCCCAAAGCAAAACTAACAAAGGGGATTTCAACCACCAAGTTATAGTTTAGTGATATCGATGAGGGTTTTTCGATGAGGGTCTTTCGCATAATAGGTGCTGTGAGTTTATAGTTTAGTGGTATCAATGAGAGTCTTTCCCACAATAGGTGTTGTGAGTTTGCAGATTAGTAGTATCGGTAAGAGTATTTCGCACAATAGGTATTGTGAGTTTATAATTTAATGGTATTGGTGAGTGTTTTTCACACAATCGGTGTAATGAGATTATAGTGTAGTGATATCAGTGAGAGCCTTTCAAAGAAAAGGTGTGGTGAGTGTACAATTTAGTGGTATCCGTGAGAGTCTTTCGTATGATCTATGTAATAAGATTGCAGTTTAGAGATTTCAGTGAGTCTTTAACGCGATAGGTGTTATGAGTTTATAGTTTAGTGGTATCAATGGAAATCTTTCACACAATAGGTGTTGTGAATTTACAGTTTAGTGGCATCAATGAGAATCTTCCATATAATACGTGTCGTGAGTTCAATTCACCACTATTCTCTTCCCATTTCCTTTTTCGACCTCGTGTGTAGTGAAATAGAATTCAGAGTTTTTGATCTAATACGGTTCTTCAACCTTCGCCTTCTTGTAGTCGAGTAACTTTACTCATCTTGTATACTATAAAGTAGAATTAAGACAAGAACTTCACACAAATATTAAAACACTTTTTGATTTTTTTTTTAATTTATATGATCTCATATATCTTCCTACCAAAAATTCCCATTTCTTGCAATTTTTTCTTACCTCCTACACAGAATTTTGTTCTGTTTCTCCCCCATTTAATAAGTGAAGTAAATGATAAAGAGAAGGAGGAGGCGATCTATATACTTTGATGCCTTAGAAAGGTTGAGGAAAAACAGTGAGCAACTCCCACATCGAAACATGAGCAAAAGCACGAACTTGTTTCTAACATAAAATGGTAACAAAAGCTTTGACACAACTCACGCAGCCACGCAGTGAGCACAAAGCGAACTATTCTTTCGCCTTTTACTAAAGAATACCGTGTGTACGCTGCAAATAGTGGCATACGCCAATTTTTGGAGGGGTTAACTCTTTATTGAGTGCCCCAACAATTCTAGTTTCAAATTTAGAAGGTGTGGCCAAACATTGGAACACACGGTTTCTCAAATTGTTTATTGAACTATTGTAAACAATGTTTTTTGTCTTCACAAGGTAGGTAGGATTTAGAACACTTCACCCTGCTTGGAAATAGAACACTGAACTCGACTATTAAATGAACTCGAGTGCCCTTAGGCATAGTTGTTATGTGGTGCACCTACTCACTTGTTTGTGCAATCTAATCATGGAAAATTATACCTTGCCAAATTTTTGCAGTTCGGATCTCTTTAGCTGTTTATTCGGGTGTCTGATTATGATTTTTTTTCCATCTGATGAGTCCTCGGAACTTCCACGTTAAAGGGGCCGTCTATGTTCAATCCTTGTTTGTACACTAATTTTGATTATTTTTTTTAATCATTAGTCAATTTTTTATCATTTTTCATATGGGAATAAACCAGTCAACCAAAACTACATTCATGTTTAATTACAGGTGTAACAATCTGTTTTAGCTCTAAATAATGAATTATTTAGTTTTGTTTCTAATAAATCAATTATCGATTTATTCATGTTAAATGACAAAATTGTCGATAAGAGATGTAGTAATGTACTTGCATTGTATTTTATTGATATGATCTACTTATATATAGTTGGATAGTCTTTACTTACTAGATTCACTTCGTGTGTCTGAATAGCGAATTTTGCATATGATTAAAAAGAACGCTTACTCACAACACATTCATATATTTTATCTCCTATATAGATACTTTCTTCTATATCTTCCCACACATCACAAGTGAAGGAAGTGATAAAGAGAAGAAGACGGAGAGCAATATATTTTGATGCCTTAAAATTTTTTTAGGAAAAAGACTGAACGACTCCATATCGGAACAGAAAGAGAAAGCACGAACTTGTTTTTAGTATAAAATGGTGACAAACGCCTCTGCATAACTCACACAGCCATGCATTGAGCACAAAGCAAACTATGCTTTCACCTTTTACTAAAGAATACCGTGTGTGTATTGTAAGTAAGTGGCATATGCCAATTTCAAGTGCAGGATTATGTTGCGTCCAAACGCACATGCAAGTGTACGCGGTCGTACAAGTAATATAGTGGCTCTTGCAAGTCGAATGTCGAACCCACAGAGACTTGTGATTTAACTGTTTACTTAATTAGACTAATTCTAATTATTTATTCAAGCGGTAGATCCCAAAGATAAATTTATAAATTAACTAAACTAAAAATCTAAATAGAACAACTAATGAACAATTAACCAAGAAAAGAGCGGATTCTTTCACAATCAATGGATGAATCGATCTAGGATTATGATTTCGCTAACAATTATGTTTAGTATTAATTTCATCAACTTATTCGATTATCTAGTTGTTGATTTACGGGGTTGATTTTATGATTCGAGAATGGTCATCCTCTAATCGTCTATTTAAACTAATCTCACAACTACATCGCTGAGCGGAGATGTGAGAAGCTAATTCAAACAGATTTATTTATTTCCCGTTTTGTAACCAAGTAAAGTGATCTACTTATATTCCTATCATAGCCAAAAATCAATTCCTTATTTTACTAAAGAAGAGATCTTACTCCCTATATTCTTCGTTCTAACCCTCCATTCCCTTGGTCAGTTCACTTCAGACTCAAAGATTTATTTTAAAGGTCGCGATCTTTAAAATAGTAAAAGCAAGAATATAAGAACAATTATTATGCTAATCAAATAAATCAAATCAAGATTTACTAAATAATCATTTTATCAGCTACCATAATCCTAGAAAGAGAAGTTTAACTCCACGTAGACATGGAACAATTACAACAAATCATCCAAAGAATTAACGTAAAAATAAATAAATATAGAGAAGAAAAGATGAAACCAATTTTCTTCGGCCTCCACGACGGCTCCTTGCTCTCTCTAGGTCAAAAGTTGTATAGAAACTGATTTTATGGAATATTTATAGATGTAGAAAAAAAACCCAAATAAAATAACCCAATCCAAAATGGACCGGAAAAAATCAATTACGGAATTGGCACTCCGAGGCGCGGCTTCAAACGCGCCGGGCTGCATTGCGCGCGGCGCTAAGGTAACTTTCTAGTTCAAATAGCAATTCACTGTTGCTTCAATGTTTTCATGACTTCACAATCTTCCACCTAGACAAATCACAATCTATGCCAGCTACGTTCTCTTTGCTGCTTCTCTTCAATTTATATACTTTTTCCCATTTTGATAATCATTACCAATCATCATGCCATCATTGTTAATCGTTAGCCCATAATTGAAGTCCCTTTTTTTTCTCCTTTCTTTTCTTTTCGTTTTTTATTAAGTTTTGTTTCAATTCTCTTCATCTTGATACCAATTTAATTCTACACATAAAAATAATATTAAGCACAATCCATAAAATCAATGTTCAAAAATAACAAATAAAAATACTAAATGTAATTCAATGACTAAAAATTTATATTTTTGACCTCACATCAAATTCCTTTCTTCCCCTCACATTTTAGAGTATAGTTTGTTGCCAGTTTGTCTCCTTACTCTTCTCCACTTTGTTCGTTTGGTGCAGGTCGTGATCTTGTGGCGAAAGACACAAGTCCCTCAACTTTTTTCTATTATTTATCGCCTGGACAAAATTGTGAGACCATTTATGAACCAGTTATGCCATCCAAATCATATGAGGGGATGATGGACCTGTCTCTCTACTTTTCTACACTTAGTTCGTTTGGTGCAGGTCATGAGCTTGTGGCGAAAGACACAAGTCCCTCAACTTTTGACTATTATTTATCCTCCGGACAAAATTGTGATTCCATTTATGAACCGGTTATGACACCCAAATCAACTGAGGAAGGTCACATCCAGCGTATTGCAAGCACCTACCATGTCATTATCTATGCTAGAGAGTGTCAGGTTGTTGTTCATTTTTCATTTGCAATTTAAATTTCCTCCAGGATGAAGAGAGTTGAGAGACGCATGTGATGGGTTCGAAATTGATGGGGTTTCATGCGGAAGCTTATAGTTGCAAATCATGGAGAGAATAAATCAAATGACACAAAAACTCTACTAAAAAAATATTATTGGATATGGTTCGGCCAATTGGCTTACATAATAAAAACTAATTCAAAAAGCATAAAAACTATTTGAGAGAAAATCTCCCTCTAAACAAGACTCGTTTAAGAACTGCATTGTGGATGCTACTACGTTATGGAATAAGAAGAAGGATAATCAATTTATAGAGGCACAAAACATTTCCTCCAAGAAAGAGGTTAGCCAAATATGGAAGAGAATTATATTTTCTTTCCATGAAAAGTAAAAGCCATTATGGTAATACTTTGACTTTCCTTCAATAAAAAATTAAAACTAAAATTTGGCAAGAAAATCAGGGCAAAACCCCTAACAAATCTCCCCTTTTTGGCTTGATTTTCTTGACAAAACTTGATCCACCTTCTTCATGTCCCGTGCATGATTTTGGTTCTTTACATAATCTTCATCACTGTTGCTTATCATGATTAAAAGTTATTATGAGTTAAAAATTGAAGCCTTATGCATTAAAAATAAAAGCATGGGTTGAAAATATTGGAGCCTTGTGTTTTAAGTGAACAGGGTTGAAAGTGGAGCTCATGCGTTATAAAGTATGCATGAGTTGAAAGGAGCCCAAACGTTAAAAGTTAGCAAGAGTTGAAAGTTGGAGCCCATGCGTTAAAGTAAGCATGAGTTGAAATTTTTTTTGACTTTTAAAATGGATCAACAACAACATGATTTTTGAAAATACGGTTGAAATTAAATTCATCTCCATATGTAGCATGACCTTTTTTTTGACAAAAAAAACTCTTCAGTATCATCAAATTGGCTGCAACTTAATTTGAAATCGCCTTGACATGTCCTCAACCTAATTCAATCATTGGACTATTGAACCATTGGATCATAGGATCGTTGACTCTGATACCACTTCTTGAGATCAAATTCATCAGAACATCATGAGGAAGCTATTAGTTGCAAATCAAGACCGCGATAAATCAGATAACAACGAAAATTAATCTAAAAATATATTACTGAATATGGTTTGGCCAAATTGGTCTACATATTAAAAACTAATTCAAAAAGAATAAAAATTATTTGAGAGAAAATCTCCCCCTAACCAAGATTCTTTTGAGGACTATATTGTGGATGTTATTGTGTTTTGGTATGAGAAGATGTATCTTTAATTTATAGAGGTCCAAACTTTTCCTACAAGAAATAGGTTAGCCAAATATGAAAGAGAATTATATTTCTCTTTTAGGAAAAGTAAAAGTAATTATGATATTATTTTGACTTTCCTTCAAAGAAAAGTAAAACTCAAATATAGTAAGAAAATCAGGGCAAAACCCTAACAGTATGAACAAAGTAACAAAAGTGAAGAACATAATAGAAGATAAATGAATAATTAATGATGCCAATTCTTCTGGATATTAGGCACCCTTTTAGGACTACGGATATTACAAAAAGTTAGTAACAAAACAAAGGGCACTTAACAACACAAGATTCAAAAGTCTCTGTATTTTCTTAAACTCTGTACCAAGTCAAAATAGGGGTGGGAGTGTATAAATTCCCAAAATCCATAGTTCGAAAAAATGGAGTTTTATTACTCTCTTCTCGTAACTCCCCCGCTTCGTTAAAGTACCAGTTCGCCGAGAAAAAAACCCTATCTTTTTTGTTTCAGATTTTTTCCCGATAATTTGTGTGCATTTTGATGGATTATAAGTACAAATCGGTCGGCAAAAATCCTCCACCGATGAGCTATAGTACATAGCATCAATCATCAACTTTCACTTACTTCACTCAACAAGCCATTCGAGGTCTCTCTTCATTTTCCTCTCCATTTTTGGCTTTTGTTACTATAAATGGTCAAAAATGCATTTAAACTATTCTTTTTCACGCGTTTCACATCTCAACTATCAGTCTTTCCCTTTTTTCAATATGAATTATCACCATCTATGTATTAAAATACACCTCAACTATCAGTTGTTCCCTTTTTCTACCTAAACGATCACCATCGTTTAGGTAGAAAAAAGGGAAAATGGAACAACTAATAGTTGAGGCGTATTTTAATACATAGATGGTCATAGTTCAAGTAGAAAAAAGGTAAAAACTAATAGTTGGAAGGTGAAACTCTCTAAAAAGCATAGTTACAAAGACACACCTTTACTATGTTTTTCTACCTTGAACGATCACATCGTTCAGGTAGGAAAAGGAAAAATGGAACAACTAATAGTTGAGGTGTATTTTAAATACATAGATGGTGATAGTTCAAGTAGAAAAAAAGGCAACAACTGATAGTTGGGGGTTTGAAACTCGCAAAAAAGTGACAGTTCATGTGTGTTTTTGACCATTATCTCTTAAGAAAAACTATATCAAACAGGATAGAAGCTGTGTTCTTCAAGCCAAGTATTGAGTCTGGCAAATCTCTTTGCTTTGATGTGAATTTTATTGGATCACTTGATTTATCAATGTAATAGTAGTGTGCTTCTTATTCTGAAAGATCTTGAGATTTATTTCTTTCCGTAGACAGTAGCAGCTAGCACCATTATTTTAACTATGTTGCTCAGACTCCTTAAAAATGTCAATGGATGTGTATCGCATCCTCCAGAATAGTATAGTTTTGGAGAATCCAATACAGGTTCGACATTGAAAGTGAAGAGTCTGCGCAACTTAGGATTTCAACATTTGGACCTCTTCCTTTAGCATGTTGTTCAGCCAATTTAAACTCATCATCCTAGTTCATGAATGTTCTCCTGATATCATACCACAACAACAACATCCACCACACCTGGGAAGACACACTACTTGCGAAAAATGGATGACGTAGGGTCTTATGGTAGTCACACCCCATTTGAACAACCTGTCCCTTGGGTTGAGCCTTCCTAGAGCAACTAGTCGTAGAATGAAAATCCATCTAGGTAGGCGAATGTTGTTACAAACCAGCTTCCTCCAACTAACTTTTTGGAAAGAATGTAGTTTATTGAGGAGGCGGAGAGTAGTGTTAGCATTATTTTTCTGTTCAATGGACAATTATATAGTGATAGAAGGGATTTTTGGGTTTTATTTGTGTTGTGAGTTGGCCTATATGAAGTGCATTAGGAGACTTTGTGGTTAATCTAGATGGGAATGTAATTATTGAGAAGGCGGAGAGTAGTGTTAGCATTATTTTCTATTCAATGGACAATGCTGTAGCAATTTTTTGTTTAGTAAAATTTTAGGTCCATGTCTGGACCATTTTATTAATAATCAAAAACAAAAAGAGGCAAGAGCCTAGTCTGTACAAAAGCAGACGCAGGCCCAAAGGATGACCCAGTCCAAAAAAAGGAAGATGAAAAGTTTCCTAAAGAATACAAATATATGAGCTTTTTCCAAGAGTACTCAGTACTCTTCACCTTTCCCCATCGTCGCCTCTAAGAAATGTTCCTATTAACTTGGAATCTTCATTTTATCTTGTTCCTTCTTTGGATTATCTTCAAGCTCCATCCCTGGTCGTTGTTCATCTGGCTCTTTCTGTCATCTTCACTTACCTCTGGTGAGCCTTCGATTCTCTATTTCCTTTTTCTTCTTCTTCTTAGATCTGAGCTCTGAATCTTCTTTTCAGGTGGTCGGGATTTATACCCAAGGGATTGAAGTATCATGTTGTCAGTGTTCAAATTTGTCCAGCTTCGTACGTCTTTTTTCTTTTTCTTCATTCACCCATCTAGTCTCTATCCTTCTTCTGATACCGATGCTAATCATGTTGTTTCTTTATAGAAAATGTCGTTTCAGATCCATGCTTCTCTTTGTTCCTGTCAGATCTGGATTGCTATGGCTGGAGGCTCCATCTACCCCTCTTTTTGGTGAAGTTTTTTGATAGCGAGGGCAGCTAGCTAGGTTTAGCATAGCTTTTTTGTCATCTTCCTGGCAAACAATCTTATTTCTATGCTTGGTGTTTCCTCGTATCCCCGTGGGCTTATAATTATTGGGACCCCCCTTAAGATTATCTATGCTATGTGAATGTGTTTCCTTTCCTTACATGTTTTTGGTTGTTTTCTTCATCAGTGAATGGTTATTTTCTAAGTCCTAATCCTTAGATTAGGAATCTGTGACTTGTCCAAATTGATATATTTTCTAATGCTTGCAGGTAGTTTGTTAAAACTATAGTACTCCTTCGTATCCTGTGTGTCAATTAGTTCATTGGCTAAAGCATCTGCAACTGTGTTACCCTCCCTGAAGATATGATTGATTTTCCCTTATATTGCCTGTAGTTTGCACCTTATATCTTCTATCTTCTCTATTAGTTCCCAAGGTACTTTCCACTGCTTCTCAATCATCTTTTTGAGTGTGGGGGAGTCTGTTTCAAATGTTACCTGGTTTAGGTCCTTTTTCTGGCAAAAATTCAAGGCTTCCTTAATGGCCCATGCTTCTGCTTCTGTGTTTCTGGCCATTCCAAGTCCCTTAGCTTTAGCAAATACCAAATCTCCCTTCTCATTTCGAATGCAGAAAGCTAACGCACTCCTCTCTGGATTGCCTCGACATGCACCATCAATGTTGTATTTTAATCTGTATATTTTTGGGAAACTACAAGTAACACTACAATAATGTAGTCTTGGTTTATATTCCCTCAATATGGTAACCATACGAGGCCAATTCTCCTTTCCTATCTTCATCCATGGGTACAAAAATTTGATTTGTTTCCTAATCATGTCTTGTACCTGCCAGACCAGCTATGTGAGTGTCACTTTCCCTCCATGTTTTATCCCATTCCTCCTCTTCCATATGACCTACATTATAACTACTGGAATAGCTCTGTCTACTACCTCAAGCTTTGGTGTTGCCTCCATTTTCCACCATGTAGTGATGATCCGCTGCAAGTGCATGTCTTCTATATCTATCCCTGCAAAAATAGCAAACTGTCTCCATAGCCTAGTGGCTATAGGTGTTGTTAGAAATAAATGTGCCATTGTTTTTTCCTCCTTCTCCTCATAGCACCAACATCTGGAGACAATATTAATCTTCATTTTTTTTAGATTATCATCAGTAGCAATCTTTCTCTTCTAAGCTTTCCAAATGAAAGAATTCACTTTAGAAGGTATTCCTTTTTCCCAAATCTGCGTGTACTCCTCCTTCTTCTCTTTTTTTTTTTTTGCCTCAAAATTTCCCAGGATGACTTTACTGTGAGTTTTCCTTGTGCATTCCCTATCCACCAAGGTATGTCATTTAGCTGTAAATCTGAAGGGGGCTGTATGTTTTCCACAATATATAAAGCCATTTCTTCTGATATTTTGCTCCTCAATCTCTAAATTTCCCATTCTCCATTTTCTGCAAAATAGTTGACCTCCAGTTCTTCTTCAATTGCATTGTCTCCCTCTACATAGTATAGAGCTCCCTGTTTTGTCCAATTGTCACACCAGAAACTGGAGTTGCCAGCTTTAATTTGCCACCATATATAATGTTCCACATCCTCTCTTATTGTCATCAATTTCCTCTAACCATGTGAAGTTCCATATCCTCTAGCCATAATAGGGTGGAACTTTTTGTAATATTTGTTCCATATAAACTCACCACATATGGAAGATGTGGAAGTTCTGAAGTTCCACCATAGCTTAGCAAATAAGGCTTTGGAGACTGTGTGTAGTGACCTGAAACCAATTCCTCCTTCATATCTGGGATAACACATATTTTCCCAAGATACCCAGTGCTTGTTCCCAAAACCAGTAGCATTAGACCAGAAAAACATTACAAATATTTGTATAATCGGTTTATAACACAGATTGGGGGATTCATAGTAGAAAGTAGGTACACAAGCATAAACTGAAGCACATGTGTTGGCAATATATATATCTACCTCCAAAGGACAAAAGTCTAGTCTGCCGTAAGCTTAATCTTTTCATCACCGTCTTGATCAGCTCCTCAAAATGACTTTTGTTCTTTCTTCCATACAAAACTGGGCACCTTAGATAGATAAAAATTAATGTGCCTTGTCTGATTCCTGTAATCCTCTTGATCTGATTGCATATTCCCACTGGTACCTTCTCATGTAGATAAAATAGGCTCTTATCCAAATTGATCATTTGTCTTGAAACCTTCTCATAGTCTCTCAGTAATTTCATTATTTTCTTCATAGAACTAGGATGCCCAGAGCAGAACAATATAGTATCATCTACATAAGATAAATGATTTATCTTTGGGTTCCATATAGGCATACCATACCCTTTAAAAACACTGTCTTCAAACAAGTTATTCAGGTTTCTTGCTAACACCTCTGCTGCAATAATAAAAAGAGTAGAGAGTAGGGGATGTCCCTGTTTAAGACCTCTAGATGATTGAAAGAAACCATATAATTGACCATTCATCAACACTGAGTACCAATTGCTGCTTATTAGCCTCACTACCATATCAATGATTCTTTCTGAGAAGCCAAACTTCCTCAACACCCTTATAAGGAATTTCCATGACACCCTATCATAATCCTTGACCATGTCCAACTTGACCACTACATTATGCAACTTGTTTCTCATATTGATATATCTAATTATTTCATGTGCAAGCAGTATATTTTCAGTGATGCTCTTTTCTTTCACAAAACTAGTCTGGTTAGGAGAGATAATCCTAGGCAAAACCTTTACAATTCTTTCATGTATTAGTCTAAAAATAATCTTATTAACAAAATTACTAAAACTGATAGGCCTCAAATCATCAAATCTCTTGACCATCTCTTTCTTGGAAATGAGTAGCAGATTGGTGTGAGTAACATACCTGGGTAATTCCTTCCTACAGAAGAAAGCCTTCACCATGTTACTTATGTCATTCCCAATTATATCCCAACTTGATTGAAAAAATTACCCAGAAAAGGCATCTAGTCCATTAGCATTGTCTCTATTTAAAGAGAAAACCATCTGCTTCACTTCTTCTATTGTTGGAATCCTCCCCATCTCTTTATTTTCTTCTTCTATAATCAGTTGAGGTATACATTGGATCATTTCAAAATTACTCCCTTCTTGATTCTTCCTAAACTGCTCCTTAAAAGCATTGACAACTTCTTCCCCTATGTTCTTAGTAGTACTAATCATATATCCTTGCATTGTCTGGATTTTATTCACTTGCAGCTTTCTCCTTTTACCCTTCACATATGCATAAATAAACCTATTATTTCTGTCACCATCAGTGAACCATTTCATTCCAGCTTTCTGCCTCCAATATTCTTCTTCTATGTGAAGGTATCTCTTCAAATCAGCTTAAGCTTTACTGAGTAGACTCCTATTCTCTCCAGAAGGTGATATTTCAAACTACATTTCCTTGGCCTTCACAATGTCTTCTAGTGTGGTAATTTTTTGGAAAATATTGCCAAAAATCTTTCTACTCCTCTGTGCCAAGGCAGTTTTGACCTTTTTCATTTTGGCATGGACAATGGTAAAAGGTGAACTTGTGATGTCTTCATTCCAGCTCTCCTCCACTACTTTAAGGAATTTTTTATGTTTTGGCCAAAAATTCAAAAATCTAAAAGGTTTAACCACTTGCTCCTGTGAAGCATTACAAATCACATGTAAATGTGCATGATCTGATCCCTGTCTAATCAAGTGGTGTACCTCACTGTTGGGAAGCATTTTCATAAATTCATTATTTCCAAGGACTCTATCCAGTCTCTTGAAAATACAATCATCTTCAATTCTTCCATTCCACCAAGTATAGCAGCTTCCTATAAATTTCAATTTATTTAGATCACATGAACTGATACAGTATACAAAATTTGTAGTCTCCTGCTGAGTCACTGGTAGACCACCTAACTTCTCTGCCTCATCTAATGTAGTATTGAAATCACCACCAACCAACCAAGGGACCTGAGTATTTTCTGCCATATTCTCCAAATTCTCCCTAACTCAAGCCTCTCTAGAGTACTACATCTTGCATACACTGCAGTCATATTAAAACACTCTGAACTTCCCCTCAACTGGTATTGCATTGTTAGTTGTTGAATGGTATCTATTGAACCTTTTTCCACCCAGTCATTTTCCCAGAAAATCCAAATTTTTGCTGAACTATTCACTCTAGCATTGGGGATTCCTAATTTTCTTCTATAAGTTTCCAGTTTAGTAGGGCTTTGAAAAGGTTCTAGTAAAGCTATGTATGAATAATGATGCCTTTTATGTAGGTCTACTAATCTCTCAAAAGAATTTTGAGTTCTTACAGACCTGATATTCCAAAATATAATCTTATTAATCATTATTTTGATGTAAATAAAGAACCCTTCTTTCTCTTTGTATTCATTTGTGATTTGAGGCAAAGCTTGCTTTGCTACCTTCTTTGTTTTCCCTTAAGATTCCTAATCTGCCTTGGTGATATATCTCCATCTTTGCTAATATGGTCTACATTAACATCAATGCTTTCATCTTTCTCTGAATTCTGTCTCTCCTTGATCTCCTGCTCCGATAAAGAACTAATTTTAGGTATCTCATTCTCTCTTCCTCTTTCCTCAGCTTTTTGCCCTTCTTCCTTTATTTCATCCTTCTGACTAGTCCCTGGTGATGTAACATTTACCCCATTATCCCTCGCCAAATCCACCACATCTTGATTATCCGGTGACTTCTCTGGGTTTTTTCTGGTTGCCCTAATTCCTTTGTTACCTCTTCATTGTGAGTAGCATCTTTGACTGAACTCTGAGAGTCATGTTGTTTGCTTTTACTACTGGACCCCATTAAATGTTCAACATGTGTGTCTAGTTTTTTGTGTTCCATGTCCTTGCTATCACTGCTTTCCTCATTACTTGTTTTTTTGTTCCTTATCCTTCTTAGCCTCCTCCACATTTATTGTGTCTACCTTGTCCCCCTCATTTGTGTCTTCCAAAGTTCCAAATTTGTTACCGGTAGATACATCTTGTTCTCTTATTTGAGGCCTTGGATTACATTTTTTCTCAAATCTACCTCTATACTATTGTCTTGCTCTCTTATGACCTTCTTTCTTCTTTGTTCCTGAAACTCAATGTTATTTTCTTGCTTTGTCTTTCCTTTATCCTCCTTCATTTGCTTTTCTCCCTCCTTTCTTTGTTGTCTTTCTGCTGTCTTTCCATTCTCTTTTTCCCCTTCTTTGTTGTCAATTTTGATTTCACCCTCTTCTTTCTCTTTAGGATATAATTTAGGGTAAATGACAAAACACTCCTTCTCAGTATGTCCCTGAAGATTGCAAGTCTTGTAGTTTTTTGGTACTTAATCGTATCTGATGGTTACCCATTTTTCTCTAATTTCTCCAGTTTTTAATCTCATACCAACGTTGATTTTTTTCAGAAATTCCCCAAGTAAATCTACTTCTACTTTGACTCTTGCATAGCTTGGCCTAGTTTTGTTTTGAGTGGACAGATCTACTTGCAAAGGATTTCCAACTGCTGCTGCCAGTGAAAACAGTGCTTCCTTTCAGAAGAAATTTGGTAGTAATGATGGAAAGGATATCCATGCTATTGCTATTAATGTCTCCTCCTTCGAATCAAACAAAAGGTCCCATTTGAGAGTGCCATTGGGTAAGACCAATAATTATGAGGGATATAAAATTGTGGCTTCGATAATAAATTCACATAATCATCCAACTTTGTAGCCCTAATCAATATGTATCTATTGCTAAGTAGTCCAATGTTGACCTCCCCCTTCAATTCATATTGTTTTAGTATGAGCCTTCATAGATCTTGAATCTAAGGCCATCCATATGAGAACTTTTCTATCACTGCAAACTGTAAATCTTCATTAATAATCATCTGATTTACCTCCTCTTCTTCCCACACTATTCGTGGTTTCCCATGCAATTAAGCGATCTGTTTAAGAGGGATAGGTTTATATTGAGGCTGAGGGAGATTAATTATGTTAGCATACATCGTTATTGCTGGTTTTTTCATTATAGGTGGTACTGTTGACCCCAGCCTCCATCGGTGGAGGCTGGCCAACAGCCAACATGGCCATGGCTTCGATGAAAGTAAGCAAATTTAGGGTTTGATTGCAAGGGTTCTAGAGAGCCTTTTTTTCTCCCACAAGCAAGTTCTCATCTCAAAATCAACAATGCTGTAGTGATAGAAGGGATCTTTTGTGTTTTATTTGTGTTTTGAGTTGACCTCTATGAAGTGCATTAGGAGACATTGTGGTTAATCTCGAGGAGAATGTAATTATTGAGGAGGCGGAGAGTAGTGTTAGTGTTGTCGTGTGGTTTGATATATTCAAGTGGCAATAGTTATTGAGTAAAGAAGGTGATTTTTCAGGAAAGGTGGTAATATGTGGGATTTAGGAAATCTAACATTGAAAATGCAATGAGAGAAATCAGAAGCAGAGCTAAAATTTTGGCTCTTTTTATTTCTCTCTTTGATGAACAACTCTGTAGTGATAGAAAAGATTTTTGGTTTTGTTAGTGCTTTGTGTTTGCCTATGTGAAGTATTTTTGGAGACATTTTCGTTAATCTGGATGATAGTTAATTGAGGAGGCGGACAGTAGTGTTTGTTATATTGAAGTGTCAATAGTGATTGAGAAAAGAGGGTAATCTTTTTCTTTTATTTTTCAGGAAAGTTTGTAAATGTGTAGGATTCGGAAAATAAACAATTAAAGGATTAAATCATGAGATCAAAAGTGAGCTTAATTACTTCACCATTGGAAAAAACCTCTCTTCTCTCTCCTCTCATGAACCCTAGAACCTAACGTCGATGACTGCCCAGACCGACGGCCGGTCACTTTAGGTGATTGGGCTGCCAAGAGTTGACAACACCATGAAATTTCCATATTTACTAGGAAAGGTGGCTATCAAAAATTCCATAGGCTCGAGTTCTAAGTTGAATTTTTTGAGTACTATAAAACAAAGAGAGATCCCAGCAGCAAATATTAAGGCAATACCACGTAAACCAATCAAATTATTGATGGAGTGCCTAGGATCAAGTGGACAGAGGCAGAAGTTGGTCACATGAACATCATAGAAAACCCGCAGTTTGCCATTATAGGAAAATTTTCATATGGGTGGCCGGTTCTCGAAATGCTAAGAAAAGTTATTCCATTTCAATGTGGTAAAAAGGGGGATTGCACAATTGGCCTATTTCGTAATAGACACGTATTAATCAGATTATCAGCTATGGAGGATTTTGCCAATATTATCTCAAAGGGAGCTTTCTACATCACTTATAATGAAGGTTACTCGTATCTAATTCGAACATTGATGAATGATATAAGGTTTAAAATAGATGAGGAGACAACCAGATCCATGGCTTGGATCTCACTCCCCAATTTACTCCCCACTTTTTTTGTGAAGGATTCTTTATTCTCACATGCTTCTGCTATAGGAGAACCTTTACAACTGGACCTAGCTATGATTAATAAAACTAGGCCAAGTTATGCAAGTGTAAAGGAGATGGTGGATTTAAAGGCTGACTTGTCTCGAGAGATTATGATGGATATTGAAAATGAACAGACTGGGGAAGTTTGATTTGAAACAGTGAAGGTGATGTATGATTATATTCCTAAATACTATTTGGAATGCAAGCTACAAGGTCATGATATGGAGGAATGCAGATCACTTCACCCAGAACTTGTACCTATTCACAAATGAGAACTCATGGACCAAAGGGTGATAGGTGAGGAAGGACAAACTAATCAACATCATGCAAGAAGGTTAGAAAAAAGCAAGGCAAGGATCTTATCAAGTGGAAAGGTGGTGGTAGGGGATCCTGACAACTGACAAATAAAAAATACAAAGAGTAATCACGTTGTTAGTTCTGGCAACACAAACACAAAAGGGGAGGAGGTGACAATAGCTAACAAATTTGATGCTCTTAATGAGGAGCACATGTTAAGGGAAGGAGCAGATGAAGCGCAGACAAGTCACACATCAAACTATTCTACAGAAGAGAATTAGGGAAATAACAACACAAAAGCAATCACACAAGAGAATCATGGAGATACTGTTAATAATAATACAAGCAACGATAATAAAAATGCTGAGAATGGGGGCTCGCAGCAGCAGGTCAAATCCACCAACAATGGAGAAATGGATAAGGGAGCTTTTGTATCCAAGTTCCATGAAATTCGCAAAGGGTAATATACAAGTTAGTCAAGGGGATGAGCAACAAACTTTAGTAGAAACAAGGGAGAACATGCAAGGCAAAGAGCAGAAAAAAAAATCAAACATCCCTTTCATCACCCTCCACTCTATGGGGTAATAGAGTTAATCAAGAACATGTAGATGAGGTAGAGGAAGTGGAAATCACTCAAGGTTGCACAATGAAGGATCTCCAAAGTGAAGATCGGAAGATACAAATGCAAAAGGAAGAGAAAAAGGAGGGGGGGGGGAGTCAGCAGAAGTAGTTGAAGGAAATCTGGAAAGTGCAGTAGTATTAATGAAAGACCCTATAGCTATTGACAGTAGGTTCTTTGTTAATGGTAATCTGATGGTGGAGCATACCGATGATCACAGTGGACAAAAACCAACTGAGATGTTGAGTTCAGATGACAATCAAATTACTATGATTAAGGAGAAATCACCAAATAAGGTCCTTCATGACCTTGTGTCACACAATCAGGGAGAGATGCATAGTGAAGTTGACAAAGGGGAACATCAGGGTAATAAGAAAATAAAGGTAGAACAAGGAGAAAACAATCTCATAGTGAATCAGACAACAAGGAATGCATATTTGTCCCCCAGAAGTACCAGCAAAATCAAAAAAAGAAGGAAAGGTGGCAATACAGAAGGACAACAAGTCCAAAAAATGATCACAAGGAGTACTTCTAATGGCACAACACCCAACAATTATCTATGAAGACAAAAGCTTTCATATGGAATATTAGGTATGTTAGGACCTAAAAATCTTTTTACAGGTTATAGATGTTAAATAGGCATCATCACTTTAGCATAATTTTTCTGTTGGAGCCTTTTCAGCACCATAGACACATTCAGAAGTACCAAAAAAGACTTGGAATGGCAAAAGCTGGTTATAATTGCAGTAGGAAGATATGATACTTTGTGCAAGAGAATGTTGATGTGGATGTTATACTGGAATGTTGATGTGGATGTTATACTGGAGAACCAACAACAGATTACTTTAAAGTTATTTGTATCTGATGTCAATCTTCATTTAATTACTACTTTAGTTTATGCTAAATGTGATGTAGGGGAAAGATTACATTTATGGGATGACATTTTGCAACTTTCCAGTAACATGGTTAATGGTAGCAAATCAATCACTTTTGGATTTTATTGGGGTAAAATTATCCAAACGCCTAAAATTCTGAAAATCACTATAAGGATTGTTACAGTTTAATCTAAACTTCGGGTCTTTTCAGTATTGTTTCTCTTTCAATAGGTACCTTTCTTGAGCGATTTTTTGAAGTGAGGGTGGTAAGAACTATCTCATCATTATTAAGGCCAGAGCCATTACCCTCAGTAGCTTTAAGAGCCAGAGTTTTGCACTTACTTCGCTCACCCTTTTTGAAGTTTTTCATGTTCATTTCATAGATCTTTAAGTTCCCAGCCAAATCATCCAAGTGTCATGGTTGTCAAGTCTTTGGTTTCTCTAATAGCAGTGACCTTTACATTCCAAGACTTTGACTGAGTTTTGGGAAATTTGTCAACAGGATATTCAGTTAAAAGTCGCTTTCTTACAAATACTAGTTCATTCACAACAGTTGCGAGCCTAATGATCAAGTCTTAAGAGTGACTCACTTGATATTATTTTTTTTAAATTTCATAATCAGTAGAGAGCATAGCAACTCTAACATATCTTACCTGATCTGTTCATGAGCATTCCCCGAGGTATCCCCAGCTTTGCAGTAGCACACCCGGAGATCCTGTGTACTCATCTGGTCCAAGACCACACACAAGGAAGTATTTGTCTTTAGCATTTTTTCCCAATATCTTGAAATCAGCCTCAACATACATACACATCTTTTTCCTTCAACACATCATTATTTTTAGCATCCTGATTCATTGAAAATTTTGGTCCATCAGTGACCCTGTGGTATTGTTCATAATTTTCAACCTGTAGAAAGTCCTCCATTAGAGCTTTCCACCAAGTGTAGTACTTCTCATTGAACAATGAAGGCCTATTGATATTTTGACCTTCAATGTGTCTAGTTGTTGATGCAGTAACCATTTTGTTCTTTTCTTAAGTTGGTAGACACTTAAGCACTACCTAATAACACATGAGAAGTTAAATGGGGTTGTGACTGATTTTTCCATAGGTGATGGAGCATGTTACTTTCTCAGTTTCATAGAATTACTTTGCAGAATTTAAAGAGCAACAAAGTAACAAGACCGAATTTTTATGTGGAAAGCATCCGAATCACAAGAATGAAAAACCACGACTTATACCTCCACAGGATTTTTTCTGAATTTCACTAAATTAGTGAGCCTCAAAAAGATTAATATTATAAGCGATGCAACTATGGAACTAACACTTATTGCTTTTACAACAACCTAAATAGATTGTTGAGTCCCCTCAAAATAACATTAACTTGAAGCTGAAATATCTCAAGGTTTTATCTTCTAAGAAAGCTGAAATGGGTGCAACTCAATTTCACTTTTTAAAAAAGATATCTAGAGACTTGCAGACTGTAAAATATATGAATCTGAAACAGGTTGTTCAATTTGGTCCATTTTATCAGCTCGCACTTGAACAGCTAATCAGAATTCTCTCAAAAATGATCTTGCTTATTTTCTTGATTTCTGCCTTTTCACTTAGTGTAATGTGTGAGTCTCTTTAGTGAAAGACCTGTATACATCTAGGACAGTGTTATGGCAAACCAGTTAGTCAAAAGCACTATTGGATAAAAACTATGAGATGTAATTGTATTTGAGGTGGAGGCAATTCTTTGCTTGCCACACGACTATTAATACACATTAAGGTAGTCCACTTCTTTATCAAATTTGTTTTCGATAAGCATGCTAAAAACTTCAGGATCCTTGTTACCACGAGACACCTTCATTCGTGAGAGTCATGCCTCAAGCTGGACTCCCAATGGAACATGAAATTGTCTACCTGGTTAATCGATCGTAGACTACTTATTCCACGTTTATGTATTTGGGTCAGCCCGTTTATTTAACCCAAATCATTTTGTCAATCATCAAAATGTACCAAGTCCAACAGGTCCCATTTTACTTTTACAAGAAAATCGATTCATATAAGTTTAACGTAGCCACATTTAAAAATTAAAATCAGCAACATGCATGTTTAACTTTCAGTGAGTATAAAGGCTGATCATGTTACTATTAATTTAAGACATTATCAAAGCTTGAATCATCACATTGGTCGTACAGAAGAATTTGTTAGTTTTTCGAAGAGTGATTCATTTGGATTCACGAGTAAATCTCAGTACGCTTTGACCAAATTATTATGAAAATATGTTAGTGTGAAATTTTCCATCTAGTAGTAGTGTCTTATGCACACATATATACATATATTTTTAGTGCACAAGAACTTCATTCGTATTACGCAAAAGATGGTGCAGGGAGTGCTGGAGCTTATAGTATGGTTTGACATTGCTTTTGCGAAAGATTAATTGGTTAAACTAATATATAAAGAATTCATTGACATTGCTTTAGCAAGAGATTTGGTTAAACTATAACAATATATCCAGTGCAGTTCACAAAGTAGGGTCTTTAGAAGGCCAATAGAGTAACCTTATGTTGGATATTTCAAAAAGAATTAATATTTTTACAATTATAATTGTGAGACAATTGAATCTATTTTTTAATAATCTTATGACTGACATTTATTTCCCCATATTAAATAATTTTTATTGGCATTATTAGCTTTTAAATTCCTTCATTAACATACCCATTTGACTTAACTATGAATTCAATCTTTAATTGAACTGCCTTCATTGTCATTTGTCCGTTTCATATCATTAGTGTGATAAATGATGTTTGACCACTGAAAGGCATTAAACTTTGCCATTAACCAAAGATTTACGTTGACTTCTTCAACCATGCTATTGAGATATTTTTCATCTATAAATATTCTAATCTTTCATTGGAAGAAAATGAGATACAAGAGACAAATATATTCTTCTTCCTAAACAATATTGTGTAGATGTTGGGTTTTCATATTATAAATTTTTGTCAGTTCTGGCTCCTAGTTTACACATGAAGAGCTTATTGAATCCTGCGGAATATACCCATATCGGGTGAAATATCCTTAAAGACAGTGTCTGACACCCCTCAAGCCATATAAATTCCATACAAGTGTTCGTGAAGAAGGTATTTTCCGTAAGATTTACAATATTCTTAAGGATATTTTATTGCCTATATTCTTAAGAAAAATAATGAAATCATTATTTCAAGAAAGGACCTGATGCCCCATAGAATTTTAATGTGGTGGTTGAGTTAGGGGAGCAAGGTCAAGTATGAACTTGAAAAAAAAAAAAAAAAAAAAAAAAAAATTGGACTGATCAAGGTTGATCGTGTTCTTTACTCATCAATTGTATACCCATGGGTTCATCCCTCGTACACTATGAGAGGATAGTGACCCTCTGGATGTCTTAGTTATCATGAAGACGGGTCAAGTGAAGATGTGAGGGTGAGAATGCTTGCTGGAAAGAGCTCATCTAAAGGTGGAGAATAAAATTTAACAGAAGGTTCCAAAAAGGTATTTGTAAGTAGTTATCAAAGGGAAACAACATTCCAGGTAAGTATGTGAATGCTACAATTTATTATGCTTCTAATGAAAATAATTATGGTTAATTACTAGTCCAAAGTAATTAAGAAACCTTCTGTGATAGCAATTATGATTTTGTGTGAGACAAATTATGTTATCATATCCCTTAATTTAGTATAAGATTCGAAGAAATGATAATCCCGCTAATTAAAATAAATTTTGAGTAAGCGGATGATATAAATTATTGTGGTCATTTCTCAAGCGAATCTTGTGATTAATATGTGAAAGGTTGGGTGTTAGACTATGACGCTACTAAACAACAAAGTTAAATTTGTGTTCCACACCCAAGTTGAAGAAGAAGAAGAATTTTTATATATTGGTGATTCTAGAACCATCCAAGTTCTTACAATGAAAAATTCTTATTATTATACTCACATATGAACCATTGGTATTTATTGAGGTGGTATAGAGGTGATACTATTTGAACCAACTTGATGTTTATGAGATCAATTGAAAAAGTTGAGTGAACATTTTATTTGAGTTTTATAAGGTGTTAATAAAAAAAAAGTTGTTTGGGAATGTGTTGTAAGCATTTTTTTGTGACAAATTCTCAAAATGAAAATGTTAATACTTGATTTACATTTGATTTATGACATGTTAGTTTTTTACAAGCTTAATCTTTTTCTTGTGTTTAAAAGAAAAAAAATCATATCTACATTTACTTGAACTATCTAATGAAAGTTTTTAAATGATTGTATTGACAAATTAACTGCTTTCATTTGTAAAATGTTGGTATATAACCTATTATCATTTTGAAATTGTTATTTGATGTAAAATGGGTGTTAAAGTTTTAACCATTCCATTCATTAAACCCATTAAAGTTGATTGCTATATTGTTAAAGTTGGCAAACAGATGTATAATATTATAAGCTATCAAGTTAGCCTGCTGTTATTTGTGTTTTTCAGTTATCTCCTATTTTGAAATATTTGAAAGTGTAGGGTATCTAGCTACGATTATGTGATCTTGTTGTTCCAAATTATTATGATGATTAAAAAACAAATTATTGATGAATTTTACACTTTTAGTGGTGATAATATTGGTGTTGAATATAGTGGACTTCTCATTGTACTAGTGATGCTAATTGAATCTTTAATTTAAATGAGACAAAGTCCATGAATTATTATATGTTTACCTTAGGTGGGGTGTTATAAAATGAAAACCAGCCAAACATAATTTATTATTTTGAAGTTGGTTAGTGATGAGGCTAAGTGGTTAAGAGATCTCTTAGTGGGCATTCGGATTGAAATAAAAACCACGTGTCTATATATATTTTGTGGTTGCCAAGCAACATTAGTTATTGTGGAAATATAATTTTTTTATGGAAAAATTAGATATATGTGTTTGAGACATAATGTGATAAAGCAGTTGCTGTGAGATGAAATTATTAACAAACTATGTATAGTCAGTGATGAATCTGATCAATTCACAGACTAAAAAGAAACATCGAGGGGAGTGAAATTTTAATTTGAGAAGATTAACCATGATGGTGACCCAACCTATGTGATTGGAGATCTCATGAATTAGGTTCATATGTGTAATAACAAGTCATTGGTTGATCATGTAAGCACTATTAACTTATGTTCCTCCTATGATGTGTGAATATAGTGCATTACTGCAAGACAAAGTGAGGGTTGGGTTATACTATTAATCCAATTCATATCCTTTATAGGTGGTGTATTGCTTTGTAGAATACACTTGATGATTGGACCTATATGAGTGTGGAGTGGTGCCGCTTCTATGAAATTGTGACAAATTTCTAGAGTACTCATTAATACCAGGACACGCGCATGGCCTCTTAGCGTAAAATCGCGATAACGATAAAGATTGTGCGGGTATAATGTAATAGAATAAGACCATGGGCTTACAAAAGAATTCTTGGTTCATAGAAGTTTTAAACTTCACCAATTATTTTGTAAGTCTAATCTTTTTTTATCTAGATATGGTTCATAGTCTACGCGACACCCGATTCAATGCATAGTACTCATATGAGAAAACCCAGCAAAACGTATTATTATTTACATTATATTCTTTAATATTATTTTTGAAATATATGGGGGATTGTTGGATATTTCAAAAAAAATTAATATTTCTACAATTATAATTGTGAGACAATTGACTCTATTTTTGAATAATCTTATAACTGGCATTTATTCCCCATATTGAATAATTTTTATTGTCATTATTAGCTTTTAAATTCCTTCATTAACATACCCACTTGACTTAACTATGAATTCAATCTTTAATTGAGTTGTCTTCTAGGGGTGTGCAAAAATCGAATTAACTAATAAACCGAAACAAAAAAAAAATTATTGGTTTATCGGTATCAGGTTATTAGGTTAACGGTTTTTAAACGGTTTTGAAAATTTTTTTATTGGGCTATCGGTTCGGTTTTCTATTTTAAGGTTTAAGTTAACGATTAAACCGATAACCTAATAAAATTATATTAAAATTATATTTTTATCCTAGCTATATAATAGTGGCTTTATATTTTAAATATAAATTATGCTAAAGTAAATTATGCTAAAGTATGTTGAGCCGACAAGTTTAGGTTTTTTTTTATAGTTGTTGTCTTAGTATTGTTATTCTTTCTAAAGTCATTAGCTTGGTGGGGTTCTACCCATTAGTATATAAACTATAAACCTACATTGATTTTCTTTTTTAAGAGATCGCTATCGATTGTTATTGCATTTAAGCTCGCTATTTAACCAAAAAGAAAATAATTTTGTTTTAGTAATAATGTATTTGAATTTGCTTCTACACTTGTAATTGTGTAGGTTTTTATGGATGAAGACAATGTATATACGAACATATAAAAAAAGAAAAGAAGGTAGAAAAAATTGGAGAAACATTTTCTTATCGATTAAATCGAAAATCGAAGACTGATAATAAATATCTTATTGGTTTGATTATCGATTTAGCGTATTTACAAATCGATAAATCGAACGGAAAAGGGCCTAATATACCCTTCAAGTATGGGAAATGGTTCTAAAAGACCCTCCTTTCACCTTTGGGCTCAAAAATACCCTTTCCTTCCACCTTTGGGCTCTAAAATACCCTTTCATCCACCTATATGACTCTATTTTACCCTTCTGCTTAACAGAAATTTTAAAAATTATAATTAGTATTTTCATTTAATACATGACAGTTTCTTATTGGTTGAAATTTAATTAATTTAAAACTTAATAATCCCTAAATCCAACCCGGATCCCAATTCAAATAACCCAACCCGGCAACCCAAATTTTCTATATTTGGTTAAAGAGAAAAAAATGACGACATCAACGATCAGTTCTGTAACAATCCATATCTCATACTAAGGTTTGACCTATTTGACTTATGTACGGGATGTATGTGGATCACCCGAGGATTTTTATAACACCCGAACCTCAGTTATGCCTTATATTATTCATGACGTGAGAAAGTCGATAGACGAGAATTTATATATCATAGGAATGGAGATTATTTTCTCATAATAAGAGAAAAAAATATACACATATTGTTTATTTTTATCTTGAGAATTAGTAGCCAAAAAATTGTATTCTTGATATTGGGATTGGAAAATTAGAATTTGATAAAATATATTTCCTAGATGATTTTATTTTTATTTTCTTACGAAAAATTAGTATATATCTTAACCTTATAAGATGGTTATGATATTTTTTTCAATAAATACTATAGAATATTAGGAGACTTATCTTATTATAGTATGCATAATATGGCACGTGGATCTAGCCACTGTGACACAAAGAAAGGAAGTGATAGACATTAAGTACTTACTTGACTTTTTAAAGGGAGCAAGTCACTTGGTCACTTTTCTTTTGGGAAAACAACGAAGAGAAATTGTTACAACAATGGGGTTTCTAAATAAAAATCAAGGGTTAGGTTGTTACTTGTGTTCCACAAGAACTTGGTAGATCCGTGTCCAACCATTTCAAGTGCAAATTTCTCTATTACAAGAAAGCTCAAGAATACTCTTTAATGGAAATTTTCAAGAATGTTCTTCAAAGATAATTTTGTGACTCAATCCTTATTTATTGATGATAGATAAGTATTTAGAAGATGATTTGGTATAGAAATCATGAATTAATTTAGGTATTGGTTGAGCCCTAAAAGTGGGTCTTGTGACAAAGACAATAAATTGTGGCTAGAGTTAAAGAATGATTTAGGTAACTGTTCTAATGATCCCAATGAGTTGAAAGTATTATGTGTAGATAATAATTTGACCCTAACAATGAGAGTAAGAGATTAAAACAGAGTTCGATGAATTGCAGGAAACTCGTGAACTGGTTGGATATTAGTTGATGTTGAGAAGGTTGTGATAGAAATTGGATATCTTGATGTAGATATTATTTGATGACGTCGGAGAATTGTGCTATTTTTGGAATGTTCTGGAATAATTGAAGCTTGAATTTGAGGTAAGGTTTTTTTATCCCTCTTCATCTATGAGCTTGTAGGAGCATTCTTTATGTGTTTTAGTAAGAACTCATGGACGGTAACCGAAAGCCGTGAGTTCAAAGTTATATGTAATTGGTCGGGTATTTAAGGGTTGTATATTGTGAAGTTGGGCAGAGGAAGTAACCTTGACCTTGTGAGGGGGCTTGTGTGTTCAATTAAAAGGCGGAAAAATAGGATGTGGTGATGCACCCCTGTTTATGGTATTTGCCGAGATTGTGGCTTGTGAATATTATTATACTGCCGGTTAAGCCATTATTATTGGATATCAACTTATTGTCCTCCATATGGTTATCCAATATAGATCTTTATTCGAGAATGAAAAAGCGAAATTGGCAAGCCATGAAAATGGAGCAAGACTCGAGGTATGTAAAGCTAAAACTTCTTTTGTCGTTAAGGTACAACCTATTGTCATTCGTTTCTCCTAGTAGAGTCGATAAGTGTACTTGATATATGGGAACAAATCTTTCGTATTCTTTACGTCTAGCACTTGATTATACGCCTAATGTCGCCACAATATCCACGTGTCCTTTCCATTTGAAATTACTTGTCTCCACCCTTCATGCGTCTATTTATCGGAGTCGCAGTATTCATGTTACTCCTGTTGAGTCAAGTATCTATAGAATGATACATGATTGTATTCCTATTCATTAGAAATTCTTAGAGCTCATATGGTATATCTATCGCATGCTATATGTTTAGAATAAATGGCCGTAGTATAGTCGCACTTGTATATTGGATCACATAGCAATATGGTCATATAATGATATATAGAACTAGCGTTTAAACAATCCGATACTATTAAAGAAATTAGTTGTATATGGAAAGCATTACTTGAATGGCTAAAAAATATTTATCATGATACACTTGCATAGGCCTATAAGGCACTATTTGATAAACGTTAACGACGGGAGGGTACATAGGGTTTACTTGGCACATCCGCTCGACGTGATTCTGTGCACAGGATCGAGACCAGACCATTATAGTGAGCCCGATCATTGGGGCGTACTTGCCTTTGTGGCATTATTTGTATTTGGAGTCAGCAGAAACGTTATGTACTCATTTCTCCTGACTCGAGCCAATGTATGGAACATATGGCCTGCGGGCAGACCCTCATAGTGAGCCCCCAAGGAGGGGCGTACCCTACAACAGACTACGATTCGATAACATAAACATACATAGATATGAGGCAACATTGCCATACATTTGACACAGACCGCCTTCTGTAGGCCATCTTATGAGCATCTGTATTTGATATTGGTATATCACATCACCTAGGCAATTTCTAGGTGTCTTACAATGAAGAATAACTCTTAGGACACATGTATAAGCTAAAAAGGGTTGTTTACATAATTCATACTATAGTTTCTTATAGTTTTGATCCATACTTGTTCATCCTTAATACTTGATTATGACATGCCAACTAGACTAGTGTATTGGTCACCGTTTCTTATTATATATCTGTTATTCACATGCTCATAAGTCCTTCATCTTGACATCTGATTCATATGGGCATCCATACTTGTTACTTGTTATTCTGTCTGCTTTACATGCCAGTACATGTTTTATATGTACTGACGTCCCTATGTTCGGGGGCACTGCGTTTTTGTGAATACAGGACCGGGTATCTCGGTAAGTAGACTTCCATACTAGGCACTCATCCCATGTTCTGCAAAGCAGTTGGTGAGCTTCTTTCTCATCTGGAGCTAATAGATGTCTAGTACTCTTTAGTCATGTTTATAGTTATGGTTTGGGTATGTTGGGGTCCTGTCCTGACCATTTTTCATTGTTCGGTTGCAGATTCTATTAGAGGCTTCGTAGACAGTATGAAGTTGGCATACGTAAGTATAGTTTCAGTTGCCCGTGCCTATATGTGCCCAGTGAGTTTGTATTATTTATATACATAGGCCCTTATTATTTTTTTATGAATAGTAAAACTTAGTTGTATAGTACATGCTCATGCTCATATGGTTCTTGTCCGCCATGTCCAGGTGGACGTGACAAGTTCAAAAACAGAGATTACACAAAACACATTTCTTCAACCAAATAGTGGAGAATTTGATTAGTTGGGTTTCAAAGATTTAGAAAAAAAGGGCAAATGGGTAAGAAGAAGAAATGAATTTAGACATACATACACCATAGAGAATGCATTTTTTCAACCAAATAACAGGAAATTTCAAATTTCAAATTTCAAATTTCAAATTTGATCATTTGGGGTTTGGAGATACAGGAAAATGACAAATGGGTATGAAATAAAAAGGGATGTAGTCATATAAAGATTATACAAAACAGATTTCTTCAACCAAATAATGGAGAATTTGGATTGCTGGGTTGGATTATTTGAACTGGGATTCGGGTTGGGTTTAGGGATTATTAAGTGTTTAATTAATTAAATTTTAACCAATAAGAAACTGCCACGTAATAAATGAAAATACTAATTATAATTTTTTAAAATTTCTGTAAAGGTGAAGGGTAAAATAGAGCCATATAGATGGATGGAAGGGTATTTTAGAGCCCAAAGGCGGAAGAAAAGGGTATTTTTGAGCCCAAAGGTGGAAGGAGGGTATTTTAGAACCATTTCCAATACTTGAAGGGTATATTAAGCCTTTTTTCGTAAATCGAATTAATAATACACAAAATCGAATCGAACCGACCGATGCACACCCCTATTGCCTTCATTGTCATTTGTCCGTTTCATATCATTAGTGTGATAAATGATGTTTGACCATTGAAAGGCATTAAACTTTGCCATTAACCAAGGATTTACGTTGACTTCTTCAACCATGCTATTGAGATATTTTTCATCTTTAAATATTCTAATCTTTCATTGGAAGAAAATGAGATACAAGAGACAAATATATTCTTCTTCCTAAACAATATTGTGTTGATGCTGAGTTTTCATATTATAAATATTTGGCAGTTCTGGCTCCTAATTTACACATGAAGAGCTTGTTGAATTCTGGGGATACACTCATACCGGGTGAAATATCCTTAAGGACAATGTCTGACATGCGTCAAACTATGTGAATTTCATACATGTGTTCGTGAAGAAGGTATTTTTCGTAAGATTTACAACACCTTACTCCTACCTTAGAGGTAGAGAAACTGTTTCTGATAGACTCTCAATTTAATTAAATTTCATTTCTTTAAAATAAAGTGTTACTTTGAAGTCCTAATTGAATTCTTTTGGTTTCTTTCTTTTCTCCAGAACCATTTAGCTTTTCAACGATGATTAAAATAAACTTGTACTTCTAGCTCTTCAAAACTGTGGCTTTTAATCTCTTAAATCTTTAGTAAGAGACAACAGTGGAAACATCAAAAGATTTTACTATTAAAAGTAGGAAGGCCATCAAATTAAACACATATTCATTAGATTATAGATCAGGACCACAGTGGGAACAATCTCTTTAATCTCAGAAGCTAGATATATAACTAGCACACACAAGGAACTATCCTAAACAACTCAAAACAGGAAATTACAACACAAAGTCCGATAAACTGAAAGCTTCATCCAAATATTCATCTTATTAACTCTATCAGACAATCACCTTGTCTGCTACTTCACATCCTGCTACCAGAGAATTATGTGTTTTCAGAAAATTCACTGCACCCTGCAATATTTATCACCAACAAATGAGAATTACAGTTAGTTACCCTGATTCGTGGGAAATATAGAGAAAAAGAAGTGTATTATGTATGTGATGTTTCTACACCACTATACCCTGGTTGTCTGGTTATCTTCGAATTCACGAACGTTAGTTGGTTACACAGGAAGTATGTTATATTACTACCCCACCATAGTTAGCTTTGTAGTGGCCTATATATGAATGTGGAGGAATAACATTTCTACAGATCTCATGACATGCAGAAGTGTAATTTTCTAAGAAATTCGTATATATTCCAAATAATCATGTTCTATACGGTAGGCAATTATCATTATTCAAAGTAAGATTTGTCATTTAAAGTGCAAAAATGAATTTAATTTAAGAAAAAGGCTCAAATATGCCATCCAACGTTTAGAAATGATTCATTTATGTCATCTCTTAAAAGTTTGGTTCATTTATGCCATCGCCATTACAAAGCAGGCTCATATATGCCATTACTTTTTGACGGTAGTTTTTGCTAAACCAGCTTTGCCACGTGACTTCTTATTAGAGGTCCACATCATTAATAAAAATAAATCAATTATTTAATTTATAAATGCAATAAAAAATCTGATCCATTAAAAAGAACTGACCCGTACCCAACCCATTAACCAGGGCTGGCTGAAGGGCCAAGCTGCTAAAGCTTGGGCTTTAGGCCCCCATTTCCTTAGACCTCATATTTTATTACTACTAATTAATAGGTTATATTCTAAAGCAAAAAGTATTGAAGATCTTTGTAACAAAGGAAAAAGAACTTCTTTCCTTTTTCATAACTAATTTTGCACTTTGTATTTTTTTTCTTCCTATTGCCTCAGGTATATATTTTACCTCAAAAGTAAAATTGAGAGTATTAAATAAATTAAATTGTACATTGTTTTCGTTCATTTTCAATTTTTCAAGCATCATTGGCTTTCAAGCAAATGAAGTTGTGAAGTTTTGTTTGATATCAAGTAGCAGCATCAACAATCAGGTTCTATTGTAATAATTTTTTTTATTTTTTATTTTAGTTTATATTAGTTACTTAAAGATACTTTTAACTTATAGTTATATAAATTAATGTCTCAAGAAAGATTATATGAATCGGTTATGTCCTCAATTGAAAAAGGATTATTTAAAAAAATTGTTATAAATTATTTACTCCCTCCGTTTAAAAAAGAATGATCTACTTTTTTTAAAAATTTATTTCAAAAAGAATGACTCTTTTCTTTTTTGGCAATACTTTAATTTTCAACTTTGCACATGACATGTTTAAGACCACAAGATTAAAGGGCATTTTGGTACATTTAACATTGACTTTAATTTAAGACCACAAGATTTAAAAGTCCTCTTTATTTTCTTAAACTCTGTGTTAAGTTAAAATAGGTCATTCTTTTTGAAACGGAGAGAGTAATTACTAATAACTTCTCATAGCTTATAGAAAAATACAATTTAAATGAAAATACATATGAAACTTTTTCTTTAAAAAACAAACAAACAAGGGTCTCTTATCGAATTTGGCTTTAAGCCACCTACTTTATTGAGCCGCCCCTCCCATGAACATAACCCGACACCCACCCCCACCCCCCACCCTCTAACCCACGCTCATTATTCTCTCCCACACCATTGATCAAATCTCCATTCCTCAACAGGAGACAGTAATTCAATAGTAATTCCTCTCACAATAGTAATCAATTCCCAACAAAAGGAGACAGTAGGAAAGGTGTATTAGTATCTTACAGGAAATTCGTTTTAATAAACAGGAAATGAGGGATGTCCTTTGTTGAACTTATATAACAAATTTCGTATATTTAATAGGAACAAAATGAACTGATTTTTGGATATTTGATCGATGGTGTGGGAGAGAATAATGAGAGTGGGTTAGGGGGTGGGGGTGGGGGGGTGTCGGGTTATGTTAATGGGTTGGGTACGGGTCGGTTCTTTTAATGGATCAGATGTTTCATTTCATTTGTAAATTAAATAATTGGTTTATTTTTATTAATGACGTGGACCTCTAATAAAAAGCCACGTGGCAAAACTGGTTTTGCAAAAACCACCGTTAAAAAGTAATGGCATATATGAGCATGTTTTGTGACGGTGATGGTATAAACGAACCAAACTTTTAACAGATGGCATAGATGAGTCATTTCTAATAGTTGGATGACATATTTGAGCCTTTTCCTTTTAATTTATATGCACCAACAAAGATGCCTTATTCATGTCTAGGTTACGTATTTCCTTTTTATCGATGAATAACCATAGTTATTTCTTAGGTGATGTGATAGGGTAAAAATACTGCGAAATATTATGGAGAGAAGTGTATCAAAAGGATATACATACTTGGAGCAGTCAATAGATGGATTGATCTTGTAGGGAATATTGACACCACATTTGCCCGGGAGGCCAGCAGCAAGGTTGAGGTTTACGCCACTGATAGCTCCAGCAGCAGATTTCAAGCAACTGCAAACAGTCTGGCGATCTTGGGCGGAACTTGCTGCACTGAAAAGGCTCCTAATACCTGTAAGACACACAATATAATGAAGTAATTATTGTTATATCATTTACTTTCAGACGTGGACAAGCTGTTTCAAAAAACCCCCCCCCAAAAAAAAAAGATTTAGACGAGCTGATCAGACAGTTTAACAATACCATTGCAGCACATTACAGGGATACCTCCTCCCGTCCTCACGTAGCCAAGGCATGGATACAAGTCTGTCGCCACCGTTCCACATGTGACATATGCCTCTGCATGGGCTGCAAACACTGCCATCACCGTAGAAGCTATGCACAACATGACTGCTAAGCTTGAAACTTTTGCCATTTTATAGTAATGTAGTTTTGAAATAAGGAAAACTTGGACTTTTAGAAGTATGTCTACTGATTTAGCTTTGGAAAGTGAAAGTGGATGTGGAAGAAGAATAGTTCTTGAGTGACCTTATATAGAGGAGTTCGTGACTATAATATACAGCCTTTTTTTTGTTTTAATAAGGGGAAGTGTTAGCTGGTTGGTAGTTAGATTCAATTCAATGCTTTTTAATTCAACCAGCTGCTCCGGTCCTCACAGATGAATTGATGCAATGTACGAAAAAACTTTTAATAGTTCTTCTCGAGCATTGTATTTTACTCCCTCTGTCCCAATTTATATGACACACTTTTCATTTTGGTCAGTCCCAAAAAGAATGACGTATTTCTATATTTAGTAACAATTTAACTTTAAAATACCCACTTTACCGTAATGAAATGATTTACAATCACACAAACATCTATGACTCATTTTGAACCACAAGTTTTAAAATTCTTTCTTTTTTTCTTAATCTCCGTGTCAAGTCAAACTACATCACATAAATTGGAACAGAGGGAGTATATTTTATGACCATCCATTACTGTATGCGTGGCCTTCCATCCCTGGATGTCCTTTTTCAAGTGCTAAGCTCACTGATAGATCAAAAAGGTGGTCTGATTAGATTTTTAAATTCATACAGACTCTATTATACTTGCTCCAGCAAACACTAGGGATGACAACGGGGCAGAGCAGGCCGGGGTGAGTTTTGCCTTATCTGTGGTGGTGTGAACTTTTTATCTTAAAAGATTTAGTGCGGTTGCAGGGAGGGTTGCGGATTGGAAATAGGTACCTCGGAACTTCAGTGAATTGCAATTTATTTTTCTCGTCAGATTATAAGGTTGCGTACAATATACCCTTGTGGTGGGGTCTTTTTTCGGACACCGCACATAGCGGTAGCTTTAGTGCATCGGGCTGTCCTTTTTTTATTATATGGTTGCCATTTGACGTGTAAGTATATATATATATATATATATATATATATGTAATCCAAAACTCAATTACTCCCTCCGTTTCAAAAAGAATGACCTATTTTGACTTGGCACGGAGTTTAAAAAAATAAAGACGACTTTTGAATCTTGTGGTCTTAAATTAAAGTTGTGTCAAATGTACCAAAATGTCCTTTAATCTTGTGGTCTTAAACATGTCATGTGGAAAGTTGGAATTAAAGTATTGTCAAAAAAGGAAAGGGTCATTCTTTTTTAAACGGACTAAAAATGAAAGTAGGTTATTTTTTTTTAAACGGAGGGAGTATAATAAATGCAAGCTGCTAAAATGTTTTGTTTTCTTTTGTGCCTTCCCCTAGCGTTATTACAAGGACAAAAGAAGTCAATAACTTGACCAAAGTTGAGCTTTTATTTTCTGGTATGGTTAGGCCAGGCCATTTAATTATGTTTGTGGTTTAGTTTTTCTAGTTGTTGACTGGAACCTCATTGTTTAAATTACTCCCAGAATGGATTACTCCCTCCGTCCCAATTTATGATGGGTTTCTTTGAAGATGAAGATCTTGTGTATGTTCCTATATCCTGGAATATGATAGCACATAGTTTGGCTAAGTTCCCTTCTTCTTAGTACATAACATTGCTTGGATTTCTAATTTCCTAGTTCAATTGTAATTGATGTCATACAGCTTTTTACTCTTTGAGACCTCGTATACATTAATATAGGCACGTTGTTGGTTGTAAAAAAAAAAAATTAACAAACAATAACATTAAGTTTACTTGACTTTATACATGACTTTGTAGTAAAAATAAAGAAATAGCTATATTTACGACAAATCATTGTGAAGAAAATACTTTAATTAGTGAGATCTTTTTTTTATCCGGTATTCGATTGTCACAATCAAAATAGTCGTGAATGACACCCACACTAACCCTCTGATGGGAGAATCATACATTACCATCTAACCCAAGTCTTAACAAATTTATTTCGTAAAATAAGGCAATTTGCAAAACATAATAACAGAAATTTCCAACTTAATAAAATAACGTGCGGAAATCTAACTATTGCATTCCCAAGATCCAAAAGGCATCATACAAAGGCCGCTAATAAAACAATGCCTATGAATAGTCCAAAATAACTAATAAATAAACATTATCCGAAGAAAGAGACATATGTAATTAAAAAGATCAGTGGCAACTTTAATAGGAGTAGCTCACCATCGAATTGGTCAACTAAACAGCGCTACATGCGAGGTTGCATCGAAGTTTCTAGAACACAGTTTCACTCAAAAAAAAGAGCAGAAGTAGCATCAGTACAAACATTATGTACTGGTAAGTATCATAGGTCGGCTCAAAAGAGTAACAAGTATATCTCATGAATTAAGTAAGGCAAGTAGACAGGTACATCAGTACACAATTAAGTATTAGTAACATCGACTAGGTAAATCACCCAATTCCATACACATCAATGTTAACAGATAAAAGACATATAAGTTACCTAACAAATATAATAAATCATTATGAACTTTGTAAATCACATCACAAATATTGATTCATGTCCATACTGATCTTAAAGTTGTATAGTTTTTGTATCTCATCAGTCTCACTCTGTACCATATCAGAACTCACAAAATCACTCATATGTACACACATGCTAAAGGTTCTTATTTCTGCCCAACTAATCATGACCTGCAGGAGACATCCTTGTGTCCATGTATAGTACCAACGTGGTACCCGCTCTATAACATATCTGCTAAGTTCACATCGGACTCGAGCCACTCAACAGAATAGTATGTATATTCTCAACCTCTTTCAACATATCTGAGTATGTTCTCATATTCACCTATCTCTTAGGATATTATCAGCAAGTACATGATAATTTTAATAAGTATACATCATTCTTACAAGTCAATTAAAGACAGACTTTCAACAGTTATAAGCTTATTCATGCAAGCATTGTCAAGCCAAACAAATAATGAACTATATTTTATGTTAGAAGACCAACCAACATGCTTATCAATTCAAACACATTCAAGAGACTAAATTAAGTCTAAATCCACATAAACTGTAACCTACCTCAACTGAAGAACAAAAATCAAGAGAGCTAAATCAGGAGCCTTTCCTTTTCTCAACGCCTCTGAACGTTCAAAGTCTAAAACAAACTTTTATGAGAGTAATTAATCATCTACTCTTCAAATATACGCTTTGGAAATTCAAACTATTTAATTTTACCCTTATTCACGGTCTATAACATTACTGAAGGGTCAATCAACTATCAATTAGTTCCATAATACTCACATTATCTTAATTCATGGAGTTTCTATTCCAATTACCCCCTTTAAAGCAGTTTTTAAGCTAAAAATCTCATTTTTATTGAACTCAAAATTTCCAATCACCACAATTCATATTCAAGGACAACAATTTCATGCTAGGAAGTGTTAACTTACAACCTATAAGAATTCTAGCTAATTGTTACAGCGAACCATAAGTTTTCCACACTTTTTATGAACTTAGGGTTCTATCCTTAATTCCACCATTATAATCTCTCTAACAATTTTATGATGTTAACGGATTACTAGGTATAGCGATTGACGGAATAACTTACCTCAACGTGATAATACACCCTACCCTTGAAAAAATTACCTCCCTGGAGCTCTGAGACTAAATTTTGTAGCTTATGATATAAAACCTAGAATAAGTGACTTAAACAGGCATTTTGCCTCGCGTCATCCGATACAACAGACTTTTCTAGCTACGGCAGATATACTATGGAAATGTAGGGCTCGCTATAGCAAGCCCTATGATTTTCCTAGCTCCACTATGGCAGAATTTCAACGGCTATGTGGTCTCGCTACAGTGTAAATCCCACCACTGCAGCAACCCTTAGCTAGTAGCTCATGAAAACTAAAATCTAGCCCCATTTCAAAACACAAATTTTATACTAAAGACATCACGAAGCAATCCCAAAGTGACAATCACTAAATTTACATGCTACAAATTCACTCGTAGTCTCAAATTTTCTAGGAAGGTGTATATCACTTGGTTAACCCCTAATGAAACACGACACCACAAAACACAACATCGTGAATCATAATTCACCACGAATAAACACAACACAAGTTTTCAGTTTTAAACCACCCCACCTTAAGATTTTATTAGCTCAACTTACTAGGAAAATTCTAGTAGGATACTTAGACACAACCAATTAAACAACCATTCATCCCTGAACGGACAAAAGAAAAACAAGGGAAGATTACCTGACTCGACAAAAAGTTGGGGAAACTTTCTACGCATATCTGATTTTGTCTCCGAAGTGGCCTCCTTAATAGGATGGTTCTTCCATTAGATCTTCACACACATAATCACTTTTGACCTCAACTTACGAACCTCTTTATCCTAGATAAATAAAAGTTCCTCCTTATATAATAGATTTTTATCAAACAGGACTAAAACCTAGTGAATTATATAATTTCCATTACCATGATGTTTCTTCAACATGGACACATGAAAAATTGGGTGAACTCTCGACAAACTGTGAGGCAAAGCCAATTCTTAGGCGTGTGGATAGGATACCTCCCCACATGTCTAAGAATTTCAAATGACCTAATGAACCTTAGACTGAGCTTGCCTCCTTACCAAACCTGATCACACCTTTCAAGGGTAAAAACTTGAGCAACACTTGCTCTCCTACCATAAATTCCATATCCCTGACCTTTCAGTCTGCATACTCTTTCTGCCTACTCTAAGCTGCTAGGAGCTTCTCTTGAATGAATTTTGCCTTCTCTAATGATTCCCTCAAATGATCGGTATACTATGGTCTCTCCTCAAAATCATTAAACCAACCGATAGGGGATCTACATCTCCTCCTATACAATGCCTCAAATGGATCCATATCAATACTTGAACGATAACTATTATTATAAGAAACCTTTTCAATGGCAAAAACTGGTCCCAATGGCCCTAAAGTGTATCACACACGCGTGAAACATAACTTTCAAAACCTGAATTATCTACTCAGACTGCCCATCAGTCTGAGAGTGCAATATTGTACTAAAGTCTAACCTAGTACCCAACTCAGCCTGTAATGTCCTCTAAAAGTTAGAAGTAAACTGCATACTCCATGCAATCGAATAATCTCACAGATATAAACTTGGCTAACTTCTCTGCATTATGAGTTGCCTGAATTGGAATGAAATGTGCAGACTTAGTCTACCTATCAACAATCACCCATATCGAATCGAACTTCCCTAAGGTATTTGGAAGACCAACCAAAAATTCCATCGCAATCCTTTCCCACTTCTATTCAGGAATGGGCATTCTCTAAAGTGTTCCTCCAAGTCTCTGGTCCTCATACTTACTTGCTGGTAATTTGGACACTAGGCAACAAAATCAACAATATCGTGCTTCATCCTACACCACCAATAATGTTGTCTCAGATCACGATACATCTTGGTCTCACCAGGATGTATAAAGTACCTTGAACTCTGAGCCTCTGTAAGGATAGTTTGAATCAGATCATCAACATGGAGAACACATATATGCCCCTTAATCCCCAAGATACCCTCCTCATCAATCAAGACCTCTTTGGCCTCTACCTGCAAGACCTTATCACGAATCTATCTTAATATAGCATCCACAAATTTTCTTGCCTTAATCTGATCTAGAAATGAAAACCTTGCCTCTGCACAAGCTAACACTCAACCTTTTTCAGACACCTTAAGCCGTATAAAATTATTAGCTAGAGTCAGAATCTCTCAAGCCAACAGATGCGTAGCTTCCAAAGAACCCATACTTCCACATTTCCTACTCAAAGCATCAACTACCATATTTGCTTACCTAGATGACATAAGGCAGTAACATCTCAGTCGTTGAGTAGGTCCATCCATCTACGTTGCCTCAAGTTTAGATATCTCTGTGAAAACACATATTAAAGATTGCAGTGATCAGTAAACACGTCACAATGAACACCATAAAGATAGTTACTCTAAATCTTAAGAGAAAATATTATCACTGCTATCTCCAAGTTATGCACATGATAATTCTTTTCATGTACCTTCAGTTGCCTATAAGCATAAGCAATGACTTTCTTATCCTGTATCAAAATAGCACCCAAACTAGAATGTGAGGCATTACAATAGATAAAAAAGTCCCCAAACTAGGATGTGAGGCATCACAATAGACAACAAAGCCTTTACCCTTCTCAAGCAATTCAAGGATGGGATTTGTAGTCAATAAATCTTGATTTTTTGAAAGCTCTCCTCACACTTATTAGACCACTGAAATGGTACATATTTATAAGTCAAATGAGTTAGTTGAGAAGCAATAGAGGAAACCCCTTCACAAATCAACGATAGTAGATAGCGCCAACCCCACAAAACTATGAATCTCAGTCGCTGAAGTAGATCTAGCCTAACTCTCAACTGCCATTGTTTTCTGTGAATCGACCATAATTCTTTCATCTGAAACCACATGCTCCAAGAAGCACACAAAAAGTTAGCCAAAACTCATACTTAGAAAATTTTGCATATAATTGCTTTTCTTTCAACACCCTAACACAACTCCTTAGTGGTTCTCATGGTCTTCCTTACTCTTTGCATACACTAGAATGTCATCAATAAATACAATTATAAAAGAATCCTAATAGGACTTAAAAAGTCCATTCATCAAACTCAAAAAAGCAGTTGGGCCATTAATAGACCTAAAAGACATCACTAAAAACTCATAATACCCATTCTCGGCCCAAAAAGTAATCTTAGAAATATCTTTAGCCCAAATCTTCAACTAATGATACCCCAAACATCAAGTCAATCTTAGAGAAGACTGACACACCCTGAAGCTAGTCGAACAAGTCATCTATAGGGGGAAGAGGGTATTTATTCTGAATAGTGGTCGTATTTAGCTGATAGTAGTCAATGCATACATATATTGTCATGCCCCGAGAGTACACCCTAGATGTAACACAGTGCTTAGAACCATAAGTGGTCCCAATCTAACACATGGCGTGTAGCATAGTACTAACACTTTATAATATTCAACTAAGCAGAAACTAATTCAATGTATTTATAAGATATCTGGTAGTCAACTGAAATCTCTGAAAGTAAGTAAAAGCATGTGAAGAACCCAACATGAAATATGAATAGTCTGACTCTGTCTGAAAGCCTCTAATAAACTGATGAGTTACTGGGAAAACCCCTAGCTAACTTTAAATACTGAACTAAACCCAAAAATAACATGAGAAAAATTAAAATAAAATTTTGTCCTCGAAAGATGAGGACTAATTAAATATCAGCTACTGACCAAGGTACCGAAAATATATCAACTGAGAGATTGAGACTGGGTATCTATACCTATATTATAATATGATATAACATAAAGAAAAGTTTGTGATCAATACTATAGGATGTACTGAGTTTGTCCGGTGGGCAATATCATGAGTATGGTATAACAATCAAGCTAAAAACATATGTCATAGGAAAATACTCGATTCATAACAAGCATGTGTAAAAGTTATGCACATTGACTCATGATGTCATAAAATTAAACTAGAAAACTGGATCACCTGAAATAGCCATAAACAAATCAAATAAGTACTGGAAATTTGTGAGTCATGCACATAATAAATCATGCATGATAAGTATACAGTGACTCAAGCTATTTCATGAATAAAGCTGAAATCGTGAAACATGTAAGTAAATCTTGATAAGTAAATCATGCTAAGTCTTAGTCAAACTGGTATAGTGAGCCATGTACACTTAGTTTCAAAAATCACTTTTCTGTGGGAGATTCTCTTAATCGACATACCCCATTTAATCAAACACGAAGCCCAACTTATAACCCTTGTTGGGAGGGTGTTCAATACCTTACCAGAAATAGAGAACCATGATTTGGCATGAGTTCACTCATGAGACTATTTTGGGTGAAGGGAGATAGTCTTAACTGATGAGGACCCCCTCCTTAATCTACGGTGGCATGTTGTTTGGGAATTTGGATTTTTGTCTAAAAGATACATTCCTTTGGTGCTAAATACTACTCCCAAAACTCTATACTATTTGCCCATATACATAACTAAAAACTCTTTGTCTGATAATATGCATGAAACTAGTTTAATTTATCTGACTAGCTGAAGTTCTGAGATATCAAAACTAGTCGTTCTCAGTTTTTACTGAATGCTGAGATCATGTGTTCATAATATGCCCAGAAGTACTAAAATAAGTTGAAATCCTTCAAACCATGCCAAATCAATGTCAAAATTATAGGAATGGGAAATACTTGTAAAATTTCACGCATAATTACTTTAACAAGAACTAAAATCATATAATAACATAAAGAAACTGACTTTCAAGAAAATATGCATAATTGGGTATAAACCCTAAATCATGAAATTTCATGCTAAGCATACAGATGCATAAATCATAGGTTTTAAATCATGTGTGAGATATAATAGGTAAGCCATGAAAATCACAAGTTCTTGCATGAGGGTAGATTATGAACCATAAAGAGGCAACATACTTTGAAACCATGAAATTCGTGTGAAACCCCAATTGGGTAAATTCATAAATTTATACACTTTTAAACAAAACTGAAGTTTAGGGCACGAGGATGAAAATAGAATCCTCGTTGAATACCCACATACCTGAAAGAAGAATATTCTCTAAGAAATTCTTAAACTTGGGAGCTTTGGAGGTTTGAGGTTTGAGAAACCCTTCTTACGTGTTGATTGAATTTTGGGAGAAGGGAAAAGGAAATTTGGAGAGACAATCGATACTTTTTATTCTAAGAAATAACCCTTATTTGGTGTTTAAAAATGTGGGGAGAGGTTTTGGGGTGAGTAAAGGACAAAACTACCCCTTAGGAAACTCTTAAAAAGTGCAGAAAAAACTCACCGGATGGTTTCGGGGATGGACCGTGGGCCAAACTGTGGACCTGGGGGAAATTTTTGAGCTTAATGATTAGGCTCCACAACTAAAGGGACGGACCATTATCCAGGGGAGACGGACCGTCACTTTTCCCATCATCCATTGGAAGACAGACACCATCTAGTAAAATGGTCATAACTTTTTATTTCATCATTGGATTGATGAAAGGTCTATGGCGTTGGATTAAAGACCCAAAGACCTTTAATTTGGTAGGTCTTGAGCTATAAAACTCTTCATGTTCAAGGAGTTATGTGCATTTGAAATTGACCCTAGAAAATCTTAAACGAAAACTCAATCGGTAAAGAAACTTTCAACTTAACTTTGAGCTATAAGTTCCTTATGACCTTAATTTAATATCCAAAGCTCTTATCACACTATGGAATCGATATTAACACATATGTAAAAATTTGCAAATCATTGAGTTTAGGTCTATACATATTTGAAGAATGTCTCGGATTATAGTTTAGAAATTTGGGGTGTTGTACATACTCTAATCTTTCTTCTTTACAAAATACACAAGATAATCCTATAGGGAGTCACTTAGAAGAATAAACCCCTTACTAAGTAGGTCCTATAATTGAACTTTCAACTCTCTCAACTTAACTGGTGCCATCTGATACAGAGGAACAGAAATAGGATGAGTAGCATGCTCTAAATCAATGAAAAAATTGATATCATGGTCTGGTAGCATTCTAGGTAAATTTGTGGGAAACACCTCTAAGAAATCACAGACTCCAGGACTTGGCTAATAGGTGGAACCTCTGTACTAGTGTCCCGAAGATGCGCTTAAAACACTAAACACCCTATCTAAATAAACCTTTTAGCACGAATAAAGGATATAATATTTTTAGGTACAAGGCTACAATAACCCTTCCACTCAAGCCTAGACATACCCAACATCGTCACAACTATTGTATTAGTATTTTAGTCTAATATCGCTTAGGAAGGATACAACCAACTCATCACAAAGTCAACCATGTCAAAAGTCACTAAGTCTACCTAGGTTTTATACCCATGAATGTAACAAGACAGGAATGGTAGACTCTATCTATAATCACAAAATCACCAACAATGGTGGAAACATAGACAAGAACATCAAGAAAATCACATATCATATCCAATCCCATAAAAAATAGGTAGACAAATAAGAAAATGTAGAACTGGGATCGAATACGGTTGTAGTCATTCAGTCACAGACTAGAATAGTACTTGTGATCACTGTGTCAGACGCCTCTGGCTCGGGTCTACCTATAAAGGCATAGAAATGAGTCTGACCACCTACCTGTACACCACTCCTGTCGGGCTGAGTACCACCTCTACCAGCATGTCCACCACCTTGGTTAGGTTGGTTTCCATCTCTACATACAGCATGGCCACCACGCCCATCTTGAGGACGATCTCTACCATGTGCACCACCTCCCCTACCTGCTAAAGCTAGAGATCCAGAAGCCTACTTCTGAGCTCACTGACCAGTCTATCTAAATTTAGGACACAACCTCTGAATGTGCCCAACCTCACTACACTCATAATATTCCCTATCCAAAGTTGGCTGCTAAAGCGAAGCAAAAAAGGCGATATGAAAAAGGTTGGCTTGCCCCTTATGGACCCCCAGCTAATACCTGCATGGCTTACCAAATGGGGTGCCCAAAATACCCCTGATAAATTGGACCCTTAACGAAAGAGCCATTGTACCTACCACACTTTCGAGGCTTCTTTTATGTAAACTTCACTTAACTATCCTATTTTACCCATTCCACATTCCTAACATACTCAACCACCACTTGGAAAGTCTTACAAAAAGATACCATCTGAAGTGTTGAAAGAGGAAGTCCCGTATTCAACCCTTTGACAAACCTCCTCTATGTGCAACAACTGCAATGAATACCTCAAGCCTCATAGGCTACAACAAAAGAACTGCACTGCCTAATACTTGTAAACACATCTTTCCTATTATCTTGCATATTACAAGGAACATACTTCTCCAAGAAGATGGAATAAAATTGTGTCCAAGTCAACAGAGGTGACCCAGCAGGCCTACACTCCATAAATATCTCCACCATAACTTTACATCCCTGTACAGTTGTAAAGTAACAAACTCTACCCCATATTGTTCTGACACCGGTCTCATAAAGATACCTATCTTAGTAGCTTCATCCATCAGTAAAGCGACAACAACAACATGCTGAACCCTCGAATACTGACCTGTGGGAGCTGTAGGTACTACCCCAGGCCCTACCAAACCACTCAGTAGATTCAAAACCTATTGTAGTACATCTGCAAAAGCTAGAGCTGGTGCAATACCTTCCTGGATTGGTGTTGCTACCTCCTCTCCTACTACCCCGGTGTGATCCTCTGGCAGGGGAGAGGCTTTTGACCTATCACAAACCTGCCCAGCAACTTGAGCCCTATCCTTAGTGGGTGATGCTCTTCAACCCCTACCTCCACCACCTTCTCTAACTCATCCTCTACCACGAGCCCCGACCACAGCGATCGACCCGGGTGCCTCTACTCTAGCCTCTGCTACATGTGTTTTCACCATTTGTGAGAGGTAAGAATGAAAGAGGTCAGATACCAATTTGGATCGCCAGCTACAAATTAGAATCAAGTAATAGCATGAAAGTAGGAAAGAATTGAATTTTCCTATTATCACATAGCCTCTTAAAGAAAAGTACAAATATCTCTGTACCATCTCGCAAGACTCTAACAGACATGCCTTTGTATGATGAGATCAATGAACCTAAAGCTATGATACCAACTTTTCCATGACCCAAATAACTATGAGTGGCACCCACACTAAACCTTCGGTAAGAAAATCATACATTACCATCTCACCCAATCCCTAACCAATTCATTAAGCAAAATAAGGCAATATGAAAGACATGTTAATCTAAATCTCAAACTTAACAAAATAACATGCATAAATCTAACTATAACATCCCCAAGATCTGAAAGGCATAGTACAAAGGATGCTAACAAAACAGTGTCTAAGAGTATTCTAGAATCACTAATAAATAAATATTGTTCGAAGAAAGAGACATATGTAACTAAGAAGATCTGTGGTAGCCTGAATGAGGGTAGATCACCTTCACATCAGTCAACTGAATAGCGCTAGATGCGAGGTCACATCGAATTCTCTGGAACACAGTTTGCACTCAGAAAAAAAGTACAGGAGTAGCATCAATACAAACATTATATCGGTAGATATCATAGGCTAACTCAAAATTGTAGCTAGTATATCTGATGAATCAAGTATGAAGAGATGATAGCTACATCAACATAATCAAGTAGTTACATAAGCCATGTAAATCACCCAAATCTAGACATATCAATGTCAATAAATAAAGTACATATAAGTTACCCAGTAGATATAATAAATCATTATGAGTCTTTTAAATAGAATGCAGACACATCACAACATAGATTTGTGTCCATCCTGGTCTTAAAGATGTATAGTTGTTGTATCTCGTCATTCTCACTCTATACGATTTCAAAACATACAAGAATCACTCATTTGCACACACATACTAAAGGGTCTTATTTCTGCCCTACTAGTCATGACCTGCATGGGATAACCTAGGGTCCATGTACTGTACTGGCACGGTATCCACTCCATAACATAAATATTCATCCATAAGCTCACATCAGATTCGGGCTACTCAACAACAAAATAGTATGTATATTCTCAACCTCTTTCAGCATATCTCATTATGTTCTCATATTTAGCTATCTCTCAGGATATTATAAGCACGTACACAATAAGTTTAATAAGTGTACATCATTCTTACAAGTCATTTAAAGACAAGCTTAAATAATTATAAGCTTATTCACGCAAGCATTGTTAAGCCAAAAAACTAATCAACCACATTTTATGTACGAAGAACAACAAACATGTTTATCTATTCAACCAAATACAAGAGACTAAATTAAGTCTAAATCCACATAAACCATAACCTACCTCAACCAAGCAACCTAAATGTAGAAAGTTAAATCACAAGAGTTTTTCCTTTTCTCAACTTCTTTAAACGTTCAAAGTCTAAAAAAACATTTATAAGAGTAATTAATCATCTAATCTTCAAATATGCGCTTTGGGAATTCAAACCCTCTAATTCTACCCTTATTCAGAGTCTATAACATTATCGAAGGGTCAATCAACTATCAACTAGTTACACAACACTCATATTATCTCAATTCCCGGAGTTTCTACTTTAATTACTAATGTGTCGGCATTTGATGGAACATTTGATGCTTTTAACCATGAATAAATGCATGTTCTTAAGCAACTTTTGGTAGGTTTGATTGATTTTTGATCTAATTGCAGAGAAATATTCTAAGACAAGAAAAGAGATAACTTGTGCTGAAAAGACCAAGCAGATGAGAATTCAGTTAGGTCGTCGAGCCTCCGAAGAACCATCACCTTGAGCATAAACCTTAAGTAAAATGCTCCAGTTCTAGAATCTAAGCGACGGAGAAACTGATGGGCCGTCAAACCTCTGACAAACCATTGCCTTGAACATCAACCTTAAGTATAATGAGCCAAGTCAAGAGGCTATGTGATGGAGAAATGGATGGACCATTGGTGACTCGATGGTTTATCACCCATGCCATGGATCTTAAACATAATCTAACCAAATTTACTAGATTGACAAGATGAAAGAACAGACGAACCATCGCCTAGCCGACTGGTCGTTGGTTTGACTGTGTAGCGAGAGGTAAGATTTTCTATGAATTTAATTTGGTCTTTAATTTCCTATACTATAAATAGCAACTATTAGGGCTTATTTCAGTATCTTATATTTTAGAGAAGATAAAAATATTGTTCTTATGTTATTATTGGGTTTCAAAGAAATTCAACTTGGAATTTGAAGACAGTTATGTTCTTTGATTCATCTTTGTAAGATTATTCTTCATCTATGAATTTTATTGCTTATTTATCTTCAAAAGCTAGGAGTGGCTAAACATCCCACAACTATGGTAGTGGTATCCATAGCAAATTAATATCTCCAGAGTTAATATCGATGTAGATTTGGATAGTACCATTGTTTGTATTGTCAAATATATGATTTTAAATGATCTCTAAAGGTTACAAACATTAGAACATGCCTTAGGGTTAACTTTCTTGAGAAAAAGGTTAAAACTAGGAAAAGATTTAATAATAAGGATTTGAGATTCCCAACTTCCGTCTAATGGTTAATGTTGTAATAAGATTAGCCAACTTAGAGTAATTATTGAGTTTTGCATTTTCATTGCTCATAGTTTGAGAGAATTATCTAATTAGGTTGAGAAATATTTATATGTATTGAATGAGTAAATAGCCCTACATTCTTAGCACTAAAGGAATTTATTATTGTTAGCGACCTGATTGTGTTATGAAGCCATGGTAATCACAACCTAGTTCTATCTATTACTTGATTACAGTTGCTAAAATTTTTTACACGGTTAAACACATTTGGAAATTGAATCACGAACATTTTTCTAAACCCTCATTTTCATGTAATTTATTGACTAGAAGTCAGCATAACTGCATAAGGCTTAATTTTTACCTTATTCCCTGTGGGATTCGACCCCAACCTTGTTGGATTCTATATTTGAAAGCGTTGTTTTATACTTCTAAATTGAGATGTTGTTTGGGCATACCAAATTTTGGCACTATTGCTGGGGAATACAATTGTCAATTAAGTCAAGTGTGTTTATTTTGCTCTTAGTCTTATTTCCTAACTTAACTTTATTTGTTATTTCTGTTGATACATGGTATAGGTTAGTGCATGCCAAATACCCGGAGTTGGTGTGAACCATTATTACTTTACAATCCAAAACATAAGAACACTCTACGAAGAGTAATGAATGCATAAGAGTGTGAAGTAGAAAGGCTACAACAGCTTGATGAGGAGAAGGCCAGCGCCAACAATAAAAATGCACCCTAAATGAGAAAGACGATATTGTGGGTAATGATATTAATGCTCAGCATGTTGATAATTTTTCCCCAGCCAATCCGCATCAGCAACAAAATCAATAGGATTATAGAACTAAGTTATGCCTTTTTATGTTGATGAATTCGATGCTGACTTGGATGAGATTGGTGCCATTGTGCCATTATCCCTCTACCACTAGCTCCTAGAGCAATGTCCAACATTAACAACACTATGATTCAGTTGTTGAACCTCAAAGGTTTGCTTAGACGTGTGGCTGGTGATGACCTAAAGTTGCATTTGATGAACTTCGTGGGAGTTTCCAAGTCTTTTGAGCTGCCAAGAGTTAGTTAAAATGCCATCTAATTGCAGTTGTTCCTACTGTCTTTATCTATGGATACAACTATATGGTTGATAGAGATGTACCTGATTCTATTACAAACTAGAGTCAGTTGAAAGGAGCTTTCCTAGAAAGGTTCTTTCCACCCCCCAGGATGTTGTAGTTAAGGGACGAGATAAGTAATTTCAGTCAGCTGCATAGTGAGGCATCACATGAAGGATGACTATGTTTTAAGAATAAGTTGAACCAATGTCCCAACCATAAGATAACGGATGAACATTTGATGGAGACTTTTTAAGGTCTTTGAATTTGGTAACTAAGCCGATTGTTGACAATGCCACTAGGGGAGCCTTTATGTCTCTCACTTATGCAGATACAAATTGTAACACCCCGTACCTTTCTAACCTCACTTGATACCTTGAAGTCATATTTACTTAGTGTTGAGAGTAATAAGTAAGTATTTTGTAGTGTTTTGATAGGGTATTGGACGATATGCAAGTGTTGAAAAAGTGGCCGAAAAATTCAGCAAGGTGCAAAAAACTTGGGCCACTCCCTATTTCAGGGGTGTGTGGCGCAAGCCCCTGATTCACATGGCATCCCATTCTTGCGCCACAGCTTGCTTTGCAGCTAGTGGCGCAAGGTACAAAAAATGTGCCCTTCCGTGCCCGTTTTGCGACGCAATGTTGCGTCGATTGTTCTATGGTTTCTTTTGGTTCCTGGGAGTTCTTTGAGCATTTTTGAATCTTCAATTACCTCAATACACTCCTACATACTTCTACATGATCAAACCATGAAACACAAGTAGTTATCAAAAATGTTCAATGAAGCCATGGGCGACTAGAATTTCTATTTTTGCAATTGAGACGACGAATGAGAATCTCGTAAGAGAATATTGTCGTGACATTATGGAATTAATTAAACATGATATATATGATGGTTTATGCATGAAAATTGTGGGCTAATTTGAAATGTGTAATTGGGTTCAATAAAAGGCCCAAAATGAGAAGAAGACATGGGCTAAAAAGGGTCAAATGACCCATTCTTGCCTTGACCTTCTAGAACATAACATTAAATGCCATAGAGTGGCTAAGGATGGAATTGAAGGCTTATATAAAGGGACAAAATCTGAGTTTTATTCATTACAAAGTCTCATGCCTTTTAGACCAAAATACAAGATATTTCTCTCTCAAACCCTAAGAACCCTAACCCATCTTTTGGAGCAAGATCATCATTTCTCAAGCTTGGGTAAGTAATTATTCTTATGGATTAATATATTATATGCATGGGAGAGTATGTAAATCATGTTGGTTATGCTTGGAAGTGTTGAACATGGTGCTTTGTGTTTTTGGTAAAAGATGTGATATCCATGGAATTGTAACTTGAAATATGACTTGTGATTTTGATAAAAGAGCATGGTATGGATGAAATATCAACATGTATGGTGTGATTATGTTATTAAACTTGTTATTTCCATATAAGTGTATATTATGGGATTTTGGCCGATATGTGCTATGAGGTGTATTAAGGTGATTTGATGGATTATTTGTGATGTGGTGTGGATGAGAAAGCGTAAAGGAGAAGTTTTGTGGTGAAATGTTATTGATTACCATGTATTGTCAATGTATGGAATATTGAGGGATTTTTGGTATGATAATTTCATCAATGGTTTTGTCAAGGGGGAAATGGCATGTTTAAAGGCAAACATGAAACTCATTATCGTTATATGCATTTGTACGGTAGTTGATTGTTAATGTAAGTTTCGTTATGTAATTATGTTGTAGAGCGAAACGAAGGGAAGGAGCTAGAATATTGTGTTCACGTATAGGATTGTATAGTCATATTGAGAGAATAAGGTACGTAAGGTTATTCTTTCCGTATCCTTCTGCAGCATATAGTATTCACCTTGTTATGGCACTTACTCATTTCTGAAATGTCCTAAGGTAACTCATTTCAGGTTATCATCTATTGTTGGTCATATATACCTTATTCTTGAGCTATTGTTATTCATGTGTCACATAATTATGAACATGGTTCCAAGATCCAATAATGTTATGTTCCAAAGTTTCCAATAATGTTACAACTACAAAAGTATCAATCTCATGAGCGTAAAGGCATAAAGTAAGCATCTATGTGTTTCCAATAATGATGTAATCATCGAATGACCTATCTCAAAGATTAAAGAAGTAATGTTGCAAAGAGAAGAGATGTATTCTTAGGTGGTATCCCAGGGGTTAAATAACCTAGCATGGGTCGATCCCAATATTTACGGGTGGTATCCCAGGGGTGAGAAGAACACCTAGCATGGGTCAATCCCTCTGCTACGGGTGGTATCCCAGGGGCAAAGGAAAAGCCTAGCATGGGTCGATCCCGACTACTATTGATTACCCACTGATCAGCTTGGGGCCCGGGCATTATATGAATGGATGTATGAGTGATGGATGAAGGAATGAGTGAATGAACGTATGAGTATAAAAAGTAAAGAAAGTAATTCATATTGTATACATTTCTCCATATATACGGAATGGTGACTTATCCATGTTGAGTATTCATTTATATTTGAAGTCTTTATGTATCATACAGTTTCATACAGCCTTACATATTCCGTACATTCTTCGTACTGACACCTCTTGGGGGATTTACCTTATTTGCTACAGGCGCAGGCACTAGTATACCTCCCCAGTGAGCTGCAGGACTTCTACTGACCTTTGGTGAGCTCCAGTTGGTTCGGGGCTTTTGGTGTCACAGTTGTATATGTATTTTGGTATAATAAATATTATGTAAGCGGGGACTTGTCCCGGATTTAGGTTGGTAATGTATGTACTCCTGTTAGAGGCTTTGGTAGACGTATGTGGGTATGTGAATTAATGTGAAGGAAGAGATGTGTGTTCGTTTGACTTGATGGCCCTGACGGCCAAGTTTCACATATGTATATATATTACATGTTCCATGATTCCCGATGTTAGCCTTTTATGTTCTTACGTGATGGTGGTGTTTCTTATGGCATGCATGTGAATGAATATAATCAAAGCTTGGTTCTCTCGGGCCTTATCGACTATGAGTGTCAATCCGTCCCGATGGGATTCGGGGCGTGACACAACTATAATCTTAGAAAGGCTCATGAAGAACAATAGATCTTGGCATACCAGAGATTCTAAGTTTATATGTGGTACATATGTTGAGGGTTTGTCTTCTGAACAACATCAAAGAGAGGAGGAATGCGACCAAGATATGGCCCATATGAAGAAAAGATGGACTTTCTCATAAAACATTTGTTGGGAAGTGGTGCTAAAAAATTGAATGATGAAGGTTCACATGGTAAAGTAGCGGAATTAGATTCTGAGGAGCAGGCAAACTATCTAAATAATCAGATGCGGGGTTTCTCAGCTAACACCCAAAGAAACCAAGGTCTAAACTATCAGAAAAATAGTTATTATGTCAAGGTTTTCTTTAAGGATAGGGATCAAGCAACTGTTAGAGAAAGAATGAAAGAAGTGGTCTTTATGTGCCTTCCAGAAATTTTGATAAAGCTAGTAATGATGTAGGAAATTCAAGGATGGAAGATATCCTGGCTAAAGTATTGCAAAGGGTTGAATCCACCGACTCTGGTGTTAAAGAAATAATGGGAGAAATCTCTAACATTAGCCAACTAGTGGATTCACACCTCACTTTCATCAAATATTTAGAATATCAAATGGGTCAAATGTCCATAACTTTGAATTAGTGAAAGAGTGGGACCTTGCCTAGCGATACCATCCAAAACTTGAGAAATAATGGCCAGTGCATGGCCATCACTACTATAAGTGGAAGTGTGTTGCCTGATCTGGTACCCATTGTTGATGAGAAAGAGGAGGATGTAGTTTCTAATTTTGGAGTTGCGGTTGATAATGCCTTTTAACAAAGAGTTTTGTCTAACTCTGAAAAACTGGTAGTTATTGATGATATTGTTGTAGATTCTAAGAAATCTACAACTATTAAAGCTGGAAATTCTAAGAATAAAGAGAAAGAGAAGGTTTAAAAGCCTTTGATTCAAATTCCTAGAATCCTACCTTTATTCCCTCAAAGGATAAAGAAGAGAGTGGAAGATGATAAGTTCCATAAATTCATTTCTATGTCGAAGCAGTTGTCGGTAAATATTACCTTAGTGAAGGCATTGGAACAAATACCGAGTTACACCAAGTTTATGAAAGACTTGGTTACTAAGAAGAGGACAATTAGTTTCAAACCTGTGGATAACATACACCATTGTAATGCGATTGCTTTGCGCACTTTGATTCAAAAAAGGAAAGATCCCGGTGGTTTTACAATTCCTTGCACCATCAAAGTATTTAATTTCTCTAAGGCATTGTGCAACCTTGGTGAAAGTATCAACTTTATGCCGTTTTTTATCTAAAAACGATTGGGCTTGAGAGCCCCAAACCGACAACAATACAGTTATTCATGGCTGACCGTTCAGTCAATAGGCCTTTGGGGATCTTATGTGGTGTGCTAGTAAAGGTAGAGAGTCTTATATTTCTTTCTAATTTTGTTATCTTGAATTGTAAAGTGGATTTTAATGTTCCCATAATCATAGGAAGATCCTTCTTAGAAACTAGTAGAGTGTTGTTTGACATGGAAAGCAACAAATTGATGCTCAGATTGAATGATGAGGAGGCTAAATTCAATGTGTGTTAATCAATAAAACAACTAAGAGAAATGAATGTTCTGTCTGTGATCGATGTTTTGGATGAGAAGGTTATTAAAGTACCCTTTGAAAAAAGGTTTGCAGTTGAAAATTTAGCTGCAGTGATGATGAAATTTGTTAGTGATTACATCGTAGACTATGATGAGACAATGAGGCAATAATCGGGATTTGTTCCTATTCTTATTCTCCAAAGAAGTTAGAGTTGGATTTGAAAAATAGGCCTACTCCTCCAGCTAAGCCTTCGATTGAAGATCCACCGATGTTGGAATTGAAAGTGTTACCTATTTATTTGTGCAATGCTTTTTTGGGAGAGAACAATACACTTCCTATAATTATGGCAGTTGATTTGGTTGAGTGGCAGGTTAAGGGACTTGTGTCACTGCTGAGATGCTTTAAAAGGGCAATCGGGTAGACTATTGCCGATATTAATGGGATCCCTCTTTGAATTTGTACTCACAAGATTAAGTTGGAGAAGGATTTCATCCCAAGCATAGGACATCAGCATAGACTTAATCCACCTATGCAAGAGGTGGTAAAGAAAGAGACCATTAAGTGGTTAGATGTAAGGGTGGTGTATCCTATCTTGAACAGCAAATGGGTAAGTCTAGTGCAATGTGTCCCAAAGAAGGGAGGTATGGAAGTGGTTCCTAATAAGCACAATAAGTTGATCCCACTTAGGCCAGTCACATGCTGGAGTGTATGCATAGACTACTAGAAACTCTTGGGCACTTAAAGATCATTTTCCAATGCCTTTCATGGACCAGATGTTAGATCAATTAGAAAGCTGAGGTTGATATTGCTTCTTGTATGGATATTTTGGGTACAACTAGATTTCTATTTCACCAAAAGATCAAGAGAAAACAACATTCACATGCCACTATGGTATGTTTGCATTCAAGCGCATGCCCTTTGGTTTATGTAATGCTTCTGCCACCTTCCAAAGATGTATGTTGTCTATTTTCCCGAATATGGTGGAGGATACTATTGAAGTGTTTAGATATGATTTTTCCATAGTGGGTGATGGTTTTAAAGACTGCTTAGCGAATCTAGGAAAGGTTTTATAGAGATCTAAAGAAGCAAATTTGGTACCGAATTAGCAGAAATGCCACTTTATGTTGAAAGAGGACATTGTTCTGGGACACAAAATTTCTGACAAAAGTATTGAAGTTGATAGAGCAAAAATTGAATTTATTGAGAAGTTACCTCCACCAATCTCTGTTAAAGGGGTGCATTTTCTTAGTCATGCAGGTTTTTGTCTCAGATTCATAAAGGACTTCTCTAAAATTATGAATACTCGTTGCGAGTTGTTGGACAAGGAAGTTACAATTCTTTTTGAAGATGCTTGTTTGAAGGTATTTTATTGCCTTAAGGAAAAGCTTACTTCTGTTGCTATTATTATTGCTTCGAATTGGTCCAAACCATTCAAAGTAATGTGTGATGCAAGTGGAGTGGCACTTGATACAGTTTTGGGTAAGAAGTGGGAGAAAATAATTCACCCAATTATTATGCATGCAAAGTATTGAATGGAGCACAAAAAAACTATATGGTGATTGAGCAAGAATTGCTTACAGTAGTATATACCTTTGAGAAATTTCGGGTATACTTGATTGATACAAAGGTGGTAGTGCTCACAGATCATTTTGCCTTGAGATACCTCATAACAAAGAAAGATACAAAACCATGATTAATTTGATGGGTGATCTTGCTTCAGGAATTTGACTTTAAAGTCAAATACTGTAAAGGCTGTGAGAATCAAGTTGCTGATCATCTTTCTAAACTTGAAGCTGAGAGAAAAGTGGCATATAAGGAAGATATTGATGACTCCTTTCCAAATGAGTAGTTATTAACAACTTCTCATGATCTTGTACCTTGGTCTGTTGATTTTGCTGACTATCTTGTTAGCGACATAATGTCGGAAGATCTAAATTTTTATCAAAGAAGAAATTTGTATATGATGTGAGCAATTACTTTTAGGATAAGCCATATTTGTTCAGGCTCTATGCTAACAACTTGATAAAAAAATGTGTCCCAAAAGTTGAAATGATGAATATATTAGAAGCACGTCATTCTTCTCCTATGAAAGGCATTATAGTGGTGCACAAACTTTACAAAAAATACTGGAATGTAGGTATTATTGGCCCAAAATCTATGAAGATACACAAGACTTTGTTAAGGCATGTGACTATGACACCAGTCTGAGAAGTCAAATTGTTTAATGTATGGGGCATCAACTTTATGGGCCTTTCATAAGTTCTTTTAATCAGAAATACATATTGGTGGTGGTGGATTACGTGTCTTAATAGGTGGAAGATGTGGCACTACCAAATAATTAGAGCAAGAGTGTGACTGCATTCCTGAAAAGGGAAAATCTTTTCAAGGTTTGGTACTCTAAGGGCGATCAACAGTGATGGGTGGGTCACACTTTTTTAATAAAGTATTCAGTGCTCTGCTAGCAAATAATGGAATTAAGCAACACAAGATGTCTAACCCCTATCATCTGCAAACCAGTGGTCAGGTGGAAGTATCGAATCGAGAAATAAAGATGATTCTTTCCAAAATAGTGAATCCCAACCAAACTGATTAGGCTCAAACGTTTGATAATGCCTTGTGGGAATATTGGACTTCATACAAAACTCTCATTGGGATGTCACCATAACAGTTGGTGTTTAGCAAGGCATGTGATTTGCTAGTGGATCTTGAGCATAAAGCCTTATAGGTGCTCAAAAAGCTCAACCTTTGCTGGAGTGATGCCTCAAACTTAAGGCTTGAACAAATAAATGAGTTTTATGAGTTCCAGTTAAGAGAAAATGAAAGATCGGCCTTGTATAAAGATAAGATGATGATGTCTCATAATCATAGGATTGAGAAGCGAGAATTCAGTCTAGGGGACTAGGTATTGTTGTTCAACTCTAAGCTTTAGTTGTTTTCGGGAAAACTCAAATCCAAGTGGTCTGGTCCATTCATAGTAACACGAGTGTTGCTTTCTGTAGTGGTTGAATTGGAAAATCATAAAGGGGAATGCTTCAAAGTTAATTGACAATGTGTGAAACTGTACTTTGATGTATTCAAGGAGGTAAAACTGATGGAAATGGTGTACCTTGACAAAGTCTAAGTAATCAAGGTACCTGTGATGACCCAAATCATTATTAAGCTGAAATAGAGAGTACAACCTTCGCCTAATTTCCCCTTAGGGAAAAAATGGAAAATTCCAGGCTGGCCTAGTTTTGTGTATAATTTGAGTATGTGGTGATCTAAGGAAATCTGAAAATGATTAGAGTGTCGATTGGTGTTTTTTATTGTATTTTGTTTTAGAGAATGAATTTAGAAAGTAGTAGAAACTTCCAATGCGTAAAATGGGTTAGTAGAACTCTGATTATAACGATGATAACTGTGAAAAGGTCAGTTCATAATGTTTAATTTCCAGAAGTGTGTTGTGAAATGGCCAGAGCTGGGACCAAGTTGTGTGCTACTAGTTTGGGACTACTGCAGTGGATGATGTATCACCGCAACAACGACTCCATTTAGCCTTAGAGCTACTGCAGTGTCAGATCCTCTATTGTAGTGACAAAAGTGCCGCTGCAGCGGCTAAAATGCTGTTTTTCAATTTTTATGTTAGAAAAACATTTTTCATTACCATTATTTAAAAACTCGTTAAAGGGCTAAGAGAAGATAATTTTTCACCAGTTTGGGGGGTTTTCCATATTTGAGGTAAGATTCTTACTCAAAATTAAACTCACTCCCTTAGATCCTTAGGGTTGCAAGAATCAAAGCCTTGATTGAATAGTTGGTTAGCCCTAAGTTCATAACTTCATAGAATTTATGGGGAATGATGTTATTACCAATTTTTGATGATCCTAGGGTGTTAGAAAACATTTTCTATGATAGAATTCATGATTGTAAGATAAAAAATGAGGAATTCAAAGAGTTTAAAATGGTAGAAACTCTAAGTTGATGAACGATGTTACGTTCATGAATTATTTTGCTAAATATGAGTTTCTGATGCTTAGGAAGGGTGAATTATTATTTTAAATCTATGTAATTGTTGTTTATTGAACAAGAACTGGCTAAAAATGAAAGGAAGGGTAAGTTTGTGGCTATATTGTATTTATGAGCAAGGAGTCGGGGTAGGTTGTCATTTAATAGTTTCAAAGTATTTCTTGACTCTGTGCTTATGCATGATTTGGGCATTTGTGATTAGCTTTTCGGCAGTACTTGTGATTATTGAATGTATCATGCATTGAGCATATGGTTTTGAGATAGTATTGAGATGATATATGGATCGGGTGTCATGCCAACACTATTGTTGGATTAGGTACCACATCGGTACTGGTATATGGACTGAGCTAATCCCTTGTAGGTCATAGCTGAGAGTCCCTACTAATTCTAGTATGTATGTGTCGCGCCCCATTTTTCTCGCGAAAAGCGGGATTCGACGTAACAAACTCTTTTTGGAATCGTTTAAGAGAAGAGTCGCCACCTAACGAATTAAGGCGCGTTAGGGCACCATTCTAGACTAATTACAAACTTGTTTTATAGTCTACGTCAACTAGAAATTCGGGTAAGGGTTCAGGTTACCTCAAAAGGAAGGTGTTAGGCACCTTTCGAGGTCCACAAATGTGGGTCCCGGCCGAACTCGTATATTACGTGAAAAAAAATTCTATATGATAAGCAAAAGGTCTATTATTTTATTAACTTAATATTAACTAAGTGTTTAAACAGGAAAATGGTTATTTATCTAATTAATATAAACCTAAGTGCTACACATTAGGAAAAGTATATAAAAACAAAATATCATATAAGCAAGCAGAGAGAAGGACCCAATTTATATAACCGAAATATTTTTATTTTAATAATAACGAAACTAAACTACCCCCAAATAATTGAACATTCAAAATAAGATAAAGAAAACCGATTTAGGAAAAGATTTTATACGAGGAGTTAATTTTAGCCTATTCGGATCAACGCCCGGCTTATTAACGGATGACAATGTCATATGTTGCATTGTCGTATTCTGCTCGGGTCAACTTACATCATATTTGATTTTCTACCTACCCCACCTAGTTTAATTATTAATCTTAAAGGCGTTCCATAAAAAACGATAAAACTAGCATTTCCTACAATGCCTACCCGTCCCAACTTATTGTCCAAGAGGCATTGAACTTACTATTTGGGATTTTGGTTCTAGACAAGAAGAAGCCTAGGCTGCCTAATTAGACTCGAAATTTACGTCAAACAAAACACATAGAACTAACAATTAGCACGTAAAAAGTTTCAAGCAAGCCTCTTGATTAATTAAAGTTAAATAGGTGATTAACATGCTCAAAAGATAATTATTTATTTTCGTGATTACCTATAGGCATGATTTCTAGGCGAGATGTATTAATTAAGGTGCTGAAAATTTAAATAAAGTGCTAGATATTAAATATACTAAAAGCATAATTTAAATATGCTGAAAATTTAAAGGTACTGCAAGTTAACTACTAATTATAGAGGAAATTAATTTAGATTTCTAAAAAATGATTAAATATGCTGACAATTATCTAAAACTTGCTAAAATTATATTTTTTCGCATTGCCGGAAATCATTTTTTACATATACTGAAAAATGATTTTTCAATGCATAAAATTGTTTAAAACTTGCTGAAAATTAATTTTAAGGTTGCTAGAAAATACTGAAAATACACAAAAAATGATTTTTTAAATGCTGAAAATTATCTAAAACTTGCTAAAAATTATTTTTTAAGTTGCTGGAAATTATTTTTAAACATACTAAAAAATGCTAAAAATTATTTTTAAGTTGCAGGAAATTACTGAAAATATACTAAAAATGATTTTTTAAATGCTGAAAATTATCTAAAACTTGCTAAAAATTATTTTTTTTAAGTTGCAGGAAATCGTTTTAATTGCTGAAAATTATTATTATGCTGAAAATTGATAGGACAAATAATTGTTGGTATTTGCCCTGATTTTCTTACCATAATTGGGTTTTCCTTTTAGGAAAAGGAAAACATGAATTCTTCATATTTGGCTAATCCTTGTTCTTGTAGGAAAAGGTTATAGACTCTATAAATAGAGGCTCCTTTCTTCTAGTTTGGCAGCATCTACAATGTAGTCCTAGGGGTTTGAGAGTATTGTTTGGGCGGAGACTTTGTGAGACACAAGTGTTGCGTATCACTTGTGTGAACCTCTTTGTATTCTGAGTGAATTGTGTGAGGTTGTCTCTCTTGACATTTTGTACTCTCGTTTATATAGTGGATTGCTCATCTCCTTTTGTGGACGTAGGTCGATTGACCGAACCACGTTAAATTATTGTGTCTCTTTTGATGTATTTCTCGCATGTTCTTCTTATTTGGGTCTTTCGAGGTTTGCTTTGCTAGCTTCCGCATGACACAAGATTATTTAGGTCCTAACAAGTGGTATTAGAGCGAGGTTAAAATGGGTGTTCATCTTGGCGGGTTCAGTTCTAGTCACAACCTATTTGACGATAATGAAGATTTTGGTTTGAGAAATTTTATTAGAGTGTTACTCTATGTAGAGACAAAGATTTAATGGACGAGATTTTGGAGATGGATATTGAACTTATTGAAGACTACATGAAGAAGGTGGAGCAAATTTATTTTGTCAGAAATTCAGGCCAAGGGGGAGAATTGTTCGTATTTGCCCTGATTTTCTTACCATAATTGGGTTTTCCTTTTAGGAAAAGAAAAACATGAATTCTCCATATTTGGCTAATACTTGTTCTTGTAGGAAACGGTTATAGACTCTATAAATAGAGGCTCCTTTCTTCTAGTTTGGCAGCATCCACAATGTAGTCCTAGGGGTTTGAGAGTATTGTTTGGGGGGAGACTTTGTGAGACACAAGTGTTGCGTATCACTTGTGTGAACCTCTTTGTATTCTGAGTGAATTGTGTGAGGTTGTCTCTCTTGACATTTTATACTCTCGTTTATATAGTGGATTGCTCATCTCCTTTTGTGGACGTAGGTCGATTGACCGAACCACGTTAAATTATTGTGTCTCTTTTGATGTATTTCTCGCATGTTCTTCTTATTTGGGTCTTTCAAGGTTTGCTTTGCTAGCTTCCGCATGACACAAGATTATTTAGGTCCTAACAAGTGGTATTAGAGTGAGGTTAAAATGGGTGTTCATCTTGGCGGGTTCAGTTCTAGTCACAACCTATTTGACGATAATGAAGATTTTGGTTTGAGAAATTTTATTAGAGTGTTACTCTATGTAGAGACAAAGATTTAATGGACGAGATTTTGGAGATGGATATTGAACTTATTGAAGACTACATGAAGAAGGTGGAGCAAATTTATTTTGTCAGAAATTCAGGCCAAGGGGGAGAATTGTTCGTATTTGCCCTGATTTTCTTACCATAATTGGGTTTTCCTTTTAGGAAAAGAAAAACATGAATTCTCCATATTTGGCTAATACTTGTTCTTGTAGGAAAAGGTTATAGACTCTATAAATAGAGGCTCCTTTCTTCTAGTTTGGCAGCATCCACAATGTAGTCCTAGGGGTTTGAGAGTATTGTTTGGGGGGAGACTTTGTGAGACACAAGTGTTGCGTATCACTTGTGTGAACCTCTTTGTATTCTGAGTGAATTGTGTGAGGTTGTCTCTCTTGACATTTTATACTCTCGTTTATATAGTGGATTGCTCATCTCCTTTTGTGGACGTAGGTCGATTGACCGAACCACGTTAAATTATTGTGTCTCTTTTGATGTATTTCTCGCATGTTCTTCTTATTTGGGTCTTTCGAGGTTTGCTTTGCTAGCTTTCGCATGACACAAGATTATTTAGGTCCTAACAAGTGGTATTAGAGCGAGGTTAAAATGGGTGTTTATCTTGGCGGGTTCAGTTCTAGTCGCAACCTATTTGACGATAATGAAGATTTTGTTTGAGAAATTTTATTAGAGTGTTACTCTATGTAGAGACAAAGATTTAATGGAGGAGATTTTGGAGATGGAGATTGAACTTATTGAAGACTACATGAAGAAGGTGGAGCAAATTTATTTTGTCAGAAATTCAGGCCAAGGGGGAGAATTGTTGGTATTTGCCCTGATTTTCTTACCATAATTGGGTTTTCCTTTTAGGAAAAGGAAAACATGAATTCTCCATATTTGGCTAATCCTTGTTCTTGTAGAAAAAGGTTATAGACTCTATAAATAGAGGCTCCTTTTTCTAGTTTGGCAGCATCCACAATGTAGTCCTAGGAGTTTGAGAGTATTGTTTGGGGGGAGACTTTGTGAGACACAAGTGTTGCGTATCACTTGTGTGAACCTCTTTGTATTCTGAGTGAATTGTGTGAGGTTGTCTCTTTTGACATTTTGTACTCTCGTTTATATAGTGGATTGCTCATCTCTTTTTGTGGACGTAGGTCGATTGACCGAACCGCGTTAAATTATTATGTCTCTTTTGATGTATTTCTCGCATGTTCTTCTTATTTGGGTCTTTTGAGGTTTGCTTTGATAGCTTCCGTATGACACAAGATTATTTAGGTCCTAACAAGTGGTATTAGAGCGAGGTTAAAATAGGTGTTCATCTTGGCGGGTTCAGTTCTAGTCGCAACCTATTTGACGATAATGAAGATTTTGGTTTGAAAATTTTATTAGAGTGTTACTCTATGTAGAGACAAAGATTTAATGGAGGAGATTTTGGAGATGGAGATTGAACTTATTGAAGACTACATGAAGAAGGTGGAGCAAATTTATTTTGTCAGAAATTCAGGCCAAGGGGGAGAATTGTTCGTATTTGCCCTGATTTTCTTACCATAATTGGATTTTCCTTTTAGGAAAAGGAAAACATGAATTCTACATATTTGGCTAATCCTTGTTCTTGTAGGAAAAGGTTATAGACTCTATAAATAGAGGCTCCTTTCTTCTAGTTTGGCAGCATCCACAATGTAATCCTAGGGGTTTGAGTGTATTGTTTGGGGAGAGACTTTGTGAGACACAAGTGTTGCGTATCACTTGTGTGAACCACTTTGTATTCTGAGTGAATTGTGTGAGGTTGTCTCTTTTGACATTTTGTACTCTCGTTTATATAGTGGATTGCTCATCTCTTTTTGTGGACGTAGGTCGATTGACCGAACCGCGTTAAATTATTGTGTCTCTTTTGATGTATTTCTCGCATTTTCTTCTTATTTGGGTCTTTTGAGGTTTGCTTTGATAGCTTCCGCATGACACAAGATTATTTAGGTCCTAACAAGTGGTATTAGAGCGAGGTTAAAATAGGTATTCATCTTGGCGGGTTCAGTTCTAGTCGCAACCTATTTGACGATAATGAAGATTTTGGTTTGAAAATTTTATTAGAGTGTTACTCTATGTAGAGACAAAGATTTAATGGAGAAGATTTTGGAGATGGAGATTGAACTTATTGAAGACTACATGAAGAAGGTGGAGCAAATTTATTTTGTCAGAAATTCAGGCCAAGGGGGAGAATTGTTGGTATTTGCCCTGATTTTCTTACCATAATTGGATTTTCCTTTTAGGAAAAGGAAAACATGAATTCTACATATTTGGCTAATCCTTGTTCTTGTAGGAAATGGTTATAGACTCTATAAATAGAGGCTTCTTTCTTCTAGTTTGGCAGCATCCACAATGTAATCCTAGGGGTTTGAGTGTATTGTTTGGGGAGAGGCTTTGTGAGACACAAGTGTTGCGTATCACTTGTGTGAACCTCTTTGTATTCTGAGTGAATTATGTGAGGTTGTCTCTCTTGACATTTTGTACTCTCGTTTATATAGTGGATTGCTCATCTCCTTTTGTGGACGTAGGTCGATTGACCAAACCACGTTAAATTATTGTGTCTCTTTTGATGTATTTCTCGCATGTTCTTCTTATTTGGGTCTTTCAAGGTTTGCTTTGCTAGCTTCCGCATGACACAAGATTATTTAGGTCCTAACAAGTGGTATCAGAGCGAGGTTAAAATGGGTGTTCATCTTGGCGGGTTCAGTTCTAGTCGCAACCTATTTGACGATAATGAAGATTTTGGTTTGAGAAATTTTATTAGAGTGTTACTCTATGTAGAGACAAAGATTTAATGGAGGAGATTTTGGAGATGGAGATTGAACTTATTGAAGTCTACATGAAGAAGGTGGAGCAAATTTATTTTGTCAGAAATTCAGGCCAAGGGGGAGAATTGTTGGTATTTGCCCTGATTTTCTTACCATAATTGGGTTTTCCTTTTAGGAAAAGGAAAACATGAATTCTCCATATTTGGCTAATCCTTGTTCTTGTAGGAAAAGGCTATAGACTCTATAAATAGAAGCTCCTTTCTTCTAGTTTGGCAGCATCCACAATGTAGTCCTAGGGGTTTGAGAGTATTGTTTGGGGGGAGACTTTGTGAGACACAAGTGTTGCGTATCACTTGTGTGAACCTCTTTGTATTCTGAGTGAATTGTGTGAGGTTGTCTCTCTTGACATTTTATACTCTCGTTTATATAGTGGATTGCTCATCTCCTTTTGTGGACGTAGGTCGATTGACCGAACCACGTTAAATTATTGTGTCTCTTTTGATGTATTTCTCACATGTTCTTCTTATTTGGGTCTTTCGAGGTTTGCTTTGATAGCTTCCGCATGACACAAGATTATTTGGGTCCTAACAAGTGGTATTAGAGCAAGGTTAAAATGGGTGTTCATCTTGGCGGGTTCAGTTCTAGTCGCAACCTATTTGACGATAATGAAGATTTTGGTTTGAGAAATTTTACTAGAGTGTTACTCTATGTAGAGACAAAGATTTAATGGAGAAGATTTTGGAGATGGAGATTGAACTTATTGAAGACTACATGAAGAAGGTGGAGCAAATTTATTTTGTCAGAAATTCAGGCCAAGGGGTAGAATTGTTGGTATTTGCCCTGATTTTCTTACCATAATTGGGTTTTCCTTTTAGGAAAAGGAAAACATGAATTCTCCATATTTGGCTAATCCTTGTTCATTTAGGAAAAGGTTAAAGACTCTATAAATAGAGGCTCATTTCTTCTAGTTTGGCAGCATCCACAATGTAGTCCTAAGGGTTTGAGAGTATTGTTTGGGGGGAGACTTTGTGAGACACAAGTGTTGCGTATCACTTGTGTGAACCTCTTTGTATTCTGAGTGAATTGTGTGAGGTTGTCTCTCTTGACATTTTGTACTCTCGTTTATATAGTGGATTGCTCATCTCCTTTTGTGGACGTAGGTCGATTGATCGAACCACGTTAAATTATTGTGTCTCTTTTGATGTATTTCTCGCATGTTCTTCTTATTTGGGTCTTTCGAGGTTTGCTTTGCTAGCTTCCGCATGACACAAGATTATTTAGGTCCTAACAAGTGGTATTAGTGCGAGGTTAAAATGGGTGTTCATCTTGGCGGGTTCAGTTCTAGTCGCAACCTATTTGACGATAATGAAGATTTTGGTTTGAGAAATTTTATTAGAGTGTTACTCTATGTAGAGACAAAGATTTAATGGAGGAGATTTTGGAGATGGAGATTGAACTTATTGAAGACTACATGAAGAAGGTGGAGCAAATTTATTTTGTCAGAAATTCAGGCCAAGGGGGAGAATTGTTGGTATTTGCCCTGATTTTCTTACCATAATTGGGTTTTCCTTTTAGGAAAAGGAAAACATGAATTCTCCATATTTGGCTAATCCTTGTCTTGTAGGAAAAGGTTATAGACTCTATAAATAGAGGCTCCTTTCTTCTAGTTTGGCATCATCCACAATGTAGTCCTAGGGGTTTGAGAGTATTGTTTGGGCGGAGACTTTGTGAGACACAAGTGTTGCGTATCACTTGTGTGAACCTCTTTGTATTCTGAGTGAATTGTGTAAGGTTGTCTCTCTTGACATTTTGTACTCTCGTTTATATAGTGGATTGATCATCTCCTTTTGTGGACGTAGGTCGATTGACCGAACCACGTTAAATTATTGTGTCTCTTTTGATGTATTTCTCGCATGTTCTTCTTATTTGGGTCTTTCGAGGTTTGCTTTGCTAGCTTCCGCATGACACAAGATTATTTAGGTCCTAACAAGTGGTATCAGAGCGAGGTTAAAATGGGTGTTCATCTTGGCGGGTTCAGTTCTAGTCGCAACTTATTTGACGATAATGAAGATTTTGGTTTGAGAAATTTTATTAGAGTGTTACTCTATGTAGAGACAAAGATTTAATGGAGGAGATTTTGCAGATGGAGATTGAACTTATTGAAGTCTACATGAAGAAGGTGGAGCAAATTTATTTTGTCAGAAATTCAGGCCAAGGGGGAGAATTGTTGGTATTTGCCCTGATTTTCTTACCATAATTGGGTTTTCCTTTTAGGAAAAGGAAAACATGAATTCTCCATATTTGGCTAATCCTTGTTCTTGTAGGAAAAGGTTATAGACTCTATAAATAGAGGCTCCTTTCTTCTAGTTTGGCAGCATCCACAATGTAGTCCTAGGGTTTTGAGAGTATTGTTTGGGGGGAGACTTTGGGAGACACAAGTGTTGCGTATCACTTGTGTGAACCTCTTTGTATTCTGAGTGAATTGTGTGAGGTTGTCTCTCTTGACATTTTATACTCTCGTTTATATAGTGGATTGCTCATCTCCTTTTGTGGACGTAGGTCGATTGACCGAACCACGTTAAATTATTGTGTCTCTTTTGATGTATTTCTCACATGTTCTTCTTATTTGGGTCTTTCGAGGTTTGCTTTGATAGCTTCCGCATGACACAAGATTATTTGGGTCCTAACAAGTGGTATTAGAGCAAGGTTAAAATGGGTGTTCATCTTGGCGGGTTCAGTTCTAGTCGCAACCTATTTGACGATAATGAAGATTTTGGTTTGAGAAATTTTACTAGAGTGTTACTCTATGTAGAGACAAAGATTTAATGGAGAAGATTTTGGAGATGGAGATTGAACTTATTGAAGACTACATGAAGAAGGTGGAGCAAATTTATTTTGTCAGAAATTCAGGCCAAGGGGGAGAATTGTTGGTATTTGCCCTGATTTTCTTACCATAATTGGGTTTTCCTTTTAGGAAAAGGAAAACATGAATTCTCCATATTTGGCTAATCCTTGTTCATTTAGGAAAAGGTTAAAGACTTTATAAATAGAGGCTCATTTCTTCTAGTTTGGCAGCATCCACAATGTAGTCCTAAGGGTTTGAGAGTATTGTTTGGGGGGAGACTTTGTGAGACACAAGTGTTGCGTATCACTTGTGTGAACCTCTTTGTATTCTGAGTGAATTGTGTGAGGTTGTCTCTCTTGACATTTTGTACTCTCGTTTATATAGTGGATTGCTCATCTCCTTTTGTGGACGTAGGTCGATTGATCGAACCACGTTAAATTATTGTGTCTCTTTTGATGTATTTCTCGCATGTTCTTCTTATTTGGGTCTTTCGAGGTTTGCTTTGCTAGCTTCCGCATGACACAAGATTATTTAGGTCCTAACAAGTGGTATTAGTGCGAGGTTAAAATGGGTGTTCATCTTGGCGGGTTCAGTTCTAGTCGCAACCTATTTGACGATAATGAAGATTTTGGTTTGAGAAATTTTATTAGAGTGTTACTCTATGTAGAGACAAAGATTTAATGGAGGAGATTTTGGAGATGGAGATTGAACTTATTGAAGACTACATGAAGAAGGTGGAGCAAATTTATTTTGTCAGAAATTCAGGCCAAGGGGGAGAATTGTTGGTATTTGCCCTGATTTTCTTACCATAATTGGGTTTTCCTTTTAGGAAAAGGAAAACATGAATTCTCCATATTTGGCTAATCCTTGTTCTTGTAGGAAAAGGTTATAGACTCTATAAATAGAGGCTCCTTTCTTCTAGTTTGGCATCATCCACAATGTAGTCCTAGGGTTTTGAGAGTATTGTTTGGGGGGAGACTTTGTGAGACACAAGTGTTGCGTATCACTTGTGTGAACCTCTTTGTATTCTGAGTGAATTGTGTGAGGTTGTCCCTCTTGACATTTTGTAATCTCGTTTATATAGTGGATTGCTCATCTCCTTTTGTGGACGTAGGTCGACTGACCGAACCACGTTAAATTATTGTGTCTCTTTTGATGTATTTCTCGCATGTTCTTCTTATTTGGGTCTTTCGAGGTTTGCTTTGCTAGCTTCCGCATGACACAAGATTATTTGGGTCCTAACAAGTGGTATCAGAGCGAGGTTAAAATGGGTGTTCATCTTGGCGGGTTCAGTTCTAGTCGCAACCTATTTGACGATAATGAATAGTTTGGTTTGAGAAATTTTATTAGAGTGTTACTCTATGTAGAGACAAAGATTTAATGGAGGAGATTTTGGAGATGGAGATTGAACTTATTGAAGACTACATGAAGAAGGTGGAGTAAATTTATTTTGTCAGAAATTCAGGCCAAGGGGGAGAATTGTTGGTATTTGCCCTAATTTTCTTACCATAATTGGGTTTTCCTTTTAGGAAAAGGAAAACATGAATTCTCCATATTTGGCTAATCCTTGTTTTTGTAGGAAAAGGTTATAGACTCTATAAATAGAAGCTCCTTTCTTCTAGTTTGGCAGCATCTACAATGTAGTCCTAGGGGTTTGAGAGTATTGTTTGGGGGGAGACTTTGTGAGACACAAGTGTTGCGTATCACTTGTGTGAACCTCTTTGTATTCTGAGTGAATTGTGTGAGGTTGTCTCTCTTGACATTTTGTACTCTCGTTTATATAGTGGATTGCTCATCTCCTTTTGTGGACGTAGGTCGATTGACCGAACCACGTTAAATTATTGTGTCTCTTTTGATGTATTTCTCGCATGTTCTTCTTATTTGGGTCTTTCGAGGTTTGCTTTGCTAGCTTCCGCATGACACAAGATTATTTGGGTCCTAACAAGTGGTATCAGAGTGAGGTTAAAATGGGTGTTCATCTTGGCGGGTTCAGTTCTAGTCGCAACCTATTTGACGATAATGAAGATTTTGGTTTGAGAAATTTTATTAGAGTGTTACTCTATGTAGAGACAAAGATTTAATGGAGGAGATTTTGGAGATGGAGATTGAACTTATTGAAGACTACATGAAGAAGGTGGAGCAAATTTATTTTGTCAGAAATTCAGGCCAAGGGGGAGAATTGTTGGTATTTGCCCTGATTTTCTTACCATAATTGGGTTTTCCTTTTAGGAAAAGGAAAACATGAATTCTCCATATTTGGCTAATCCTTGTTCTTGTAGGAAAAGGTTATAGACTCTATAAATAGAGAATTCTTTCTTCTAGTTTGGCATCATCCACAATGTAGTCCTAGGGGTTTGAGAGTATTGTTTGGGCGGAGACTTTGTGAGACACAATTGTTGCGTATCACTTGTGTGAACCTCTTTGTATTCTGAGTGAATTGTGTGAGGTTGTCTCTCTTGACATTTTGTACTCTCGTTTATATAGTGGATTGCTCATCTCCTTTTGTGGACGTAGGTCGATTGACCGAACCACATTAAATTATTGTGTCTCTTTTGATGTATTTCTCGCATGTTCTTCTTATTTGGGTCTTTCGAGGTTTGCTTTGCTAGCTTCCGCATGACACAAGATTATTTAGGTCCTAACAAGTGGTATCAGAGCGAGGTTAAAATGGGTGTTCATCTTGGCGGGTTCAGTTCTAGTCACAACCTATTTAACGATTATGAAGATTTTGGTTTGAAAATTTTATTAGAGTGTTACTCTATGTAGAGACATAGATTTAATGGAGGAGATTTTGGAGATGGAGATTGAACTTATTGAAGACTAAATGAAGAAGGTGGAGCAAATTTATTTTGTCAGAAATTCAGGCCAAGGGGGAGAATTGTTGGTATTTGCCCTGATTTTCTTACCATAATTGGGTTTTCCTTTTAGGAAAAGCAAAACATGAATTCTCCATATTTGGCTAATACTTGTTCTTGTAGGAAAAGGTTATAGACTCTATAAATAGAGGCTCCTTTCTTCTAGTTTGGCAGCATCCACAATGTAGTCCTAGGGGTTTGAGAGTATTGTTTGGGGGGAGACTTTGTGAGACACAAGTGTTGCGTATCACTTGTGTGAACCTCTTTGTATTCTGAGCGAATTGTGTGAGGTTGTCCCTCTTGACATTTTATACTCTCTTTTATATAGTGGATTGCTCATCTCCTTTTGTGGACGTAGGTCGATTGACCGAACCACGTTAAATTATTGTGTCTCTTTTGATGTATTTCTCGCATGTTCTTCTTATTTGGGTCTTTCGAGGTTTGCTTTGCTAGCTTCCGCATGACACAAGATTATTTAGGTCCTAACAAGTGGTATCAGAGCGAGGTTAAAATGGGTGTTCATCTTGGCGGGTTCAGTTCTAGTCGCAACCTATTTGACGATAATGAAGATTTTGGTTTGAGAAATTTTATTAGAGTGTTACTCTATGTAGAGACAAAGATTTAATGGAGGAGATTTTGGAGATGGAGATTGAACTTATTGAAGACTACATGAAGAAGGTAGAGCAAATTTATTTTGTCAGAAATTCAGGCCAAGGGGGAGAATTGTTGGTATTTGCCCTGATTTTCTTACCATAATTGGGTTTTCCTTTTAGGAAAAGGAAAACATGAATTCTCCATATTTGGCTAATTCTTGTTCTTGTAAGAAAAGGTTATAGACTCTATAAATAGAGGCTCCTTTCTTCTAGTTTGGCAGCATCCACAATGTAGTCCTAGGGGTTTGAGAGTATTGTTTGGGGGGGAGACTTTGTGAGACACAAGTGTTGCGTATCACTTGTGTGAACCTCTTTGTATTCTGAGTGAATTGTGTGAGGTTGTCTCTCTTGACATTTTGTACTCTCGTTTATATAGTGGATTGCTCATCTCCTTTTGTGGACGTAGGTCGATTGACCGAACCACGTTAAATTATTGTGTCTCTTTTGATGTATTTCTCGCATGTTCTTCTTATTTGGGTCTTTGAGGTTTGCTTTGCTAGCTTCCGCTTGACACCTGATTATTTAGGTCCTAACAATAATGACCATAGATTATTTTCCTAAGTGATAAAATAATTAAACTAACACATGAAATCTATTAAACAACCCTATAGGCATGATATCTAATAGTGGATATGTTTTTCATAGACAGATTTCAAACACTTCTGGTGATAATTTATTCCAAAGGACATGCTTTCTATAAGTTCAACTAGAGTCTCGAACAAACACAAAATACTTGCTAATAAATAGCATGAGTGGCCAACAACAAAAAAAGGATTAATTAGGAGAGAAAACAAAACTACTACAGCATGATTTCTAAGTATTTGAACATAAAAACCGAGAACATTGAAATAGACAAACCAAACATTTATCTTTAGATTATTTAGATGGATTTTAGAAAAGGCAGACAAGTGTAATTAAAAAATGGCCTGGCAACGTAGAGTCTAGATATCAAAAAATTGGCGATGGAATTTACATATGTGAATACCGTTTGAGGGGCTAGGCCGAGATTAGCGAATTAACAATAATACTTACTCACTTGTGATCCTAAATCAGACGATTAAGGTCAAAAATAGCTATGACAGACAAGAACCATACCTTGAACGCATACAACATATTAGAACCAACTTAAGAGATAAGAGACCATTGGCTTCCAAATGTAATGTTTCTACAACACTCGAGCAGCGTGAATACATAGAAAGTACAAGGTAATTAACATGACACTACACACAGAGGAATAGAGATATGCGGGATAGAGGACTGACCTGTTTTGCTTTCCAAATAAAATGCTTAACGCGTTAATAACCGCATAGCTTGTTTGAAGAGTATCAAAATAACAAGGAAAAATCGTAATTAAACCAAACCACTGAATATACTGAAGTGAGGGAAAGCCAATACTCTTGCTTGCCGCTAACGTCAAGAGAAAATGAATTGTATGTATAAAGAAAAACAAGAGCAGTGTGTAATCTCTCTAGTCAAAATTAGAAGAGTGATACTATGCATGTAGAGAAATCATGGAGCAAGAATGTGTCGGATGCAGGCGATGTAAAGTTGCGGTCCCCCCATCGATAATGCTTGTCCCATCTTTTTATAATTATAGTCTAGGTATCTAAAGAAATAAAGAAAAAAAAAATGAAAGAGATGTTAGGGAGGGAGAGTAAACAAGGTAGGGGAATCTTTTAGTTTTGGCAGGGGTCATTTTACATGGAATGGAATGATAAGAGGGAATTATCTTTGGAGAAAATAATATTCTTCCCTCTAATAAAAGAGTATTTGATTTTGTAGGAGGATATTATGGATATGGAGGGAGTAAAATAAAAATAGAAAAATTGATTTAAAATGATTTTGAGAATAAAGGTAATCTTCACAAGAAAGGAAAAATAGTGAGAAGGATTTTTTCTACTTATGAAAAGATTTGACAAAATTTAAATTTGAAATTTGAGCTTGTTTAGTACTAAATTAGTTTCTACCAAAAATATATAATGACTACTAAATTACTAAGTGAAGGAAAATAATATTAAATTATTAAATCAATTATTATATTATTATATAGAAAATAATTCACAATAAAAGAAATAATAACTCTTAAAATATTTGATCAAATACTTTTAAAATAGAATAAAAGCGAAATATGAAAAGTTAAGTAAGGAATACGACAGGATAATAATGATAAGAATAATTAAAAATAATGATCATATAATAATAATAATAATAATAATAATAATAATAATAATAATAATAATAATAATAATAATAATAATAGTCATAAAATGATATCAAATAATATGAATAATATTTATTTGCACAAAATTGATAAAAAAATATATGTGAAAATAGCAAATTTGACCTCGTATTAAATTAAAGGGTAAAAATGAGTAAAATGACAAAAGGAGGGTCAAAATTGGGTGTCAACAGTATGTACATCTTGCATGCGTGCAATCATTATTTCATTTGTACTTGTATTAGTGATGACTATTATTGAATGAACCTTCCTAAGTGTAATTACTGTACTTGTATACCTGTAATATGATGAGATGAAATGTTTTAACTATAATTGCTATTCAACTAATTATGAGTTGTGTTCTGATTGTTGTTACTTGTATTTCGCTTGCCTATTTGTATAGTGTTGAGTTGATTATGTCAATGATGCGTACCAGTACTTAGTTATTGTACTGATACTACCTGTACTCTTCTTTTAGTTGAGTGTAGAGTGTGTTCCAGTGTTGAAAATGAGACCTCGACTCTAGTCCATGACTTCAGCATCGATTCAAGAGTGAGCAACATATCTGGGTAGCCCTTGGTTCATCTCTACTTTGCTTATGTCCTTTGTTTCAGGACTAACACACTTCCTTATTTAGTATTTAGGATACTAGTTAGATGTTCTTGTACGGTGACTTTTGGTTCTCGGAGGTTGTAATAACTAGAGATAATTTCACATGCTATTTGTTTCGTGATATTAAATGAGTTAGTAATTGAATTGATTGATTAATATTGTGTTTTAGTTAGTTAAATGGTAGGTGTTTGGGGAGAGTGACTTGTAAAGGTCCATAATAGTTGGTTAAGGGTTTGGTTAGATAGTTCTCCCATTGTAGAGGTAGGGTGGGTGCCATTCATGATTGATTAGGTCGTGACGGTACCTGAGTCATATCGTGACATTAAATTAGGTGCTACTGGGAGGCAATCCATGATTGTTGTTATACAACTGGTTTTGTATTGTGTTTCATGGTATGATAGTTGATGATTGAGTTGTTAGGTGACAAGTTTGCATTTGTTTCTTCTACACATCTCTTTCAAGGTGTGAATTCTTATTCGTTCTTTTAATTTTGTTTATTTTAAGGTGTATGAGATTGGCAGTTTGCTTGTAAGAGAAATCATATTGATTCGGAGGGCAACAAAATTATTGATTTCTGAAAAAAAAATTCTTCTAAAATTATGTTGCTTACCAACTCAATTTTGAAATGAATGGCAGATGGAAGGGTAAAGTCTGAGTAACCCAAGTCTAGATGATTGTGAAATTTTTCATTATACAATGAGATTTACACCTCCACGAATTTGTGACCTTAATTTTATGGTAAAGAGTTGAAAAATATGAAAGATGCTCCCATCCACAGGTGGTTTTCAAAATTGTTTTTAGGCAACGGTCAAAATGACGGGTCATCACTTGGTCCACGGAGTGTCGACTTCACCGTCATAACTTACAAAAATATTGTTTGATAAGATGCAATGGCATGACAGATGGACCGTATCCTAACCGATGGGCCATAGTTTTTACCGTCAACTGGCACCTTACAAACTTTTTAAGTTCAACAGATGGATCGACAGATCGTCCCATAGGTGACGGACCATTAGGTCTATTAATGTTGTAAAATTTCTTTCCTCTTCTGTTTGTATAGTTTTATTTTGATGCTAAAACTATTCCTCCACTGGTAGTTATGCCTCCTAAATTCCCACCCATACGTGGAGGAGCTTACAAAAAGTCGGGAAAGGACACAACCACTCACAAACTAAGAGATGAACTTGACCTAGAGGTTGAATAAATAGAGAAGCACAAGGCTACCATAATAGAAAAGCTTTTAAACAACAATAAATTACTCCCCAGTTTGATGAGGGAGAATAATCCTCCGATAGAAAGTCTAGTACGAGGCCCTCGAGTTCAGATAATTAAAGTGGCACTAATGCCACTAATAATCTAGAAGAGGCACCTGAGCCTATTTTGGATATGATCATCAAGAGCAAAACTCTAGGATTTTGGAAAGGAATACGTTGGCAAGTGAAGGGATCCTATAAGTACTTCCAAAATGGCCTCACGATGACAAGGAAGGGCTATATTAAAAGGCCAATTTCCGAGGAGGTCCAAATTTTCTCATCTAAACTTGCTGAATATTTAGACATTGAGAAATGGTTCAACCACTATGGCTTTGGGTTATTAGTATAGCACTAGGGTTCTATTACCCCGCTATGGTTTGTCATTTCTAGGCAAACTATGTTGCAACTCTAGACAACTATTGCAAAAAGGGCTAAAAAATTACATATTTTCCAAACTTAAACAAGGTCCCAGTTCGTGATGTGCTAGTAGACATTTCACAATTTGAACATAAAATGAGGGACATGTATAATCAGCGCCCATGGTTGACCCAAGTCATAGCTGAAGGTGATCAGCATGGTTGAAAAATGCCAAGGAAAAGATCTTTAAGGCGACCCTGAACTTCATAGGTAAGTTTTAGTGAGCGGTGGTGCGTTATAGGTCGAGTCCTATTGGAGGTGACAATTAGTTGGTTGAGTATAAAGTGGTTATAGTATCTAGTCTGATGTCGGGGTTCAAGATGAATTTTGGCATAATTATAGTTGATGAAATAAGGACCCAAGCAACAAAGCCAGCCACTTCTCTTCTATTACCTTTTCTCATTACTAGGTTGTGTGAATAGGCTTAAGTGCCCATGCTAGAAGGGTTTGATGATGAGTTTTTCACATTAAAAAACATGTTATTAAGAGGTCTAAAGATGAGACCAAGTTTGAATTATGAGTGCACAAACTATTGCCTCATGTCCTTGGGTCTAGTAGTTAATCCATGGTAGGTACACCTTCAGAGGTATCGGGAGCTGCCATAGGCATAGAACTGTCTCTCAACACTATTTTGTGACTACCCAATCTACCTTTGGTGCTACTGGAGCCACACCTATGACAGAGTCAGTTGATACTACTACTGTTGAAGCATTGAATCGAGTACTTCATAAGAGTTGTTAAGAATTACGGAGATTTGAACTAAAGCTAAATGTTTTTGCAGAGCAGTTTCAACTATTTATTGAGAAAGATGTTGAGGCGGCACTTGTGCCATACACTGGCCTTCGTAGCTGAATCGATGATATGGAAGGAAGAATTAATGAGCATCTAAAGGAAATGATTGTCCCTAATTTGTCTAAGTTCTCGGCTGAATTAGGGAATGCCAAGGCCGATATTGTTGAGCTTCAACATAGACCCCCCATGGTGTCCCCGATTTTGGATGTTGATGAGTCAGAAAAAGAGGAAATAATTTACTTAATAGACAAACATGTCAAAGCCATGGGTAAGAGGCCACAAGAAGAAGATAAGGATCTAAAGAAAGCAAAAAGAAAGTGAAAGAACAAAGAAAAAAAGAATATGAGCAAGCTTAGAAGAAGTCGATCGTGGAAAAAAATAAGAAGGAGGAAGAGACGAGGGCTCAAGTTATTAGAGCCTCTTCTAGTGTCCCACCAACGCCAGCTGGTGCTGCTGAGTTGAGTGTGGAGACTTCTAATTCACCACCTTCGACATTGAGTGCGCCGGCCACCCCAGGCATTACTACGAATGATGTTGCGGATGATGCAGCAACCCACTCCATGCCTAACACAAGTGCCTAGGGCGGCATAGGTACTTTCTCCCTCTAGCACTTTATTACTTCATTTTTGATGCTTTAGGGACAATGCATATCATTTTGATGGGGGTTGGGGGTACTTGTGTGATTCACCACCTGAGGATTTTTATTGTCGTATTTCTTTTTCCTCGGGTGTGCTATCTAATAGAAACAACATATTTAGGAAATTTTTAGCTTTTATGTGTTTTTTGTGGTTGTGTTTGTAAAAAGAATCTAGGGAAACTTAGGCAGTCTGTTTTGAAATGATTGGTTATAAAAAATGGAGATCCCTCCAAAAGGTGGCATGTGCATATCTATTTTGATTTCTTTAATGCTATGGATCTTTTCATGACATTAATTAGGTGTATATGAATATGATAACTATTGCTTAAGCTTGAGCATGAACCTGATAGTCAATGGTTGATTGTGCTATTCTATATATATATATATATATATATTAAGTATGCATATATTTATCGGTTTGGTTTCGATTTCTTTTAGAATTAACACCAAATCAAACCAAATGTTATCGGTTTGTAAAACTTTAAAACCAAACCAAATCGATTTTCGGTTTATTAAGTCGGTTTGACTCGATTTACCTGTTCGGATCAGTTTTCCGGTCTCATTTGAATACCCCTATTGAGGTGGATACATTGTAGACACTAATACTTTGTAGACACAAATATATTATAGACATTGATACATTGTAGATACGGATATATTGTAGACACGATATATGGTTCAGTCTCAGATATTTTTCGCATGTATTCGGCACTAATACATTATAGAAACGGATACATTGATCATATATTATAGAAATTCCTTGATGAAATACACTATCGTTCCTTAAGATCCTATTAGAAAATTAAGACAAACAATTGAAAGAAAGCTTTGTAACATGTTAATTTACTGTCCTTAAAAAAATACTATTTGTATATAGCTCGGAGAAATATATGCAAGTTTCTTCGGATTCCAACAAAATCACATTGTACAATTGACTTGAATTTGTAGAGTTCGAAAAAAGATTATTCTGAATAGTCAAAGCATTTTAAGAACATACATGTTCGTTGCAAACTTAAACGTAAATTTATACTTAAATTCATATTTTGAATAAAGCTAAAAAAAAATTAGCCTTTAAACCTTATTTTTGTCTTCAGAGACGGGATAATCCCACTTTATAAAAGGAAAATTGAAGGACAGTTTATTCATTTGATTAAATGAAGTGTATGTAGAACGTTCAGCTAGAACATGTGACATTTCATGTTTTCAAAAGAGTAAATGAATAGGATTCATTCAACCTTAACTAGAGGCTTCGAGTTTGTATTTTGGGTATGAAAAAGACTTCTGATAGGAAGTGTTTCTACTTAAATGGGCATTAACAAAGCACGAAGGCGAATTAATCAGTGCCTCAATGCGGGTACCCAAAAAAAATTCAAAAGACTAAATGGTTAGGGAAAAATAACATAAATATACGCCTTACTTACCATATTTACTCAAATCTCTACCCTTACAAAGTAATTATAAAAATCACACTAATTATGTATCTTCGTTGGATGTATCGGGAGCTAATTATGTATATCGACAGATCCAAAATTGAAAAACTATATCGGGAGCTAATTATGTATCTTTACAAAGAAAAAAATGTATCTTCGTTGGATGTATTATGTATCTCGACATACCCAAAATCGAAAAAAATGTATCGGGAGTTAATTATGTATCTCAATAGACCCAAAATTGGAATTTTTAGTGATTATGCAAAATGTCAGGATTTTCTGTAACTAAGCTTCAAACTGTCGGGATTTATGTTGTTTATCCAATGGTTAGGATCCCTTCGTCCTTACTTCATCAATTCCTAAATAAGGGCTCATTTTGGGTTGGGCACACCATTTAACAAATTATTGACTCCTAAAAAATAAAATGTAACTTTACCAACTTACCACTAATTAAATTTATTTTTTTCAAAGTTAACATTAATTACATTTTATCTAAACAAGGGCAAATCTGAAAGAACATAACCAATTTATTCTTGAAGGCTTAAACAAACACTTATTTAGAAACAAAATCAAAAGACAAAAAGAGCACTTATTTAGGAACGGGGTGAGTAATTAGAAGTATTGAATTCGGAGTTTGGATATAAAAAAAAAAAAATCATGTTCGGAAGGAGTTAATTCCTCACATTGTCATTAAACTATTGACAATATCCCACTAAAGTTACTTTTATTTTTTTTATGACAAATATGTCATCAAACTATGACTTTGTTTCTTGTATTGTCATTCTAACATTTTAAGCTACTAAACTCTCTTAATTTTCTTAGTTAACATTTTAAGTTCAATTTTAATGACAAATTCATTAAATTATACTACCCAATGCATAACAAAAAATGGATATAATATAAAAGCAATGAAATCCATCAAAATAAAATAGATTTTAAATAAAGACAAATTATACATGCTGAGATATTAAAAAAACAAATTAAACAACATGAGACTTTATAGGATCATTTTTTATAATCTTTAAATGGACACTCTCACCATTTCATATTATTTATCCATTTTTCTCTATGCATCCCATAAAAATTTATAAATAAAAAGAATAATTTGCTAATTTACCATTTAATATATTTTCTAGTACACTCTATGTTGTCTTAATCAATACTAAAATAGACAATGTAAGATTTTTTGGAGCTTTTAATATTTATACATTCAAAAATAATTAACTATAAGGACAAATAAAAAAAATAATTAATTGGACAAAAATAAAATTTTAACTAAGACGATTTAAAATATAAAAAATAAAAATAAATGCACTAAGAAACCAAGATATTCAACATTTACTATACATAAATACATAAAAATAATTTTATTTTATATATATATATAATGTCATTTTTCACTGAATGAAGTTTGGATGAATCCTTGAGCTCGGTAATTTAATTTGGTCCAAATTTTATATCTGCATTAATTTTTTATTGAATGTATACATATTAATAATATAGAACCCATTAATTTTTAGAAAAAAATTAAAATTCAGAATTTATAAACTTCAAATTCTGACTCCATCTATACATTTGAGCCCCTAACTCCATTAGACACCTACAGAGAGTGGTCGAGGGGTGGGGGTGGGGGGGGTGGGGGGGATTAAACGTGAAAAAAGATAAGTGGGACATGTAAAGAGAAAAGTCTATAAATAATATGAAACGGAGAGAGTATCCACTAAATTTTAATTTTTAAAATAGTTCTATAAAATCTCATGTTATTTTATTTATTTTTTTAACATCTGAATATGTATAATTTGTCTTTATTTAAAATCTATTTCATTTTGGTGAATTTCATGCTAGACCCATTTTTTGTTATGTATAGGGTGGTATAATTTAATGAATTTGTCATTAAAATTGAACTTAAAATATTAACTAAGTAAATTAAGTGAGTTTAGTAGCTTAAAATGTTAGAATCACAATAGTTTAATGATATTTTTGTTCAAAAAAAAAAAAGTAACTTTGATAAAATATTTACAATAGTTCAATAACAATATAAGGAATTAACTCTGTTTGGAAGTGTTTCTCATTAAATAGGCCTTAACGCAACACAAAGGCGAATTAATCAGAGCCTTACTCCTTAAATAGGCCCAACACAAAGGGCAAGTTAATCGGAGCCTAATAGTCTGTCAGACAACCATTAGACATCCCAACCCCTAGAATTAGAGGTGGTAAAATCAAACTCAATGCGCCCAATCCGTTCAAGTTTAGTTTGGTTATTATTCCGTTTATTTAATAGCTCAATCTATGTCAACCCAACCCATTAAAAATTGGGTTGATATGTAACCTGAATTGATTTTTGAGAAATCTAGTTAAAATATTTTTAAAAGACTTTTTTTTTATTTAATATGTTATATATAATCAAAATAAAGAAAAAAGTAATCTTATTCGGTACTAAAAATTTATAAAAGAACAAATAAAATAATTAAAACTTAGTAAGAATTGAGCGGATTGAGTTATAACCCATTTTGACGCAGACAAATTTGAATCGAATTGGGTGTTGACCCATTTGTTATCTTGATCCGTTTTGACCCGCCCAATTACGGGCCCTACCTAGAAGGATCATATACTTTGTTTCTGGTCTCCTTAGAGCTCCAAGGATAATGTGGTACGAGCCTATAGAACAAATCCTGTTCAACTTTCAAGTAAGGTCATTGCTTGTTCTTCAATATTAAAAAGAGTCTGCTAGTGTGGGACGAATATATACTAAAACTTTTGAAGAGAACTAAATTAGGCCCAAAAGAGAAGTCTTTGGTAGAGTATTGAATCCAAACACTTGAAATAATGAATGCTGAAAATATAATCTTGGCTACGTTTCTTTTGTCAATAACATCTTAGTTAGTTTTAACATGCTCTTTGGGATCATTATACGGTGGCAGAGCTAGACTTTCAATTACGGGTTTGTCTGAACCTATCAGCTTTGATCTAAATCTTATATTTATACTTAAAAAATTAATTGAATTCATATAAATTATTTTCTCCGTTCAATAATACTTATCTATGTTACTAAAAATAGCTATTCAATAATGCTTATCCTGTTTGAAAAAACAATGGATATTTTACCAATTTCTACTCATTTTACCCTTAGCTATTAATTATAGTTATTACCCAATATATTTTTCAAAGCATTGAATTAATTGTATACAAAAGATGATATAATAAAATTACTCATATTATTTATTATTTTTAACATGTGTGTCAAGTCAATAATGGACAAATATTGTTGGATGGGGGGGAGTATTAATTTAAAATTTAACAACACAATAAAATGTCCAGTGTAATTCTACAAGTAAAGTCTGAAAAAGATAGTATATACATAGATCTTAATTACCTCTAGTTTAGAAGGTAAAAAAGCCATCTCCGATAGAATTCGGTAACTCAGGATGATCAAAATTCTAAATCCAAAAACTTCAAATCTTGAAAGATTAGAAAATTTGAGATATGCTGCCACTGATGGCCAATGAGCTTTGCACGACACGTAGATCTTCCAGAAGTAAACATCATGTTCCCACATAACCACTTATTCCTCTATTAAAGAAAGACTGCAACTTTGGACCCAATATGAGTATCACTTTCCATAGACAAAAAGCTACATTATATTCACATGGTCGAATTGTACTGTTTTGTTAAAGGTGTTTTTGGTATGAAAATTATTTTTTAGAAAATATTTTTTAATGTTTTTCACATTTGACTGATCACTATTTTTAGAAAGTATTTTCTCAAAAAAAAAAAAAAAATCTTAAAATTGAAAAAATAAAACATATGTGATGAAGTCGGAAGAACAAGTATCATAAATGACATTTCATACTAATTGTCTCCTCCGTACCCTCAAACACACTCTACCTCCACTTCGACCCCACCCCATCCCCACACCGTCCACTCCCATCCCCAGACTGCTACACTCCACTCTCATTCTAATAGTGTTGCCTAAATTATATAAAATGCTTCTAAGATAAAAAAAAAAAAAAATTGGATACTTATCAAATATCAAATATTAAATTAAAAAAAATCATTTATTTTTTAATAAAATATTATTTTAAAAAAATATTTTTATTTTTCGTCGTAGCAAACACAACCTAAGAGGAAAAGTGAAGGACAGTTTATTTATTTGATTAAATTAAGAGTATATAGAACATGTGCTATTATTGAATGTCTTCAAATTAAAAGATTAAATTCACAAGCTTATTTAACTAAGATAATGATTATCTGTTTTGTACTATGGAAGATGCTGTGTTACAGACGAGAGTGTGTACATTATATTCACGTGTTGGAATTTATAAAAAGTAGAATATGATTGCATTAAGTTAAAAAAGATAATTACTATAAGACCAAAAGGCAAAAGCCAATATAGACAGACCAGTCTTCTCTTCTTTTTTTTTCCTTTTTTTAAAAAAAAAAAAAAATTGGGGTAGGGGAAGGGGAATGGGGGAGGAAATTACAATGTGGGGAATCAAACTCACACCAATAAGGTGGGAGTTCAAATAACTACCCAACTAAGCTATTAAGATTTCCGACAGACCAATCTTCTTCCTAAGTACTACCAAAAAAGAAAATCCAACAGGTAATAATTAGTAATTAACAGCTCCACTTTTGTCACCTTATACTGATAGACAGGTGGACAACTTACAATTTGCACCATCACAATGTCCATTTACACTGGAGAGGAAGATTCAAAATTTAAAATTTACGAATTTTTGTAACAATTTAAATCAATATACAATAATATAATTGAATTTACAATCAAATATTTAGTAACATTTTAATAAATATATTGAATTTGAGCAAAAAAAATTGAATTCTTATGAACCTGCATCGATGAATTGGATCCGCTGCTAGTTTAAACGTGCAACAAAAGGTTAGAACTTGGGACTATTCAACTTAATTCATGTTGGAGTACCACATCGTTTGTAGATGGAAACATGCATTCCTTATATAATCTTGGACAATATTTTAATAAGATTTCTCATAAATTCATTTGAATTACATATCAAGTTAATTTTTAATAAGCTAAATTATGTAAATTAAAATGAACTAACTTCATAAACAACGCCCAAATTTGATCGAGTTGAGCGGATTTTCGATCCATAGACAAAAAGCTACATTGTAGTCACATGATCGAATTGGAAATTATTTTTTAGAAAAAATTTTAAATTCTTTTTTATATTTAGATGATCATAGTTTTAGAAAATATTTTTTTAAAAAAAAATTTCTTAAAAATAAAAAAAACAACTTCTCGAATGAAGTAGGGAAAACAAATATCATAAATGATATTTTATATTAATTGTCTCTTTCGTATCCTCTAACACACTGCACCTCCATCTCCACCCCATCCTAGTAGTGTTGTCTAAATTATATAAAATACTTTTGAGATAATATTTTTGCATACTTATCAAACATCAATAATTAAATAAGAAATTCACTTATTTTTTAATAAAATATTATTTTAAAAAATATGTTCTCATAAAACATTTTCCTTCATAGCAAACACACCTAAGAGGAAAGGTAAAGGACAATTTATTTATTTGATTAAATGAAGTGTATATAAAACATGTGCTACTATTGCATGTCTTCAAATTAAAAGATTAAATCGACTGGCTTATTCAATTAAGATAATGTTTATCTGTTTCCACTGCGGAAGATGATGTGTTATAGGGGGAGAATTTACACATTATATATATTCACGTGTTGGAATACTTTACTGTTTTATTAATGTAGGGTTAGAATTAATAAGAACGTAAAATATGATTGCATAAAGTTAAAAAAGGTAATTAACTAATTACTATAAGACCAAAAAGGCAAAAGGCAATATGGACAGATCAGTCTTCTTCCAAAGTACTACTCCTTCCGTTTTATATTAGTTGGTCATCTTACTAAAAATAGTTATTCAATATTAGTTATCCATCTTACTAAATCAAGAAAGCATTAATTAAATTTTTCTCATATTATTATTGCAATTAATTCTTTTTTAAAGTGTTCACACTTGTTTGTAAAGTCCCTAAAAAGTTTTCTAAGGAGTGAATTAGTAAAATTTCCTTCTTATTTATGATTTCCGAACATGTATATAAAAAGAAAAATGACCAACTAATATAGGACAGAGAGAGTACCAAAAAAGAAAACCCAATAGGTAGTAATTATCAGCTCCACTTTTGTCACCTTATACTTATAGACAGGTGGACACCTTACAATTTCCACCACCACCATTTCTGTTTAAACTAGAGGCGGGTTTGAGATTCAAGTTTATGAATTTCTACGATGATTTTAAATTAATATATAATAATAATTATATTGACAGTTAAATATTTACAAATATATAGTGAATATTTTAATAAATATATAAAATTTAAGCAAAAATATTGAATTTCCGTAAACTTGCAACCCACAAGCTGGATCCACTCTTGGTTTACACCTACAACAAAAGGTAGAACTTGGGATATATTCAACTTAATTCGTGTTTGGAGTCCACTTTGCTTTACTATTACTTTATTTTCATTTGTGGGATGGAAACATGAATTCCTTATATGATTTTGGATAATTTTTTTAGCGCAACTTTCATAAATTCCAACTGTTTAGTATCTAATTACACCCTATCCCTACTTATTTGAAAATTACATAAAATCTCGAATTTTAATTTTCGCATATATCACTGAGGCGCGGATACATAACCTTCCTGATACATAAGTACCGATACATAACTCTTATATATTAATATCACCGAGATACATTCAGATACATAAGTCTTATGTATCAGTAGCGCAAAAAGCATTCGGATACATGATTTTTGTCAGATTTTTAACCAAAGACATCTTTCTTATGTATCTGTAACCTAATATTCAGTAAGATACATAGCTTTTGTACATTACTTTTGTACATTTGGTGAAGGGTCGCGTTGATACAAGCCAAATCAGGGTCAACGCTTTGAAGCCTATATTTCGAGGTCTACACATGGGGATCCAAGCCATGATCATCATAAGGACACAAGGACGTGCTTGGAGGACCTTCTTGGAGCTCTTGAACAAACAATATCATGTTTGGGAGATAGCTTGGAGTATGGAATGTTACAATCTAAGGTTCCACACGACCATCCACAAGGACCCAAGCTTGAGGGTGCAAACTCTCGATGAAAAGTTCATGAATATCGGACCACTGTGTGAAGGTGACGAAGGGTGTGATAGCCCACCAAGCTTGTGGAAAACCGTCACTTGAACCACCAAGTGAATACCTTGAAGGCCACCTACTGGTTGGTGGTGACGGTAATGGTGACTTGACAGTCCGTCAAGGAGCCTCAATCCCACCTACACACTGCTTAGCAGTGACAGACATAGTGGTGGACCGTCACCTTGGTGACTGGCCGTCGCTTGGGCCGCCAAGGTGAGGCAGAACCTCGTTTAATGGGCCTCTTCTCCTCTAAATCAAGGTCACTTTTGGGCCTTTGTAATGACACTATAAATAGTTAGTTAGGGTTTTATTTCCGAAGTTCGCTTTTAATATAGATCTGAGGATGAAAACTCTTGAAAGAGTGTTTGAGAGCTTGGAATGGCTCTTGTTGTATCTTGTTTAGAAACGGTGATTGTGAGGGCGTTTCGATTCCCTTGCAGCCAACATAAGAGATTAGGTGCTCGTGGATGTTAGAATTAAAGGTTTTTGAATTCAATAGTTCCTTTTTGTTCTATCTTCTTTGTGTCTATCTATTTATCTTCTTTATCCATCGATTGTTTCTTCATTTTCATAGTCAAATTATCATTTTTGTATTTTGTTTCGTATCATCGTGACGTATCTTTTTGTCCTTTTCAATCAGATACATCATTCTTTATGTATCTCCAAACTCTGATATATCATTCTTATGTACCTCCATTAACATCATCATCTTCAACCTTCATTGACGAATCTCCGATGGCAAACCCACTTGCAACCACCATTGAATTTTTGAGTTTGCAGCAATAGCGGCTATGGCGAGAGAACTCCAAAGATTTGACATGAACAAGCATGATGTTAGAACCAATGAAGAAGAAACAGGAAATTACCAATGAAACAGGTTACTCTATTTGGTCCTTCTGATAAACTAGTTTAGAAGCTCATTGACAGGGGGAACCAGAAATACAAGAAGAGGATGGATTAGCTACTAAAGGGGTCTAACTAAAGGAGATGTTATAGGATGTTAAACCAACAAGAATGAAGAATGCACAAAAATTACCACTCAAGTCTTACTTTTAGGACTTTGTGGTGTCCTAAAGAAAGAAATATGAACAGTATGGGGCACTCAAAAGGTGAACAGGCAGTAAAGTTGATAGAAGAAGACACTCTGATGAATCTCACTCCACTGGACCATATAAGATGACATGGTGCATCAACGGTCAAGACACTGCTGCTCTACTCACCCTGTGTTCATTACTCATATAAGTATTATTAGATATATCAAAAAGAATAAATCTGACTCATCATGAATGCTTATCTTGTGTCATAATCATTGTAAAAGATCTTGTTTAAAGAAGTAAATTGTCTTATATCTCATAAAAGAAAATTACTGAGGACAAATTACTAATACAATAAGTAGAAAACTTTCTCAAAAAAAATTAGGTCCGACTTGGGAATGATTAAGATTGTATGAATCCACCCTTAATGATTGGCTAGAACTGAGTATACATTGATTTTGTTCTGGAATAAAAGTTGCTTGATTAGTTTATTCAATATTGCACATTTAGTTGTGTGTCCCAAAGATCTAATTGTTTGTTACAGTCAACTTGTTTTCATGTACAATAAAGCAGAAAATAAAAAATTTGGCATCAAGGACGTCCAGAGCAACTTCAACAGGTGTGCACCTACTTTATATTACTTCACTATCTAGCATGAAACAACTGAGCATACCTGGTCCATCTCACTTATTCATAAGCGTCCCCTCAAACAAGCATCTTTAAATGAAGTGTTTCTACCTTTTACGAAAAATTGCAATAGCTAGTCACATCAACATCACCTCGCCCATTCCATTGGTTGAAACTCTTACACTTCTCTCTACCCTTCCACCACCTCACTCCTCTATATAAATCAATACATCAAACAAATCTCAATCACAATCTACAATTTCAAAAAAAAAATATCACAAAAGCAAAAATTCTTTTTTCTCAAAAATCTTCTTTTTCCTTCCAGAGAAAAATATCGTCATCTTCCTCAAGCTCCTCTTTGTCCTCAGAAACCTCTAAAACCAAATCAACCACACCTTCAATAGAGATGGTGATTCATGAAAGTTCCATTCCTCTATCACTCACCTTCAAACTCTCAGGTTTCGCACCTTGGAACGATTTCTTAAATCAATTTTCCACCTCTACTCAAAATTTTCCATCCCCTCCCATGTCAATTCCTCGAGAAGCCTTACCACTTAAAGTGGTAGATGTTGATGAAATTGAGGATGAGACACCCATTGTAGATCTGATAAGTAGAGAAAAGAGATTCAGTGTAAAAAGACCAAGAAAAGTCACTACCCCCTCTCCTTCTAAGAAGAAATTCTCTGTAACTTTGTCTCCCTCTGCTTCAACTAGACGACCATTCACTCGAACCACACAAAAAAAAAGGAAGACTCGGTTTTTGAGAATGTTGTGAGAGAATCAAAGAAGAAACGAGTTGGTACACCTGTTTCTTCTTCAGTTGAGGAATCCTCTCATCAAGATGACTTGCTACTACGCAAAGTCCAGCACAACAAGGTTGTCAAAAGAACGGCTGTTAAGGCCTCTTCCTTTCATCCCTCAAATACTCCACCTCCTACAAAAATAGTGTCTAAGAAGCCCCCTACTCCTAAATTAAAAGCATTTTCCTCCAAAACAGAACCCTCTCTAATATCCAGGTCTAAGATATGGGTAGCAGAACCCGTTCCATTTGAGGAGTCTTATTCAGAGGCTACTGAGGATGATGATCCTCAAGAATTTGACACCACTGAGATTGACACCACTGGTATTCCTGAGTCAAAGTTAGACCACATCCTTTATTTTTAAAAGAGAAATGTGGTTAGGGGTCGAGTGATAACTGGTTTTGGTGGTCCTGAGATGGCCACTTTGCTTGAAAAGTTGTAATTTCAGGGTTGGTCTGCCTGTTCTTGCAAGGAAACATCCAAAGGATGTTTGGACAGGCTGAAGTGAGATACTTTTTCGCTAATGGTTCTGAAGTTGGGAACTTATTCTCAACAACTGTTAGGGGTATACCAATTCATCTAGTTACAGAGGATGTGGCTAGATTCCTTGATATCCCACAAGGAGGGTGGGATCACTATGTGAAGGGTGCTTGGCCACCCTTAGACAACATGGCATCTACTCTTTTTCCATTATAAGAAAGTTTTCTGGGCAGCAGGGGTTGATGCAACATAGCAGAGAATTTCAAAGAGAAATGTCACCTCTCCACAAATTGTATTTTGGTATGGTCTACAAAATCATCACCCCTAGAAAGGAAAGGTGTACTGAGGCCAACTACTTGGATATAACACCGATGGAACTGCTTGACACAAATGTCAAGATTGATCTTCCAAGTTTGGTGATCAAGCACATCCACAGGGTATTAATCAAAGATGAAAAAGGACATTCTCTCTCTTATGGATTTTTGTTGGCTCAGATCATTGAAGAGTATGCAGTCCCAACATAAGTGTGGGATTTTCCAACCACAAAAGATGTGTTGGGTATAGTAGAACAAGTTGCCCTACCCTTTTCAATGAAGAAATCAAACACCCCTTTGCAAAAGGTGAAGAATGAGTTGGCAGCCACAGAAGAATTGAAAGTTGTCCAAGCTGCCCATACACTTGAAAAGGTAGCCCTTAAGGCTAGAATTGATCCAATTAGAGGCAAAACTAGAGAGGGAAAAAATTACAAATGTTGAAACTGTATGTAGGTTGACCCAACACCTTCCACCTAGTCCACCCTCCTCCTCAACCTAGACCCTTAAGTTTTTTGGTACTCAATGTTGTTTTTTTCAGTTAATTAGTAATATTTTGTAATGCATGTTTGGTGTGTGTTAATGAAATGTCTTCTTTTGCTCAAAATTAACTCTAATTTTGCTTTAATATACTTGATCTAAGTACTTAACTTCAATTGATTGTCTTGGTGATAGCCCAGTGGCCATGAATGATCTAATCTAAGTACTATTCTAAATCACATGCTTAACTTTTCGATGACGCCAAAAGAGAAAAGATATAGGATTGTGCAGTTATTAAAACCCTTGACTAACCTAATCCATCAAAGTGTTTCTTGCTTTTTGTACTGAGTAAAATATCTCAGGTTGAAGGTGCACAATGGCAATGACAATGTTTGTCATCATCAAAAAGAAAAAATTTGTTAGAGTGTGATGGTGTTGAATGTGATAATTTTGAAGATGACAAAGTGATTGGTGACAAAAGCATTGATGCAAAAGGATGAATACAATGCAGTGGCAGTATAGTAAAAACAGGTGCAAGAAACAGGTTGCCTCACTTGGTCTATGGTACAATGTGTGTTCTGGAGTAAAAGAAGAAATATTAACTAACTTTAATAATTTATGCAAGACCAAATTGAAGAAGTTGCGATGCGGATTCAAGACATAATTTCCTTACCATAAAAGGATGCCTAAATTAGGTAAATCCATGTAAGGAAAGGTTTGAAAGAGGAAGGCGGCAAAGGTGACCAAAAAGGAATGAGATTCCTTTGAAGAAAAAGTGTACCGACTTAGAAGAAGCAAGCGTCAACATCTATAAATAACCAAGTGCTTCTACAAAGTCATTTGCGCACTCATACAAAACAAAGGCATCAGATATCGAGAAGTGAGGTGTTGTGGAAGAAACTCCTAGAAGGAACAGGTCCATACATAGAGAATATAGCTAGAGTTTAGCTTGATTGTATTAGGATTGTTCTTCGAGTTGTAATCGTTCGATTTCATAGTTTCCAGTATTGTTATAAATTGGGATATAAGTTTGTTTTCAAGTTGGGGTGACTTAAAAACTTGGTATTACAAGCCAAGGCTAGTTTGTGAGTCGTTAGGAATTAGAGTTATAATTCCTAATTGTTGAGTTGAAAGGGATTAGAGATTATAATTCCTTAGGTTACAAAGTTTGTAATCAATTTTTGAAGAGGCTCGTGATTAGTAAAGTTTGGGGTAAATCCTATAGAGGTTGTAGGTCGTGGTTTTTTACACCTTTTTGAGCAGGGTGTTTTCACGTAAAAATCAGTGTTCTTAAGTATTCTGTTTTTATCTCTTATGTGGAACACGTTAGGCAACCCGGTCCAAACGTAAAAATTAATTATCTACAATTCACTAAACTCATAGGACGTGTAGAATATCAATTCACAAAATACTATTCTACCGTAATTAAGAAGAGAAGGAGGAGGAGGAGGATAAAGAAGGAAGAAGAGGAAGAAGAATGGAGGAGAGAGAGAAGAAGAGGAAGAGGAAGGAGGAGGAGAACAAGAAGGTCGAGGAGGAGGAGAAGAAAGAGAAGCAGGAGGAGGAGGAGGTAGCAACTTGTTTTTACTGATATTTGTCAAAATTTGGTACATGTTAAATAACATTCTTCAAATAAGGCATATCGTAAAAGTTTTACGAATAGGGGTTTCAACAAAGGAGTTGGAAAGCGCTCTATATATGGATTATTTTCATATTTAGAGTTTGTTTGAACTCGAGATCTGTGATAAGTGATTGATGGATTTTAGTCATTTCATTACAATCTCTTTTGTGAAGAATATTCTTGAACCAGAACAAGGTTGAGGCGGGATTAGAGTACTCGAGGGAATACAAATTGGAAGTTAAAATCATGAACTAATTTTTTTAAATGGAAAAGGGCCTAAAATACCATTGAGCTATTCAAATTGATACAAAACTACCCTCCATCTATCTTTCAGCCTCCAAATACTCTTGATGTCAACCTTTCGACTCTATTATACTCTTATTTCTCACGGCCCACACTCATAAGTGGACGGAGGGCAATATTCTACAAAGACCCATAGTTTAAGAATATTTTAGGTCCTTATTCGTTAAAATAATTTGAAATTACTTAATATGTGGCCTTGTATGGTTGATCTAATTATGAGTTTCGTAGTAGATTAAAAATTAAGAATAGATTAGTCTTCTCTCTACACTCACCTACCCCCTACTCCCAATTACTTTTCTTCTTAATTCTTGTCCATTATTTTAAATTTTAATTTTCTTTTCAACTTACAACAAAACAAAAGGAGAGAAAAATAACGAGGATATTCGTGTGGAATTAATTAGTTCAAAAAAAAAAAACAATGACAATATTCATATAGAAACAATTAGTTCAATAGAAAATAATTTAATATTAAGCAACTACGTATCTGTATTTATTTTTGTGTGAAAATCCAAAATCCAAAATCCAAAGTCCAAAATAAAAGAATAAAAATAATCTTTTTTTCTCCTATACTCTTTTTCCCCATGATAATATATACTCCCTCCGTTTCAAAAAGAATGACATACTTTTTTTTTTAGTCTGTTTCAAAAAGAATGACCCTTTCCCTTTTTGGCAATACTTTTATTCCAACTTTCCACGTGGCATGTTTAGGACCACAAGATTAAAGAGCATTTTGGTACATTTGACATAACTTTAATTTTAGACCACAAGTTTCAAAAATCTTCTTTATTTTCTTAAACTCTATGTCAAGTCAAAATAGGTCATTCTTTTTTAAACAGAGCGAGTAATACAAATCAAAATTAATTTTAAAAAATAAGAAAAAGTAAATTCGTTACAAGTTTGACTCTCTAATATCCTAATGAGGAAGAGATTAACAAAGAAAACGAACAAAAAAGGAATGAACAAGACAATTGAGTAAGTATATGTTCATTAATTAAAAAATAATATTTTTTTAGAGGAACCAAACGGACGTGGCGGGTATGGATTTTAGTTGGATCCCGACTTATGAATTGGGTTCTAATATGTTAAGGGTTGATTTAAAATAGGCTAATAGGAAGATACCATAAAATTAATAATTTTTATATTATTTTCAGGCGGTTGAACAATATATGGCTCATGGGTGATTTTTATTTATTTATTTGGGAAGGGTTTAAATTTGAGCTAATCAGATTAGGCCATGTAATAAATAAATATTTAACTATTTTACTTTAAAGGGATTGTTAGAAATAAGGGTAAAGTTGAACCAAAAGGTTAATATCAAAGGCATTTGTTCCCCGAAAAGTTAATGTTGAGGGCGTTTTGGGCCCGAAAGATAAATAAATGGCAATATTGTACCAAATCTCATAGTTCAGGGGCATTTAGACCAACCAAATCACTTTTATCATCATACCTAAAATAATTACTCGTGCTAATGGGATTAAAAAACAAATGTATATGCATAAAACTTTTCTAGCTGCCCAAGCATAATATAATTTTTCGACCATCTTTGGAACAATGTGACTTAGTTTGTAGTATGCATTAGACTCATTAAAAAGTATAAAATTAGTAGTCGTTTAGATAATATTTAGTTGAACTTGCAAGTTAAAGTTGAAGATAAAAGAAAATTAAATTGAAATTGGATAATGATTTTCGTTCGAAACAAAGTTGACATTTTGTGATGGAAAATCGTGATTTCATTTGAAATACTTTTAAAATCGATTTACTATTAAAACATGTCAAACTAATAAGCAAATTATGATACAAATTATTTAAAATTGAAATTCAATCAACATAAGTTTAGTTACAATGAATTAAACCATGACACATAAGTAGTAGTACTATTTTAATTTGTAGAATTTAATCATCCATCTTTATACGTGTAAACATTCGTTAAATAATTATCCATCTTTGTGTAGTCAACTTTCATCTGTGTGCCAACTGCGCCAACTGTCAAAAAATTAAACCATGATTTGAAAGGAATCAAATGATTACCGATTACCAATTACCAATTAATAGAAAATATCAATAACTAAATGGGAAAGGGCTGAATATGCTCTTAAATTATGCAAATTTAAACGAATATGTCCGTCGTCAATTCTTTAGCATAAATATATCCTTAGGAGCTGTTTGATACATAGGATAAGAATAATAATTTTGAGATAAATTTTAAAATTAATTTTATCTCATATTTAATTTGGGTATTATATTAGCTAATTCCGAAATTTTTTTATCCATTTTTTGAACTAAAATGATGAAACTAGTTATTCTATATAAAAGTAGAATAACTGATTTCATGAGATATTTCTATCTATCCATTTCACGTACCAAACTAAAACACTTAAATTGAGACCTCGGGAATAATTCCTTTCGACAATTGTCAAAAAATTTCAATCATTTATGCTAAATGATCCCCAAACGAAGTCCTCGTGTATCTCATGTTTTTTTTTGGGGTGGATGGTGGGGGTCAAAATGTGAAAGAGCAGCATGAGTGTCAATGTTCCTGCGAAACATAAACATCAACTCATAAACAGGGAAAGATAACCCAATGGTGTAATTTTTTTTATAATATCAAAGTACAAAATTCTTCTGCAAATATTTATATTAATGTACTCCTCGGCGCTTTGTTATGTGTTACTTGAACCGAGGATTTTTTAAAAATAAACTCTCTATCTTCACGATATAGGAATAAGATCTGTGTACACACAATTTTCTTCAGCTCTTTCCTATTAAATTATATTGGATATGTTATTGTTGTTATTGGTATAAATGAATATGTTATTGTTGTTATTGGTATACTCATAGAGTGTATGTAACATTTTGACAACGGGATCAGTTGAACTTAATTATAATTTTTGACAGTGTGTATAGGTGTTTTTTTTTCTTTTCTTAAACTCATAATTTTAACAACAGAATGAGTATAATATTAGGACTATCAAAAGTTGAACCCATTATATTTATTTCTGGATCCCCGGCCCTCTCTATGCTCCTTTTGACTATTCTTGTAGTTGTACAATCAATTCGTGTCATTTCTTTAGCCACACAGAAGGTTATTGTGGAGTAATACTAAGTACTTCTTGTAAGGACCTGATTTGTGAAATATTATTTTTTATGTGTTTTGGTTATTTTGTCCTTCTTCGTAGTTGCTACATATTGATTTTGGAGTGTGAGGATGGTTGGCATGCGATGCGATCAGGAATGATTTGGGTGAGTTTGTGATTTTTAGAGGCTTTAAAAGTCATATAGTTGACTTCGATCAACATTTGATGTTTTGAGTGTCAATTGGTGATTTGGACAGTTCTATCAAATCCGGATTGTCGAATTTGGGTTAGTAGCGGGGTTGGTTCAGGTTCGGGACCTTTATTTTGCTTTTCGATCCTTCGTTTGAAAAATTGCTTAAAAGGGGGGTTAATTTATGAAAACAATCTTTTTTTTAAAAAATCTAACGTCTCCATTGAATTCGAAACGTCGAAAATAGCCTATTAGCATATGTGGTTAATTCTATGGGGTCCCAAACGAATACCGAGGGTTCGTTCGGAGAATTAGGAGTATAATTTCAGCTGGTGAAACAGCTGATATCTGGTGCATCAGGCCCATCGCGATCGTGTGGACACGTGTCGTGATCGCGGGCCTCAATGATAGTCTTCATCGCGATCCAGTGGTGGTGGTGCCGCGATCGCCATAGGTTAATCGATGGGTTGACTCATCGCGATCACGAGGCCCAGCTACAGTACCGCGATGACCAACTTAATGGTCGGTCAATGTTGACCCTCGCGATTGCGAGCTGAGGTCCGAGATCGCAAGGTACCATTCACAGAACAATATAAATATCTCATTCTCGCGAATTTCTTCCATTTTTGGACCTCCAAACTTTGGAAAAGACGATTTTCGAGGGTTTCTTCATCGTGTTTCGTGTGGCTAACCTCTAAACTCATATTCCCATTATATCCCATGGATTCCATCTTTGGAAACACCTTTTAATCATGGTTTTGAAATGAGATTTTGAGGTTTTTACCGATAAAGTTTAAAAATAATTTTTATTCAATTTGGACCTCGTTTGTAACTCGTTTTCGGGTGGGTTTTCAACTGTAGATTCCTTTAACCTTGGGGAATATACTTCTAAAATAAAATTTTGGTTTTACCCCTCTCGTTTTCGAGTTCGTTTTGGACACCTTTTAAATATGGTCAATATGGGTACCGTAAGCTTTCTTTTAATGTGTAGATGCTATATTTGTATGTTTTAGTTGAATACGAGGCCGTTCTAAAGGGGAAAGCATTGTGTTGAAGGACTTTAGACTCGGATTTCGTCATTTTGAAGTAGGTTATGACTTAACTTCCTTCAGATTGAGTTGGGTAGTTAATAAATAAGTAAAGCATGCTATGGGTCGGAGAGGACAACTATGGGAATGGTATTTTCAGATTTTTACTACTGTTGTGTGCCCGTGTGGAGGCTTATATTCTTGTTGTTGTTGATTGGTGATATTATATATTGCATGTTGCCCGAGTGAGGGCTTTATTTGACATCATTGGCCTTATTTATGCATTTAAATGCCTTTATTCTAGATATGATACCTTATTGAGCGTTGATTGCCTTTTTCATGATAGAAATGCCCGAGTCAGGGGTTGATATGATATTAATGATGCCTTACATGCATATTATTTATTCTGATGGTGCCTAATTAGAGTTGATAGCATGAATTGTGGACATATTGAGTTGATTTTTGGGCTCACTTATATACATATTGAATGTATTGGATATCTTCATACTGATTTAATTGTGAGCATTACATCATCATTTCATACATATACATTCATGAGATATCGGTACCATTGAGGAACACTAATTTTGAAAGAAAATGAGACATTTTCTATAAAAACGTTCTCCGTGAACACGAGCCGGAGAGGTGGGTTGAGATTTGAGATTTGAAATAAAGTATATGGGTTGCGAACCCCCCATGGGTCCTATCTTGGGAGCTGCGAGCTCGGTATGTGTATACAGAAAGTCATGCGATGACTTTCACTATTCATCCCATCATCATTGCATTGCATTGCATATGCATCTTCCATAAATCTTCCATAGTTCTTTTGCTTGTCTTGACGTGTATTTAGTTTCTGTATACTCTTCGTGTATATCTGTGCTATTTCGTTTCAGTATTTTTATTAAAACAGTTAGTAGAGACTGTGTGAGCTACCGTTTGGAAACTTTTCTGCTTCTAGGTGACGGGCTCATAATGTTATTTTACTTGCATTATTTTCTACTTTGCTCAGTCGGCCTATAATACCTATTGAGTACAAGTAGACCGTACTCACTCCTATTGTGCCCTTTCGGTGCAGATCCTAGTTCAGGTACGACTCACGGTAGCTGATCTGCTTTTCAGAGACTGTGATCGAGGTACTGGGTTGCTCTAGGGACTAGAGTTGACTTCCAAACCTCCTCTTACTTTTATTATTTCTTTACTTGTTTTCGGAGACAAACATTGCACCTTTCTTGTATTCAGATGATATATTAGATGCTCTACACTTATGACACCAGATTTTGGGATTTTATGTCATTTCTTTCAGACTTCCGCTTTGTTTATGCTTTGTGTTGGCCTGACTTTGTTCTAGAAGTCTCCCCTTATTATTATTGTTTATTGTTGATTTCGGTTTTCTTTATCATTTGGGTGATTGACTTACTTATCAAGGCTGGACCGTGATAAGTGTCATCATGACCTCGTTTTTGGGTTGTGACACTTCTCCTATCTTAATCAAAGATCTCAGGTTCGAGGTTTAGGTACTATGAAGTTGTCTTTGAAAGAAAACGCTTTACCTCTCAAAGTGATGACACTTTCTGGCACAAATCCAAAACTAATTGAGTTTCGAAGCGAGTGCTAAACACCGGATAAAAAAATTAAAAAATAAAATATGACATACCTTTTTGTAACATGCAGATAACTTGCATCACCAAATACTTTTAAAAATTGCACAAATATAATATTGGGTTGCTTCGATTTGGTTTGACCTTTTTTAGTTAAAACCAAACCAAACCAATTATAGTCGAATTTTTTTCCAACACCAAATCAAGTCAAATCAAATCATTAGTCGAATTTTTTTTCGATTTGTTGTTTGCGGTTCGAATTTGTTCACCCCTAATTATAATGTATGATAATTGAGAAAAATAAAATTTGCGTTCAAGGCCAAATCTAAAGAATTGTTTAAGGGCATATTTGACCCTTTTTTCTTGAGTAAAAACAAGAAATCATATATATTAAAAAACTTTTGTTTTTAGTGACCGAGGACATATTTGAACCAAATCTTGTAAGTATAAATGAAGAAAAATATTCTATTTAGACATAACTTAAATAAATATCAAATTCTAAATAAGTTTGATTTTCGATTCCAACTTTGAATTACTATTTTAACATTCTCCGTATTTCAAAGTTGTATACTCTTGTGTTTTTCTTGTCATTATTGTTATTATATTAGAACACTTCTCACCAATCTTTAATTTCTTGTTTGTTTTGGAGAACTTCTCTCCAATCATCAATTGTTGATGCATACTTCTCATAAACCTTCAATTATTGAAACACTTCTCTTCAACCTTCAATTGTTAGAGCACTTCTATCCAACTCCAGTTATTTTTTTTTCTTGATTGTGTTGAAGCACTATTCTCCAACTTTCAATAGTTGATGCACTTCTTATCAATATCCGTTATTTTTTTCTTAGTTGTGTTATAGAACTTTTCTTCAACTTTCAATAGTTAAGCACTTCTCTTTCAATGGATTTCTTTTAATTTTGTTTTAACTTATTGTCCAGGGAAGTCAGAAAGGAATGGACATCATAGTAGAGAACGCGAGCCGGGAGGGATGCTTGCATTTCCTTCTCGTTGAGGCCAGACTAACTGCTTGATGGTTGGGAGTTGTATGAGCGGTAACGTCTACGTATGGCTCCGTGAGAAGGGCGGTGGACAAAAATGGCCTTATTGTACCTCACTCTCGTCTTCAATAGGGTCTGCTCTTGCAAGCAGAAGGAAAGAGAAAACGAGCAAAACGAAGTTACTTTTTACTTACTTTCTGTCTATGAAAGAAATAAGGAGAAAAGAAATTTCAAAGAAAATTCGCTGCTCATACTGACTTGACGAGGTAAGAGGGGACAAGTTGTCCCTTATGTCCCTCTTGTTATTATTCCAACAATAAAGATAAAATTAACCTCAACTATTGATAAAAGATAAATTTAAACTATTTTACAAAGCTCAATAATAAATTTTGAACCTTTGGATTAATATGGCTCTACCACTGATGAAAAGTTATGGATATGTGTATGTTTTATAATTACTTGCACATTTGCGTATGCAGTAGACTCGTTTATGCATTTAATTTTCTGATTTTCAAATCTGACTTAGAGGTGTCAAATGGTAAGTGAGTCAAATCTAAATAGATTAAAATATATTGGCTTTATAAAAATGGTCATGGACAAAGATGATTTTGAATATTTTTTTTATCGTGTTTGTTTTTGCCTCATAAATAAAAGTTTAAGGGTGTGTACGTTGTGGAGAAAATAATTTTTAATTTTTTATGTTAGGTTTATTAATTTTTGAAAAATAATTCTCTAGGAAAATAAGTTAGAGGGTGTTTGAATTGGCTTATTTTTAAGTGTTTTTGGCTTTTAAGCATTTTTCATTTTTGGAAATATTTGATAAAGATAAAAAGTATTTTTAAGCACTTTACTTTAGGCTTAAAAAATACCCAAAAAAAAAAAAAAAAAAACTAAAAGCCAAAAGTTGGTTGTTACATATTTTTTACTTTTAGCTTATAATTCACTTAAAAAGTCAATCCAAACTAGGGGTGTTTATGGTTCGGTTTGAATCTATTTTTTATTAAAATCAAAATCAAACCAAATAAAATAAAAACCATCGTTTTGGTTCTTGTCAGTTTTGTTCGGTTTAGTTTAATTTTTTGGTTATTAATTAGCTAATGATAAAACAACGAAGACATGAGACAACTATTTTAAATGACATTACGAATCAACAAATTTCTCTTTACTATTACAAGATGAATGTATAAGAATCTTCTAGTATTTTTCAATATTATTCCGATGTTTTAGCATGTTTAAGGTGCATAACTAATTAACTATAGAGGTTACTCCACATCACATCTCTAACATCCACAAAACTAAGATACAACTTTTAAATAGAATAGTTAACCCTACAAAAATCAAAAGAACAAGGCATTGAAGAGTAGATGGATGTCTTAGCAAAGAAAATTAAACATCGACACTATATCACACCACATATAGATAATTAGACTTAGAGTGTTGGGTTTGGGCATAGTTTTAAGAGTGGAACTTAAAGTATTGTAGTGCATGTGAAAGAATTAGACTAAAATCAAATTAAATGATTAAAAGATATAAAATATTAATAATTATTTATGAAAAACTAATATCATATATTCAAATAATTATAAAATTTATGTATATAATTTATCGGTTCAGTTTGATTATTTATTCGATAATTTTTTAGTAAAATCAAAACCAAATCAAATATTGTCGATTTTTAAAATTTAAAACCAAATCAAATATCAATTTTTTTAATCGATTTGGTTCAGTTCGCAGTTCGATTTAGTTTTTAACCAAACCATAAACACCCCTAATCCAAACACCCCCTTAATGGAAAAAATAGCTTTTCTAATGGATGTAGGGATACAAGTGACATTTCACAATTCAAATTGATTATGATTTTGTATCCCCACCCTCCGTATCGTAAAAACTTACACGCACCAGGTGTATACACCAAACTAATGTTCTTTATCATGGTTACGTAATTAAATTAAGTAAAATACATGTTAATTAATCATGGTTAAGTAACATAAACTCTAAATTCAAACACATGGCATGCATGTATTGACTTGGTGTATATATCGGGTGCGTGCAAGTTTTTACCCCCTCGTAGCCCCATCCCCTCTACCCTACCTTCATCTTCATCTCCAATAGTATTTATCTAGATTATATATAAATAATTTTTATTTATGTACCGAAACCAACCTCAAGAAAATAAGTAGGAAATTTACTTATTTTCTTAAAAAACATTTTTTAGAGAAAACATTTTCTATTTTCTTTCGTTCCAAATACACTCTAAGTTTAACCATTTTTGACTTTTAGCTTAAATATTTATCCGAGAAGCAAGCAGCTAGCAGTTAAACGTTCAAGGTTTATCCATTTCTATAGATTCCTAGTAATAAACAGATTATGATCCAAATCGATCGTTTAATTAAAATTTATTACTACCTTTATCTATCTTTACTTGTTCGGTGTATGAAAAATAGATGTTCAATAATACTTGTTCAGTTTAGAAAATCAATGGATGATTTACCCATTTGTGCTCATTTTATCCTTGGTATTAAATATTATTCATAATTCAATGCATTTTAAAGCATTAAATTTAATATATCCAAAGAGTGATATAGGTAAAATTATTTTTTTAAAATTATTTTTTAAGGTGTACCAAGTTAATAGTGAATAAGTATTATTGGATAGAGAATTTATTATTTTTTAAGGTGTGTATCAAGTTAATAGTAGATAAGTATTATTAGACAGAGGAAGATGAAGTAGAATTAAGATAAAGTTGACTTAAGATTAATTAAACCATGACTCATAAGTCCTTTTCTTTATTTCCATCTTTATTGGTGTAAGTAAGACAACCATTAAAAAGAATTTATCTAATTAGTTCTTAGTCAAGTTTAATATATGTATGCCAACTGTCAAACTCACATGTTCTTGACAAGATGAAATGAACCAATTTGATTATCTAGTCAACTATCAACCTCTTAGTCTAGAATTGTCCATTACTATCCAAATTAGCATTGGGCTACTACTAATTAATTTGCCATATTTTGACTAATACTTTTTATTTATTGAGATTGTTCCACGTAGTTCTCTCAAGCACCTTATATTCTACTTGTTCGCCTGTGCCGGTTTAGGATTTGTTCGGTTTATCGAGAGAATCATCTTTCCAATTTAAGGTTACGTTATTTTCTCTTATATTATAATAGAATGAGGATCATCTTTTCAATTCAAGGTTACGTTATTTTTTCTTATACTATAACAGAGTGACAACTATTCACTCGATTGGATCTGTCAATTAGAACAAACTAACAGTTAAGGAAAAATTACATAACACCACAACCTATCTTTACTAAACTACATAAAATTTCTACCCTTTTTATTAATTATTTAAATCCCTTTTTAAAAAAAAAAAACCAGCCAGATACATCCACAAATCCATAAATTTTTGGATACATAATTTAATTATGTATCTCCCTTTAGTCTAGTTAATATATTATGTATCTCGACCAAATAGTTTAGAAATGGATGTATCTCAGTAATCAAAATTATGTATCTCAACTTCAAAATTATGTATCTGAAAATTGTAAAATAAGGGATTATTTATAATTTGGCAAAGAATAGGGATAGAAAGTAATTAGGAGTAAATTTGTTGAGATTTATGTAAGTTTTACTAATAAAGCAACTGACTGAATGTAATAAGTTATAAAAAGTAAATACTAAGTAGGATATAAAGTAATATCTTAATTATTACTTTTTAGAAAAAAGATGAGAATGATATCTCAAAAGGAAAAAAAAATCCTCACTGATAAAGAAAATATCTAGATTCATTTCTTGGATACATTAGCGTGAAGGAAATGGCCATATATATTGATCCACAAAAAATTAGTGTATCATAATACTATACAAATGAGCCCCTATTTCTAATCATTTTTAGCCGTTTCAGAATGATAACAATATTTATTCACCATTATAACCTCATAATTTTCTTTACTTAATTCTCTGCAGAATTTTCTATCGAGATAAGTTTTTGTTAGTTTCTACACATAATTTTATACTAAAAAAAAACTTATTAAATCCTAAAGATACATCTATATATACTGGGTGAAATATTCTCAAGAATTTCGTAGTATTATCGTGATTTTTCAACACCATTAACAACATTTAAAATCCAAATTATATTAGATACTTTCTTCGTCTCAAATTACTTGGCATGTTTGTTAAAAAAATTTGTCTCAACATAGTTAGCATTTTAAGAATTCAAGAGATATATAATTAACCACTTTTTTCCAACTATACTCATATTAATTGAATAAGATTCTAATCAAGATTAAATAAGGTCATATAAGTCAATTTGCATCCCTTATTAATTCTCCTTAAGAGTTGTGTAAAAACCAAATATGCCAAGTAGTTTGAGACGGAGGAAGTAATATGTTTACACTACATGAGCACAATCATGCATATGTATGCCACTACCAACATGAATTTTAATGCAGTGGTAAAATTGCTCCATTCTTAATCAGATATATCAAGTTAGAGTCTTAGATAATGACTATGGAAAAAATATAATATATGCCACTAGTCAAACGAAAACACTAAATATGACTATTGTATCCTAGTCCCTACATGGGCATGCAGACACGGTAGACAACGTGTATTTCATGCTCCTATATCGAGCATAATGTGAACGAAAAGTATTGAGTGTGACCGACGATATTAATGAACAACACACTATATTCACATCATTGGAATTTGGGTGCGGTCCATTTTCGAACATTGTGTGAAAGCGAAATACATTATATATAGAATTGTCCTTACACTTAGGGCCAGTTTGGCCACGTGAGATAAAATTATGAGATAAAGTTATTGTTTTGTTTGAACATATAATTTAGATTTTTTATGTTGTATGTTTTTTCATAAACATAAAAACTTCATACATTGTGAAAACTATCAAAATTGCCCCAATTCTTTATACAATCTTACCAAATAAACAAAATTTTATAACAAAAGTATAATACATTATCACAAAGCTATTCTAAAAAATATAACATTTATTGATCGAACTTTGGTGTAAGACCTTTTGGGAAAAACTGTGCGGGCTTAGTCCAAAGCGGACAATATCACACCATGAAAGAGTATCTTTGGGATGCCTGAGCCCAACAACTGGTATTAAAGCCCAGGTTCGGTGGTATGAGTATGGTGACGTGGCAGAGTGATGGGTATGGATCGGAGCTCAGTTTGCTTACCTTTACAAGCTTGGAGATGCACACACAAGAAGAAGCTAGTTGCGGGATTTGGTTACCAAATACTCAGACGATGTGGGTGGCATACGTTGAATCCTGGTGACCTGTGGATCGTGGTGATGGGCCACATGGAACTTAGTTTGAGGAGAACTGGAAAACTACATATAAGGTGTAAGATTGCTTAATGGTGTGAGGCCTTTTGAGAAAAACCGTGCGGGCTTAACTCAAAGCGGACAATATCACACCATGAAAGAGTATCTTTGAGATGGCTAAGCCTAACGAAAACTTCATATCCTTTGATGCATACTTTATTTCTCGATGAATATTTTGCTTGTTTGGATGATTGCTATGTATCATGTCATAATGTATCATGTTATATTGCATTACATTGTACGCATACCTTACTCCTACCTTGGGAGGTAGAGAGGTTGTTTCTGATAGACCATATATTCAAGTAAAAACAATTCAAAATAGTTTGAAAAAATAACGAAAATAAAGAAGTCAAGAAAAATGCTAAAGAAAGAATGATAAAGCATACAAAAAAAAAATCACTACAATAGTAATAGAAATAGAATAACAAGAAACTACTATAATAATTCTATGACTTATATTATGGAAGAATATAAGCAAGACAACTCTCAATTACCTAACTAACCTTCTATCCTAATTTTTGTCCCGCATAACCTCATATCTAAGGTCATGTCCTCGAAAGCTAAAGATGCGTAATGCCCTATTTAATCACCCCTCCCCTGTACTTCTTTTGCCTACTTCTACCTCTCGTATAACCATCCATAGCCAACCTCTCACACTTTCGTATTGGGACATCCTTGCATCTCCTCTTCACATGTCTGAACCATCTCAACCTCGTTTCTCACACAATGTTACAATGGCTCCATATAACATAGACGATGTAACCATTGCTTGGTAGATCTTGCCTTTTAAGTTTTGGAGGCACCTTCTTATCACACAATACTTCATAATTGAATCCTCATCTCATCCACCCTATACTAATACGATGTGTGATATCCCCGTCGATTTTTCATTACTTTGGGTAATAGACCCAAGATACTTGAAACTTCCTTTCTTATAGGTGGTTGTGCATCAAGCTTCACCTCCACATCATCCTCATGCATTACTTCACTGAACTTGTACTCCAAGAATTTTATCTTGGTCCTGCTCAATTTGAATTCTTTAAACTCAAGGGTTTGTTTCCAAACCTCAAGTTTAGCGTTAACTCTGGCGCAGGTCTCGTCGATCAAAACTATGTCATCTGCAACTAACATACACCATGATACCTCGCCTTGAATTTGCTATGAATTTCTCCATCACAAATGCAAATAAAAATGACTAAGAGCTGATTCATGGTGAAAACCCATCATAACTGGAAAGTGCTCTGAGTCCTCATTCACTGTCCTCACCCTAGCATTGACTCCATGGTACATGTCCTCTAATCTCCCTAGTGTACTCCATAGGAATGTCGTTAGCCTCTAGACAACTCCATAGAACATCTCTCGAAACTTTGTCATAAGCCTTTTCTAGATCGATGAACACCATGTGAAGATTTCTTTTCCTTTCCTATATTGCTCTATTAGTTTTCTAACCAGATGAATGACTCCAGTAGTTAAATGCTTCAGGATGAATCTAAACTGGTTCTCAGAAATAGATATACCTTAATCACCATTATCTTTACCACCCTCTCGCAAACATTTAGTCTGGCTTAACATTTTGATACTCCTATAGTTGTTGCAATTTTGAATGTTACTCTTATTCTTGTACAACAGGATTAGGGATTTTCATGGTTCAATTTGGATCGTTTTTTGGTGAAAACCAAAACCAAACCAATTTAATCACTTTTTAAATTTCTAAAAACCAAACCAAATAAAATAAAATAAAAACCATCAGTTTGATTCTTATCAGTTTAGTTTGTTTTTTTTAGTTTTTAACTAGCTAATAATAAGTTGATAATGATAAAATAACGGAGACATGAGACAACTATTTCAAATGAACACTAAGATAATCAATAAATTTCTCTTTACTATCATAAAATGAATGTATATGAATCTTCAAGTATTTTTTAATACTATTCCGATGTTTTAGCATGTTTAAGTTGCATAACTATAGAGGTTACTCCACATCACATGTCTAACATCCATAAAACTAAGATACAACTTTGAATAAAATATTTAATCCTACAAAAATAAAAGAGGTAAGAATTGAAGAATAGATGGATGTTTTGGCAAAGAAAATTAAAAATCGGCAATATAAAGCACACCACCTATAGATAATTATATTTAGAGTGTTGGTTTGGACATATTTTCTAGGAAATGAAACTTCAAGTAATTGTAATGCATGTGAAAGAAGTAAACTAAAATCAACTTAATGATTAAAAGATATAAAATATTTATAATCATTTATGAAAAACTAATAGTATATATTCAAATAATTATAAAATTTATGTATATAATTTATCGGTTCAGTTTGGTTATTTATTCAATTATTTTTTAGTAAAATCAAAACCAAACCAAATAGTATAGATTTTTAAAATTTAAAATCAAACCAAATCAAATGTCGATTTTTTTATAATCGGTTTGGTTTGATTCGCGGTTCGATTTGATTTTTAACCAAACTATGAACACCCCTAAACAGGATCATCGTACTCCACCTCTATTCTACTGACATGTTTGTTGTCTTAAAATAACATTAAACAACTCAGTCAGCCATTCCATACTTGTCGTATCTGCACTCTTCCAAAATTCCACATGATTTTCGTCTGGCCTTATCGCTCTCCCCTTGCGCATCCAATGATTAACACCATTAACCTTCTTAACCTTTATACACCTATAAATTGCAAAATAGAAACTCTTCCAATAGTGAATCAAATCTCCTAGCGCAATGTCTTTGTCCCCTCTTTGTTTAAGAGTTTATGAAAGTATGATTGCTATCTTCGTCTAATAAGTGCCTCATCCATCTTGTAGTCCTCGTCCTTGATGCACTTCACTTGATCCAGGTCTCGAGCCCTCCTCTTGGCTATTCTATAAAACTTTTTATCTCTACCATTGTCCTCTAGTTCTACATATGCATTTAAAAGTTGTCGTTTTTGCAGCTGTAATCGTTAACTTTACCTCTTTCTTCGTCATTTTTTACCTTTTCCTATTTGTCCATTAATTTCCCCTCCTCATCTTCACTCTCTACCAACTTCGCATACTCCACCTTCTTACCTTCCACTTTCCCTTGAACGTCCCATTCCACCACCAATTCCCTCAATGCCCACCAAAGTCGCCTCTCGAGGCTCCCAACATCTCTCTAGCTGCCACCTTAATACAACTAGCAGTCCTATCAATATACTATTAGCATCCTCTTTCCTCCCCCCATGCTCCTAATCTCCTGTGTTGATTCTTGATCGTTCATGCACGACCCTCTTCTTCCTAGTCTTCTTGATCTTTAAATTCATCACCATGAGCTTATGTTGGGTTGTGGAATTCTCACTCAGTATAATCTGTAATCTCTACAAAGATCACTATCATTCTTCTAATGAACAAATAATCTATCCGAGTCTTAACAACCGTATTACAAAAAAGTTACCAAATTATCACGACCCGAGATTACCCTTAGTCGTAACACGATGCTTAGAACCACAAGTGACCCCAAGCTAACCCATGGCCTGGCATGATATTATAAATACTGAAATAATCTGGAAATCACTTATGTGGAAACTAATAATCTGAATAATAAGTTTGGCAAAATGCCCAAGTGACAATATCTGAATAAAACTCATAAAGCTGAAATCATAATTTAACTGACTGTCTGAAAGTCTCTAAATGATATGAGTTGTTGGGACAAGCCCCCAACTAATCCTAACCGTCTGAAACTGGAATAAAAAAAATACTGATAACTAGTCCTCGAATGATGAGGACTCACCAAACATTGATGCGGATATGGTGCGGAATCGTACTAAGCACGATCGGGATGCTGAACGTCAGAACATATATTATAAGACAATATAGCGCAAATGAAAGTATGCGATCAGTACTTTGAATGTACTGAGTATACAGGATAGGAAATAACTGAAGTAGACTGAACATAATGCATGTGACGTGATAAACTGACGCGAGAGCAAGTAATAAACATGTACTGTATGATAAGATGAACAACTGAATACAAGGTCATGCAGGTATTTGCTTCTAAACTATGAACTGTGGACTGTGTGAGCTACCGTTAATCGATATACCCCAATTTGATCTAACTGGGGTCCAACCTGTAACCCCAACTAGAAGGGTGTTCAGCACCTTGCCAAGGGTACGAACACTGACTGATGTGGATCCAATAAATTGATGTTCAAAAGGACTAAGTTGTCAAGCCTGGTCTGACGGGTGACCCTGTAGAACCTACGGTAGAGCCGTAGTTCTGGGACTTTGGGACTTCTACTAAAGGTCTCAACCTAACTGACGGGTGAGCCTTCATCCTTGCGTTCGCCCGATGCTAAGTACTACTCCCAACTAAATGACACGGATAGCTGAAATGCTCAATAATAATAATATTCTGAAGATTGAAAATGAATGCATTATCTGAGAGCATTCAAACATGTAAGTTGGAGTATATACTGCTCATAAACATATGCATGAAATCCTAAGTCATCGGCTGTTTATAACCCGCCATCTTTAAAGAATGCAACTATCATGACAATTTCTATAAACTGAATAAATTAAGGAATTTCAGGGCTCAAGTCCAAAAATCATGGTTTTCACAATATAATTAGGGTTTATACTCATGAACATATAATGATACTGAAATTTATGGTAAAAACATAGATTACAGCTCATTAATACCAAGGGAATGAGATATCAAATAATTTGTAGCATTCATGAACCCTAAGCTTTGAAGAATGAATTAAACTTGAGAAATTGAGTTAACTTTGGGACTCAATGGGTGAAAGGAAACCCATTGATAAAATCCCACATACCTGGAGATGAAAATCTTGGAGAAATCTTTGGAATTGGAAGCTTGAAGAAGATGAATCCTAGTTGGCTGAAGAGGAGAGAAATCACGTCTTTTCTCTTGTCTTTGCTAAGTGTCGATTGTTTTTATGAGCAATGAGGGCTTAGGATAATATTAACCTTAGTAATCAGCTTTGAGAAGGCTTAAATGAAGTAGTTTTGATGTTAAAAGAGTGGAAAAAGACCGAGGTGTCCTTATAAAACGTACTGGAAAAACTGTTGGGAGGAACCCACGAGACTTTCCCACAATCATGGGTCCTACCATCGATCGTGGGTTGTGATCGTGGTATGGGCTGGACTTTTAGGTTCTCTGAACATGATAAGATGAGCCATGGTACGATCGTGGGACCCACTCACAATCCTGCCTTGGTCCGTAGGTTGTAGGTCTCAACCGAATCAACTTTAGAAGTCAAGATCGTACCTAAGATCGTGGTTTCTAACCACGGTCGTGGTACCCTTTCGTGGTTGGAAAGTATAAAAGTTAACTTGCGGGTTTTCGGGGCTGTTTTGATCAGACGGGAGCATGGTACAATCGTACGTTGTAACCACAATCGTACCTTAGTTCGTAGGTTCTCACTGTTGTACAGTGCTTTACTAAAATGACCATAACTCTAAGCTCCGACATCGGATTAAGGTAAATCTGGATGCGTTGGAAAGGTAATTCAAATATCTATCATTTGGTGTGTCTTGAGCTCAAAAATACCCCAAACCCAAAACCTAGGAATTATACTCATTTGAAGTTGACTATAGCAAGATTCTTCACATGAAAACCAACGGTGAGTAAGGTTTCAACTTAGGTATGAGCTAGGAGTTACTTGTGTCCTGAATACATGTCTAAATCACTTCTAATATTACCAAAATATGGTGTTTAATTTTACATGTACTTGAAGCATGGTTCTAATCTTAGCTTTGGATTTTCGGGGTGTTACACAAATACACCCCCGACCCTTCCTAAAAAAAACTCGAATTGACTACCACTAACCAAAAGCTTATATTGCAATGACAACCCGATGCAATATATAATAGTAGCTAACAACCATCCAAACAAACTTGTTTCAAGTAAATATTTATCATTTTGAATAACAGCTTTGAGAGGATTATTATGATACTTCCCCGTTCGCTTTTACTTATCATTTTTTGATATGACACACCCATTAAGAAAATAATAATTGATAGAGTGGGTTTTTCATATTATCCCTATTAATTGATGTTTAGTAATGTGTATTGAAAAAATAATTTGGAGAATAAATAATTAATACTAAATGTAAAACATAATTTTTTTTTTATCTTTTCTTAATTTATCAAAAATAATAAGTAAAAATAAAAATCAAATTAAGAAATCTGACTTATATAGTAAATGATGAGTACATAATGGTATATACTTTATTAATACCAAAAGGATACAACCTGTCTTCTTCCAACCTAAAAAACCCCAAAAAGAAAATCCAATTGCCAGCAACAACAGCTCCACTGTATTCACCTGTTCATTGACCTATCCATTAATATATTATAAATATCCATTCATTTTTACTTATTCATTATATACTAAAAATATATATTTAATAATAGTTATTTAATTTGAAAAGTAAATTAATAATTTATTATTTTATATTTATTTTATTTTTGATATTAAATATTATTTATTATTTAATATATTTTTTAAAATATTAAATTTATAATATTTAAATAATAATATAATAAAATTACCTTATAATTTACTTTCTCAATCCCAATTTATATGACATACTTTTTTTTTAAGTCCATCTCAAAAAAAATCATATTTCTTTATTTAATAACTATTTAATGATACAATTTTCATTTTATCCTCATGGGTTCCATTTAATAAAAAAAATCAACTAAAAAAATAGCATTAAAGTAACTTTAAATAAATCCATATTAGTAAACATAATAAAATCTTTTTTTATTTTTTAAATTATATATCCGATCAAATTATGCCATATAAATTAAAACGGGGAGTATTATTTCTTAGGTGTGTATGAATAGTTAACAAGTAAGGAAGAATAGAGTGAGTATATAATTACCATTTCCTTTCATATATCCTCCAAGAATTTACATTTTGTTACCTGAAAAATTGGAACTTGGAGGTATCCCAAGAACCCCCATTAATCACTTCTTTGTAACTGAAATTTTTTAACTTGGGGTTATCCCAAGAATCCCATTAATCTCTTTTTCTAACCTCAGATTTTGTTGTTCTTACTAAAAAATTGGAACTTGGGGGGTATTTCAAGAATCTTGAAAAATGGGTAGTTACAGGGTATGTGTATGCTTCACAAGAAAATTCAGGGTAACAGAGGCAGAACCACCAGCAGATGTGAAGGAAGCATTCAAGAAATATGCTGAAGGTGGGAATCAGATGAGTGCAGAACAGTTGTTGAAGTTCTTGATGGAAGTTCAGGGAGAAACCCAATTGAGTGTTGTTGATGCTGATAGTATTGTTAAACAGATCCTTCAGAAAAGACATCCCATTACTAAGTTGACAAGACAGGCTCTTGTTCTTGATGATTTTCATCATTATCTTTTTTCTGCTGACCTTAATCCACCAATCAATTCTAAGGTAGTATTCTTGATTTTGTTGTTGTTGTTATTGTTTGTTGTATTGTACTTTCACTATCATATTATTTTGTTGTAGTTACTGTTTACTGTCTGCTGACTTGCTGACTTGTTCCATCTGCTATTTGTTGTACTTCTGTTACTTTGTTTTCTGGTCTGCTTTGGACTATTTTTACCTTGAGGCGAGTATCTATCGGAAACAGCCTAGCCTCTCTACCTCTGAGATACAAAGTTAATGTTTGCGTAAATGTAGTATATAACTTGAATCCATTTGTGAAAGAACATAAAGTTTGAGACTTTGAGTGAGATTTCCCTTTTTGGGTAAAAAATAAAAAGTAAACAAAAAAACACTTTGTGGGATTACACTGGGTATGTTGTTGGGTAAAAAGTAAAAATGACTCTCGTCTAATAGATATCTCGGCTCTTGCATCTATGAATAACGTAGCGAAACACGATACTTGGTGTGAATTGCAGAATCCCGTGAATCATCCATTCTTTGAACACATGTTGCGGCATGCTCGAAGCCATTAGGCTGAGGGCACATCTGCCTGGGCATTATGCTTTGCGTCACCCAAAAAAGAAAACATTCTCAAAAGTATTTCCCTTTTTGGGTGTTGAAAATTACTATTACCTTTTATTAATTAAGCATTATTTGAGGTTTTTGCTTTTTATACAATGTTAACTTTCCAAGCTCTTATTTTTGGAGATTTCCATCGCTATCTCTTTTATGTTGACCTCTATTCGCCAATCAATTCCAAGGTGGTATTCTTGCTTTTGTTGTTGTTGAATTTTTTGCCTTTTTTAGAAAGAACTTAAGTTATGTGCACTGATAAAGCCAGTCAAATTGAAGTCTGATGTGATAACTTGGAAATAGAGCCAGTTAAATTGAAGTTTGACACTGTCAATGTATATAACTTGAATCAATTTGGGAAAAAACATAAAGTTTGAGATTTTGACTGAGATTTCCTTTTTGGATAAAAACGACTCTCGGCTAACAGTTATCTTGGCTCTTGCATCCATGAAGAACATAGCAAAATGACATAATTGGTGTGAATTGTAGAATCCCATGAATCATTGAGTCTTTGAACACAAGTTGTGCCCGAAGCCATTAGGCCGAGGGCACGTCTGCCTAAAAGAAAAACATTCTCAAAAGAATTTCCCTTCCTGGGTGTTGAAAATTACTACTACCTTTTATTAGTTAAATATTATTTGAAGTGTGTGCTTTTTATACAATGTTAACTTGCCAAGTTCTTATTCTTGGAGATTTCCATCATTATCTCTTCTCTGCTGACCTTTATTTGCCTATCAATTTTAAGTTACTCTTGCTCTTATTGTTGGATCTTTATCTTATTTGGAAATGCATAAAGTTGATGACTTTAGAGTGAACTTTCCCTTTAAGGGTTACTCAGAGGTTGAAATTTAATACTTTTACCAATTAAGTATTATTTGAAGTGCCTACTTTCTATGCATTATCCTTATGGGAATTGGGGTAACCAAAAAGGTTGGAACTTTGAAACCTGATTATCTCTAACGATGTGGAGAATGAGCAACGTGTCCTTATCTTTTTTTGGATCTTTAAGAGTAAAGAAGCTTGTTTAACTACAAACAGGAAAATGGAGGGCATTCTTCAATAACATGATCAATAGCTAGGTCAGCACTTGGGTGTAGTGTTAAAGGAGCTACTGTGGACTGAATATAGCGGAATGGATATAGATGATTCATAGAGCCGAGTTCGAGTATATTGGAATTGAGGCGTAGTTGACTGAATGATTGATCGTGATGTTTTGGTGTTGATTTCTCAGATGGTTACTCAACTAATAGTTATTATCTCAGAAAGTAACTTTCTTTGTTGAAGAAAATTGGAATCAAGAAGAAAGGTGACTTTCTGATGTAATCACTACTAGTTGAGTGACCATCTAAGAATCAACACTGTTGTTTTGTGCTTCTTGGAAGATCTTTAACTCATTACATTTGTATCTTTCAGGTTGTCCATGATATGAATGCTCCACTCTCCCATTATTATATATTCACTGGGCACAATTCTTATTTGACTGGGAATCAGCTGACGAGTGACTGCAGTGATGTCCCAATTATAAAGGCGCTGAAAAAAGGTGTAAGGGTGATAGAGCTTGATATATGGCCAAATTCCGACAAGGATGATGTACATGTACTTCATGGAAGGTTTGTGTTTCTCCTGCCCGTTTCTGCATTTTGTTGAAGCCTAGTCATTAGAGTTGTTTGTCTCTGTCTCCAAGCAAGTCTTCTCTTTTCCAGAATTTGTAGCCAAGATTCTTTGGCGAACTTGGAAGGTTTGAAAGATTGCATTGTAACTTTTCTTAATGCACACCCTTCACCACACAAGGATTAACATTCTTATTGTGTGCATGCTACATTTATGCTTGATTATGCTATGTTCTGCTGGCACATGTAGACTCAACTGTAAAGTTTAAAATTTATTAACTAAACAAACGACCCATTACTCCAACGTCTCGATGCACTTTCTCAAACTCCAGGTACAAGCTTCGCTAGCTTGAATTTCTTGCTCTTGGTATGAATGCAATTGTTCCAGATTATACTGCCTTAATTCTCTAGTTATCGGCCCTGTTTACAAATTTATCAATTCATTCATCTGCTTGCATGTGAGTGCTGCTGACATAGATTTAATCTAGAGCATGACTAGAAAGGAACCGAGTGAAACTAGGTGCTATCGTAATTCACTTGACTTACCCCAAAGCCTGATCAGACTTCAGAGGTGGCTTCCATTGTGTACTCTTCTACTAGAAGCCAATCACAAAGAAGATTTTATATGGTCTTTAGTAATGAAGGGACCCCTGGAGTAACGGGTAAAGTTGCTGCCATGTGACCATGAGGTCATGGGTTCAAGCCGTGGAAACAGCCTCTTGCAGAAATGCAGGGTAAGGCTGCGTACAATAGAACCTTGTGGTCTGCCTTTCCCCGGACCCTGCGCATAGTGGGAGCTTTATTGCATTGGGCTGCCCTTTTTTAGGTAATGAATTGTTTTGTCTTCCTGGCATGTGGGCCGGCAAATAAAAGACGGATTATCGTGGGGCTTAAATATGTTACTGGAATAGGTTGTATATTTACATGCTTTTGCTGAAGGTAGGAAAGGTGGCATTGTATAAGTCATTTTTGGAGATCCTATTACCTTCAGCTTAACACCAGTTAAATGAAAAGACATCAAGTTCTTCTAAAATCAATACTCTGCTCTAACCACCATAAAGTTTATTTCATGCAATTTGGTTCTTTCATAATATCATACGAAACTGGAGGATTAAGGTAAACTCAACTTCAAATAGTACTAGGACTATTACTTAAAACAAGCCAAAAAATAAAATATACTTTAATTAACTCATACAGTAAAATTACTAATCTTCTGAAAGTAAACAGAAATGTCTGTAGACAGCTATAAAAAAATGCCTGCATGTAAATGTAGGCTAATTGAATGTTGACAAAATATACTAGGTCTCTGCTTGGCTTGTCCTTTTAATATGGTGTTATTTTTTGTGCTTTAAATTTTAATAGCAGCAGAAGTAGTCATGCAGCACTATTTTAAAGAGTCCCTAAACCCTGTACTCATAGTGAAGCCTTGTTGGTAATGCTAGTTTGTTGAGTAGATGTAGTGACAAGAAACTTTGCATAATATAGGACCTTGAAAGTCCGTAAACATTTAACTATTATGCCATCTGCTACCCATTCTGCGTTTTCCTTATTATTGTGCGAAACATTACTCATTATGTCTAACACATCTACCAAGAAGCCTCAGTGTTCTCTTTTAATTCTTTTTTCTGTTTTAAATTGATCTTTTAAGCTAAGCGAAGTTTTACTACAATGAGTTGAAGTGTAAAATTATCCATCTTTTAGAGTTTTAATGTTTTTGTGTTCAAAAGATGAAGCTCTGAATTGCTGTTGTGCTCAAGATTGGAGTTTTGGAGTTGAACTACGTGGAGCTTATAAAATAATTACTCCCTCCATTTCAAAAAGAATGACCTATTTTGACTTGACACGGAGTTAAAGAAAATAAAGAGACTTTTGAATCTTGTGGTCTTAAATTAAAGTTATGTCAAATGTACCAAAATGCCCTTTAATTTTGTGGTCTCAAACATGCCACGTGGAAAGTTGGAATTAAAGTATTGCCAAAAAGGGAAAGAGGTCATTCTTTTTGAAACGGTATAAAAAGGAAAGTAGGTCTTTCTTTTTGAAACGGAGGGAGTAAATGATTTGTCGGAACTCCCCACGCCTTCAATCCAAATATAAGGACAAAAATGAGGAACAATCAAATGTCCCGGCATTTACATTTACTAATTTTCTTGATTACTTCCCATGAAATATTTGTAAGTTACTTTTTTCCAAAATGTAGGACAGTGACAGCCCCTGTGGAATTAATAAGATGCCTGAAGTCAATAAAAGAACATGCATTTTCTGCTTCTCCTTACCCTGTTGTAATAACACTGGAAGATCATCTAACGGCTGATCTTCAAGCTAAAGTGGCCCAGGTGAATTTCCATTTCTTGCTGCTGTGCCTTGTTTCGCATCAGTTGTGCTCGTTCCTCCTTTATTGGTTATTGAGATGTTCCTTTTTAATGTTTTACTTGTAGATGCTCACTGAAACATTTGGAGAAATGCTTTTTGTTCCTGAATCAGACAGTCTAAAGGAATGCCCTTCACCAGAAGAACTAAAGCATCGTATTATCATTTCGACCAAACCTCCAAAAGAGTACCTTGAAGCCAGTGCTAGTGTTTGTAAAGACAGACGAAATAGCTCAACGAGGTCAAAGGAATCTGAGGATGATGCATGGGGTTCCGAACCTTCAAGCTTGACAGCTGATCAAGAAGAAAATGAAAAGGTCTGCTGGAAGTGGAATTCTTCACCTTATTCTCCTTGTATGGTCTAACATGCAACTACTTATGATAGTCACGATTTGGATTCATTTTCTGCAGAGCGACAGTGATAAAAGCTGTGAAGATGACGATGAATCCATTCACAGACCACAAGTAGCATCTGCTTATAAACGCCTGATTGCCATCCATGCTGGTAAACCTAAAGGTGGATTGAAGGAGGCATTGAAAATTGATCCTGATAAAGTAAGACGCTTAAGTTTAAGCGAACAGGCTCTCGAAAAGGCTGCTGAGTCTCATGGAACAGATATTGTTAGGTTTGTATTTCAACATAACAAAGCAAGACTGTTGAGGTGGCTTAAGCCGTCAGTGGAGTTGTCTCGGTTTTATATCCTAATTTATGCTGAATCTTTTACTAGGTTCACGCAAAGAAACATTCTAAGGGTGTACCCTAAAGGTACTAGATTTAACTCCTCCAACTACAAGCCACTAATTGGTTGGATGCATGGAGCTCAGATGGTTGCATTTAACATGCAGGTTTGGTTCTGAGTTTTCATTTGCTCACATAATACCAAGTCTTTTTTGTGGTTGATGCTTTTTATTATTTGTTCAATAACATCTCATTTCCATAAAACAATGCTGATTCTAGATATATGTTAAGCTCGTCACTATGCTATTCTGCACTTAGTGCTATTTAAGGCCATATATGAAATGAAACTTTGGTTCCTTAAATTGCTTTTGGGAGTTCTCAACCACACTCAGATAGCGCTTGATAGAACACAAGAACTGCAAAATCTCTGTGTCAAGGCAGTTGTGCTTCTTATCAGATATATGCTCGTTCGATATTCCATCTAGTTTCATTAGTATTCTTCACCCCCTTCTGATAAGACCTGCCGGGATGATTTCTCTTTTCCAGCATTATTGGCTGTTAAGCCTTGAACTGTAGCATAGATCGTGGTATCCAATTCTAGCCCAAAAATTGGATCATAAAAATTAGGACTCAAATTCTTACTTGGATTTCAAAAAAAAAAATAAAAATTGTTACTTGGATTTCAAGTTCTCTAATTGAAATGCTGTGTCTGTATGCTATTTGAAACTTTGCTATTAGCTTATCACATTTGAACAGATATTACAGATTTTACATATTGGAGCTTTTGTAGATTTTTAACTTTAGCGAATCACGTAATAACTAACTGTGACAGGGATACGGTAGAGCACTATGGTTGATGCACGGGATGTTCAGGTCAAATGGAGGTTGTGGTTATGTTAAAAAGCCTGACTTCTTGCTGAATGTTGGTCCTAATAATGAAGTTTTTGATCCGAAAGCAAAGTTGCCAGTTAAGAAAACCTTAAAAGTAAGCAAACGACTGTGTGAATACAACATCCTTTAATACGTGCGAGTACTTATGCTCTCATTATTGGACAGGTGAAAGTATATATGGGAGATGGATGGCATTTAGATTTCAAGCAAACTCACTTTGATATGTATTCGCCCCCGGATTTCTACACAAGGGTAAGCTGGTTGTGTTCTTTCATCGACACCAGTGCTTCCTTCTTTTCACTGTTTTTATGATGTCCTTAAAAGTTGAATCTTAACATGCACGAGCATGAAAAATGCTCGTCAAATTGCATTGCTAGCTCAAGAAACTGATTGTAATTAAGTATGTGAATAATGATTTTTTCGATTAACCACATTTGGTGTAAGTTCTTTGGTTGGTTTTGTTATCTGTTCAATGCTATGCTTTTATCTATCGAAGATGTCAGATTAATTAGAGGCTGATGCAGCCGTAGTTGAATCCCGTAATTCCGTCACGGAGTGAAAATTAGTAAAATTTCAACTACTACTAAATTTTGATTCCATAATTTCAGAATTACAATGGATTCATGATAAGAACTTACAGGTTGCCCGTCAAATATAAATCTTGAATTCGTGTTTGTTTACAGGTAGGGATAGCTGGAGTACCTGCTGATGAGATAATGAAGAAAACAAAGACTAGGGAGGACATATGGACGCCGGTGTGGGATGAAGAATTTACCTTCCCACTGACTGTACCCGAATTAGCTTTGCTGCGAATTGAAGTACACGAATATGACATGTCAGAGAAGGACGATTTCGCAGGCCAAACATGTATACCTGTTTCGGAGTTGAAACCTGGCATACACACAGTTCCCCTCTGTGACAGAAAAGGTGAGAAATATAATTCCGCGAGGCTACTCATGCGCTTTGAGTTCATATAAGGGTTCTTTGTTGTGTGTGCTTTCGTCTTTTTGGATGTCGGAGGATGATGTTTGTTTATATTCTAGGAGTTTGTAATAATGTCATTATGTTCTCTCTTTGGAGAAGCTTGTATTGCAAAAAAGATTTCCATGTGGCTTTGTAGCATGGAAGCATCCATTTATGTTTGCAGTAGGTTAGGCTGTCTACAACACACCTCTTGGGGTGTGGCCCTTCCCCGAATGCTGCTAATGCGGAATGCTTTGTGCATCGGGATGTCTTTTTTATGTTTGGCAGTTTGTACAGTATACTCTACGAGTAAACTAGGTTCTATGGTGTTTGTTCATTGAGATTGGTTTTTGAAGAGCGTAGAATCCCACTTGCAACAATTCACTGAGCAACTGAAAAGTTCAAGTTCCATGTTGTTTTGTGGTTGCTGCTGAATCTTTATAAAGTACACAAGCAGTTGCAGATCCAAATTGTCAATTACGGGTTCACGGGAACTCAGTAGCTTTTGCCGAGACCTTGTAGGAACACAAACATTAAATCCTAAATCTGCCTTCGAGTACTTTCCCTGATGAGTTAAAAAGAGAGAAAAATGTAGTAGTGATTTTCAGGCGTAGTACATGTAGGATGTGTTCAGTATGAAGGAGAATTTTTTTCTAATTTTTCAGTATGTTCCGATGGTTAAATAATTTGAAAAATATTTTCTCTAGGAAAACAAAATTTCTTAAAACCGAGGAAAATGACTTCTCTAATGAAAGTAGGGGAAACAAGTTCCGTGATATTTTATATTGATTGTGTCTTTCCAACCCTCCAACATACTTCATTTTCACCCTCACCCCACACAACCAACAACCTAGTTCGGAGCCTGAAGGGCAATATTTTTAATTCAAAACTCTGAAGGGACAAGGCAAAATCGAAAAATTCTTAAAGGGCAAAAGCATGAGCTGCCTCACGCCTTACCTTAACCATTTAACGGACGACAGTTAAATGGAAAAAGATAAGGCGAGTGGCCTATCACGCCTTGCAAGCGAGTGGCCTATCACGCCTTGCAAGGCGAGCACACCCTTGTGCCTTACCTTTTTCCATTGCTCCTTTCCCTTCCTTTCTCTAAATGTTCTGCTGATGGAAGCTTCCCCTTTTTCCATGCATTCTAGTATAAATTCCACATCTATTATTAATATAATGTTGCTATTATCGGTGTTTTAAGAGGTGGGGGTATGAGATGAGGCATTTTATGTAGCACGGAATTCGACGTAAGTCCCGGGACATGGGGCGTAAGTCCCCCGAATCTTTAATTTTTAATTTTTAATATAGTGAAAACATATAATAACACAAAAGATATACAAAAAACTATTAATAATTTTTAAAAATGTAACACGTGATTAAGAAAACTCACAGAAAGAAAAACTTTTAACATCATTTTATAAGTAGAAAAATGTAATGATATAAAACTATTATAAAATACAAATTGACTCTAACATTTTAACTTTAAACAATAAAAGGATCACAATTTCTTAAAATATACGATTATCATACCATGCAATTTATCTCACTAAAAGAAATAATCAATAAACTGTTAATATTATAACTAAAACAACACTCTTTCACGAATAAAAATAAAATACTTTCAAATAACAAAAAAATAAAATATGATAATTTTGAGATATAGGACCAAAACATAAAGACAAATGACAAGTGAGGATGTAAAATTCGGATAGAAATATTAAGTGATATTCACCCTCACGATATTCTCAAATAGTAAATAAGCTAGTTACTCTCAATTTCCCTATTTCTACAGATGAAAAAGCTACTAAACACCATTCATTTAGTAAAGAATTAAGAGGATCAATAATATTAATTTAGAAATTTAACACAATTTGTGTAAGAACTATTAGGCGTGCTCCGAGCGTTGGGCGTTAGGCGTATTTAAGACGTACATTCGGGCGTTTAGGGTGTAAGTCTCACAGAACTAAGCTGCACACATGAACCCCGACACGTTTTGTCAGTGCCAGCCCTGGAGCGAGTTTCAAAATTGCCACTGGCTATTACTATTTGTAATTCTTATTATTGCACACATGATAATTGTTATCCCAATTTCTTTACCTTTATTATTGAAACTATTAGATTTTTTATTTTTACTTTTTATTTTTGTTGTCTAATTGAGCACCAATTATGGTTGGAATTTAATGTTGCCTTATTTGTCAGCAGCCTTATTTGTTCCCTTGCTTTCCCTTCTTACACATTGTCAGTACACAAAAGCTTGGGTGCAGCAATGGGAAAGGGTAAGGCACAAGGGTATGCTCGCCTTGCCTTTTTCCATTTAACGGACGTTAAGGTAAGACGTGAGGCAGCTCACGCTTTTGCTCCTTCGGAATTTTTTAATTTTCCATTACCCCTTCGAAGTGTTGGATGAAAAAAGTTGCTCTTTAGGCTCCGGACTCCCACACAACCCTCATCCTCAGCACCCCGCACCCCTACCTCCCCACCTTTGTTTAAAATATATACAACTGTTTTTAGGATAGTATTTTTGCTCACCTACCAAACACAAGTAAGAAATTCACGTATTTTTCTAAAAAAAATATTTTTCAAGAATATATTTTCCATGTAAAATATTTTCCTTCGTATTGAACACACCTGTAATATGTATCCAACAGCAGCTAAAAGGGTGGCACCCTCTAGTATCCCTCCAAATTTTGGGTTTGAACGATACTTATCGCGGTGCTTGATGGGCGGCTTTCCCTGGTATTTATATTGGTGGCAAATAGAAGGTATTCTATGAAATAATTGATGTGCACATAAACCGATCGAGACACCACTATTATTCAAACGCCAATTTTATAATGGTGCAGAAGCAGATAAATTTGAATACTGTTTAAATATTTAAATACTAATTTGATAATTCGAGAAGTATTTTAAGCGAAATAATAATTATTATTGCTCACAAATATTCAATTCTCGCGGACTCTTTTTCTGAAGTAAAGCTCATATCCAAATTAAAATACTTTTTTTTTTTAAAAAAAACAAATACAACCCTTTTTTTCTATTAATTCTTTCTAGGGTCGAGGTAGATATAACCGGACAAATGTGCTTATAATGGGTGCGGTTATTTGTCGAAAATTTTCGTTGGAGGGAACGACCTTTTCAAACGCAATGTAACACTTTTGGTGGGAATAAACGATATTTCTTGATAATTTCTCCATAAATCATGATTTGAAATTTTAGCCAAACAAAATAAATAGGATTAAAGATCTATGTAAAGATTTTAGATTTCAATAACAAGACTTAAAGAAGCAATACTATGATAATGCAAAGCATGGGAATAAAATAGCCAAGAGAATAATATTACTATAAGAGGATAAACATTACAATTAATTGCAAAACCCCCCTCTCAATATTCTATTTAATTGTTGCAACTATTACAACAATTAAAAGTTTCAAAACAAAGGAAATTTGTTGAAACTAATATGCTAAATAATTTATATATTTCTTTTAAATTTGTCTATAGATGCCTTCTTAGGATCCCGTGCATAGCGGGAGCTTTAGTGCATCGGACTGTCCTTATTGATGAAAATTCACTCATCCTTTTTTTCAGAAAAATTGAAGAGTTTTGGATCAGTCTGATAATAAACAATTTCTCCATTGTCACTAACATAATGATCCTTCTTCATGCTTTTCACTAAATTTCCAACCAAGTGAAATGGAATTGCTCCTGATGTTTTTGGCTCCCTATAATATTTTCCAAATACTGGTTTTGCAGCTTTTGTCTGTAAAAAAAAATCCAAACATATTTATGCATAGAAATATTTGAACACAATGGAGCAAAAATTAAAGATATTTGAAGCATTTTTTATCTGGTTTCTCCATACTGTCTCTGTAACCCGTATTAGAGCTCTGACTAATTTAAATTTGCGATACGTAAAGCCGCCAATTTAAGGGGGAAGCACTTCAAAATATGATATTTTTTTTCCATAAATCAAACCCGAAATCTTTAGTTAAATGTGGAGGGATCATGTCAATCCTACGTTAGTGACTATTTGAAGTTAAATCTGAAAAAGAGTATGAGGAAGTTGAAAATAGTATTTTAACATAAATTCATTTGGAGAAAAATTGAGACTCATAAAACAAATTTTCAATATTTTATCAGTATTTTTAAACGACTAAAATACTAAACTTAGCAAACAATGGTTCGCCAAAATATTTGGAAATGATAAAACATGGTATTTGAAAAATACTAACTCCTCTGTACTATTTTATGTACCATATTTTCCTTATTAGTTAATCACAAAAATTGGCACTTTTATATATTTTTAAATTATTTAATTTAAATTTTCATTATATCCTTTCAATTATTTATGCTCAAATAATATCACATAATTTAAGGTGAAGGGAGTAACAAAATACTTTTATGGCCAAAGTTTAAAGATTTCAAGTTGAATTAATGTTTTATAAGTATTTCAACTGTATATACGGCAAAAATAGAGTACTTTCAAATATTGAACTTCAATATTAACAAATAGTAGTAACAAGTTAATTATATTATTTATGACCAAACGGGAAAAATGAGAAATAAAGAAAATTACCGCTTCCACAAGGTGATAATGTGGTATCTGAGGGAAAAGATGGTGAATAACATGAGTCCCAATATCATGGTGAATGTTATTAAAAACACCATAATCTCGATCAACTGTAGTTAATCCTCCTCTCAAATAACTCCACTCCTATTTCCCACAAAAATAAAAAATTAAACTAATTATTTGGTATTTCATATAGAAAACAATATATAACTTGGATATAAGATATTAAAAAAAATAGAGTTTATGTTATATATACCGACCTTGCCACGATACCAAGGCAGCTTTTGTTCATGACCATGATGGTGCAAATATGTCACAAAATCCAACCACATCACAAAAACCTGTGAACAAAATAAAAAAGTTAGGTCAAGTGGGACATAATATAGGGACATCTCATAAATTTCATAAGAAAATTATTTAGTTTTACATACTTTTATAATTTATAAAATCACTTGTCTTTTTTCCTACTTTGATATACATGAAGAATTTACTATTATTGTTTCTTAGATTTCATATTGTGTCTTGTTACGTTGTGTCACTTACGTATAATGAAGCTAATATTTTCAACTAATAAAGAGCCCAATTGAAATTCTTTTGCCATGAAAAAACAAAGAAAAATTATTAGAGAGATTTGACAATGATGTTCACTGAACCTCCGTAATATCTAATCAATCGAATTTTATGTCAGTCATATGAAACACCAACACATAGAACCATGGCAGAAAAAACAATTCCATGACTTGACATGATTATCTCCAATTAATTCTCTTTATGTTTGATAGAGCCAAAGATTCCCCCCTTGATTGAAGTAATGTCGATTACACCCTGAATCGTATAAAATAGTTACCACCTATCATATGACTTTAACTTCTTTTTCTAGTCGTTCTGTTCTGTTGATCAGTGATAGTATAAGAGATCTGTAACCCTTCAAAAAAATTTAGATAGTAATTCTTGCTTCCTACCCATAATTTGCATGTATCTCCCTGGAACCCCATAAAACTTAATTTGTTGGGGAGAGACAACATACAAAATATTAAAAAAATTAATTAATGTTTTTCATATGACTGACCATATAAGGAATTCCGTAAAGTTTAAGCAGTTGGAGAGAGCCGATGACCGCGCAGAGATAGAAGAGGAGAGCAACCATGAGTGTCCAGCACAATGTTGATGTTACCACAAATTTTCTCTCATGAGGTTGAAACAAATCACTGTATGGATTAAAATGGGAACCTCTTTTTCCTGGACTTCTCCTTAGCTGCATCACCAAATTTATTTACAACAAATTCAGTACAATCTCATAACGTTGGGGCTTAGGAGGGTAGAATGTACACAAATCTTATTCCTACCTCAGAGGTAGGGAGGCTGTTTCCAATAGACCATTGGCTCAAGAGGAAAAAATAATGTAAAACAATCCAGAAAAAGAAGTAATAGAAGTATAAGAAATAGAACATAGTAACAAAAATAACAAATAGTAACAAGACGTAATGTAACTACAATAAAATAATATGATAGTTGAAGTATAAGACAACAACAAAAATTGAAGGACCAAAAACTATAGGAGCAACATCAACATATATATTTATAAACACATATTCAGGATTTTTTTTTTCTTCTAAATTACAATTATATATGGAAAATCATCAAAAATATTGTTACCAAGTACAATGGGTATGCCACCAGGGGAAAAGGAATCTTGAATCGAAAAAGTTTTGTTGCAAAATCCAGTTCCTGGTATAGCTTTTCTGGCATCTGCAAGAATTTTTTTTTAATAAGAAAAGGAATTTTTATAAATATAAAAAGAATTTTAATATATATATATGAGAGTTATATAAAATTTGAGATGTTTATCTAAACTAGGGAAAATATTACCGGCACCCAAGATTCATCAGCTTCAACATTTCCATGATTTTGATGGTGAGTTTTGTGGCTAATTCTCCTGCAATATTTTTTTTGGGGAAAATAAACTTTAGTCTAAATTATATAGCATAAGACAAATATTGCTAAAAACAATTTTCATTCATAATTGCCGTCACATGACCAAAAGGTCATCGGTTCAAGTCGTAGAAATAACCTCCAACAAAGATGTAAGGTAGGACTATGTTTCTTTAAGGCTCCACCAACAATAGACTCAAGTGATCCAGCCTGACTCATGTCATGGAAACAATTTATGGTTGAAATATAAGGTAAGACTATGATTTTTTAGGGCCCCACCAACAATAGACACAAGGAGTCCATCCCGACCTTATGCAAAGCAAAAGTTTAGGACATCCGACTACTTTTTTGATTTTTTTCTTCAAAAAGGTGAACTAAAGAAAATACAACTACAACAACATACCAAATGTTATCCAATAAAGTGGGGTCTGGGGAGGTTAGAATGTACCCCACCCTTTGAGATAGAGAGACTGTTTCCGATAGATCATTGACTCAAGAAATATGTAATGGAAGTACAAGAAACACCAAAAATAACAAAAAGTAGCAGATAGTAACAAAAAGGAAATTACAACAAAACAATGCAATAATTGAGGTACAAGAAATAACAGATAATAACAGAAATCGAAGAAAAAAGAACAATGTGATTAATCCAATTTTGGAGATGAGAGGAAGAGAACCAACCATCCATGATAGGGTACAAGGATAGATGAATGAAGAAAGTGTCCAACAACACTATTTAAAAATGCACTATCAGAAAAACTTCCATGACCACTGCAAAACAATCATGTCAAAAAACATAAACAAATGATACATCAATCAAACTAATATTCTTTTGATTTTAATAAATTGTAGTTAACTTACCAATCATGACCAAGAACAAAGATAGCCCAAAACATAGTACCCTGTAAAACCCAATAAATTGGCCAAAATTTCCAATTATCAAAGAAAATGGCCATTGCTATCAATGCAAAAACTATAACAATATCTCTAAGAACATAACTTAGGGATTTCCATGGATTTTTAACCCAACAATTCTTTGGAATTGCAGCTCTAATTTCAGATAACTTAAATGGAGGAAATGCACTTGAGTCAAATTCCATTTCCAATTCTTCGTTGGGAGAAACAAAATCCACTCCAAGAGATCCCATTGGTGTCAACAACCCTATGAAAAAAAAAACAATGCATCATTTCACAATTTATAGGCAGGTAAGAACAGAATCAGAATCAAAATTTGAAATTTACGATTTGAATCAAAGTAACTATGTTCTGTTACACCCATACCTTTAACTCTACATCTGCCACAGAGCAGTATCAAATTTATGATTTACAAATTTTAGATTTCAGCCCTTATAGATTACAAAATTTAAGTCGAAATTACTGTGATCTATTATATTCATCCTTTTAACTCTACATCTGCCACATGGCATGTTTGACCAAACAAACTATATATAGCGCATTTTACTAACAAACTACATGACTATAAATGTATCTATTTTATAATTTTACTAAAAATACTTGTGCCAATTCTCAGCTTCATAGACAAACCCGTGAAAAATTGACACACATATAAATAGCAAAATTCGTTGACTCTAAATTTTAAATTGCTTTATCAACACATACATAAAGAACAAAACCCACCGACTCTAAAATTAGATTGGCCACAGAATAAAGGAACAAAAGAATAAAGCAAACTCTTTTGAGATATTTTAAAAAGACTATAATCTAACTTAACCAGAATTTTTCAGCAATAAAAGTGCAGTGTGAAATGAAAGGTCGTTAAGAAAAGAATTATACTATATAGTTAGAAAAATCAGATTCGGAGCATAAAACATATCTCAGTGACCGACATATGCAGTGTTCACTTTATTGTATAACATCTTAGGTTAAAACACAATGAAAAAGTTAGATATGAAGTAATCGTACAATTTAGGAAATATTATGTGCTTTTAATAGATTTGACAGCTTTGTCAAAATAATTACTATTCCAAGTCATACATAAAAAACCTAGACTCTCGACCCTTACCCCGACCTCAACTCCCGACTTCGATCAAACTCCCAACTCTTGACCCGGACTTGAGTCAGGATCGGGTCCCCAACCAACATTGAGGTCGAGAGTCAGGATGGAGAGATGGACCCCAGTTTGGGGTCTAAAGTCAGGTCCTGAGTCGGGATAGGTATTCGAGACCCAATTCAGGGTTGAGATCGGGATTCTAGTCCAGCATTGGGGTCAAGAATTGGAGTCGGGTCTCGAGTCGAGATTGTATCCTAGGTCTCAAGCCCCGGGTCGGGGGAGTGAAGACTCGGATCGAGTAGGGAGTCAGATCCCAGGTCAGATTTGAGACTGGAAGTCGATTCCCATGTCGGGGTCGAGAATTTGGAGTCGAGTTAGGATCAGGGTAGGGAGTGGGGTTAGAATCGGGAGTCGAACCCCAAGTCAATGTCGAATCCTAGGTTTTAAGTCTCGATTCAGGGTCAGGGTCCCATGTCGGGGAGGGAGTTAGGTTGGGATCAAAGTCGAGGTCCAGAGTTTGGGTTGGGGTCTCAGGTCGAGGTCGGGGATGGGAGTCGGGTCTCGAGAGTCAGGGTCAGGGTCGGGTATTGGGAGTTGGAGTCTCAAATCGATGTCGGGGTCGGGGTCAATAAGAATCGAGTTGGAATCTGGATAGAGAGTTGAGTCTCGGGTCAAGGTCAGATCCTAACTAGGTCTCGGGTCTCGTTCAGGGTCAAGAGTCGAGGTTGGAATCTAGAGTCGGGTCTCGGGTTGAGATATCCCAAGTCAGGTTTGAAATTCGGATCCTGAGTCGGGGTCGGAAGTCGGGTGCAAGTTTCTAACTCAATATGTTGAATAGCAAACCACTATATCTATAGATAGAAAAGAACAAACTCTCCAAAGAGTGGCCCGAGCGCAATAGAGTTGTGTTAAATGAACGAATTGTTCAAAATGCCTCTTGGCTATTTCTTTCGAGAATGGTCATACAGTGTAATACTCCTAAAAATTAAAAAGAAAACGACTCTTGGTTTTTCAAGATTTTGTACCATTAACCAGATTACAACAATAACATTCAAAGTGTAAATCCACAAGTGGGGTCTCGAGAGACTGATGTATAATCAAATTAAATATTAAAAATGATAAAAATCGAACCAGTAAGTGTCAAATATCAAATACTTTGAAATGCCATGTATCCAAATTATGATAATCTGGTTTCCCAAGCTCCATAAACCATTAGAAAGATGAAAATGTATAACTTATACAATTTCTTGAAATTAATATTAACATGTAAAAATTAAACAGAGATAGAAATGTTGTTCAAAGAGAGAAGTTGAAATGAAGGAATGGTACAATTTCAGGACCAAATTTTTATTTTTATTCTTTTTTAAGAATTGGCTCTTCACTTTCTGACCAAGATTTTGTACCCCACAACACACGCAAAATGGAAAAATGTCGGACTAGTGAATTTCAGATACTGAATGCTTAAAACATTTTTTTTTAAAAAAACAAACAATTTCTTGAAGTTAATATTAACATGTAAAAATTAAACAGATACAAAGCGTTATTCAAACAAACGTTAAAAATGAAGGAATGGTACAATTTCATAGCCAAAAAAGAAAAACAAAATTGGCTCTTCACATTATGACCAAGGTTTTGTACTATACAACAAATGCACAACAGAAAATGTCGAGTAAGTGAATTTCAGATATCAAATAGTTAAAACCATGAAAAGAGTTTTAATATTTACCTTTGTAGACAGAGCTCTTTTTATATTTGTCTTCACTTCAACTTGGCTGATTTTTTTTTTTTTTTTTTTTTTTAAAAGACAGGTGAAGGGAGATTTATTTATAATTATAGATAGAAAAGAAAAAGCCTATCTATAAGGCTGTGGAATGGGAATAAACGTGATGGGTGTTGTGTATATTAATGAACAATTAATCAATATAATACATAGTATTAAATAAAGTCAAGAATGACTTTTATTATTATTTTGTTGGATATTTTTCTTTCTTATTCTTCAATTCTAAGAATTAAAGTCATTAAAATCTAATACAATCGAATCTCGGTATAATAGTCATTTTTATAACAACATTTCAGTATAACGGCCTAATTTTCTCTAGAATCAATTTTTCATGTTATATTTTATTTTCTATAGCAACATTCTACTTATAACAATAATGATATTCATTATAGCGGTACCTGTTTTGTAAAGTTACCCTCTATAATAGTCATCTTTAAATATTGTAATAATATTTTGTACGAAATATATTATGTGGCTATGAAATATTAAAATATTTATTGTTCTCTCAAGAATGACAGTTATTTTATTTTTTTTGATATTTTTCTTCCTTATTCTTTAATTCTAAGAATTAAAGTCATTAAAATCTAATACAGTCGAATCTCGTTATAATAGTCATTCTTATAACAACATTTCAGTATAACGGCCTAATTTTCTCTAGAATCAATTTTTCATGTTATATTTTATTCTCTATAACAACATTTTACTTATAACAACAATGATATTCATTATAGCGGTACCTGCTTTGTAAAGTTACCCTCTATAATAGTCATATTTAAATATTGTAATAATATTTTGTATGAAATATATTATGTGAATATGAAATATTAAAATATTTATTGTACTGTCAAGAATGACATTTATTTATTTTTTTCTCTTTTTTTTTTTGGATATTTTTCTTCCTTATTCCTCAATTCTAAGAACTAAAGTCACTAAAATCTAATGCAATCGAATCTCGATATAATAGTCATTCTTATAACAACATTTCAGTTTAACAACCTAATTTTCTCTAGAATCGATTTTTCATGTTATATTTTATTTTCTATAATAAAATTCTACTTATAACAACAATAATATTCATTATAGCTGTACCTACTTTGTAAAGTTACCCTCAATAATAGTCATATTTAAAAATTGTAATAATATTTTGTACAAAATATATTATGTGAATATGAAATATTAAAATATTTATTGTACTGTTGTGCACATAGTATATTTCAAGTACGAATATTTTAAAAAAATATTGTATTTAAATGAGGCCATCAATTACGGTTATAATTTCATGAAGAAAGGTATTTTGTCTTTCTTACATTCATACTCTTTCTATTTTTTTTTTTTGGGTTAAACTAGTTTGCAAATACATTCATTGCAGGGGAAATTTCATATATATATATATATATATATATATATATATAATTAGTTTACAATAATTATATCCATATTTTTTTAAAAAATAAAATAGGAACAATTACATAAATGAAATAATAAAAATGCATTATTACCCTAAATGATACAACTTTTATTTTATTACGGATTATAGCCTACATTTATCATTTATAAATGAGGTGTTCTTCACTGTCTTATCTTCCTCCTCACCGTCGGCTGGCGAAGCTCCGTTTCGACCAAGGAGTCCCCGGCAGTGATCCTTTCGCTCCGCCCATAAACAACAAACAACCATCTCATCCCTTTTCTCCATTTTCTCCGACCAAAAAGCACCACCATAGTCTTCCCTCTGTCCAACTCTCCTCCCCATTCCGATTCTGACTAGATCTGAGCATTCAACTCCAGCGATATGATGTGAACATAGTTGCTTTCGATTCCGATCAAATCTGGTGTCAGTGGATCGGAGCTCGTAACAGTTTTTTGTTGAGTGTAGAAAATGGGTGAATAATGGAGGATTGAAGGTTAGTATTTGAAGCTTATTTGGATGGTTGTTTGTGTTGTTCCGGCGATGGGCTTTGTCGGAGTTGAATTTTTCGAGGAAGATGATGACTTTGTTATTGGACAATGTTTTTTATGAATTAGAAAGTTGTTATTTCATAACAAATATAATACATTTCTAACGACGTAAACTTATTTAAATTGTAACGGAACGTTTGAAATTCAAGTATAATACTTATAATAAATTTGTATTAAAAATATTTTAGTTATATATATTCACCACGCATATTGAAATACGTCTTTAATACATATAATATATTGAATTCAAAAAGTATTAAACGTAAAGGATCGTTGTAATACAATTCTAATTCAATATTATACATTTTTATGAATTCGGAAAGTTTGAAATTCACGTATAATACATATAATACATTTGTATTATAAATGTTTTAGTTATATATATTCACTACGCATATTGAAAAACGTCTTTAATACGTTTAATATATTGAATTCAAAATGTATTATTTTATTTTTTCTCTTATTAATGATGTTAAAAACGTATTATAATAAAATTTAAAACATTTAAATGCTATTCAAGTTAGTTTATGTGTTACTATATTAAAATTGCGTTTAAAAATGTATTATATATTTATTTTACTATTTTTGATAAAAAAAAATTATACAATCAACTCATGTACTGTAATTGATAAATAAAACTATATATTTATACTATTTATATAAATATCCTAATAAAATAGCCCAAAATTTTAGTCAGTGACCAAACCGATACTTTTTTCTTCCTTTTTGTGACATGCGACACTTGTTTGGACAATATTATCTCACATTATTGGTCTCTGCCCTTTTCCTCTTCCATTGTTTCGTCTATATTTGGTCCAATTAAACCAATGTCTGCATATGAAAGGTAAATATATAAAGATATTTGATAGAATTAAGTTGATACACCCATGGTCTGGCTGTTTAATTTTTAAATAAATTTTATTTAAACTTTTGAATTACGGTTTGTTTCAGTTGAGCATTTAAACACCTGATTATTGGGATTTTACATAATTGTACAGTGTCAGGAAAAAAATTAAACAAAAATGGTCGCATGTACATATAATGTATATATAATGTATCGATATTGTATATATGGTGTATAAATAATGTACAACCAAAAATAATCGCATTCATAGCCACGACGTCTAAAAGACAAGACACTACAATGCTTAACTTTACATTGGTCTACAAAGCCTCTAAAAGATACATAGTCTTAGTTAAGGTCGGGACAAGCCCCCTCCTCACTCTTAACTACTATACAATATCAAAACATATGTCACAGACTCGGAAAGCCCCGAATCAACGTGGAGCTCACCAATAGCCGCTGGATGTCCTGTGCTCCTACTGGGGAGGTCTATTAGCTCCTGTGCCTGCAACATGAAATGTAGGTCATCTATACATAGTGCATCGATATCGTATAAATGGTGTATAAATATGTATATATGATGTATAATTATGTATCGATATTATATAATAAAAAATGGCCCCATGTATATGTAATATATGATCGTGTATAAATTTTGTATATCAGTGTATAATATGTATCAACAATATGTACATATGTATCCGCATATGTATCCTATGTAGTATTTTCACTCATTGAACGCTTTGACTACATACAAACCAGAGAAAACTCAGAACATTTAATCAACTAGAGGCATTTTGCAATTTGCATACTATATATTCACAAAACAGAATGCGTTTGCTGCGATCAAACAAAGACAAGGAAGAAAGGAAAACCTTAATGTTACATAACACTCAATTTGCGTTAGCTAGAAATACAAGCCAGCTTGGACAACTTTCTTCCTATGTCATTATTGGACACCTTGGAAAACTAAAGCTAGTAGAGTCTTTCAATGCCTACCAACTCATAATCTCCTCTAAATAGTCTCAAATTTTAGATATGAGCTCCTCTCAATGTTTTGAGTCTTTTGGTATATAGTTCATTAAAAAAGATTCACGTTTACGGCACGTCAAATTTCAAATCAAGCTTTAAAGCTTTAATAGATGATCGATCATAGAAGAAGAAGGAAGGAAGACTGAAAACAGCAAAAAAAAAAGAAGGAGAAGGAAGTAGAAGAAGTCATTAATGGTTGAACATGAAAAAAGAAGAGTCTAGTGGAGTCTTTCAATCCAGCCCAATTCAGAATCTCCTCTAAACAGTCCCAAATTTTAGATATGAGCTCCTCTCAATATTTTCAGTCTTTTTATATATAATTTCCTCGAAACGTTTTACATATGCGGCACATCAAAATTTCAAATCAAACTTTAATAGTTGATCGATTATGGAAGAAGAAGGAAGGAAGTCTGAAAGCAACAAAGAAAGAAGGAGGAGGAAGAAGAATCCATTAATGACTGAACACGAAAAAAGAAGAGCTAAGTAGAGAGAAGAAAAAGAAGGTAATATGTATAGTCGAATGACCAGTTGGGGTAATTAAAATTGGTCGAATGGCCAATTATGTAATAAATGAGTTACTTTGAAAAACTAAGATATTTTTTGGTAAAAAATTTAACTCAATGAATATTTTGTCTAATTTTTCCTTCTTTCTTTCTGTAAAAAATTCGTTTTGTGCAGAAAATTCCTGTAAAGAATATTATCAAAAATTGAGAAAATTTTCCTATTCTTCATCATCTTCTTCTGCTTTCTCTTCTCCTTCTTTTCCTCCTCCTCATCCTCCTTCTTTTTCTTCTTCTTCGTAATCCTATTTCATTGTATGAGACATAATAGAGTTTGTTGATCGAGCGCATACAACCTATCGTGAATGTATGCAATTGTATGAGAGAGAATATAGTTTGTTGATAGAGCGCAAATAGCCTAGTGAATGTATGCATTGATACAATGAACTTAAGTGAGCACATACCACAATCTACTGTCAATGGTCTACTCAATTACTTCTTGGAAACGTTATAAGAAAATATTACTATGTTATTTTTTGAATATGCCTAAATCTATTGCTTTTTCCTTCATTGATTCAATTCTTTGAATAGATACCAAGATTCTATTGGAAATAAAAAAATATAGTAATTCAAACTTTAAGACATAAGAATAATTTAGATTGACCAGAACAAATAGTTATAGCAAATAAATAAAATTGAATGTTATGTCAATCCCAAGTATGGAGTATGATATTCACGTGTATCAAAATAATTTTATAGATTGATCTATGGATCCATATAAAATGTAGCCTCTATCTTTATTTTATTTCAGGGGGCAGCTTTACAACTACAATCTAACAAACAAACAGTACGGCAGAAAGAAATGAATGAATCTTTCTACCATACTATCTATCTATTAGAATATTGTCGATTATAGTTCACTCATTTTATTCATGACATGAAATTGAAATCTCTTTCATGTTAATTCATCAATTTTGGCTAGCTCAGAAGTCAAGTTTAATTCAAATTAGTTAATAATTATTCGCTTTGACTGACTGTTTTTACATAAATGATAAATAGAAAAGTGATAGGAAGGAGAAAAGATAGTGCAGTAGCAATAAATGCAAGAATATTTACTTCCATCTCATAGGAATTTTACTTCGCAATAACTCGAGATTTAATTCCGTAGAGATGATAAATTCTTGGCCTGCAAATTCAACGAATAAATATTACCTCTCGATGGTCTTGAATCAAATCAATAGCATGAACAACAATATCTTAACTATCAAATCAATTTGTCATCGAGAATTGAATAGTATAACGTAGAAAGTTCTTTATACCACTCAAAACTTGGATTCATGACCCAATCCAAAATTGCTTTATTGATAATTTTTTTTTCAACAGCTCTTTTTAGGGAAAAGTTCATAAATAACAAACTAGGCCAATTAATTGAGAATTTGATAGCAGTATTTTCTTAATTACCCTAAATAGCAACATGTATATGTATTTGATACGCAAGACAACATCAAATACATATATAAGTACAATTAATTACCTTATTTTTAGATAACAACTTGAGTTTAAAAAGAAAAAAAAAATCATCTTCCTTAAATTACGCTCATTCAATTAATTGAAGATTAATTACCTTATTTTATATTTTTACATCTCTCCCTCTTTGTATTTTATATTTTCACTACTCTCTCCCTTTCTTTCTTTTTCTTTTTACATTTTATATTTTCACATCTCTCACACTCTTTGTATTTTATATTTTCTCTGTTCTCATTTTTTTTTTGTATTTTGTATTTTATATTTTATATTTTTTTCATTTTTTTTCCTTTTCATTTTTTCCTCGTTTTTTATATTTTCTTTCTCTCTCTCTCTCTTTTTTTTTTTTTTTAATCTTTTCCGTTTTTTCATCTTTTTTTTTCTTTTTTCTTTTTTTTTTTCTTTTTTTCTTTGCAGTCTTGTTTGTTGTTTTTTCTTTTTTCTTCTTCTTTTTTTTGGGTCATTTTTTTCCTTCTTTTTTCTTTTTTTTTTTCCTCATTTTTTTGGTTGTATTTTATATTTTATATGTTTTTATATTTATATTTATTTGTGTCAAATTATATATTTTAAATAAATTTATTATTTGTAGTTGAATAGTTTAGCCATAAATATGTACAATTTATTATTTATATTTGTATACAAACAAGTATATATGGATTAATTGTATTTGTTTGAGACTAAAATATACAAATATGCAATGTATCATTTAATACAAATGTATCGTTAGTATTTGTATGCCAAATTTGTCATTTATAATTGTATATAAACAAGTATCATTTATATGCGTATGGTTCAAGTTGTATAAACATGTATCATTTGATACAAATGTAACATTTATCATTTGATACAAACGTATGGTTCAAGTTGTATAACATTTGTATTTTTATAATTTATCATTTGTATTTGTATTGTTCAATTTGTATCAATAAAATATAATTCGTATTGATAAATATAAACACAAGTGTTCATAGAATTATTTCAACCGGAAAAAAGTGAAAAAAATTCCCATGGCCAAACGCCTACTAAATGAAGGTGAGAACTATAAAATACAAATACAAATGTGAATTATAAAATACAAATACAATTGTATGAACGAATACAAAAATATAAATGATGATGCAAACTATAAAATACATACAACTACAAGTGCGAATTATAAAATACAATTACAATTGTATCAACGAATACAAAAAATCTAAATGATGGTGCGAATACAAATACAATAAGCGATTGTGGTATTTTCGTTATCATTCATGGCTTGTGCACGACGTAGTCATATTTTTCGAAAGTACAAAACAAAATAAACTAGAACAAAAAATAAATAAGAAAGAAAAAAAATGCAAAAGAAAAAACGAAAAAGAAAAAAAAAGAGAAGAGAAATAGAAGTTAGAGATAGAAGAGAGAAAAAAAGAAAAAAAAGATAAGAAAAAAAAAACGAAAAAGCAAAAAATGAGAAAGGAAAAAAATTACAAAAAAAAAAAAAAAGGAAAAAGGAAAAAAAACAAATGAAAGAGAATAGAAGTTAGAAATAGAAGAAAGAGAAAAAAAAAAGTGAAAAGAAAGAAATGAAAAAGAGAGAAAAGGAAAAAAAAAAGAAAATTAAAAAAAAATCAAAAAGAAAAAAAGAGAGAAAAAAGCTAGAGATAAAAGAGAGAGAGAGAAAAATAAGAAAGTATAAGAAAATACTAAAATAATGTTATTTTTGCTATCTCACTTAATTTTTTTAAAGTGTTATTCTTTAGCTTAATTAAAGGCTTAAAATTGTTATGCTCAATACTTTTCCCTTTTTTTTAAGGCTCTAATCTATCCAGTTCCTTGTACAATCATCTGATTCACTCTTCCACTTAACAAATCCAAACAAGCAATAAAAGCTAAATGAAAAAAGAAAGGAGGTTAGAAAAAAATTATTTCATACTTGGAAGACAAATTAGCCTAATTAAATATATTAAGTTAAATGTTCATGCCACTCCACGTCCATCTCATAGCTGATTTTGCCTTATTTGGATGGACTTAATTGCCTAAAATTATGAAATATATGAACATTTTAGAGCAATAAAGTCCTTGTGCCACACCACACGTCACAAGAGCATACACTAAATTAACCAGTACTCTTCTAGTTCATAATAGACTTTGCAAGAATCTTAAAAAATAACAAATGAACTATATATTTAATCATAATATTCATTTTATTCATAATGACATGCTATGAACCCAGCTCAGAAGAAGGGAGAGGTACTGTGGTATGGTCAAGTAGAAGAGGGAGAAGTAATTTGAAATAAATTGAAATCGTTTAAGGGATTTCGGTTTACGAGGGACATATAAAGATAACAAGGTTATCACCCAACAAAGCAATTAACAAATCTAATTGTTACTAGAGGTATTAGAAAACGTTTTTTTCATTACAGCTTACTAAGACAATATTGAAACTTTAATTTTGGCTAAAATTTAAAAAGATACTATCATAAACAAATTCAAATTATGAAGCTTAAAGAGATTGCAAATCTAGTTCTTTTTAGTTTAATGGATCTACGCTAAATAATTTGAACATAATCAACAAATTAATGTTTCACATAAAGTTGAGAGTCGACCGATACACAAGCTCTATGCTTGGATTATAACGATTCAATAAATATGGAGGGACTAAAATAGTAGTAATATTCGAGCAAGAGGAGAAAAAAATTCTTCCAAATCATTGTTAATCCTCTTTTGAAACGAACCAAAGATGGAATTGCAATTTGTGAACCCACAAAAATAACGGAATTAATTTTTGTGGAACTTTAAGGGGCCGTTTGAGGTGACGAATAAGGTATAATAATCACAAGATAAAATGATCCTTTGGAGATATTAGTACATGCTATCCCATATACATGACGGGATAGCTTATCCCGGAATAGCTCATGTAGGGATTAGTACTTGTTCGCAACTAAACTACCCCTTGTATTTTAATTTTAGTCCAAAACGAATGCAAGCAAAACTAAGATCATAAAAATTGATAGAAGAGAAATCTTGATAATATAAAGCCAAAATATTACCAATGAGGATAAATACTACAATAAACAACCAAAACCCCTCTCAAAAAGATTCTATTTGATAGTTTGCAACTACTGCAACAACTTAAAACTTTCTCAATAAGGGAAATACTTGTTGATATTAATAATGATAAATAGCTTATATATTTCTTTTAAATTTATCAGATGACAAATCATTTGTCTTTGTTAACAGAAGAATTAACGAGCTTTGGATCAGTCTGATAAAAAACAATATCTCCATTGTCACTAACATAATGATCTTGCTTCATGCTTTTCACTAAATTTCCAACCAAGTGAAATGGAATTGGACCTGACTTCTTTGGCTCCCTATAATATTTCCCAAGAACTGGCTTTGCTGCTTTTGTCTATAACAAAAATATGAAATACATAAATAAATAAATTAACAAACAATTTAAGATTAAGATTAATAATGTGAAAGAAAATCGAACAGAAAAATACCGCTTCCACAAGGTGATAATGTGGTATCTGAGGGAAAAGATGGTGAATAACATGAGTTCCAATATCATGGTGAATATTATTAAAAACACCATAATCGCGATCAATAGTAGTTAATCCTCCTCTTAAATAACTCCACTCCTATTTTCCAAAAAAGTAAACAAAAATAATATTAAAATTTCTATTAGACAACATGAAATTTGAACATAGAAAAAGATTAAGATTTAAGTTAGATATACAGGACCTTGCCGCGATACCAAGGCAACTTTTGTTCATGGCCATGGTGGTGCAAATATGTCACAAAATCCAACCACATCACAAAAACCTGACAACCAATAAAATAAAATAAAAGTCAGGCCTAGTGGATCATAATATAGGAACATCTCATAAATTGTAGTAATAACTTACAGTATAAAATTATTTGACACTAGCACAACCAACATTTATGATAGAGGGACCCTTGCTGACATAATAAATTTCAACATGACAATAAATTGGTCCATCTATGGAAATATATTAGAAATAGTATCTTCATGAAAATGACCAACCATATAAAGGAAACCCATAAAACTTAAAATGTCGTACACTTCAATGGAAAATTATAATTCAAATCGTCAATCAAATGACCAACCATAAAGGGAACACCATAAAGCCTAAAGAGTCGTTTGATAGGGTGTATAAGAATAACACAAAATATAATATATTAATAATGCTTGCATTTTTCTTATGCAGTATTATGTTTGGTGTATTAAAAATAACATTAATTGCATAATTTCTAAAAAAAATATTTTTTTATAAAATTATCCTTCATAAATATGGTGAAAAGGATATGAAAAAGATTTTAAAGAACAATTGTGACTTTAACCATATTAATGCATTTATTAGATTCATTGCATTACTAATACCAAGAATTTTCATGCATTACTAATACACTCCTTAATACCAAATAAAGTAATACATAGGATGAAAAAGTACACCAAACAAGATATTAATAATACACAAAACTAATACAAATATTATTTTTTTAATACACTATACCAAACGACCCCTAACTAGCTTATCCTATATACAACTTTTTACACCTACTAAAGACAGCAACAACAACAAACACCAAGTAAATTAATAAGTGGGGTATGAAAAAAGTGTGTATGCATCAATCCACCTAACTCGAGAAAGTAGAGAGACGGCTTACTATCACCATTTTGGCTAATAAAAGGTTAAGAGCCAAATTGTAGCGACAAGAACAACTAACTCATTTATGATCGTGGTCCATGACTGACTAAATAAATACATTATCTACCCAAATATAAGAAAATTGAAGGATAAAATTTAAGAACTAACCATAAGGTAACACAGTAAAGCTTAAGAAGATGGAGAGAGCCAATGACAAAGCGAAAAAATGGAAAAGGCAACTTTTGACAACTTATAAAGACTATAATAACAAACAAAAGAATTTAATAAGTAGGGTACGATGGGGATATCATGTATGCAATCTTTCACATTACTCGAGAAACTAGAGAGACAATTACTTAAAAACTCATTAATGATCGTGGTCAATGACAATAAAATGAATACATCATCTACCAAAACATATATGACAATTTAATGATAATAATTGAGAACGACTAACCATATAGGGAACCCCGTAAAGCTTAAGCAGTTGGAGAGAGCCGATAACAGAGTTTAGATAGTAGAGGAGAGCAACCATGATAGACCAGCACAAAGTAGATATAACCACAAATTTTCTCTCATGAGGTTGAAACAAATCACTAAAGGGACTAAAATGAGAACCCTTTTTCCCAGGACTTCTACTAATCTGCATAACCAAATAAACACAAACACGAATTAAGAGAAAATATAAGCCATTAATTACATAACAAAAATATGGAAAATCACCAACAAAAAAATTATTACCAGGTATATTGGATAAGCTAATAGAGGGAATGGAATCTTGAACCTAAAAAATTTTGTTGCAAAATCAAGATCTTTGTATAGCTTTTCAGGCATCTGCAAGAAAGAAAACACATAGTTAATATTAAAATTAATTTGACTAATTTAATGTTAAGTTGAACAGACTCTTCGCTTTAGAGGTCACACCCGTGTCGGATACTCCAAAATAACACTACTTTTGGAAAATCCGACATACACCCATTGACATTTTCAAAGAGCCCGAGCAACATAGATCTAATGGCATAAACATTACCGGCACCCATGATTCATCAGCTTCAACATTTCCATGGTTCTGATGGTGAGTTTTATGACTAATTCTCCTGCAACAATTTATGAGGAAAAACAAAACATCAGCCTCAAGAAATTTGCATAAGATAATCATCGACACCGATGTTGTTCCAACTCAGCAAATATGCAACCATGTACGTTCTAAATCCTCCAAAAAAAGAGCAATTTTGTATGACCCGACTTGAGAGCAACAATATTAAAACGAGTTCGAGCAACATAGGCTGTCCACACTTACACAGGAGGACACTAAGCAGTCACAAGAACAACCTCAGACCACAAGGCAAGGCACTTAAGACTATTTAATTCTTCGAGGCAGTCAACAATAAACTCTTAAGGTCCAACCAGACAACATCGGGAACAAAGTCTCAAGAAACACCTCCAACGGCCACGTAACAATAGAAAATATAGATAACGAAATTGCAACATATTATGTTGCAATTGAATAACAGAACATACTGAACAAAGGGACGACAGAAAGTGAATTTCTAATTATCTCCCAAAAAAAAAAAGTAAAATAAAACATGACGCAAAAATAACACAAGAGAGAAGAGATGAAGAGAACAAACCATCCATGATAAGGCACAAGGATAAAAGAATGAAGAATGTGTCCGACCACACTATTTAAAAATGCACTGTCAGAAAAGCTTCCATGACCACTGCAAATAAAAATAAACACCATATTAAAAAACCCAACAAGACAATTAAAATAATACAATAACACAACAACTACATACCAAATATAGTACTAGCTAATAACGTACCAATCATGACCAAGAACAAAGAATGCCCAAAACATTGTGCCCTGTAACACCCAATAGACTGGCCAGAATTTCCAACTATCCAAGTAAATTGCTAGGGCAAGTAATGCAGACACTACAACGACATCTCTGAGCACATAACTTAGGGATCTCCAGGGATCTTTAACCCAACAATGCTTCGGAATTGCAGCACGAATTTCAGATAACTTAAAAGGAGGAAATGCACTTGGATCAAATTCCAACACCTTCTCATCGTTGGGAGAAACAAAATCCACTCCAAGAGACCCCATTGGTGTCAACAACCCCGTCTAGTCTGAAAAAAAAATTGTACAGGGATCACTACAGCAGGCACGCAATCCAACATTAAATTACACTAAAAGAAAAATGCGTTCGTAAGACATAAATGTATTAATTCAAATCAAATCAAAAATTCTAAAACAATTATCACAGTTAGACACATTCTAAATAATTTCATGCGAACATAACAATCATGCAGGGAAGAAAATACATCATGCAGAGCAACATTTGCAGCGTCAAGCGTTACGTTAACGTAGCCAACAGCCAGAAAAGTGTTGGAAGTAGTACTATAAAGATGGTCAGACACACAGTAGAGGTACCTAATGCTGGAAATACGCCACACAAGATTAAAGAAAAATAAGTAGTATCATATTCCAAAATTTTTGGCTCAAAGCAAGCATTTGTCGTATGTAGTAACTAGTGCCTAATAGGGCAGCAGGCGGCTGACAGTAGAGTTACTTGGGCTTTGGTAGGTTTGGGCAGAAGTTGAAAATGGAAATATCAAAAAGGGATAGGCCCAAGTAGTAGAGTTGGGTTGAAAAAGGATACGAGTGTTACTTTGAGCCAAATAAAAAGATTTAGCAATTCAGTGCACAAGATTTTTTTTTTGTATAATTCAGATCACTGAAGTCTTGACTGCTGTAAAACGAACACTGAATCAAAGAATCAACTTTAGCATAGACAAGACCATAACATAACCGAAAAATTGAAACCAAAGAACAACACTAGTTTGATCCAGGATCTTTTAATAACCACGCCCAATCCTAGGAGAAGGGGCGGAGAATAGTAGGACCAACTTCAAGTAGGTCTAATCGTGCAGTAAATTAATTAGATGTTAAATCTCCTTTTAACTTAGTGTGAACTTCTACATTTTCCGAACCACTTTATTAAAAATCCAAACAAGACGGGGCATATTAGGAAAAAATCCAATGCCATGTGGTTTGGTAGCAATGTCTCTAATTTTTAACTTACTACAACAACAACAACAACTTCACAACTTTATAGGTGCGTGCAACTTTGACCTTCTTAAAAATAGCTACTCACATCAGACTCTAAATCTTGAATTCGCTATGATAATAAAGAGGATAGCGACACATAAATAAAGAGAAGAACCCACCGTCTCTAAAAAAAGATAGGCCACAAAAGCAAGAAAAACACAAGAATAAAGAAAACACTTTTGAGATATTTTACAAAAGAATCAATTCTAACTGAACCAGAATATAAGCAACAAAAAACGAAGTGTAAAATGAATGGTTGTTATAAGAGGTACAAGGTGGGATATCACACGGATAAATTTTTTATCATATTTAGTTGATGGTATAAATTTATATTGGAACTAAATTATATCATCAATCAAATATGGTATAAGGCTAATACCAAATTTAGTCTTGGTATAACCCATTACCCATCTTATCCCACTACACCAAAAATGATCTCAAGTGGCAATTAATTAACGACAATAGCTTAATTGCCACTAAATATGTATTTTAGTGACATATACTAGTGACAATTACATTGTAGCTTTCTTTGTAAATACCCCTAAAGCATATAGCAACATTGGATCCAATGACATTTAACTAATGCCGATACAAATTTTAACACTCTTGTTAAAGTGCATATTTATTGCCGCTAAAAGTTATTTTTGTTATAGTGTCCCATCAACGGGATTATTTTATACCAACTTCCTTATGGTATAAAATAATACAGAAATTATAATTCCAAGATAATTTAATCTACGTACCAAATGACCCATCACTTAGTGGCAGACACATGCAGCGTACACTATACTACTTATATAACATACAGGGGCGGCTCTATGCCTTGCCGAATTAGGCAACCGCCTTAGGCCCCCAAATTTGAGGGGCCTCGTTTCAATTTGTTTGTCTTTTTTTTTTGGGTATGTTTCGAAAAGAGTTTTTTTTTTTGGCCAACTTTTAATATTAACTTTCCATCTGACATGTTTAAGATCATAAGATTAAAGTATATTTTGGTGTATTCTTTATACATCTTTAGTTTAAGACTATAAGATTCAAAAATCTTCTTTACTTTCTTAAACTCCAAACTCTATGCCAAGTCTAATAGGCAAACAAATTGAAACGAAAGGAGTATCATTTGTAGAAAAAGTAGAAAAAAAAATACATATAAAAAAAAGAGAACTTTGCAACTCAAAATACTTTTCTAAGAAATATATTAACAAATTTGCATAATAAAAATTTAGAAGAATAAACTTTGAATTTAAAAAAATATTAATTTCTTTCAAAAAATTAAGGCCTCCAATTCATTTTTGGCTTTAGGCCACCAACTGACTTGAGCCGCCCCTGATAACATACTAGGGAAAAAAAACAAATAAAGCTACACATGAACGGTACAATTTTTAGAAAAAATTAACTCATTCAGTCAAAATAATTATAACCGCTAGTTAAATGCCGCTTTGGCTATTTGTTTAAAGAATAACTACATAGTGTAAGCCTACTAAAAAACATTAAAAAAAAGGCTTTTGACTTTTCAAGATTTCTGTTGCATAAAATTCAAGCTAGTAAATTTCAAATACCAAAGCACTAAAGAAAAAAATATAAACACCAACATTATGATAATCAAATTTCCCAAGCTCCTAAAACCACTAGAAAGATGAAAAAGTACAGCTTAAACAATTTCTTGAAGTTATTATTTACATATCAACATTAAACAAAGATAGAAGTGTTGTTCAAACAGGGAAGTTAATTATGTATCACACCATTGACGTAGCTACATTGACCCAATGATGGTCACTCAAATACCTTTCATCAAAAAAATTATATTATATATAGAGAAAATAATATTATGTATATAGTTCAGAAACAATTTTTAAGAAATATATCCTAAAGTTTTGAACACCCTTAACAAAATTCTTAACTTTGCCCCTATATATAACCACACTACAAGAATGTCAGATCAGTGAATTTCAGATACCGAATGCATGCTTAAAAGAAAACAAAGATAAACATTCTTTAAATAAGAAGAATAGTTATTTAAAAGAAATGCATATACACTACCTTAATATTTTGTCTTCACTTCAATTTGTGTGAGTTGTGAAAGAAATGTGAAGGAAGATTTATTTATATAAAATTTTAGTGAAATGAAAAGCCAATTTATAAGGCTATGTGAATTGGAAGAGACGTGATCGGTGGGTTGTGTATATTAATGAACATTCAATTCATTCAATAACCCTAGTACATCGTAGTTCCCTACTTGTGTAAATTCTTTTTGAAAAAAACAATAAAATTTTGCCTTTTTCCAGCCTAGAATACCATCAATTTTCTTCACACAAAACACCCTCTCTCTTCTTGTTTGGGTGGTTGTTACCTGTTGTATTGTACTGCGGCTGTCAAAATCAGCTCATCAAATTATGATTCGCTCAACTTTTTAGGTTCGAACGAATTATTGAGCGGTTTATTTTATGAGCTTACTCTATTTTGATATGCTTAATTTACATGAATTATATTGTACTATTATTTTAAATATAATATTTGATTTAATTGTTCACATTTTATGTAACGACCAATTAAGTGTGGTTGTGTTAGTATTTTTTTTATTTTATTTTTGTATTATATCGTTAATTTTATTGTTATGTGACAACAAAAAATCACATTTTATGTAACGATCGATTAGGTATGTAACGAAAAATCACATTTTAATAATCTTATTTTATGCTTTACTTTTTTTTTCTTTTATAATAACTCTATCCCATATTTTTTTTTTTTTTTGTATATATTGTAAGTAATTGTTTGAATATATATGTATATATATAATTTAAAATAATTTTGGCCAATTCCTACTTTAGCCATTATATGATATTAGTGGTAGAATGGCTCTTGATTCAAATCGTTTGACTAAAGAATGTATCAATAACCGAGGTGAAATTAGACCATTTACTCCCTTCGTCCGTCTTTATTTATTTACTTTTTTATTTTGGGATATCTAATAATATTTGTCCAGTTTGAAAAATCAATACATAATTTACCTTTTTTTTCCCATTTTACCTTTAAATTAAATACTATCCATCCCTCATTGCATTTTTCAAAATAAAAAATTTATTATATTCAAAGGGTAATATAGTAAAATCACCTCTCTATTTATTGTTTCTTAAGGTATGTGCCAAGTCAAAAGTGGACAAGTAAAGATGAACGGAGGGAGTATAATGTAGGAGTAATCAAGAAAGTTATTTGACTAATTATCCCTTTTCTCTTAAAAAATAGTTAAGGATCAGAATCACACCTCAATTATTTCCGTATTTTGAGTTTCATACCTGAACAATTGAGAATGTGAGTTTTCTACCTGAATTATTACCTAATTGTTAGTGAAATACAGCAAAGCATCAACTAGACCAAGTGTTTGTCTATAAATGCTTCTAGACTCGTTTGGCCATAAAATTTTCGTCCATCTGACATATATAATGACTCTATTAACTAACATATTATTATTTTTTTCATATATTTTCTAATTTATTTCTTTAAGACCCTAAACTCTCTCCTTCCAAGTCAAAGATATCAACGTCACACCTGATGAGACCACATATGAGAAAGTAGAGAAGAAGATGTCCGATGTCGTGATGGAGAATAAATTAATTTATACTATGATAATTTTTAATCTTTAGCCATAACTTTCCTCCGTTCGCTTTTACTTGTCACTTTGACATGACACACCTATTAAGAAAATAATAATTGGTATAGTGACTTTACCAAATTGCCCCTATTAATTACTCCTTCTGTCCCAATTTATATGATATAATTTCCTTTTTAGTCAGTCCCAAAAAGAATGACACATTTCTATATTTGGTAACAATTTAATTTTAAAATACTCACTTTACCCTCAATGAAATGATTTACAACCACACAAATATCTATGACTCATTTTAGACTACAAGTTTCAAAAGTCTTCCTTTCTTTCTTAAACTCCGTGCCAAGTCAAAGTACATCACATAAATTGGGACGGAGGGAGTAATGTTTAGTAATAAGTATTGAAAAATGATTTGGGAAGTAATTAATGCTAAAGATAAAATATGAAAAAAAAAATTCTTTTCTTGATTTGTTAAAAATGACAAGTAAAAATGAAAATTAAATTAGAAAAATAATGACAAGTAAATCTAAATGAAGAGAATATTTAAATTTGCCTCGATGAAATTGCTTTTCCACCTGAAGTGCAACCTGCCATAATCTTTAAACAAAAGAAAAAGTATTGTACACAAACCATCATACTATTAGAACTCCTAATGACTATTCGGATTCGGGATATGTGCAACTTAGCAGTAAACGAAGTCCTCAACGAAAAGTTAGTTTGAATTAAAGATTCATGTACTTGAAAATTCCAACAATCAACAAAAGATAAAAATGTAGTAGAGGGAAGCAAAATAATGCAAACACAAAGTTTCAAACTGAAAAAGTTTGACTCCAATTAATGAAAAATTGAATTAAAAAGCATCAAAGGAAAAAATTGTCGATCCAAAATTATCAACATTTACCACCAAAATCAATCCTAATAAAAGAAGATAACTAATATTCCCAATGCTATAATAAATATAGTTATAACTTACAACACAAATTACCAAATTTCATCACTTCAATTAGATTTGAACATTCGAGATCCGGGGAAATGGATAGTTTCAACTATCTTAGGGCTTTAATTCAGGGAAGTGGGGGCATTGATGATGATGTCACATTTTGTATTGGTATGTTGTATGGGGCAGAGTGGTGGTCAGTCAAGAACTCTCATGTTCAGAAAATGCATGTTATGAAAATAAGAATTCTAAGATGGATGTATGAACATACTAAGAGCAATACGATTAGGAATGAGGATATCTACGACAAGGTGGGAGTGGCCTCCGTGGTGGATAAGATAAGGTAAGAGAAACTGAGATGGTTTGAGCATGTGAAGAGAAGATGCACAAATATTCCATTGAGGAGGTGCAAGAGGTTGGATGTAGTAGGTATGAGGAGAGGTAGACCAAAAAAGTATTAGGGAGAGGTGATTAGACAAGACATGTCACAACTTGAACTTATCAAGGACATGAACTTAGATAGGAGGGTGTGGAGATCGTGTATTAGGTAGAAGGTTAGTAGGTAGTCAAGTAATAATCTTGCTTTTCGATAGGTTAAGGCCTGACATACCTGTCGTAGTACTAGCCTTATTCTTATAGAGTCTTGCTTTTGATTTCTATCGCCACCTATTGTCTCTTGTGTTTCGATTATCACACTATTTTATTATTGTTGTTACTGTTTGCTTATTAGTTGCTATGTCTTCTTCCTTTTTGTATCTACTATGATTTGCTACACTCGAGTTGGGGATCTTTCGGAAACAGCTTCTCTGCCTCTACGAGGTAGTTATAAGATCTACATACACTCTAACCTTTCCACACTCTATTTATGAGATTTCACTGAATTTGTTATTGTTGTTATCAGAAATTAGTTAGGAAGTTTAATTAGCACAATCTACAAATTAAGAAACTGAAGTAATTGCCCTATACTCTAATTAGACACTATCCTTAAGTAGATTCAATGGATATTATAGATGTGCTAGCTACACCAAAATTATTATATCCCCTCCGTCCTATTTTATATGACATTTTTTTTTTTAGTCCATTTCAAAAAGAATGTCATCTTACTATTATTAATAACAATTTAGCTTTAAAATTTCCCTTTTACTCTTAATGAAATGATTTACAACCACACAATATCTAAGGATTATTTTAGACCACAAATTTCAAAAGTTTTTATTTATGCAAGTTAAATGGTGCCACATAAAATGGAAGAGAGAGTAGTTTACTAGGATGGTTATAGTCTACCAATGATCTATTTGGTCAAACTTTTAAAATTACTACCTTGTTTTGAAAAATATTTTTTAAAAGTGCTTTCAAAAAGTACTTCGGTGAGAAGCAATTTGTATTTGATAAATAAATTTTAAAAAATACTTTTGCACATCAATAAGTGTTTGGCCAAGCTTTTTAAAAGTGCTTCTAGGTATATTTTTCTCAAAAATGTTTTTAAAAATGTGCTTTTTGGAAAAAAAAAAACTTTTTTAATTTCTGAAAAACACCTTTTGCTATTCCCCGAAAACTTTTATTTTTTCTCAAAAGATTGGCCACAAATCTCAATTTATTCACAATAAGCACTTTTTAAGAAAAATAAGCACTTTTGATTTTGCAAATGCTTGGTCAAACAGGCTATGATATAAATTACACTTGTTTATTAAATGTTTTTTTAGAATTGAATAATTTCTTTAATATTAAGGATATATATAGTTAAAACTAATTGTCAACTTTAGTCTTAAATTCTTAAAACGACAACTATTTTGTAATAAGTTTTTTTGAGCTAAAGTGACTATTAAGTTGAAATGGAGGCAAGGGGTATTTAGGTACAATGCCATGAGTTCACGCGAACCCATACTCCTTTCTCTAGATCATATATAACAAACTTACTTTTAAGAAATTATTTCAATATATATATATGTATGCATCCTAGCTTAAAGTGTCCTATGATGCAATAATTATTGGGTGTACCTCTTATTTACCCTAAAATAGATACATTTAACTGTATTACATAGTTTTAAGGACACGCAAATTGAGTTGACTGAGAAAATAGTAGAATGAATCAAAGTAAGTAATATAACAATAAGTACTTGAAATGAGATTAAGAAAGAGAATAAATAGATAAAGCCTAATTAGCCTAAATTTAGAGGTGTCCCTGATGAAGACGATTCCGGAATAGTTTCTAGCTAGAAGAACAACATAAGAATTGACATAAAAATAAATAAGTATCTTGATATTTTGCTAATAGACTTATAGTGTGTGAATCATCAATTGTTAAGCTTGGAATCAAATGCCCTTCAATTATGAAGGTCAAACTCCTTTTATAGGGATGAATCCTTAAGGTTTAATGGATGAAAATCATTCCCTTTTAGTTTATATTGGACAAGAAACTAAATGATGTTTAATTATGAGGAGTAACGACTGTTATTAATATTCGGAGTGGATCTATAACGATTGATCTCGTTAGTTTGGTTTTCTCTGAGTACTCATCTTTATATGGTCTTACCTCCTTGAAGTGAAACGTAGTTACCTTCTTCGGAACTTAAGGGGCAATCAATTTGGGCAAAGAAGTGAGAGCCAAGGTTCAGTTGTGGAAAACCAAGAGCATGGAAGCATGAGCCAATCAAAACCTCCTAGACAGCCTTGTAAACAATGTGAAATCAACCATATTTACTCAACTAACTTGACCACGTGTCTTGCACATATTTACTCCATACATCTCTACTAGTGAAATCAACCATTCAAATTTCACGCATGTCTTGTTATGTTTTTTTTTTTTGGAATTGAGTATGGGGTTACTTTTTCTTTTTTCATTCTTTCTTTGTTTGATTTATTCTTTCAAAATCCCACGTTCTATAAATTAAAATTCCAATTCTACTATTATCATCATAAATTTTAAATAGTTAGATCAACGTTTATACTTAAATTAGTTGCAATGGACGGTGTAGCATATAGTCAACTGACTTAGTTGGTCCCAATATTTTTGAATATTGACACACAGCAAGATATATGTGAAAATCACTAAAATTTTAAAAATAATTTAATTTTGTACCTACTAAAATTGAGTTAGTAGTAAGAAACGTAAAGTTTAAACCAATCAAATGTAAATTTTAAATTCGCCCTCTTCATTGTTCATAATTACCTATTCTTTTAAAATTTTAAATTCGCCTCTAATTATAGAAACTATTTATCTGCCGTCTCTTTCACGACTTGCCACTCCTAGAGAAAGATAGGTTAGGAATAGTATCTACCACGAAACTTTCCTATATGACATGCAGGGTCGAATCTATGTGTAAAAATTGAGTCACGAGAATCCATGGTCACCCGATAAAATTCGATAAATTACTTGTATAATTCATAAAATAATATCAACTATTAACGGAAGGAACCCGTGATCACATCTCAGGTGCTGCATTCTCGGCCTTTTTATGGACCGAGGTTCTTATTTTTTTATTTTTATTTTTTAAAAAGCACTATTCTAAGCTTAAAAAGTCCTAGGTGCTTGTTTTTTTACTAGGCTTATTTCACAAAGAACACAAGCAGTCACTTCCCACTTTTCACTTCCCAGCCATTGTCAATTAGTCAAAACGGATTGACAAAGATAAAATCGATATTCCATTCCTTTCTTTTTGTTTATGATTTCTCTTTATAGTAAGCAAACTAAAAAAAATCAAAATATCCAAAATACATGGGCTTTAACTTTAGGGTTTTCATAAAAAGATTAAGTTTTTTCCATTGTGTATTATAGGGAATCATCAAGAGCTAATTAGACGGTTATCTCAAACTCTTATATTTTACGGATGAATTGGATATTGGTAAAGTTTCATTTTACTTTAATTAAAGTTGAAAGGGGTAGAGTTCCTCTTTTTTATTATGAGCTTTTGATTCCTTATTCTCTAATGCAAAAGAGGTGTGATTCCTCTATCTTATTATGAATTTGCAAGGGTAAAGTCCCTTATTTTTGAATGTGAAAGGGGTATGATTCCTCTAATTTATTATGATATGCAATTTCCTTATTTTGAATGCAAAAGTGGTGTGATTCATCTATTTTATTGTAAATTTGCAAAGGTATGATTCCCTTATTTTTTAATGTGAAAGGGGTGTGATTCTCGTATTTTATTATGAATTTGCAATTGCTATGCTTGATACTTGATACTTAGAGATCTCAGTTACCAGTTTGATAGTTTCATTGCATATGCTCGAGAGTGTGATCCAAGTTTCTCAACTTGAAGGGAATTAAGGATGTTGCAATTATTATGACGAAAATGAAATTGGATTGAACTTGGTCTCTTGTTTATTTACGTGTGAAGCTGACATTGATTTTTTCTGTTGCTATTGCAAGTGTGGAAGAGCATTCTCCTCAATGAAGCTCATCAGAAATGATTTACATAATAACATTGATGAAGAATTTTTGAATGGTTGTTTAGTTTGTAAGATAGAGAGTAAGATGTCTGCAACCGCAAGTAATTATACTATTATAGATCGTTTCAAAATATGAAGTTTCTTCGAGTATAATTGTAAATTGATGATATTTTTTTATGATAATGCAATTAATTATCTTTTGCTTGCCAAGTTGTTGTCATTATAAACTTTTAGATCTTATCTTTAAAGTAATGATGCACCCGTCTTCTTGAAATCCTGGATTCGCCTCTGACGACATGTAGTGATGTGTTCCAATTGATCGATGATGATGTGTATATAATTAAAGGAGGTGAAACATTTTATGTGACAACATAATAAGTGTTTGAGAACACATTAATTGGAGCAGATCATAGTTCAAGTATCTAAATATAATATACAAGAACATTTAAGAGATTATCAATGTATTCAACCTTAATATTATGAAGCTAAATCCAAAGGAAAATTTCTTAATAGTCCCTCAAGTTCTTTTTCTTATATTATTAACTCTTCACATTCCAAGTCTTTCACGTATTTCCTAACATGAAAAAAATGGTTTTAATTACTTCTTCGTCCATCTTTACTGATTCAGTATATTAAAAATAGTAGTTCAACTTTACTTGTCTAATTTAAAAAATTAAGAGATAATTTATCATTCCGTGTCTATTTTACCTTTATTATTAAATACAATTTATTTAGCAATATTTAAATGACTTATAATTATTAACGGTGATGTAATAAAATTATCCTTCTATTTATTATATTTCAAGAATATGCCAAGTTAACTATGAATAAGTAAAAATGGACGGAGGAAGTAACATGTTATGTTAGTTAAAGGTAATTTTACACACCTAATTACCAATTTTAAACGGTCTAATACTTTGGAAATCTTCCATGCATGCATATGTACCATGTTATGTTAGTTAGAGGTAGTTTCACACTTTTCTTGCACGATTATATAATGCCAATTGCCAATGCATAGTTCACGATTTCAATAAGTTTTTTTAGGGAAATGCATTAAATCATTCCTAATTAGTTAAAGATTTTTTGCAAGTTTATACGAGTAGAGTACTCTCTCCACCTCATTTTAGTTGGCTACCTTTTGTTTTGCATGATACTTAAGAAATCATAAATAAGATAATTAATTTTACTAATTTACCTTGATTCATATGGATATCAAGATCATTTATGAAAAATAAGCTCACTTTAATTCGTTTATGTTTCCAAAGAAAATTAAGTGTAGGGATAAAATGAATTTTTTTTAATTAGTTTTGTCTTAATTTAGTAAGTGAACATATAATTTACAGTAAGATGATCAACTAAAATGAGACAGAGGAAGTAGTAACTTTGGTGATGAACTTAATATTTTACAATTTAAATTTAGATATTTAAAAACTGTACGAAATTTCCTATATACAAGTTGCAATTTTCTCATGTCATTTTTTATTAGAAAATGTATTTTAAAATGTTAGTCAAACTTTACATAATTTAACTCTCGAGAAGTAACATATGACAATTAATTTGAAATAGAAGGAGTAGTTAGCAATTAACAGGAAAAAAATCAGGGATCTATCTAGCCAAGTACTCTAAAAAGGTATTCTCTTCAGTTGTTTTTATTTGTCCATAATAAAGTTTACAATTTCTTTTAGAAATAATAAGCATGAAAAGTCATCCAAAACTCACTATAATATTGTCAGCTTTCCAGTTACGTATTATAATTTGTTTGCAACTCTATTGATGAATTAAAATCCAAAATTTCTCCCATAAGAAGGAAAAAGAGGATTTTATTGCAATCCTCATTTATATATATATATATATATATAGATGATACAGTTTCAAATTTATTTCCTTTAAAATTAGAGTATTTACCATTCTCTCCGTTTCATATTCGTTGTCTACTTTTTTCTTCAGGTGTCACTTAAAAAATTATAAATAAGTTTTTTCTAATTTACCCCTTTAATTTTTTTTTTTTGAAACTTTACAAATTAGTTTACACTTTAAAAAAGAATTAATTGTAAGGATAAAATGGAAAAAAATTGATTAATTGTATCTTGATTTTGTAAATTGACAAGTACTCCCTTCGTCCAACAATACTTGTCCACTATTGACTTATCATACAACTTAAAAAAAATAATAGGAATAATTTTACTATATCACCCTTTGAATATAATAAATTTAATGTTTTGAGAAATACATTGAATAAAGAATAGTATTTAATACCAAGGGTAAAATGAATAAATTATCCATTGATTTTCCAAACTAAACAAGTATTGTTGGACATCTATTTCTAGTAATATCGACAAGTAAAGATGAACGGAGGGAGTAATTTGGGACAACTATTTTTAGTTGTGTAGACGACTAACATGGGATAAAGGGAGCACCTTTTTAATGTTTTTTGTTTTGTTCAAATATAAATACATACACACTTTTTCCATGATGAGTTAGCAAGAAAATCGAAACAATGGCTTAAGCCATTACGTGTAGACACTTAATTCAGAAATGTTATCTTCTAGTTCTTCCTTTTTATCTGAAATCGATTGATAGGATTCTATAATCACATGTGAAATTGATCCTTTGGCAAAATGTACCTGCCAACATGTGATTAGGATATATCTATATATATAAAGTTACGTACAAATCAACATCTATTAAATGGATGCTAGTATATTTTGTTTTTGTCATGCATTCCGTTATCGCTAAATTCTGATTTTGGTCTTTGTGATTTATAAGTAAGTACATTTGACATTCGATTAATTGAACCTGACCTAAACAAAGTAATAAAAGATGGGTGAAAATCGTTTACACCCCTCAACTTTACTTTAAAAATCAAATTCCCCCTCAATTTTGAGAAATAATCATTCTCCCCCCTTTTTCCTAATTGAATTTTTTAAAAGTTCTATTTTACCCTTACATTATCAACCATTATTTATTTTTTTAACTTCTTTAGAATAATATATACATAAAACAAATTTCCTATAAAAAAATATTAATATTGTCGAAAAAAGAGAAGTGAGAAATGTGAGATAAGAAAAATCCCACTGTTTACCCAACAATGATCTTCATACCTATAGAGATCTGGTCACAGGTGCGATACTATAGATGCGGTGAATCTTCCGCAACTGTGGAAGTCACTAGCCACACAACCCTCTGTAAGAGCAGCCCATGTTCCACGGAAGCAAGCTCGCTGACGTAGCAAAGCGTTGCAACTACAGCTCCGCCGATACAAATTAAACTCCACATGAGCGGGTAGTCCTTACCTAGCCTGTCTCCACAGGTGCGACCCCTACAGGAGCGACTTCCCTTGTGCAGCCAAGTTTTGCAAGTGTGGTTGTACCAAGCATCAACAACCCAACACCAACAACAACCAACATATCAAACATGAAATCGACCCCTAGAACTCACCCGGGACCCCACAAACCCAAATCAAATATGCTACCCAATTGGAAACGACATTCTAAACTCAATGGAATCGTCAAATCATCGAACAAAGATCGTCTGAACCAAATGTTGACCAAAGTCAAACATATGCCGTAAACTTTCAACTTTTCAACCAACTACTCAAAGTCCATCTGAACTCCTCAGACTCGAACCAAAGATTCTACTAACCCAAAATTCACATCCTGGAGCTAATAGAACTGTCGGATTCTTGTACGACCTCGTTACATCAAATACTAACTTAAGTCAATCATACGAACTTTCAAACCTTCCAAAATAAAAAATTTGCATGCTTCTTAATATCGACCATCTCGAAAATCATGTCACCCACACACAGAGGCCACAAGTACCATAAAACAACTACAGAAAGGGGTAAAATGGTCGAAATACATTAGAATTGAAAAATCACTATAAGGATTGTTACAATAGTACGTACATACATACATAATGCATGTAAAAGTAAAAACAATCATAAAAAATATCATTAGATTATGTAACAAACTTATAAAAGAATGATTCTATTTGTAATGTTAATGAATTTAAATAAGAATCTTTAAATACATAAATGAGTTAAAAATAAAATATTATATATAATATAAAAATGTTTTGTAGATGGAGGATTGAAAATAACAAGGGTAAAATAGGCATTACATATGATAAAGGGGGGAGAATGATTATTTTTTAAAGTTGAGGGGGGAGTTTGATCTTTAAATCAAAGTTGAGGGGTGTAAATGATTTTCATAGACTAGAAGTTGACACCATGAACGGAATGTGGTTGGCTTATCTCAGTTGAAATCAGTTACTGCCTCAATCTCAAACAAGATTAAATTGATCTTGTTGCAGTACTAGAAGAAGGAACTGCACATTTTGGTGAACTAACATCTAGTAAGATCAATGACCCATTTTCAGCTGTCATACCTCGTGAAACAAGTCTTTATAATCCAACGTCGCATGTTATGATCAAGATATAACACATACGTCTTATAATAAAACATGTAAAGGCGGAGCCATGATTTAAGGCTTGTGGGTTCGGTCTCTGTTGGGTTCTAAGAGTATTGTGAATGGAAAATGGAGGAAAGAAACATTGGAGGGAAAGTGAAATGTGTAGTTCACTTTTAAGATGTAAAGTTCTCCCACATGGATGGGATAAAGAAACATTCTTATGCATATATTGAGATGCATTCCTTCATGTGGATAGTGAGGCAAGAACTAAACAAGCCTCGCGCCATCGTCATCGTTGCTCGCTCTGCTTCGGCTTTGGATTTGTCAAATGATCGAGAGTATTTTTTGGACAAAATTCATTTGAAACTTAAAAAATAGTGATATTGTAATCCAAAAATCCGATAAGAAATGATATTTCTCCATTTACGGACACACACGAGCATGTGCGGGCGTATGTCACAATACACCTCGAAGGGAAGCGACTCACTGTTTCATGCAAAAAGGATGACCTACGCGCGCAGGTCGTCACTTGCGGACGCAGGTGAGCTTCGCAGAGAGCGGAAAAGATTCTGGAAATCATCAAACGACGACCTGCGGCCGCATGTCGCCACCTGCGGGCACAGGTGGGGTCCGCAGGTTAAGTGATGTTTTAGAAAGTTGTCTCTTTTCATGAACCATTATTTCTTTTAGGAAGCAACTCTTTGTGGCTATAAATATCTGATTTTTCCTTAGGTATTAGTACGAAATTTTGTAAAAGAAAAACACTCTCTTCTTTTGAAAAACTCAAGTGTGATCATCAAATCATTGAGTGCGTTCGAAGTTCGGTAGAATTTGAGGTACCACTATTATACTGAAGTGAATCATTCTATCCTGGGAGGAAAGATTCCATAACCTCGGGTACTTGAGGCGAATAAATTCCTTAAGTACACACCGTGAATTCGGTGGACTTGATTCTATATTTCTGTTTCATCTTTTTTCTTACGGTTTTGCTATTTTCCAAAACATAGTAGAAACTTCATTTTGGTAGTTCATTATTGTTGAACTTGTGTTTGAAGTTGTTGAACTTCTTGGTTGTTCTTGAACTTAGAGTTGAAGTTCTTGTTGTTTAAATACATATAGTTGTACCCGAAAACAACAATCTTAAGGAATTTATAATCTGTATTTTTGATTTTTGAAGATTAAAACCATTTGGTTTTCTACTCTGTCTGAACTTGATAAGTGATTTGAAGATATAAAAACTTCATCACTAGTCAAAGATCATTCGGTTGACGATTTGAAGAATATAAAAACTTCGTCGTTAGACTAGAAACAAGTTGTTTAAAGTATTAAAACTTTATTGTTAGTATTTGTAATACTAAGTTGGTTGTCTCTTTGTGACAACAAAATGACTAATGAATTTCAAGTCAATTATGGAACGACGAATGTTGCAGCAATAAACATTGCTACTTCAAGTCGTACGAATGCTGCTCATGCCATGGCACCGGTGGAAAAACCAAAAAAAAAATTTGGTGTTGATTTCAAATGTTGGCAGCAGAAGATGTTCTTTTATCTGACTACTTTGAGTCTGAAAAAGTTCATCACAGAAAGCGTTCCTGAATTATCGAAAGAAACTTCGAAAAAGGATCGCTTTGTAGTAACTGGAGCTTGGAAGCACTAAGATTTTTTATGTAAGAATTACATATTGAGTGGCCTACAAGATGACCTATACAATGTGTATATCATGATAAAGGCCTCAAAGAGCCTCATATGCTTTAGAAAAGAAGTACAAAACAGAGGACGCCGGAATGAAGAAATTTATTATTGCCAAATTTTTGGACTTTAAGATGGCAGAGAACAAAGCTGTAGTTACCCAAGTCCCGGAGTTGCAAGTCATTATTCACGACATCCTTGCAGAAGGTATAATTTTAGATAATGCCTTTGTTAAACATTTTAAGAATGTTATTAATGTTCACTTAACCTCTATTGTAGGTTTGGTTGTGAACGATGCTTTTCAAGTAGCTGCGATAATCGAGAAGTTACCACTTTTGTGGAAGAACTCTAAAAACTACTTAAAGCATAAGCATAAGAAAATGTCAGTTGAAGATCTCATTGTGAGGTTGAGGATTAAAGAAGACAATAAGGCAGCTGAGATGAGATCTCGTGGCAACTCTATAATAAATGGAGCAAATATTATGGAAGATGATCCCAACAAATCAAAGAAGAAAAAGAAAGCACAAGCACAACAAGGCAATCCTCCTAAGAATAAATTCAAAGGAAATTGCTTTAATTGTGGATAAGCTGGCCACAAGTTTGTTGATTGTCTGGCTCCAAAGAAGGGTAAGAAAAAGGACCAAGCAAACATGGTTGAATCCAAACAAGAAATGGACAATCTGTGTGCTATGTTCTAGGAATGCAATCTTGTTGGAAATCCTAGAGAGTGGTGGATTGATTCAGGTGCCACCCGTCACGTGTGTGCCAATAAAGAACTATTTGCATCATTTGCTCCGGCTCAAGATGATTAGAAGATATTTATGGCCAACTCCGCTATGACAAAGGTTGAAGGAATGGGCAAGGTTTGCTTGAAGATGACATCAGGCAAGGTGGTGATACTAAACAATGCCCTTCATGTTCCGGAGTTGATAAAGAACTTGGTTTCTACTTCACTTCTAACTAAGAATGGTTTCAAATGTGTATTTATTTCCGACAAAGTTGTAACTAGTAAGAATGAAGTGTATGTAGGCAAAGATTACCTCACCGAGGGCCTTTTTAAGATCAATGTAATGAATATTGATATGAATAAAAGTTTTGGTTCTTCTTACTTACTTGAGTCAAATGATTTATGGCATGAATGTTTAGGACATGTCAATCATAAAACCTTGCGAAAACTGATTAACTTGGAAGTTTTGCCTAGCTTTGAGTGCAGTAAATCAAAGTGTCAAACATGTGTTGAATCTAAGTATGCTAAGCATCCGTATAAGTCTATTGCAAGGAATTCCAATCCCTTAGACTTAATTCACACAGACATTTGTGGTATGAAGCCATCTCATGGTGGGAAAAAGTATTTCATAACTTTTATCGATGATTGCACTAGATTTTGTTATGTCTATTTGCTGAATAGTAAGGATGAGTAATAGATGCATTTAGGCATTATAAAACTGAAGTTGAAAATCAGTTGGATAAAAAGATCAAAATGATAAGAAGTGATAGGGGTGGAGAATATGAATCTCCTTTTGTGGAGATATGTTTAGAAAATAGAATTGTCCATCAAACTACGGCCTCGTATTTACCTCAATCAAATGAAATTGCAGAAAGAAAAAATCGAACATTGAAGGAAATGATGAATGCCTTACTAATAAATTCAGGTTTACCGCAAAACTTGTGGGGGGATGCTATCCTTACAGCTAATCTCATACTCAATAAAGTGCCTCATGGAAAGACACAATCTATTCCATATAAGAAATGGAAAGAAAGGAAACCCAGCTTGAAATATTTCAAAGTGTGGGGGTGTCTAGCCAAAGTCCAAGTTTCTATACCTAAAAGGTTGAAAATAGGACCAAAGACTGTGGACTGTGTTTTCATCGGATATGCTACAAATAGTAAAGCTTGTCAATTTTTGGTTCCTAAATCCAAACATTCGGATATCCATGATAATACGGTAATTGAATCAGATAATGCTGAGTTGTTTGAACACATTTATCCGTATAAGTCTCGAAATGAATTATCGAGTGAAGGGTCTAAACGACCTAGGGATGAACCAAGGGAGAATGTACTTAATGAAGATAATCCAAGGCGTAGTAAGCGACAAAGAACGTCGACTTTCTTCGAATCAGATTTTGTAACATTTCTTCTTGAAAATGAACCTCTAACGTTTAAAGAAGTGATGTCGTCTGCGGAATCATCCTTTTGGAAAGAGGCTGTCAATAGTAAGATTGATTTAATCTTGAGCAACCATACTTGGGAGTTGGTTGATCTTCCTCCAGGAAATAAACCTTTAGGTTCTAAATGGATCTTCAAAAGGAAAATAAAAGTTGATGGTACTATTGACAAATACTAGGCAAGACTTGTAGTGAAAGGCTTTAGACAAAAAGAAGGTCTTGACTATTTTGACACATACTCGCCAGTAACAAGGATATCGTTCATTCGGATGTTGGTTGTATTAGCTGCCGTATATGGTCTTGAAATCCATCAAATGGATGTGAAAACTGCATTCTTAAATGGAGAATTGGAGGAAGAAATTTACATAGAACAACCCGAGGGTTTTGTAGTTCCTGATAAAGAAAGAAAAGTGTGCAAACTTGTTATGTCTCTTTATGGACTAAAACAAGCACCCAAATAATGGCATGCAAAGTTTGACCAAATCATGTTGGCAAAATGATTCAAAATAAATAAATGTGATAAATGTGTTTACATTAAAGACACTCCAAATCACAAAGTCATTGTTTGTTTATACGTGGATGATATGTTGATCATCAGTAGAGACATTTCTGACATAAATGCTACGAAACGAATGCTTGAGAGCAAGTTTGATATGAAAGACTTTGGAGTTGCGGATGTGATCTTAGGGATAAGAATTCATAGAAATCCATAAGGATTGACATTGTCACAGTCTCATTATATTGAAAAGGTACTTGACAAGCTCAAGTATTTGGATTTCAATATTGCCAAGACTCCATTAGATGTGAGCTTTGCACTTCAAAAGAATGAAGGTGAAAGTGAGTCACAATTGGATTATGCAAGAGTGTTGGGAAGTTTGATGTATATCATGAATTGTGCACGACCGGATATAGCATGTGTTATTAGTAAACTAAGTCGGTACACGAGTAATCTCAATCAAACTCTTTGGATGGCAATGAAAAGAGTTTTGGGGTATCTAAAACATATTCAAGTCTATGCTTTGCATTATAACAAATATCTTGCGGTAATTGAAGGATATAGTGATGCAAATTGGATCACCAGATCAAATGAAGTAAAATCCACAAGTGGATATGTGTTTACTTTAGGTTGAGGAACAGTCTCTTGAAAATCATCCAAACAGACCTGTATTGCTCGCTCTACAATGGAATTTGAATTTATCGCATTAGATAAAGCCGGCGAAGAAGCTGAATAGCTCTAAAATTTCTTGGAATATATTCCTTATTGTCCCAAACCTTTGGCACCAGTATGCATACATTGTAATAGCCAAGTTGCGATAGGTAGGGCAGGGAGCATGATGTACAACGGTAAATCTCGTCATATAAGACGGAGACATAATACCGTTAGAGAAATTCTCTCTAGTGGAATTATCACGATTGATTATGTAAAGTTAAAGGATGATGTGTCGGATCCACTTACAAAAGGCCTATCTAGAGAGGGAATTGAGAAATCATCGAAGGGAATGGGTTTAAGGCCTTGGAAAAGTCATCACAAAGGTAACTCTACCTAGCGGACTGGAGATCCCAAGAGCTAGGTTCAAGAAGATTAAACAAAGTTGTGATTGACGGTTCAACATTGTCAATTGACTCAACCCGTTCTCATGATAAAGACAATGTTCAGGAAACAAGGATGAGACTTATGGTTGGAAGTCTTTTAATGGTTTCTAAGTTTGGTAGATTTGACCCAATAGTTTGATCTATAGGATTTAAATGTTTAAGAATTGCCTATATGAGAGTGAAGTGGAATTCGCTTTAAGGAGAATGATAGTAAAGGTCTATTCTCTACGCTCTCATGAAACCAGACAGTGTTCATGGCTGAAACTAACAAAACCGAGAGAATCATAAATGGTAAAAGGATGATTGTGTGACTTATGTTGTCTAGGTGTACATTAAAGTTCGAAGGTTCAACGATATCATATCTACCGACTGACTGAGTGCATCCGATACAAGTTCACTATGAAAAGTTCAAAGGGAAACCTACTTATCCAAATGCAATTAGTCTTAGCTTGTTGATCACACACTTGTCCATAAATTCTTTATTGAAATAGCCATTCCCATTCATGTGGGGGATTGTTGGGTTTTAAGTGTATTGTGAATGGAAAATGGAGGGAAGAAACATTGGAGGGAAAATGAAATGTGTAGTTCACTTTTAAGATGTAAAATTCTCCCACATTGATGGAAAAAAAAAACATTCTTATGCATATATTGAGATGCATTCCTTCATGTGGATAGTGATGCAAGAACTAGACAAGCCTTGCGTCGTCGTTGTCGTCGCTCGCTCGGCTCGGCTTCGGCTTTGGATTTGGATTTGTCAAATGATCAATCGAGAGATTATCTTTTTGGGCAAAATTCATTTAAAACTTGAAAAATAGTGAAATTGTAATCCAAAATGCCGATAAGAAATGATATTTCTCCATTTACGGACGCACTCGAGCATGTGCGAATGCATGTCATGATGCACCTCGAAGAGAAGCGACACACTGTTTCACGCAAAAAGGACGACTTGCGCGCGCAGGTGAGCTTTGCAGAGAGCAGGACAAATTTTGGAAATCGTCAAATGACAACCTGCGGCCGCATGTAGCCACCTGCGGGTGCAGGTGGGGTCCGCAGGTCAAGTGACATTTCAGAAAGTTGTCTCTTTTCATGAACCATTATTTCTTTTCGAAAGTAACTCTTTGTGGCTATAAATACCTGATTTTTCCTCAGGTATTAGTATGAAATTTTGTAAAAGAAAAACACTCTCTTCTTCTTGAAAAACTCATGTGTGATCATCAAATCATTGAGTGCGTTCGAAGTTCGGTAGAATTTGAGGTACCACTATTCTACTGAAGTGAATCATTTTATCCTGGGAGAAAAGATTCTGTAACCTCGGGTACTTGAGGGGAATAAATTTCTTAAGGACACACCGTGAATTCGGTGGACTTGATTCTACATTTCTGTTTCATCTCCTTTCTTACGATTTTGCTATTTTCTAGAAAATAGTAGAAACTTCATTTTGATAGTTCATTGTTGTTGAACTTGTGTTTGAAGTTGTTGAACTTCTTGGTTGTTCTTGAACTTAAAGTTGAAGTTCTTGTTGTTTAAATACAGATAGTTGTATCCGAAAACAGCAGTCTCAAGCTAAGGCATAACAACCCTCAAACTAACTAACAATTCAGTCTCAAGCTAAGGCATAACAACAGTCAAACTAACTAACAAGTGATAAATTCTGAAATTCAACCCATAGAGGGAGTATGAGAGAATGCAGAATTGAGAAATTGTATTGAATTAAATGAGAGATCTCTCTGTACATGTATTTATAGACTAACTGTCAGAGTGACAGGCTATGTACAACTGTCATCCACTCACTAACTAACAACCCATTCCACTAACTAACCAATCATTGAAACAATTAATAATTAATATCTTCTAACTACTTTAATCATAACAGAAAATAGCTACTAACTAATTCAACACTAATGAGCTGCTAAGTGATCCCAATATCTTCTTTACTCCCCCTCAAACTAGGTGGACTAAACACATTTAGAACACCAAGTTTGGACAAAAGAGTAGCATGTTGAGTGCCTCCCAATGCTTTGGTCAAGATGTCAGCTTGCTGATCTTTGGTAGAAATGTAGATGGTCTGAATAAGCCTTTGCTGAATCTTCTCCCTGATAAAGTGACAATCCAACTCTATGTGCTTAGTTCTTTCATGAAAAACTGGATTAGCTGCAATTTGAATTGCAGCCTTACTATCACAATACACTAAAACTGGCTCTTCCAACTGTATCTCCAATTCCTTAAACAGGTTTGTCACCCAAATAATTTCAGCAGTCAAGGAGGCCAAACTTTTGTATTCTGCTTCTGCAGAACTCCTAGACACTGTGGCCTGCTTCTTGGATTTCCAGCAAATTAGGGAATTTCCAGTTTCAACAAATATCCAGTGACTGATCTTCGTGTGTTGGGACAAGCAGCCCAGTCTGCATCACAGAATCCAATCAATTGTCTGCTCTTCTCAGATGTCATTAATAAGCCCAAACCAGGCTGATTTTTGATGTATCTGATGACTCTTAAGGTTGCATTCCAGTGTGCTATCTTGGGTTTTTGCATAAATTGGGAGTAAGTGCTGGTTTTTCGGCTGCAAGTCCAGCCTCAATAATCAGTTCCAGTGCATATTTTCTCTGGTTCATCAATATCCTTTTCTGTGATCTACTGAATTCAATTCCAAGAAATTTTTTTAACTCACCAAGATCCTTGATCTTAAACTTGCTATGCAAGACTGCTTGAGTCTCTTGAATCAGACTCATATCATTACCTGTAATTAACAAATCATCAACATATACTAAGATCACCACTAAGATGGATCCTCTCTTCTTTGTGAATAAGGAATAGTCTAAGTGACTTTGTGAATATCCTGAGTCAAGTAAGGCTTCAGATAGCTTGCAATTTCATTGTCTTGATGCCTGTTTGAGGCCATAAAGTGACTTGAAAAGTTTACAAACCACATGTTGCTCCCCCTGAATAGGTAAACCCTGTGGCACTTCCATATATACTTCTTCAGTTAAATCACCTTGCAAGAATGCATTATAAACATCCATTTGAAAATTTTCCAATTTTCAGGTGCAGCTATAGCAATAATTGCTCTAACTGTTATCATTTTCACCACAGGTGAAAAGGTTTCGTGGTAATCAATCCCAACTGTTTGGTTGTATCCCTTAGCAACCAATCTTGCTTTATACCTCTCAACTGTTCCATCTGCCTGATATTTAATTTTGAATACCTATTTACAGCCTATGGCAGACTTTCCTTTTCGCAATTCCACAATTTTCCAAGTACCATTATCCTTGAGGGCTTGCAATTCCTGTTGCATTGCCTCAACCCACCTTTTGTCAGTAACTGCCTCTTCATAAGATCTAGGTTCTGTATCCTGAGAAAACTTGCTAAGACAAGTCTTGTAGTGATGAGACAAATTCTGGTAAGTGAAGTTGTTTGCCAGTGGATGTGTCACCTTTGATCTCCCAGCAGTAGTAACATAATCCTGAAGCCAAATAGGTGGAACTACAGCTCTTGTTGATGTCCTTCTATTGCTTGATGATACCACTTGATCACTAGTTGGTGCAGGAGTGATACTAGGTGCAGGAACTGCATAATGATCTGGTACTTCCACTAGGGGCTCATCAATATGATGAGTGGCAACTTCCTGATTCTCAGTTGGTGATGTGAACTCTGCCTTATTATTGAACTGTGGAGCTTCAGGTAGCTGTAAGTCTACTGCAGGTATGGAGTTAGGTTCTGCATCTTGGAAATTGCTGGGAAACAAAGGAATTTGCTGCTGATGTGAGTTCTTAAAAGGAAACACCTCCTCCTTGAACACAACATCCCTACTTACTACAAACTTTCTGTCAGTGAGATCATACAACAAGTAACCTTTTTGAGTTATGGAATACCCCATCATCACACATGCAATGGATCTAGCAGAGAACTTACCACCTTTCACAAGTCTAGTAGCATAACATAGACAACTAAGAGTTCTTAAGTAGTCAAGCTTTGGCTTGTGTTTGTGAAACACTTCATAAGGTGATTTCCCTTTCAACACAGGTGTTGGTAGTCTGTTGATCAAATAGACAGCTGATAAAACACACTCACTCCAAAATCTGAGAGGAATACCTCCTTGAAATCTCAAGGCTCTTGCTACCTTCAATATGTGTCTGTGCTTCCTCTCCACCACTCCATTTTGTTGTGGAGTATGTGGGCAACTGCTTTGATGAATGATACCCATAGATTCAAATAAAATTTTGCATTCATTATTAAAAAACTCATTGCCATTATCAGATCTAAAACCCTTAACTGTGCAAGAGAATTGAGTTTTGACCATTACTAGAAAATTTCTTATTACTACAATCACATCTGTCTTCAACCTGAGCAAGAACAACCATGTCATTCTAGAGCAATCATCTACCAGAGTTAAGAAGTATCTATAACCATTGTGAGAAGAAATTCTATAGGGTCCCCAGACATCTAGATGCACCATGTCAAAAACATTATTACTTCTACTAGTGCTTAAAGGAAAAGGTAACCTAGTCTGCTTTGCCAATGGACAGACCTCACATTCTTTATTACTGGTGCTACGGAATCTGCCTTTGGGAATGAAAATTCTTTGCATAACACCTAATGAGGGATGGCCTAATCTTCTCTGCCACAATTGATTATCAACAATGTCAGCATCAGCAGCAAGTATCTCTATGTCTGCACTTTTTGTACCTTCAAAATGTTGTTGTTCGAGCAAGAAATATAGTCCTCCAGTCTCTTTACCAATCCCCCTCACTTTTCCAGTTAATAGGTCCTGAAATATACAAAACTCAGGAAAGAATTCTACAGAACAATATAACTGCCTAGTTAACTGTGAGACAGACAACAAATCAAATTTGAAGTCAGGAACCACCAAAACTTCTGCTAGTTTTCCTCCACCTTTCCATCTATAGTTTCCTGTGTGTAACAAAAGTAGACTCTCCAGTAGGTAGATGCACTTTCCTCTTATTTCTATCTGGCATGACAACAACATCAAACAACAAATCTAATTTGGAAGTAACTTGTTTAGATGCTTCAGAATCAATGACCCATTTGCTACATGTATTATATCTATATGTACTATCTGCTGTAAAAACTTCAGAAATACCCGCCATGTTGATTGCATTATTGTCAAGTGCAGTATGTGCAGTGTCATTTAAGAGCCTCAAAATATGATTGTATTGGTCAGGTGTAAAAGTAGGTTGTGGACCAAAAAATCTCTCCAATTGGCCTTTAGCCGCAACACTAGCAGTGTCATCAACTTCCACAGCATTCACTGCAGTAGTAGGTCTTTGTCGTGCTCCAAATTTCATCTTATGCTTGTAGTCCAGTGGATAACCATGAACTTTCCAGCAATTAGCCTTGTTGTGCCCGCGCAGATTACAAACCTCACAATAAAGGTGAGAATTCTTCTTTGGTTTCTGGAAGAAATGAGGGCCTCTTGGACCACCAGGATTTCTACCACCAGCATAGAGACCAGCCATTTCCCCATTCTCAGTACCAATACGAATACCAACAGTGGCCTTTTGATTTTCATCAGACATAATCATCGCATAAGCTTTATTGACATTAGGGAGAGGGTTCATCATCAAGATCTGGCTCCTAGCTTGGTTATACGATTCATTCAGTCCCAAAAAAAGGGAAATAATCTCATATACTGCAAATGATCCACATAAGCCTGGGACTTGTCGCAATCACATGAAGGCGGAGGTACTAAAGAATCAAATTCATCCCAAAGAAATCGAAGTCGACTAAAGTAGGTGGAAACAGAGGAGATACCTTGAGTGATTGTGCAAATTTCCCTATGTAACTGATAGCTCCGTGAACCGTCCACCTTGTCAAACCTTTCCTTCAAATCCGCCCAGACATCAGCCGCATTCGATGCATAAACTATTCCACTCATCAATTCCTTTGAAACTGTGTTTAATATCCATGATAACACAAAGGCATTACATTTTTCCCACTGTTCAACCAGCTCATCTTTGTAATCACTCCGCTTACAGAGTCCATTAACAAACCCTAACTTGCTTTTAGCTCGAAGAGTAAGCAGCATCGATCTACTCCAGATAGCGTAATTCTCCACACCTATGAGCTGAATCATGGTGAGGATGGAGCCTGGAGTATCCGAACTGTGAAGATGAAGAGGATGGTTGCGATTTTTCTCAACCGCATCAAGTGAGTCAGTTGCCGCCATTGCCGACTTAAAAATTTGCAGGAATTAAAAACGAAGATGAAGGAGACGAACTTGCAGAGAAATGCAGCAGAAATGGCGATCGATCGAAGCAATTGAATCGAATCTCCGATTCACGGCTCTGATACCAAGATAAATTCTGAAACTCAACCCATAGAGGGAGTATGAGAGAATGCAGAATTGAGAAATTGTATTGAATTAAAATGAGAGATCTCTCTGTACAAGTATTTATAGACTAACTGTCAGAGTGACAGGCTGTGTACAGCTGTCATCCACTCACTAACTAACAACCCATTCCACTAACTAACCAATCATTGAAACAATTAATAATTAATATCTTCTAACTACTTTAATCATAACAGAAAATAGCTACTAACTAATTCAACACTAATGAGCTGCTAAGTGATCCCAATATCTTCTTTAACAAGTACCGACATTTAATATATTTAAAAAGGCATGAACTACTTAAATACTATATAAGTGTAAGTTTTATGTTTTTTGAAAAAAGATTCTAAAAATCTACATAGTTCTATTTTAGAGTCGAGAACGTTGTTTTTTTTTCTTTACTTTTTTTCAATTTTAAGCTTTATATTTTTTTTGTTTTGTAGAAGACATTGCTTTTTTACTTTTTTCAAAATACATTTAAAAAAATCTATATATTTGAGAAAAGGGAAAAACTTGCTTGAAGCAAAGAGAGTAAAGTAATTAAAACAGTGTTCAAAGTAGGTTCACACGCTTAAACTTATATATATAATCCTGATTTTTCAGTACAAACAAAGGATCTACGTAAAAGCTACTGGATTCGCCCGAACCCCCATCTTACACCGTAATTCCGCCCCTGAAAACATGTATAAATGAATGAAAACAAATATACATGTCACAATTAAGCATATATACGTTAACGTTACAATATACTATACAACCGTACAACACTATCTTACCTGAGTTGAACTATGCGTAATATAAAGGACAACTACGTTGAGTATTGTATCATGCAGTAGAGCAATATCTATATCGATAAATACAAAGTCATGTTATAACCAAGGTTTGATTTTATGCAACATAAATTCAATTGAGTTACCTCTACATTAGTGTAAGCCTTTTATCATATTAGTGTCGAGCTATTTTTCCATAGGACCTTCTCTACAGTATTGTCATCACAATAATATTTTAACCACCAAACTCGAAATGAATTGGAGGCGTAATAAGAAATTAATTATAGGAAATTAATTTCCAAGAAATTTTATTTAGATATGATCCGGAAGCTGAATTAATTTCTCTATACCCTAAGACAATGTCTAGCTAGTTGGTGGTTAAACTTTACTGTAATAATGGAAATTGTTTTGCTGTACGGATCGGACTTTATTTAGCTATTAATATATTTTCTGTGTTACCAATAACAAAATTAAAGAGACAAGGCACAAGTACTCCCCAAATTATTTTCGAAGTTGTTGCAACACACCTAAACTTTACGGGGATCCTATTACCCCTTAAACTCATTTTTTCTGTATTTTTGTGCTCCTTTCGTGCTTACATGGCTGTCAGGTCAGCACAAAAAGGATCACAAAAATATTCTGTTACTTGGCAGCCACGCCAGCAAAAAGGAGCATAAAAATACAGAAAAAATGAGTTTAAGGCGTAATAAAACCCTCGTAAAATTTAAGTGTGTCATAGCAACTTCGGATATAGCTTTTGGGGATACTTGTGCCTTATCTCAAAATTAAATGGCATGCCCTAGTGGCAACAACAATATGAAAGGGAAAAGGTTTATTTAAAAGATTTTTTTTTTCAAAAATATCAATAAATTGATTAATTAAAGAGTATATTATTATAAAAGGGTAAATTAGTCATTTTTTGACATTACTCATAAGTAGGTTAAATCAACGTATAATTTTATTTTATTTTTAAACTGGGGTAGGGAAAGGAGAATGGGAGAGGAGATTGTAATGTGGGAAATCGAACCCTCACCAATAAGGTGGAAGTTCAGGTAACTAACCAACTAAGCTACTAAGATTTCCCAAGCAACGTAAAATATCACAAACGATAAAAGTTAAAATAGTGTCATGAAACTAAATCTAGAGGGAGATTTCTGAAACTGTCTCAAACACTTCCCTTTTTCAAGTACTCCGTCTGCTTCGTTTTAATTTTCCTTATTGACTTGATACTTTCTTTAAGAAATTATTTGTTAAGAATTTTATTTAATTATTCTTATTAATTATACTTTGAACATCTAAATTTAACTACTATTCCTTCCGTTCATTTTTACTTGTCACATTACGCTTCTCAAGAGTTAAGCTACATGAATTTTGACCAACATTTTAAGATGTATTTTTTCATTATATTAATATAAGAAGAATTACAACTTAAAAATTTTATTGTATAGTTTCTGAACATCTAAATTTAAAATTTTAAATATTAAATTATTCTACTTCATTTAGCTTCGAAGTTTAGTCAAATTGACTTTTATATAAAGCAAAATGTGACAAGTAAAAATGAACGGAGGGAGTAATATTTTATAGAGAAAAATTCAGAAATAACAAACTAGACCCATTAATTAAAAGGCACATAGCAACTGTTTGCTAATTACCCTAAATAGCAATATGTATTTGATGCGCAAGACAACATCAAATACATATATAAATACAGTTAATTACGTTATTTTTAGGTAACAACTTGAATTTAAAAAAGACAAAAGAATTTCAGTTTCCTTAAATCACATTCACTCAATTAATTAAAGATTCTATTTCTAAAAATAGGAAGTTTTTTTAATGAGTTTCACAACTAAAAAAAAATATTTTTCTATTTTTTTCTCTCTCTTCTTTTTTTTTTTCTTTTTAAGTTTTCCCTTCAATTTTTTTTATCTATTTTTCTTTTTTCATTTTTTTACAGTTTCTTTTTTTTTTCTTTGCATTTTTTTTTTGTATAAATCTTTTTCTATATTTCTCTCTCTTTTTTTTCTTTCTTTCTTTTTTCCTTTTTTCGTTTCTTTTTTCTTTTTCATTTTTTTACTGTTCTTTTTTTTTTTGTTGTTGTTGTTGTATTTTATATTTATATGTTTTATATATTTTATATTTATTTGTATCAAACTATATATTTTGAATAAATTTATTATTTATATTTAAATAGTTTAACTGTGAATATGTACAATTTATCATTTGTATTTGTATGCAAACAAATATATGTATTAATTGTATTTTCTTGAGTCTAAATATATAAATATGCAATGTATCATTTAATACAAATGTATCGTTAGTATTTGTATGTCAAATTTATCATTTGTATTTATAAACAAGTATCATTTGTATACATATGATTCAAGTTGTATAAACATGTATCATTTGATACAAATGTAAGATCTGTATTTGTATAATTTATTATTTGTATTTGTATTGTTCAATTTGTATCAATAAAATACAATTCGTATCAATGAATATAAATAAAAGTGTTCATAGAAAGAAAAATAACAATCCTTTCTCACTTGTTTAAAAATAGAAATGATGCAGTTAACTACAAACTCAAATACAAACAAATTAAATTACAAATACAATATGCGGTTAACTTAAAAATACAAATACAAAATAGTTTTTTAAAAAGTACAAGTGTATCGACGAAAATAGAATACAAATACAAATACAAACAAAATAAAATCACAAAATACGAATACATTATGCAGTCAACTATAAAATACAATACAAAATAATTCTTTAAAATACAAGTGCGAATTATATAAAATATAAATGATGGTGCAAACTAGAAAATACAAATACAAGTGCTAACTAAAAATACATACAAATACAAGTGCGAGTTATAAAATACAAATACAATTATATCAACAAATACATTAATGATGGTGTGAGTACAAAACTACAAATACAATAAGTGATTGTGGTATTTTCATTATCATCCAATGCTTGTGCTCGACGTAGTCATATTTTTTAAAAATACAAAAAATATAAAATAGAACCCAAAAAAAAATGAGAAAGAAAAAAAAAATACAAAAAAGGAAAAAAAAAAAAAAAAAGAGAAATAGAAGCTAGATAGAAGAGCTAAAACAAAAAAAAAGCGAAAAGAAAGAAATAAAAAAAAAAATTAAAAAAAAACTAAAAATAGGAAAAGAAAAAAAAAACAAAAAACAAAAAAGAAAAAAATTAAAAAAAAAAAAGAAAAAGAAAGCAAAAAAGGCTAGAGATAGAAGAGAGAGAAAAATAAGGAAGGATAATGAGCCGCTAAAATAATGTTATTTTATTATGCCACTTAATTTTTTTTAAGTGTTGTGTTGCTATTTAGCTTAATTAAGGGGTAAAGTTTGCTATTCTCTATTCTTTTTCCTATTTTATATAGTTACTTAATGATAAGAGTGATATTAAAAGAAAATAATAAATCTTTTTTTATTTGCTAAAATAGACAAGTAAAAAGGAAAATCTATTTACTCCCTTGGTTACTTGACACTTTGTTTCACTAAATTATCATTATTAATTATACTTTTTAATTAATAGTACTTTAATCTATTTTTTTCATTATAATAGACAAGTAAAAAAAATCGGCGAGAGTTTTAACACTTCACTTCCCAATTCTTTTGTGTCGTTTCAAATATGAGAATTGAGCACTATTGAGAAGAATTGTTCTTTAATATAAAGTTTTTTTTATAACAATTCTTTTTATATTCCTATTTATTAGATGTTTATTGAGAATCGAACACTATTACGAAGAAGTAATTTTTTAATATAAGAGTATAATTGAAAACTATTACTAAGTATTGTCTTGTTCCTAAAGCCACAATTATTTTGAGACATTTTTTTGTTGTTGTTAAAATGACAGTGTACTTACTTTGGAACGGGAATGTACTATACCATGTTAATTAAAGGTACATTTACACCTTTCTTGCACGGTATCTATGCCAATCCATAGTTAGTTCATGATTAATTTAAGCAAGTTTTCAAGGGAAATGCATTAGTTGTTCCTCATTAGTTAATGATTTTTTGCAATTTTTTAGGAAACGATTAATTGATTCCCATCATTTATACGTTTAAGATTAGTTCTATTCTGTAACACCCCGTACCTTTCCAACCCTATTTGACGACGTGGAACAATGTTTACTTAAGTTTCGAGATGCCATGAGTATCTGTTTTATAGTGTCATGGGTGAAACCTTTGATATCGGACCTAAAATATGTGATTAACCTTGCGTAAGAGGTGTTTTGCGATTTTCATGGAGCATTTGTGGGGTTCAAAATGAGGTTAAGAGGACCTCTAAACAAAGGACATTAAGGTTAAGAAGTAAGTTAAAGGATAGGATTTGAAGTATCTAACCAAACCCGCGAAGAAAAGTCGAAAAACAAAATTTTCAAAAAAAACAAGGCAGGGGAGCGCCAGAGGGCGTGCCACGCCGCTTTTGCCCAAAATTTTTCGGGCAAAGGCAGCAAGTTGGCGTGCCCAGGGGCGTGCCATGCTGGTTTGCCCACTTTTTCAAAGTTGGAAATTTTCTTAAGTCCCAAGGGTATCCGGGGACGTATTAAGCCAATTTTTGCTACGTTTCTTATACAACCATGAGAATATACATGAAATAAGTAAAGTATCATATTGGTATGATAAAATTACTCGTGAACGAATTCGGCGTCAAAATGACGATTTTACCCTTTTGGTCAAAATAGGCCATACATGGCTAGAATTGCTTGTTTTTGGAATTGAGGCTACGAGTATGAATCCCGTGAGTGGGAATATGGTCGTAACACATATGAAATGAATTAAACATGAGAAATTATTGATTTTATTGGGTTAAGTAAATTGGGCTCAAAAAGGGCCCAAAATGAGATAAAAGACATGGGTCAAACATGGGTCAAATGACCCATTCTTCTTTGACTAATCAATCATTGAGCAAGGGACTTCAAGGGCCTATAAAAGGGAGGAAAAATCAGATTTTAACCCACAAGAATACACACGCTTTTTCTCTTTTTTTTTTTAAGAATTATCAAGAAAGCTTCTTTTGGGCTCTCAAACCCTAAGCCATCTTTGGAGCAAGATCATCATCTTCCAAGCTTAGGTAAGTGTTTATTATGATGGATTAACATATTATATGCATGGGAAAGTATGTATATCATGTTGGTTATGCTTGGAAGTGTTGTATATGACACTTGGTGTTTTTGTAAAAGATGTGCCATCTATGGAATTTAAACTTGGAATATGACTTGTGGTTTGATAAAAGAGCATGATATGGATAATATATCACCATGTATGGTGTGATTATGGTCCTAAACTTGTTATTTTTTCATAAGTGTAAATTATGGAATTTTGGCCGATTTGTCGTTGTGAGGTGTATTGAAGTGAATTGATGGAACCATTGTGATGTTGTGGTGATGTAGAAGTGTAAAGTATGATTTTAGTGTGACATGCTAGTGGTTTATGATATTGGTAAATGTTTAGAATATTGTGGGATTATTGGTATGATAGGTTTGTAAATGGTATTGTTGGTGTGAGAGTTTCACTCATGGTGTGGTATAATCAAGAGGGAAATGACATGTTAAAACCAAACATGTAACTCATTGTCGTTGTGTGCATTTGTAAGGTAGTTGGTGGTTAATGGAAACTCCATTGTATATTTGTGTTGTAGAGTGAAACATAAGGAAGAAGCGGGACTATTGTATTCGCGTATAGAATTGCGTGTTCATATTGAGACGATAAGGTATGTAAGGTTACTCTGTCCGTATTTTTCTGCAACACATATTGTTCATGTTGTCATATGTTATTATTCTCATGTATCACATAATTATGGACATGATTCCAAGTTCCAATAATATTATGTCCCAAGGCTTCCAATAATGTTACAACTTCAAAAGTATCAATCTCATGAACATAAAAGATTGAAGTAATGCACTTATGTGTTTCCCAAAAGGTTATGCTCCCCCAATGTATCAATCTCATAAAAGTAAAAGAGAGAAGTAATGCAATGAAGTAATGGAAGAAGTAATTCCCTCATGGTTACTTTATATATATTCCCTCATGGTTACTTTATACATATTCCCTCATGGTTACTTTCTATATTCCCTCATGGTTACTTTATAATTTTCCTTATGGTTACTTTAACATCATTTTTTTTTTATAAGTACTTTATAATTACTTCATCACTATTTTATGGTTCTTTGAGTGCGGGTGATAGCTTTGGGGGAAAAAGCCAAACTTGATGCCGAACATGCTTCCTTGTTTTCCGGGTGGTAGCAGGGGGAAAGCTCAGTGGGGCAAAAGCCAAGCTTGACGCCGAACTTTATTATATTCACTGGATCAAGGGGGAAGCTCAGTGAGGTAAAAACCAAACTTGATGCCGAACCTGCTTCCTTGTTTTCCGGGTGGTAGCAGGGGGGAAGCTCAGTGGGGCAAAAGCCTAGCTTGATGCCGAACTATTGACGGTTGCATATTGACGGATGCATTGCATATTGACGGTTGCATATTGACGGATGCATTGCATATTGACGGTTGCATATTAGCGGATGCATTACATATTGACGGTTGCATATTAACGGTTATACGTTATTGACGATTATCGATTGATGGTTATGACTATTGATGGTAATGGACATAAAGGAAAAATAAAGGCAATGAACGTAAGGTACATAATCCCACACATACTAAAAGATGATTGATCCACATTGACTATTCTCTTGAAATCAAGTTCATTGAGGTGTTTAAGTTTCATGAAGTTTCTTATAGCCTTGCATACTCAGTACATTCTTCGTACTGACCCCTATTGGGGGACTTATTTTATCTGCTGCAGGCACAAGTGTTAGTATACCTCCACCATAGGCTACGGGTTATCCGCGGATCATTGGTAAGCTCCCAGTTGGTTCGAGGCTTTCTGAGTCACATGTGTATATTGTTTTGGTTTTGTAATTATTGTATAAAGCAGGGACTTGTCCCGACCATAGGTTGTTGTATTTATGAATCGGTTAGAGGCTTTGTAGACATATGTGGGTTATGGATGTAAGAGACAAATGTCCGTTTTGACTTGATGGCACCAACGGCCAAGTTTCCTAAATATATTTCTATAGTGTATGTTTCCATGTTCATGTTTTCCGCATAGTTGCATAAGATTCATACGAGGATATGCATACGAAGGTTCATAAGCAAAGTTTGGTTCTCTCGGGCCATATCGACTTCGGGTGCCAGTCCTGCCCGGATGGAATTTCGGGTCATGACATATTCGAATCTAAATGGCAAGACGTCAATTACTTTTCCTGTATCTTTACTTGACCATATCTGACTTGACATACTCCTTAAAAAATAATAAATATTGTGGTAATTTTAGTATACCACTCATAGTTATTATAAGTCGTCTCACTTATTGGAAAATGAATTGGAAATAATTAGTCCTTAATATTATCTGTTTTTAAATTGGACAAGTAAAAGTAGACATCTAATTTTAATATAATAGAAAAGTAAATGGACAGATTGGAGGATGTAACCCCTGGTAGCAGTGGTACTTTGGCGAAATCAGGGTCGCTTCTATTTCATTTATTATTATTATTATTATTGACCCTGCAATGACAGAACCTAGAAAACTGCTCTTTTTTTCCTGTCTTGTGGTTTGATACCGTCTAGCCTCTAGCTAAGAAGTCTTGGATTCATGTAACAACCCTGCCCTCATTACGGTATGGGTTAGCATGCAAAAGTCGGGGTTATGTTTTTCCCTAGATGAAAATTTTGAAATATCAGGTTAGTATGGGTTCGAACGAAATTCTGGTGTTGTGTGGTCTAGATAGTTCTAGTTATTGATTGTATAGTGTTTCTTGAAGATAATATGATATTATGTTAGCCAAGATGTTTAGTAATCCATAGAAATTTTCGAATTGGAAATTAGGTTAGTAGAACTCCGATTATAGCGTTTGACGTAACAAGGTTGACTTGAGATGTCTAAATCTGGAAAATGTGTTGTGAACTGGACCAGGCCTGGGAAATCATCCTGAGTTTCTGCCTCAAAGCCGCTACAGCGAAAATGAGGGCCGCTGTAGCAAAAGTCTGAATTGTCCAGGGCCACTACAACGGGCGAATTTCGCTGCAGCCAGCGGGAATCGGGCCGCTATGGCAGGATCGAGTTTGTAAATACTCAGTTTTTCCAAGATTAGATGTTATTTCATTCTAAAAGTCTAAGTGTCAATCTAGGAAAAGGGGAGGCGATTTTCTGAAGTTCTTGGCTATTTTCTATCAAGTATGATAATTCCACCATTCTAACGCGAATTTATCCCTTCAATCCTAGAAATTGTTAGAATGTGTTTATGGTGGGATTATGGAGTTTAACCCTAGGTTAAAAATGATCTGGTGTAAATTGTTATCTGGTGGTTTAGAATCACTAGTTAATGACTCTAGGTTGTTGAATTATATTTTCTAGAGTAGAATTGTTTCATTATCCTAATCTATGGGGAATTAGAGTGGTTTGAAGGATGAAAAACCCTAGAATAATGATTTAGGCTATGATTGCGGGGAAAAACCTACGGGTATGTGTATTTTCACCTAGAATTACTTTTAGATTGTTTACTAACGCTATCTAGCATGAATTGATTGTTCTAAAATATGAATTTTGGTGGTTGGGGACCTTGAGTTCATTAAAGATGGGACCTTTAGCATTAAAACTCCATTAATGGAGGTAATGTGAGTATGATAGAACTAACTAATGATTAATTGATCCTTGGGTAATGATATAGAAAGTGAGTAAGGGTAGAATTAGTGGGATTGAATTTCCAAAGTATTTATTCGAAGAGTAATTGATTAATTACTCTTATAATTGCTTGTTTATTAGATGATTGAATATTCTGAGGTATGAAGAAAGGGAATGAGCATCTGTGGTGTGGCTTGCTTGTTTCAAGATCTTCGGTTGAGGTAGGTTATGATTTTTGAGTAGTATACTATGGTTAGGAATCGTATTCGTAATATAGATTTGATGGGAGAAATCATGCTTAGGCCTACAGACACGGAGTTTGGATGGATAAAACATGGAATTTAAGTGAAAGAAATCTAATTATGTGTTGATATATTGTTGTATAAATCCCTTGATTGGTTTTTTGTGCTTGTACGACATACTTGATGAATTATAAGGTGAATATGTGAATGTGAGTAATGAATGATAAAGGAATTGTATGAACTTGTAATCTAAAGACTCTGCTTAAATACCTTAAAAAGGGTAAATTCACTATTGTGCATATCTTGAATGTGTGAAATTCTTGCGAAAAGATAGTTATGAGAATTGATCATGAAAAGAGGATGCAGTATCATAACTTAAGAACCTAAAGTCAAGTTTGGCTAAGTGTTTGGAAGTAAGATGTGTAAAGGTGCATGACTAAAGCTAGAATTGTAAGTTGAATAGAGGCAAATAGTTGAATAATCGGCTAATGAAATAGTATCATGAACCTAGTAATGACTTGAATGTAAGGGTTACTTTTTAGTAACTGAATTCACCGGCCTTGATATGAATAAAAGAGGATCGAATTAGTGAATGAACTTTTGTATGTTGAATTAGAGTATAGACTCCATTTGATTGACAATAATTGTATGAATAAGCTGTCGAATTAGCCTTCAGACATACTTGTGATTGGTGAGTTGGGTGGTATTGCTTGTATACATGAATTGATGAACCTTTAAGTTGATTTAAGTGTTTAGATAGATTGTATATTTGCATATTAGTGCACCTCATCATATTCTAGTTAATGTTGGTGGAAACATATATATATATTGTAATATTTTGTGGATCAGCTACCTCGTCGGTATATATTGTTTATAGATTGATATTTGGAGGAATGGATACCTTACCGGTACGATATATGGATTTGAACTCATCCTCTGCAAGTCATAACTATTGGTTACCGGTACGATATATGGATTTGAACTCGTCCTCTGCAAGTCATAACTATTGGGTAGATAAGTCCTCTTAGTATGTATGTACAAATGTTAGTAGATGTTGTGATTGATATTATGATATTTAGAGGAGCTGGTACCTCGCCGGTACATTGTATGGATTTGAGATCATCCCCTGCATGTCATGACTAATAGGCATATAAGACCTTTAGTATGTGTGTACACTTTTCATTATCGAGTGGATGGTTGTGATGTATTGGTTTATATTATTCATTCATTCATTGGGTTCATGGCCGTGATGCATTGGTTCATATTATTCATTCATTGATTGGGTTCATGGTATACATTATTTCATATTATTCATTCATTGATTGTTTAATCGCAGTGTATAAATGTTGTTACCAATAGGAGGGTATAAACCTATTCTTGTGAGATGAGATGGTTAAGTGATGAATGATTTGGCGTTATTTACTTGTGGTAAGTAGGGAATCATAGGTCTTCTCTGTTGGGGTTAAACCCATGCCGGCGAATGTCATGGTGAGATCTTTGATAGGGTGAAGGTTAGTCTCATTGGGGTTATTGTTTGCTTAAGTGGTTATTTGTGAATGATAACGTGCCGGTTGGAGTTACTTGTTATGTGATGATTACGTTGTTCATACTGTTGACACCTAATTTTTACCCTCCCCGACTAAATTTAATCCTGAGTTTCTCCAATTTTAAATAAAATCAAAATATTTGTTTTATCCGGATAAATACTTTCTAAAATATCTATTTGAGTTAAATTTGTCAGTTAAGTGATGAATTATACACTTTTGTACTCATATATGCGAGATCGTATAACTTTCGTTACTTAAATAATTATTTTATCAAAATTAGATTTTATCAAGAACTATTGGGAATTAGTTCAAATAAGAGAAATCTTGATTTAACATATAAATTGTTCTTAAAGTGAATTATCCGTAAGATCTTTATTTTAATAAACCAAGAAGCTTAGGATTAAATCGGTTATTAGTTTGTTTCAATCTTTGATTCAATTTAGCTGACTTATTAAATTGGACCTTAATTGAAATCAACTTGGCCATAATTGCAATGCAATTGGCCAATTGATTTTCAATTAGGCTAAATTTAAATGATTTGACTAACTCCTAAATCTAATTAGGCTATTTATTAAATAGCCTATCCTAATCTTAACTCCTACCCTTTTTTCCCCTCAGCCCAACAACATTAACCCACTAAAACAGCCCAATACTCACCGACCCGGTCTGGCCCAACACACCTTAAATCCCTTATTTCTCCTTCAGCAGTACACCCAACACCAACAATATCGACAACCCCATTAACAACAATATCAAAAAACCACAACAGCAAAAAACCCGACTTCAACCCGAACCCCGCCTCCTTCATCCTTTCTCCGATCCGTACATCCACGTGCCTAGCACGAACTGGTGGTACGAGGAAATTTTTGGAAGGTTCTAGACGCACTACGTGTCATCTCATCCAAAATTTTCGTTATAAATTTCTCCAAAATTCGTACTGAAAGGGTACGATTTTCCAGCTCACCCTTATCCTCGAGAAGAAATTTCTGAAATGCCCTCAAAATCCTTTGTTCCCACATCGGTTGAAGCAAGAAAATCGATTCCAAAGTTTCCCTATAAATACCCCACTGTTGGAGCTGAAGACTCCAAGTCTTGAATAGTTGAAAAATTGGTTCAAGCAAGAAAAAGTGAACTTCCGAATTGAAAGAAGTCGTTCGCTAAGTTTCTAGGCTAGAATCCGTGAAAAGCTCCATTGAGCCTTGGATTTTGGCGAAGAAACAAGTGGGTTTTTCGGTGGTGGAAGAAATTCCGACGATAGTTCGAGTCCCGTTTTTCTGCTCCGAAAGAGGTCAGCTCTTCATTTCTTACTTCTCTTTTTATTTTTTCATTATATTAGTAGTATGTAGTTTTTGTAGTTGGTGAGATTGTGTGTTGTAGAGGCTTTGAGGGCCATAGGATTTTTGAGATAATTGATTTGTTGTTTTGTCGCGACCAGTGTTCTGGTTTTCTTTAAACTTGTTGATTCGAAATGTTGTTCTTAGCTCTTTTAATCCATTGTTCCATTTTAAATACGGTCTCGTTTTCGATCTACTGATTCACCGTAGATTAATGTCGTTGTTTTACTCTACTGTTTCCCTTATTGCTATCAGATTCCACACTCAAATGCTATTAATTCATATGAGTCGTGCCCTCTCCTATTCATGTATGTACTATCTATAAGGATCCCATATCCCCTTTGTTTTCTTAAAGCTTTCCAGCTTATTGTGAATCAATATTATAGACTATTTATTTTTGTTCTTTATTGTACATTTTATACTTTAGATATGTATTTTGAAATGATATGCTTAAATTGTTTGTTTGAAGCTCTCCCTGTTTGAGTTATATATTGAAAATTGAAAATTAAAGATGCATGTTAATTAGTTTTCTATATTTTTATTTTTTTTCTTTTCTTTTCAATATGGTTTATAGTTTCTATATTTTATTGATTTTAGATGCTTTATCACCTATTTCAGATTGTGATCTTGTTTGATATTTACCTGCCTTGACTTGTTCTAGTTGTTGGCCTAGCTTAAAGGTCTTTTGTTTTAACCTTGTTAATTGTTTCGGCTGTTTGAACATGGTAGAACCTCTCCTGAGTTTCCCTTGACTCATAATGTCAATGTGAACAATGGATTTTGGGTTCATAATTGAAGGTCTTTCCACCTAAAGACTCCTCTATGACCTCACCAATATGCAAAAGTTCCTTTGAACTTGCAAAAGAGAGGGAGAGGATGGAATGAGCCTAATTAACCAAAAATATCTCTTTTAAGGGCATCACATGATTTATTCGTCAAGTTACCTGTAGTTCTAGGGGTGGTTTGTTTGCCCATTTTTAATATGTTGAGCTCATTATTTCGATGTCATAGTTCCAGATTCAAGTTTGATTAAAACCATTTCGAGATTGCTTGTTAGCTTTAAATTTTGTCTTTGAATAATGTTTTGCGCAGCATGGTTATTGTCGTCTTGATTAAAGACCTTTTGTCTATTACTTTCAACGTAGTGTTTCCTCATTTTAAAGTTTCAAAATCTTTATTCAAAAGTTCAAATATTGTTTTTACACTAAAGAATTTCGAGTCTCTGCCTTTAGTTTCCTCAAGTCATTGTTTTGGTTTGAATATGTGATTTTCTTTGTTAGCTTATGTTTTGGCAGTCACACTTAATTGACGTGAGATTTCTTTGCTAGTGTTCCATGTTTCCTTTTCCCCTATAACGTATAGTACATGCCCTCTTCTTTTGAAAAAAGAAGTTGAAACCCCGTGCGTGAACTTAATTCATGATTCTTTGTTACTTTAGTTGGAGCATGTACTAATTTCTTTACTTTCTCTTTGCATATGAAACCCATTTGGAGTCCAAATGGACTCCTTTCCTTTGCATTTCCAATGGGCCAAGTGAGTTCCACCTCCTCTTGGAGTCCAAGCTTCCAGAATATAAGTTCAAAGGACTGTTTTGATACGGTATACAACCAATATACATATGGCGTACAAGTGAAAGAAGAAAGAATGGGCCAGAGCCCATTGAATTAGAAGAAATTAGTGTCTTTGAGGCTTAAAAAGTCTCAAAATATGATTTATGGGTCTCGAAGCCAAACTTGTAATTTAATATAGGTGGAATCATCATTTGGACCTCAAAGGTTCAAAAGGTAGCTTAGGACAGGTTGCGGGTCGAAAACCCAATTTTTTAGACTTAGGACAGGTACATGGAGAAATTGGGCCAAGATTAAAAGTTCAATGACCCTCTAGGGGTTTGGGCCTTAAAAGGCCTAAATCCACCTCCTTTCCCTACTCTTTTATTTATTATACATTGCCTATTATTTGCTATTAACTATTTAACTTAGTTAAATCCCTGTCAAGTTGCCAAATTCTTGTTTGCGTAGATATCTTTCAAATAATTTTTTCCTTAATCACTTTCTTTAAATAATCAAAACACATTTTCTAAATTAGTCAAATAAAGTTAGTTTTAAATAGCTTGGACAACCGCAAGTTAGCGGATACTCTTGGTGCCTTAACACCCTTCCAAGAGTATTAATTTGAACTCTTACCTGGATTTCTTATTTTTTAAAGATTTTTCTGTTTTAAGTCTTTAGAATTTTTTTAAAGGTTTTTCTTAGTTTTTTCCTAAATAAATTAAGTGGCGACTCTGTGTAAAATTGAACTTGGAAATTTTCTTAAGTTTTCGAATTCAAACCAGTCTTAGTCATTTCTCCGCAAAACAGAAATGGCGACTCTGCTAGGGATTTAACTTGGTTCTAACCACATATTTGAATCTAACTTTATTTGACTAACTATTCAGATTTGTAATAATTTGTATTTTAAATTGCTTTACTTGCTTATATGTTTAAATTCTTATTATAAACTGTCATATCATGGCATATCCTCCACTTTTGGTAAATCATTAGGCATTAGGACAAAAGGGCGGTTATGTGGGTTTCTGCACCCGCCCTTCCATATAAAACCTCAACTTCTTTGAACCACCAAAAGAAATAGTTGACTCGAGTCGGTCAACAGTCATTTGGTGTGTTACCCCGAAAAGTCCACTTCGGGTTTCCGGTCAATTCAAACAAACTATTCTAGTTAATTAGGATAGAGCGAAACCAAATCCCAAAAGGTTTAGGCATTAGCCTAGGACGTCTTAATATCCCGGGGATATTAAGTCCATTAGACAGATGCCAAGTGTGTCAAAAGGGTCTACGACCCGTCGACACCGCATCCAACTATGTGTTATTAGAAAAGACGTATGTGTTGTGATCGAACTATTGTCCCGGGGGTGGGGTCTAACGGTTTGCTCCTTTTGAAGGATGTCGCGGTTCTTGAACTTCAGTATGGTGATGGAAGCTCCAATCGAAATTCACTTATGGCATAGGTCATTAAGCGCGGAGCAAAAGCGTGAAGTGAAAAAGTATCTAGGTCATTTAGTAAGCATAAAAGACCTGAAGGAATGGCCGGAGCTAATCCAAATATTGACAGGGTATTGGGATAGCAACAACATGGTGTTTCATTTTGGAAGTATGGAAATCACCCCAACCATTGAGGAAATTAGGGATAGCATATCTTCTTGGGCAGATTTGAAAAGGCCTCAAAAGGGCGTTTTGATTCCAAACAGACCATCTACAACAGATATTGCTCAGACCCTTAAGCTGCGGTAAGACCAATGCAATTGGATAGATGCTCCGAGCATTCCTTTTTGGGAATTTTACACGCGTTGTGGAGAAGGTAGCAGGGGGTTCATACGGTTCCAGAATGAGTTCTACACTTATCGCGAATGGGATGAAACTCGACCCATAGCTTTCGCTATAGCATTTTTGGGACTTATGGTGTTTCCTTTGAACCAAAATCACACCATCAGCACTCGGATTATTATGGTGGTCCAAACTCTTTTCAAAGGTCTGAACGCAAGAGGATCAATCAAGTATTTCTCTCTAGCCCCGATCATCTTGTCCGATATTTATAGAGCCCTCGGAAGATGCAAAAACAAACATTGCTTCTTTCAAGGTTGCAATTTGATTCTTCAATGGTGGATCCTTAGTCACTTGATGAAATTTAAAGGAACTTGAGAATTACCCGAACTGGATGAGGAGAATGAGTTCGATAACCTACCAAAAATGCTCTGTTGGGGTGACATGGGAAACAGAACGATCCCAAGTGTTTTGTGAATTAGGATAAGATAACATTCAGTGGATGCTGGACAGATTTTTCTCAAAATTCGTGATTACCAAAAGTCAAGGCCTACCTTTTCTTCCTCTACCAGGAATCAGGGGAGTCCGTCCATATGCCCCCCAAAGGGTCCTTAGACAGTTTGGGAGGACTCAGACTATTCCCAAGTGTGCTTACATGAAGGGTTTCGTCTTCGATTACGATGAGGAGAACAAAGTTCCAAAAGCTGATGCCATTGGCAAAATTTAGAAAGCATGTGTAAAAATGGGGCCAGAAACGGTAGCTGAAGACAGGTTTAATGCAGGGTACGTAGATGGCTACAAGGAGTGGTTAAAAAGGGACATCCAAGGCATGGATATTTCTTGGCCAACAACTAACTCCAGATCCAAAGTTCACGAACAGTTTCAGAATCTACAGGAAGAAATGGTTAGGCGTGAACAGGAACTTTGGAAAAAGCAAGAAGAAGATAGTCATACCATTGAAGAGTATCGCCGTACTATAGACATCTTGAGTCAGAAATTTGAGAGTATGAGAACAGAGGTGGAAAATAAAGCCGCTAATATGTTGAAAAAATACCATGGCTTTCCTCAGGTGCCAACAGAACACAGAATGCTCAAAACAGAAACAGAGTATTGGATCGCTCAGTATACATTCGGCGAGATCGCGAAGAAGTATAAGAAAAGGGCAAATGGAGAGGGATCATCTTCATGACCGCACTAGTAGTCACCCCTGCGTGGGTTTATTTCTATGTATTTACCATTTTCCCTAAAATACCCCTGCGTTGGTTTATTTCTATGTATTTACTGTTTTTCCTAAACTACCCCTGCGTGGGTTTGCCTTATTTTGCCCCTGTGTGGGCCCCTTTTATTTCCTATTGTCTTTAAATGTGAACCCTTTTGTCGGCTAGCTTTGTATCCCCTTTTTTGGGAAAATTTTGGTTTTATCTATATATATTGGGGGCAATAGAACGGTTCTAAAACAACGCATACGTCTTTTCGAACGAACGCTAGGCCCACCTTTGGCTCAAAAGGTCCCCTTAAGTAGGACGCTCTCTCTAATGCTTGTGTGATATAACTGTCTTATGTGCTCATATGTGTTATGTTTTTTCGAATTAAAGGTGAATTGATCCAATCCCATATTTTATAGAGATCATTTAGGCAGAAATATACATCCACTCCACGAAAGTTCGATCAAAATACTCTAAGTCTTTCAAAGTTTCCCAGAAAATCCTAAAGAATCATCTCTCGTACTCTCAGGAAGGTTCGACTGAAGAGATGGATATGGAAATGATTCGAACTACGTAGGGCCTGATTTCTCCTTGTGAGATACATAGGTAGCCTTTCGGCCAGGCCCCTATCTTTAAAACCTCTATTATCCCCCACTTCGGCGAAAGAAGGCATAAGAAGGGAAAGATGAAGAGTCGAACCTTCCTGATAAATTCTACTCATCCAAAACAATGAACAAAATCCTGTTCATTGGAACTTTCGAGTCATGATGGATCAATTCACCTGCGATGAGAAACAACTCTATGTGTTCCTTGCCTATGTGATTATCTTGCATTACTTATTACTAACGGGATCTAACACATCTGCCTTTGAGTTGTTTTTACTTTGCAGATAATAGAAACTACTCTGTGTTGTCATAAGCTGGCTGAACACCCTTACTTCACCCGATCAAAAGCTCGCAAAGTCCCATCCCCTAGCCATCATTCAAATATGACTGGAAGCGACGAGGATAACGCATTGGCCATCAGGGACAATGTAATAGCAGAACAAAGTGAGATGATTGCTGAACTCGCGAGGAAACTAGAAATGCTTCAAGAAGAGGTGAATCGTACTAGGGACCTGGCTAATTTAGCCATCACTACTAATGCTCCTATCCCAGGAGGGCACGGTCCTCCACTCTAAATTCCACCTCTCAACACACCTGACCTCGGGAATTATCCGAATAACATTTCATCCACTTCCGCCTCTGAACTTCCCACAGACCCAATCACCAATAATCAGCCGGTGCATCAAACTCACACTTCCCCCACTCAAAACACCAATCGAGATAATAACCCAGATGTTTACCATCTACAAAATCCTTCCCTGACTCCAAAAATCCATCCTCAAATCCCACAGAACCACTCTCAAACTCCACAGAACACCTTTAGCCCCCAAAATGCCCACCCGGCCTACAACCCTACTTATGTTCGTCCTCAATATCACGCTTCAGCATACCAAAACCATTCCGCCACTATCCCAAATCCATCTCACATCCGACTTATACCCCCAACTGTTTTCCATGTCATCACATCTCTTGATCTCTATAACCCTTTTCCTAATCCTGAGGTAGACCATTATGAGGAGAAAGAGAAAGAATGGAGGATCGAGCATGAAAAGGAAATGCTTGCAATGAGGGAAGAGATTATGAGGATCAAAGAGTCTCATGGAGCAGGGGATAATGACGGCCTTGGTTATGATGATTTATATGTCCACCCCGGTGTAGACCTACCAGAAGGGTACAAGGTCCCCAAATTTGAGACATTCGGTGGCACTGGAAATCCTATGGCTCACTTAAGGAGATACTGTGATCAAATGGTTAGAATTGGAAGGAACGAAGCGTTGCTAATACGCCTATTCAGTCAAAGTTTAAGCGGTGAAGCTCTGGATTGGTTCACCTCCCAGGAATTGAAAAAATGGTCTAGCTGGAAGGCCTTGGCCAAAGACTTTATCAACAGGTTTGCTTTCAATGTGGAAATAGTTCCTGACCGGAATTCACTAAATAGGATCAAATAAAAAAGCGGTGAATACTTTCGAGATTATGCTTATCGCTGGAGAAAGAAAGCCGCTAAGGTACAACCACCTATGACTGAGGAGGAAATGGTAGCGGTATTTTCCCGTGCTCAAGAAGGCGAGTTCTATACTAGAATAGTGTCTGCAGTTCGGGCAACCTTTGCAGATTTGGTAAAGATTGGTGAATCACTCGAAGAAGGGATTCGAACTGGGAAAATTATCCAGACTCCAACATCAGCTGGGTCCTCTGGGTTCCCTAGGAGGAAAAGAGAAGACGTGACTGCAGTATCACTGATTCTATTGATAAAATGAAAAGGAGATTCAAGCCCACGAATACCCTTTCTTCTCTGCCACCCCAGAGTCCTCAATCCGTATTCTACGCTCAACCCCAATACCAAGCTCCACAGCCAAATGTCCTACCTCAATACCAAGCTCCACAGCCAAATGTCCTACCATAATATCAAGCTCCATTGCCAAATTATCAGCCTAATGTCCAAACCACCATCCCAAATCACCAAGCTAACATCCACGTAGCTCCAAATTATCATCAAGTACCACCTCCCGCTACTCAAAATAACCTTCCTCGTCTAAACCTTCAAAAAAAACCTTCTCGAAACTTCACACCGCTGGCTGAAAGTCGCACTCAACTTTTTGAAAGATTAAGAGCAGCCGGCTATCTCCAGCCTGTCCAACCAAAACCCACTAATACAAATTCCCGATTTTACCATGCTGATCAAAACTGTGCCTATCATTCTGGAGGAGTCGGCCACAGTACCGAAGATTGCATTAATTTGAAACATAAGATCCAGGACCTGATTGACCATAAAGTCATTACTCTTCAAACACCAGCTCCAAATGTCAACAGTAATCTGTTGCCAAACCACGGAGGGGCTACGGTTAACATGATTAAAACAGAAGATGAATGAGCGATTAGCAAGACTATCACTAAGGTTAATTCAGAAAATCCTAAGAGGACGGAAGGGGTAGAGAAGATAGAGAAGGTCGTGGCTGCCTTAAGCGTTAATGAAAGACCCCCATTTATGGTAATGACCGCCCCAACTCAGGCATATGTTCCAGCACTGCCTAGAAAGGAGTTTATTGTAGAGACTGCTGCCGCCCATGGGATGACTCGATCCGGACGGTGCTACATTCCCGAGAATTTAGCCAATGACTCTTACAAGAAGGACTCACAGAAGAGGCCGATTACGGAAGGAGAAGCCGAAGAGTTTTAGAGGCGAATGCAACCAAAAGAATATTCAATTGTTAAGCATCTGGAAAAGACTCCAGCACAGATCTCCGTGTGGGCATTACTAATGAGTTCTCAATACCACCGACAAGCGTTGTTGAAGGTCTTAGATGAAGCATATGTGCTCGTTGGTACGAGTGTTGAAAATCTGGCCGCAATGATAGGTAACGTTGTGGGAAGTCATCGCATATCATTCAGTGAAGAAGAGTTACCTTTTGAAGGCATAATGCATAACAAAGCGTTGTATATCTCTGTTATTTGTCGTGAACATGTGATTAATCGGGTTCTGATAGATGACGAATCTGGTCTGAACATTTGCCCCCTTTCCATATTGACTCAAATGGGTTACGATTTGGGAAAGGTCCGTCAAAGCCATGTTAATTTGCGAGCTTTCGATGGAGGACAGAGGGACACTATAGGCGAAGTTGATTTGTACATCCAAATGGGACCCACCGAGTTCAATACTAAATTTCATGTTATGAATATTAATCCTAGTTACAATCTACTCCTCGGGAGGTCGTGGCTCCATTGTGCAAAAACTGTTTCATCACCTATTCATCAATTATTGAAATTCATTTGGGATGGACACGAGGTGGTCATTCAAGGCGAAGGGAGTCACTTGAGCCACCCTAATGGTTATGTACCTGTGATTGAAGATATTCCAAAGGGCAGTAATTTTTATACGGTAGAAATCGTGAACGCTGCTGAAGAAGACCCAACATTCCAGACTCCCATGCCTTCTATATATAAGATGATGGCGACTGTGATGCTAAGAAATGGATTCGAGCCTGGTCGAGGTCTAGGAAAGAACTTGGAGGGTATCATTGAGCCAATCGTGATTCCAGAAAGAGCTTTCAAATATGGACTAGGATACAAGCCGACAAAGGAAGATGAGAATGAGAAAAGGACAATAATGGGTCTGCCCAAGCCATTGCCACTATTGTACCATCATTTTCTGTACGCGAGATGCTGATGGATGATGGTCTGGGGGATGGGATAGGAGTTCTGTTTGAAGATTGCAATGCTATAATAGAAGATTTCCCAAAGACTAGCGGAGGGAGGAAAGCTGCACCTGGAGAAGCTTTGCAAAATTAGACATCCACTCCCCTTATGACTCCTCGCCCTCTGTGGTAGATGAAAGGGCAAATTTCTAGTTTTTGAAAATTGGTGATGATCCGGAGGAGGCCCCGCGATCCACCCTTTTATCTTTCAAATCCTCTTTTACGTGTTTACTTCTTTCAAAAAGGCATAGGCCTGTACTTGTGCAGGTCGTGAGCCATAGTTTGTAAATATTTCTCAAGTTTCAATGAAAAGGCCCCCCTTTATCTAGAAAACTATTTTTGAGTTATGTTATTCCTATTCCCCTATTTTTGTGTTATCTTGCTATTTATCTGACTTGGTTTGTTTGTCTCTTTCAGTAATAATAACTTAAAACCTGCCAATGTCATGTCATGTCAAGAGCTGAACGAACAAAGTAATGCAAATGACAATGAATGGGAAAATTATGATGAGGAACAGGTAACAGAGGATTTGGAAGAATTCAAAAATCGTGAGAAGCCTAACTTAGAAGAAACTGAAGTGGTCAATCTAGGGGGCCATGATGAAGTTAAGGAAACAAGAATCAGTGTTCACCTGACAGAAGCACAGAAAAGGGAACTCATCCGCTTGTTAAGAGAATACATCGATGTATTTGCTTGGTCCTATGATGACATGCCGGGGTTAAGCACCAACATCGTGTCGCATAAGTTACCAATCAATCCAGAGTTTGATCCAGTAAAGCAAAAAATGAGGAAATTCAAGCCAGATTTAAGTTTAAGAATTAAAGAAGAAGTGACAAAGCAAATTCAGTCTAAAGTTGTAGAGGTTACAAAATATCCAACATGGCTAGCCAATATTGTTCCGGTACCAAAGAAGGACGGGAAAATCAGGATTTATGTTGATTACAGAGACTTGAACAGGGCTAGTCCTAAGGATAATTTCCCTCTACCCAACATCCACATTTTCATCGACAACTGCGCGAAGCATGAAATGCAGTCTTTCGTAGATTATTTCGTCGGGTATCATCAGATCTTAATGAATGAGGAAGACACGGAAAAGACGACTTTCATCACACCCTGGGGTATTTATCACTATAGGGTAATGCCGTTTGGTCTAAAAATGCTGGTGCGACATATATGAGGGCAATGACAACGATCTTTCATGATATGATCCACAAGAAAATTGAGGTGTACGTGGATGACATAATCATCAAATCCCGCGAGAGTTCGGATCATTTGACACACCTGAGAAAATTCTTTGATCGATTGAGAAAGTATAACTTGAAGCTAAATCCCGCTAAATGTGCCTTCGGTGTGCCAGCCAGAAAATTATTGGGGTTTATAGTCAGTAGGAGGGGCATCGAACTCGACCCTTCCAAGATCAAGACAATTCAGGAGTTTCCCCCACCGAGGACCAAGAAAGAAGTCATGAGTTTCTTGGGACGTTTGAATTACATTAGTAGGTTCATTGCCCAGTCGACTGTCATATGCAAGCCAATCCTTAAGATGTTGAAGAAGGATGCATTGAACGAGTGGACAGAAGAGTGCCAAAAGGCTTTTGATAGGATCAAAGATTATTTATCTGCTTCGCCCGTTTTAGTTCCACCAAGAGAAGGAAGTCCATTATTGTTATATTTGTCAGTCTCAGAAAATGCTTTTGAATGCGTCCTCGGGCAACATGATGAAACCGGCAAGAAAGAAAAGGCAATCTATTACTTGAGTAAGAAGTTCACTCTGTATGAGGCTCGCTACACCTTGGTTGAGAGGACGTGTTGTGCTTTGACTTGGGTTACCCAGAAGCTGAGACATTACTTATCCTCATATACAACATATCTCATTTCCAGAATGGATCCCTTGAAATATATATTTAAGAAAACCATGCCTACAGGGAAGTTGGCCAAATGACAGATGTTGTTAAGTGAGTTTGGCATTGTGTATGTGACCCAAAAGGAAATCAAAGGACAAGCCCTAACAGATCATATAGCTGAAAATCCAGTTGACAATGAATATGAGCCACTCCATACTTACTTCCCGGATGAAGAAGTTTTGTTCGTGGGAGAAGACATAGCTGAAGCATACCCCGGATGGAGGATGTTCTTTGATGGAGCGGTCAACTTCAAAGGTTCAGGAATTGTAGCGGTTCTAGTGTCAAAAACAGGTCAGCATTACCCGATAACTGCCAAACTGCGTTTCCCTTGCACCAACAACATGGCCGAGTATGAAGCTTGCATCCTAGGCCTCGATTTAGCACTTGATATGGGTGTTCGAGAACTATTAGTCATTGGAGATTCAGATCTGTTGATTCACCAAGTGCGAGAAGATTGGGCTGTGAAGAATTCCAAAATCACCCCTTACGTAGAGCTAGTACAGGATTTATGCAAAAGATTCAAGGAGATTGACTTCAGGCATATCCCGAGAATACAGAACGAGTTTGCTGATGCTTTAGCCACTATATCCTCCATGATTCAACACCCAGATAGAAGTTACATTGATACTCTGGAAATAGGTTTGAGGGAGCAACCAGTACACTGTGCACATGTTGAAGCAGAAGCCGATGGAAAACCATGGTACTTCAATATCAAGAGGTATTTAGAGTCTGGGGAATACCCCGAAGATGCCAGTAACATTCAAAAAATGACAATCCGACGTTTGGCGAAGAGTTACTTCCCAAGTGGGGAAATCCTTTTTAGGAGGACCCCAAATCTAGGATTTCTAAGATGTGTTGATGCCACAGAAGCCACGAAATTATTGGAAGAAATACATGCTGGAGTTTGCGGACCTCATATGAACGGATTCGCTCTCTCTAGAAAAATCTTGCGGACGGGTTACTTTTGGATGACTATGGAAAGTGACTGTAATAAGCACGTATAGAAATGCCCGAAGTACCAGATACACGGACACTTGATCCGGATGCCTCCACATGAACTCTATACAATGAGTTCACCATGTCTGTTCGTAGCATGGGGTATGGACGTCATTGGTCCGATAGAACCGACAGCATCGAATGGACATAGATTCATCTTAGTTGCTATTGATTATTTCACAAAATGGGTAGAAGCTATCTCATACAAAGCTGTGACTAATAAAGTAGTTACAGATTTTGTCAGGAACAACTTGATTTGCCATTTTGGAATACCAGAATCAATCGTTACAGATAATGGAGCCAACCTGAACAGTCACTTGATGAAAGAAATTTGTGAAAAGTTCAAAATCACTCATCGAAATTCGACTGCATACCTCCCTCAAATGAATGGAGCTGTAGAAGCCGCCAACAAAAACATCAAGAGGATATTGCGGAAAATAATTGAAAACAACAGATCCTGGCACGAGATGTTGCCTTATGATTTGTTAGGATACCGTACGATAGTCAAAACTTTGACTGGGGCAACTCCATATCTATTGGTTTATGGAACTGAAGCCGTGATACCTGCCGAGGTAGAAATACCTTCCTTGAAGATTATTCAAGAGGCTAAACTGAGTAATGAAGAATGGGTTCGTGCTAGATGTGAACAACTCATGCTAATCGATGAAAAGCGAATGGAGGCCGTGTGCCATGGTCAGCTATACCAACAACGTATGATTCGTTCCTTCAACAAGAAAGTGAGAACTCGCACGTTTGAAGTAGGACAATTGGTTCTCAAACGCATATTTCCCCATCAAGAAGAATACAAAGGCAAGTTTGCTCCAAACTGGCAAAGGCCATATGTGGTACGTAAAGTGATATCTGGAGGGGCCCTAATCCTGTCCGAGATGGATGGTCAAGAGTGGACCAAGCCAATCAACTCCGACGCGGTGAAGAGATACTATGTCTGAAGATAGTCTCTTCTCTATGTTTCCTTTCCTAGTAATCGTACTTTTCTTAGTGTAATCATTTTATGCTTTGTAGTAGCTTAAATATCCTTCCCTTTTATGTACGAACTACGTTTGACCTGAATTCTCAAGAATGAGATACGTAGGCGACCTATGTCGGCTTCGGTCAACCCCTTAGGCAAAATCCATATTTCCCTTTTATGTACGAACTACGTTTGACCTGAATTCTCAAGAATAAGATACGTAGGTGGCCTATGTCGGCTTCGATCAACCCCTTAGGAAAATCTATCTTTACCTTTTATGTACGAACTACGTTTGACCTGAATTCTCAAGAATGAGATACGTAGGCGGCCTATGTCGGCTTCGGTCAACCCCTTAGGAAAATCTATCTTTCCCTTTTATGTATGAACTACGTGATGACCTGAATTCTCAAGAATGAGATAAGTAGGCGGCCTATGTTGGCTTCGGTCAACCCTTTATGTTTTTTTATATCTCCCTAGCGTAGTCCTGAACTACGTTTGACCTGATTCCTGCTTCAATGGGATACGTAGGCGCCCCAACGGCTCGGTCATATCACCCCAGGAAATGGAAACTGGGGCAGAATTTTCGAGAAGGAATCTCAAAAATTTCGAAGAAAAGATCATCTTTTTGGCAAAGAGAATGGAGACCAACAAAGATTTTGGGAGAAATTCTCGAGATCCTCATAAGTTGAGATCATCTCAAATAGCATCTAACTGGGGCAGAAATTTTGAGGAGATCCACAAAATTTCCATTAACGCCGCTTTGGAACAAATTCCAAATCCCCCAACACCGAGAGGTCAAGTCAATATCAGAAATCACCAGCTGTGATATAGTGCAAATAGCCTAAATCCCCAGCTATGACAAGCTTCTGCAAATTATGCTATTGAACTTCCCCAGCAACAACGATGAGTTTTGGGGATCTTCCATTGGATGTCAGACATGGCCAGGCCTCAAGTGGGAGTCGTTCGTTGAGCTAGCATATGACATGACTGGCAGAAGTTTTCAAATCCATAAATTCAAAACCGTATCTATTTTTGAAAATCTATAAATATTTTCTACTTGACTAGTTTTGCCTTGCATCTATTTAAGCGGGGAGTCAGGGCGGAAGTCCAAACATGACGGAGCACCCGAAAGATAGCGAGGAGCAAACCAAAGATCTAAGGAGGTCAACGCGGAGTAGTTTCACCCAAAACTAACAATTTTTCTATGGATGCAGGGATCACCGCACATAAATAGGGTCTCTTTCAAATCCCCTGAGAAAATCAAGAACTGCACCAAAAACGCATAATGCTCAAGAACGGTATTCTTGGACAGCTCCAAAGATGGGTTGAACAACTCATTCAGGATCAAGGGCCTCTTGATTTGTCTATCCGGCTTCAAAAGATGTGGATGTCAAACAAAAGCGTCTTATCCTTGTTATAAAGATTTTATTCAAGACTTTTCCTAATAATAGTCGCTAGTAAAAGCGACTTTGTGTCTACTAAATGGTTTTCTTGAGCGCAGGTATACTCGAAAGAGTTGGCATAACGGAACGATCAAAGAGATCACCTGACAAGGAAGAATAGGGACATCCTCCTCCAATCCGTCATGGGTCAAAACGAACTTATAACGTTCGAAAGTGGTATTTATAGTTGTCCCCAAAAATGGGTTTGACCATTTACTTTTCTCCAAAATGATTTTTGTTTAAGCAAACAAAATCGTTTATATTGTAAATGCTCTCTTTAAAGTTTTCCCATAATTTGACTATAGTCGCTAGCAAAAGCGACATTGTATCTACTAATTGTCTACCTTAAGCACAGGTACATTCAAAGGAGACAACACATTAACAAAATAGCCTAGAGGCCATCTCATTATGTCAGAGCTGAAAAAGTCTGACGCTTGTCAATGCCAAAGGAGGAGGATGGGGATCGTCAAAAAAGGATATTCTATTGCATCCCATTACATCCAGATGCATCCCATGGCATCCCGATGTATCCTATTACATCCCAATGCATCCCATAGCATTCCGATGCATCCCAACGCATCTCATTGTATCCCGATGCATCCCATGGCATCCTGATGTATCCCGATGCGCCCCAAAGCATCCCATGGCATCCTGATGTATCCCGATACTCCCCGATGCATCCCATGGCATTTTGATGCGTCCCATGGCATTTTGATGCATCCCAATGCACCCCATGACATCTCGATGTATCCCAATGCGTCCCAACGCATCTCATTGCATCCCGATGTACCCCATGGCATCCCGATGTATCCCAATGCATCCCAATGCATCTCATGGCATCCCGATGCACCCCATGGCATCCCAATGTATTCCATTGCACCATACTGCATCATATGGCATCCCAATGCATTCCATTGCACCATACTGCATCATATGGCATCCCAATGCATTCCATTGCACCATATTGCATCATATTATATCCTAATGAATTCCATTGCACCATATCGCATCATATTACATCCCATCACATTCCATTGCATCATACCATATCGCATTGCATTCCATTGCACCATATGGCATTGCATTCCATTGCATCATATTGCATCATGTTGCATCCCCTCATATTGTGTCATATAACATTTAATTGTTGTTTCATTATATGTCATCTTAGCTCATTGCAGGACATTCCATTCCATGCCGAGAGGGCCATTTCATCTCATTCCATGCCGAGAGGGCCATTTTATTTCATTCCATTGCCGAGAGGGCCATTTATTTTATTCCATTGCCGAGAGGGCCATGCCGAGAGGGCCATTTCATTGCCGAGAGGGACATGCCGAGAGGGCCATCATATCATTCAAACAAGTCTCCATAATCGCTCACCATGCAATACAATAGAGTCTAGTTTTGGAAGATGCTTTGGAGCACCTATATCCGTTGACCATGCGAAGATAACATAATCTAGCGTTGAGGATATCTCATTATTTTATATATCTATTGACACGCAAGAGGTGATATAACCCAGCGTCGATGATATCTCAGCATATTTGTATCAATATATCGAAGTTGAAGAAGTACATGATCCAAAGGGACATCCTTAAGTCATTATCCGAAGACGGACGACAAACTAGACTTCCTAAAAACTGACAATCTGAAGGTCATCTGTAAGTCACAATATTCGAGACAGGATAGTGTGCGAGATTACTTGAAAGTTGATAGTCCATGGTTCATCCGTAAGTCGCAACAACATCCTAACCGGATAGTATGCGAGATTACCCAACAACTGACAGCTCGAAGGTTATCTGTAAGCCACAACAAAATCCTTACCGATTGATGTCCAAGATTACCAAAATTAACAGTCTGAGGGTTCTCTATAAGCCGCGACATATCCAAGATTGATTATGTGCAGGATTACCCGAAGACCGATAATTTAAGGAACATCCATAAGCCACATCGCATCCAAGGTTGGATAATATGCTGGATTACCCGAGAAGCTGACAATTTAAGGGATATCTATAGGCCATCTCTTATCCAAGGTCGGATACCGTCAACTCAAGAGACGTCTGTAAGTCATCTTGTATCCAACATCGTATAATATGCATGATGACCTAAAGATTGAAAATTCAAGGGATACCTATAAGTCGTACCGATACGGAAGATGTACAGGGCTTACCCGAGAATTATGTGCACAAGATCATCACTGATAGCTGAAAAAGTTATTGTCTCAAATGCAAGAAGCATCATAGATGACCAAGAGGGTTGCCACATCAACATAAAATTACGCAGTTGTAGGGACCATTTTACACAAAGTGTCGTCCGTGTCCAAGAGGGCCACCCCACTTTGAAGATATTTCAATAGCTAAAAAGAGCTAAAAAGTCATCTTACCTAACAACTAAGAGGGTTGTTGTATCTATTATTGCAAAGGATTGTTTCCCTCCAAAACAGGTACATGAGAGGACGACATCGCTTTTTGAATAATAATTCACATGGAGATATGGTAAAAGACTATATACCCCTTCATGAATTATGATTATCACTAACAATTTTGTTTGAGATATTGTCGAGAACATCCGAGAGGATGAAAATCTCAAACCAAAACCACAGGTGCGGACAACTCCAAAAAGGATACAACACAACGTGGAGCTTTTTCTTAGCAGCAAACTGAGACGTAGTCCAGAGAGGGACGCCAAACTCTTTGGACGCGAGCTAAAGGACGATTGCCACCACCATCAAACCACACCCCTATCAGAAGGCATGTGGGTATTTTGGGATATCTAGTTTCAGTATTCACTTCTAGGATATTTTTAAATTTATACCAGAGGTAACCTTTCTCCTTCAAATCTGAGTGACATCACACTTAGAGCTTTGGAAATTATCCAGGTAAATTCTTATCTATGGATGTGAAAAATGTCGCATTCATGGTTAGGAGGTTACAAGCCTCTTTTCCATAGCTCAAGTCACTTGTCATTCATCCCAAGCCAAAGATTGTCTAAAATAAAAGACTATCTTTTCTACCGATTGAGTCGAACTACAAGCAGTCTGATTCCCTGAACCTCGGGGATATGTAGGCTGGGCCCTTTTTTGAAAATTCGACTGCATTCCAACTCCCCCAATATCCTCTTATTCACCAGCGTTCTGGTTTTACCAAAAATCCAAAATCGAAATAGCTTGTGAATTCTTTCAAAATCGCGCTTAAAAATCAAGCGTCATGAACTACAAGTGGCCTGAATTCTCATATAACCTGAGATATGTAGGAAACCCGATACCGGGGTCCGGCCATAACTCCTTAAATTCAAGCGAATACCAACCTTTTTCAAGAAATTAATTTGGGGTCGGTCAAAATTAGAAAACGTCAAACTCCCTTTGCCCAGGGTTACATCCATCCACCCTACCCAAAGGGAGGGGGCAGTTGTTGACACCTAATTTTTTCCCTCCCCGACTAAATTTAATCCTGAGTTTCTCAGATTTTAAATAAAATCAAAATATTTGTTTTATCCGGATAAATACTTTCTAAAATATCTATTTGAGTTAAATTTGTCAGTTAAGTGATGAATTATACACTTTTGTACTCATATATGCGAGATCGTATAATTTTCGTTACTTAAATAATTATTTTATCAAAATTAGATTTTATCAAGAACTATTGGGAATTAGTTCAAATAGGAGAAATCTTGATTTAACATATAAATTGTTCTTAAAGTGAATTATCCGGAAGATCTTTATTTTATTTTAATAAACCAAGAAGCTTAGGATTAAATCGGTTATTAGTTTGTTTCAATCTTTGATTCAATTTAGCTGACTTATTAAATTGGACCTTAATTGAAATCAACTTGGCCATAATTGCAATGCAATTGGCCAATTGATTTTCAATTAGGCTAAAATTTAAATGATTTGACTAAATCCTAAATCTAATTCGGCTATTTATTAAATAGCCTATCCTAATCTTAACTCCTACCCTTTTTTCCCCTCAGCCCAACAACATTAACCCACCAAAACAGCCCAATACTTAACCCACCGACCCGGTCTGGCCCAACACACCTTAAATCCCTTATTTCTCCTTCAGCAGTACACCCAACACCAACAATATCGACAACCCCATTAACAACAATATCAAAAAACCACAACAGCAAAAAACCCAACTTCAACCCGAACCCCGCCTCCTTCATCCTTTCTCCGATCCGTACATCCGCGTGCCTAGCACGAACTGGTGGTACGAGGAAATTCTTGGAAGGTTCCAAACGCACTACGTGTCATCTTATCCAAAATTTTCGTTATAAATTTCTCCAAAATTCGTACTGAAAGGGTACGATTTTCCAGCTCACCCTTATCCTCGAGAAGAAATTTCTGAAATGCCCTCAAAATCCTTTGTTCCCACATCGGTTGAAGCAAGAAAATCGATTCCAAAGTTTCCCTATAAATACCCCACTGTTGGAGCTGAAGACTCCAAGTCTTGAATAGTTGAAAAATTGGTTCAAGCAAGAAAAAGTGAACTTCCGAATTGAAAGAAGTCGTTCGGTAAGTTTCTAGGCTAGAATCCGTGAAAAGCTCCGTTGAGCCTTGGATTCGGGCTAAGAAACAAGTGGGTTTTTCGGTGGTGGAAGAAATTCCGACGATAGTTCGAGTCCCGTTTTGCTGCTCCGAAAGAGGTCAGCTCTTCATTTCTTACTTCTCTTTTTATTTTTTCATTATATTAGTAGTATGTAGTTTTTGTAGTTGGTGAGATTGTGTGTTGTAGAGGCTTTGAGGGCCATAGGATTTTTGAGATAATTGATTTGTTGTTTTGTCGCGACCAGTGTTCTGGTTTTCTTTAAACTTGTTGATTCGAAATGTTGTTCTTAGCTCTTTTAATCCATTGTTCCATTTTAAATACGGTCTCGTTTTCGATCTACTGATTCACCGTAGATTAATGTCGTTGTTTTACTCTACTGTTTCCCTTATTGCTATCAGATTCCACACTCAAATGCTATTAATTCATATGAGTCGTGCCCTCTCCTATTCATGTATGTACTATCTATAAGGATCCCATATCCCCTTTGTTTTCTTAAAGCTTTCCAGCTTATTGTGAATCAATATTATAGACTGTTTATTTTTGTTCTTTATTGTACATTTTATACTTTAGATATGTATTTTGAAATGATATGCTTAAATTGTTTGTTTGAAGCTCTCCCTGTTTGAGTTATATATTGAAAATTGAAAATTAAAGATGCATGTTAATTAGTTTTCTATATTTTTATTTTTTTTCTTTTCTTTTCAATATGGTTTATAGTTTCTATATTTTATTGATTTTAGAAGCTTTATCACCTATTTCAGATTGTGATCTTGTTTGATATTTACCTGCCTTGACTTGTTCTAGTTGTTGGCCTAGCTTAAAGGTCTTTTGTTTTAACCTTGTTAATTGTTTCGGCTGTTTGAACATGGTAGAACCTCTCCTGAGTTTCCCTTGACTCATAATGTCAATGTGAACAATGGATTTTGGGTTCATAAATGAAGGTCTTTCCACCTAAAGACTCCTCTATGACCTCACCAATATGCAAAAGTTCCTTTGAACTTGCAAAAGAGAGGGAGAGGATGGAATGAGCCTAATTAACCAAAAATATCTCTTTTAAGGGCGTCACATGATTTATTCGTCAAGTTACCTGTAGTTCTAGGTGTGGTTTGTTTGCCCATTTTTAATATGTTGAGCTCATTATTTCGGTGTCATAGTTCCAGATTCAAGTTTGATTAAAACCATTTCGAGATTGCTTGTTAGCTTTAAATTTTGTCTTTGAATAATGTTTTGCGCAGCATGGTTATTGTCGTCTTGATTAAAGACCTTTTGTCTATTACTTTCAACGTAGTGTTTCCTCATTTTAAAGTTTCAAAATCTTTATTCAAAAGTTCAAATATTGTTTTTACACTAAAGAATTTCGAGTCTCTGCCTTTAGTTTCCTCAAGTCATTGTTTTGGTTTGAATATGTGATTTTGTTTGTTAGCTTATGTTTTGGCAGTCACACTTAATTGACGTGAGATTTCTTTGCTAGTGTTCCATGTTTCCTTTTCCCCTCTAACGTATAGTACATGCCCTCTTCTTTTGAAAAAAGAACTTGAAACCTCGTGCGTGAACTTAATTCATGATTCTTTGTTACTTTAGTTGGAGCATGTACTAATTTCTTTACTTTCTCTTTGCATATGAAACCCATTTGGAGTCCAAATGGACTCCTTTCCTTTGCATTTCCAATGGGCCAAGTGAGGTCCACCTCCTCTTGGAGTCCAAGCTTCCAGAATATAAGTTCAAAGGACTGTTTTGATACAGTATACAACCAATATACATATGGCGTACAGGTGAAAGAAGAAAGAATGGGCCAGAGCCCATTGAATTAGAAGAAATTAGTGTCTTTGAGGCTTAAAAAGTCTCGAAATATGATTTATGGGCCTCGAAGCCAAACTTGTAATTTAATACAGGTGGAATCGTCATTTGGTCCTCAAAGGTTCAAAAGGTATCTTAGGATAGGTTGCGGGTGGAAAACCCAATTTTTTAGACTTAGGACAGGTACATGGAGAAATTGGGCCAAGATTAAAAGTTCAAGTTGGACCCTCTAGGGGTTTGGGCCTTAAAAGGCCTAAATCCACCTCCTTTCCCTACTCTTTTATTTATTATACATTGTCTATTATTTGCTATTAACTATTTAACTTAGTTAAATCCCCGTCAAGTTGCCAAATTCTTGTTTGCGTAGATATCTTTCAAATAATTTTTTTCTTAATCACTTTCTTTAAATTATCAAAACACATTTTCTAAGTTAGTCAAATAAAATTAGTTTTAAATAGCTTGGACAACCGAAAGTTAGCGGATACTCTTGGTGCCTTAACACCCTTCCAAGAGTATTAATTTGAACTCTTACCTGGATTTCTTATTTTTTAAAGATTTTTCTGTTTTAAGTCTTTGGAATTTTTTTAAAGGTTTTTCTTAGTTTTTTCCTAAATAAATTAAGTGGCGACTTTGTGTAAAATTGAACTTGGAAATTTTCTTAAGTTTTCGAATTCAAATCAGTCTTAGTCATTTCTCCGCAAAACACATACTATACTAGGTTTAAGTGTGGTAATGCTCACCTCTTAGTTGAGATACTTTATGAGTTTAGTGATCCTTGTACTTCGAGAGTTATTGTGACATTGTCTAAATCTACTAAGAGGATAGAAGGATCATGGTTAAGAGTGAGGGAATGAGGTAGCCATTCCGGCTCATAGAGTTAATTATAGTAGTGATGATTAAGTAGGATCTCTAGAAAAGGGATTAGATTATTCACTTGTAATTAAATTGGTCAGTCCAGCTAAAAATATATAATCGAAAGTAAACTAAGAAGGTGTTGTTGGTAATGGAAATTGTGAACTTTATATTGAATTGTCATATAAATTGTCATGCTTTCTTTATGTGATTTCTATATGATGTTTACGTGATCTAACCCTGATAGGCCGATGATACCTACCAGTACGTGTGGTTGTACTGATACTAATCTTGCTATATACCCTTTTGGGATATAGATATGTTGCAGGATTAGTTGAGGTTTCTTATTTGAAGTGGCAAGTATTCACCATCAGCTTCTGCTCATCTTATTCTACGGTGGAAGTTGTATCCTTTGATCATTCTTCATTGTATTAGAAGCTCTTGTACATGTTTATACTAGGTCTTGGGTGGTAACTAAGATATTAATCATGTGTATAAATGTTGTAGAAAACTTTTATTATTGATTACGTTAACTTATATATGAGACTTTTACTTGAACTTTCGCATGATATTGGTGGGGTGGAAAGGGTTCTCCTATCTAGTTAGAATAGAGTAGGTGCCAACACATTTCCGTAATTTGAGTCGTGACATTCGTATACCATGTAGGTAAGAAAATTGTCAGTGACTAACTATCCTTATTCTCCTCCCAGGGATATTTAGGAATATGGGTACAGGAGGCTGAGGGAAGACCTCGATGGGTACACATTTTTACATAGTATCAAACGACTTTTGTTCAATCGAGGAGCAGAGATAGTTATGAGCTAGGGGGAATAATAGAAAATCTTTAATGACAAAAAATCAGACAACAAAGATAAATATACTAAAAGAAACATAATATTTTAATATGATTGGTCAATTGACCTACATATGAAAAATAACATAAAAGAAAGTCTTAATACTGTTGAGAGAATAATATCATCCTAAACAAGACTCTTTAATCCAAAAGAACTACATTGTGATAAAAATCAGATAAGATAGAAAATTCAAGTTAAATTCTAACAATTGCATCACAAAGTTAATTCTCCCTCATTCTCATTTGAAGTGTCTTTTAAAATTTGAACACGGCTATTAAGAAAATACTATTATACAAAAAGTCTAATTTATGAAGTTGCTACTCCCTCCGTTCACTTTTACTTATTACATTTGGACTTGACACATCCATTAAGAAAACATGACCATTTTACCACACTATCCCTATTAATTGATGCTTAGAACTATTAGATTTTGGAAAATAATTTGGAGAATAAGTAATTAATGCTAAGGGTAAAAATGAAAAAAAAAATATTTTTTCTTGATATGTTAAAAGTGACTAGTAAAATTAAAAAAAAAAAATTAAAATAGTGGACAGGTAAAAATGGACGGAGGGAATATTATTTATTTCATGTTGAGAATTTGAGCTACTATTGAAAAAGGTAAGTATAATTAAAGAAAAATAATCAATTCTCTCTTATTTTTTATAATAATTTATTTTAAGACTCTTTTTATGCTAAGAAAGACACTTAAAATGAAACAAAAGATGTCACGACCCAACTAACTGGATCGTGAGGACACCTACTCTACTCTTCCTAGATAAGAGAACCTTATCATCCATATTTGGAAAACATGCAGAAGTCATAAACAATATCCTAATCTCTTCATAATTCCATAAAACTTGTTACATATCATGTAAGTACAAAAATTTTCAGTCGAGGACCTAGTCTAGACATGTACAAAAGCTGCTAAACAGAACAATAACCGCATAAGACCAGCTTCCAAGATGGAATGAGAAGACGGAAGCTGTTGGAGACTTCTATCCACATCAAACAAGAAATATCAACTGATCCTGCAACCAGACTACACCCCAAAGAGGGTATAGAAAGAGTAGTATCAGTACAACCACACATACTGGTAGGCATCACGGCCGACCAAAGTTAAATCACGTAAACATAATACAAAAATTCAAAATCACATGAACTTATACATTATGTCAATTAATCTACTAAATCTCATGTTTACAATCACTACTCTCCTTGTTATGCTCTCACTAAGAGGATTTATTCAATTCTCGCCAGTAACTAATTGATTCCTGATATGATGCTTCTTACTAGTTAACCACTTTATCACTATTACATTCCACTCCTAGCTACGCATTTGCCAGGGCATATATTTTACCAAGAACACGGAAGGCAATTAATAAATTTATTAAGTCAGACTTACTCATAGCAATCCCCTTAGAATAGCAACTAAATTAGGAAAACACATGAGATCACCTTTATACATATTCAATAGTCAATTCAAGGTGAAGCACCACCATAATAACTCGTAAGACCAATCTAGTTTATCATTATATTAAAAGCCTCTTATTATCTTGCAAAATCAAGTAATAAATCACTTCATGTTCAATGTACAATTCATTTGGTCAAGTCACCAGTTCTTTTAAGAAAAACCCAAGAAATATCATAACTAGTGGTCCACACAAGGGACCCACATAAGTATAATAGAATATAACCCGATTCATTCAAGAAACTATCAAAATCTTTAAATCACGGTGTACACACATGCTAAGGGTCATATGAGTGTCCACTAGCCATGACCTACAGGGGATGAGCTTAGTCCATGTACCAAATATCCTATACAACTAGTGTCTGTCATCCTTATCCCAAACCAAGTGTTATACCATCCTTATTCCAACATCTCTACCCTTGTCCTACTGGTAGCAATAGTAGTATCAGTACAACCATACATACTGGCAGGCATCATCGGTCGACCAAATTTAAATCACGTAAACATAATACAAAAATTCAAAATCAAACATGAACTTATACATTATGTTAATTTATCTACTAAATGTCATGTTCCCAATCACTACTCTCCTTATTATGCTCTCACTACCAGGCTTTATTCAATTCCCATCACTTCTCACCAGTAACTAATTGATTCCCGATACGATGCTTATTACTAGTTAACCACTTTATTACCATTACATTCCACTCCTAGCTACGCATCTGTCAATTGTTCCACTAACGAGTCCAACGGCATATATTTTGCCAAGAACACAGAAGGCAATTAATAAACCAATTAAGTCAGACTTACTCATAACAATCCCCTTAGAATATCAACCAAATTAGAAAAACACATGAGATCACCTTTATACATATTTAATACTCAATTCAAGGTCAAGCACCACCATAATAACTCGTAAGACCAATCCAGTTTATCATTATATTAAAAGCCTCTTATTATCTTGCAACATCAAGTAATAACTCACTTCAAGTTCAGTATATAATTCATTTAGTCAAGTCACTGTTTCTTTTAATAAAAAACTAAGAAATATCATAACCAATGGTCCACACAAGGAACCCACATAAGTATAATAGAATATAACCTGATTCATTCAAGAAATTGTCAAAATCTCCAAATCACGGTGTACAGACATACTTAGGGTCATATGAGTGCCCACTAGCTATGATCTGCAGGGGATGAGCTCAGTCCATGTACCAAATATCCTAGACAACTAGTGTTTGCCATACTTATCCCACACCAAGTGTTATACCACCCTTATTCTAACGTCCCCACCCTTATTCTCCCGACAATCCACCAATTCAATCATGATCAACTTTTACCGATTCATCTCACAACAACAAACAATACCATCAATAAGTACAATCACATAATAAGATAAATCAACCATACTTGCATATCAAACAAGGTCCTTTTTACCAATTTCATTTAAGGTTATCAATTTCCAAACTTGCCTTCAATAATCAATAAGTTCAATATTCATTAGCATGCATTGCAACTAAATAAACAAATAATCAGTTAACATGCATACATACAACTAAATTGAGCCTTAACTCCACTTTAACCATAATCTACGACCTATTTTGAGGAAGTTGACCACTCAATACATCACCTACTAGCAGCTAATAACCATTACAAGTACCTACATATAATCAATCCAGTTAAATACCTATTTTATGATTATATAAATATACTTATCTGTACACTCTCACACATTCCCAATTCCTCTCTAACTACAACATCACTGTCTCTTCAGCTTCCATCTTAATATTACACCATCATCACCCAGTCACTTCACAACTTTCCTAGATTCTCTTACCGGGTCATACAATACCTAACATTTCATAATCTTCGCCAAGGGTTTATATTGCACGTATCATGTATCATAAAATAGAATAAGAAACAAGGCCTTCACACCGAATTCCTACCATTCGTCCCCACTTAACAATTATCCTTAAGCTATTTACTGGTTCATTCCCATATTACTACTCAATCGGCACGTCTAATGAGATAGCAGGTAAACATTAGCAACAGATCACCACACAATTACATTAACACTAAATTCATTTGCTTTTTCCCTAATTCACTTATTTAATCCATCCAGTCACCAAGCCCGGGGCCGGCCTAAGAATGAAATCTTCCGTCAATCTATATTATGTATATATTTTCTAAGTGAGGTCTACTACTCAAATTAAACATAACCAACCTTGGCAACAACTACGTACAGAGGCATGAACTCTCATTTCTTGACCTGTTTTAGTAATTTCTGGCATTAAAATTATAAGGAACCCTCGAGATTCTTCCTTCCTAAGCATACTTCTTCATTCCCATAGCTCTAGGATCTTGAGGCAACCCTATGGAGTTTTTAGAAAGAGGCAACGTTCTGGTTTAAATTTGAAAGAAAAAAGAAATTTTAAATTTATAGAAAGACTGCTCGGGCACCCGTTGTAGCGGCCTACATGCCGCTATAGCAGGGTGATGTCAACCCATTCCCTAAAATTTTTCCACTCCGAATTCGTCTAACAATAGTCCTTAATGAACCTCTTAAATATCCTTAAAAAGAATTTTCATACCCCGTGTCCTTCTGACGCAATGATTATAGTAATGACGGAATGAGTCGTTACAGCATATACCAATTTACCTTCATTCATCTTCGAATGATAACGGTAGGGAAGAAACTGAGTCAATGCATTTCCAAGGTCATTAATTACTTACTCAATTATTTAGAAACCTCTCAATCTTAATCCTCACTCACCGAACTTACGATAAAATTATACGAACTTGTAACACACCTACTCACCGCGAGTGGCCTCACATCATACACCATAATTGAAAATATACAAGACCATTTTTGACAAGAGTATATGAGTAACCAAGATAATCAGGGACTCGTCAATACGCCCAACCATCTAAAAACACCAAAAAGAGGAAATGAAATTTCCATCCCCTCCCATTGTCTTCGCATGTGACCGCGAACTACTTTCTGTTATATGACATGCATATGCACCTCATGACTGCGAGCCCTCCCTTGTCCCAGCTACTTGCATGATTGTGGAATGCACCAACAACAAAAAAACTAGTTTGTTCAATTTAGCATTTTGATGTCCGAAACTCATTTGAACCCCTCAATATGCAAGTCAGTCCAAAAATGTCCTATGCATCTATTGGAATACTCATATCATTGATCCGGGGCCGTGAAGATACATATTTAACCGTTTTTAACTCTTAATTTTCAAAATTTCTAATATTTGACTTAAGCATCCTAATCACTCCCGAGCCCCTTGGACCTGTTCAAATCCAACTAAGTTCCAAAACACCATACAAACTATAAGAACTTTTAAACCTCTATTCTGAATATGTTAACCCCAAATGTTGACTTTGATCAACTCTTAAGTGTTCAAGTTTCTATTTTAATAATCTTTGTTAAAACACATCTGAGTCCCTTAGGATCCATGTCATCCATCCTCACAAATCATAAAATACATGTTATAACAAAATATTAACTAAATCCCTTAGGGCCTAAGGCCCCATTTGTTTTCACTTTTTTCACTCCTACTTTTCTCACAAAATTCAAAAACAACTCCAATTTATATTTATGGCCAAACACAACTCCAACTCTAAAAAATTGTGATTTTCGTGGCCAAACGCCTACTAAGTTTTTTACTTTTATATTATCAATTTTATCTTTAAAAGAAAAACCAAATACAAAGAAATACAAAATACAAAAGAAGACAGGAAGAAATTAAAAAAAAATGAAGCTTTCTAAAATAACTAATCAACCGACACAATTTACACACAAATACATATAAGCCTCACGAAAGGAGATACATGAGAAAATTTGGCCAATGAGACATCCTAAATACTTTTTTAGTCAAATACCCACTCTATTTCTTTTTTCCTTTATTTTTTCGGCTTAGGGCAAAAAAAAGGTACCAAAGGGTGGGGTCAAGACTTTTTAAAATCTACCTAAGTCCCTTAAAAGTTTTTTTAATTTATCTAGGTCCCTTTTAACTTTTTAAAAATAAATACAAGTTCCCTATTCTCTTAGCTTCTTCTCCACTCTTCTTCTTTGAAACTATTCAAAACTTTTAAATTTCTCCATTTTCAATTTTTCTTCTCCCTCAACCTCCAACCTTCAAAATTTTTGTCCTCACGTAAGTAATCTCTTGTTCCCAGTTATTTTGAGATGCATTTTGTCATATTCTTTTTCAATAACTCTAGTGTTCATAAAGATATTTTTAAAAAAAAAAATTCAAAACTTAACCATGATAGGTTTATAGAAAATCTGTGTTATTTTGCTCTAATTTTTTGATTTTTGCAGAGTTTTTTTATTTTTAATTTGTTTATGCCAATATAAGTTTAGTAATTTTTTTTTGAATTATAGTATGCTACGAAGTAATAAAAATAATTCAACAAATTTAAAAAAAAATTTGAATTCTGGTTCATCTAAACAATCTTTTATGAATTGTTGTTCATTTAAATGGTTCTATTTGTTCATCGTATTATGCAATGAATGTAAAATTATTTTGTACATTTTTTGCTTATATTCTTACAGTTTTGTTGTCTATTGATAAACTTGTGGTCGATTATAGACCTATGGTAGATTATTATTTTCAAAATGAGAATTTTGATAAGGAAAGAGCAGCAAATGTCAGTGTTCTGGTCTCTAATCAAGTTGTCAGTTAAGATGAGGAGCTGACTGAGGAAGCAGATAGTGTCCCCGGTGAAAAATCTTCCCAAAATAAGGATTTAGCTAAGGAAAGAGCAGCGGATGTCACTGATATGGTCCTTCATAAAGTTTTCGGTGAAAATGAGGAGCCAACTGAGGTAAAGAAAAATAATGTCCCCGATGAACATGATGCTCCAAGTGAGGCAAGGGGGGATGTAGTGGTGAGGTCCCCTATCCACTTTCTCAAGATGAGGATCCAATTAAAGCAAGACAAGTCAATGTCCTTGAACCGCGAGATGTGAGGAACTAGATTTTATTGAGCAAATAATTAGTGTGATGAGCATTGTTGATAAGATCAATAATGAAAAAAACAATTAACTTGTCATAATTTGAGAAGAGATGACAAACAATCTCATTTTTATAGCTTTGGATATGTTCAACATATAATTTGAAATCTGAATCTATTTTTTAGTAGATCTTTGTTCTTACCTTGTGAATCTGTAAAAAAAATGCAATCACACTAAAATTTTGTTACATATTTTCAAACAACAACTACTAATAATAGACCATACATTAACATTCTTTTGTAGTGCTTTTACATATGAAAAAATGTATTTTTATCGTTGAAAATAATAGAATTATTACTGGCATGACCCAAAAACTCAATGTCATGTTGGCACTTATCACGATCCAGCCTTGATAAATAAGTCAATTACCCCAAAAGGAAAGAAATACGAGATAATAAAGGAAATAAAGCAAACAAAACTCCTAGAATGAAGTTGAGTCACATATACATAATAATAATAAAAAACTGAAAGAATGTCATAGACTCCCCAAGACTGATGGCACAAATGTAAAAGCATCTACGTACAACATCCGGAGCTGGAACACAAAATCTGTCTCTGACCCAAATAAAGACAAAATAGAGGATAGGATGAGATCTGGAATTCTGCCCTAAATTCTGAAGTGAACCAGTACCTCGAAATCTAATAAATACCGCCAGAACTCAACTGCTACACGTGGTACTCGAACTAGGATCTGCACCAAAAGGGCACAGTAGGGATGAGTATTGTCAACACGCAATATGTAATATCACCAATCAACAACAACGAGAATATAAGCCCCCACTAGGGCATCACGCAATATAATTATAGCTCGAAAACAATCTCATAGTTATTTCCCCCAACCCATAGCATGTTTTACTTATTTATTAACTATCCAACCCAGTCTGAAGAAAGTTAAGCCATAACTTACCTTGAAATTCAAACCTAAAGTCCTTTAACATGGAGATTTACCCTTTTGAGCAGCTTCAGAATCAACTAAAGCTTACAAATACAACATTTATGCGTTAAAAGGAGGCTAATGATACCCATATTGACTATATTCAAGTCGGATCTAAAATAGGTTTGAAAAATGAGTTCAAAAATGAAAGGGGTGAAATCAGAATTTTCCTTTAGAAATACATTCCCCCAGGTTAAAGGAATCTACTGTTGAAAATCCACGCGAAAACGAGCTAAAAACGAGGTTTAAATCAAAGAAAAATCATTTTTAAGCTTTACCAGCAAAATTCTCGAAATCTCTTTTTCAAATCAAGATTAAAGAGTGTTTTAGATGATATAATCAATGTAAAGTAATGAAAATAAAGTTTTGGAGCTTACTCAAGCTCAAATGGTGATGAAAATCCTAAAAACCGCTCAAACCCGTAGCTCAAGGTCTAAAAATGGAGAAAAAATTATAAAATTGAGGTATTTATACTGTTTAGTGAACATTACCTTGCAATTGCGAACCCCACATCGCAATTGCGAGGGCCAACATTGACATGGGCTAGATTGTTCATCGCGATCGTGGGAGGTGGGCCTCGCGATCGCGATGAAGAACCAAATCCGATCCATCAGGATACACATCGCGATCGTGGTCCACCCACCATATGATCGCGATAAAAAGTGCCATCGAGGCCCGCAATCATGACACTTGGACACGCGATCGCGATTAAGGACTGATGGACCAAATAACAGTTGTACACCAGGTGAAGTTTTTAACTTCAATTCTTCGAACGGACCCTCGAAATTCGTTCGAGAACCCACAGAAATAAATCTTATATGCTACTAGTCTAGTTTTGACGTTTCAAACTCAGTGAAAACTTTTAATTTTCAAAAAAGGATCATTTTCAACAAATTAACCCCCAGGATTCCTTAAAGTTTAGTTTAACTAGTTTCCACAACGAGGGACGAAATATAAAATAAAGGTCTTCAATCAACCAGAAAAATATAGAGAATTACAAGGGTTAAACCACATGTCAAAGGATTCAATAATAAATCGTAGACTAAAAAGGTTCAATAATAAATCGTAAGAAAAAACACCTATTACCTTACATTTCTGCAATAAAGAAATTCATGAAGAAAGAGGATGACAGAAAATCCTAACCCCTAAATTACTGTGTAATAACATGTTCAGTAATAAACCATATCAAATCATCCAGTAAGGTGAATAATTGACCACATAGTTTCACGTATGATGTATTTGCATAAGTATATAATCAACCAGAAGAACATATGTACAACCATTAGAACCAGTAAGGTGAATAATTGATCATGAAGTAGTATATGATAGACAGTGTAATTTGTCTACCATAGACCCTGGGATTCTATTGGGAAATGGCCAAAAAATATAATAAACATATAAATTTAATTGAATAAATGGGTAAAATACATTTAAAACACTTCAACACTACTAACTGCACCATATGGAAGTCTACATTAGTTGGATACGGTGGTCAAATTGATATTAGGATGAACTATAATAATATAAATGACTTACTCACAACAATGTTGTGCTTTGAGAAACATCGATTGTCCTTTGTACAATCATTGTTCATTCTAATACCAATTTGAACATGTTTTTAATTTATGTGGACTACCATAACTTGTAATAAGTGGTATTATAATGTTTGAAATGTTTATTATCCTTTTATTTAATTTTATTTATTTATTTATTGTTATTTTTAGTCACTTTGTTGTGGTCATCTATGAAGTAGTATATGATAGACTGTGTGATTGGTCTACCATAGACCCCGAGAATCTATTGAGAAATGGCCAAAAAATGTAATAAATAAATAAACTCAATTGAATAAATCGGTAAAATACATTAAAACACTTCAACACTACTAATTACACCATATGGAAGTCTACATTAATTGGATAGGGTGATCAAATTGGTATTAGGATGAACTATAGTAATACAAATGACTTACTCAAAATAATGTTGTGCTTTGAGAAACATTGTTGTCCCTTATACAACCATTGTTCATCCTAATACCAATTTGATCATGTTTTTAATTTACGTGGGCTGCCATAACTTGTAATAAGTGGTATTACAATATTTGAAATGTTTACGTACTACCCTTTTATTTAATTTTATTTATTTATTTATTGCATATTTAGTCACTTTTTTGTGCTTAGACCACCGTATTGCTTCCGAATACTAATTTGATCATCATATCCAATTAATTTAGACTTTCATATGGTATAGTTAGTAGTATTGTAGTGTTTCAAATGTATTTTACCCATTTATTTAATTTAATTTATTTAATTATTGTAATTTTTGGCCATTTCCCAATATATTCTCGGAGTCTATCGTCGATCAATCACACGGTCTATCATATACTACTTCAGAGTCCAATTGAGGATAGACCCTTTGTTAAAGCTTATAGTGTATAATATACCATACATGTCGATTATTTATGTTTTAAATTGCTCCAACAGTCATAAAGTATAAATTTTTGTCACATTCAACGATAATATTAAAATTTTAACTATATAAAGGAGAAGCGACTCATATATGTATTAAACTACTCCATTCTACTTTCATGCTCATATTCTCTTATTTCTTTATCATTTTTCATACGTACAATGTCTCGATCACCTCAAACATCCAACTCCGAAGGTACTGTCTTTTATTATTGTTGTAAGCCAACTACCATGAGGACATCACACACCAAAACCAATTCAGGCCAACAAGGCAGGAACAAATATAGTAAATAAATCGTCATGTAGTCCAGGACCTAGAACCGGCCCATCAACATTTCAAGACGTAATCAAGTTTCAAATGCTGTAAAGGCTCAGAGAATTCGAAGAAAATCGAGATTTACTTATGACATTGTTTAAGGAATCTGAATAGAAGAGAGATCATCACTTGAAAATTTTACTGAGTGACACCAAAATAGAGAGAGATCAACTGAAACAGAGGTTGATTATGCTTGAAGAAGAGGGGAATAGACTAAGGATGCTGATTTATGGTCTACTTTTAGTAGTTGTTATTTGGAAATATATAACAGGGCAGTAGTGGAATTGTATTTTTATGTAAAATGATTCTGTGTTGGCGTACTGTCTCTTATTCATAGTCGATAATAGAAAATGCATGTAGTATACTAAAATCAAAAATGCTATTTACCAAAAAAATTGGGAACTTTTAATCGAAAATGCATGGCGTATTATCTCTTATCAGTAGTCGATAATCGAAAATAATTTTTTCCTTCTTTATCCTTTTTTTTTTCTTTTACTTTTTCCTTCTTCTTGCTTCATTTTTTTCGTTTTTCATCAGACAGGAGCAAAATATATAGTATGCTCATCTCCTTCTTCAGTCGCTCTCTAATTAACCAACGATTATTAATATGGCGAAAAAATTATATATTTGATTTTTAGATTTTCGAAATGATTTATTTTTCTTTGATTTTCAGATTTTTGAAATCATTTATTTTTGTTTGGTTTTCAGAATTTTGAAATTATTTATCTTTCTTTGATTTTCATAATTTCAAAAATATTTATTTTTCTTTAATTTTCAGTTTTCAAAATTATTTATTTTTGTTTGATTTTCAGATTTTCGAAATTATTTATTTTTCTTTGATTTTCAGATTTTTGAAATTGTTTATTTTTGTTTGATTTTCAGATATTTGAAATTATTTATTTTTCTTTAATTTTCAGATTTCAAATTTTTTTTTTTTTTTTTGATTTTCAGATTTTCGAAATTATTTATTTTTCTTTGATTTTCAGATTTTTGAAATTGTTTATTTTTGTTTGATTTTGTAGATTTTTGAAATTATTTATTTTCCTTTGATTTCGTTTTCGTATTTTGATTTATTTTTGCTTTTCTGAAAAAAAATAATGAAATAAATGAGTATTTAATGCTAGGATATTTATTGGTGATGATTGGGGTGGGGTGTTTTGTATTTTTTAAAACATAGTGGGATGGGGACTTTTTTGTGTTAGTTAAAAGTTTGGAGCTAGAAGTGGTAGGGTTGGAAGTTGGAATGGTGATGTTATAAAAAGTGGGCATATGACAAAAGTTTGAGACTTCTGTCTAAATGTCAAAAAGAGTTTGGCAAAGTGGCCTTTTGGCCAACTTTCCCAAGATGCATGCACCTATGCACATCAAATTTTTTGTTTACATTGAGCATTCATCTTTCTCTCTATAGCCTATATACACACACAAGTCACATTTTAATCATTCAAGGTCTTTATGATGTATCTTGTTCATGTGTTCTTTTGATTGTCATTCATGTGCTGCTTTGCCTTTTATTTTTGAAAATAAATCAATGAATTTAAAAGGAAATTTTACAAGAAAATAAATGGATTGATTCAATTACATGTAGATACATTTAAAACATTTATTTTGACTAAGAATGCAGTTATGCATCTTGTTCGAGACACATAAAAAAAAAAGAATCAAGAATGTAGTTGCACATTTCGGTCAAATTGTTTACAATAATCAAAGTTCATTAAGCTAAATCAAGACGTTTAAGTGTGATGCACATGAACAAAGAAAGTAATTGCGTTTCTAAGCTGTTGTATGTCAAAATCAAGAATGAGGTTACCAGTTTAGATTGAGACCAATACAGACATCTCATCTACTTCTCTACATAGTCCATAATGAAGCAAAGTATGTGGTTCTACAAATTAGCATTTGATGTTTTATATGGGGAAAGAGGAGATGAACGAATCTGAGAAAATAAGTGAATGAGGAGGAAAGTGAATTGTGGAATCTACATGAAATAAATTTTAAAAATAGTAAAAATAGAATATGACAAAAGAAGAAGAAGAAAATAGCCTAATTTAAGTTGTTTGACATATACCCTTTTGCCAAGTAAAAGTGCTTATCTGGTCACTAGCTAAGTTTGTATGTACTTACAAATTAAATCATGTGAAGTTTAAGAGGCTATCTAGGAATTAAGCCAGTATATATTGTACAAAATGACAAGTTAAGTTGCTTATAAATGACTTAGAATGTACTCTAGATGATATCTTAAATGCAGTTTTACAAGTTGTTTCATACTTGCAGTTAGGAACTAAATTGGACAAAATATGCCCTTATAATATATATGTAGGTCCTCGATTAAGTTCTATGTGAAATATGGGCACCTTTTTGCCCAATAAAAAATTGATCCAAATTATTAGCGGATATGATAAATTTTGCATACTTTCAGAGCATTTTTTTAAGCATTTCCATAAAATATATAATGTTACTTATTGATTCCAAAAATAACTTAATTCTTATAATAAAATATTATTACAGAGGATACAGTTATGAAAGGATCCAACACAAACTTCTGTCTAACTTGCATAGCTATAGTTGAATTGCTGCTAATTTGCACATGTGTAGATGTTGAAAATACATCCATATTTCATTAATTCATGTACCCAATTTCAAAGTGAAGCTAAAATTTCAGGCATATTAAATTTGTTTGAAAGGCCACATGGTATATTTGTACCCGATTAGATTAAAAACTTAGATATTGTGGATTTTTGTGTTAAAATATTACTCTCTCCGTTCATCTTTATTTGTCCATATTATTAAAAATAGATGTCCAACAATATTTATTCTGTTTGGAAAATCAATGGATAATTTACTTATTTGTGCCCATTTTATCCTTGATATTAATTAAATACTACTCATTATCCAACACATTTTTCCAAAACATTGAATTTATTATATTTAAAGGGTGATATAATAAAATTATCCCTGTTATTTATTATTTTTAAGGTGTGTGACAAGTCAATAGTAGACAAGTATTGTTGGACGGAGAGAGTAAATTGACTTTTTGTTTATATATAGGCACCCATTGTAATATAGTAGAACTTCTCTATAACGATATAACGATATTGTTTATGTAGATGATTTTTAGTTGTTATAATGAAATATTGTTATAAAAAGTATATAATATTTCGTTCGTTCATTTTTTCTTGTCCATTACTCTAAAAATAGATATCTACTTTTACTTGTCAACTTATCCGGTCCGAAAAAATAAGAGATAATTAATTTTATACCTATTTTATTCTCATTATTAAGCAATTCATTTTTCAACATTTAGATGGCTTATAATAATTATGGGCGATATAATAAAATTTCTATTTTAGTTATTGTTTTTAAGTGGTGTATCAAGTAAAACATTGACAAGTAAACATGGAATATATTGTTTACGAAAAATAGGTCCCGAAACACATGATTGATATAATAAAATGATGTTATAGAGGATGATTGTTATAGAGAGATCGACTAACTTGCATACCTAGCTATATACTCCCTCGACCCAAATTATCTGTTGTTTTTTTAAAAATAATTGCCTCAAATAATTTAATTAGTCGTTTTAGAAGTTCAAGAAAAAATTAATTAATTTTCCTCATTTTACCCTTAATATAGTTTTTCTTGAAGACGACAAAATCCTTTGCTTATGGGGGTGTTATTACTTCTTGAAGTTCTTGATTTGATTTAGGTCTAGGTGTCTATTTAGATTTTCTACTCATTTATGTTGATATGTTGGCGAGGTGACTTAGCTTTGGCAATTGCAAACTCATTAATAGAGATGATACATAAATTAAGCAAATATTTAATTAAGAGAGATTATAACTTAGATATAAATAAGGTTAAAGTACTCAAAAACTCCTCCTGACTAATATTTCTTAAAAGTCGTGTAAAATAAAAAGACGATATATAATTTGAGACGAAGGGAGTAGTTGAATTGCTACTAATTTACAGCTCATGTGTAAATGTTGAAAATACATCCCTAATTTCATAAATTCACTACCTAACTTCCTGGCAAACGCATTTAAAGGTTATTTTACAACAACAATATTGGTGAATTAGTATTATATTGTAACTTATTTTTTCCTCAACTTGCTGGAATTGAAGTCCCCACAAACCAGAAATATAGACTCTATTTTCTTATACATTAATGAAGATCCTTTGTCCCATCAATCATTTGTTCGAAAATTGTTTCCAAATTTATGTGATACTAACTCTACCAATTAGTCATAATTCATATAGCCTGGCTAGTTGGAGAGAGAAAAGTTATGTACCCCCTCCGTCCCATTTTAGTTGGGCATATTTTATTTTATATGGTGATTAAGAAGTCATAAATGGAGTGATGATTTTTATTATTTTACCCTTTACCCATATTAATGATATTAATTGGAATTGTAATTAATTGTAGGGGTAAAATAGGAAAAAATTAATTAATTTTATCTTGATTTAGTAAGTGATCAAGTAATATGAGACATTAATTTTTAGTAAGATGACCAACTAAAATGGGACGGAGGAAGTAGTGAATAATAATACATGGATTTCTATACAACCTACAATAATAACACAAATTGATATGTGATTATAGTGTGTTAAGTGTCTTAATATAAATACTATATGTCGCGTCCCATTTTTCTTGCGAAAAGTGGGATCCGATGCGACAACTCTTTTTAGGATGATTTAAAAGAGAAGAGTCGCCACCTAATTGTAATTAATTGTAGGCGTAAAATAGAAAAAAAATTAATTAATTTTATCTTGATTTAGTAAGTGATCAAGTAATATGAGACATTAATTTTTAGTAAGATGACCAACTAAAATGGGACGGAGGAAGTAGTGAATAATAATACATGGATTTCTATACAACCTACAATAATAACACAAATTGCTATGTGATTATAGTGTGTTAAGTGTCTTAATTTAAATACTATATGTCGCGTCCCATTTTTCTTGCAAAAAGCGGGATCCGATGCGACAACTCTTTTTAGGATGATTTAAAAGAGAAGAGTCGTCACCTAACGAATTAAGGTGCATTAGGGCACCATTCTACTAATTATGAATATTTAATTTTATTAGCCTACGTCACCAGAAATTTGGGTAAAGGTTCAAGTTACCTCGAAAGGAAGGTGTTAAGCACCTTTTGAGGTCCACAAATATGAGTCTCGGTCAAATTTATATATTATGCGAGGGAAGATATGTGATAAACAAAGGTCAAATAACTTTATTAATCTAATATCAACTAAGTGATGTAATAAAGAACACTTTCAACTAGTGTAAATATCATACAAAGAATGAAAAATACAAGAGATGCGAGACTGACCTTTTACGACATGCAAATAATAAGTTAAAAGTACCATAATTTGTGTATTCTTCGTCTTCCTCTGATTACAGATTCTGGTGAACTCCTTTGCTTTGTAGTATATCCAGTAAAGAAAACATTCAAGCTTAAATCAAAATAATAATAAACTACAAATAATGAGAAACGTGTTAGTAAGATGTGTCACCTTAATTTGGTGATAAATTTAATGTAAGAGATAAATAAATTGACAACACGTAAAGTTAAAATTGAGAGAGGTAGAGAGAGAGAGAGAGTGGGATCAGGTATGACGAGGCTGAAACGGGCCCAACGCGATGTTACTCCCTCTATTCCAATTTTTATGTCGACTCTCTTAAACGCCTTAAGACAAGAAGAAAGAAATTCTTAAAGAAACTTATTTAAGAGTACTAAATAAAATATTTTAGCATTTAAAAGTCATGTAAACAAAAAAAAAAAAATATGTAGGTCTAAAATATATATATATATATATATATATATATTGTATCAAAGCATGTTGCTATTGTATAGTAATAAGAGTTGTCAAGTCTTTGAGGCTTTTAAAAAAATGGCACATAAAAATAAGAAAATAAGGGAGTAACGAGGTGCTTTATATTTAATAAAGTTGTATGTGCTTCATATGAGAAGTCAGCTACTGCCTGTCTTTTTTGTCACCATTTTCCAAACATACATGTTCCCCGCGTGGGGGCGACTACTCCATTATTTGAGCTTTGCTTCACGCATTGGCTCTTTCACTCCCGTTTTTGGACTCCAAGTGGGGATTTGTAGTGTACATATTAAAGACATTCAAAGAGGTGATAGTACATGTATTCTTGACGCTTAACTAATCGGAAGAAAAATTAAAATAATAAAGTAATAAAGACTTTGTTTGAAGCGAGTACATAAGAAGGAAAAGAGTTTAACAAGAGAGTTTTTCAATTCCCTTTACTTGGAAACTAGTTTGAATTAAATTCTCAACACATCACTCTTCTCACGATTAAATGGACTAGAGCAAAATCAAAGAGGATAATCCCCAACATGAGACTTTTGAAATTATTTACTCATACTTAGCTAAAGAACGTAATTGTTAACTGCTCTATCTACAAAATTAATTAAGTAGAGCGTAAGAAAAAGAAAAATGTTCGAGGAGATGCAATATGACATTCACAATATGCTAATCACCCAAATCTAATTCCTTTGGTATTATTAACTTCACAGTAAACAAATAATTTCCTTAGATCGTGAAACAGAAGAATCATTTTTTTTAACAACTAATGGCATCTCTAAAGAATAAATAAATAATCCAAAATTATTCATAGCATTAAACAAATTAAAAATCAAGCTTATATGCTGTAAAAAAAATGATAACCCAATTCACCTATTCATTTAATATGTCTATTCATTTGTATTTCACGTGAACTCCAACATGGAACTAGGTATTATCATGGAAATAAATAAACTAATATGCCAATACACAAGGAAAAAGAAAACAACAATTAAATGCATGGGCAATCTCTACGGGGAAACAAATGAAATAATCAAAGACATCAATATGATAATAGAGATTTGGATAACAGAATGGACCTTTACAGCCGAACAAAGTGCGGTGAAAGCAAAGGTTCTGAAATCTTCAAGCGACTTTGAATATTAACTAGAGACATCGGCAGAGCTTTGATCGAACTCTTGTTGGAACCAGAGCAACGATCGAAAACCTCAATAATCTTTTTTAAAAAATGAAAAATCTTAACGACATTGGCACTTAATGAAACTTTTATTGGTTTAATGAAACAAACAATGCGTTAGCTGTCACTTTTCTCACATAAAATCAGTAGATAGTGTTGAATTTCAACACATACACAGAGCCAAAACACAGCGGAAAAATAAATAGGAACGTACCTTCAGTCATCATTGTTCAAGTGTAAGAAGAAAGAAAAACTTGAGAGAGAATTTTTAACAAGCTTAGGAGTCTTCTAGCCTATGCCTATCAGAAGGTGTGCCAGACTGATGGAGTCACAGGCGTATTTATAGGTAGGCTAGGGACTCTTAGGCAAATAACTTTAACCTTAGGGACTTTCATAGTTATTTCTTCCCCATCAAAGAAATACCATATATGCATAACTTGGAGAAAAATTAATTGACTGATTTTTACTTTAATTGGGAGACAAGTTAATATTTAATTATCAAAAATATGTGGGCCACACACAAAGTCTCAAAAAGATACGTGATTTTCTAACATTCTCCCACTTGAAACCCACATATGAAAATCAGACAATCCTTTATGAGTGAAAACAAACAACATGGCCATAAACATATATTCACTCAACTTAATAGTTATGCAACAATCACTTTTATCAAGAATATATTAATACAAGAATCATGGCGGTTATGCTCTTAATCAAGCACTTCCTTCCATGTATTACAATGTACAATATGTTCTAAATAAAGTGTCCAACAACTTTATAAATGAGCTTAATATAAGTCATTTAGAGTCCAACTTTATTTGATCCAATGATCACTTTATAATACATGAAAATCAAAATGTGCACGTTCATGTATAACAAAAACGATAATGTCTAGATAAACTGTTAGAGAATAGAGCAAGACTACAATGAGTTACTAAGTCTCATACGGGTTACATGATCCTTGAAAACATTAGCTGGTAAACCTTTAGTCATAGGATCAGCAATCATCAAAGTAGTACTAACATGTTCAAAACTCATATCTTGCTTCTTGACATGATCTCTAACCATCAAATACTTTATGTCGATGTGCTTACTTCGGCTACCACTTTTATTATTCTTTGAAAAGAATACCGCAGATGAATTATCACAAAACATTCTCAATGGTCTTGCAATAGAATCGACAACTTTAAGGCCTGAAGTAAAATTCTTCAGCCATAACACCTGTGATGTAGCTTCATAGCATGCTATAAATTCAGCTTCCATCGTGGATGTTGCAATAATGGTTTGCTTGACACTTCTCCAAGACACAGCACCTCCAGCAAGAAGGAAAATGTATCCAGACGTAGATTTACCACTATCTTTACATCCACCCAAATCGAAATCTGAATAGCCAATGATTTCCAATGAGTCAGAATATCTGTATGTAAGCTTAAGATCCTTGGTTTCTTGCAAATATCTCAAAACCCTTTTGCCAGCTTTCCAATGATCAAGACCAGGGTTACTTTGATATCTACCAAGCATTCCTACTACAAAGGCAATATCAGGTCTAGTGCAGACCTGTGCATACATAAGGCTTCCAACAAGTGAAGCATATGGAATGCCTTTCACTTGCTCTTGTTCCAATGCATTTTGTGGACATTGATTCAATGAGAATTTGTCACCTTTAATGATAGGTGTTGCTATAGGTGAATAATTTTTCATTCCGTATCTTTCCAGAACTCTTTCAATGTAGGCCTTTTGAGATAGTCCAAGCAGTCGTTGAGATCTATCTCTGTGAATCTCTATGCCAATGATATATGAGGCTTCACCCATATCCTTCATTTCAAAATTCTGGATAAGAAACTGTTTCGTCTCATGCAACAGCCCTAAATCACTACTCGCAAGTAAAATGTCATCCACATATAGGACTAGGAAAATATATTTTCTCCCACTTATCTTAAGGTATATACATTGATCAATGATGTTCTCCGTAAATCCGAATGAAGAAAGAACATTATGAAATTTAATATACCATTGGCGGGAAGCCTGTTTTAGTCCATAAATAGATTTATTCAACTTGCAAACAAGGTGACTTTCATCCTTATCACTAAATCCTTCAGGCTGACGCATGTATACCTCTTCTTCAAGATCTCCATTCAAGAAAGCCGTTTTCACATCCATTTGATGTAGCTCTAAATCAAAGTGAGCTACTAATGCCATGATTATCCTTAACGAATCCTTCTTTGATACAGGAGAGAAAGTTTCATGGTAATCAATACCTTCCTTTTGAGTGAAACCCTTGGCTACAAGTCTAGATTTATATCGTTCAACATTACCAGATGAGTCTCTTTTGGTTTTATAAATCCATTTGGATCCTATAGTAGAGACACCTTTAGGTAATTCAACGAGATTCCAGACTTTATTTTTAGCCATAGATTCCATCTCTTCTTTCATGGCATCATACCAAAGTGTGGAGTTTTCTCCACTCATGGCTTGTGAAAAAGAACATGGATCATCTTTTAGTCCAATATCATAATCATACTCTTGGAGATATACAACATAGTCACTAGAAATTGCTGGTTTACGAACTCTTGAGGATTTCCTTACTTCCATTTGTTTAGGTGCTCTTTCAACAATGGGTTCAGGTAAAGCGGGTTGCTCTTCATGTGGTTCATCAAGTGGTGGTGGCTCTTCAACTTGTTTCTCTTCAAGTAATTCATGAGAATTTAACTGATTTGCATTCAAGTTTTCAGTATATAAAGGCACCATAAGTGGTTCCCTTATCTCCTTTAGTTCCGCCACTTGAGTTGAACCACTCCCACTTACTTCATGTTCCTCAAGAAATTTAGCATTTCTAGCCTCAACAATTTTAGGAGAATGAGAAGGACAATAAAATCTAAATCCTTTAGAGTTAACCACATAGCCTATAAAGAAACCGCTTATTGTTCGTTCATCCAACTTTTTTAACTGTGGGTTATAAACCCTCACTTCAGTTGGACATCCCCAAACGTGTAAATGGTTTAAACTAGGTTTTCATCCTTTAAATAATTCAAAAGGTGTCTTGGGGACAGCTTTGGATGGAACCCTATTTAAAATATACACAGCAGTTTTTAAGGCTTCATTCCATAAGGATAAAGATAAACTTGATCTGCTAATCATGCTTCTTACCATGTCCATTAATGTTCGGTTCCTTCTTTCTGCCATACCATTTTGTTGTGGCGTTCCTGGCATGGTATATTGAGCAATTATACCTTCCTTTTCAAGGAACTCAGCAAATGGACCTTTAACTTGTCCCTTTTCTGTGTACCTACCATAATATTCTCCACCCCTATCAGATCTTACAATTTTGATCTGAGCTCCAATTTGTTTCTCTACTTCTGTTTTAAAAACTTTAAAAACATCAAGTGCTTCCGATTTATTAAACAGAAAATAGAGATACATATATCTTGAATAGTCATCAATAAATGAGATAAAATATCTCTCACCATTCAAGCAAGGGGTAGGAAAAGGTCCACAAATATCTGTATGTATGATCTCAAGCAATTTAGAACTCCTTTTGGCACCTTTAGTGGATTTGTTGGTCTGCTTACCCTTTATGCAGTCCACACAAGTTCCAAAGTCAGAAAAATCAAGAGCTTCAAGAACTCCATCAGTAACTAACCTTTTGATTCTTTCAATAAAGATATGTCCCAATCTCTTGTGCCAAAGACTTGATGAGTTCTCATTGATAATACATCGTTTAGTGCCAATTTCTTTATTATGCAGAGTTAAGACATTACATTCAGTCGTGGGGGATAGCTCAAATTTAAATAATCTTCCATACAAATTTCCAAAACCAACAACTTTATTGTCTTTCAAAAGTTTCATTGTAGACAAATGAAAATTAAAATCATAACCAGCTATTGATAATCTAGAAAGAAATTAAATTCCTAGAATATGATGGAACATAAAAAGTGTTTTCTAAATCTAATTGAAAACCATCTTTTAAAATGAGCCTATAAGTCCCCACGCCTTCCACATGTGATGCCGTCCTATTGCTAGAATAAACATTTTGTTCACTTTGCGTCGGCTTCCTTAGAGTTAGAAAACCCTGCATGGTTTTGGCAATATGAGTTGTGGAACCAGAATCAATCCACCATGTATTATCAAAAACTTCAATGAAATTAGATTCATAACATACAAAGGTAAAATTACCTTTCTTCTGAAGCCACTTCTTGTATTTCAGGCAATCTTTCTTCCAGTGTCCCTTCTTTCTGCAGAAACGGCAAGTGTCTTTGTTAAGACTGCTTTTCTTCTTCATAGGAACACTTTTGCCCTTCATTGCATTTTTCTTATCATGAGTCACCAAATTAGCACTTTCAGGTATCTCATGCTTCAACCTCTCCTCTTCTTGCACACACATGGTCAGAAGTTCATTGATTGACCATTTATCTTTATGTGTGTTGTAAGATATCTTGAACCGACCATATTCCGTAGGAAGAGAGTTGAGAATAAAATGCACAAGAAATGGTGCAGACATATCAACCTCAAGGGACTTGAGTTTAGCAGCAATATCTCTCATCTCCATAATGTGCTCGCGCACTGTACGACTTCTATCAAATGTCAAACTTGAGAGCCTCTTCATAAGGGTGCTGGCCAACGCCTTGTCAGAGTTTACAAATTGTTCATCAATTGCCTTCATGTAAGCTCTGACATTGTCATTGTTAGGGATGGAACCCCAAATGCTTTGGCTTATATGAGCTTTTATGAGCATTAAGCTCAGGCGATTAGATCGCTCCCACCGCTCATAAGAAGCCTTAGCTTCTGGCGTACTTGATTCCGTGGGTTTAGGTGGTTCTTCCACACGGAGTGCCAGATCCAGATCCGAACACCCTAAAGTGAGAAGGACTTTTTCCTTCCATTCAGTAAAGTTGTCACCAGACAACATTGAAATTCGAGCATTTTCGTTAAATAGAGAAGTAGGAAAAGCTGTGTTAACTGCAAAACAAGGATACACATACATAAGCTATGAAATACATAACCATCAAAGTGAATCGCGTAAATACCGATTCTTAAGTAAATTCTAAACCTTCCTATGGGCAGAGGTTGCAACCCATGCATAGAATTACTTAACTTTATTGTACTAGTAAACCAGATAAAACAAGAAAATAATCCATACTTGTAGGCATAGGATTATTTATTTTTTTTTAACAGAAAGGTTTACTATCTATTCCAATTAATCTAACCAAACTAGTTACCTCCCTGTGGGGTAAGGTTACTCTTTTGAAAAGATAATCGGACTTTATTAGATGTCATTATTATATCTCAATCACTTAACTTTATGTGATTAAAGAATTTAGCTTTTCTTTATATCATATACTCAGGATGCTATGGCTAACCCAAAGATATGATAAAAAAGAACTCAAAATGACATCTCACAATAGTTACCTTTAATAATTAACTTAAACAAAGTGTTAACTATTAAAATGCTTAAAACGGATTGAATAGGCAGAGCCTACATCAAAGCAATCCTTTGTAATAAAGCATCTCAAGGTATTTAACTTTAATAATTAACTTAAACATATAGTTAATTAATCACAATGCTAAAATCGGATTGAATAGGTATAGCCTACATCAAAGCAATCCGATGTATAAAGCATCTCATGTTAATTGGGGAAAAACCGTAGAACAAAGAAATAGGCTGAGCCTACATATCCTTCGTTAAAACGGTAATTCCTTAACCATAGTGATAATAGATTGCATACTATAAGGGAATAGGCAGTGCCTACATATCTCCCATTCATATTTCTTATAATTATTACATGAACAATTTTTAATCAAAAATTCTTAAATTAGAGACAACAACAATCGTGATATGAAATTCAAAACTAGAACTTGTCGAATATAAAACATAGGACTCAATATCTTATTATGAATATAGTATTATCAATACTACTGCATGCGTACAAAACTAGCAAATAGGGTTGAACCACAGAGGTTAAAACAAATCCCTCCAATTTATAGATTTACAATTTGCAACTTAAGATACATAGTAAAACATTAAACTAAATGGTCTCATGTTAAAAGTAAGCAAATAATGTTACTGGAACATAAATTTGAATGGCATGTGCTTATAGTTGTGACAAGACAATTAGATATCAAATATGAACAATCCAGTATCAACTAATTCTATAATTACGCCTATTAAACAACAAACATTGAATTCCGTAGACAACAGTTTTATATCTTAACAAATAAAACAATACCGTCTGGTTTCGTTACAGCTGTTAATAAACTATCACAATATACAAACATATCTGGACACCAAACAACACAGCTAAAGGCAGGCTCTTGATACCACATGTTGAATTTCAACACATACACAGAGCCAAAACGCAGCGAAAAAATAAATAGGAACGTACCTTCAGCCATCATTGTCCAAGTGTAAGAAGAAAGAAAAACTTGAGAGAGAATTTTTAACAAGCGTAGGAGTCTTCTAGCCTATGCCTATCAGAAGGTGTGCCAGACTGATGGAGTCACAGGCGTATTTATAGGTAGGCTAGGGACTCTTAGGCAAATAACTTTAATCTTAGGGACTTTCATAGTTATTTCTTCCCATCAAAGAAATACCATATATGCATAACTTGGAAAAAAAATAATTGACTGATTTTTACTTTAATTGGGAGATAAGTTAATATTTAATTACCAAAAATATGTGGGTCACACACAAAGTCTCAAAAAGAGACGTGATTTTCTAACAGATAGAACTATGATTTTATGAGGATGTGATAGGGAAAGGACGAGCGTATTTAATGAGATTAGTGTATCATATGAACCCTTGAGAAATAAAAGAACATATACTTATAGTGAGATAATTAAAAATGGTAAGAAAAACAATTGATGGCAACAATTTTGAATTATACAAATTTTGATTTGGGATGATTTGAGAGAATTGTGTTAATACTTTGGTCATTAACCATAAGAAATTGGGTGGAAAATTTGAGGAAGAAGAATTAAAATAGAAAAGAAAAAAAAAGTACAATAATTTGAAAAATTAAGTAAATGGAACGTTAGGGAGGAAGTAAAATAGGAGAAGAATGATTTTGAGTGATTTTCTTGTGAAAAATAAGATTATCTTCTTCCATATAAAGAAAAATAGTTAGAAATATTGTGTGAATGAGAAAGAAAAAAAAAGGAGACGTTGAAGTGGTGTAAAATATAGAAAAAAACTTGATTTGGTGGGAGTAATCTTGGAGAAAATATATTTTTCCATCTAAAGAAAATATTTAGGAGAATTTTATGGATATAAAAAAATTTAGTCTAATTCAAAATTTGAAACTTAGCTTTATTTGGGTCTAAATGAAATTCTATCAAAAATATATAAATGGACAATTATTAAATTACCAAGTAAAGGAAAATAATATTAAATTATTAAATCAACCATTGTATTTTATATATAAAAAATAATTCACAATAAAACAATAATAACTCTTTAAAATTTTTGGTCAAATACTTTTAGAATAGATTAAAAGAGAAATGTAAAAGATTAAGTGAACAATAACTTTGAAAGTAAAGAATATGATATAATAATAATAATAAAATAATTGAAAATAATAATCATATTTATAATAATAATACTTAAATAATGTGAATAGTATCTATTATCACAACTTTTTGAAAAAAAAAAAAAATATAGCAATTTTGGCCTCGCGAACAAAATAGACACTCGAATGAGTAAAATGTCGAAAAGAAGGGACAAAATTGGGTGTCAACACTATATTATCTAATATATTACTAATAGTACACATATTTTTATCCCTATTAATTATATTTTAATACATAGATGTCAAAATAAGTTATACTAGCAGGTAGGAGTATTGTCTTTACTAGTAGTCGTAGTGCTACGCTTGTAGTTTCTTGTTCTTGGATTTTTATTGATATCTGTTGTTTCGGGTAGATCGATTGTAGTATTATATTTTGGTAGTATTGTTTTGTTGCTATTTGTTGTTGTGTTACTTCCTATTGTCTCTTGTACCTCTATTACATTTTTTTCTAGACTATTTTTGTCTTAAGCTGAGGGTCTATGGGGAACAACCTCTCTACCTCACCTCTGAGGTAGTGGTACGGACTATGTACACTCTACCCTCTCCAACCTCACTTTGTGGGAATACACCGAGTATATTGTTGTAGTGTGAGGTAATGCATTTGGTTTCCGATATTAAAATGTATATTAGTTCTGAAAATATTACTCCTATATTAGTAGTAATAGATAGTTTTGATATTACACCTGCATAATCCATGATTTATTGTTATGTGTAAATTATGTCACATCGGATAAATAGAGAGATATTAATGGGTTTATAGGCTAAATGGGTTCTCCGACCTATCAAACTAGTCTTTTGGGTTGGGCTCTCCCATTTGGTCTATAATATTAGTGCTTTCATTGAGAGCGGATCGATCCATGCGTGGGGCTGCGACTCGGAGTGCTGGCCTATGTGTCAGGAGTGGTGTCACGACCCGAGTCTACATCCTAGACGTAACACGGTGCTTAGAACCACAAGTGACCCCAAGCTAACCTTTGATACTGGCATAATTCATGAGCAGCTAAATAGAAACATATAAGCTGGAAAACACTATACGGAAGCAAGATCATAGGCTAACTTGTTCAATACATCACAAGTTAAAATTTTTACAACAACTATATAAGTAAAATAAATTGGAACTAAATACATAAATTCTGACTGATTGTCTATGAAGCCTCTACTAACACTGACCACAGTTAGTCGGGACATGACCCCTGATATCTCTAATCAATGTATAAGAACTGAAATAAACTGCTACGAATACTAACTGACTGAAGTTCTCGAATAAGGATAACTCATCACCTGCTGACTGGAAGATGAAATCTGGACTAGCCACGAGCGTGAGAATGAACACCTGAATCTACATCACATGAAAAATGTAGGCAGAAAAGTTATGTTATCAGTACGTTTGAATGTACTGAGTATGTAGGAATAATATTAAATAACGCAGGTGGCTTAGGTGCACGCGCAGATGCACTTTGGCAGCAGCCAGAGGCATCTGCGTTGGCATCTGCGCCCGCAGGTACCTCCGTCTGCGGGGGCAGATGCCCATTTTGGTCCGAAATGGTTTCTTTGGGGTCTTTTCATGCCATGAATGGTCCATGATCATAAACAAACTTATTTTGACATATTTTTGATCATCTTAAACACCAACATTCAGCCATGGTCTCACAACACACATAACAACACTCAAAACTACACTGTACGGTCAATACGTCACCAAATCCATAACCAATATCGCAAAAACAATTCCAAATGTTATACACAAGGGTTAAACAAAGTAAGACTATAATCACATCTCACATGACAATATTTACTCCACCAAGTTCACTTCCTTCAAGGCCACAAGTACATATTCAAAGTTACAAGGCAAAACCATCCTCCGATTTAGCAAACATGCACACTTCACACATAGTGAGCTTCTCAATACTCCACCAACATAACCAACACAATATACACCATATATTATACATAAAATATATTAATCCATCATAATAAACACTTACCAAGCCTTGTACAAAGATGGTCTTGGCTCAAAGAATGACTTAGGGTTCTTGAGAGACCAAAAGCAATTTTGGTAAAGTCTAGAAAGGCATGAGAGTCCAAGTGTAATAAAAATCTGATTTTTCTCTCTTTATATAGTCCCTCAAGTCACTCTTATCTCTTCTTTATCATTAAATGCAAAGTTTGATTGGTCAAATGGAGCAAATTGGAAGAATGGGTCAAAAATCTCATGTTGGGCCATGTCTTCCCTTATGATTTTGGGCTTTATTTTGGGCCCAATTGTATAGGGATTATTAATGCCCACATGAATTAATACATAATTCATCAATTCTCTAATGTTTCCATTTTCCCATAATTGTTACGGTAGTCAGCTAGACTCGAGAAGGTACGGGGTGTTACATTCTCCCCCCTTAGGAACATTCGTCCTCGAATGTTAGTGTTATCATTTCAAAGTAAACAATTACAAGTTTAGGAACATTCTTCATGTCATCATATAACTATATACTCAAAGTTTATAAATACTTACTTGTCATTCTTCCCCTTGGAACAAATGAGGGTACTTGGATTTCATCATTTCTTCAGCTTCCCATGTGACCTCTTCTATTTGCTGATTCCTCCAAAGTACTTTTATAGATGCTATATCTTTATTCCTCAGCCTCTTCACTTGTCTATTCAGAATGGAAATAGGTATTTCCTCATAGGTAAGATCCTCTGTAACCTGTACATCTTCAATGGGAACAATACGAGATGGATCTCCTATGCATTTTTGAAGCATCGAAACATGAAACACTGGATGGACTAAGGAAAGTTCTTGAGGTAGTGCCAACTCATACGCAACTTGCCCAAATCTCTTAATAATTTCATATGGGCCTATGTAGCGTGGAATCAATTTCCCTTTCTTTCCGAACCGTATTACCCCTTTCATCGGTGACACCTTTAAAAATACCCAATCACCTATGGCGAATTCAAGTCCTCTTCGTCTAACATCAGCATATGACTTATGGCGACTTTGGGACGTTTGTAACCTTTTTGGGATCACTTTAACTTTCTCCATAGCCTGATGAACAATATCTGGCCCAAGCAAAGCAGTTTCACCTGCTTCAAACCATCCAATTGGTGATCTACATTTCCTTCCGTACAAAACTTCATAAGGTGCCATTTTAATACTTGAATGATAGCTATTGTTGTAAGCAAATTCAATAAGAGGCAAATAGTCATCCCAAGTGCCTTGAAAATCTAACGTACAAGCTCGTAGCATATCTTCAAGTGTCTGAATAGTACGTTCTGCTTGTCCATCAGTCTGAGGATGGAAAGCCGTACTCAAATTCACCTGTGTGCCCAAAATCTGCTGAAAAGATCTCCAAAATTGCGCTGTGAACTGTGCTCCTCTGTCTGATATAATGGAAAGTGGAATACCATGCAGTCGTACTATCTCTTTCACATACAACTTCGCATAATCCTCAGTTGTATAGGTGGTCTTGACTGGTAGAACATGGGCTGATTTGGTAAGCCTGTCCACTATGACCCATATAGAATCAAATTTCCGCAATGTACGAGGCAAACCTGTGATGAAATCCATATTAATCCTATCCCATTTCCAGACTGGAAGATTGATACATTGCATGTAACCTCCTGGTTTCTGATGTTCTACTTTCACTTGTTGACAATTCGGGCATTGAGCGATAAACTCTGCAATGCTCTTTTTCATATTTCCCTAACAATACACTTCTTTTAAATTATGGTACATTTTAGTAGCACCCGGATGAATAGAATAGCGCGAGTGATGCGCCTCTGTCATAATTCGTTTCCTCAATTCATCTACATCTGGTACACATAATCTACCTTGGCATTGGAGTACCCCTTCTTGTGTAAGATCAAATGCCTTTGTCAAATTCTACTGTACATTTTCCTTTAGCTGCAATAACATAGAATCCACAAACTGCTTCTCTTTCACTTCAGCTATTAAGAAGGATTCCACTACATTCTGCACCATAACCCCTTCTTCTGGAGATTCAATAAGGCGAACTCCCAAGCTGGCTAGTTGATACAAATCTTTGATTATCTCTCGCTTTTCAGTCAACTGACCCCTAGTACTTTCTACTGCCTTGTGGCTCAATGCATCAGCTACTACATTTGCTTTGCCTGGATGATAAAGAATATCAATATCATAGTCTTTTAAAAGCTCTAACCACCTTCGCTGCCTCAAATTGAGTTCCTTCTGCTTAAAAAGATATTGCAAACTTTTGTGATCAGTATAGATATCAACATGAATTCCATACAAATAATGATGCCATATCTTTAAAGCAAAAACTACCGCTGCCAATTCAAGATCATAAGTGGGATAATTTTTCTCATGTGGCCGCAACTGTCGTGAGTCATATGCTATGACACTACCGTGTTGCATCAATACACATTCGAGGCCAACCCCGGAAGCATCACAATACACTACATAACCTTCAGTACCTTCGGGAAGCACTAAAATTGGTGTGGAGGTTAATTTATCTTTCAACTTTTGGAAGCTTTTCTCACACGCATCATTCCACTGAAATTTTATTGCCTTATGTGTAATCTTTGTTAATGGTGCAGCAATAGAGGAAAAACCTTCCACAAATCTTCTGTAATAACCTGTCAGTCCAAGAAAACTACGGATTTCTGTGGGTGTCGTAGGTCTTGGCCAACTTTTCACTGCTTCAATCTTCTGTGTATCAACCTGTATCCTTCATCTGACACAATATGACCCAAGAATGCAACTGATTTTAACCAAAACTCACATTTGGAGAACTTGGCATACAACTTACGCTCACGGAGAATCTGTAGCACCTGCCGTAAGTGATTAGCATGGTCCTCTGGTGATCTTGAATAAACCAGGATGTCATCTATAAACACTGTGGCGAACAAGTCTAGAAATGTCTTAAACACCCTATTCATTAGATCCATGAACACAGCGGGTGCATTTGTTAGTCCAAATGACATAACTAAAAATTCATAATGGCCATACCGTGTTCGGAAAGCTATCTTGGGTACATCTTGTTCTCTAACTCTGACTTGGTGGTAACCCGACCTCAAGTCGATCTTTGAAAAACACTTGGCACCCTGTAACTGATCAAACAAATCATCAATTCGAGGGAGGAGATATTTGTTCTTGATCGTTACCTTATTCAATTGCCGATAGTCGATGCACATTCTCAACGTACCATCTTTCTTCCGTACAAATAATACCGGTGCACCCCATGGGGACATACTAGGTCTAATGAAACCTTTGTCCAGCAAATCTTTCAATTGCTCCTTCAATTCACGCAGTTCCGCTGGAGCCATTCTATATGGGGGAATAGAAATAGGCTGAGTGCTTAGAATCACATCAATGCCAAATTCTACTTCCCGTTCTGGGGGTAAGCCTGGAAGATCTTCTGGAAATACATCTAGAAATTCATTAACCACTGGAACCGACTACGGAGTTAGTGGTTCCACTTCAGTATCTTTTACCCGTACTAAATGACATATATAACCATTGGCAATCATTTTTCTGGCTTTCAAATAGGAAATGAATCTTCCTCGTGGTGCCCATACGTTACCCTGCCATTCAAGAACATTTTCCTGCGAAAAACAAAAGTGCACCTTCTTGGCCCGGCAATCCACCTTGGCATAACAAGAAGCCAACCAATCCATTCCCATTATCACACCAAAATCCACCATGTCTAGTTCAATGAGATCCGTCAATGTATCATGACCACACACAGTTACCACACAGTTACGATATACTCTTTTTGCAATAATACATTCACCGACCGGTGTAGACACTTCAATTGATTTAATTAATAATTCTGGTGACTTCGCAAATTTCGCAGCAACCAATGGAGTAACATAGGAAAATGTAGAACCGGGGTCAATTAATGCATATACACTATATGAGAATATCGATAGTGTACCTGTGACAACATCAGGAGAAGCCTCTAACGACCTGCAGGCTGTACACCTCGACCTAAGAAAGGAATTGATGCTGATGATGCCACAGTGGACCCCACAGGTCGTACCATACTACCCAAGCCTCGTCGTGGGCAGTCCCTCATTATGTGACCCGACATACCACACCAATAACAAGCATTCGTCCCCATCCGACATTCACCTACATGAAATCGTCTGCAAAACTGGCACAGTGGACGAGAAGACCCTGCTGTCTGTGAATCTGGCATCCTACGACTCTGCCCCATATGACTGCCCCTGAATCCTCGGGAGTGAGATGGAGCGCCTGCTGTGGAATAAGAGAATGCGGGTCTAGGTGGTCTACTAAAACCCTGTGGCCTAAACTCTCCTTGGGACGCCATAGACTATCCCACCGATCTAGCCCTTTTTGATGGCCCTCTCTCAGAGTCCTGCATTCTCCTTCTTTGCCTCTGGTCCTCCATTTTTTGAGCAAAGGCCTGAATTATCGCTATGTCCATGTCTTTGTTCAAGGCAACAATGGTGCAATCCCTTACCAAATATGGCTCTAACCTGTCCACGTATCTATGGACTCTGTCTGTCATCGTAGCCACAACATTTGGCGCATATCGAGCCAAGGAATTAAATTGCAAACTATATTCTCTGACGCTCAAATTTCCTTGACGGAGATTTAGAAACTGATCCGCACGTGCCTCACAGATCTCATAGGGCAAGTAATGTTCAAGAAAAGCCACTTTAAACTCTTCCCACATAGGTGGATTTGCACAAATATCACGGGATTTCTTCCAATCCTCGTACCACAATATCGCTTCCCCTTTCAATCTGTACGCAGCAAGTTCAACTGTCTCAACCCCCGTCATGTGCATAACCTCCAAGGCCCTCTGAATTTGATCCACGAAGTCCTGTGGATCTTCTTTCGGATATGACCCTGTGAATATAGGAGGGTCCAGTTTCAGAAAATCCTGTGTTCTGCGACTCGCCACTCTAGCCGCATCATCATCATGTGTCATTGGACCTGCTCGTCCTTGACTTTGTGCTGCCACTAACTGTGTCAACATATGTACTGCGTTTCTAAGGTCCTGATCTGTGGCGTTCATCGGTGGTTCTACGGGTACTTCTCTACCAACTGGCTCTTCTAGAGCTGAAAAAGTAGAGGAAGACCGCGATGAGGTGGTAATCTACTCATCCCTTCTTCAGCAGGCATATCCACCTGCTTACCTTTGCCTCTACCTCTTCTCGTGACCGGCATGGTTACTATATCAAAGAGAAACATTTACCATGGTCAGATTTCAATTCAACTTACAACACTGGCTCTATTGCACGATCTAGAGTTGAAGAAAAGAAACCACATCCTAAATGTCCCATAGCCTCCTACTTATAAATGTGGTTCACAACACATCGATAATTAAGAATCTACTCAGACATGGCTTTGTAGACACCCTTAGAACGACCTGCTCTGATACCACTTTTGTCACGCCCCAATCCCATCGGGACGTGGTTGGCACCCGTAGCCGATAAGGCCCGAGAGAACCAAGCTTTACTTACAATCACTCAAATACATGCCATAAGAATCACCACTGTCACGTAAGTACGTAAACGGCTAATAACGGAAATCATGAACATGTGATATATAGAAACTTGGCCGTCGAGGCCATCAAATCAACCGAACGTACATCTCTTTCCTTCACATTCATTTACATACCCACATACATCTACAAAAGCCTCTAAAGGAAATACATACATGACCAACCTAAATTCGGGACAAGCCCTGCTTTACATAATATGTACAATACCAAAATCAGTGTACAACTTGGACACGGAAAGCCCCGAACCAACTGGAGCTCACCAAAGATCAGTATATGTCCTGCAGCTTACTGTGGAGGTCTACTAGAACCTGCGCCTGCAGCAAGTAAGGTAAATTTCCCAAAGGGGTCAATACAAAGAATGTACTCAGTATGTAAGGCTCATATAAAACTACGTGAGATAGAAATACTGTAATGGAAACAAATGTAAGTGAATAATCAATGTGAATAGGTCACCATTCTGTTTATGTAGGGAACCATGTACATTACGTTCTTCCTTTCTCTTGCCTTTACTTTACTTCTCTTTTACATCACTCGTATACTGTATGGGCCCTCATCATGCAGGTGTTCATTTCACCCCATGGATAAAGTATCATCGTTATGCAGTTATTCTTTTCACCTCATGGATAAGATCATATCATCATGCGGGTATTCTTGCACCCCATGGATAGATTAACATCATCATGCGGGTGTTTGCACCCCATGGATAAAACATCATCGTCATGCAGGTGTTTGCACCCCATGGATAACACCCATGAACACAATCAATATACATTACTTTATTCTTACTTCATTTCTTTACTTCTATGAGGTTAACACATTAGTGATTGCACCTTATTGGATCTTTTTGGAACATAACAATGTTGGAACATTAACCAAAAAACATGTGAGTAACAATAATTAATGACCGGAAACGTGATACCTCTATACACTTCGTAATGGAACATGTATAACGACAAGGTGGACACTATGTGCTGCAGAAGGATACGGAAAGAGTAACCTTACATACCTTCACTTCCAAGTATGAATACACAAGCCTATGTATGAACACAATAGTCCAGCTTCTTCCTCACGTCTTACTCTACAATACAAGTTCATATCGGAACTTACATTAGCAACTAGTCACTATACAGGCGTACAAGACGACAATGAACTATGTGACTACCATATAACGTCATGTCATCCCTTACAATACAATCCACTGCATTTCCATATCAACAACACCATAACATCACACACATTGACCAAAAGATCATACATCGATAGCATTTCACATCACACTTACCATTTACGCTTTTCTCTTTACCATTCCATCACAATTACTCCTTTATAACAACATATGAACAACCATCCATACTTAATACAGTCCAACACGCCTCCCTACGACACTTTAAAGTCATTAAAACGACATCACAAGTTGATAATTACATCCAAAAAGGGTATAGGGGCCTTCGGGGGTCGACTAGGTACGAAAACATACAAAACCGGATCTGGGGGTGACCTGCGCTGCCACCTGCGCCCGCAGGTGGCTGAGGTGCGCGCACAGATGTACTTTGGCAGCAGCCAGAGGCATCTGCGTTGGCATCTGCGCCCGCAGGTGCCTCCGTCTGCGGGGGCGGATGTCCGTTTTGGTCCGAAATGGTTTCTTTGGGGTCTTTTCATGCCATGAATGGTCCATGATCATAACCAAACTTATTTTAACATATTTTTGATCATCTTAAACACCAACATTCAGCCATGGTCTCACAACACACACAACAACACTCAAAACTACACTTTACGGTCAATACGTCACCAAATCCGTAACCAATATCGCAACAACAATTCCAAACGTTATACACAAGGGTTAAACAAAGTAAGACTATAATCACATCTCACATCCACCAAGTTCACTTCCTTCAAGACCACAAGTACATATTCAAAGTTACAAGGCAAAACCATCCTTCGATTTAGCAAACATGCACACTTCACACATAGTGAACTTCTCAATACTCCACCAACAGAACCAACACAATATACACCATATCTTATACATAAAATATATTAATCCATCATAATAAACACTTACCAAGCCTTGTACAAAGATGATCTTGGCTCAAAGAATGACTTAGGGTTCTTGAGAGACCAAAAGCAATTTTGGTAAAGTCTAGAAAGGCATGAGAGTCCAAGTGTAATAAAAATCTGATTTTTCTCTCTTTATATAGTCCCTCAAGTCACTCTTATCTCTTCTTTAGCATTAAATGCAAAGGTTGATTGGTCAAATGGAGCAAATTGGAAGAATGGGTCAAAAATCTCATGTTGGGCCATGTCTTCCCTTATGATTTTGGGCTTTATTTTGGGCCCAATTGTATAGGGCTTATTAATGCCCACATAAATTACTACATAATTCATCAATTCTCTCATGTTTCCATTTTCCCATAATTGTTACGGTAGTCAGCTAGATTCGGGAACGTACGGGGTGTTACATCAGTTATGTATTGAGGAACCCAAATCTGAAATTTTGGATAATTTGGTGTATTTTTGAGGTGTTTTTGGATGAACTTGATGCTTGGATTCGAAGAAGAAGATAAAGTCTTTTTTTTTGTACAACAGTGTATATATTTGTATATTGTTGTATATACAATACAGTCTTTTTATTTCTTGTTCCTCTCCATTTTATACACACTTATACAATGTAGATACATTATTTAAAAACTATATATACATATGTATATAGTTGTATAATTATATATATTATTGAATAATTGTATATATACAGCATTATACATCAATATATAATAATATACAAAATTATAAAAAGTATATAATATTGTATATTAAATATATAAACATCAAATGCAGCGACGCAACTCATTTCTCGATCAATTTTTTCATTTGCCAGCAGGTTGGGTTAATTGCTCCTCCCGTTAAAGATCAAAGAGCAAAAAGCAAACAGAATTAGACTCCTGTTGAGGACCATTTATCTGGGTCTATAAAACATTTAGGTTATATTTATTTGTAAAGACGATTTTTGTATTTCTATTTTTTTTCTCTGTTTTTGTCCTATATAACTGACTGCATTTTATGAAGGTTGATGCAACAAAACGTGGTGGTATTGCCAGATTCATAAACCATTCTTGTGAGGTGATTTTCTTACTGTGGAATTATTGAACTTTTATCGATATTCTTGTTGTGTGCGTGATATAACACCAAATTGATGTGATTTGGCTATAGATTGAAAAGTAATTTTTTGGCTCTATATAATTGGACTATTTTTGGTAATGTAATATACAATGGGCTATATTTTGTAATGTAACATTAGTAATTGCACTTTTTTGTAATTTTTCTATGAATTATGTATTAGAAGATTAAATTTGTATTTTATTTAATATATATTTGCATTCGTTGTATATATAGTGGAATCTATGCTATAACAAAATACTGTTATAATTGATATTATCGTATATATAATTGAATCCCAAAACACAAACTTCTGCATGACATACTGAATTGCTATTAATTTTGCACGTGTGTAGATGTTGAAAATACATCTCCCTTTCATTAATTCATGTACCCAATTTCAAAGTGAAGCAAAAATCTCAGGCAAATTTGTTTGAAAGGCCACATGGTATATTTGTATTCGATGTAGAATTGTAGATTCAAAATTTAGATGTTGTGGACTTTGGTGTTAGAAGATTGAATTTGATTTTCGTTAATATATTTGCACCCGTTATGTATACAGTCGAACATTTTTACACGATGTCGTTTATTCAAATATTTTTTAGTTGTTGTAGTGAAATGTTGTTGTAGACATTAAAATTTTGTGAAACTCTACGAGACAAGTCCAATTTCTATTATGGTTCTTGAGACCTACTCTACTATAAACCCTAGATCATACTTGTGTATAGAGGATCGGATAACATATTTCCTTGAACAGACATATCGAAGTTTCATACACTCCTAGGATATTCATAAAGAGATCAAGGTATCAAATACTACTTTTGTCAAAGTTGTCAGCTTACGTTCCTAACGATCAAAATATCTAAAGGAGGTCCAAATCATCATACATTCGAGAAATACGCTACTAACAACCCTCGGATCACGAAAAAATTATCCTACATTTGAGAAATATACTACTAGTAACCCTAGAAGCACGGAGAAAATTCACATAGAAGAATCAAGTGAGAAACGAAATTGTACTCATAAATATTCATTAATAAAAATTTTGTCTCATCATATTTTATCTGTGATTGCAGTAAATATTCATCACTTTAAATTTTGTGCCAAACAAACTGACATGCTAAGTGGAACCAAGTCTGCCCTTCATTTTTTCTTTCATAAATCAGAACTACAAATTTAAAGTCAGAACACTGCAAAATGGAAGATCCATTTTTATGGGTACTCAAATTTTGTCTTATAAGTTTCATTAAGCCTATACTCCCACAAGCTCTGAAGTAGGGGACAGTTGTAGACATCAAAAATTTGTGGGACTTTACCAGACAAATTAGGGTTATTGTGTTAGGGTTTTTGCCCTGATTTTCTTATCAAATTTGAGTTTTATTTTTCTTGAAAGGAAAATAAAAGTGATACCATAATTACTTTTACTTTTCCTAAAAGGAAAATATAAAACTCTTTCATATTTGGCTAACCTCTTTCTTGGAGAAAAGATTTTGGACCTCTATAAATAGAAGACCCCTCTTCTCATACCACAATACAATAGCATCCACAATGTAGTCGTTAAAGAGTCTTGTTTAGGAGGAGATTATTCTCATAATAAGTTTTTTATGCTTTTTGAATTAGTTTTTAATATGTAGGCCAATTGGCCAAACCGTATCAATAATATGCTTTTTAGTATTGTTTTATTTGTCATCTAATTTATCGCCAACGTGGTTTGCAACTATAATCCTCCGCATGACGCCCTCTCGATTTCGAACCCAACAAGTGGTATCAGAGTCTACGGTTCAACGATCCTATGAGTCCGATGGTTTAGATTGAAGACATATTATGATGAAAGTTGCAACCAATTTGATGATAATGAAGATATATGTCCAAAAACTACATGTGGAGATAATTGTCAATCATATTTCCAACAATCCTGCTGTTACAACTTTGAAAATAAAGCTCACTTTTAACCCTACAAAGTGCTCCAATATTTTAACCCGAAAGGGCTCATATATTTTTAACCCCAAAAGCTCCATTTTTAAAGCGTGCCAAGCAGCAGTGATGAAGATTATGTGAAGAACGAAGATTATGCATATGAAGAAGGCGGATCAAATTTTGTCTAGAAAATCAAGCCAAAAAGGGGAGATTTGTTAGGGGTTTTGCCCTGATTTTCTTACCAAATTTGAATTTTATTTTTCTTGAAAGGAAAATAAAAGTGATACCATAATTACTTTTACTTTTCCTAAAAGGAAAATATAAAACTCTTCCATATTTGGCTAACCTCTTTCTTGGAGGAAAGATTTTGGACCTCTATAAATAGAAGACCCCTCTTCTCATACCACAATACAATAGCATCCACAATGTAATCGTTAAAGAGTCTTGTTTAGGAGGAGATTATTCTCATAATAAGTTTTTTATGCTTTTTGAATTAGTTTTTAATATGTAGGCCAATTGGCCAAACCGTATCAATAATATGCTTTTTAGTATTGTTTTATTTGTCATCTAATTTATAGCCAACGTGGTTTGCAACTATAAGCTTCCACATGACGCCCTCTCGATTTCGAACCCAACATATTGGAGGATACTTCTACTCTAAAGTCTAGCTCAGGCCTATATGAAGAGTAACATATTCCCTTGAAGAGGTATTTTCAAGTCCCGCAACTCTTGGAATATTCATAAAGTGATCAAGACATCAAATTAAATAATGTCTTTGTCAAAGCTCTCGTCCAACTAGCATCAAATACCTCACAAGGAGGTCCAAATCATCCTACATTCGAGAAATACGTCACTAGTAGTCCTCAAACCATGGAAAAATATCCTTGCATCCGAGAAATAAGCTACGAACAACTCTTGAATCATACAGAAAATTCAGAGAAAAAAATCAAAGGAGAAACAAAATATTATACTCACAAATATTCTTCAATAAAATCTCGGCTTCACCAAATTGTATTTGCGATTGCAGTACACTATTTCCAACACTTAAAAATTTGTTACAAATAGTTGTTATAAAGAATATAAGCTCCCTCTATCCTTAAAAAGATTGTCGTAGTTACTATTTGAATAGTAAAAGAATATTTTTTTTTATCATAATTTTTTAAAATATTTTTTAAATATTTTAAATTTTTAAGTATTGTGATTTATAGAATTTTTTATGAAGTTTCTCAATATATAAATTTTATTTTAAAAAAAGACAAAAATTCTATGTCCAGATTCACACCAAATATTAGTTGGTTTGACCCTTAAATTCCATATAAAGATAATCTTTTTAACAGAAGGAATAATATAACATAACATAAAATTAGGTCTTGAAGAACAAATAAAATGTTACAAACTATTACTGTTACAGAGAATTCTAAATATATGTATTATATTTCACTTATTTATCTACCTAACGTCCTGGCAAAGGCATTTAAAGGTGATTTTACAGCAACATTGGTGAACTAGTATTGCACTTGTATATTACCTTTTCTTTTTCAACTTGCTGGAATTGAAGTCCCCACAAACCATAAATTTACTCTGATTTCTTACACATTAATGACATTTAAAACCATTTGGCCCATCAATCATTTATTCAAAAATTATTTTCAAATTTATGTAGCCCGTCTAATTGGTACGAGAAAATGGATCTCTTCCTGTGGTCATTTAACTTTGTGTCTATTACATAAAAGTCATTTTTTTTCTTTCATTACATAAAAGTCATTTTATTTTGCTCCGGTCATCACAAAAGTCACTTTGACCTGATTTTACAATAATCTCACCTGAAAAATGATTTGGCAGTCTTAATTAATGCATTTACTTAATTAAATAAAGTTAATATATTAAACTAAGTTAATATACTAGACAAAAGGTCAGAATTTTCATGACTTATTTATTCTAATGTTACTAACTGTTCGAGCTCATTACTACTTATTTATTCTAATGTTACAAACTGCTATACATACATATGAACTCGAACAGTTATTAACATTAGGATAAATAAGTATCTAATAAAAAATCTAACCTTTATTGTCTAGGGATCCGACTCTTAGAAAATTATTTAGTCGACTCTTAGCTTAAATTTCGTGCAGTTTAATATTCAAATATAAAATTATAAGATGAAGTTAATGATATTAATGAGAATCAAATTTGTGGGAAATATGCTTTTTTTTTACCAAAAATTTAAAAAACATTTTTTCAAAATTTATTGACTTAACTATGGTTATGATACTTGTTAATGTAATACTCTATAATCATGACCTTTAAAAACTAAATATGACACATGACTGTGATCTAGATGTGTACTAGACGAAATGGAGAGAAAATGTAATAGAGGGGATCTATATTAACTTAGTTTAGTATATTAACTTTATTTAATTAAGCAAATGCATTAATTAAAGCTGCCACATTATTTTTCAGGTGGGATTACTATAAAATTCGATCAAAGTGAATTTTGTGATGACCAAAATAAAGTAAGATGACTTTTGTGTAATGAAAGAAAGAAAAGTGACTTTTGTGTAATGGACACAAAGTTAAGTGACCATGGATGAAATTTTCTCGTGATTTTGTCGCAATTTCTTTGGCCTTGTTTTAGGTTCGTACTTCGTCCATCTTAAATTATTTGTCGTGATTTTTAAGAATAGTTATCTCAAATTATTTATTATTTTAGAAGTAGGGTATGCTGTTGTTTGTTGTCATTTAGAAATCCAAGATAAAATTAATTAGTATTCTTTTTTCATTTTCACTTCAATTATGAGGTGATGACACAAATGTAGAGCAAATTATGAAGAGATACTCCTTTCGTTTCTAAGTACTTATTATCCTTACTAAAAATAGATATTACATAATACTCCCTCTATTCATCTTTACTTATACACTATACTAAGGACCCGTTTGGCCATGCAAGATGAAATCATGATTTGAAATCATAATATGAAGTTGAAGTTTTGTTTTGACATGCAATTTGGACTTTTTATGTTGTATATCTTCTTATAAACATAAAAACCTTATAAGATATGAAAACTATCAGATTATCCCAATTCTTTATACAATCTTACTAAATAAGCAAAAATAATTTTTCAATTAATGTCATAGTGGTCGTAGTCTTGTCCCCTCAATTTAACTATGGAAAATTATTTTATTTTATTAAGCGTTGGTTTGAATGTAGTAGTAAATTTGATTGATGAACGAATTTGGTCAAAAATAATGAATTTGGTGCATAAAAAATGATAAAATAGGAGTTGGTTTGAAGTAATAATAAATTTTATGTTAGTGAGAGTAATGGTTATATCAGATATAAATGGTTTAAAGAGTAATAATATGAATTATAAATTTTATTTACATATGAAATAAATGGCGGGGTTTTCTTTTACAAAGTATAAACTTGTGGGTTAACTTTTGTATTTGAAAAATCTCAAATCTTGATATGAAATTCCAAAATCAAGCTTTTTGGAGAATTTGGGATTTCATCTCATGATTTCATATCATGAGATGAAATCAGCTTTAAATCGCATGTCCAAACATTGATTTCATGTCATGATTTCAAATCACGAGATGAAATCGCATGTCCAAACGCCAACTAAAAATAGATATCCAACAATACTTGTCCAGTTTGAAAAACCAATGGATGATTTACTATTGTTTGTTTATTTTACCCTTGCTATTAAATACTATTCATTACCCAATGTATTTCTCAAAGCATTAAATTTATTTTATTCAAAGGGTGATATAGTAAAATTATTCCTATTATTGATTATTTCTTAAGGCATGTGTCAAGTCAATAGTGGACAAGTATAGATGGACTGAGGAGTACTTGTCATTTTAGAAAATCAAGAGATAATTACTTGTTTGTTTCCACATTTATCCTTAGTCATAATATGGAGAGATATTAATATAGTGTAAAAAACAGAAGTACTAAATAGAGAGTAGTAATAAATAAGAGTAATTTAGTCAAATTAGCCTCTAGTTAATATTTTCTTAAGTGGTGTGCAAAAAAAAATGTAACAAATATTTAAAAACAGAGAGAATATATCATAAAATATAAGTAAGGGTAAGATATTCAAAACTCTTCCTAATTAATGTTTTGTTAAGAGAGGTGTAAACAAGAAAATGGTAACACGGAAGATAAGAATCATTTAATTGACGGTTTAATCATGCGAGGATTATAATGTAAAAGAAGTTGTATATTGAATAATGATATAAGAATAGTTATGTTGTGAATAATAATACATGGGTTGTTAAACTATGAATAATAAACACAAAAAAATGTTATGTTCATCCAATGATTGCTTACCTTAAGTGTATTTTTCTCTTTAAATACTATTCTTTTCCTCTAAAAGTGTTTATTTTTTCTAAAAGGTGCTTATTTTTATTTTCACCTAATCTAGGGAAAAAAAAGGGATAAAAGCTCAAATATATCACTGAATTTTCAGAAATGATTTAGCCATGCAGTCGTTTCACGACCAAAAATGTACATTCATGCCCCTCTTCACTAACGAATACGGTGATTAATAGTTGAATGCGGCAATTAATAGTTAAGCATATGTTATCGCCACGACCAAAAGTCTACATTCATGCCACTCTTCACTAGCAAATATGTCAATGTCACGGCACTCAATGAAGAGAACCCCTCCAAAATTAGGAGTATGCCACTTATTTGCAATGTGCCTCTTTAGTAAAAGGCGAAAAGAATAGTTCGCTTTGTGCTCACTGTGTGGCTGCGTGGTCTCTACTATAGTTTTGTGCTTCTCTTTTATGAGCAACAAGTAGTTCGGACTTACTCTTTCTATTTCAATGTGGCAATCTGGTTCTGTCTAGTTCATTTTTTTTAATATATTAAAGGTGTGATTCAGTCTTGGAGGAAATTTGGTGAAATTTTGGTTAATTACACTTTCTTTAAGCTATATGTTAAATTAATTTTAGAGATACTTATTTTTACACATAAAAGAGCTACGAATATAAGAGATTTTTGCAGGTTCATTTTCTCTATTCAAATTGTAAAGGGTTATGTCAAACCATTTTCTTGTATCTTAGTAATCATTAAAATAGATGCTCACAAGCAGATACAGAACCGGATGTTGGTGAAAGAGGGGAGTTGAGTTCAAGTTTGGAGATATTGAGATGATTCTGGTTAAATCGAGCATTTCTCAGAGGTAAGGAAAGATCTTTCAAGAATAGAATCAAGAATGCCTTTTTCCGCACGATGCTATTCTAGTTGTAGCGTGGTAGAACTTTACTAATATAATAGAAAATCAAGATATGTTATGGTGCAGTGGAAAGCCCTCTCTCCTTACAGTCAAGCGGCTGAATGCCCCTCGAATCTTCCTTGAGTTGTCGTCACTAGGGCATCAACTTCTTGGATCCTGCCTTGTTAGTCATCCGTAGAGAAGAGGGAATTTTTGAAGTCATTCCCATTCCCACACACCAATACCAACCAGGGTGACTATTCAATGAAATAATGTATAGGATGTGTTGGATTATTGTTATTGTTGTTATAACACCAATGCCTTGTTATATTCTTGTTAGCCTCCCTTTGATGTCGTGATGCATGATTTCTTGGACAAAAAGGGGGGTCATCAAGACATGATGATGGAGTTGGTGCCTAGTGTAGTGCATCCATACTGCGCTAGTTTGTCCGCCTCTCTGTTTTGCTCCTTATATATGTGTGCTAGAAGAGGGTCAGCCAGTGAGTTGAGCAAATTAAATGGCATAGCAGCTGGGGCAAAGTCAATCAAAAGGAATGGACTGAGTTAGTATTAGTTTACTCCTACAAGGGAAGGGCACACTCGTATGCCTTTTGAGGCTTCTCTAAATGAATATACGGAAGTTTCTCGAAATTCTAACTGTGTCCCATATAAATTGGGACAAAAGGAATAGTTTACAAAGGAAGGGAACACTCGTATGCCTTTTGAGGCTTCTCTAGATGAATATACGGAAGTTTCTCGAAATTCAAATTGTGTCCATATAAATTGGGACTAAGGGAATAGTTTACAAAGGAAGGAGCACACTCTACCACATAAATTTGGGACAATGGAAATACTTCCTCCGTTCCATATTAGTTGATCATTTTCACTTTTTCACGTTTCTTAAGAAACCAAAAATAAGAAGTATAGTTTTACTAATTTACTCCTTAAGAAATTTTCTTTGAAATTTTACAAACTTGTTTTTACACTTCCAAAAGAGTATTAATTGTAGAGATCAAAAATAAGAAGTATAATTTTACTAATTTACTCCTTAAAAACTTTCTTAAAACTTTACAAACTTATTTTTACACTTCCAAAAGAGTATTAATTGTAGAGGTAAAATTTTATTCTGATTTATTCCAAAAGAGTATTAATTGTAGAGGTAAAATTTTATTCTAATTTAATAAATAGACAAGTAATTTGAAAAATATATTTTTAGTAAAATGATCAACTAATATGGGACGGGACGAAGAAAACAATTTACATGAGGAAAGAATGAGCAAACTCTCATGCCTTCTAAGACTTCTCTATGCAGAAGTAATGAAATTGCTTTATCTCATGTATTCCATTAACATGACTAATCAAACATGACATCTAAAAAGTTAAAACTACAAAATTGAAACTAGAATTGTTGGGGCACTCAATAAAGAGTATCCCCTTCAAAAATTGGCGTATGCCACTATTTGCAGCGCTCACACGGTATTCTTTAGTAAAAGGCGAAAGAATAGTTCGCTTTGTGCTCACTGCGTGGCTGCGTGAGTTTTGCCAAAGCTTTTGCTACCATTTTATATCAAAACAAGTTCTTGCTTTCTCTTTCTGTTTCGATGTGGGAGTTGTTTACTCTTTTTCCTCAAAACTTCTTTAAGGCATCAAAGTATATAGCTCTGCTGTTGCTGCTTCTTCTTCTTCTCTTTATTATTTCCTTCACTTATGGTAAAATGGAAATTTTTTAATTAATTTTGTCTTGATTTGATAAATGGACCGTAGGGAGTAATGTTGTTTACGAAGAAAGCAAGGAAAACGCTTTCATCTAGAATCTCTCAAACACTCTGAAAGACAAAAACCTTTTTTTTTGTTTCCCACCTGCTGGTGTCCAGTACCCGCATTAGAGCCCAGCTAAATCAGGATTCACACGGGGAAGTCCCAAATTGGGATAAAGCTCGCCCTAACAAAAGTGACTCCGTACCCAGGAAAACCCAAACCCGAGACCTCTGGCTAAGGATGAAGAGTACTTATCACTCCATCACTATCCATGTTGGTACTATAAAAAGGTTTTCTGAATTAAAGCAGCAGAGAAAACTTATTTATTGTAGATTAATTATATATTTGTACAGCCAATCTTTTGGATGCCACATTTGGTGTGGTTCTTATGAAAATTGCTAAAGCCTTGCACTTAAATCACCTTTCTGGTCGGTATGACGTATCGTGTTCATTTGTTCTTTTATTGTTATTCATCTGCTGCTTTGCCCTTTATTTTTGAAAATAAATCAATGGATTTGTAAGGAAATTTTACTAGAAAATAAATGGACTGATTCAATTACATGTTAGGTACGTTTAAAATATTTATGTGCATCTCGGCCAAATAATTTTAAATAATCAAAGTTCAAAAAAAAAAAAAAAAAAACAGTCCGGTGCACTAAGCTCCCGCTATGCGCAGGGTCCGAGAAAGGACCCGACCACAAAGATCTATCGTACGCAGCCTCACCTTAGATTTCTGCAAAGGGCTGTTTCCAAGGCTTAAACCGTGACCTCCTGATCACATGGCAATAACTTTACCAGTTACTTCATGGAGCCTTCAAAATAATCAAAGTTACATTTAAGTTAAATCAAGTATAGATATAGCTTATTAGGTTTGTTGCATATAAGCAAAGAAATCGATAATGTTTCTAAGTTAGATATGTCAAGACCAAGAATGCGATTACGAATTTAGGTAGAGACTAATAAAATTTCAAACAATAATAGGCACGTAATAGACAATTAAGTTAAACAAACACAATTTTATTCCTATTTTCATACACAGAGCTAATATAACCAATAAGCATATGATATTATGATATTGTGAACAGCGCATCCCATCCATGTCGTTTTATCAATGACAACCAAATTCATCCAAGCCCAGACTTCAATAATGTCAATGGATTTGCATAGCTGAAGTGTGAAAAGAACACCGCGTTTACCTTGATCAACAACACCCTTTACTTTTTCAGTAGACTATTGCACTGAGCAACAATTCACATACAAAATGGTAAGAGTTCAAAAAAATCCTGCTCTGCCAAGTTGACACTGATACCTAGTCGATAATGGACCTGAATGGCTTTTTTAGAGCCAATTCCATCAGTTTTGGTTGAGGCAACTCTTACTTGTTCATCGCCAACTAATCTAGCTCCTGAAATACATAATATTCTTGATCCTTCCTTTTACTAGTCTTCTCAGCTGGAATCATAAATGGATTGTCTCCTCTCTAATGATCTTTTTTATAGGTGGAACTATTGTGAGCTCTCATGGACAAAACATGATGATATCAGGAATGCAAATTACGTTTGTTTTATACCCAGCTGATCTGTGGATATCTTGCTGATAGTGGCAGGTGATCTGCACTGAAGTCAACTGAAAAACGACATGGACTAGTTCAGTGGTTACAAGCAGCCTCCATTCATAAAAGATACTTGAAACGGGTAAAAACAGAAGAAGAGAGAGATAAAGAAACAAATGTTGATGAAACAGCATATGAAATGAACTAGACAAAGCAATACAATGGCCAGAAAAAGATACAACAGTAGGTCAATCCACCAAAAGAAAACAGGAGACACTATGGAAGAACTAGTTGAGGCGACCCCTTGTACAACAACAACAACATACCCAGTGAAATCCCACAAAATGGGGTCCGGGGAGGGTAAAGTGTACGTAGACCTTATCCTTATCTCGTGAAGGTAATGTTTCAATAATAATAATGTTAATATTAATATATCATTAACATATTGTTAATGATACTTGTTAAAGACCCCTTTCTCAAAAAACATATAGTTAAATCATCATTTAAATGTTCAACTTTGTTAAGTTTCAAGAAGAAAAACCCAATAACACCCACTTGAAACAAATCACTCCTTTGCAAAACCGATTTTTTCAAGAGGCAACCACACTGCAATTTAGCATAAACTTATAACAATTCTAATGTTTCTTTGCCAATCTTAATTCTACTGCCTGTTCATAAAATAAAAGGCCAACTTAGAAGATTGAAGCCATGCTAAAATCAAATAGAAATCAAGCTAATGCTTTAATATCTCCATGTCATGAGGCACCATGCATACCATTGAAAACTCATGAATCACTTTGATAGACTGTAGCTCATGACAGGACTTTGCTTTCAAGTTATAATAATACATCAACTATGCTAAATCAATCCATCAGGATACATGAAAGGGACATCACCGAAGACAAAAAGGCAGAGGATTACCATTTATGGTTTCACAAACCGAGCAATCTTAGCAAGCACTGTTCTTAAACTTCGGATACCAGCTCCAGATTTTGAGCTTACCATCACCTGAAGAAAAACCGAAACAAAGTATTATTTTTCTAAACAAAAATGCACCAAAACTCAAATTAAAGTTAATAAATGTGCCCTTCTTACCGCAGGCTGAACAACAGACTTGTTTGACTTGAGGCTCTGAAAGATATAGCGCATGTACAATGATCAACTTACGGGGATACCAGAAATAGTAGATAATAAGGACACTAGATTTTTCAATGTTCACCTCTTCAATTTGCATGGCTCGTCGTGCCACATCTATTGGGAAAACCGTGTCTGTCTTGGTCAAAATAATCTGGTATTTTGTTTGAGCTCTGAACATTATGACAGAAGATTATAACCTCAAATCAGCAGCAAGCTAACAACAATGCGAAGAAAGAAACACATTGTTTTTGCCTTTTGGTCACGAGGAAAATTCACCTCAAAAGGCAGCAATGGCTCTAATACCATGAAGATTTTGAGAAGAAGAAAAGTTTTCTTGTATTTTTATATCTTTACATCCCATGAGAAGGGGTATTTATGTACTATAACAAATTGAGGAAAGACAATCAATTACAATTAAAAAAATATATTCTATTCCTTACACTAGAATTATTAGGTCTCCTAAAATAATAGTACTAATTAATTAACATAATCAACACTTACACAGAAATGTGATGACGTAATGTACCACACAGGCTAGAGAATAGGCGACAGTTCTATTTATCTGACTCCAACATTGGACAGATAACCTTTTTATCTTTTAATAGGTAGGACAAATAATTTCTTTAATAATTTCCTTGTACCTCTCCATTAAATCAATGAGCTCATGATCCCTTTGTTTCATGCCCCACTTTGTATCAATCAGAAGGCAGACTCTCTTTAGACCATGACGTGTAGAAACATACTCTTTCACCTGCAAATTGGAGTATACAAGGAGGGCGCATGTTCACAACTAATACAAAGAGTACCAACAAACGCAACAAGAAACACAAGCAAAGCCCAGAAAGGTAAAAGCTAATCGCGTACTCACAAGCTCCTCCCAAGCTTCTTTTACTTCTTCTTTTGCATAAGCAAAACCATATCCCGGCAAATCAACCATGCACATTTTTGGACCAAGCTTGAAGAAGTTAATAGTCTGCAGATGTGCATATTGTTATCTTACAGGTATAGCAGGAAACAGACTTCAGTTCAGGAAAAAAACTGTGTCACCTGAGTGAGGCCAGGCTTATCTGATGTCCGTACAACACCCCATTGCCTGGTCAATGCATTTAGTAAAGATGACTTTCCCACGTTTGACCTTCCTATTTCAAGGAACAAATATATAAAGGTGGTACACAAATTCCCAGTCACTTGAATTCTTTATGTTAAACTAGTAATCAGTTAACTCTAGCACACCACAAGTTTGTATAACAACCAGTCCTCCAAAAAGAATGTGACACCAAAACAGAAAAGAAGAGAATCAAACATCAGATAACTTGGATAGCAGAAACTATTGTGAATTTGTGCGTGGTCATTTTAATTACTGACATGTTTCTTAAACCAACACATCAAGGGGCATCATTATGACAGTTTTACGTCATGACTCCCAAATGTGTATTCTTTGACAGTTACCGTGTGGAACATGCATTATGAAGATATCATTCATGATATTGTGTGACTTCCCAGTAACAAGCCCATATCAAGAACTCATGCACAAGCATAAAGGAATTTAAAAAGGAGAAGGGACTGATCAGTAAACCTGCAAATGCAATCTCTGGAAGATCTACAGCGGGGAATGATGAAGAAACCTTAGCGGCAGCAAAAAATTCCAACTTATTCCTGAACACCTACAGAAAGAGTAATCTATGAAAATAAGTAGAGTATACTGAAAAAAGAACATGAGCATCATATATGTGGCTTCATACAATGGTGAAACTTCGACCTAAATACATGCCAAGGATTTGATGTCAATTAACATGTAAATTATTGTACCGGCTCTTCAATCCGCTCCCTTTCTGAGCTTGTTGAGAAAGGAACGTTATCTAATGGAGCAGAGAGTTCAATGTTATAGCCTGCCCTCTTTATCTGAATATCACGTCTACGACCCAACAACTGCAATATAAATTCGAGGACTTAAACCTTTAGACAGAAATGCTGAACACTGAGATGTCTGCACTAATAGCATTGGCAATCAAACAAACAAATCCTAGATAGATTGATTACGTTGTCTTCCACAAAAGAAAGGATTGATGGACTGGGGCATATTGCACGAAATTGAGCATTCTTCGACAGTTCAACAGTTTTCTCTTTGGCTGAATCTTCTTGCTTTTCCTTATTGTTATCTGAAAGCAATGAAAATGAGTTCAAAGGAAAAGACTTAATCTACTTTACTCGCAGATGATCAAGTAGTTTACATGACATGAAAACAGCAAGGACAAAGAATTACATAAACATGAGGCATATTAGTGTCTTCATTCTGCAAAAGGAGTTAAACACCAGCAGAGGAAGATGTTTCTACTTTGAAACACTAGGCACACCCATTAAAAGCAAAAAAATAGTTCAGCAAAGAGTTCATCTCTTTGGAACACAATTGCTCCAGGACAATAAAATAGTAAATCATTGACCACTTATCAAAAAACCAAGTATTCGAGAATCATAGGCCATATTCTTACAGACCTGCCAATTTATTTGTAAAATAAAAATTACTCCATCTGTTTCATTTTATGTGCTTAATTTGACCAAGCGTGGAGAGTTAAAAATGTAAATAAAACTTTTGAATCTTGTGGTTTTAAACTAAAAGTAACCTTTGAATCTTGCAGTCTTAAGCATGTCATTCCTACAAGAGAGTCATTAAGGGTAAATGGGAATGTTGGAATAAAACACCTGTTGGATATAGAAAGGTGGCATTGTTTTAAAAATAGACTAAAAAGGAAAGTAAGACACATGAATAGAAACGGATGTAGTATGTAATGTGATTCTTTGAGCATCATTTTATACTATAAAGCTAAGTTGCTCAGACTCTTCACTTTTCGGTGCCGCACCTGTGTTGACATGCCATGGGTGTGGGTGTGGATCCGTACCAGATTTGGTCAACTGATTTTAGGTACTTTAACCCAAATGAATGGAGAAATTTGGGACAGATCCAATGATTTTTGTAATCAAAACAAAATCTAGGGTGAAATTGAAGAAAAATGGAGTACCTTATATCACCTTCAAAGATTCTCCTCTTCATCAATATTTTTTCCTCCTAATGTCTCATAATCTAGACATACTATAACTGTGTGTTTAGCTATTTGAATTATTTTTAGCGAATCCCCACACTTGTATCGGTGTCTTAAATTTAGATCATGAAGGATCCAACCTCTAGATACCACACGTATCAGACACACGCACCCGAGTCTGAGCAACTTAGCTATAAAGCCTTGTATAAAATCAATTTATAATATAAAGTAACACATCAATAAAAAGTATAGAACTGTGTGAGCTTGCTCACGTTTCCCATCTTAGCCCGAATGTAAAGGAGAACTTGCGATAGGTTGACAGACAGCGTAAAACTAGTCAATTCATAATGAATAATATTAAACAGAGACGGGTTTAACCAGAACATCAGGCATAGTGAGAATTCATATAGCAAAACCAGGGATAGTAGGAGCAATTGTTGTTGTTGTTTAAATGGTTCTATCACACTTTTTGTTCTATGTTAATCACTGATGAAAGAAAGCCCAACAGATTTTAGGTTGTCATGGCTGGGTTAGAATCAAAATAATACAAGCACGGTCTTCTTCTTTCAAACTACTGACGAAAGAATTGGTAATAATCTAATCTACAGACTTCAACTTTACGACAACAACATACCCAATTTAATCCCACAAGTAGGGTCTGGGGAGGGTGATATGTACACGGCCTCACACTTACTTTGTGAAGGTAGAGAGATTGTTTCAGATAGAAACTCAGCTTGTGATCAATAAGTCAAGTATATTAAAAGTCAAGTATGTAAAACAAATACAATAGCGAAAAAGCCGTGTTGAAAACAATTAAGAAGAGAAGAAGTAGCTACAACAAATAACAAGATAACTGAAGCAAAGGAAACGAGTAATACTAGAATCAAAGAAAGAGATAGTAAGAGAGTAATAATAACAACACTTTTTTTTTTTTTTTGGTTTCCCACCCGGTGTCCGGTACCTGCATTGGAGCCCCGACTAATTCGAATCGCGCACTGCAGGGCCCATTCTACCAACAGGATTTTCTCCATTCCCAAGGCTCATAATAACAACACTTATCCACTAGACAACCTGAACTACCTACTAACCTTAAATTTTGAAACTCTTAACTTTAGCTATTACTGCAAAGTAGTCAAGTCATTTATTCCCTCTGTCTTAATTTATGTCACACGGTTCGAATTTCAAAAGCCAAACAATTTAATTTTGACACTGTCTTTTAATTTTTTTAAACAAAATTTTACATATTTTAAGAGTACTATTATAAGTCAAAACATTTAAAAGATATATGAAAAAATTACGGCAAAGAAAAGGTGTCGTATAAATTGGTACGGAGAGTAGTACATATAATGCAATTGATGTACATGATGAAGAAACTGACCTTTACTTGGCAGTGCATCATCAATCCTCTTATTGGATGTATCATAAGGATCAATTCTAATGCCTCGCTTCTTCTTCTTCTTCACCCTTTCTGAATCAAATACACCCAACTTCTTCTTGTCCTCCTCAACCTTCTTTCTCGAAAATCTACCAGCAAATTCAGCTTTTTCCTTGCTGGAACTCTGGTGTAGTGTCTTCTTTTCTTTGAATTTTCGTTTAACAACGTTTTCTCCTTCCCCATTGTCATTCATTTTAACGCGTTTTTTCACTTTCCTTATCGAATTTGTCTCACTATTGTTAGACCTTTTACCTTCAACATATAAAGTACTCTTTCTAGTTTCTCTTGAATCCATTTTACGTGTGCTTTGTGCTGGTTTCAATAAGGACCTTCTACGAGAAGTTACTTTGGTGTCCATATCTCGACTTACCATTTTACTACTACCTCAACGTCCCCACGTTTGTTGGTAATGGTGAATGTATGAAGAAGGAGAGGGAAATGAAAAAGGGCTAAGGTGTTTTCTGTGCCCTTTTACTCTTTTGGATCTCTCGTGTTTTGGGCCAAGGTTGAAGTGAATTTGGGCCACGACAAATTTTAGAAAAAATGTAAGACTTATATAAATCTCAACAAGTTTATTTCTACTTACTCCATATCCCTACTTTTTATTAAATTACAAATAATTCCTTTTTTTACAATTTTTTGATACATAATTAATATCCGGATACATAAATTTAAAGTTGAGATACATAATTTTGATTACTGAGATACATCCATTTCTGAAACTATTTCGTCGAGATACATAATAAATTAACTAGACCAAAGAAAGATATATAATTAATATTATGTATCCGAAAATTTATGGATTTGTAGATGTATCCGACTGTTTGTTTTTTTAAAAAAAAAAAAAAAGATTTAGGTAATTAATAAAAATGGTAGAAATTTTATGTAGTTTAGTAATGATAAGTTGTGGTGTTGCCCAGGTCTGGTTATTTTCTACATAAATATAGGAGCTTTAAACCATAATTATACGACGCCAGTATTTCATAAATTACAGAATTTATCGAAAGATTTCTTTAGATACATCGGCACAACTTGTATATCTCAGATTGCTTCAGTTCCTCATAATGCAGAAGAAGAGGGAAATGAACGAGGGCTAAAACGTTTTCTGTGCCCTTTTTTTCACTTTTGGATCTCAAGTGCTTTGGGTCTAGGGCTTGTGTGAACTTGGGCCAAGACAAACTTCAGACTTGGGCCCAAAGGTTATATTGTTACATCAGATTATATATGATTACGTGACATAGAAAACATCCCTATTAATTACAATTCACAGTTAAAGTTTGAAATAATTACCATTCGCATCTAAGGTCTAAATTAAAGAAAAAAGGACATGGACTGACCCTTTTCAAAACTAATGGTCAAAGTTTAGGCTATTGTACAAAACATGACCCTTTGGTGAAAATATTTTCAAGAAAAATTTACAAAAAAATATAACTAGTAATGTTACATTACAGAATATAGTCCACTCTATATTACATTACCAAATATGTTCCAATTATATAAGAAAATAAAGTTACCTTACATCCTTAGCCAAATTATTACTCTCTCTCTCTCTCATCTCCTATTTCATCTTTTTACCTTATGGGTGTTTGGTCGTTAATGGTGTTGAGTCTGTGAAGGAATTTTTCCAGTGATTTTGGGCTAGTGTTAAGCGGCTATGGTGATGAAATTTTGGGAGTTCCGATGGTTGTTTAAGTTGGGATTTTTTTGTCAAATTAGAGAGTGAGAATGGAGGAGTATATTGTTGTTAATGGAGGTATTCCGATCGGGTTTTGGAGAGATTAATGGAGGAAGATTAATTCTCTGGAAAGGGACAGAAAATATGAGTCCAATTGATAACTTTTCGTCTGGAGGTATTACTGGCGCATATTGAATTGTGTTGTTTGCTGGGTGTAATTGGAATAAAGGAATTGAAAAATTGAGCAATAGAGGGAGCTATTTGGTTCTTTGGTGTTGTGAAATTTGAGGGTGAAGTGAGGTGGTGTTCATGGAGGTTGAGGTTGAGAGCGGGTTATGAAGAAGATGATGCCATTTTTTTCTCCATTTTTCTTCTTCTTTCTTCTCTGTGTAAACCCCATGTATTACGTCTGATGTGTGTGTATCTTTTGAAGGTGAGAGACGCGTGTAATGTTCCATTGATTCTATAAATAAGCTTTGTTTTGCGTGTGTATTGCTAAAAAAATGGGTATGTATTGAGAAAATTAAATCTGTAAATAAGCTTCGTTTCGAGTGTTTCGAGCTTGGTGAGGTTAATTTTTTTTTGAATAAAGAAAGAAGACAAAGTCAAATTTTTTGTATAATATTGTATATGAGTATACTATACACCTCTTATAATTTTGCATAATATTGTATATTAGGTGTATATATACAATTATACAATAATATACATAATTACACAAATATATACATATGTATATATAATATTTAAACAATGTATCTACATTGTATAAGTGAGTATAAAATGGAGAGGAAGAAGAAAACTGTATTGTATATACAACAATATACAATACAGTATTCAAATATATACACTGTTATACCAAAAAATAGACTTCGTCTTCTTCCTCGAATCCAAGCATCAAATTTATTTAAGAAAATACCTTAAAACTACACTAAATCATCCAAAATTTTAGATTTGGGCTCCTCAATACATAACCGATCTTTTATAACTATACCTACTCGAAACATAGCTTATTTATGAAAATATTGAAACCTTGAATTATAGAAAAAACTCGAAACAATGCTGAATTTTTCACCAATTTATTTGAAGTTTTTTGGGAGAGAATTGGAGTGAAAATCATGAAGAAGAATCTGGGAATTTGGTATGAGAAGTATTTTTTTTTTGTATGAGAAGTGTTGTTTCCTATATAACTAGAAAAAAAAATTAGTTTACAGTGAATGGCCAAATTAGATTTTGCGCTATAAAGTGTAAAGTATTTTTGGCTACTTAAATGTAAAGTATATTTGTTACTTGTACTTTTGTGTAATTATCCCTATTTTCAATTTGTAGCAATTGATAGAGATCGAGGTGGACCGCCCACCTCAAATAGGAGCATATACAAAACCAGCAACACATAGATATTTGGCAGCTAAGGTCTTTTTTAGGTTTTGCCCCCTTTTCTCTCTTTTGATTCTCATTTGTTCATCACATCACTGTAAGATCTCTCTCTTCTCCATTTCCTGGGTGTATTACACACACACACACATATCGTTTGGTTTCTAACAATTGATTTGACAATTTTTCTCTCTTTCTTTAGTTTACATGTTTATGCAATTGGAGATCTAGATTTCGCCTTTTTGGATCTGGGTTTTTTATAAAATATTTTCATTTTTTTCTGGTTGATTTCTATGTTTATTCTTTCTAAAAAAGGGTTTCTTCTCCATTGTATCAACTCTGATTTGCTATTGTTCGTCTACTCCGAATTTTCTTCTTTTTTCTGTTCTTTTATACAATTAAATATAATTGTATAGTTGTTGTATAGAATATGTATCTGTATAAGATATATGTAGAAACTATATAGGATGTATAGAAATTATATAATTATTGTATAGAATATGTATCTACATAATTATTCCTGCTAAAGGTTGTATAGAATGTGTATAGAAACTGTATAATTGTTGTATAAAATATGTATATGTAGAGAACGTACATCAAAACTGTATCATTATTGTATAAAATATGTATATGTATAGGATGTGTATCGAAACTGTAACATTGTTGTGTAAAATATGTATATGTATCATTGTTGTATAAAATAGGCTTTTTTTATGTAACAAATAAAAATACACTCTTTTTGTATTTGATTACACATTTATGACATACGAATTATAAAAAAAATAGACTTTTTTGATGCGTTATACTGCATTGACCTTTTTTCTATTCTAACTATCTCCGCTCTATTGAAAAAAAAAAAAAGCAGCAAAAAAATTTGAAACAAAAAAATAGCAGAGAAACAAAACAAAAAAAAAAATGAAGAAGGCAGTAGCCAACAAAATAGCGAAAAAACAAAAATAAAAGAAGAAGAAGAAAAATAAGAAGAAGACAATAGCGGCAAAGCAAATTGGTAGGAAATGGAATTATAATCCATTGGCTATTGTCATGTCATTATTTATAATCGAGTGGATATTTTTGTCCTTCTCCCTTAATTAAATAACAAATGTATATGTATTTGATATGTCTTATGTCATATGTATATATATTTGATATGTATTTCATATGTATTCAGTTATATAGTTGAATTTTTCCCCTTTGCCATTCACTTTAACACATTTCACGACTTTCCTAATCGAATTTTTCCTAGTTTCCAAATCCATTTTACAAGAATTTCCAACAGTGTTGTGTAAGTTCCTTTGTTGTTTTCCATATCTGGATGGGAGTAAATTCTCTTCCTTTTTCCACCAATAATCCTCATATTTGCAGAATTCAATGAAGATGAAGAAGAGCTGAAACGTTTTGTGTGCCCTTTTTTCTCTTTTGAATATCAACGTATTTTGGGCCAAGGCTTATGGAAATTTAGGGGTTAAGTTTCAGAAATGGCCCTAAAATGGGTTGGTCTTGATATTTTGTCTCCTATAAAAAAAGTCTTATAAAAATGGCCTCTATAAGGGGTAGTCTTGATTTTTTGGCCCCTCTTAATAACTCTTGCATATAAGGTACATGTTCTAACTCTTGCCCATAAGGCAAACGTTCATAACATTTTAAGACAATGAATCTGCACAAATTAACCAGAAGTTTTGCCTTATAGGCAAAGCTTAGAATTTAGATATGTTGCCCATAAGGCAGACGTTCTAACTCTTGCCCATAAGGCACACGTTCAGGATATTTTAATACAGTGAACCTGCTCAATTGACCACATTAGAACTTATTTACGGGGACAAAAATTCAAGACCACACATTTATGGGATAAAAATTCAAGACCAGATATATAGGGGATAAAAATTCAAGATCCCCGAATGATGAGGACTCACCACTACTAGAAGCTGAACTGTTATCAACTAGCCACGCTGCACCACTCAGTACTCCAAGTATGGATGGCTGGAGTTTGGGGCCTGGCGTGCCACGCCTCTCAGTACGCCGAACTTGGCTGACTGGAGCATCTCTAGTAAGATGATCATAACTTTCTACTCCGAAATTGGATTAACGAACGGTTGGTGGCGTTGGAAAGAAGACTCGAAGATCTTTAATTTGATGGTTATTGGAATACATAGTTCTTTATATTCTAGGAGTAATTCTGGTTTGAATTTGACCCTAGTAAAATCTTATACGAAAACTCAATCGGTAAAGAAGCTTTCAACTTAACTTTGTGCTAGAGGTTCCTTATGACCTTAATTCATATCTAAAGCTCTTTTCACAATAAAAATTGAACTTAATATCTATATATAATTAGAAATTATCAGATTCAGATCTATACACATATGAAGAACATTTCAGATCTTAGTTTAGAATTTGTCGGTGTTACATATAGTTGGTCATGTGGATAGTTAAGATAATGATTCCTAGATTAGTAATTTCATTTCTTGTTTTTTCTCAAAGAAATCTTGTGATGGAATGTGTCTTTAAGGACAATGTCTTATTTGATAATAACATAGAAAGTGATAGGAAAGTCCTTAGTGGTGTTAAGAGTGACAGTGATACAGCTATTCTTGAGAGCTATAATTTGTTTGATAATCCACTATGGTGTAATGATGTTCTTTCCAAAGACAGAAATTTCTTCTTGGAGGATAATAGTACGTCCATTGGAAATAATTGTTTTCAAAATAAAGGTGATGTGAGTTTCCAAATTGCTACTTCTTCATTGTGCGTTCTACTTCTTGATAAATGTCTTAATATTCTTAAATCTAAAAGTGAGCCTACACATGAGGACACCTTAAATTAAGTTTATTTTTGTGACACATTTCTTTACTATTAATTTATATATGATGATACTCATACTTGTATGGAGATGAGAACTATTACTCCGAAGGTGAATATGAAGCACATGATACTAATGGATCTTTTGATAAAGAACAAAATAATACGGAGAACTACTACTCTGAAAGTGAATATGAGGCGAATGGTGGTCATGAACCCTATGATAAAGATGAAGGAGTGGAAAAACCTTGTGATGAATCCTAGAGCAAAAATGAAGGGTATAGAGGTTCTCATAGCAGGCACCATGGATATGGAGGCTATGTGAGGTATAACACTTTCTCACGTATATATTATGAGTCAATTGATGAAAGTCCTTACGAAAATGGGAGTTGTGATGCTGAATTTTATACATCGTCTTATACTACATCTCATCCTAAGCAAAGGGACATATGTGTATTGTTGAAACAAGTCGCATCAGTCATATGAGTAATAGAGAATGTACATTCCCTGCTTCTAGAAATACTATCTCTCATGCTTCTTATCCTAATGCCAATGTGTCATGTTCTCAATATGAAAATGGTGTTGGGAGAAACAACAATAGTTTCTCTCACTATTCTTGACACCCAATTTTTGTCCTTCTATTCCTCTAGTTCATTTCCTTGAACTTCTAATTTATTGATAAGTGAAATACTTTATATTTCACTACTATTTTCATTTATTACTATCATTAACGTTATTATCCATTAGATATTATTATTACTATTACTCTAATTTTATCGTTATTATTATTTATATTTTTATTGCTCTCATTATTATCATTTTCACTATTTTTAAATTACTAATGTATTATCAATATTACTACTATTACTTTATTATTATCTTCTTTAAAATAGACCATCGTTACTTTATTTCAAGTTTCATATTTATTAAATTAGTGATATATACTTTAACTTTTAACATAACTCTTAATTGTCATTGCATAATATATATTACACTAGTTATTAAATTAGAAGCTCAAAAGAATTAATTTAAAGGAAGAAAAAGCCTTAAAAATCGATCCATTCCCAGACTACTGGGAATGATACATAAATTTGATTGAATTTATGTGTATCTTCAGTAGCATATTACTTAAATATACGAGTTTGGTTGAATTTATGTGTACCTTCAGTAACATATTACTTAGATACATGAATTTGGTTGAATTTTTGTGTATCTTCAGTAGCATATTACTTAGATACATGAATTAACTTAAACTTATGCGTATCTTAAGAGGCATATTACTTAGATACATGAATTAGCTTGAACGTCTGTGTATTAATATTTTACAATTTCATGTATCTTCTATCCATTGTATCTGTATTCAATATCAAATTCATCCAGTGTATCCAATAGCAAGTTAATGTATTCCATATCAATTTCATCCAGTGTATCTAGTATTAGTTCTATGTATCCAGTATCAATTTATAGACAGTGTATCTATCAATTTTATCTAGTGTATCCTGTATCAATTTTATGTATCTCATATCAATTTCATCTAGTGTGTCTAGTATTAATTTGATGTATTCAGTATCAATTTCATACAATGTATCTAGATACATGTATCTAATGTCAAATGTGCACTGATACAATCATCAAATAATACTAGATACACTGCATACATAAAATAAGTTAGTATCTCTATTTGTACATAGATACATGGTTAGAAAAAGAAACTCCGGTGAATCACCACCACAACAGCAACCCCCATCTTTGCATTATCTCCGATACATGGCGTCGGCTTTAGTACCTTTAACTTCATCTCTGTCGTCGACAACAATGGCGACAGAGAACAACCTATCAGTGCTGAGTTTACTTTTTCGGTCAGATCTGTTCGCTGGAACCACTAAAGTAGAACAGAGAAGGTGGTTCTCTGATTTTTAGGTCAGATAAGGGAGGCGGTGAAGTTTTTTTGGAGGGGAGAGAAAGATCATACCTGGGAGTTGGTAGAGAAATGAAAGAAATTGGACTGAATTGAGGGAAGAGATAGAGTGTTAGATACCCATCCGAGATTGTAGGACAATATTAAGGTACGTGTATGTGAGAGACCCGTGCTATATTATAATTAATTTAAACTTATGTGTGGTTAGGTAGATATAGTAGAGATGTTTGACTATTTATGTAGTTTTTACATATAACAACCCATATATATGTATTCTAGATCTTTCTCCACCAGCTAAAATATCAAAATACCCCTCATTTAATCTAGTCAAACAAGTGACAAACCCAAAACTGCTTTACCCATCTCCTTTATATGAGATTTGACCAAAGCTTTCCCCTTTCTTTCACCTTTCCTTTGTCTTCTATGGTAGCAAATTTGGTTCACCATTTTGGTGAAACTAATGGCAACATCAACAAGGCTGATCCTTATGACTTCTATTGTTTTGTCCATTAGAAACTCTAGCCCATGACACCCTTTGGACATTTTTGAATTTGAGCTTCAAAATCCACAAACCCTAGCATTTGTCTCTTGTAAATACTACATCATATCTGCAACAAAACTTTCTTTGACACTCACAAGAACAATATACACATGTCCAAGTTTTTTCTCTCAACCGCCACTTTTACACCTCAAGCTTTACTGCTTTCGTCACACATTTTTAAAAATAGTCCTTTCTTCTTTTCCTTTCGTTGAACAAGAACAAATGTGCTTCAAAAGGATTTTGAATTCATTCGTAATGAGATAGTAGATTTGATGTCGATGATTTTCTAGTTCACTGCCTCACAAATGGCCAGTGCTTCATCCTTTTCTTTTACTTATTCTAACTATGAATGTATTGTTCACTTACTTTAAAGGAGTTTAAATGCCATTATATGGGATTTTATTACACTTCCTTGGTTGATTTTTTAAACAAGAGATGAGATGTTCTCTTATGTTATTTATAATTGTTTTTCACCAGAAAATATGATTTGAAGTATTCCGAATGCTAAGAATCTAGCTTATTAAGCATGTTCATTGATTTACTTTACTTGAATGATAGTTTGAATCAATTTTGGATCTTCCCCCATAGGTCTATACACCATCAAAACTATGACCTGTTTCTTCTCGAACTATCATATGTATCGTGAATGTATATTAGGATGAGTAGGTGAATATTATTTGAACTTTAGGTGAGAACTTTGTTAGGCTCGTATTTTACAAATCAATACTTTATTTAATATGTGCCACGTTCGCTAGCCTCTCTTGTTGTGGTAGATATGGATGATAGACATCATGGTAGCATGACTATATTATTAGGACCCTTGACTCTATTTAACACAGTTCATGTTTATAATGGACCGTGAAGTATTTGCCTTTTATTTGATCATGAGGAAACACTTTTAGTAAGAAAGCAGCCTCACATTGATTTTGGTGAATATGTGTATTTTTGGTGAATATCATGTGTTATTTTTCAAAGGGATTTTAAAAAAATATACAGTCAAACACATCACAAGTGTTTAGATCTTAAGTAAGTTCTTATTGATTTTAGTTTTTGAATTTATTTTAATTGAGTAAATTGTTACATAAATTATTAAAATTATTCTAGAAGTAGTAGAAACATTTACTAGTAGAATTAAGACTTCTCTTGATTGAGTATGTAATTAGAGTATCATTTTTTCCTTATATAATATCTCGTATTACTTTTCATTATAAAAATAGGTCCAAATTATGAGTATCCTAGTGATTGTTACGCTTTAGAAGATATTCAAAATTAAGAGAATACCTTTCTAAATTTAATCGTTTGATAATCTAACTAGTTTGAGCTTGAACTGTCTAAAAAGACACTCAAAGAATTGAAGAGATCTTAGAAAGTCAATGTTAGAAGCATGATTGATCTAATTAAAGTGAATTGGACAAAATTCAAAAGTGAAAAGTAACTACCAGTTTAATGTCTACGGGCTACTCTTTCAATCATAATTGCATTAATCAGATTTTTAGAAAATAGTAAAACATTGAAAATATATGCATATTGATTGTAAAAGATTGACAACAAACTATTAAAAAAATTTCAATTAACACTAATAATGAATACGTAATTATTTATACCTATAACATGAATAATTTTGAGGCCCTAGGGGGTGCTGGGGGAGGGGTGGGGGGTGGGGAAGGGACTAAGGTCGTCACTATTTTACTGGCTTTAGAGTTGAGTCGCCTCTAATGAAAAACAGTTTTGATAATACTCAAAAACATTTAATATTTTTTTAAAAAAAAAACAAACTTGGCAAGTCACCTCAACTTTTTTTTTTTTTTTTTTTTTTTTAAAAAAAAAAAATTGGCTTCTCAGTGCTTCCAAGTGTATTTGTGTTGAAGAGTGAAAAGTCCCACATGAATGGTTAATGGATGAGTGATCGCGGTATATGGTCTTGGTCCTCTTGGACAATCGTCGTCCGATCCCTCAAGAGTTAACTTTTGAGGTTGAGCTAGATTCAAGATTCATTTCTATACAATTTGTGTATCCTTATTACTACATAACAACCACCTAAAAAAAAATAATATTTTTCTTAAAAATTAATGTGTATCTCTAATCTCTATTTCTAATTTCTAATATATTAAAAGTGTGAAGGTCCTTATAAATGTTGTTTGAACTTTTTGCCCTTCATTAAAAGACTCCGCAATAGACAAAATCGTCTTTTCACTCCTGCCCTCCAATTAATTGTCATTTAATTATTAACTAAAATTTAGGACTTTAGTTAGGGGTGATGACGAAGGCGAGTACTGAGTGAAGATATTGTGGTGTGATGTTTTTGTCTTGGTTGTTTGTTATTGATGAATTTCTGTTGCACTCATAGCAATTAATATTTCGTGTTGTGGTTTTCTAAATTGAAATTGTGCTTTGTTATGGAAGTCAAAATAGTTCGTTTGATTGTTGCTCGGAAAAAAAAAATCCTTCATTATCATCATTTTTTAAATTATATATGGATACATGTTAATACCTATGATCATTAATAGAGGATTTCTCCTTCTGATAATTTTTCGTGTTTCTCTTTCAATTGAAATTTTTTTATCCAGAAATTAGACGAAAGAAGCATGTGGTCGTCGAATGAAGTAATCGAAAAATCAAAGGTCTACCTCTTTATTTTTTCAACTATTTTTACGTGAATGATGGTTCTCTTTTTGGTTGCCACAATATTTGTGTTTTTAGGTTAATATTCTCAAGGTGAATCCATCATTCGATATCATTTAATGATATCATGGAAAAGTAAGATATTAAGGTCGTCAATTGTATTCGGTACAAATTTTGCACTAAATCCTTAATCACTAATTATTTTGATTGTCCAACACCATAAAGTGTTCACTGAATTGTATAAATTGTAGCAGCAGTAATAAAGAATGGTGAAAATCTAACCATATTATATACTACCAAGTAAAGTGTGATCAATTAGAACGAAGCTAATTCAAGTTGTTAAGAGGAGTACAAAATTATAGAATGCGACACGTTCTATACTATAAAATATCAAAAAAAAAATTAAAATTCTAACCTTTTTTTCAATTGAGCAATTTAAAAAATTCTTCTCATAAAAATCTAATACTGAAATTGATATCTTAAACTGCAGTTGTTGAGCATCATTCTATTCTGTAGGAATATGATCCTTACTAATTTTTGAAGTTACATGAAAATAAAAATTGTTAATTGTAACATATGGTGCATACATAGAATTTTTATTTGTTCATTCAAATTACAGCAAAATCATAGGTGGATTGAAATTGGTCTTAAGCAGAATCGTATGTTTCCGGTAAAATTTGATCAAAGTATTACTTAAATAAAATTGTAGAATTCATTTTTATATAAGGTAAAATTCTAATTTATGCGTGTGTTTTCCCAATTGCTTCGCATGCCTCTTATTATGGAGGTTATAGTTTTGTGGTGAAAATGAACGAAAAGCGAGATGAACGTGCTATTTTCAAATCGATTGATAGATAGTCTAACCTCTTCTGATAGATCCAAAGAGAGACACTTCAAAAACATCACAAATATGGAGGTACAAAGGACCATTCAAGATCGTGGTAAAAGTTGGTAAGATCCCTTATCGACTCAAATTAATACTACACTTAAAGTCATGCAGATCTTCTACAACTTTATCATGAAGACAAAGAGAATCCAAGACGAGGATTGTCACCGTGCACACCTACGGTCGTAGCCGCATCATATGAAACAAACATTGAAGCCATCATTGATAAGACGGTCGTCTGTTCAAGTGGCAAGAAGCCAAGCACGGATTAATAATTAGAATACTCTATTAAGAGCTATATTTTTGTTTCTCTATTATAATGAAATATTGTCTCGTCATATTTGGTAATTGTTCATAAAAATACACATTCAAAAAGCCAAAAAAACTTTTGTGGATGGGAACAACAAACAACTTTTTAACTAAAGCATTAAAAGAAAAGCGTAGGACTTATTTGGGATCTGAGGAGTAGTAGACGCTATCTTTCACAAGCTAAATACAATAATATGATATATTGACGAAATAGGTTTGTAGCTCTTTAAATTTATGGATAAATTTTATTTAAACACTTGAATTATGATTTGCTTCAATCGAGCACCTGAACACATAATAAAGTGTTCATATTGGCACTTCTCACAAACTTTATTTGGTCCATACGTCATATCGGAAAAGTTTTTTGAGTTTTTTTTTTTTCACTCTATAGCATTGGTAGTTTTTCTCAATTTAGTTTAAAGTGATTTTTAATACTTTTATATGATTTTGTATGAATATATTATTTTTCTATTTAATTTTCATATTTAATAAAATTATATTTATTTATTAATCAAGACATATTTTCTTTTATAATATCGAAGTGATTTTATAAAATTAAACCCATTAAAGCGAGGTACACGCGTGGGGCGCGTACCCTAAACTAGTATATACAAATACACCACGTCATATGAAAATAATGTAAAGTAAGACATGTTGGGACATGAAGTACACTCCTTGATCTCTACAACCCCAAATCCGAATCGTGACAATAGATCGACACTGCTGGCACAAAATCCAACGAGCACACAAGGATAACCATCTTTTTTTTATTTTGGTCTATATCCTACTTATATCACGACCAAAGACTAAGGTTGTTAACCAGTTAACTAAAACATAAAACTTGTTCCTCCAGCTCACTACACGAGTCAAATATGCTGAACGCCAAACAAAAAAACTTGTGAATCCTGCTAGAGATACACCTTTTGCTTCCTGCAACAAGTAAAATTAAAGTACAAAATGAGAAATATGAAAGTAAGAGCTTTGGTTGGTAAAATTTGTGGAGAATGTAGACTAATCCATAGGGGGATGAGTTATTATAGTAATTAGTTCCAACTCGAGGCAATGAACAATGATAGGGATCAACAGACTTGCTAAAGGTGCCGATGTACAAATAAAGAAATTGTTTTGACATGAAATGGATGTATCATATATCTATGACTCATATTTACGAGATGATAAAATATGTCACAGTCAATGAAGTGGAAGAAAGTCACGAGCATCATCCTATCAATGAGTAAGCTAACAAGTTTTATTAGATATAATAAACAAAGGTAAAAAAAGTGGTCTAATGATCAATGAAGTGGGTTAAAATAACATGAATTTGCACCGTAAGATCCTATTTGAGGCCACTCTTAAGTTTCGTTTCCTGTTTATAGCCCAGTGGGCTAAATTTCTCCTTCAAAGGTAGTTGGATGGTTTTTGCATTTTTTTGCAGACAAATTTAGCTCACTAGGCCAGAGGCCTAGAGAAAAAGGCCATTTGTGCAAATGCGCCTGAAAACCGTGGGAAGTTAGGGTTCAAAATCCAGCAGACACAACATTACTGAAGTGATGTCTTCTTGTGTGTCTAAGCTTTGGTGGATATAATGACTCGGTATTTAAACTGGTCCAGACACCACCGTAATAAAGAAAAGGAATATAGATTTTTAAAAATGAGGAAACCTTGCTCTCTCTGAGGTCCACGAGGGCCTTGTATCTTCCAATAGTAGCCATGCTTCCCAAATGTTTGTAGATAAATGGATCTCCAAAGTTCATGTTTTGTGCAGAATTGGCATGCCCTCCACCTTCTTTACCCACCATGTTCAACAAACTTGCCAGATATTTTCCCTGCCTCTCTGCAACCTGATCAAACACACCATACATCCTTAGACAAGTTAGAGGCATTTACCTTAAAATTTGTGACTCAAAACACACAAGGGCGCCAGCATTGTGGTTGTTGGTTTGATAGAATTCAGTAGCTCAGGCTCAAACCTTATATCTGTGGTAAAAAATACTTAACATATCCTGGCTCTGCCTCTACAAACACAAGTATGTCAAAACGATGAAAATATATTCAACATCAACCACAAATACTCAAAAAACAATATGCTACACAAAGAGCTTAATTACATAAGTTGTAACTTATTTGGCAACCATTGTCATACATATGTTGTTTGGATCCTTCAAAATGATGCCTCATTTTGTCTTTGATACTCCAAATATTATGCATTTTTTGGAGGATCTGACAAGGGTGTGGAAACACGCTAAAACTTACTTTGTTAAAGAGAGCACACTTTTATTAATTTAATTGTATTCTCAACACGCCGTTTCACGTGCGGGTCTAACTGTTTTTCATTGGCCAAGCACGTGGAAATTCTTGTTGATAATGGGTGTCGGTCAGATTCGATCCCAGGACCTCTGCCTACTTGATACCATATTGAAGTATGTGACCATCTCATCTAAAAGCTTAAACTATTAGAGAGAGCATACTTCTATTATTTAATTGTACTCTCAACGCTAGAAAGTAAATAATCAGCCTTACGCTGGAAATCAGTTTTTCAAAATTTAGAACTTTGCCCTATCCCAATGTTGAGAGTTTAAAGTGAAACTCTAAATGAATACTATGTTGTAACTTACTTGGGCCAGAGCAGGAAGAACTTGTCTGCCTGTGCTTTCAAGAAAACCACTGCAATCACCAATTGAGTATACATCTTGAACCGATGGGACGCGTAACCATTCATCAATTCCAATCCTATTAATTCATGGAGAGTTATCAGCAAATCACTAAAGCTAATGAATAAAACAACACACATAAAGGTCTACTTTTGGAAACAGGACAGGTGGGAAAATAGTAGCACATTGCAATGTGTTAATGGTCCAGATATGTTTATGACCTATATATCTTATTAGTCAAGCTTAAAGGCCTTTATTACGATAATAGAAGGTAAGACCGACTTTCGTGCAGCTGCAGGCCCTTGGTTCTTGTGGTTTAGTACCAAGTTGATTCTTTTTCTGTTCTTATATTATGATCAATTGATAGAATTTGGCTGGAAGGTGGCATTGCCTTTATCGTTAGCTCTGGTAGTCTATGTTGCTCGGGCCCTTTAGAAATGCTGTCAAGTGCGTGTCAGGTCATCCCAAAACAGTGCATTTTCGAGGATCCAATACAGGTGTGACAGCAGTTTTGGAGAGTCCGAGCAACATAGCTGGTAGTCCCCATTTCTGGTGTTTTGGTCACCTTCCATTAATTACGTGCGAGAAACTTCCTATTGAGTGATGGGAAACTACTTTTTTCATTAATATCTCCGCGTGTACCCTGATTTGATGAGGAAATAACTAAAAAGAAACTAATATCATGAATACCTTTCGCCCCTTACCTTAGAGTCCGCGCAATTTTCTCTATTATTTAGTGATTCTTTAGACATCACAGTGTGAACAAAACATTCTTGTTTATTCTCATAAGCCCAACGAATCTTAAGAGTTATATAGGACATTGTGGAGTGAAATGTCTACTTACCTCCCTTTAGCTTTAGGTATATCAAGTGATTTCACAAAAGATGAAGGGCCAACACCAGTAGACCACACCAACAGACCATAAGGGACATCTGTGCCATCACTAAGAATTATCTTCTCCGGTTGCACATCTTGGACAAGGCCTCGTACAAGACGAACTCCTGACTAAAAACTAAGATATTACTATAAAATAGAATCCAGAAATTCAATTTGGAGATAATATAAACGATGCATATTGCTCGGATGCTTGGTAGGATGTTCAGACTTAGATAGTATTACAACAAAAAAGTGTTTTTGCTAGTTATATTGTTTGGATCCTTCCAAAATGTTGCCACACCCTTTCTAATACTTCAAACATTATGCATCTTTTGACATTACACAGAAGAATCCCAGACTGGCTTCATTCACGTTACTCTGATAACAAAAGAATTTGACTGTCCGTGTGTGAGCTTTGTGCCAAAGTAGTGACATAGTTATGTATCGTTTTAATATAATCGAACAGTAACATAAAGTCATGTACCCTTAAATTTAAATAATATCTCTCACCTTAGTCAACTGTTTGGTTGCATATATACGCAGACGATCATCAAAGGAGGACAGTATCTCATTTGCCTGTCAATTGAGGATGCAAAGCTTAATTTTTTCAAGACTCAAACAGTGCTATTGCTAGTGCAGTCAGAAGAGCCCAAAGAAGTCTTTCAGAGATGACAGTAATTATAGAAACAAGCTTGCCTCAATCAGTGTGACACGAATGTAGTCTTTGACATGAGAATATCTTTGATGAACATCCTTCAGGATAAAGTCACTAAGTTCGCCACTGAACTCAACTCCTGTCGGACCACCTCCAACTACAACACAGTGTAAGAGTCGACGCTTTTCTTCTTCACTAACTCCTGCCTCATCCATGACCAAAAGTGAGAAGAAATCAGTCTATAATATACTTTAGATATTACATTGTTCGGATTAACTTTCATATCAGATCACTTAACTTCATCCAATGTAACAGTAAAGTCGCAAAACTACTTTTCTTGTATAACCGAACTATGTATTGCTTTACTAACAATAGTAACCTACACATCATTACGAGTAACACGATACCCATATTTCAATATAATACTCCGGGCCCTCAGATCTTCATGAGAAAAGGATGCGGAAGTGCAGTATGAGTACCAAAACAATGGATACTCAGTAGGCATCATCGACCGACTGAGCTAAATCATAATAAAAGCATAATAAAATGCGAGAATGTAAGCTAAGTCATGGAGAAAGGGGCAAACCTGAGATCATGCTCCAACAGAAGAAAAATAATTAATTAAACATGCAATACTGAAATTAAAGTAAAGTAATTATAACCTAACACTTTCACTTGTCACATGAGACTCTGCATTAGTATATTCCGATCATTAGTATTTTTCTGAGCAATACATAGTTTGGCTACTTTTCTATGATCAACAAATAGTTAGTATGAGTTTATTATTATTACAGGTGAAATTAAGTGATCATATGTGAAGTTAACCTTATATCGTTGTTATATGCATCTTTAATGCAAACAACATATACCAGGGACATCAGACAACATGAGATTTAGAAGTAGTTTCCTCCGTATTTCCTGAGCATGGTAAACTTCACGAAGAAAAGTAGCGTGCTCGTTTACACCCTTAATTCCAAATGTCAAAGCTTCTGCTCCAGATGCAATGACTAACTTGTCATATGAAATATTGAAGTTCCATGGCTCCATGGTTTCAACTCCCTCTGTCACAGTCTGGCATTGTACCTACAAGTACCACAAATTGCTAAAGAAACATCGTGGGAAGAATCTAAAACTAACTTATCGACTACTGTTATTTTAATTTTTTTTCTTGTAAGTTAAATTAAACACTAAAGTTCCATAGTCAAAAATCTAATAAGACTCGTTCTAATACCTTAGTTCAAGTTGCTACTTCAAAGTAAGATTATGGGTTGTTTTGAAGCTTTAGTAGCTAAAGCGTACTTGCATGTTAAAGGGGTAAGTGAATTAGGCTACCAAGTGGAACCACTTCATTCAACTATTTGCACTCTCCTAAGGTGCATAGAATTGTAGAAAGTTCTATTAGCGAATGCAATTCCCCGTTCAATAAGACTATTGATGCCCTGCTGGACTTTAGGTGGAGTAATTTGAACTCTCGACACAATATAAAAGATGATACAAGTCTTTGTACTCAAGGAACTTATAAATGCCAATATACAGGATAAATAGAGGGACACAAATAATGGGGGTCTTAGGAATGAAAGTAGAAAACAAAAAAACAATAACAGCCAAGGGTGTGGCTTGGTGGTCAATGAAGTGGATAGAGTTACTCGGTACCTTTGCTGGTGGGAGGCAGTAGGTAACCTGTAGAATTAGATGTGTGCAACCTGACTTGGGCGCCACAATTATCAACAAGAAAAACATCCAAAAAGGAAAAACAATAAAAGAAGCAAACTAGGCATACCATATGATTATCAAAATCAATGCCATTGCAATTAGCAAGAAAGAAATAAGAACTTGGTTCTCTTGAAATAGCAGGTTGAATCCTCCCAATAGGTTCAGCAACAGACCTAAATTCAAGAGTTCCAACACAAGTAGATGCCAATAATGGAGTGAACACCATATGGTTCCTAGGTGACACACACACAACATCATAAATGTTAGTGTCAATGTCCTTCATTAGCCTACAACCTGCCCATCCAGAGCCTAACACAACCACTCTTGGTTTTTGGTCATTTTTTGTTGGTTCCAAACCAGCAACATGATGATTAGTACTACTACTATTAGTATTAGTAGAGTATTCTTTAGTGAATTGTAGAAATTGGGTAAGTGAAGGTGAGGTTAATGGGGTTATAGATTTGTAAGATGATGATTGGTTCAAAATAGTAGTGGAGATTTTGATGAGATTCCTGAACCATGGCATTGTGTTAGAAGTTCTTGTTCATCCAATGCATGAAGAGTTAGATACTAAAGACTTGAGTTGCAGCAGTAACAGTAAGGAATAACAGAAACCAAAACTAAGTTTCAATCCCCAAATGATAAAAGAAAATGGATTTTGAGACTCTTCCAAAAAGCTAGCTCAGAGATTGTTCAAATTGTACAAAACTATATAAGCAGACAAAAGTTTATCACTTCAACCAGTGTGTGACACAATTTAACAATCTGGTACATTCATATATGAACAATTGAATTGTGAATAATATAGGCTAGTACATAGATATATAACTCAACTTGACCTCAATTGACAACTCAACACTCCCAACTTTGAGAATGAACATCTAAATATTTCAACTTGTCCCCACTGTGTCTCGTGAACACCGGATGCTAGCGTGACACATATATTTTGGAGTTATCCAGATGTTCATTTTGTAAGTTAGAGTGTTCAATTGACACAGTGGAGATGAGTTAAGGTATCTAGACATGCATCCTCAAAGTTGGAGTATTTAGTTACCAGCTAATGTCAAGTTAAGATGTATATTTATTATACCAATAATATAATACTGGGACTCAATATTAAGTAAATCAAGAGTAGAAATGAGTCATTTGATAATAAAGAACAACAATAACCAAAATTATGCCTCAGCCCAAAGTGATAAGAAAATGGAGATTGGGTCTCACTCAACCTCAATCGTTAACTCATAATCATGAAGATTGCCCAAGATCAAGTAAGAAAAACAATAACCCATCCCCTTAATAAATGTGGGATATTCTAACTCCAAGAAAGTCAAGGTCAACAATATATGCATCCTCGTTGTCCATGTAACTCATTAAAATATGTCTAACTTCAACATTATAAAAACTTAGTTTTTCGAGCACTAGAGGTTATCTACATTTTCTGCATATGAATCTCTATCAAAATTAAAAGACTACTAACATGATTAAAAATTTTAATCTCAACTAATGGTATTGCGTATGGAGCTTTTTCTTCCCTAGTGCAGCATTTTGTGCTAGATTTACATGAAGTCCAAGAGATATGATAGAGAAGAAATTAAATGATTGAAAATAGAGTTTGGAGGATAAAAATTTAAGTCACAGTAATATATATATATAAAAAATAGATGTACCACTTGCCTTTATAAACTTTTATAATTAATATATGTATACTAATTCAAATTTTATGACTTTAAGGTGTGGCCTAGTGGTCAATGAAGTGGGTCGTCACGTTCAAATTATAGTAGAGACAAAAAATAATAGGTGATTTTTCTCATTTGTTCTAGTCCTGACATGTATCCTGTGGATTAATCGAGTGTGCATGCAAACTGGCTTGGACAATACGATTAGGAAAAAAAATGTTTAATTTGGTGCAAACTAAATTGTAGTAACGGATAGGGAATAGGTGGCAGCTAAGTTCAGTCAGCATATATACCGCAAGTGGAGCCATCAAATGGGGAGTATCTTTTTAGATAAGGAGTACCCTTGTGCAATGGGTGTACTGGTGTAGTACCTTTGGGGGTTGAAATTCTTGCAATAATTTTCTGGAAAATGTTAAATTCTTTCATTATCGGTTGGAAAAAAAAAAAATTAAAATATTTTCTTTAGGAAAATAAATTCTTTAAAAATACGGAAATGACTTCCCTAGTAGTTAGTGAAAAAGGGAAAACAAGTTTTACAACTAATGTTTCACATTGATTGTATCCTACCACCCTCCAACACACCTCATTTTCACTCCTACCCGAGTGCGTATGTATCATATAGGTTGAACCCGTAATTTTAGATGCTGGACATAAATTAATGAGTAAAAACTTACAAACATTTTAATAAATAATGGATAATAACTATAACTTAAAAAATATAATAGGTTCACCGCTAAAAATCTTAAATTATTGAATCTATAGAATTCAAATTTGTGGAATAAATGAGGATATTTAATGTTTTATGTTTTCTAAAGAGTCAACGTTCAACGAAGGCAAATTAAGGGCTGCCACGTGTCCCGTGAACTGCTATCGTAACTGGATCTCTTACCGTCTGTCTATCTCTGAATCCGCCTTTGACCCCATCCCCGCTACCCCACACCTCTACCCCCACCTTCACCTCCTATAATATTTGTTTAAATTATATGCAAATACTTTTAGGATAATATTTTTTTTTTACATACCAAACACACAAAAAACAAATAAAAAAACTCACTCATTTTTTCAAAAAGACATTTTTCATGAAAAATATTTTCCTCTTATACTAACACACCCTAACAAATATTGTTTATCTGAGATGATATCGCTTTAAATATAACACCAATCGGCTGAATTATTAGAAGGTAAAAGAGGTAAACAAAGGTGGACAGGGCATTCTTTCATTTCAGTTTTATTTATTTTAATGACTAAGAACATGATGCTTGTTGATGGTAATTACCAAAAAAACAAAACATGATGCCTGTTCCTTATTTTATTTGAAAAAACCCTATAATGAATACTCCACAGCTAACGAAACATGTGAAAGTTGTGTTGTTTTTGGTACTACTATAATTTTACATGATCCAGAAACTTTCATAATGTTGTATTCACGATTGTAGCCAAACTGTAGATGTTTTGACTAAGGTATTATTTATTTTATTAAGATTTAGACGTCTGAATTTAAATTCATATTTAAATGATTATAATATTGTCTCTAGATTTGAAAAATAAATAATTTAAGACTGTTTGTTTTTCAATATTTGAATATGCATAATTTATTTGTAAATATAATAAATATACCATTCAAACAAAAAGTAATTAAATATTAGAAAAATATAAATTTAATTAAATAAAATTATTATTTAATCAAAAAAATAAATTATTTATGTTTGCTAGTGATGGTGGAGATTGTTTGTAGTGATGGTTGGTGTTAGTGTAATGGTGATGATAATAGTTGTGATGGTGGGGGCGATTAGTGTCATAGTGATTGACGCAATGGTAGTGGTGGCGGTGGTTGTAATGATGGAGAATTGGTTTATGTTAGTAGTTGGCGGTGTGGGTGGTGGTGGTAATTGGAGGTGGTGCTAGTTGTGATGATGAAGATGTCGGTAGTAAGGATTGACCGCACTGGTGGGTACTGGCTGATAGTGGTGGTAAAAATGACAGTTGTAGTGGTGATAGTAAATATAATTATAATGATAGAAGTGGGAGCCTTGGAGTAACTGATAATGTTGCTACCATGTGACCAAGAGGTTTCAGGTCCAGTCCCTTGCAGAAATGTTAGGTAAAGCTGCATACAATAAATCCTTATAGTTCGACCCTTCCCCGGACCTTGCGCATAGTGGAAGCTTTAGTGCATCGGACTGCCCTCTTTTTAAATGATGGAAGTGGTAGATATAGTAGCAACTGATGGCAGTGATTGGCGATGATAGCCGATGGTTAGCGTGGTTGTTAATAATGATGGTTATGGTTATGATGACAGAGATTGTTGGTGATGATGACTACTGATTGTGAATAGAGTGGTGAAAATTATCTTTACAAAATACCTATTAGTGAGATATTGAAACTTTATAAAAGATCTTAATTATTAAAACCTCAGACCAAATAAGTGTAAATCTCAATGTAAATAAATGCCTCTTATGATTTAAGATTTGAACTATTTAGATTCAGACCTCCATTGAGTACAAATAAATTATGCCTAAGCCTCTCACTACTGTTGTGCACAAGCCTTTGATTACCAAGCTTGAAATGGTTACGTCTTCCAGCTTGAAGGGGTTGTTGAAGGTGAATTTGGGTTTACTTACACTGATCCACCATAATTCATAGCCCACTAGCCCAACTTATTTATTTAGGAGAAAAGACATGGTACGGCCATCAGCAAAAAGAAGTGAAAATTATCTTATATGTATTGGTTATTGCAAGTTGTAACTGTATTTTTTTTATAATTATTGAATTATATTTTTAATTGCAAGTTATAGCAGATGTGATAAATTATACTAATACTTTTATTTTTTATTGTGTTAATTTTTTTATCATAAATTAACGTGTAGATATTTATTAGAAGAGTAAAAAGTGGGCATTTGATCCCTTTCAAATAAGATCTTTCTCCTCTTTTTACTCCTCCATTTATCTACTCCTCTCCATACTTCCTCTTTTCTAAGAATATACAAATCAAGTGTAATCTCCATCAGATTTTTGGGTTTTGTGATTTTAATTTATAGGTTTTTTGTCTTTATATTTTGTTTCATCTAGATTTGTGTTGAAATTTCTCTCCCAATTTTATATACAACTCCTTCACTTTCCGTTTTCGGTCGACGACGTTCCCTAGTCAACTATCTAATTTCTGGCGTAGATAGCAGGGGTGTAATATTAAAAATTATTTTCTACGTATGAAAATGATAAATCATATGGAATTCACACAGTAGGTAAACTTATCAGTATAAATTCAATTTTTATACATATTTCATACACAAAAAAAAATGTATGCAAAAGATAAATCAGTTTATATACACAAAAAAAGGTGTATGAAAATGGTAAATTACTTTACAAAAGTGTATGAAATCAGTTTTTAATATATAAAAAATAATGAAATCATATGGAGTCCACTAAATAGCTTAACTTATTAGTATGAAACCAATTTGTATATACATTTCATATCCAAAAATAGTATATGAAAAAGGTAAATCAATCAGTTTATACATACAAGAAGTTTTCAAAGTGAAAATGGTGAATCATATGGAGTCCACTAAATCTATAACCATTTTATGGATATGGAACAACGATCCATTGCAATTTAAATGAGTAAATCTGTATTTTAATGGAAAAAAATTTCGATGAATAAGACCAACAATTAGGGAGAATTTGGGTTACTTTCTGATCTTAATTTTGATATGGCCGACATAGATGAAGTAAAATTCGAATAGAGAAGAAGAAGAAGAAGAATCTGTTTTAATTGTGAAAGAGTAAAATAAGGATTTGAGAGAAATATGGGGTGATTGATATCCTATTTTTTAAATTTTTTTTTTACCCTTTTTTAGTATTTAACTGTTTTGAGAGAAATATGGAGTGGTTGATATTCTATTTTTTTGTTTTAAAACTGCCATTAAATCTTTTTTTTATTTGTTTAAAAATTGCTATTAGTTGCAATTTAAGAAATATTGCTATGACTTGCAATATACAATCTAAAGATGTATATTTCGATTTTTTGCCCAACTTTACGTAAATAACCCGAAATAGTGCTTAAGCCTAAATAAAGATGAATTTAGCTAAATCCCACTTTCTCCTCCATTTCTCTCTCCTCTCACTCACTAGACGACCTCCCAAGCTTCCTCTTCTTCCTTCCCTCCTTGACTTTCTCTGTAGTCTCTCCCTCTCTGCCTCTCTCTTGCCTTTCTTTCTCTCTCGCTCTCTAATAATTTATGTTTTTCGACACCTAACAAAAATGAAAAATATGTGTTCTAGATAGCTTATAGTGCATGACATGTAGAAAATGCATGTGAGTTAATGGGGAATGAAGGAAGGAGTCTGGATTTCAGATTGAAAGATATAAAAATCTTTCGGTCAGTGAAATTTAACGTAAAAGACTTTCAGTTTTACTGGCTGCGTTCTCTCATTTTGGCTTTGGATTTGTCTCATTTTGAGGATGATTGATGAATGCTTGAAGCTTCAACAAAAGAGAAGTGCAATAAGATCCTCAATTAGGTGTTTGTAGGGTTGTATAAAGTGGAAATTAATAGTATACAATTGTAGATAATATGTGTATGAAAAGTGTATATGAAGAGTATACAAATTGTATATGAAAAGTACATTGATTAAATAATATATAATGTGTATATATATTGTATAAAAACTATATTATACAATATATATACATTTTTGATACACACTTGATGCAATATATATACACAATACTATTATATATATTTTTATCAGTATACATTTCATATTCACTTTTCATACAATATATACACATATTATATATGTTCTTATCAGTATATTTTTATATACACTCATGCAAACTTCATATTTATTTTTTATACATTATATATATACACCTTATATACATTGCATTGAATAAGATGAGAATTTCGGCGATGAAAGGTTGTGGCAGAGGGAAATTTGATGGGCGACAAATGTCAGCCGCCATTGGAGTTCTCTTGTGTGGTCTACTATGAAAGAAATGGGAAGCGATTGCCGGAGCTATTGGTAAAATTGTTGAGGGCTAGTCTTTTGCCTAGTTATCTTTACGCATCATTAAAACTTGCATAGCTGAAATAATTTTTATGTGATTTACACCTTGCTAGGGGTGTAGACGGCCGGGTTGGTTAGGATTTTTTAAATACCAAACCAAACCATTAGCGGCGGGTTTTTAAATCTATAAATCAAACCAAACCAATAAAATTCAGGTTTTTCAACCTTGAATTTTTTTCGAGTTTTTCGATCTTCTCTGATTTTTTAGGTTTTTTCGGAGTTTTTTCCTGTAAAGTCTTTATACAAACATATAATTAACTTATGCTTCAAATATTTCTTAGTCCTAGTAAGATACAACTATCTTTAGGTGTTTCTTGCAAAAATAATACAAAATATGAAATAAGTGATGGCAGTAAAATATTCAACAACATTAATAATAAAATCGTATAAAATAAATATTTCATATTAATAAGGTATGATAAAAATAATCACAATTTAAAAATATTAAGTCATGCTAGAATAAGTCTAGTAAGTATTAATTACCTGACTAAATATTAAATAGAAAAATAAATTTAGGTTATTGATTTATGCAAAGTTAAATAATAGATATCCAACATTAGTGTCATTCCTAGTGTTTAATTGAATATTTTTGTTAGCGTTAGTATTGATTTGAGCGTTATTTGAGCTATTAATATCTATGGGCTATAAAACTTATTGGATCATTCAAAATTCTAAGTTTAAACTTGAAATAATATGTTGAAAGATAAAAATAATGAAAAAGTTTAAGAAAGATTTATAAATTATATCACAATAAATATTTTTTAAAATGGTATAAATGTAATATAGGTTTGGTTCGATTCGGTTTGATTTTTTTAGTTAAAACCAAACCAAATCAATTATAGTCGGGTTTTTTTTCCCAACACCAAACCAAGTGTTGGAGTTTGTGTTACATGATGTATATAGTAGTTGTATATTATAGTTTATGTGTAATAGTTTTGTAGCTGTACATTTTATGTTGGGCCATCTTATGTATTATGCCCATGTCTCATTATTTAATCCATCCCAGTATGTTAGGCCCAAGTTTTTATTTTCATTGTTGTATATAAACACACACACTTGTACAGTGCTTCATTTCTCAGATGAGATAAAAAAAATGTCTTCTCACCTTTTCTCTCTCTAGAAGTTTCTCCACAGCTCTAGCGTAGCTTTGATCTATTTTCCTCAATATGGTATCAAAGCCACTACTGGTTCATCGGAATTGTTGATTTTTGATATTTGGGTTTTTTCATTTTTCGGTTGAGCAGAGATTTTCTTCTCCTTCGAAACTTCTAGAGGAAGTTTTCGGTAATATTCTTCTGCTCTCTCTATATTGCTAGTGATTCTAGCTCATTTTTAGTTTCTTCTAATGGATTCGTCTTCTGCTGCTACAAGTTCTACTACTGGTACTTTATCTCCCTCTTCTCTATTGTATCTACTTCCCTCCGACTCTCCAGGAACCATTTTGGTCAACACGACCTTCAATGGAACCGGTTATGGGAGTTGGAGGAGGGAAATGCTGTTAGGACTGTCTTGTAAGAACAAGTTAGGGTTGATAAATGGTATTGTTTTCAAACCTGCACCTAACTCTCCTAATTGTAAACCGTGGAATAGATGTAACGATATGGTAATAGCCTGGATTCTCAATAGTCTAGATAAAGAGATTAGGGAAATGGTTATGTACACTGAATCTGGTGAAAAACTCTGGAAGGATATTGAGCGTAGATTTGGACAGGTGAGTGGTATGAAAATTTTCCAAATCCACAAGGATACTTCTTCAATTACCCCAAGGAAACTCTAGTATTGCTTCATATTTCAATAGAATTAAGAGGTTTTAGGATGAGTTGTGTTTTTCCATCTCATATCCTGAATGTGAGCGTGGATGTAAAGAAGCGTTCCCGAAACTTGATGAAGAACAGAGGGTTCATCAGTTTCTAAGTGGTTTAAATGACTCATATTATACTATTAGGAGAAATATCCTCATGATGAAGCCTCTACCTGATGTTGACAATGTTTATTCCATGCTCATCAATGATGAGAGTCAGTCTGAGTTTCAAAATACTCCTCTGCCATTCTTCAGTTTTGAATCTGCTTCATTCTCCACACGGATTCAAAAACCCTATAACCACAAGATCAACTTTAAGTTTTCTCCAAAAGGACATTTTGATCCCTCAAAAAGACTCAACATAAACTGTAGGTACTGTAAGAAACCAGGGCACACAATTGACTAATACTACACATTGCATGGTTTTCCTTCTGCTCTTAGGCCTCCCAGAGTTAAGAGAACTGCTGCACTTGCACATGTTTCAGAAAACCAGTCCTTGAGGGTGCCTGATGCTTCTACTTCTGCTGTCAAACCAATGTTGGCTGAACCTGAAACCACCAATATCTCTGAAGAGCAATTTACTCAACTGTTGAGTTTACTTCAATAGTGTAAATTGGTGCCTCCATCTCAAGAACTTTCTGTTGGTTCAACTAACTTTACAGTTTTGCTTAATTCTCCCACTTTTGATAAGTGTAGTTTTCTTGCATGTAATTTCTCTAAGATAGATGATAGTCCCTGGATCATTGACTCAGGTGCAACAAATCACATGACTCCACATTCTTCTTTCCGTACCAATATCAAACCCCTTACTTTTCCTTATCTTGTTACCTTACCTAATGACTATAAGGTAAAAGTCTCTTATACTGGGACTCTCACTCTATCTCCTGACATTTCTTTACAAAATGTCTTACTAGTTCCTTCTTTCCAATACAACTTGATTTCTCTAGCACAATTATTGTCCCAACTGCAATTGTAGCTTATTTCTCCTCTTTTGATTGTGTCTTGCAGGGCCCTTCTCTGACGAGGCCAGTGGTTCTTAGTAATCTTGAGAATGGACTCTACATCCTTAAGGCTCTCAATTTAGCAAATTCTACTGATTCTGTTACTCTTGATGATTTTTCTTTCTTAAAATCCTCTGTAAATACCATTACTACCAATGTGTTGGATGATATGAATAGGAGCAGTACCTTATCTTCTATTGTAGTTTTTCCAATGGTTTAATGAATGCTTTCCCTTCTTCTTTAACTGCTTCTTTAGATTCCTCTAGTTTGTCTGTTGATCATGCATGGCACCTTAGACTTGGCCATATGCCTTTCTCTAAATGAAAACCATCCCTGCTTTAACTGATAAGCTTCCTCAGAAATAAAGCTTTCTCTGTTCCATTTGTCCCATAGCTAGGCAATAAAGGACATTTTTCCCCGAGAGCTAAATTCACTCCACTAAACCCTTTCAACTCATACATATTGAATTATGGGGACTATATCATACTCAAACCTATAATGGTTTCAAATACTTTATGACCATTGTGGATGACTATAGTAGAGCCACATGGACTCATCTATTGTCTTGTAAAGGCAATGCACTTTCCATTCTTAAATCCTTCATAGCATTGATTCAGACTCAATTTCACACCATTGTTCAAACTGTGAGATCTGATAATGCTTTTGAGCTAGGGTCCAGCTCACCTGCATATCTTTTTTTCCTGAACTTGGTATCCTTCACCAGACCTCTTGTCCCCATACCCCTCAATAGAATGGGGTGTGGAAAGGAAGCACAAACATCTTCTTGAAACTGCTAGAGCACTTCTTTTCCAATCGAAATTACCTGTTAAGTATTGGGGAGACTGTGTTCTCACAGCTGCTTACCTCATCAATAGGATTCCTTCTTCTCTTTTAAAACACAAATCACCTTTTGAATTGTTACATGGAACTGATCATTCCATTTCTCATCTCAAGTCCTTTGGTTGTCTCCGTTTTGTGGCTGTTCTCAAGCCTTACAGTGACAAATTTACTTCTAGGTCTATCCTTTCCATTTGTATTAGTTTTCCACCTGGAAAGAAGGGGTATAAGTTACTGCACCTTACCAAATTCTCCATCTTTTATTCTAGAGATGTTACCTTTTATGAGCATATCTTTCCCTACTCCTCTTCTTCTTCTTCACATCTCTTTCCCCCTTCTGTGTTTGTTCCTGAACCTTCTATTCCCCCTTCTTCTGTTTCTTCCAGTTCTACTAAAATTCTTTCATCCTCTCTTCCTCCTCTCAGAAAATCTTCCAAAACCATCACACCACCCTCATATCCTACTGATTATGTATGCACCTCTGTTACCAGTTCTAAGGACTGTTCCACATCTTCAGTGGATTCTTTGCAAAAGCCTCTTTATTATCATCAAGCAGCTTCTCACCCTGCTTGGCAAGAGGCAATGATGAAGGAATTCCAGGCCTTGGATTTGAATAATACTTGGGATATAGTCCCTTTTCCCCCGGAAAGAAAGCTATTCCCTGCAAGTGGATTTATAAAGTGAAACAAAGAGCTGATGGTTTAATTGAAAGGTATAAGGCTAGATTAGTCATTAGAGGTGATGTTCAACAGGAAGGAGTTTATTTTACAGAAATTTTCTCCCCTGTGGTCAAATTAACCACTGTCAGGTATTTATTATCCATGGCAGCTAAAAGAGGTTGGGTTGTACATCAACTTGATGTCAATAATTTCTTTCTTCATGGGGATCTTGTTGAGAAAGTTTACATGAAAATACTTTAGGGTATGACTATTTCTACTTCCAGTACTGTCCATCTTTCCTCTTTAACTTGCAGACTCAACAAATCTTTGTATGGCCTCAGATAAGCATCTAGGCAGTGGTATGCCAAACTTAGTTCTGCTCTTCAATCCAAAGGTTTTTAACCTAGTCTGAATGATAATTCTTTATTTCTAAAAACTGTTGGTACCAGTTTAACTATAGTTGCAGTTTATGTGGATGATATTCTGATTTGTGGTGATGACTTGACTGAGATTTCTGTTCTTAAATAATTTCTTGAGGATCAATTCAAGATTAAAGATCTTATAGAGATTCACTATTTTCTTGGCCTTGAAGTGACTAAGCACTCTCAAGGGTTCTTGGTCAGTCAACAGAAATTCACTTCAGATTTGTTGTCTAAATTTCACTGCTCTTTTATAACCCCTGTGGTGTCTTCTTTAGTCCTCATCTAAAGTTGGTTGCTGATGTTGGAGATCTTCTCCCTGACCCCTCTATTTATAGGAAGTTGATTGTCAAACTTAATAACTTCTTGCAACATATTAGACGTGATCTTTCTTTCAGTGTCTAACATCTTTGTCAGTTTATGTCTGCTCCCAGAGTGCCTCACCTAGAGGCTGGTTATTATGTATTGAGGTATTTGGCTGGTATTTCTCATTTGGGCCTGTTTTTGTCCAATTCTCCTGGTTTCTCTCTTCAAGGATTTTGTGACTGTGATTGGGCAAGTTGTGCTACTAGTAAAAAATCTGTCTCAGGTTTTATTTTGTTTCTTGGAGATTGCCCTGTTTCTTGGAAGTCCAAAAAGAAACCCATCATTGCTTCATCTTCTGTTGAGGCAGAATACAGGGCTCTTAGGCTTTTGGTTGCTGAGATCACTTGGTTGATGTGCTTGTTAGGTGATTTTGAGGTGTCTGATCTTGCTCCTATTGTTTTTTTTTGTCTGATAACCAAGCTGTTGTTCACATTGCTAAGAACCCAGTTTTCCATGAATGCATTAAGCACATTGAGGTGGACTATCATTTTGCTCGCAATGCTTTGGCTGCTGTTCTGATTTCTCTTCATCCCATCTCCAACTCTGCTCAACTGGCTAATATCTTTACTAAGACACTCTTAGGTGTGCAATAACAAGGTTTCATTCCCAAGCTTGGCATGCTTAGCCCTTCCAACTTACGGGGGGGAGGGGGGGGGGGGAGAGGGGGTGTTGGAGTTTGTGTTGCATGATGATATAGTAGTTGTATATTAATTATGGTTAATGTGTAATAGTTTTGTAGCTGTACATTTTATATTGGGCCATTGTGTGCATTATGCCTCATTATTTAATCAGGCCCAGTGTTTTAGGCCAAAGTTTTCATTTTCATTGTTGTATATAAAGGGGAACGGACATCAATGTCACTTCGCCCAAAACTATTTCCATCGAAATAGCTATTGACTTTGCAATTCCAAAAGGTAGCCATTTTAGGCCTTTTTGTCGCTGCTGCCTTCTTCTTCTTCTTCTTCTTCTTTTTGTCTTTTCCTTATTTTATTGTTTAATTTCTAATGTCAATTATTTTAGCATGTAGCACTATAATTATCCTTACAGGTACTATAATTAGCACTATGATACATTTTATATAACAATTATATATATTTTTTACATGGACAATTGTGATAGATACAATTTTAAACAACAATGATACAATTTCTATACATATCCTATATAGATACATATTACATACAACAATGATACAATTTTTATACATATTATATACAAAAATATATACTCTATATAAGAATTATACAATTTCTATACATATTATACTCTTCATGTTTTTTTGGTCATATACAGTTCATATACCATAATGATTCAGTCTTCATGCCACATTCATATAGTTTATACAGAAAAACATATGCATATATAGTTCATATACTATATTGTAGAGTCCCTATACCATATTGATACAATCCCTATATGTAATGACCTTCCCGGTCATCTCCCTCATTTTCGTGTGTTCTCTGCATTTAGAGCTTTTCTATACCTGTCCCAAGTTATTTATGACTTGCTGGGACTGACAGTTCGATTCCCGGGCTGTTCGTTTGAGAAAATTATTTAGACCAAGCACGTTGTAAAATATTAAATTAAATTAGAATTTGGTAAAATGACATAATTAATTACCTTTCGAAAATATTTATGATATTTATAAAAATTCTTTAGTTATGATATATCTATACTATTTTATAATAGTTTTATAATTTATTAATAATTTAAGCGGAGATAGTAAATTTAAATATATTAAAATAATATTATTATTTTATAGAGGTTTTGTTAGAAATAATTTTCTATTAATTATGGTATATTTAAAATATTGTATTTATTTTACCACGAACCTATGCAATACCCGAATATATATATAACGGGCTAAAGTTTATATTGAGGTGTCACCTCCAACACCACGTGGAAGGTGAGGAGGTGCACAAGAATGACTTTTACTAAGTGGCATCTGCCACTTGGCCTAAAGACAAATCAATGAAACTGTGCATGCGGTTGTTTAGTGTTAAACAAAGAACATAATATGTGCATGCTTTTGTTTAGTTTTACACAGAGAACATAATATTTTCCTCACTATTTCGCTTAATTCCCTCACTGCTAATGATCATATAAGCTCAAATATTGAGTTAATTCATTGAGTTTTGAGCTAGGGGATTTTATATTGGAGTCCGTGGACTCGTTCTCGTTGTTTCTACGGTACATTTTCTTATTTTTACGGTAATTTTCATTTACACGGTGATACTGTTGGGATTGGTATTGATGTTTGAGCTATATTTTGAGCTCAAATGGAGGAGTGTTAGTTGTGACTATTGGTCACGGAGTGATTTGGGACGCTGTGACGGTTTCGATTTTGCGATTCCGCAAGCGGGTCCCACGTGGGATTTCGGGCATTTTCCGAACCAATGCAATATGGGTATCAATAGTCATGTTTTGACATGTTGTTTATTATTTTGGTAGCTTGGCAACAGTCGAAGGCCTCTCAAAAGGGGAAGGCTCCTATTTAGCTGGCTTTAGCAGGCGTTCGGCGGCGTCCAGGTAGGCTAGGTTTACCTTCCTTTACACTTAGATTGAGCTTATGTGTGATATATGTATGCTATTGTGCTGGTGTTGTGGGCTGGTATTATAAACTTGGTGGTGGTGGTTTGCTGTGATTTAGGCCTTCTAGGCCGGATAGGGCTATTCAGATATATTCCAAGCTTGTTATTCTCGTGGTACACCACAGATGACCTATTTGGGGTCGGATAGTGTCGTTGTTGTTGTTGCCAGTTTGAGAATGTTATTGTTAGACCTTAGTCCAGGCTTAGACAGACTTAGCCCAGACTTAGACAAGTATAACCAGACCTAGTTTTCGGGACCCGGTAGTGGGCCCCGTTACCCTTCTTGTCGACCTGTCAGAACTTTGACATCTTTGGGCTCAGTTAAGCCCTATATGAACTGTTAGGGTTGTTACGGGATTGAGTCACCCCAATTATACCCGGTTGGCCTATTTAGCTTGTTAGTCCCTGACAACACCATATTTGACCAGGGTCGGCTAGTTTGACTTAGAGCACTGGCCTGCCTTTTCATGACTTATAATGTATACCCAAACTTGTATATACATATTGTTTATAGTAGGTAGTAACCTAGAAGGACCCCGATATTGACTTGTAGCATGTTGTGGAATTAGCTTATGTACTTATATATTAGTATTGACCTGGGGACTAGGGCGTTTCCCGTTTATCTGATATGACATGACATTTGATTCTGTTCTGGTAACTGGCTATGATGAGTTCCGGTTTGAGTTCGGCCACTGATTAATATGAGTTTCGATTCGAGTCCGACCACTTATTATTATGAGTTTCGGTTCGAGTCCGGCCACTGATTATTATGAGTTTCGGTTTGAGTCCGACCACTGATTATTATGAGTTCCGATTCGAGTCCGGCATCTGGTTATGATATGATTGGAGAGTTTTGGTACTGGGTACCATGATCATGATACTGTTGTTATATGAGCTCCGGTTCGAGTCCGGCAGATATGATATATATGTGGCCTCTTGTTATTACCCATTGCTTTCGGTTCGACTCCGGCGTCTGGCCTCTTGTTATTACCCATTGGTGCCGGTTCAAGCCCGGTGCACTCCTGTTGGTTATTGTGGTTACTGGATACTGATACAGCTTCGAGACACTGGTGACTATGCATTTACTATTTTTGTGTGTCCCGCCGGTTTATGGGCGCCAGACTGGGTTATTGTTTTCTTCCGTGTGCCTATCGGGTTTATGGGGGCCCAGATAGGTTATGTTTGACTTGTGTATTTACATACGCATTTATTTACTCAATTATTCGGTATCACATTTATTTATTTCCTAAGCATATCTACATGCCTCGCATTTTAGCTTGCTTATATTACTTTGAGCTCAGTCGGCCGATGATGCCTACTGAGTACCCATTGCCCCGGTACTCATACTGCACTTCTGCATCTTTTTCCCCGATGCAGATCTAGGCACTAGTCGACGGTGGTGACGTGACTCTTTTCTTAGCATTGACTCCGGAGCAGGGTGAGCTTACTGACGTTCGAGGCAGATCCTACTCCATCTTCTACTGTATAGTCTTTTGCTCTCGAGACTGTATTACTTGTTGTATATATTTGGTTTCTGTTTTGTATTTTGGACATGTCTAGTAGTGGCTCTTGTACCAACCTCACCAGGTCTTGGGAAGGGTTCTTAACTTTATATACTGTCCTCTTCCTTCTCAGTCTTGGCATATATACATATTCTGATTCTGTCTTTAATGTTATAGCATGTTCATAAATATGGTTACTTTCACTTCTTCTCTGTTTTATGAGATTCCGCTGGGTTGGCTTGCCTATCGGTGGGTTACGGTAGGCGCCATCATGACTCAAATATTGGGTCGTGACACTATACCATATTGATACAGTCCTTGTACCATATTAATACACTCCTTATACCATATTGATACTATACAACCCATATACCATATTGATACAGTCCCGATTGACTATTTTTGGAATTAGTTTGGGCCGACTGACCACTCCATGTCCAATAGCCCAAACATGGGTCATTTGTTTTTAGATAGGACATGTGGTGTCTTTTTCCTTTATATAAACACACACACTTGTACAGTGCTTCATTTCTCAGATGAGATAAAGAAAATATCTTCTCACCTTTTCTCTCTCTAGAAGTTTCTCCACAGATCTAGTGTAGCTTCGATCTATTTTCCTCAATACCAAGTCAAACCAATCCACTAGTCGGATTTTTTTTTCTGGTTTGATTCCGCTTATGGTTCGGTTTTTTTCACCCCTACTCCTTGCTATTCTCTGTGCACTTCAATTTGGATGAGTTGTTTGGGTTCGAGCTTAACTAATCAGAGAGAGAGCGCACAACACAGAGGCCAAGTTCTGTCAATTGAATTCGCCATTCGGCCAAACAAATACCAAAGTAATGACGTCGACCAAGTTATGTCAATTGTTCTTGTACTTGATTTAGTGTTGTTTCCTTTATTTTATTATGTACTTCATTATGATAACTTGATATATATATTGTCTCTGTATTATAATGATCATTTGAAGATTGGTTCGCCTAAGGATTAATTTAGGTTAGATGTCATCACGATTTATTGGGATTTGAGTCATTACAATAACCTACTTATCTTTGAAATAAATTAGATATAGATGATCAATAATAAAATTAATCATGTGAATAATTGATGGTTTGTTTCACATGCATAGAGATCAATTTGAAATAATGTCATGTGAGACAGCTACGGTTGAAGAGAGAGAGAGATATGTACCCTCTGTTTCATTTTACTTAGACTCACGTTGACTTGACATTCTCTCTCTAAAAAAAAAAAAAAATAAAAATAAATAAATAAATAAAAAAAAAATTTATTAGAGTTTTATTTTATTAAACTAACCTTATTAATTATGTTTTAAAAATCTAAATTTGATTACTAATACTTTATGTAGTCATTTAATAATAGGGGTAATATTGAAAGAAAATAATTAACTCCTATAAGTTGAACAAGTAAATTGAAATAATTACTAAGAGGGCCAAATATAATGGAACGGGGGGAGTATATACAAACCCCCATTTGGGACAAGACAGCCTCATATATTCATTTTTTCTGTTAATTATTTGCTGGTAATGTTGCTTTCTGCTGACTAATTTGACCACTAATTAAATACTCCAACTCTCATTATCATGATATTATTAGCTTCATAACTCAAAAAATTATTGCTTTCCATTTATGACAAACATTTGTATGTTTCCAATTTTATGTTGGCTATGAAAAATGCAATAATATTAGTGTTATATATATATATATATATATATCTACGCCACAGGATATTATTGCCAAATTTAATTGAATTATTATTGTCAAATATAAGGGTTAATTAAAGTATTCGGTGCGAATACAATTTTTTTTTTTTTTTTTTCTAATTTTTAGTATACTTGAAAAGTTGCACAATTTATATCACATTCGTTGTCACACTTGCTTGACCACATTATGTTGGATAACGTCAATATTCTGTCCATGACAACATCCAAGAGAGAAAGTGATTTATGCACATGCAAATCCCATCAAGGCAGTCTCATATAGGAGTATTAATTTTTTCTGTTAATTATTTGCTGGTAATGTTGCTTTCTGCTGATTTTGACCACTAATTAAATACTCCAACTCTCATTCATGACATTATTATCTTCATAACTCAAAAAATTATTGTTTTCCATTTATGATAAACACTTGTATGTTTTCCAATTTTACGTTGGCTATGAAAAATGCAATAATATTAATTATAACCATACCATAGGGTGTTTTTAATTATTGTCAAATTTAATTGAATTATTATTGTCAAATATAGGGGTGTAAGCATCTGGTGCGAATACAAAAAAGTTCTTTTTCTTCCTGTTTTTAACTTTTGGTATATTTGAGAAGTTTGCACAATTTATATCACATTCGTTATCACACTCGCTTGACACAAGTACGTTATGTTGGGTAACATCAATATCCTGTCTATGGCAAGACTCAAGTGATGGTCGGGGATGATTTGGATCGGAGACATGATCGAACATGACGCTTGTTTGATAGTCTTAGTTAAGAAATAAGATTACGTCTTTGCTATCAGCTATAGCTTTTGACATGATAATAAGCATTAGTTCTGACAACTGATATAAAAATCAAGATTCTACGTTAAATTCCCAGAAATAAAATGATGCATGTAAAAGGTACTGAAATTAAGGATCGAAAATTGTTGGGTAAAGTCAACATCCTGTCTATCATGATCGAGGCCCAAGTGATGGTCTGTAAATGATCAGAGTAACATGCATGCAAACATCTCAACTAACAAGAGCAAAAAGCTACAAGAGAGTTACAATATGCCTACAAAAGAACAGATATGGGTCATCATGCCACTATTGCAAAACAGGAAATCTTCTTGTGTCTAGCATTTTTCTGTCTGTGCTACTCTCTCTGTTTCATATTAGTCGTAAACATTATTACAAATATTTGTCTCAAAATACTTGTTAATTCATAAATCAATATAGAATTTTTTTTTTTTCATTTTTGCCCTTAAAATGAATTGTTTTTGAAAGTAAAAAAAGGATAAATTAGTAAAAAGTATTTCTTATTTATGATTTTTTAAAGAGCGTGTGAAACAGAAATATGTCAACTAATACAGGACAGAGCGAGTATAATCATCACTGTCAATTTTTACAATAACTGTAGTATATATTTTTTCCTTTTTTTTTTTAAAAAAAATAAATTGTTCTTGACCTTCTTCCAAATCATTATAGTCCAAGACAGTCCAATAATTGAGCATTTTACTAAGAGTTTACTGTTTAGGACTTTAGGGGTCCATTAACTATGAATATAATGCGTCTATTATTGCACATGTCTTAGGAGTTGGGAATAGTTTGTTTTAGAAAAAAAAGTTTATATGCAGATTAATAATGCAAGAATTGTAGTGCATAAATTACTTTTTATTCAATGTTTGATTTGTTATATGGAAAATCGAATATAAATTGCATACAAAAAGGTTTGAGGAGACCCACACGAGTAGTTTTGGCATTTTGAATGTTATCCATGTATAATGTCAGGGTAAAGAGTCAAATTTACCCATTTACTTTACTATATTGTTCACATTTATCCTTTGTTATATTATGTGATTAAAATGATCACTCAACTATGGATTTTTATCTCAGAAAGTCACTCAATTTTGATCTTTACTTTAAAAATCACTTAACTATAGGTGTTTTACTCAGAAAGTCACTCAATCTATTTAATTATTTTTTTAATTAAAATTTGTTTATGTGGAATTTTTATTTATAAACAAAATTCAAAAAATAAAAAGCATTCATTTAATGACTCTTTTATCCTTATTCCCTTAAATTAATATTTTTCCTCCTCTTTCTCATTTTTCTTCTCTATCTCACTTTCTTCCTCTTTTTGTTCCCATGGATTTCTCCTCTCCCTCTATGTCAATTTAGGACCATCTCAAACTTGTTAAAATCTTTTTTTCTTCTTCAAGTTTAAATCGGTTAATTTTTTGCTTTTTTTTTTTGATCGATTTTCGTTTGCGAACTCAATTGTTCTTTGGAACAATCTTATAATATTGTTCATAAAAAATTGGACATCAATTCTCAATTTCTCATACACAGTCGTGAGAACTCAAGTTGAACATAAATTCATAATTTTCTTTTTATTGTTTATTCAGTATTCGATATTCATTTTGTTGGTCTTAATCAATCCAAATTCGCACATGAAAATCCTATTTTTGGAGCTAAAATACTTCCTATTAAAAGCAATTTCATTTTCAAAACTCGAACCTAAAATCTATATATTGATTAAGGGTAAATCTTATTTGTTCAATAGCAGAACCTTTGACATTAATCTCATGTTTTAACAAGGTTCCACTTGCACTTTAAGTTGTAATAATTCACATTGAAACGTTAACAATTGAGTTGAAATTTAAATTCTTTGTTACTTTGTTCTAACTCATACTAATAAACATTCTTGTTCTGCTTACAATTTTTTTTAACCGAGAATCGATCTAAAAAAAAAAAAAAGCAAAAATTAACCGATTGAAACTTGAAGAAAAAAAAAAGATTTTAACAAGTTTGAGATGCCCTAAATTGAGATAGAGGGAGAGAAGAAAATATTATAACTAAAAGAGGAAGAAAGTGAGAAGGAGAAGATAAATGAGAAAGAGGAGAGAAGAGATATTAATTTAAGAGAATAAGGATAAAAGGGTCATTAAATGGATACTTTTTATTTTTTAAATTTTGCTTTTAAATAAAAATTCCACATAAGCAAATCTTAATTAAAAATTTAATTAAATAGAATGAGTGACTTTCTAAGTAAAACAACTATAGTTGAGTGACTTTTGAAGTAAAGATTAAAGTTGAGTAATTTTCTAAGATAAAAGTTCATAGTTGAGTGACTATTTGGGTTATTAACTCTCAAATTTATCCCACTATTAGGAAAGTTTTATACCCTCAGATTAACGAATTCCCCCAATTCTCCTTTAATTTCAATTACTCAATTTCACTCGATAATCAATTTAAAAGGTCCAAATATATCTTGAACAATTTAAAAGTCTAAAATACGCACCTACATGGCTCCCACTATTAGTGTGGGGAGATAGTTGGATCTTTTTAATTGTTCAGAGGTATATTCGAGACAAAAGATAACTTAATAGACATTCATGAGCCAATTGGTTAACAAATGACAAATATAAGACATTCACAAACGTTTATGATATTTTTGACATTTTTTCATATTTTATAAGTATAATATAGTGTATATCTAATTTCAATGTAATGAACCAAATACTAACCAAACACTAATAAAAAATAATTTCTGAATTATAACCGGTGTATAACTTGTCTTCTAACCAAATGATACCTCGTATATAAACCAACATGGGTTGTGGTGCAGTGGTGAGACTGCTCCACCCTTAACCAGAGGTCTCGGTTCGAGCTCTGGGAATGGAGAAAATCCTGTTGGGAGCGCCACCCCCAGAATAGGCCCTGCAGTGCACAATCGAGACTAGTCGAAGCTCTAATGTGGACACCAAACACCTGGTGTGAAACTAAAACAAAAAAAAATAAAAAAAATAGATACCTCGTATATAAATTCAAAGCTTCGAAATGAAGATATTCAATGCCAATACTTGGGAAGTTCTCCATGTTCTTTAGAAAGAAAGCAAAGAACATTAATCATTTACAAGTTCCCTTTTGGTCTTTTTCTTTAACCTAATTTTTTAAAGAGGTGGGCTAGAAGCGAATTCACTATTTAAAGTTTATGATTTTTTTTTTTTTTAAAAAAAGGTGGGGTAGAAACGAATTCAGCATATGAAGTTTATAAATTTCTTTAATGATTTTGAGTTAATGTACGATATACCTGAGTTCATATATACTTAAATTTTTATAAATATTTAGTAATGGAAATTACTGATTTCGTAGACCCTATACACAACATGATAGATCCGCCCCTAGATGCGGATGTGGTAAGATGTTTGAAAGTGGGGTTTTTTGTTAAATGAAGGAAGAAATCCAAATTCCCCTTTATTTCTAATTTCTTTTTTCTCTTTTTTTTTTTTTTTTTCTTTTCCAATATTTTTTGAAGGGCTTTGAGACCCCATGCTTAGTTGCAAGTTGCAACTTGGTGAGACAAAGAGGTGGCCACACTTTAAGCTACCTATCCCTATCCCCTTGGTAAGGGGCCTAATCGATTAGAATTTAAATTTTATGCATTGATATTACGTATTTCTTCCATTTTAATTTGTTTGGTCTATTTTGATTTGATACAGAGTTTAAGAAAGTAAAGAAGATTTTTGAATCTTGTCATCTTAAATTAAAGATATGTCAAATGTATCAAAATGCCTAAGTATATTAATTCAAAAGCTTCTAATATAGTAGCAAATAGCAATTATCAATTTTCCATGGTAAGGAACATTCAAAATTCATAACATTTGAGTAGTTTACCTAAATAAACATGCCCATTAATCACTAATTAAATAAACACACTCGGCTTTTGCAAGTGTGTGGTGTGTCTATAGTAAACAGTCGGCAAGACAGCTAAATGCTCTTGTTAATACATAGCTTGAAGATCAATAAGAGAAGAAAAAAATGATTTGATTTATGTGCACTAACAATAGAATTATTTTAAAAATTAATGTATTTTAATTTATTGTAGCAGTTAATTTGTTTTATTTTAAAAAATAGATTGAAGATGAATAAAAGAAGAAAGCAAACACAATTTAATTGTATATACTGACAATATAAAGAATTTTTGTATCAATATATTATAGCAGATAACCTGTTTTATTTTATAAATAACTACCTCTGTGAGTTTTTAGAACTAAAACAGAAAGAAAAAAAAAAGATCCTTAATTTGGGAGTGAGAGTACTGCAAAAGTTATTGTCACAGGCAAAATCATTGCATTACTACCAGTTTACGAAAATTTAATAACTTTTGTTCATCTTCCATATGTTGGGTTTTAAGTGAAATGTGAATGGAAAATGGAGAAAAGAAAATGAAGAAAAAGTGAATTGTGGTTTCACTTTATAAAGAGTGTTTCTCCCACATTGGTAAGAGAAGGAAACATTCTTGTGCTTGAGTATGGAAGCACTCCTTCATGTGGATAGTGAGGCAAGAACAAGACAAGCCTCGCGCCGTCGTCGTCGTCGCTCGCTCGGCTCGGCTTCGGCAAATGATCGAGAGTCTATCTTTTTGGACAAAATTCATCTGAAACTTGAGAGTTAATGATCGAAAAATTCAATCTGAAATTTCTCCATTTGTGGATGCACATGACGAAGTGCGGACGCATGTCACAACGCACCTCGAAGGGATGTGACCCTTCGAGGCACTGTTTCAAGAATGGAACGTGACCTGCGCGCGTAGGTCGACATCTGCGGATGCAGATGACCCGGCGCAGATCAAGCCAAACATTCTGCTTTTGCAGAAATGTCACCTGCGGACGCAGGTGGGCCACCTGCGGGATAGTCAAGCGGCAATAGGTAGCGCAGGGATCATGATGTATAACGGTAAATGGTCGGGAACATAACACCGTTAGAGAACTTCTCTCTAGTGAAATTATCACGATTGACTATGCAAAGTCAAAGGATAATGTGTCGGATCCACTTACAAAAGGCCTATCTAGAGAGGGAGTTGAGAAATCATCGAAGGGAATGGGTTTACGGCCTAGGACAAGTCGTCACAGCTGTAACTCTACCTAGCGGACTGGAGATCCCAAGAGCTAGGTTCAAGGAGATCAAACAAAGTTGTGATTGACGGTTCAACATTGTCAATAAAACCTAACCCATTCTCATGATGAAGACAATGTTCAGGAAACAAGGATAAGACTTAAGGTTGGAAGTCTTTTAATGGTTTCTAAGTTTGGCAGATTTGACCAAATAGTTTAATCTATAGGATTGAAACGTTTAAAAATCACCTATATGAGGCTGAAGTGGAAGCCGCTTCAAGGAGAATGATAGTAAAGGCCTATTCTCTAAGCTCTCATGAAACCAGGTCGTGTTCATGGCTGAAACAAACAAAATCGTGAGAACCATAAACGGTAAAAGGCTGGTTGTGTGATTTGTGTTGTCTAGGTATACATTAAAGTTCGACGGTTCAAAGATATCACATCTACCGATTGACCGAGTGCATCCGATGCAAGTTCACTACGGAAAGTTCAAAGGGAAACCTACTTATCCAGATGCAATTAGTCTTTGCTTGTAGATCACACACTTGTCCAAATATTTTTTAAATGAAATAGCCATTCCCCATTCATGTGGGGGATTGTTGGGTTCTAAGTGAAGTGAAATGTGAATGAAAAATGGAGAAAAGAAAATGGAGGAAAAGTGAATTGTGGTTTCACTTTATAAAGAGTGTTTCTCCCACATTGGTGGGAGAAGGAAACATTCTTGTGCTTAAGTATGGAAGTATTCCTTCATGTGGATAGTAAGGCAAGAACAAGACAAGCCTCGCGCAGTCATCGTCGTCGCTCGCTCGGCTCGACTTCGGATTTGGATTTGGCAAATGATCGATCGAGAGTCTATCTTTTTGGACAAAATTCATTTGAAACTTGAGAGTTAATGATCCAAAAATTCAATCTGAAATTTCTCCATTTGTGGACGCACATGACTAAGTGCGGACGCATGTCACAATGCACCTCGAAGGGATGTGACCCTTCGAGGCACTGTTTCAAGAATGGAATGTGACCTGCGCGCGCAGGTCGGCATCTACGGACACAGATGACCAGGCGCAGGTCAAGCCAAACATTTTGCTTTTGCAGAAATGTCACCTGCGGGCGCAGGTGGCCAACGCAGGTCGGCGACGGGTCCTAACAGTGCAATTTTTAGAACCATTGCTTCTCTTCTGAAGCAACACTTTTTGGCTATAAATACCTGAATTTTTCCTCAGGTATTAAGACGGAAATTTTGAAGTCAAAAACCATCTTCTTATTCATAAAAACTCAAGTGTGATTTACGAATCGTTGAGTGCGTTCGTTGTTCGACAGAGTTTGAGGTACCGCCATTCTGTCGAAGTGAATCATTTTATCCTGGGAGGAAAGATTCCATAACCGGGTACTTGAGGGGAATAAATTCCTTAAGGACACACCATGCATTCGGTGGACTTGATTCTACATTTCTGTTTCATCTTCTTTCTTAAGGTTTTGCTATTTTTTCAGAAAATAGTAAAAACTTCATTTTGATAGTTCATTATTGTTGAACTTGTGTTTGAAGTTATTGAACTTCTTGGTAGTTCTTGAACTTAAAGTTGAAGTTCTTGTTGTTTAAATACAAAGATAAAACTTCATGTGATTGTTCTAATTTAGTTTGAACATGTGATTGAAGTTATTATTGGAAAATATAGATTTACTAAACCCGGAAAACAACACCATATTGCAAGTGCATTTTCTACACGTACACATTGGGATCTGCTCGTAATTTGTGAATTTCTTCCACAAGTTTGTTAGTTTACCATAATAGTCAACTATGATCATGTCCTTCTGCTTACATCTTGCCAATTCTGCCTTCAATTGATGTATCTGAGGACCGTTCACAATCGTGAAACGATCCTAGATACTAGTCCACAATTTCTTTGCCTCCTCTCTATGTGATATAATTGAGCGAAGGTTAGGTTCGATGGTATTGCAAATCCACGACACTAATAATGAGTTTATAATACACTAGTCCTCAAGATCCAACGACTCATCGTTGGGTTTTTTAATTGTTACCATGATTCCCGAAGAAGGGGAGCCTTGGATTAACTGATAAAGTTGCTGCCATGTGATCAGGAGATCACGGGTTCAAGCCTTGGAAACAGTTTCTGGCAGAAATGCAAGGTAAGGTTGCGTACTATACACCCTTGTGGTGGGGCCCTTCCCCGGACACCGCGTATAGCGGTAGCTTTAGTGCACCGGACTGCCCTTTTTTTTTTTTTAGTCCACAATTTCTTTGCCTCCTCTCTATGTGATATAATTGAGCAAAGGTTAGGTTCGATGGTATTGCAAATCCACGACATTAATAATGAGTTTATAATACACTAGTCCTCAAGATCCAACGATTCATCGTTGGATTTTTTTTAATTGCTACCATGATTCCCGGAATTTATCGTAGTAGGCCGGCCACCCTACCTAAACCAATCATCATATTGGTCCCTAGGCCCTATTGCTTGAACGGAGTTCATATGAAAAAATAGTCTTCCTCATATTCTTGTCTTCTTCAGCGGTAGTCCTTTTTCCATTATCTCCGATTGCTTTACTACTATCTCCTTCCATTGTTTCTTTAAGATTTTCTGTTTCTTTTTGGGAAAATTATCTATTTGAGTACTTTTTATAAAATATTTATTGATTTTAAATATGCTTTTTATATATTACCTAGATATATCATATTTAGAAAGTATTTATCATTTATAGCAACTGTACTATGCATTAAAAGTGAATTATGTATGCAATATAGATGTATTATAAGTGTCTTAAACGTATTATGCTTGTAAAGTAAAAAATCTTTACTATGTATTAAAAGTGAATTATGCATGTATTAAAATTATATATCTATAAATAATAAATATTTTCTAAATATGGTATATTTAGATAGATTTTCCCTTTCTTTTTTATGTGGTTTTAATATTATGTAAAATTAGAGAAACCGAAACGAGGAACAAGAAAAAAATATTTTAGGAGAAATTTCATCTATTTTTTTATTTCACAAAATCACCTCCTTTTATACAAGTTCCTAGCCGCCCTAAGCTAACCATATCCTAATAAGACTATAGTATTTCATTTTCCTAATTAAATTATAGTAATTACATAACTACCATAATTACATTTACCAAATTGATACAATAATCGAGACAAAAGAGAGTAATCACGAGTTAATATTAATTAAACACAACAAAGTACATCCCATTAATTAATTAGAAGTTAAATCAAATCCAAGTGGCTAGAATAAAGACAAGGATTTGGTCCAAATTTTCAAAGATTAATAATTGTGATGAAATTGAAGGTAGTCACGAGTCCACCTCCACTAGCCATAGCCCACATTTTAGGCAGCCACCGCTTAGTAGCACACGTGAACCATGTAAATTATTTTTGTAATATATTTTTCTTTCTTTTTTACTTGTCATAATTTTTTTGGGGACAATCAAATAACGTAAACTTTAATCAATATTTTAAAATATATTTTTATTATATTAATATGAGAAAAATTACAATTTATAATACGTTTCATATATTTTTTGAATATCCAAATGTTAATTTTAAAATACTGAATTAATCTAATCTAATTTAGCTAAAAAATTATTCAACTTGGCTCGAGCGAAGCGTGATACCTATTTTAAAACGGAGGGAGTATTAATAAAATTTAACATATTATAATTAAAGATGGAGCTAGAATTTTGATTACAAATTCGACATATTTTATAGCTTTAATTATAATTTATTCGAAATTCAGTAAGATGTCTTTTCTGAAATACAGATTCAGTATAAACTCCAAAATTCTTGATCAACATCTATTTGTGACAGATAATTAGTTTCATCACTTAATTTAGGAGCAAGGTGTTATCTATAATAATCATTTAAATGAACTGCTAACGTAAAAAATAAATAAATTATAATCTAATGTTTCTTTTTGCAAGATACTACTTCCTTTTTAGTCCATTTTAATAACTTAGTGACAATATTTAATATTTAGAAACTTAATTTCATATCTAATCAAACACAATCATACAACACAAGAAGTATACATTACTTGTTGCCATGGGGGATTTAGGTGGATCAAAGGGGGTTCCATCCGAACCTTTTTTTTATCAGAAAATTACATTATGTATATAAGGTTAAATTACATATGATGTTGAATCCCCTAAACACAAATCAAAATCTTGGTTCAACGGTAAAGATGATTCAAATTCTGATAGACGAAACATGTTCATTTCCCGCTAGCCACAATTTCTAATGGTTTTAGCTCGTCGCGTGTTTGTTTATTTAATTTTTCAAATTTTCTTAATAAAAATTTTGCTTCCGCCACTTTTTATTGCCAATGAATATAACAATACTTTGCATTTAAAATTCTGAATCCAACTCTAATAATTAGAATCAAGTTATCTTCACATGCACACTAAGCAACAAAAATTCCCATCCCCTCCCTTGCCCATATCCCTTTTTCCCTTTATATTATGGTACATGCATTAATAGTAGTAAGTAATAACATTCTTTCTTCACCTTTCCTCTTTCTTTTCTTCTCTTTGTTGTTTTCTATTACTTCCAATGAATCTTCTCTCTTCTCCAAAATTTTCTTCCACTAAATCATTTTTATTTAGATTTCTAATATGTCTTTTCTTGTTACAACTTTATTATGTATTTTCATTAGCAAATTTAAAGAACCACCAAAATCAACAAAATCATAAGAAGCCAATTATGATTTTGGCAAATTTAACTTCATGTCAATTGTTTATGGGTTCATGGATTTATGATGAAACTTATCCATTGTATCAATCTTCTTCTTGCCCAATTATTGATTCACAATTTAATTGCCAAATGTATGGAAGACCTGATATTGATTACCTCAAATATAGATGGAAACCAGCAAGTTGTGACATTCCCAGGTAGCTTGCAAAACTATGTTTTTTCTAGAAAAAGTTTCAATCTTTGAATGAATTTTGTGTAATTTATGTTACTGTCTGTTGTTTTATGTAATTTTAGTATCTTTTTTTGGAATGTTTTTCTTGAGTTGAGCGTTTATCGAAAACAATATCACTAACTCTAAGGTAGGATTACGTCTGTGTACATTCTAGTCTCTATCCTTCCATACTCCACTTTGTGAAATTACACTAGGTATGTTGTTGTTGTGGATTCAGAATATGAATTTGATTTGTTTGGACCTTAATTCTTGAATAAAGTTTTAGGTACCTGCAACTCTGCTTTCTTCAATAAAGTTTCAATGTTTGAATGCCTTTTGTGTAATGTTAGACTTAAGTTATATGTATTGGCAGTGTAATAACTTTTTATGATTTCAATGTAATTTCATATGTTTTAGCACAGTTACTTTTTTCGTATTATTAACTAAAAACGGATTCAGAATTTGAATTTGATAGGTTGAAGTTTCAACCTTTAGTAATCGAATAAAGGATTTAGAATTTGAGTTTCATGGTTCGACCTTTAGTTCTTGGATAAAGTTTCCATCTTTGATTGAAATTATGTACTGCAACAATGTTACTAAGTTTTACACTATTGATGTAGTTTGACATTTTTTTGCCTATCTACTACTCCCTTTGTCTCATTTTATGTGACCTACTTTGATCGGGCACAAAATTTAAAAAATAAGGAAAGACTTGGTGATGTTTACCGAATTGTCCTTTATTAAAAATGTACTACTTAATTAAGTGGGATAAATTAGGATAAAAGAGTAATTGTATTTTAAAAAATTACCAAATAAAGAAATGTGACATTCTTTTTGGGACGAACCAAAAAGGAAAGTAGGTCACATAAAATTGAAAGGAGGGAGTATATTTTATTGGCATAATACATAAACATGTCCTTTAACTTGACCTCAATTCACATCTATGGCCTTCAACTTTGGATGTGCACAAGACCACAAGTAGACATTAAACTTTTATAAAATTGAACAGGTAGATACACAAGTCCTATGTGGCATAATATATGTAGGATGCCACGTAGGACACAAATTGGCCACGTAGGACGTCACATATGACACATGTATCTATTTGTTCAACTTTATCCAAGTTTAAGTGCCTACTTGTGCACATCCAAAGTTGAAAGGTATAAATGCAAGTTGGAGCCAAGTTAAAGAGCACATTTATGTATTATGCCTATTTTGTTTTCTATGTTACACTATTCAATAGCGAATTCAGAATTTTCATTTGATGAGTTCAATTATTAGGTTCTTACTACTAAACTCCTTGCACTTTTGAAATTATGAATTTAGAATTTTAAATTTGTTGAAAATTGTAGTAACTTTTCACAGATATATTTGTAATTGATGTCGAAAATATTGAGTTCAATTGAATCAATTGATTAATGTACAAAAATTACACTGACTTTTAATTATTAACTTGATAGTGTAAATTTTAACCCTTTTTTTCCTTTTTTGGGTTTGTAATTTTTTTTTTAAAATTTTTTTGGTTGCTCATTTTGTAGGTTCAATGGGCTAGACTTTTTGATGAGAATGAGAGGAAAGACAGTGATGTATGTGGGAGATTCATTAGGAAGGAACCAATGGCAGTCATTGATTTGTATGATTTCAGCAGCTGTACCTCGAGCTCAAACACAAATGATCAATGGTGACCCTATCTCTACTTTCAAATTCCTGGTTAGCCTTTTCTTATTCTCTCTCTCGTCATATCTATCGAGTTTAAGTTATATACACAGATGATATAACTTAAGTGATATATGTATTCTTTGTACTTTAATTTACCGTATATGAGCCGAAGGTCTTTTGAAAACAACCTCTGTACTCGAGGTAGTGATATGGTCTGCCCTCCGTCTAGACTCCACTTTTAGAATTTCACTGGACATATTGTTGTTGTGTGATATAAATGTAGTTGAACTTATGATAACAAATTATTTATCATTTTTATCATGTTATTAATTATAATTGTTTATAAATTATTCGTAAATTGCCTTATAGGTGGTCTGATTACGTAAATATAGTTTGTATAGTTAGTGACACACTCAAACTCTTGAATACATACATGGCTTAACTATTATACGATGACAATATAAGAAAAATTCTTGCATTATCAGATCATTTAAGAGATAAACGTATGAAATTGTCCATGATAAGCAGGATTAGTAACCTGAAAAATAAGAGAACTAACCTGTTATAATGTATATAATACATACGGAGTAAAATGTTTTCTACACTGTCAATGTGTACACTCTTTGTGATATTTACATATATACTCCCTCCAATTTAATTTATGTGACATAACTTGACTAAAAAATAAAGACGTTTGAAACTTATGATTTAAAACATATTTAACATTTGTGTGTCTATGAGATATTTGAATCTTGCAAACTTCAGCATATCATAACATTTCCGTTGCTATAAAGACTTTTAGTTAAGCGTAAAATGAAACGTTTACTGTGAGATGTACTATTAATTTTTCTTAACGAATTAATAAAGAAATAATCTCACATAACCTGAAACAGATAGGAATATATGCTCCCATTGTTGACAAATTGAGTTGGTGTTCTATAATTTAACCTTAAAATTGGTGAATGATCGACAGGATTATGGAGTATCAGTGTCATTTTACAGAACACCATATCTAGTGGACATAGATTCAGTGCAAGGGAAGAGAATCCTAAGACTGGATGATATAACTAAGAATTCCAATACTTGGAGAGGTGTAGATGTATTGTCTTTCAACACTGGCCATTGGTGGACTCACAAAGGGGCTCTCCAAGGGTAATATTACACTGCCCCCACATTCACTTTTTGATATTCATTGCTCCACATTCACTTTTTGATATTCATTGCTCAACTTCTAAAGAAAGGTCTAACTATGTTGGCTGCAATTTAAGTGAGAGATGTCTGACATCTTTCCTTCGATCAATAGAATTTTTTATTCAGATTTTTAGTTCGTAAATTAATACTATTTAAGAATTTAACTTTTCTTTTGATTAGAGATATATTAAGGTGACTTGAAACACCAAAATTTAATTTCAAGTGGCGACGCTATAAATAAATAAATCTCTTTCCAAAACATCACTTTAATTGAAAAAACCCTAAAAACAACACCTAACGGGGTAAAAAAAAGTGTGTAATAGATGGTAACTCCGTAAATAAATAATCCCTTCTCAAAACGTTAATTTAATTGGAAAAACCCTTAAAAATCACTCTTTAGCGGGTGAAAAAGGGGTGTGACAATTTGTTTTAAACAAAATATTACATTTTATTTTTAGTAATTTTTTAATTTCAAAATTTCACAAAACATGTTTAATATCATAAAAAAAGTAAAAATTTGATACATTAACTATACACATTTTTAATTTGAAAGTACATAATTCAAAAGTTCTTACTTTTCTTAAATTTTATATTCAATCAAATTAAGATATCTAAAATGAAACGGAAGGAGGAAAGGGAGTATTCTTTTTAAAAATATTGGTGTTTTGATCAATTCGTACATACTTTAAATATTTTATCAGATAGGTGCTACCTTTCATCCCACATTGTAGATAATTAAAATCCCTAACATCTTTGAATATCACGTTAGATGTTCTCTCTTTCAGCCCCCACATTCACTTTTTGGCATTCATTGCTCAACATTTTCTCTTTCTTTAGAGTATCAATTGGGGTAAACTTTGTCATTCATAAGTTTTACTTTCATGTTTAATCTGTTTCACTCCTAGTTGTCACTAGCTATAATTGAAATCCCCACATCTTTGAATGTCATGTTAGTCTCACCCAAATAAAGCTATGTTTTCCCCTCAATTGTCATTGGTAAATGCCTGAAAATTGATGTGACTATAAAACTTTTGAAAAGATGTTAACATTCCACATCATTTTTTACTTTTTACAAACTATATAGTTGTGAATCAAATGAAGTTAGGACAATGAAGTGTAATAGTGATTGATATCAATTAAGGTGTAAATTAAATGGTAAAAATGTCTAATATTTCTTTATAGTGAATACGATCAAAGAAAATCTCACATTGAGACTAAAACACTCTTTAACGAAAATGACTTTGTACCCAACTTAACATGGCTCGAACCTGAAAATGTGGTAATATGCAGGTGGGACTACATGGATTTAGGAGGCAAGTTGTATGAAGATATGGATAGGCTAGTGGCACTAGAGAGAGGTCTAAGGACATGGGCAAGATGGATTGATGCCAATATTGACAAAAGTAGAACAAAACTCTTCTTTCAGGGTATTTCACCAACACATTACAAGTATGTCAACCCTCTCTCTCAATTTTTTTCTCCAACTTCTTTATTTATTTAATCATCCGGTATATATATTCAAACCCTATTGATCGACTAATTTAGAGTTGCACTGAATACGTATGATAAGAGTGTAAAATGCTCTCCATCGAAGATTTTTCATTCTTAAAAGGTCAAGACATACGTTGAAGATGGAGGTTGCAGGATTGGTTATCTACCCACTTTAGTAGAAACTCCGTTCTAAAAGAGAATGACAATATTTACTTCTTACTTCGTTCAAAGAGGACACTATTTTGATCTATAATTAATTTAATATGAATTTTCTATTCAAGTCTTAATTGATCAATGACAAACTTTTATAATCACATAAATATTAATATAACATATTTAAGATTATACACTTTAAATTATTATAACCATACAAATTTTATTAAATATTTAAAATTATAAGTTTTAAAAATTCTTTTTATATAAGGAGGTGTAATTGTCAAGGTAAAAACGAAAGAACTTTTAGTAGTTAAGGCCTATGGGGACTTGCCCCACCATAGCTGTCATTGATAATCATAGCTATGTTATTAGGTAGCACTCCAAGTTGGACAAAGCTTACATTAATTATTTGAAAAGTATTTTAAAGTTTTGGATAAGCTGTGAAGTGGAAATTAAATTAAAAAACAATTATTTATGTAAGAAATATTGTGATATAGGAGTAGTAGTTAGCATTTTCTTCAAAAATTGAAAAACAAAAATATCAAAAATAAAATTGTAATTCTCACATGATAATGTCTCTTAATGATTGAAACTTCAATGATGCATGTATTTGTTTTCTTTTACTGATATAGTTAGCCTTTTCTTCCAATGATAAAATGTCATATATGAAAATATTTTGATAAGATTTTTCGTGGGTCAATTTGGGCTACATATCAGCTCAATCTTTAGTGAGTTGAAATAGTCAAGCTGAAATGAACTGAGTTAATAAATGGACGGGTCAGCATGACACAAACTTAGACAAGTTGGACGGATTATATTTTTACAAATAAAGTACTCCTTACTTTAAAAGATCCAAGCACCATGACATGACCTATAATATCATGGGCTCATAGCTGCCTTAATTATTTGCAAGAAAATACAAAAAAATAAAAATAAAAAATCCCTCTGAAAATTTCATAATTTATTCCAAACTAATATGTCTAGGTCTAGAAAACTCAAATTATGTACTATCTGTTTTCCATTAATTATTGTTTATTTGATTAAGTTTATTAGCATTACTGTTTAGTGTTTTCAATATAGTAGACAATAGATGAAATGATTAATAGATTTTGAGGCAAGATGAGCTAACATCAGTTGCAACACCGTTTTGTTTGTTAGGCAATAATAATAATACTCCAATAATAATATAAAACAATTGAAACATTATTATTGGCCTATTGTAGGAGTAGTTAATGACTTGATTTGTCACTTGTCTGTTGGTGGCATATTGACATATGATTTAGTTAGTAGCTGTCCACATGTGGGGAACTCCAAAACTCAATGGTTGCTGGACAATTATGCACTATTGAAATAAATTTAAACTTTTTGTTGAACTTGTTAACCAATCTTAAGTAGCTTTATCGTGTACGACAACAACTCTTATCATTAGAGTTGAGACATTCCCTTCAATCAATAGTTAACACAATATATCGTATGATATAGTAGTTTGTTAATTTTGACGCTCTACTCAATACAATGAATAATATGATATACTAACGCATTAATAACGCGGGCTAGCCACTTTACGGCCTTGTAATTAACAAAATAGCTATTATCATGAAATTTTATTTGTGAAATTTGAAACTTCATGACGATAGTTATTTGTGAATTTTACCCCATACTAACACTTTGTCAATTATGACAGCCCAAGCGATTGGACCACAGGGACGTCGGCCGCGTCCTCGGCGAGAACCTGTTACGGTGAGACCGTGCCGATGACCGGCACGACGTATCCGGGCACGTACCCGGATCAAATGAAGGTGTTGCAGGAGGTAATAGGTGACATGAACAACCCTCCATTTCTTTTGGACATAACATTTTTATCAGCCATGAGAAAAGATGCACACCCTTCTATCTATAGTGGTGCACTCACTTCAGAGCAAAGGGCAAATCCTGATCACTCCGCTGATTGTAGTCATTGGTGTCTTGCTGGATTGCCTGATACTTGGAATCAACTCTTTTACACCGCCCTTTTCTTTTAGTTAGATTTTAAATATTTTTCTATTTATATGTTTTGCTGTCAATTGATGCAATTCATATTTAGGAAGCACAAAATTTCAACTCTATAAAGATTAAACATGTACTTGAGTAAAGTTTCATTTCCAGTTGGTGTAAATGTTTAAAAAATGTACCTTCTTCATTTTGTAATTATTCACTTTTTGTGGTCCATTTTGTTGAACTTTGGTCATATGATCCATGTCCATTCAGTTGGTGAGCTAATCCATCCAATGTGATTTTGAAAATTGTTTTCTTTGGTGAATTGTTGCCTTCTTGACAAGTGGTCCAAGAGCAAATGGGCTGCCTTTACGAGTGTGATTTTTATGTTATGGTGCACCAAATGGTGTGATATAGGCATTCTACCGTAACGTAAACATCAGTAATTGATTTCACGACTCGAATTCCTGACGTATAAGTCACACGAAGATAACTTTACTGTTGCTCCAACACTCCCTGTTGAGTATGATTTTGAAAATGATAAATAAAATATATTTGTTCGGACGTGTGTTTTTATTCATATATTATTGAGAAATAATTAGGATAAGAAAAAAAGAATTTAGCGATAAATTATTATTTGACATAATATATTTTGTTGCTAAATTTACCATGTGATTAACAGAAATAATTATCCTACATTATCATTAAGTTTTTAGCTGCAGAGATAAAGCAAAAAAGGGAGTTAGAATTGAACAAGGAGTCAACAAGATCCTAATCGAATAAGGAGAAGAGTTTGGATTGACTTCTACTTGATATCCCTCTTTTGGTTGGACTCAAATACAAAAAAATCATCACACATATCTATAAAAGGAGTCCATCACGTTCAGAAGAAGCAACATTCACAAAAAGATTTTCAGCAACATAGTTTTCTGAGCTTTCCAGTAAAAAGAAGCCTAAAAACTTGAAGTAGAGTTGGATCAGTGTCTGAGTCTATTCTGGGGTCTGTTTCATAGTCTGTTCTATTGGGTTCAAAATCGAAAGGGCGTCATGCGGAAGTTAATAGTTTGCAAACCATAGAGACAATAATTCAGACGACAAAAAAACATACTAAAAAATATATTATTAATATAGTTTGGTCAAACGACCTACATATTAAAAACTATTATTGAAAAAGCATAAAACCTACTGAGAGAAATCTCTCCCTAAACAAGACTCTTTAAGGACTACATTGTGGATGCTGTTTTTTTGTTTTGGTATGAGAAGAGGGGTCTTCTACTTATAGAGGTCCAAAATCTTTCCTCCAAGAAAGAGGTTTGCCAAATATACAAGAGTTTTATATTTTCCTTTTAGGAAAAATAAAAGTAATTATGGTATTACTTTTATTTTCCTTCCAAGGAAAGTAAAACTTAAATTTGGTAAGAAAAACAGGGCAAAAAACCCTAACATGTTCCAGAAGTTAAAGAAGATCCTCTCTTTTAGTGTCAACTCTAGTGAATGTGTTAGGTTGGTTTGTAATTGTTTAGCAGCTTTACCTGTTAAAGTTGTTTTCGTGGTTTTTTAAGCTAAGGATAGTTTGAAAACGAGTTAGGAATTTTGTAAGGGCTTAGAGATAGGTTCTTTGAATTGCGGGAGGTAATCCATTTTGGCTCGGTATTTTAGTGGAGTTTAGTTGAAATCCTACAAGGGTGTAGGTCGTGGTTGTTACATCCATTCGAGCCTGGATGGTTTTCCACGTAAAAATCCTGCCTGTTTTACATTTTGCTTAAGTTGTTTTTAATTGCTAACTTGGAACACACTCCCCTTCTATCCCTTTATATAGTAGACAAACTTACATAACTATATATTGAATTAATCAGATCATTTGAAGCACGAACAATATTACCTTGTTCGGGGGAGGGGAGGGAGGGTCACAAAGCAAAGGAAACAGACTCAGAAAGTGGAAACTGAAAGGATGACTAAAACCAAAATTTTACATATACCAACATCCCTAAGTCCAGAAAGACATTCTGATATATCCATAAACATGACATCCAAATTATTTCACCTTTCTAGAAAAAGAAAAAAGAGTACAATTATACATAAACAACAACTAGGAATCAACTAGAGCCTACAACTTGGCACATAAGGGGTGCTCAAAACCTCTATATGGTTAACATTGACCCATTGCTCTTCTATGCCGCATAACTTCATGTTGGGTTCGAAATCGAGAAGACGCCATGCGGAAGCTTATAGTTTGCAAACCATAAAAGCAATAATTCAGACAACAAAGAAAAAATACTAAAAAGCATATTATTTGATATTATTGGTCAACAAACCTACATATTGAAACTAAATAAAAAAGCTTAAAATCTATTGAGATCTCCCCCTAAGTAAGAATCTTTAAACGACTAGATTGTGGATGCTATGGTGTTGCCAAGTAAGAAGAAGGATTCTCAATTTATAAAGGTAAAAAAACTTTCCTCCAAGAAAGAGGTTAGCCAAATATGAAAGAGAATTATATTTTCTTTTCAGGAAAAGTAAAAGCAATTATGATATACTTTTATTTTCCTTTCAAGAAAAGTAAAACTCAAATTTGCTAAGAAAATCAGGGCAAATACCCCAACAAATCTTTCCTTTTTGGCTTGATTTTCTTGACAAAACTTGATCCGTCTTCTTCACATGCTTGATCTTCGTTCTTCATATAATCTTCATTACTGCTGCTTGCCATGGTTAAAAATAAGCTTTAAAATATTATGATTAAAAATGGGTTAAAATTTAATATGTTGTTTTTATTTTTAAAGATGATGCAACAGGAATGTTGAAAATTTGATTGAAATTTCTTCTCCACATGTAGTTGGACAAAAATCTTCATTATCATCAAATTGCTTGCAACTATAACTCTTCAACCCACGATTGAACCATAGGCTCTGATACCACTTGTTGGGTTCAAAATCGAGAGGGCGTCATGTGGAAGCTTATAGTTTGCAAACCATAGAAGCGATAATTCAGACGACAAAGAAAAACATACTATAAAAGCATATTATTTGATATTATTGGTCAACAGACCTACATATTGAAACTAAATAAAAAAACTTAAAATCTATTGGGATAAAATCTCCCCCTAAATAAGAATCTTTAAACGACTAGATTGTGGATGCTATGGTGTTGTAAAATAAGAAGAAGGATTCTCAATTTATAGAGGTAAAAAACATTTCCTCCAAGAAAGAGGTTAGCCAAATATGAAAGAGGTTAGCCAAATATGAAAGAGAATTATATTTCTTTTCAGGAAAAGTAAAAACAATTATGGTATACTTTTATTTTTCTTTCAAGAAAAATCTAACACTTCAGTGAACTCAACAAACAAAGTAAATCATACTTACTGTTATTTCTTTGAAGAAAAAACGCACAGATGATGAAGAAAAGAAAATTATCTGATTTTATTTAGTAAGGAGGATTTTCGATTTTTTAGTGTAGTGGATTGAGGCGAAGCCTTTGAAAATTTATAGCCATGAATAGGTGAAAACATACCTGTTTGGGAGGAGAAATGGTTGTTCACTGCAGGCATGACTGTTCACAAAGAACAGAAAATTAATTCCGGAAATTGTAAATAATTTCGCGAATTAATATTAGAAAAAAGGAAATTATTTAGTGAATTATAAAATAAATTTTATCCAATAAAATTTATTGAAGCCAAGCGAGCGACAATAACGGTGTAAGGGGGGCCTTTCTTCTCAATGCTTTACTTGTTACAAAAAGTGTGTCTTATTATACGGGCAAAAATGTTCGTCTATTCTACCAATGAAGGAGAAATTATCTTTCATTTCATTTTTCCTTCATTCAAGTCTCCCCACATTTCTCAATTCACACGTTAGAACAAAACCCAACAAACTTCAAAATGTTCAAAATCATCATTCAAGCCCTTTAGCTCAGAAGATATCCACACAGAGCCTGTTGACACATAATAACATAATAAATACCAAATACATATATCACGATTCTTTAATACTTCTTCCGTTCACTTATACTTGTCACTTGAGTATTTCTAAAATAGATTTTCATTTTTACTTGTCACTTTTAACATATCAAGTAAAGACAAAAGGATTTTTTCTTGTTTTACCCTTAGCATTAATTCTTTATTCTTCAAATCATTTTCAAGACATAGTAATACTCTAAACATCAATTAATAGGGGTAGTATGGTAAAATAACAATATCAATAATTATTTTCTTAATGGATGTGTCAAATAAAAATGTGATAAGTAAAAGTGAAAGGATAAAGTAGTAAATTGGAATAGCTCAATTTTAGTTTGCTATGTTGCTGTGCCGAATCCTCAAAAAAAAAAACTCCTTTCCATATTTTTAAAAAATCTGAGGAACATAATCAGTTTGTACTTGGAAGATTGTACTAGAAAATATTACCATCAAGTCCCCAACAAACAAGAAGTAATGCTAAAGATGAAAATGGGGAAGAAAGATAAGTTAAATTTTTAGCAAGCTACTGGGAGAAGCTAACACGTTGATAAGTAAAAATTAGTAGATGAGAAAATTTAAATTAGAGGGATATTTTACTCTTATTAAATATGTTTTGAAATTCTAAATTTAATTATTGCTCCCTCTTTTTCATTTTATTTGATCCTTGTTGACTTGACACACCCTTTAAGAAAACTTTAATTAGGAGCGTATTTTTACTAAATCAACTTTATTAATAATGATTTGAAACACTGAATTTGACTATCATTACTTTATGTAGTTATTTAATACTAAGGATAAAAATAAAAAAAATATAAAAATATTCTCTTGATTCATAAATCGGACAAGTAAATTGAAACAACTATTTTTAGTATATATGCCAACTAAAACAAAACGAGGGAGTATTACTTTGTATAATTATTTAATGTTAAGAGTAGAAAAGAAAAATATACTCCCTTCATAGTGCTTCTTTTGGTTTGAACACATTCTTTAACAAATTACTAACTCCAACAAAATAAAAGATAATTTTACCAACTTAGTCCTAATTAAATTTATTTGAAATTAATTACATTTTATCTAAACAAAAACAAATTTGAAAGAAAATGACCAATTTATTCTTAAAAGCTTAAGCAAACACTTATTTATGAATAAAATCAAAAGGCAAAATAAGCACTTATTTAGGAAAACTAAGGAAGGAGCAATAAAGTACATTGTATCACTCACAATTTCTTCTATACTATAAGAGGGAGTTTGAGCAGCTTCCTGTTGTCCAAAGGCTATTATTTTCTCCGTTCGCTTTTACTTGTCACTTTTTGACATGACATTTTCATTAATAAAATAATTATTGATATGACTATTTTACCATATTACCCCTATTAATTAATGTTTAGAGTAATATGTCTTGAAAATAATTTGGAGAATAAACAATTAATGCTAAGGGTAAAATAGTAAAAACAAATTTGTCTTTTATTGATATATCAAAAGTGACAAGTAAAAATAGAAATCCAATTAGAAAAATAATGACAAGTAAAAGCGAATGGAGGGAGTAGTTTTTTTCAGGGTCAAGCGGATATCTCTAACTAGGGGTAGCAAAATCAAACTCAATCCGTCTAATCCGTTCAAGTCTGAATTGATTATTGGCCCACTCATTTATTAGCTCAACCCATTTCAACTCAACCTGTTTCCTAATCCATTTTGACCCAAATAATTTTGAATTAGATTAGGTTTTGACCCGTATATTATCTTGATCCATCCAAATTTAACTCAACCCGCCCAATTATCACCCCTATCTCTAACCATCGCTATTTCCTGATCTCCCAAAATTACCCATTCGCTAATTTCTCTCTAATATTAACAAATACATAAATTAAAATCTTGTTGGTCGCTGTAACGCTAATTGGTTAGGTGTCGATTTCTACTAAGTATCCTCTTTGGTTCTCTACTTTAATTTTTTCAAGTTAAGGGTTTAAGTTTGAAAAGAAACTCACTAACATCCACTATTTAAACTTATTGCACAATTATTATCTTCCAAGGTAATTCATGGACTTGTTATTAGGATCTAGGAGGTCTGGTGCATATTCAGGTTATCGAGGACTTGATCTTAGATAAGAAATATGGAAGACACATATTTGAGTAGAAAGTTAGTCAGGTAGGAGTGTTGTCGTGCACTGGTCGTAGTATGTAGATTAGGGTTTAATCGTAATATCTATCATTGTTGTTGTGGATTATGTTTTGATTATCGCACTATATTTGTGGCTGATTGTTGTTTTTATAGTAGATTTTCCACTATTCCCTTGTTAGTTGTCATATTTTCTTCACTATTTTCCTCTTCTTTGTATATGAATTTGCCATACTTGAGCCGAGGGTCTGTTCGAAATAGCCTCTCTACCTCCCTGAGGTAGTTGTAAGGTCTGCATACAATTACTCTCCCCAGACCTCACTTGTGGGATTTTACTGGGTATGTTGTTGTTGGTGTTGTTGCTATTAGATGATAACTTTAAATAAACTTTAAATGTAAATGTTACTTCTAAGAAGTAATCAACCTAACGATTATGTAACTTGATCTTTGTGCTCACCTTCGACTTTATGATCGTTAAAAAGGTAGCCTGGTGCACTAAGCTCCTGCTATACGCAGGGTCTGGGGAAGGGTCCGACCACAAGGATCTATTGTATGCAACCTAACCTTACATTTCTGTAAGGGTATGGTTCCAAGGCTTGAACCCGTGACCTCCTGGTCACATGACAACAACTTTACCAGTTACTCCAAGGCTCCACTTCTGCTTTATGACCATTGTGCTCATAACATAAAGGTAAATATAGTATACATGTTGTACTATTATAGTTTTGATTATCTACAAACTATAGTGCAAAGGGACCTGATCGGATGACAACATACATTTATGGGACCTGGTCCTTTCGGTATTCTACTTCAGATAAAGTCAACTAAGTACAGCTGAAAAAATGTACTTTCTGTAGGAGGTTGGTGGCGCGGCAGCAGAGGCACCAACCTCCATCAATGGCATGCGTCCTAATGTTTTGCTCTCTCTTATAAAAGGAACATTTCACAAAGAGCAAAACCTAGTTTTTGCAAATCAAGATTCTACTCAAAAGCAAAAGCCATTCTCTCCAAGAAACATAACTCATTCTCAGCAAGGGAACTGATCCAGTGTGTCATGTCTTGTTGTCTTTTGAGTCTTTATGTTTGTGTTCTCATTTTTAAAATCTACTCCTGAGCTATAAAGGTCAATAGATTATTTTCTTGTCTAAGTTCTTAGCTGAGTCATATCAATTAGAGTTAGTTGATTGAATCACAAAGTTCTTGGTCAAGTCTTTTCTCATCATTCATTTGATGTTTCTCCTTGGGTAGAGTTGCCTAGGGTCGTCGACTAGAGTTAATTGATAAGTGGATGCAATAGAGTTATTGCATTAGTCTTGTAGCATAGTTATTCTAAGAGGATAGGATTAAGAGTTTAATCCTTGGTGATTACTGGAGTCTGTAATCACATTGTTGCTTGAATTTAGTGAAGTGTTGGGAAATCCTGTGAGACAGGTCATGGTTTTTCTCCCTTGAGCAAGGAGTTTCCACGTAAATATCGTGTGTTATTTACTATTCTTATTATATCTGTAGTGTTTGTTCAAGTTTCTGTAACGCTCTGTTTAGGGATCTGGACCCATAATTCATGGTGGACTCATAGAAGTTAACAATTGGTATCAGAGCTTGTACTCTCTATAAGGCTAATACCTAGAGAGGATTTTGCTCTAATGGCTGCTCCACTAAACTTGGAAGAAGGTCAGTCTACCACCAGGCCACCTTGTTTTAACAGACAGTTCTATGGCTGGTAGAAGACTCGAATGCATCATATGTGATCGACCACATATTCCAATGGAGAATGTCAAGGAAGGATATGTTACAAGATTTATTCCTAAGACACGAAGGAAGTATGATGAAGCTGACCAAAAAAAGATTGAGAAGAGTTACAAAGCAAAAAAATTGCTTGTTTGCGGAATAGGTCCCGATGAGTATAATAGAATCTCTTCGTGTGAATCAGCGAAGGAGATTTAAGAATGTTTGAAGACTGCTCAAGAGCAAACAAGTCAAGTTAAGGAGTCAAAGGTGGACATGCTCACTACACAATACGAAGCATTCTCCATGAAGGAAGGAGGACCTATTCAAGAAATGCACACTAGATTCACTTCAATAGCAAATGAGTTGCACTATTTGGGTGAAGTAATTCCACCCAACAAACAAGTGAGAAAGATTGGCGAAATGGTCTACTGGACCCTTGTACTTGTTCGAGTTTGTAAAGTGGACACCTCTACTTAGCTCTTTGTCATTTGAACCCCTCAACCCATCAAAACACAAAATTTTAAACCCCTCTGACCATTGACCAAGCCTAGGTGGCAGCTTAATGGATGAGTCGGAACATTGCACGCATACAAGGTACGTAAACATAAATTTTTTAACAAAAAATAATTTTAAAAAAGAGAAAAAAATTGCAACATCCCTTTCTTAATTACCCCACCCACCCTCGTTCCTTTATCCCCACCCCATCCTTCAATTTCCTCCATTTTTCACCACCAAAAAATTTAATTGAGGAAAAAATTAGCAAAATCTTCTTAAATCAAAGAAGAAACTACACCTGCCCCTCTATTTCACCTCATTTTTCACCACCAAAAAATTAAATTAATAGCTGAAAAATAAGATTGAAAGAAGGGAATGGTGGATTTTGATGAAGAAGAGAGAAAAAAGTGAAAGCAAAAACGAGGTATGTTGTTGTGGTGATGAGAAACAGAGAGAGGAGGGTTGTTTGGTTGTGTTTACTGGAACTTGAAGCTTTTCCTGTGGAAGGTGCTGTGGCTGTTTAGAGAGCTTCGTATAGAGTATGATGGTGCTTTTTTTTTTTTTTGCTGTGTTTGGTTGCATTTTGAATTGCAAAATTGGTGACATAGAGGAGGGTGAGAAAACTACAAATTGATGGTAGTGGGGATAGTGGTGTCGGTGGTTGTGGGTTGGGGAAGTGGAGATGGTAGGGATGGTGGTTTCGGGAATAGTGGTGTTGGTGGTGTGGGTTGGGGGAGGTGGAGGAAAAGGGACGAGGTGAGAGATGGGAAATGGGAATTTTATTTTAATTTATTATTTTGTTTTTTATTTAATATTGTTGATTAATAATTTTAAAAAATAATTAATGAAGATAATTATGACATGGCATTAATTTATGTGACGTGGATCTGACATGTCATTTATTTCAGGGAGAGTGAGCTACACACACAGTCAGAGGGGTTTAAAATCTTGTATTTAGATGGGTTGAGGGGTTCAGATGACAAAGAGCTAAGTAGAGGAGTTCACTTTACAAACTCGGACAAGTATAAGGATCCAGTAGACCATTTCGCTAGAAAGATTCTCAGCGTTCTTCCCAAGTCATGGGATAGCAAAGTTGATGCTATCACTGAAGTAAGAGATCTTAAAGTCCTTACCATGGATGAATTGATTGGAAACTTGAAGACACATAAAATGAAGAAGCAACAAGTTCAACCTAAGAGAGAGCCCTAAAAGGAAAAAACTCTTGCTCTCAAAGCTGCCAAATAAGATATATCAGTGAGGAAGATGAAGACATGGCTTACATCACTAAAAGATTCCTCAAGGTGATAAAAAGAAATGGAGGGGTAACACAAGCAGAACAACAGATGTGAATGATCTCTGTCACATGTGTGGCAAACCAGGGCATTTTATAAAAAAATTGTCCAATGCACAAGGTGGAATATAAAGATTATGTCAAAGCTGGAAATGACAGAGGAAAGCAGAAGGATGGGGTCCCTGAAAAGGCTTGGAGAAAAGCTGCTAAAGACTATGTAGTCAAATAGGCTCTTGCAGCTTGGGGAGATTCATCCAGTGAATCTGATGAATCACAACACTGTAAAGATTCTCCATGATGGCGGTTAAAGATGATGACGATGATGATGATGTTTTCAACTCACTTTTTGCCTTTATGGCAAAATCAGATGATGATGAAGATGAGGAGGTAACCCTTCTTGATATTAAACATAACATTGATGATTATTCTTTGAAGAAATTAAAAGGGTTAACAAATATCTTGATTGATTCACTGTGTGAACTTACAAATGAGAAGGATCTCTAGAATGAGAACATTGATTCTTTTGAAAATGAAAAAAATTCTTTAACCATTCAAATTTTTGATCTGGAGAGAAACTGTACCTAGAGTCCTTGGAAAATGATAAGTTAATGGAGAAATTGACAAAATTCTCTGAGTCTGGGTCTAGGGGTAAAAATGAAGCGAGTAGTCTTCAACTTGAGCTTGAAGAAAGTTTAAAGAAGTCCAAAGCTTATCTTGCTGCATCTCTAGAGATAAATGTTGAACTCTAAAAGGACCTGGTCTATGTCAAAGAAAAACTTAACAAGTCACTCAAATGGACCACCTCATCTCAAATACTAACCAATCTGATCAGTCAAAGATCCAACAATGGTAGAGGGTTAGGAAGTCAAAAGGTCAGTCCCCCTTACAACCCCCACGGTAAATATGTGTTTGTGTTTGATAATTTACTGTGCACTCACTGTGGTAGAAATGACCATCTTAAGAAGGACTGTGAAGATAAGAAAAATACTGAAAGGAGTTGTTCTAGCTTTGTTGGAAAAGGAAGAAATGTCAGAGGGGGACCTGGTCCTGTATCAAAAGTAAAAAGGACCAAGTTACCTGACTAGAATAAGAAAGCCTTGATTATCCCCTTATCCCATTTTTGGAAACTCAAATTGAAATGGGTTCCCAAAACTAACAAATAGCTTCTTATACGGGTAAGAGTAAGAGGAAGCAGTCACAGTTGGTTCATAGATAGTGGATGTTCCAAACATATGACTGGCAGATCTGAAAGCTTCCTCTCACTTAAGGCACTTCAAGTTGTAGGTGTCTTCTTTGGTAATAGCAAGAAGGGGAATATTCTTGGTGTTGGAAAGATTAGAAAGTCCTTTGATTAGGCTATTAAAAATGTACACTATATAAGTGGACTGAAATATAGCCTTCTCAATGTCTCTCAAATTCATGACAAAGGGAATGAAGTTAAGTTCACATCTGATTTCTGCATAGTTACAAGGCTCAATTTTGAAGAAGTCATATTGAGAGCATACCGATGCAAGAATATGTATGATGGTGATCTTGATTCAATTCTTGGTATAGATCTTACGTACCTCAGTTCTCAAAGTAACAATCCTGACTTATGAAATCGAAGACTTGGTCATGTCAGCTCTTCTCTCCTCAACAAGTTGGTATCAAAGGACCTGGTCCGTGGTGTTCCAAAATTCAAATTTGCAGATGTCAAAGTGTGTGATGCTTATGTAAAAGGGAAGTAAACTAGATCCTCATTCAAGGAGAAGAAGGATGTCAGTACTTCCATACCTTTTGAGTTACTTCATATGGATTTATGTGGACCTGTAAAGGTTCAAAGCAGAGAAGGGAAGAAGTACATTCTTGTGATCGTTGATGACTTCTCAAGGTTCACTTGGAATATGTTCCTAAGGTATAAAGATGATATTTTTGAAGTATTCATGATTCTTGTAAAGTAGATTCAGGTCAAGATAAACGTCAAGATTACAGGGATCAAGTCCGATCATGTGACATAATTTGAAAATGCAAAAATGGAGGACTTTTGTGCTGAAAATGGAATAAGTCACAATTTCTCTGCTCCCAGGACTCCGCAACAAAATGGAGTGGTTGAAAGGAAAAATAGAACCTTGATGGATATTTCCAAAACAATATTGATTGATGTTGAATTACCTAAGAGCTTTTGGGCTGAAGCAGTTAACACTGCATGCTACGTGACTAACAGATGTCTGATCAGATCAATTCTCAACAAAACTCCTTATGAGCTGCTGTACAAAAAAAAGCCCAAACTGAGCTATCTGAAGGCCTTTGGATATAAATGCTTTGTGTTAAATAATGCAAGGATGACCACAAAAAGTTTGATCCAAAGAGTGATGAAGGAGTATTTGTAAGGTACTCATCAACCAGCAAAGCATACAAGATCTACAACAACATGACTCTCTGTATTGAAGAAAGTGTTCATGTTATCTTTGATGAGTCAGGAGATATTGAAAAGCTTGGGACATTGATTATGCTGATTTATAAGAACTTCTTCAAATTCAAAGAGATGAGTTCACTAATGAAAATAACGGTGAGCTAGATGAATAAAATGATGAAGATGGTGAAACCAAAGCAATTAAAGTACCTGGTCCTCAAATGGAATCAGAAGAACCTGATGATTCACAGTTCTCTGAAGTGCAGGATCAAGTTGAAAAAGGACTAGTTCCTAGTCAGCCAAAGTCAGTCATTAAGGGATCAAGCTGGAAGCACCAATCATCTCAACCACTTGATAATCTCACTTCACCTTTAAACTCTAGTATGCAAACTAGATTCAAAGCAAGAAATTTGGCTACCTTCTCAACCTTTATATCCTCTATTGAGCCTAAGAATTTGAAGGAGTCACTCAAAGATACAGATTAGGTTAATGCCATACAAGAGGAACTTTATCAGCTTGAATGCAGTAAAGTTTGGCATCTGGTCCCCAAACCTATTGACAGAATAATTATAGGGACCAGGTGGGTGTACAGGAACAAAATTGATAAACATGGGACTATTACAAGGAACAAGACTAGGCTTGTGGTGCAAGGATACAACCAAGAAGAAGGGATAGATTATGATGAGACATTTGCACCTCTGGATCGAATGGAAGCCATCAGAATTCTAATTACATTTGCAGCCTATATGGAGTTCAAGCTGTTTCAAATGTATGTGAAGAGTGCTTTTCTAAATGGAAATTTGAAGGAGGAAGTTTATCTGAAGCAGCCTCCTGGTTTTGAAGATATTGATCAACCCAATTATGTACTCAAGTTGGATAAGACACTGTATGGATTAAATCAAGCACCAAGGGCATGGTATGAAAGACTATCAAATTTCCTCATTGACAATGATTTTAAGAGAGGAAAAATTGATAACACCCTCTTCCTAAAGTCAATAGGAAAAAATCTGCTGGTTGTCCAAGTATATGTTGATGATATTATATTTGAAGTAACTTCAGACTCATTATGTGAAGAGTTTGCAAGGCTTATGAGAAGTGAGTTTGAGATGAGTATGATGGGATAGTTGAACTTCTTCCTAGGATTGCAAATCAAACCCTAAGTAGAACTATGATTTGTCAAGAAAAGTACATTAAGGAGCTTCTGAGCAGGTTCCACATGAATGATGCTAAGCCTATAGATACCCCTATTGACACTAGTTTAAAGTTGGATGCTGACGAACCAGGTCCCATGGTAAATGAGACTATATATAGGGGAATCATTGGATCTCTCCAATACCTAACTGCTAGCATACCTGATATTGTATTCAGTGTAGGAATGTGTGCGAGATTTCAAGCTTGTTCAAAGGAACCACACTTGAAGGCAACTAATTTTTTTTTTGAGTTATTTGAAGGGTAATGGGGACTTGGTCCTATACTATCCTTCAAGTGACTCTTTTGATCTAATTGCTTATGCTGATGCAGATTATGCATCGTACTTGGTGGACAGGAAAACTACCTTAGGGATGGCTTATTTCCTGGGATCTTGCTTGATCTCCTGGGGGACTAAGAAGTAGAACACAGTGGCATTATCCACAACTGAGGCAGAATATGTTATAGCTTCCTTATGTTGTGCTCAATTGCTATGGAATAAACAACAGGTGGAGGATTTTGTGGTAGTTTCAGATACTGTACCATTGCTATATGACAACACCAGTACTTTCAACATGGCAAAAAATCCAGGACAACACAAGAGAACTAAGCACATTGATGTGAGACATCATTTTCTTAGAGACAAAGTGGAGAAGGGAACAATCTGCATGAAGTTCTGTAAGACAGAAGATAAAGTGGCAGACATTTTTACCAAAGCTCTGAATAGAGATCATTTTGAGAAAAAACAGGCTCAAACTTGGTCTAATTAATATGAACTAAAATTCCCTATGTTGGTATCACCTCACCCTATATTGGCTATGATTAGGAAGCAGGTATCCAGGTGGTAATATGTAAAGGGGTCTAATTCAATTTCATACCTTCTGTAGGTATACACCCATGGTGGACTAGCTAAAATGGGTAAGAAGCGGGACAAACAAAGGAGTTCATGTTTAACAAAGAAATTAGTAGGGACCAGGTCCCTTCTACGAGGTTAGTATCGTATATATTACTATTTTTTAAAAATGCTAGAGAAAGGTTGTCTATTGCCACGTGTCTTTTCCCGCCTCTCTGAACCACTATCTTTTCATTTGAAAAAATGAAGAGGTGTGTCCAATAGGGACCAGGCATATCTTTTCACTTTAATTCCAAATGACATACCTCTTTCTCTCTCTATAAATATTCTTGCAACCTTAAATCCCTTACTTTTAAAAATCAACCAAGTCTAAAAATTGGTTTTTGTCTCTCATTCTCTTGCCGTAAATCTCTCCTAACTTTCTTGACAAAATGACTCAGTCTTCATCTCCTACTAAGATGACCTCTGAAATCGAAAGCCCCAAAGTTGTTTCACCTCAAATCATCAATTCGTTCTTCAATGGAACTCTTTCTTTCATGGCAGAGAAGGATACATTCATCGTACCTTCTGCTGAAGCCTCAGTGCCTATTCCTTCTGAGCCTCACATTGAAACTACTTCAGTCGTAGTTAAGGAAGAACCAACTCTTGCTCTGACAATCTCTTAAGCCCTCATTGAGTCAGTGTCGAAAATTCCACTTGGTTCCCCTGCTACTATAGAGAACGCAGAAGTGGCTCAGGGACCGGGTACACTTTGATTCACACTCTGACCCAAATCTCTTTGATAAAAACTTATTTGAGGGGGATTTTCCCGATGAAAGGGGTAATCCTTTGAACAATGCTATGGAAGGAGAAAATTAGGTGGCAGAGAGCTTGAGATTACTGTCTTATGACCAAAAGTTGATGCAATATGAGCCTAAAAAAACTCCTATGTGAGATTCACCAACTTTCTCCATGCCCTATATATGATGGAACACCAACAACTACTCTTCCTTTGCCTCCAGTAGAAGATGAAGAAGAGGAAGATGAATGAGATGATCTAGTTTAGAGTCGAGTGGGATTGCGTGGCCACAAAGGGAAGGGTAAACTTATTGATAAGCCCTTGACGTCCTATAGCACAAGAGAGGCAGACAAAAAAATTATGCATGATGCTTCGAAAGCAAGTAATAGTAGTACCAAGAAAAAAAGATTTATAAAGGCCTCTGGGAAAGACAAAGCAGCCTTGCCCTCAGAAAATATTGTGATATTGGAGGAGGAGGAAAAGTGAGAAGAGATAGATTCTGATGTTGTTGCTGCCAATACTAAAATAAGAAAAGGAGTAGGTAATTTGAAACCTGCAAAGTATTCAGTGCCCAAGCCCAAGGCAACAGATACCAAGAAGCATATCTCGGTAAAGCAGTAGAGAGATAACTCTTCAAAGGGACCTGGTCCTGAGGTTGTCTCTTCCATACCTGACATAGTGGTTGAGCCAACAGAAGGACCAGGTACCTCTTTAAAAAGAATAAAAGTACAAAAGCCTTATAAGGTTGCTACCGGGGAGGAAAGTGTTTGAGAACTTAAGCGTCAAAGAGTGCTGAAAGGGAGAGTTTTTGATCCAACAATCTTTGAGCAACCTGGGATGAGTGAATTGGTGGAATTTGTGAAGCATTAAGACTGGTTGTACCTATTTGAACTACCAGTTCCTGCATTTCATGACAAGGAAGTGAGAGATTTCTACTACACCATCAAGTTTGCTAAGGATAGGTTGAGTCTAACTGCCATGGTGCAGGGAGTAGAAATGTTTCTGAATGAAGAAATTCTTGGAGAAATCATAGATATGCCAATAGACGGGATCAGGTCCATGGTAAATCAAAAACCATCTCTAGAGTTTGTATGAGAGATCAGCAAAGTTCTTGGAAAATCAAGAGCTGGGGTGTCCAAAAAATTCCTCAAACGGGAGTTTTCATTATTGTTTGAATTTGTGAACAAGGTCCTACTGCCACACTCAAAAAACAAAACTATGGCATCTGCAGTGGACCTATTCCTAATGGAATCCCTCAGTACATTTGAGTTGATCAGTCTTCATGCTATCATGATCGAGCACATGTACAAAGTGATTCATGTGAAGAACGACAAGCATGGTATGCCTTATGGCTATATTCTAAGCAATGTGTTTGATCATTTCAAGGTAGTGTGTGATAAAGGGATGGCCGGGTCAGTCAAGCAAACATTCACAATAGTCACTCTCATTGAAAATGAGTGTGTTGAAGGAAAAGTTAGGACCAAGTCCAAAGTGTCGGAACTGCTTGAGACCTAAGAAAGGCTGAATGCTAATCTGGAGGAAATGAGGGTAACACTGGCCACAAGGGATGTAAAAATTTCTCATCTTAAGGCAAAGGTTCAGCAGCTCTCAGTCCAGAGGCCTTGTACCTCTGAGATTTTGAAGGTAGAAAATAAAAGTCTGAAGGTACAAGTCGTGGCCCTGTCTGGAGAAGTTAAGGAGCTAAATACTGAGGTCAAGGATATCACAAAGAAACTTCTTAATGTGCACGCAGCAGAAAGTGCGCACCTGGACCTGGTCCTTAACTCTCTTGCCCCTAAGCCCCCCACCTACTAAGTCCTAGTGTTTCTTTATCTATGTCCTTTTTGTTCTAAGTACTTATTCCGCCTGTGGCAAATTAAGAACAACCTTCTCTTGTATTTTCAATTTCATTAATATGTATGATGTTGTTCTTCATGCTTAAATAAATTATCTTATTTTTTTTCTACCATCTGTTCTTCCTCTTTTTCAGTTGTTCATTCGTGTAAGTGTTGCCTCAATGACCATGAATTAACCTGCTTTGCATGTTGCTTAACTTGGTTTACTTCTTTAATTTTTTATGATGCCAAAAGGGGAAAGAAATGTTATTGTAATACCCCGTACATTTTCGACCTTACTTGACAACCTTGAACCATGTTTACCCTAGGTTCGAGAGCAGTAAGTACGTATTTTGTATTGTTAGTGATGGAACATTTGACATTGTGCTAGTAATATGATTAGACCTTTTAGGAGGTGTTTGTGACTTTGTGGAGCATTTGTGGGGTGAAAAATGAGGCTTGAATGACTCCCAAACAAAGGTTCTTAAAGGTAAGAGGCAAGCTAAAGATTAGAACTTGAAGTATCTAACTAAATCCGCAAAGAAAAGTTGAAAAAAGGAAGAAAAATGAAAATTTGGTGCCAGGCGCGCCTAGGGGCGTGCCAGGCTGCTTTGGGCTGGAATTTTTATGGCACAGGAAGCAAGGGGGCATGCCAGGCAGTATGCCAGGCTGCCCCTACACACTTTTCAAATGCTGAAATTTTTTCTAAGTCTCTAGGGAGCCCGGGGTGCTTTTTGCCAAATTTCTTCTACGATTATTAGTCTATAAAGAGGAATTTTGGGTTATGGTATCATTATTCCCTCGTATTAGGACTACTCTTGAGAGAGTTTGGCATCCGATTTGGGGTTAGTTCTTCGTCACAAGTATTTTATCAAATTATATTCAATTAAGCCATGAGTGGCTAGAATTTCTTATTTTTGAGGATTGAGGCTACGAACATGAATTTCGTGAGTTGAATATTGTTGTAACATTTATGGACTTATTTAAACATGAGATAATTGGAGTATTACACATTGAAATTGGTGGACTAAGTTAATATGTGGAAATGGGCTAAATTTAAGGTCCAAAATGGATTAAAAGCCATGGCCCAAAAGGGCAAATGACCCATTCTTCCACTTTGACCAAGTAAACATGGCATTTAATTCCAAGAAGTGGCTAAGTATGACTTTAGGGGCTATATAAGGTGGGAAAAATCAGATTTTATTTCCACGAAGCACACATGCCATTCTAGACATTTCTACAAGATATTTTTTCAAGCTCGCAAACCCTAAGCCATCTCTTTGGACAAGATCACTCATTTGCAAGTTTGGGTAAGTGATTATTCTTATGGATTAATATACTATATGCATGGAAGAGTATGTAGATCATGATGGTTATGTCTAAAAGTGTAAGTAATGCACTTTTGCTTTTTGCTAAAAGATGTGTCATCGTTGTGATTTAAACTTGAAAAGAGACTTGAGGTTTTGATGAAAGTGCATGATATGGAAGAAATAGTAACATGTATGGTGCGGTTATGTTCCTTAACTTGTTATTTTTCTATAAGTATAAATTGTGGTATTGTTGTCGATATGTTGTTATAAAGTGTATTGAGGTGATTTGATGGAGTAATTATAACGTAGTGTTAATGAGGAAGCGTAAAGGAGGAACTTGGTGTGAAATGCTATTGGTTTGTGATGTTTTGGTCAATGTATGGCATGTTGTGGTATTTTTGGTATGACAATGCCGTGAATGGTATTGTAAAGGGGGAAATGGCATTTTAAGGCAAACATGTAACTCATTGTCGTCTTATGCACTTGTAAGGTAGTTGGTTGTTAACGTAAGCTCCATTATGTACTTGTGTTGCAGAGTGAAACGTAAGAAAGGAGCTGGAATATTGTGTTCACATATAGGATTGTATATTCATATTGGGAAGATAAGGTATGTAAGGTTACTCTTACCGTATCCTTCTGCAGCACGTATTGTTCACATTGTCATTGTATTTGTTCCATTTTGAAATGTTCTAAGGTATCTCATTTCAGGGTGTTATCTATTGTTATTCACATATTTCCTTATTCATTGGTCAATGGTTATTCATGTGTCTCATAATCATGGACTACTTGTTCAAGCTCCAATAATGTTATGACTATCAATATATCAATCTCTTAAAAGTAAGAATTGAAGTAATGCATATTTGTTGGTTGCAAGAGTACGGGTGGTAGCTCTAGAGGCATAAGCCTAGCTCGAGCCGATCCCGAGATTATTGGATCAAGGGGTAGTCCTAGAGGCATAAGCCTAGCTCGGGCCGATCCTGACAGGTGGTAGCTCTAGAGGTAAGAACCTAGCTCGAGCCGAACCTGGTATATTGGTTTATGGGTGGCAGCTCTAGAGGTAATAACCTAGCTCGAGCCGATCCCGATATATTGACTTATGGGCGGTAGCTCTAGAGGCATAAGCCTAGATCAAGCCGATCCCAACATAACGTTATGTTATGTGAAGACCCACTGATCAGTTGGGGCCCGGGTACGATATGATATAAGTGGTGATGAATAAACAATAGAAGCAATGGAAATAATGAATGTAAGGTACATGGTTCCACATATGCAGGACGATGGTTTATCCATATTGACTATTCTCTTATATTTGATTCCATTGAAGTTCTTATGTATTGATGCAGTTTCCTATAGCCTTACATACTCAGTATATTCTTTGTACTGACGTCCCTTGAGGGACTTACCTTACTTGCTGCAGGCACAGGTGCTAGTAGACCTCCTTAGTAGGTTGCGGATCATTTACAGGTCTTGGGTGAGCTCCAGTTGGTTCGGGGCTTTTCGAGTTGATATGTACATTTGTTTTGGGTATTGTATATGTGTATAGAGCGGGGTTTTGTCCCGACTCTAGGTTGGTTATGGTTATGCATCTGTAGAGTCTTTGTAGATGTTGTGGGGCAGATGAAGGAAATGTAAGGAACGTATGTTTTGTCTTGATAGCCCTAACAGCCAAGTTTCATATATGTATATGTCATATGTTTCCATGACTTTCGCTATTAGCATCTTGTATCTATACGTGGTGGTGATGTTCCTTGAATGACATGCATATGAATGGACATGAGCAAAGATTGGTTCTCTCGGGCCTTATCAGCTTCGGGTGCCAGTCCGCCCCGTTGGATTTTGAGGCGTGACAAAAGTGGTATCAAAGTGGTTCGTACTAAGGGTATCTACAAAAATGTGTCTGAGTAGAGTCTTGATTATGGATGTGTTGCGCACCACATTTATAAGTAGGAGGCTACGGGACATTTAGGAGTTGTTTCTTTTCTTTATTTCTAGATCGTGCAATAGAGCCAATGATGTAGGTTGAATCATATCTAACCATTGGGATTTGGTTTTCTTTGTAATAGTAAAATGCCTATGACAAGATGAGGTAGGGGAAAAGTTGAGCAGGTAGTTATGCTTGCCGGAGAAGGATCGAGTAGATCACCACCTGACCAAGCTAGTCAGGGTGGGGCTGACACTGAATTTACATCGCGGGCTTCTTCTACTTTTTCAGCTCCCAAAGAGCCGAGAAGGAGAGAAGTATCTTCAGAACTATCCGTTAATACTATTGAGCAGGACTTAATGAGTGTGGTGCAAATATTGACCCGTGTAGTTGCTGTACAAGTTCAAAGACACGCTTTGGCGCAGCAGATGGAGGGTCAGAGGCAAAAGAGAAAGATGCAAGAAGTGGAAGGGGGATCGTCAAAGAGGGCTAGACCCATGGGACAGTTCATGGCGTCCCAAGGAGGATTTGGGCCTCCGATTTTTTACAAACCGCTTAGTCCATCATTTCCCCATTCCACAGCAAATGATCCCCCTCTATCCCAAGGGTTTAGAAGTAACCAGTTTGGGCGAAGAAGTGAGGTTCAGGATTCACAGAAAGTGGGGTATCGAGCACGAGGAAGTATGAGCCAATTGAGGTCTTCTCGTCACCCGTGTCAGCGCTGCGGAAGGTATTATTTAGCTGAATGCCGATTGGAAACAAATGCTTGATTTTGGTGTGGTGTGCCAGGGCTCATGGTAAGAGAGTGCCCACAAAGAGGCATGGGTGGTATGACACGACCTACGGGATCAGCCGTTGCATTATCATCATCAGATTTACAACCTGCTGGTTGCGGCAGAGGTTCTAGAGAAGTAGCTAGCTTTAGCGGAGCCTAGAATCGCACCTATGCCTTAGCAGATCGACGGAATCCGGAGGCTTCTCCTTATGTAGATACAGGTATATTATTCATATTTTTACATAAGGTATATGCATTGATTGATATGGGTTCTATCCTATCATATGTTACTTCATTGCTTGTTGAAATTTTTTTTTGAAGGGACACTAGAATTTTTAGTTAACCCATTTGAGGTATCTACACTAAAAGGTGAATCTATTGTAGCTAAAAGAGTATATCGTGATTGTATAGTAATTGTTTGTGGTCAAGATACACTGATTGATCTTATTAAGCTGGAAATGGTGGATTTTATGGATTGTGCCACAGTAGATTGCCGAGCTAAGAAGTTATAGTTTTATTGTTCACGAAAGAATGTTCTTGAATGGAGGGGTAATGTTGGAGCACCGAGAGTTAAAGTTATTTCTCATCTTAAGGCAAGGAAAATGATACCCAAAGGGGGTACATATGTTATTTAGTAAGAGTACAAGATATTGATGTGGAGCCACTACCTCTTCAATCGGTTTCGGTGGTAAATGAAATTCGTGAGGCATTTTCGGTAGATCTTTTGGGTTTGCCTCCAGAACGGAAAGTAGAGTTTGGTATTGATGTGATTCCAAGCACTCAACCTATCTCTATTCCTCCGTATAGAATGGCTCTAGCAGAATTACAGGAATTAAAAAGAGCAATTAAAAGATTTGCTAGACAAGGGGTTTATACGACCTAGTATGTCCCTGTGGGGTGCACCAGTATTATATGTATGGAAGAAAGATGGTACATTGAAACTGTATATTGATTATCGAAACTGAATAAGGTAACAATTAAGAATGAATATTTCCTCCCCAGAATGGATAATTTATTTGAGCAATTACAAGGTTCCAAAGGTTCTCACAGATCTACTTGAGAGCAGGTTCTTATTAAGTACGGGTTAGGGAGAAAGATATACCAAGACAGTTTTTCGAACACGATATGGTTATTATGCATTTTTGGTTATGTCATTTGGACTAACAAAGGCACCTGCAGTTTTTATGGATTTGACGAATGGGATATCCAAGCCATTTTTAGATGTGTTCATGACCGTGTTTAGAGATGATATTTTGGGTTATTTAAGATCATAAGAGGACCATGCTAATCGTTGAAAATAGGTGTTATGGATTCTTCGTGACCGTAAGATATATGCAAAGTTCTCTAAAGGTGAGTTTGGTTAAAATCCATAGTGCTCTTGGGTCGCAGTGTATCAGATGAAGGAGTAAGGAAGAATAGAAGCGGTAAAGAATTGGCCAAGGCCTACGACGCCTACAGAGATTCATAGTTTTCTTGGATTGGCTGGTTATGATAGGAGATTTGTTGAAAGATTTTTGTCTATCTCAACACCTTTGACGAAGCTAACACACAAGGCAATCAAGTTTCAGTGAAATGACGCAGGTGAGAAGAGTTTCCAAGAGTTGGAGGATATATTGACTTTTACACCCGTGTTAGTGCTTCCCGAAGGCAGAAAAAGGGTATGTAGTATACTGTGATGGTTCAGGAGTTGGCTTAGGATGTGTATTGATGCAACATGGTAATGTAATAGCGAATGCCTCACGACAGTTGCGTCCACATGAGAGAAAGTATCCCACATATGATCTTGAGTTTGCAGTCGTGATATTTGCTTTAAAGATATGGCGCCACTATTTGTATGGGGTTTACGTTGATTTATACCGATCATAAAATATTGTAGTAGTATATTTTAAAGCAGAAGGACCTAAACTAGGAATTAAATTTGAGGCAACGAAAGTGGCTGGAACTCGTAACAGACTACGACACCGAAGGTGGAGGGAATTACTAAAAGATTGTGATAGTAATATCTTATACCATCCAGGAAAAGCAAACGTGGTAACCAAGGCATTAAGTTGCAAAGTAATAGGAAGCACTAGTAGTTAGTTGACGGAAAAGTAAGGTATAGTCAAGGATTTACATCAATTAGACAGCTTGGGGGTTCATCTTTTTGAAACTCCAGATGAAAAAATTATAGTGTAAAATGCGGCAGAGTCTTCATTAGTAGCTGAAGTAAAGGAAAACCAGTATGCGAATCCTATTTTTATTGCAGCTGACAAAGAATGACAACAAGGTTTGATGAAGGCATTTGATCTTACGCATGTGAGAGAGTACTTCAATGCCCAGGGTAGATTTTGTGTACCGGATGTAGATGAGTTAAGGAAATGAATTATGATGGAAGCACATTATTCACGGTATTCTATTCATCCGGGAGCAACCGAAATGTACCATAATTTAAAAGGGATATATTGGTAAGGTTACATGAAAAGAACATTGCAGAATTTGTAACTCAATGTCAAAACTGTCAACAAGAAAAACTGGAGCATCAGAAACCTGGAGGTTATATGCAATGTATAAATCTTCCAGTTTGAAAAGAGGGATATGACTAACATGGGTTTTATCATAAGTTTGCCTCGTACATTTTGGAAATTTGATTCCATATGGATGATAGTTGATAGACTTAACAAGTAGCACATTTTTTTTACCTGTCAGGACCACTTGTACAGCTGGAAATTATGCAAGGTTGTATGTTAAAGAGATAGTACGATTACATAAGATTCTAATTTCTATTATATCAGACAGATAGACAAACAGAATGTACCATCCAAACACTTGGAGATATGTTACGAGCTTGCACATTGAACTTTAAAGGTAGTTCGAACGATCATTTACCTCTTATTGAATTTAGCTACCATAATAGCTATGGTTCAAGTATCAAGATGGCCCCTTACGAAGCCCTATAGGGAAGAAAGTATAGATCACCAATTGGATGGTTTGACACGGGTAAAAATTGTTCTACTCGGGCCAGACCTTGTTCATCAAGCTATAGAGAAAGTTAAGGTGGTACAACAATGGCTACAAATGACCCAAAGTTGACACAAGTTATATGCCGATACTAGAAGAAAGGAAGTAAAGTTTGCCATAGGTGATTAGGTATTTTGGAAAGTGTCACCAAGGAAAGAGGTAATGAGATTCGGGAAGAAAGGAAAATTGAGTCCACGTTATATAGGTCCATATGAAATTTTCAGGGGATTTGGGTAAGTTGCACATAAATTAGCACTACCCCAGGGACTCTCCACAGTTCATTCAGTATTTCGTATTCGATGTTTTGAAATATATAGGAGATCCAGCTCATATTGCTGCTAGTGGCAATGTACAAGTTACGGAGGATCTCACATATGAAGAGGTACCTATTGTTGCCTATTGTTATCCTAGATCAATAAGTGAAAGGATTAAGAAAAAAAGAAGTAGCTTCCGTAAAGGTACTATTGGAGAAATCGGCAAGTAGAAGAAATGACATGGGAAACCGAAGAAATAATGAGATCTAAAGTACTCGTATTTGTGGTAAATGGAAGAAAAAGTTCAAAGTGCGGAAGTGGAGCAATAACAACTAAGTATCTATGAGAATTAGGTGTATATGTATATATATGCTAATATAGAGATGCATTTGTAGTACATGAGACAATGTTATTAACATTCGAGGACGAATGTTTCTAAGGGGGGAAGAATGTAATACCCCATATATTTCCGACCTTACTTGAAAACCTTGAACCATGTTTACCCTAGGTTCGAGAGCAGTAAGTACGTATTTTGTATTGTTAGTGATGGAACATTTGACATTGTGCTAGTAAATGTGATTAGACCTTTGTAGGAGGTGTTTGTGACTTTGTGGAGCATTTGTGAGGTGAAAAATGAGGCTTGAATGACTCCCAAACAAAGGTTCTTAAAGGTAAGAGGCAAGATAAAGATTAGAACTTGAAGTATCTAACCAAATCCACAAAGAAAAGTCGAAGAAAGTAAGAAAAATGAAAATTTGGTGCCAGGCGCGCCCAGGGGCATACCAGGCCACTCTGGGCTGGAATTTTTGTGGCACAGGAAGCAAGGGGGCATGCCAGGCCGACCCTACACACCTTTCAAATGCTGATTTTTTTTTTAAGTCTCTAGGGCGCCCGGGAGCGTGGCGGGGTGCTTTTTGCCAAATTTCTTCTACGATTATTAGTCTATAAAGAGGACTTTTGAGTTATGGTATCATTATTCCCTCATAGTAGGACTAATATTGAGAGAGTTTGGCATCCGAGTTGGGGTTAGTTCTTCGTCACAAGTATTTTATCAAATTATATTCAATTAAGCCATGAGTGGCTAGAAATTCTTATTTTTGAGAATTGAGGCTACGAACACGAATCTCATGAGTTGAATATTGTTGTAACATTTATGGACTTATTTAAACATGAGATAATTGGAGTATTACACATTGAAATTGGTGGGCTAAGTTAATAAGTGGAAATGGGCTCAATTTAAGGCCCAAAATGGATTAAAAGCCATGGCCCAAAAGGGCAAATGACCCATTCTTCCACTTTGACCAAGTAAACATGGCATTTAATGCCAAGAAGTGGCTAAGTATGACTTTAGGGGCTATATAAGGTGGCAAAAATCAGATTTTATTTCCACAAAGCCCACATGCCATTCTAGACATTTCTACAAGATATTTCTTCAAGCTCTCAAACCCTAAGCCATCTCTTTGGACAAGATCACTCATTTGAAAGTTTGGTTAAGTGATTATTCCTATGGATTAATATACTATATGCATGGGAGTGTATGTAGATCATGATGGTTATGTCTAAAAGTGTAAGTAATGCACTTTTGCTTTTTGCTGAAAGATGTGTTATCCTTGTGATTTAAACTTGAAAAGAGACTTGAGGTTTTGATGAAAGTGCATGATATGGACGAAATAGTGTATGGGGCTAGGTGCATTCCTAAGCCAAAGGCAAGAAAAGATATGACATTGCATCTACTATGCTGGCAAAGAACTTAACCCAACTCCAAAAAACTATACTATGACTGAATAGGAGTTATTTGTTATGGTGTTCACGTCTAAGAAATTTTGGTCTTACTTGTTTGGCATGAAAGTGATTGTACATACTGACAATGCAGCTCTTAGGTACTTTATGGCAATGAAGGATGTGAAGTCGGGGTTGATTCATTCGGTACTTTTATTATAGGAATTTGACTTTGTGATCAAGGATCGAAAGGAGACTGAGTATTAAGTGGTCGACCACCTATCATGACTAGAAGAAGAGGCTATGCTGAAACTGAAATATGAGCTTGATATTGATGATACTTTTCTACATGAGTAGGTGTTAGACGCATCGAATGATTTTATTTCTTGGTATGCAGACTTTTCCAATTATTTGGTGAGTGATGTGGCTCTTGAAGACTTGTCATTTCACCAAGGCAAGAAATTTATGTATGATGTGAGAAAGTTCTTCTGGATGAGCCATACTGATTCCAAAGTTGTTCCAATGGAGTGGTGTGGAGATGTGTTCCTGAAGTTTAGATGATGAGTATCTTAGAGGCATGTCATCCATCTCCAGTTAGGGTAATCATAGTGGTGTGCGGACTACACACAATATCTTGCTATATGGATACTATTGGACCACCATTTACAAAGATGCAAACAATTATTCCAAGGTATATGAGCAATGCTAAAGGCAAGGAAACATCTCACGAAGGCAAAAGCTTCCAATGACCGAGCTTGAGTTTTTTTATGTATGAGGCATTGACTTCATGGTCTCTTTTGTGAGTTTACATGATATTAAGTATATTTTGGTGGATGTCGACTATGATTTGAACTGGGTGGATGCAGTTGCGCTTTCCAACAACTAAAGGGAATAGTATCACAACATTCTTGAAGAAGAATATATTTTCCAGATTCAGAACTTCGAGGATTATCATTTGTGATGGAGTCTCTCACTTTTACAATCGTCTATTTTGAAGCCTTGCTATAGAAATATGGTGTGAAACATAAGGTTTTAATGCATTACCATCCTCATACAAGTGGGTAGGTTGAGGTCTCTAATCCTGAGATCAAGTCGGCGAAGACTGTGAATTCCAATAGGACGGATTGGACGAGAAAGTTAGATGACGCACTATGGGCCTACCAGACAACATTCAAGACCTTTGTTGGTACTTCTCCATATCAGCTCGTGTATGGCAAGGCATGCCACTTGCCTGTCAAGCTTGAGCATAAGGTGTTATAGACTTTAAAGAAGCTAAATCTGGAGTGGAGCGATGCGGCCAAATTAAAGACTCAAGCAGCTAAATGAGATGGATGAATTTCATTTTCACACCTATGAAAGTCCAGCCTTATACAAAGAGAAGATGAAGCTATACCATGATCACAAGATCGAGAAGAGAGAATTCACCGCCGGCGATATGGTATTACTTTTTAAATCTAAGATAAAGTTGTTTCTGAGCAAGTTGAATTCAAACTGGAGAAGACCATATAGAGTGACTAGATTGTTCCCCTATGGTGCACTTGAGCTGGAAAATAAAGAAGGACAGCAGTTTAAGGTGAATGGCCAAAGGGTGAAACACTATCTTGGGACCAATGATGAAGTGAAAGTGGTATGTTATGTGGATTTAGAAGGTGCTTGAGATGTCAAGCACACCTGATTCGTGCCACGACGTTAAATCAGGCGCTTAATTGGAGGCAACCCATGGGATTGATGGTGAATTCTGAGCAACCAACTTAGTCACGTTGTGCCACGCTGTTACATCAAGTGCTTCTTAGGAGGCAACCCATGATTTCTTACTTTTATGTTATAGGGTAATATGTGTTACTTGTGTAGGGATTGTCCAGAAAAGAAACTTCAGAACTGGACTCAATACTGGACCTACGAAAGGCTTGACGATCATGGGATTTAATCGTATGTACATAATTCACTAAAGTGCGAAGGGATGAAGTTTAGGAGTTTATCTTATGATTGGTTATCACGATCATACCTATATGTCACGATTGTGGTACAAATTGTCTGATCAAACTCCTGAAAACCAATATTTAGGACATTGAACCTTCAATTTTAAGGAAGGATTGTGGTTACATATCACGATCGTCTTTAAGGCTCGTAGGTTCCTAGGTAAGTATTCTTGAACCCTCTTGGTATGATAAGGAGTCATAATCATTGTTTTATATCACAATCATAGGTACGACTCATCTAATGGGTCAACTTGAATATCCGACCCAATTCAAATAGGGTTTAAATATATAAACCCTTTACTTTAGACCCAATCGACATTTCCCAATCATTTGCACTCATAATTCCCTCAAATTTCAAGTGATCAACAGAGAAAAAACCAATAAATTATTACCTCTAAGCAGTATAAAGAAAGCTCCTTCTCAGTTTTGCTTTTGTTGCACCTTCTTACACCCGAATTTGCCAGCAAGCAGGTAAGTGTACTAATCACAACCAAATCATGTTTCAATTTGTTTAAATATACAAGTAATAAATCAAAACATGAGTAAATGGTTACAGTATTGCAATGAGGGTATTAAAATCAGTTTTGAGAGTGAGTTTTTGCATGAATAAATGCAATGGGGAAGTCTGAGTACCCATTGCTACTAAAATCTAAACAATGAGGTACAAAAAGTTGAGTCAAACTAGTGTTTGAATTTTCTAAGTGTCAGTGCACTCAACGACACAACCTAAGATCGTGGTGTCTACCTACGGTTGTTGTTTGGATCATAGTGTGGGTACCAGTGTCCAAGTTAAAGGCGATCATCATACAAGCACATCCCACATTTGTCCTGACAAGGTACGATCGTGGTATGTAGGCGTCTAATCGAAAGGTACGACTGTACCTTTATTGCATGATCATAAGATAGGTTTGTCTATTGTTTTGTTTCCCTAGTACATTTAGGGAACCCTTCGTACGATCGAAAGGTACGATCGTACCTTCATTGCATAATCGTACGAAGGGTTGTCTGAGTCATTTTCAGCACCTCTATTCATACTTCAAGACTGAGACTAATCATGTCTTATACAGGTATTATGGCCCCAAAATCACTCAAGCAGATGCAAGACAAGGCTCTCTAAGAAAAGATTATTATGGAAAGGGCACTAAAAGATACACCTCCGATCTTGGAGAGTGAATTATACAGCTCAAGTGGTACCGAGGTGGAGTATTTTGCAATCTCCTCAGATGACCAACACACTCCTCGGACCACGAGAGCTAAGGCTAAGGAGATTGAGAAAGCCAAGGCTATTACATCTACAGCCTTGGTGGAAGCTTCTACCCCGTCAACCTTTCCTTGTCTAAAGAGGGAGGGAAAAACATGAACTAGGATGGGGGTAAACATGAGGAGGCTGATGAGGAGATGAGCTCCTCAGAGGGTGATGACCTGAGGTAGTGGATTGTCCAAAACTCTTAGGATTACTAAATTGATGGGGTCTCGGTGAATGAAAGAGGAAACAAGAAGAGGATTATCCAAGAAGATCCCTGTATCATATCACAACCATTATAGAAAATCCTAGAGTTAGTACAGCTATTTGAGAGGTACGAGCTTGGGTAGATGACTAGGCCACTTAGAAGTTACAATCTAGAGTTGGTGAGTGAGTTCTATGCCAACTATGCAGCCATGATCAAGAACATGACTCCCTTGGGCAAGGATAAAGATATGAGAAAGCAACCCCGATTGGATATGATATGAGTCTGGGACCATGAGGTCGGCATTTCTATCAAAGCTTTCTCTACTCTCTTTTTTTAAACCACTTTTGAGTCGACTGATGAGACTCCAAAATATAATTTTTGGATGAATGACTTGAAAAGAGGGAAAAAATTGGCCATATGATAAGTTGATGCACTACAGGTGGTTGGCAGGACCACATTAGAGAGGCTAGAGTAAATGTACCATGGGTTAATGGGGCAACAATATATAAGCATACATTGAAGTTCATTGCTAAGGCTTGGTGGTCAGATGTGAGGCACCGCATCGCACCCACCGCCAATGATAACACATTGGGTGTGACCAATGCAAGCCTTGTAGATGCTTTCATAGTAGAATTGTAGCTAAACATCTCGCAGATTACCGAGAAGGAGATTTGAGATAGGGTGCTGCAGTTCAGCACCACATTGCCTTTTCCAAGACTTATCACTCAGTTACTGCAGAATGCCCATGTATCGACTATAGATACAGTGGATAGGTTCATTCAGCCTACAAAGATTGTGAACATGGCATTGATAAAGAACTTGAGAAACTCGATAGCTCCAGTCCGGGTTTGGAGATAACCAAAGTAGAAGGGGTGCCTCGACAAGAGAGATCCCGACATCTGATGTCGGTGTATCAACCTCATCCCAGAAAGCCACAGCACCCTTCGGTGCCCATCCATATGCTCCAGCTGGATATACATCGACTCCCATTACTAATCTGGAGAAAATCATAAGGATGTAAATATTTCATGATGTACGGATCCATAAATTGGAGGTAGGGGTGAAGCCCTACATGGAATATGAGATAAAGACGGTCGTACGGGTGGTTTAGACCTATTTTTATAGGTTTGAGAGCCAGATGATGGAAAATATTATGGAGGTCCAGGCTCCAGATATGAGTGAAATTACTATTGATTTGGCCGTGCTCAAAGAAGCAGTCAAGGAACTTACTGAGCAGACCATCCCAATTGCACCTCCTCTACCTCCCGCTATGCCATCCTTGGTAGATTTAGCTCTTGATATGGACTCTTTAGTCCCAGACTTCTATAGCAGGGACACAATAAATGGGGGTAAGGATCTTGAGGTTGAGGAAATGAGTAATGATTTATACCCCCAAAAGAAGAGGTCGAGAGGAGAAACGGGAGAGAAGAAGAAAGAAAGAAGTGAGAAGAGAAGAAAGAGAAGAGAAAAGAATAATGCACAGAACTCTGAGGCCGTAATTCTAGAGGGTGTTTATATCCCACTTACTACGAAGGTGGTGGTCCAAAATAGAGGAGGTACGAATTCTGCCCCCGTTACGTTATTGAGTGCCTCGGCCACCACCTATACCCATGCATCAGAGAGTGCCCTGACCACGAGTAGAGATACTGATGGAGGGGTCCTATCTCATACCCCAACTGATCAGAGTACGATGGGCATCTAGTATGCCCTAGGTATGTCCCTTGTCCCTATTTTTACTTTCCTAGATATCATGCAATGGGGACATTGCATGATTTCAAAGTTGGGGGTGGGGATTTACCACAGTCAAGGTTTTGGTTTCCATATTTCTTTTCCCTCGGTTGTGCTATCTTAGTTAGAATCGGTATGTTTTGGTTTTTTTTTTTTTTTTTTTTTGTGTTATTTTGTGTTTTGTATGTGACTTAGAGAAAAATGAGAAAACATGGTGCAGTAGAAAGAAAAAAAGCATGAAAACAATTTTTAACTATTTAAATGATACCCCTCCAAAAAAAATTTAAACTTTTGGTGTTTGTGTTGTGTGTACATTTACTTTAATTGCAACTAATGTTTGGATCTCGTCATGGCATTAGAATTATGAGTGTGATAACCTGGCCTAACATTTCCTGAATCGAATAGGTAGTGACTGCAATAATAGCCCTGAGCTAAAAGTGTGTAAGGATTTACCTAGTCGACGTGTGTGTACGATCTAGAACTTTCCTGGTTAGTCTCGCTGAAGTCATAGGATAGGAGGTTAAGAAAGGATCATAGGCCATTTTTGAAATATTCCACTCAAAACCTGATAAGACTACCAAATAAATGTGATATCCCTTGAACCCAAATTTGAGACTAAATAGACCATTTCTTTGAATTACCCTATTCACCTTCTCAATTTTTACAATGAACCTGCTTTGGCCCTGGTCCCTCTTTGGATACTATACACCTTAAATCAGGCAAATCACCAAAGTTAAGGGTGCCTATAGTAGGGGTGTGTAAAATATTATATATGAAGAAAAATTTAGCAAAAAGCAAAAGGATTCGGGTGTGGTATGGAAAAAAAGTAAGTTGCACAAATAAAACCGCACCGGAGTCCTAAAGAGTTGAAAAAAAAAGGAAAGGAATAAAAAAAATGGAGAAAAAGTGGAAGCTGAAAGTAGTGTAGTATCAAGGAGGGTTAGTCACTATATCCATATGTACCATACCTATCCCCAAGCCTACGTTACAAGCCCAGAAAAGTCCTATAGTGATCCCAATCCGACTGTCTAAACACTAATGCATCAAAAATAAGGGCAAGCCTATAGTATCAAACACACAGGGTCTGACTTCTTTGTGAGAGTGAGAGATTGGTGTCAGTCCCAGTCTTTGATGTTTATTGCATATACTGACTGTTGGGCCTTCGTTGATATGAGGGTGTAGGGGCTGCATTTTAGTTGTTGCTTGTTTGGGTAGTGTCACTTGTTTAAGTGTTGGGTCATCTACTAATAATGTGATTCATCTACTGATAATGTGATACCATGTCTTGATCCCATTTTGTTATGGTTTTGTATATGCACTGCACTAGTTGAGTTTTGGTGACTAGGAGGGGTTGAAATGATTTTTGGTTAAAAGCATGCAGAAACTTATTTTGTGAATTCTTAACTGCCGTAGTATTCATAGTTTTCTCTAGGTTAAGCGTCATGATAGTATAGTTTATTTTGTTTGCCTGAGGACTCGTAAACATTGTTAGTTGAGGGTGTTGATATACATGATATTTCGGCACACAAGACGCTTAAAACTGTGAATATTTCCAAGTACAAGGGTATTTCTATGTGGATATAATAAGTATTTTTGGTGTTTGCAGGATAAATAGGTTCGGAGAAGGGAAGTGCTGAATATTGAACAAAAAGGCATCTGATGACTGTCCTCATGATCGTGGGATCTGACCATGGTCATACTAGGACTAACGTGACATGAATTAAAGGAGGGTTCTCAGGAGTTAACCAAACAAAAGCTTCCTATGATTGTGGCTCATTTCCATGATCGTAAAACTTGATAGTAGAAAGAAGACCAGAAATTAGTACTGCAGGAGTCAAGTAGATGAGAGTTCCCCACGACCATGCTTTGATTGTATGATTGTACCATGAGGTCATGGGAAGATGGTTCAAATGTGTGGTTTGAAAAAATTGAAATAAAGAAGGATCAGATGATGACTTGTCACGATCGTGCCGAGGAACCACAAGATCATACTGAGAAGCGTACAAGCCAAGAATTGAAGATGGCCCAGTCACGAGCAACCCACGAGCACCAAGGATGATCGTGGAATCAAACCATGATAGTACCTTCCCTTCGTAGGATGCAACCGACCCAGATTTTCTATTTTGTTTAGGATAGGATTTGCTTTGTCAATAAATACTCTTATTCATTTTATTGTATTAGCTAATGTTCTGTTATCACTTTCAGGACATATTATTGGTTTTGCAAGTACCAACATCAACTTTTATGGTTTTAATTTAAAGTGAGATCTTGGAGTTTTTCATATTCTTATTGTAAGTTCATGATTATGTTTTCATATCAGATTTCATCTTGCGTTCTTGCCATTATGAGTAGTTAAACACCACAACTAGGGAGTTGTAGGAACCATAGTAGATTAATAAAGTAGGATTTATCGTATAGAGTAATCTTTAACCGGTGTTCATGTGTATTGAGTGTTTCCTTGGGTTTGAATGCTTTTTGACGGTGCTCAACATCAGAACTCGCCTAATCTGTATATTTGATGAAAGGATGAATACGGATAGGAAGAAGGGAATAAACAATAGAAACTTGGAGCTATCAACCTCCACTTAATAGCGTAAGCTGATAATCCGGGATAGCTATCTGGGATCCAAAATAAGGGTTAGTAAGACAAGCTCTGGAGAAGAGAAAACTTACTTGAGAATACTACTTAGACAGGAGAGTAAAGCTGTTCTAAGCTTACATAGCCTATCGATTCTACATACCTAACACCGAAAGGAGTTACGAAGTACGAAGAACCTACAAAGTTATAAAGCTATTGGGGAACACAATCCAGTGCTTTACTCATACTGACTACAAATCCAACAAAACAACACTTGTTACTACTATTTATTTACAAATTCCCCTCTTTCGGTGGAAATTGTTATTGATTTCCTCGATGTACATCTTGATTGATATTTTGACCTAATATCTATGGGATCGACCCCAACCTCACTGGGTTCTATATTTGATCAACGATCACTTTATGCTTTGTATAGATGTGTAATTTGGGCGGCGTCATACTGTGAGACCTCAGTTGTGATTCCAACAGCTGATTCAAATTCATGGGTGAGCTGCATCTTTCGAGCTACCATGGATTCTTCTATTGATGTTTTAAAGTCCCTTGTTTTGGACTTTGACATATTCTTAGTTTGTTGGGTTGCATCCCTTTTTTGACATTCTTCGACTTTCGGATTCTAGGGGTTTGATATAAGTATAATGTTTTGTATTATTATTGTACTTATGTTTATTACGAGATTGTTATTATTTTGAGATTGGACTAGTTGCCTACTTTTGGCTAAGTATGTGGTTAATGTTTGGGTTAGTTAGTTCTCCCAGTAGAGGGTTAATATGAGTGCCACTCACGACAAGTTTAGGTCATGATATATGTCAAAATGGTATTTTCTATTTGGAAAGCTAGGAATGAAAAGATTTTCAGAGGACATGCAATGAATACCAATTTTCTGTTTCAACAAATATAGACTGTATTTAAAGAAATAATTGAAATGTATAGAGGGTCGAGACTACCTAGTCAGTATGAGAATTATGTTTATAGAGTCTGTAATTAGTGTTGGTTTTGTGCTGTTTTTTTGTTTTGTTGAGGCTTAGGCTTGCTGGAACATCATGTTCTAGCAACTAAGTGCTTTTTGGTTGTAGCTACATTATTTTGTTGGTATGGTAATATTTACATTTTATTGCCAAAAAAAATATATACAATGCAGTTAATATATGATTCATGTGGATTAATATGCAGAATGCATCTGTATACATGAATATACAATGTAGTATACATGAATATACAATGTAGTTTATACATGATCCTGCATCTAATATACAGAATGCATCTGTATACATGAATATACAACTGTGATATGCATACTGCATCTATTGGAAAGTTGGTGTCAACATCAATATATATACATCAAATCATTCTAGGCAAATCATTATACAGTCTAAGCAGAAAAAAATATTATTTTGGAAATGCAACATTACTATTTTAACGGGAAACAACAATATAAAGTACTTTTAACAACGTTTTATATAATGACAAATGTAGTATGAAAGTTAACATATGAGTCTATCATTATTCTCTTGGTATATTGCCACATGTTTTCCTGTTATGACCACCTTTCCCGCACAGTGAACATGAGAGTTTTGCCTTCTTCTCTGAATATCTTTTTAGTCTTGACTTTCGTGACATTCCCGTATTTCTTCTTCCTTTGGAGGTATGATCACATTCTCTAGGACCTCTCTTGGAATCACCCATAGGCTCTCATCTGGCAAAGGATGCACTGTAGATTCATAAGTTCTTAGCAGATATTCCCTATTATAGTAAGACAATTAACACAGGGCAGCCTTCATTTGTTTGTGCCTTAAAACTGCCAAAACATGTACATATGAAAGTTCATCCATTTGACATTTGCCACAACTACATATTCCTTTGGCAAGGCACACTATGCTTCGTTTCTGTCACGACCCAAATGAACGTGAGTGGCACCCACCCTATTCTCCTGCGGGAGAACCAATACAGAATATTAACCAACACTTAAAGAAATAAAGGTAACTAATCCATTAATAATTCTAAAGAAAATTCCATGTCTAAAACAAACTAGAAGAAATGATTGTCAAGAAGGGGACCCCAAAAACTAAAAGGAAATTCATAAGTCCAGAACAAAGGACTATATCATCAAGGAAGGATCCATGGTAGCCCAAAAGATGTTGCTCACCCTTGAATCCGAGTCACATGCTAGAGTCACAACTGAGGTCTTGCAGGAGTCGCTAAAATATGCGTTGCACTCAACAAAGTAAGACTAGGTGCAGTATCAGTATACAAGAAAACAACAGGTCATTTGGCCAACCCAATATGAGAAATATGAACACTTAACCATAACACAGTACAACAAGTTAATACATGTTTACCTCTACTACACCTTAATGCAACAAGTAACACTTAAAGAACTTTCAGTAACTTTAGTAACATGTCAAAAGATGTCAACAGATATGTCAGTTAAGTCAAGTCAATCATCAAAATAGAACAACAATATATATTGCCCCAGTTCACTCATGGAACCGTCAAACTCACCTATACATTGTACATATATGTCAAGGGTCTTATGATTGCCCATAAGTCATGACCTACAGGGGACAAATTCTATCCATGTACTAAATCCTAGACACAACTGCCTGCCAACCTTATTCCACTACTATCCCGTGAGAATGTCCAAATACCGAAACATTCCACAATCAACAAGGGTATATGTATATGAAATCATATAACACATTGACAACAACCAACATTTGCAATATTCACAAGCTTTACATATAAGTTTAATGAAATATGATCACACCTAACAACATACATCAACAAGCAATGCTGAGAAATAGTTAACATGCACATATAACACAAGTTGGATTAAACTACGTAACCATCATCTACCTCAACCGAAGCTTGCACAACGCAATTAAGACTGAGCCTTGCCTTTTCGAGCAATTTCTGCTTGTTTTGGATCTAGAGATACATACAAAACAAAAAATCAATTAAATAACCTACCCCATTGGAGATTACTCCCTTGCACCAGAAAACCAACTAAAACTAGCCTTTAACCCTTCCCCAACTACATAAACTAGTAATTCTAAGGCTAGATTATCAATTTACGAGTTAACAGAGATGAATTCCTTATCTTAACAGAGAAGAATGATGAAAAACTAATGATTTTCGCCCAAATCGCCACTATTGAAGCCCCAAAATGCTTTTTTGAAAAACAAACCATTTTGGGGAAGTTTTGGGATAAAACAATGATTTACATTGGGATAGCAACATAGTAGCTATAGCGGGCCTTGACCACATTGACTGGTCGGTATAGCGGGAATTATTCTGCTTTTGAGCATGTCGCTATAGTGATATACACGTCGCTATAGCAACATGGACGAGGCAAAATGTCCGATTTTCTCTAGAATTCTCCTTTTTTGCAACAAACCTTAATTCCAAGACATCGCGAATAATCCCCTTCACATCAAGATCTATTTTAGGAGTTCTACTTACCCGAATTTGATTTCATAAAGACCTATGGGTTTCTTATCATCTGAGATAACTAGAAACCATGATAAGAACTGCCATATTTGCCCAATCCATTATCAGATTGCCCTATACCACACCTAGCTCAGATTTTATCCTAGACTAGCCTAGCCTAAAATTTATAACTTCAAATTTGGGGAGAATCTTAACCTGAATTTTTAAATGAGAGACTTAAACATAACGATGAAAATGGTCATTACAATAGATACCAATTTATCCATCGTTCATCCCCGAACAATCACACAAGAAAAAAAATAGGCTGAAATAAAGAAAGAAGAGAGTACCTATATGCTTAAACAAGTGAGAGTACTTGTCACACATGTCCTTCTTTCTTTCCCAAGTGGTTTCATCAACCGGAATATGTTTCCATTGAACCTTTACCAAATAAATTTCCTTCGTTCTCAACTTTTGAACATCCCGATCTAGAATAGCCAACGGTTTCTCCTAATAAGCCAAATCCTTATCTAATAAAACCAAGTCCCATTTAATAATGTAATCTCCATCCCCATAGTACCGCTTAAGCATGGACACATGAAGCACCGTATGAAATCCTGACAACCCCAATGGCAATGCTAGTCTGTATGCAACCGTACCCATATCCTCAAGAATCTCAAAGGGAAAAATATACTGAGGGCTAAGCTTGCCCTTCTTACTGAACTTCATGACTCCCTTCATAGGAGACACTTTGAACAACACTTATTCAGCAACCTTGAAAGCCATGTCTCTTACTTTTTTGATCTGCATACTCTTTTTGTCTAATTTAAGCACCCACCAACTTGGTTTTAATAAACCTTACCTTTTCTGAGGCCTCCCGTACTAAGTGTCGAAAGGTTTAACATCTCCAGTCTCAAACCACCCTATAAGTGACCTACACCTTCTTTCATAGAGTGCCTTAAATAGTGTCACACTGATACTAGAATGATAAGTGTTGTTGTATGAAAACTCACACAATGGTAGAAACTGGTCCTAATGACTGCCAAAATCAATCACACGGGCTCTTAACATGTCTTCTAGCACATGTATCTTGCTCTCTAACTGCCCATTAATTTGAGGGTAAAAAGTTGTACTAAAGGTGAGCTTGGTGCCTAACTCCTTGTGTAACCTATCCCAAAATTTAGAAGTGCATTTCGCGTCCCTATAAAAAATGATGTTAAGGGGCACCCCATGAATCCTCACTATCTCTTTGATGTAGATTTTATTTAGTCGCTTGGAGTTGTAGTCTACCCAAACTGGCAAGAAGTAAGCTGATTTCAAAAACCGATCCACTATAACCCAAATGGAATCATATTTCCCTAAGGTCTTAAGAAGACCCACCATGAAATCCATAGCAATATTTTCCCATTTCCATACAATTATAGGCATTTTCTGAAGCAATCCAACAGGACTTTGATTTCATACTTAACCTGTTGATGGTTGAGACACTTGGACACATACTTCACTATGTCTCTCTTCATCGCAGGCCACTAATAAAGCTTCCTCAAGTCATGATACATTTTGGTTGCACCCTGATGAATAGAATAATGTGAACCATGGGCTTTAGAAAGTATGTCACAAATCAAATCACCAATCAAGGAACACATATCCTTCCCTTAAACCACAACACCCCACTTGCGTCAGGAGTGGCATCTGTTATCTCTTAATGCACCACCTTATTCTGGAGTGCACTCAATTTCTTGTCTTCAAATTGTTGGGCCTTAATCTGATCTAGAAATGTTGACTTTACCTTGACACTAGCCAACACTCCACGTTTGTCTAAAACACCAAACTGTATACACTTTGATGCTAGAGTTTAAAACACTCTAGCCAAAGGTCGCCTGGACATCCTCAGAAAGTACAAAGTACCCATACTTACTGCCTTTCAACTTAAACCATCTACCACCACATTGGCCTTTCCCAAATGATACTGAATAGTCACATCATAATCTTTCAGCAATTCCATCCATCTCCGCTACCTTACATTCAAATCTCTTTGAGTACACAGATGTTGCAGGCCATGGTGGTCTGTGAAGACCTCACACTTGACCCCAAAAAGATAGTGCCTCCAAATCTTTAGCACAAACACCACCACTGCCAGCTACAAATCATGGGTTGGGTAGTTTCTTTCATGAGGCTTCAATTGCCTCGAAGCATAGGCAATGACATACTTATCCTGCATTAACACAACACCTAATCCCAAAGGTGAAGCATCACAAAACACTATAAAATCCTTATCTTCAACCAGCAGAGAAAGAATAGGAGTCGTGGTCAACAATGTCTTGTGTCTTTGAAAGCTTTTCTTACAATCATCCGACCAAACAAAAGGTACTTTCTTTTGAGTTAAACTTGTCAAGTGTGCTGCTATGGATACAAAGTTCTTGACAAACCTACGGTAGTAGTTGGAGAGACCCACAAAACTCCTTACTTCAATCACTGAGCTAAGCCTAGCCCAACTCTTAATTGCCTAAATCTTCTAAGGATCCACCATCACACCCTTTCCCGAAATGAGATGCCCTAGAAAAAGCAATCGAAGACAACCAGAATTCATATTTCAAAAACTTGGCATACAACTTCTTCTCTTTTAGAATCCCCAACAGTATGCGAAAATGACTTGCATGCTCCTTCTTACTCTTGGAGTAAACTAAAATGTCATCAATAAACACAATAATAAAAGAGTCCAAAAATAATTTAAAAATACCATTCATCAAGCTCATAAAAGTTGTCGGCACATTAGTCAACCCAAATGACATAACCAAAAACTCGTAATGACCATAATGAGTTCTATATGTTGTCTTTGGTATATCCGCTGGCCTAATTTTCAATTGATGATAACATGACAGCAAGACAATTTTAGGAAATACTGTCGCAACCTATAACTGGTTAAACAAATCATATATGCGAGGCAAATAATATTTGTTCCTGAAGTTAACCTTTATTCAACTATCTATAATCAATACATATCCTCATACTACCATTTTTCTTAACAAACAGTAATGGAGTACCCCAAGGTGAAGTACTTGGATGAATAAACCCTTTTGTCGAGTACTTTCTGCAATTAAGTTTTGAGTTTCCTCAATTCTGCTAGAGGCATTCAATAGGGGGAAATAAAAATAGGGTGAGTGACTAGCTCTAACTCAATGTAGAAATCAATATCTCTATCAGGAGGCATACCTGGTAAGTCTGAAGAAAACACCTCCTGAAATTCAGAAACCATCAGAACTGACTCTATCAAAGGGGACCCCACACTCGTATCTTAGAGATGAGCTAAAAATGTTGAACACCCCTTCCCCACTAACTTCCTAGCTCAAAAAAATGATATAATTTTAACTAATTTGACCTTATACACTCCTTCCCACTCTAGTTCATCCATCCTAGGCATAGCTAGAGTTACTCTGCATTACAGTTTAAGACAGCATGATATGGAGATAACCAGGTCATACCCAAAATTACATCAAAGTCCAACATATCCAGAATAATCAAATTTACCCAAGTCTGAAAAACCACAAACAACACAGAACAACAACGATAAACATGGCTTACTACCATAGACTCACTAATCGGAGTAGACACATATACAAGATAGTCAAGAACATTACAAACTAATTTCAGACCCAGAGCAAACTTGACAGATACATAAGAATAGGTAGACCAAGGATCAAATAAAATAGAAGCATCCGGTCAAAAACTAAAATGGTGCCTATGATAACAGTATAAGAAGCCTCGGCATCAGTCTTTCCTAGAAAGGAATAACAGTGAACCAGGTCATCAATCTGAGCTAACTCACTACCTGGCTTCTCTACTTCCCTGCACTGCCATTTCCACGACCATCCCGATAACCTACTTAACTTCCCCATCTACCCTGTGGATGACCCCTGCTATTACCTCCTCCCCCTCAACCTACTGGAACTATGGCTCGAGTCTGCTTCTGCATTTGCCCATGTATTTGTATCAAAGGACACTCTCTCTTAAAATAACCAATACCACCATAATAATAACATCCCCGCTCGAGAGAAGGCCAACTGGTAGAAGAGTAAGAAGCCCCTTAACTGCTAATAACCTATGATTGAGAAGAGGCCTTAGCTGGACCCACAGTAGATGTTGGCAATGTTGACTGAATAGGGTGGGTTGGGTAGGCCTGCTGACTATGGCCCCTGGAGTAAGACCCGCTAAAATTTCCAACATTGCGAGACTTCTTAGCTAATATATTAGCTTGACCCGCTTGCATTACCCTTTCTAACTTCTTTACATAATCTGAAACATCATTAAACGTTTTTCCCTGCAGAAGTCATATGAACATATAAAACCTGAAGATCATAATTAAAACCTTTGAAGAAATGTTGAACCCTCTCCTTCTTAGTAGTCAACAGCTGAGTAGCATAGAGAGACAAGGCATGGAACTTATCCACATAGGCTGCAACTGATATATCACCCTACTTCAATTCCAAAAACTCATCCTTTTTACGATCATAGAGGGTTCGAGGCACATACTTTTCTAAGAACAAAGCATGAAATTATTCCCAAGTCAATGGCGGTAAAGCCGGTGATCGACACTTAACATACATCCTCCACTATTTTTTAGCATCCTTCTCCAACAGAAAAGTCACAAACTCAACCCCATGCTGCTGCACAATGCCCATCTTATGTAACCACTCATAACAGTCAATAAAGAACTCAAAAGCATCTTCAAACTTAGTACCCTGGAATTTTAGAGGTTTTATCTCCAGAAACATGGTCAATGACTCATGTTCAGTACCAGTCATAACGAAACCCAAAACCGAATGAGGAAAAGCATTCGTCCCTAAAGCCTCATCCATTTTAGGAGCCATAACAACAATAGAATAAGCACCGGTAACCTGAACTGCTGATATAGTAGGAGTGGCTCCAGTTCCATCCAAGCCACTTAGAAAAGATAACACCTGTTGAACAACCTCGGTATACATAATGGGTAAGACTGTACCTCCAACTGGTGCCACCACCTCCGGCCCCATTACCTGCTCCTCTACTGCTTTTATTTCCTCTGACCTGGGGTACAGGGGGTTATACCGACCTTTCATAAGCCTGGTCAGCAGCTGCTTGATATATACCCCTAGCTGGTGTTGATATTCCCCTTCATCTCCTACTTATTCCTCTTACTCATCCCTTTTTTCTTATAGTTGGCTTCGCGGTTGGAGCTGTTGGTGCTTGGGTTGCTGCTCGAGTTCCATTTGACCTAGTAATCACCATCTGCTGACAAAAAAGTGAAGATGATTAGAGACCTATTTGGATCACCAGATACCAATTGGAATCAAGTTATAGCACGAAATAAGCAAGAATAATAGTTCTCCAAAAGTCCTATAGCCTCCCAAAAAAAAAGTACAGACGTCTCTGTACCATTCCGCAGACTCTACTAAAACCATTTTAGTACAATGAGATCAACAAACCTAGGCTCTGATACAAACTTTATCACAACCCAAATGGACGTGAGTGGCACCTACCCCATTCTTCTATGGGAGAATCAATTACCCCGGAAGCATTAACCAACACTTAGAGAAATAAACGCAACTAATCCAGTAATAATTCAAAAGGAGTTTCCATGTCTTAAACAAACTATGAGAAATGCGGAACATTATCATTACCCATCTCTAGGATTTGAAAGTCGATGTACCAAAACTACTAAAGATTGTCAAGAAGGGGATGCAACCCCAAAAACTAAAAGGAAATACATAACACAGAACAAAGGACTATATCATCAAGGAAGGATCCATGGTAGCCCAAAAGATACTGCTCACCCTTGAATCTGAATCACACGCTAGAGTCACAAGTGAGGAATTGCAGGAGCCATTAGAATATACGCTGCACTCAACAAAAGTAAGAGCGGGTGTAGTATCAATACACAAGAAAACAACTGTGTACTGGTAGGGTCATTTGGCCAACCCAAGATGAGAAATATGAACACTTAACCATAACACAGTAAACAATTTAATACATGCTCACCTCTACTACACCTTAATGCAACAAGTAACACTTAGAGCACTTTCAGTAACCTAGCAACAAGTCAAAAGATGTCAACAGATATACAAGTGAAGTCAAGTCAAGTCAAGTCAAATAAAGTCAAGTTAATCATAAAATTAAAACAACAATATATATTCCCCCGATTCACTCATGTAACCCTCAAACTCACATGTAACTTGTACATTCATGCCAAAGGTCTTACGATCGCCCACGAGTTATGACCTGCAACGAAAAAATTCTATCCATGTACTAAATCCCAGACACAAGTGCCTGTCAACCTTATTCCACAACCATCCCATGAGAATGTCCAAATACCAGAACATTCCACATGTAACAAAGGTATATGTATAAGAAATCACATAACACAATGACAAAAACCAACACTTGTAATATTTTCAAACTTTACATATAAGTTCAATGAAATGTGATCATACCTAACAACATGTATCAATAAGAAATACTAGAAAATAGTTAACATGCACATATAACAGAAGTTGGATTAAACTACATAACCATCACCTACCTCAACTCATGCTTGCGCAACTCAACTAAGCCTGAGACTTGCCTTTTCTTGCAATTTTTGCTTGCTTTCGGTCTACAGATAAATACAAACACATAATCAATAAAATGACCTACCCTATTAGGGATAATAACTCATTCCCAACCCCTAAGGCCATGTTCATGATCATTCCCGCCCTGTTCTAGGGCTTTTCTACCATAATCCACCTAGAACTACCAATTTCATGGATAATTTAGTGAATTAACAACATGCAAGAGTAATTTAATGATCATTAACCAAAACCCAATGATTTTATACCTTAATTACTCCCTTGCACTAGAAAACCAACTAATACCAGCCATAAACCCTCCTCAAATTATGTAAACTAGCAATTCTAAGGATAGATTATCAATTTACTAGTTAACAGAAATGAATTCCTTACCTTAACAAAGAAGAATGATGAAATAAATGAATAAAGAAATAAATGAGAAAAAAGGAAGAAAAGGAGTATATAAAATAAAAATTTAGTGTGAATTAGATTATAGTGTAAAAAGAAAATAAAGAATAAAATAATTTTATGAAAAAAATAAATGAATAAAGAAGCATAAAAAGAAAAAAAAAAAAAAAAGGAAATGAGAAAGAAAGAAAAGAAGTAGAGAAATAGAAAAATAAAAAGGAAAAGAATTAAAATGAAGATAAATAACTAAAGCTACAAGGGAAGGGGACATTTTATGTAACAAGATATTTAGTTGTAAATAGTTTGCTCCAATGGAGCAAGGATGTACTTTCCCCTATTTTTTTCCAATTAAATCTACTGACCCACTTAAATTCTTTTAGTCCGCTCAGCAGACCCACTAAAAAATTAAAAGGAAAAATTTCATTTATATGCAAAAAAGTAAATAGTTTACCGAAAATTTAGCCAAGATTTTGTTTATTTCTTAAAATGACTATTATTACTTAAAATGACCATTTTCTTCCTTTTTCAGCAATTATTTTTTTAAAAAAAAACTTTTCTTTTGTTTTTTTGCTGCGTTTTTCTTTATTAAAATAAAACTTTTTTTCATTTTTTTTCAAACTTTTTCCGTTCAACTTTTTTTTTCTTTTTTCATGTATCAATATTGTATAAATGATGTATAAACATGTATATATAATGTACAAATAGATATGCAGTGTATATTTAATATATCGATGTTGCATAAATAGTTATGTAGTGTATATGTGATGTATCATTATTGTATAAATAATACATAAAGGTGTATCGATATTATATAAATGGTGTATAAACATGTATATATGATGTACAAATAGTTATGTAGTGTATATGTAATTTATCGATATTGTATAAATGTGTATAAACGTGTATCGATATTGTATAAATAGTTATGTAATGTATCGATATTGTATAAATGGTATACAAGAGTGTGTCAATATTGTATAAACAATATATAGACGTGTACCGATATTGTATAAATAGGTATGTAATGTATTGACATTGTCTGAATGATGTATAATCGTGTATCCATATTATATAAACAATTGTGTAATGTATCGACATCAATATTTATTTGACTATCACGCGTTCCCACCTTAATAAATAAAAAATAATAAAACAACATAAATATTTATTTTCCCCACAAAAGAAGTGAAACAATTAGAAAAGAAAAAATATTTTAAAAAAAAAAATAACAAAAAAAATTTAAACAATGATTTTGTTTATTTAATAGCACAACAAAAAAAAAAACTTAAAAGTTTTTAAAAAAAAAAATTGAAAGAAAATGGCCCAATGGCCACGGCTGCCAGTAAAGAAAATGAAATGGCAGGTTGCCATGATTGTTGTAATTCATATGGTTAAGTGGCCAATTTGGGTAAGAATCATGGCCACTTGGCCATTTTCGGTTAAAAAAAAAAAAGTGGGTTATTTTTTGTACAAATAATTTATCTCAATGGACATTTTGCATAATTTTTCCAAATAAAAATCAATAGATTCCTTGTTCATCCGATATGATTTTACTACTCAAATCATATCCAAAATCAAAACTCAACTTCTATTATTGCAATAGGGTAATAATTGTTCTAAAAATTAATAATTTTTTTATTGCACTATTATTCTTAATCAGAATATTACAAATTAAAAAAAATCTTAAAAAAAAAAAAAAAAACTGAAAACGGGCTATTGGTTACAACAATAATTTACTACCCATCTATTATGAACCAAGAAGCTTGCGAAATCTTACGAAACTAAATACTCCAGCCGTTCATTTTTACATGTCAAATTTTCACTTGGCACATCCATCAAGAAAATAATGATTGACATGGTTATTTTACCACGCTATCCTTATTAATTGATGTTTAGTATTAGGTTAAATGACTTGGAGAATAAGTAGTTAATGCTAAGGGTAAAATATGAAAAAAATAATTATTTTTTCTTGATATGTCAAAAGTGATAAGTAAAAATGAAAATTCATTTTAGAAATAAGTTACAAGTAAAAATGAATAGAGAGAGTACGAATTAATTTCTTAATTGTTTTTTCCCATAAAGATATGCATACATTAATTATACTACATACTTCCTCCATTCCAAAATAAATGAATTGTTGAGACTTTTTTTATAGTTCAAAATAATTGAATTGTTCAAAGTTCAAGAGAATTGTTTGGACTTTTTTCCATATTTACCCTTTGTTTTAATGATGTTCTTAACTACTTTACATTTTTCTAGGAGAATAGTTTGAATAATCAAAAGGGTAATAGTGGAAAATAGCCTTAAATTTATGTCCTTAACTATTTTTCTTAATAGGTGTGCATCACCTCAATAATTCATTTATTTTGAAATGGAGGGAGTATCTTTCTCAAGAGTCTAAAGACTATTACAACCCTATTAAGCTTTGTCCTAAAACTGTCACGTGACTTCTCAATAGCTTGCCACTTGGCTTCTTCTGGTGCTTCTACTTTTGCTTTTATATATATATAGATTTTTGTTTAAATTGGTTCATATTTTTTAATTGCCATAATTTATGTTCACTAGATTTTGACCTAATCCAGAAGAATGCATCGAGACTAAAAATTTCAAGTAAGAATTCGAAGCTTTGTTGTATTTAGAAAATAAAATGAAATTTAATTTTTCAATTTATGTTATTATAATTAGTTAGGAGTCGTGATAAAAGTGTTTTTTTATATTAAAAGTATGAAGGACCTTCGAAAAATGATTTGAACTTTTTACCCTTCATTAGACTTCAACTTACTCGAAAACAACTTTAGCTTCGACACGAAAAGTAATACAATATCGCCTATAGTGAATTCTCTTTTCTCGATTTTGCAATCATGGAATAGCTTCATCTTCTTATTGTACAAAGCTGAAAGTTCTAGGCACGGAGATGGAATTTATCCATCTAATTTTGCAGCTCTAGTCTCAATTTGGCTGCATCGCCCCCCTGTCCATTTTGTTGAACTTTGGTCATATGATCCATATCCATTCACTTGGTGAGCTAATCCATCCAATGTGATTTTGAAAATTGTTCTCTTTGTTAGCTTTTCTTTGTTGCTTCTTGACAAGTGGTCCAAGAGAAGATTGCCTGCCTTTACAAGTGTGATTTTTATGTTATGGTGTACCCAAGGGGTGTGATGTAGGCATTCTACCATAATGCAAGCATCAATTACTGATTTCACAACTTGAGCCTGTAATGTATAATTTACACGAAGATAACTTCACCATTTCTCCAAGACTTCCCTTCTACGCCTTTATATACAATAGAAGAACTTAGAAACTATATATTGAATTAGCCATATCATCTGAAGCATGAGCATATTCGTCTTGTTCGGGGGAGGGGGAGGGGATCACAAAGCAATGGACATGGACTCGGAAAGTGGAAACAAGAAGGATGACTAAAACCAGAGTTCACATATACCAACATTCCAAAGTCCAGAAAGAAACTGCTATATCAACAAACACGACATCCAAATTATTTAACATTTCTATATAGTGCAACTAGAGTGAAGGGTGAAAAGAAAAACGGTACAATTATACATAAGCAGCAACTAGGAATTAACTAGAGCCCACAACTTGGAACATTAGTGGTGCTCAAGCTCCTCAAAACCTCTATGGTTTTGATCTTTATTCTAATTTAACATTGAGCAAATGCTCTTCTATGCAGCAATATATCTAAAAGACCTGCTGCTCCATCCTATAATAATAATAATAATAATAATAACACTAATATTTCAAACATGAACAAGTCATGGACAACACAATAGTGCTAGCTCTTTATTGAGAGCTCTGCAGCCGTGCCCACGCCTATCATCCTTGGCACATTATTGATGATCGTGGCGTTCAAATTCCCATTAGCAACACCTGATAGATGATTTTCATAGGCAGATTTATGTACACCGATAGCAGCCCTACCGGAAGGATCAAGGTTGTTCGACCAAGAAGCATCCCACTCAATTGCTTTAGCAGTGCTGCAAGCTATACTCGGTCCTCCAGGAACAGTTAGGCTTGCTGAGTTCTGCAAATCCAACAGGTATTAGTGTTTCGATTTAAGAAATATACTCACTTTGTTCCCTATTCCATTTTGTACGACACTTTCGTTTTTAGTCTATTCCAAAAAGAACGACATCTTACTACATTTGGGAACTCTGTAACTTTAAACTTTTCACTTTACCCATTGGTGAGATGTTCGTGTATGGTATTAGTATAACAATTTTAAGGTCTCGCCTAATATTACCTGTGGGAAGAACCTCTCGAAAATCATCCTGTAATAGTATCCTTCCTTTGTAGACGGAGTGTTATGTGGAAAGATATGTGCAGCATTAAGCATCATCCTATCAGTCACCTAAGAGACACGAATCGTTTACAAGATCAGCAGACAGAAAAGTAAACAACGGAAATTGAACATAACGTTTGTAATAGTTCTGGTTTTGTTTAGGAAGCTCACATGTTGTTCAGCATGAACCTTGAGTCCATCGATCCAACTATAGCCTACGCCATCACTGAATTGTTCTTTCTGCCGGTACAGAATATGCTGCAGGGCATATAACAGGACAAACATGTTAGTTTTGATTCATTACGATTGGCAAATCAGGCACGAAAAATATGTTTTCGACCTTTGGGAGGTACGGATGCTCCTCATCATCAAACGCCTTCCTAAGAACCCACTTCTCGATCCTACCTTGATCGTGTTTAATCTGAAATGGCACAGAAACAAGTTATAAAGAGTGCATATCGAGTTATACTTCTATTCTCATCAACGATTGGAGCTTAGTTTCATACCATCTTCGATTCAGGGTCGATACTCATGGCAACATTGATAAACTCTTTATCCAGAAATGGTACCCTAGCTTCTAAGCCCCATGCTGATGTTGCCTTGTTTGCTCTTAAACAGTCATATTGGTGAAGCGCTTTTATCTGTGCGTATGAACGAAGAACAAGATCAGCATTTTTTTAAAAACTTGTCCTGTCTCAACGAGGTTCGAAACAAGAAAGCAGTATTCCAAGAATGATTTATTACCTTACGACATGTTTCCTTGTGGAATTCTTCCTTGTTCGGAGCCTTGTGGAAGTACAAGTAACCACCAAAAATTTCATCAGCGCCTTCCCCTGATATGACCATCTTCACTCCGAGTGATTTAATCTTACGCGACATAAGGAACATAGGCGTGCTTGCTCTTATTGTTGTTACATCATATGTCTCGATGTGGTAAATAACATCTTCAATAGCATCAATTCCATCCTGCAAACATGAAAAGCGTTGTTTACCAGAAGGAAAACAAAAGAGAATGCTGAGATCAAAATCAAACACTGCGATTTACAAACCTGAACAGTGAAGTGAAACTCGTGGTGAACGGTTCCTAAAAAGTCAGCAACTTCTTTTGCAGCCTTGAGATCTGGTGAGCCCTGTTCAGTCATAAAACACAGAAATTTGTTTCAATGGATTCAACTGAACCAGTACTCTAACACGAAGCATAGATATATATATGTAGCAATCGCAAGAATCTCAACAAATAATTCTCAATGGATATCTGAGAAAGTGCAACAGGCACATATGGGTTGAAACTGCCAAAAGTTTAAATTCTTGATCTGCTTCTAGACTGACTCACCTCGAGACCAACACAGAAGGAATGAAGTTGTGCTCCCCATTGCTTAGCAGCTTTAGTTCCAGCCAAGTAGCGAGCAGTGACAGAAGCAACCAAAGACGAATCAAGTCCCCCCGAGAGCAAAACACCAAAGGGGACATCAGTCATCAGCCGTTTGATAACAGCCTACAAAATAACCACCACTCATTAGAGATAATTAAGATATTTTGTACAGACAGATTTCTCGGGTGCTAAGACCCAAAGTCGAAAGGAAAACAGACTAGATCCTACGCTAGTTTCATTCTTCCAAAACCAAACAAATACCAAATAATAACAAATACTCACACTTTCGAAGGCACGCCTTAGAACTAAAGGGTCATAAGGAGTGGAAGGAATAGCCTCGGAGAACCAAGCAGGATTGTACCATCTCCTAAGCCCGCCATTCTTGCTCGAGTACAAGTGCCCGGGAGGGAAAACTTCAAAATGTTCACAATCATCATTCAAACCCTTTAGCTCAGATGATATCCACACAGAGCCTGTGACACATAATAAAAAGTATCAAAATTCCTTAATAATGAATTGGAAATTTGTAATAGCTCAGTTTTTGTTTGCTATGTTGCTCGGACTCTCCAAAAATCTTGCCACACCTGTGTCAGATCATCCAAAAATGCACTCCTTTCGACATTTTTGAATGGTCTGAGCAACATAATTAGTTTGTACTTGGAAAATTATATAGCAAATCTTACCATCAAGTCCCCAACCAATATAGAGGGGTGTAATTCCGATGGCATCACGAGCAGCAAGAAAGGTATTATCACGAGTATCCAACAATACAAAAGAGAACACTCCATCCAGCATATCCACAAAATTTTCTCCATACTCTTCATACTGATCAATACATATATTGATTATTAGACACCATATAAGTTCTTCAAATTAACAATATAGTATTTTCTAGGAACAAAGAGACATGATTCTGATTTTGAAGGATATTTTGGAAAAACCAGAACTGCTTATACGGCGAAAAGGCATAAGTTTTTGGGGTTGATCAACTTATATATTTTGGTTGAATTTGTGTTACAAACACTTTTGGTGTTTGCCAAAATACACTTAAGTAAACCAAAAATTACTTATAAGTTAGTTTAACCAGCTTATAAGCTTATCTAAATGCCCGATTTTTCTAATATAATTCACTAGGTTGATGAATAAAGTAGACTATATACTCACAAGATGAGCAATAACATCACAGTCACTTCCAGTCCAGAACTTGTGATTAGGCATAAGTTTTCGAAGTTGCTCATGATTATAAATCTCTCCATTGACCTGCAAAATTTAACACACAATAAACCATCAAGTATTCAAAATTTTCAGTCTTAAAACAGTCTAAAACTATGTTGCTTCCGGACTCTTCAAAAATATCGACAGGGGAGTGTCGGATCCTCAAAAAGTAGTTCACTTTTGAAAGATGTGACATGGGGTACGTCAACATTGTTGGAGAGTCCGGGCAAAAGGAAAACTAGAGGCACTTACAGTAACAACAATCTTTTTGTCTTCATTAAACAGAGGTTGATCACCAGAAGCAGGGTCGATAATGGCTAGACGTTGATGTGCCAAGTAAAAATCACCATATTGATATAATCCACTCCAATCTGGTCCACGATGCTTCAACCTATTGTTATTAAAATTAAATTTTATTCAATATATGTCACGTTTAAAGGTCGAATCGAGAATTTAACGTTGTCTGACGATAGTAATTGTCTATAAAGTTGTCATGTCCACAATAGTGACACAAAAATAACTTTGTTGGAGGCTTTTGCCCTATCAACATCATGAACAGTACATTGGGATGGTTGGTCCAAGAAAATTTTAATAATCAATTTAGAATTTTAGGTCCCACTTTTGGAAAAGGAAAATAATATAATGTATCCAACATAAACTTTTAATCTTGATTTTTAATTCAAATATCTAAACAATCACTGCCAAGTCGAGTTAGTTACATCAAAATAAACTCCCTATCACTTTTATTTTAATAGGAGTTTTTAATATTCATAAAGAAACTAGAACAATGCAAGAACATTAAATAAAGGGTGCAAAAACAGACAAAACATGCAACATAAAAACTCTACTATGACAGATTTTACGGGTTCAACTAAATTCATTTCTTTCCATTCAACTAATGCAAAATAAAAAGTTTGGAAGAAATAAGTTCTAAATTTTGAATTTCTTAGTTAATTTATTTTGTGTTTGATATGTAAGTAAAATATTTATCCTAAAAACATTTATATATATATATATATATATATATATATATATATATATATATATATATTATATGAAAGGTGGGATAGGTGGGAATAAAGATGACTGGTGTTGGAGGCGTGAGAACGACACAATTAATTTACTTCCACTAGACAAGAGGAACTTATTTTCCAAGACAAAAAAACTTTTTTAAAAAAATATCTGATCAACAAAATATGAAAAAATTGAAAAATATTTTCCTCTATATTGAATACTGGGAATAAAGATGACTGGTGTCGGAGGGATGAGAAGGACACAATTCATGTACTTCCACTAGAAAAGAGTAACTTGTCTTCCTACACAAAAACGTTTTTTCAAAAAATTTGATCAACAAAACATGAAAAAATTAAAAAATATCTCCCGCCACACCGAACACACCCTTTAAGTAAAAATAACGAATTCGATAGAAATCAATGATTTTGGTTAAATTCTGTATTTACATGAAGAAATTCACGTAATACATATAAATAACCTATCCAAAACGCAATTAACAAAAACAACAGTGATCAAGAAACCAACAACAATATATCCCGTATAATCCCACAAAGTAGAGTCTGAAAAAGGTAAAGTTTAAGCAGACCGTACCACTATTTCACTAAACCACATAAACAAAAACAATCATGATCAATAGCCAAGAATTCAACTTTTTCATCAAAATAAAAAATGAAAGGAGGTTAATTAATTGCCTGCGAGATAGCTCAAGAACTCGAACCCTTTTAGCCTGAGAATCATCAGAACAACCCAACAAAGCCAATATTCCACACATGATGATTAATGATCAACAACACTTAATAAAAAGTATAGTAAAATATATAGTATAACTTTAAAATTGATATAATTAAGAGACTTATTTTTTTCTCTTCTTTCTTTTTTTTTAGACAAACAAAGAGTAGTGTTGAAGATGGAAATGAGGAAGAAAGATTGCTAATTTTTGCAATAATTTGGGAGAAGATAACACGTAGTGTGTGTAATGAAACAAATGGGAATATGTGAATGAACCGAAATGGCCACGAGTATTTATAGGCGTTTTCTACTACGTCACATGCCTTTCAAGCGGCGACGTTTCCTTTGTTTTTCTTTTCATTCTTTTCTTCCGGGGAGTCTGGAGAGGGTAACGTGGATATGATCTTATCCAAATTGAAAGATATATAATTAGTGAAATTTTATAAGTGTGATTTTATCCAAATTAAAAGGTATATAATTAGTGAAACTTTATAAATGCGATTTTATTCAAATTGAAAGGTAACATAATGAGCGTAATTTTATAAGTGTCGTCTTATTCAAATAAGAAAGGTAATATAATTAGTGTAATTTTATGAATACCCTCTTATCCATTTCTTTCAAGCGGACGTTTTCTTTGCTTTTTCTTTCTTTTTTTTTTTTTCATTTTCTTACTAATTGAGTCTTGAGAGGATAATGTGTATACTGTCTTATCCAAGTAGAAAGATTTTTATAATTAGTATAATTTTATAAGTATGGTCTTAAAGAAAAAAGAAAGGTGATATGATTAGAGTAATTTTATAAGTGTGGTTTTATTCAAATTAAAAGATAATATAATTAGTGTAATTTTATTAGTGCAGTCTTATCCAAATTGAAAGGTAATATAATTAGTGTAATTTTATAAGTGTGATCTTATCCAAATTGAAAGGTAATATAATTAGTGTAATCTTATAAGTGTTGTCTTATCCATATTTTGTGAAGATAGTCGATAGAAACTCCTAACTCATTTATGTAGTGGTGGGGCTACTCCACCCTTAATCAGAGGCCTAGAGTTCGAGCCCTGAGTATGGAGAAAATCATGTTGGGAGCCCCACCTCCAGAATGGGCCTTGCAATGCGTGATCCGGATTAATCGGGGCTCCAATACAGATATCGAACACCGGGTGGAAAACTAAAAAAAAAAAAGTGAAACATAAACATAAAGATTCACTAAAATTGCACAAATAGTAGATCGGAATTTAAAAAATTGAAAATACTATAACGAGTTCAAGATTAAAAGATTTAGAAATTAAATTCATATAATTTAAAATCTCAATCAGCCTCTAATATTTATGAGTAAGTTTTCTAAATAAATAAAATTATATAATATTAAAAATAAATTCGATTAAGTTTTCTAAATAAATAAAATTATATAATATTAAAAATAAATTCGATTACTTGCTAAAAAGAAAATATGGAATAGTGTAATTTTTTTTTATGTAATTGGATTACTTATTAGGTAATTATAAATAGTTATGAGTTCCGTAGAATTTAAAATTTTTAATTTAAATTTTATATTTATATTTAAAATATTTATTTAATATATCTAAAATTATGAATTAAAATTTTTGACTCTTCTTTCGAGGAAAAAGTTATACAGTCTTGTATATAAAACTTCATTAGTCAAACGTCATTATTTCATATGTACAATAATAGTTCACAATATACTTTGATTAATAGGTTGGAATCGACCTTAGCATCTTTGAAAGTTTGAATACTCCGACTATGGTATATTCTATGATCACTTTTACATTGATATGTGGTATTATTTAAGTTTTCAAAACACTTAATATATTAATAGTCCTTAAATTTATCAATAAATTTTATTTAAATATTCAATATACGGCTTCTTTTAGTTGAGCATTCAAATGCATGATAAAATATTTATATAAGATATTTTTTATTCAGCTTTTTTTAAAAATGTTTTACATATATTCAAGTATCCATTACGTAAATACTATTAAATTAATTATTGAAAAATATATCATCTCCGTTAACTATGTGTGTTAGCCTCAGTAAACTAAGATTAGTTAAGCTATTCAAAGCTTTTTATAGGCATTACCGTCAACAAACTCCATTACCAATTACCACCACAATCAACCTCTACCAACCACTTTCATAGTCTATCATCACCACTAACCATCTCAAATTAATCTTTATCGTCAATCACTACCAACAATTATTTTTCATTGCGAGTACAACTATAATCACTAATTATCATCGCATAATTATCACCTCTAGTCACCACAAGCTATCACTGCACAACTATCATTACCATTCACTTTCACCAATCACAACCACCACCAGCCATCATCTGACAAACTATCGACGTTGTCAATGATCACCATCATCTTCAACTACAGCCATCACTGATTTTTTTAAAATCTTTCACCATGCAAACAGTGTTTTAATACACTTTATAAATGAAAAATATTTCTAATTTTATTGATATACTATGTACTTATTTAATTATCAAATTTTACATATATACCTTTAAAATTATTTTTATATATTTAAATTCAGATATTTAAATTTCAATAAAAGACAACGGCATTAAAGTTATCTTTAAACAATACTTATCATAGAAATTTATCAGAAATTACCTCTATAAGTGACTATCATGCACGTAAAAGATTTTTCAAAACTATATAAGATAAGTCAAAATATTATCTTCTTTTTTAAAAAAAAAGATAAAGGTTTTATCCAGTTTAGATTTATCCAAATCTGAGTCAGCAACAGTTGTCTACCTAATGTCTTTTAGTGGTTAGTTAAATTATTCCACTGCGTCGATTTTTTTTCTTATCATTGCAAGCACTCCACGTGTTTACATTTGGTAGCTTCATACAAGTCATTAACTCTTATTGGTTCTACTAGTTGGAGTTGAATTGTAGTGCAACTTCCTTGTAATTTTTGACAAGGATGGATGTATAATATATCTCATTGTTCAATTTTACTGGTCACTATTTTGTTTTTGAGGTCAACCTATATAAATTTTAATCAATATTTTAAAATATATATTTTTATCATATTAATATGCGAAGGATTGTAACTTATAATATTTTTATAGTTTTCGATCATCTAAAGTTTAAATTTAAAATATTAAATTATACATCTTAAAATATTAGTTAAAATTCATGCATGTTGACCTCGAGAAGCGAAAGAGTGACAAGTAAAAGTAAACAGAGGAAGTATATTGTATTCGTTTCAATTTATTTGTCTGATTTTGACATAACAAGAAAGATATGTGGAATGTATCATAATACCCTTTAATCTTATTGTCTCAAACGTATCGTATAAAAAATTAGAATTAGAGAATTGTCAAGAAAAAGGGATGTTCTTTTTGAAACAGACTAAAAATAAAGACAAAAAAATTGAAATGAAGAGAGTATTCTTTTATGAAGTATAATAAGGGACCCTGTAAATAAATGGACTGCTCAGGTCATATTAGGGAGATTACGCATTTCTTTAATTTTCATTCGTTGTGAGACTCTTTCAATATTCACCTCACATCGTGATTGGATATCTAGTGCGTGCATTTAGTGTGTGGACAATTTAATCTATAGACCCATCATTGGTAAATAATAATTGGGATGAGTCGTACTTTGATATAATGTAAAAAATGAATCTTGAGTCTAACTTATGAAGTGTAGATTATCCAAGTCATACTAGGGAGATCATTCATCCTTTTTTCATTCAATGTGGAACTCTTCAACAGCTTTCAAAACCAACAGCTTTCACACACTCTATCGACTATTATAGTATATATACATACTGTATATATATACATCACATACACGAGTATATTACCCCGTAATACAATATATTTCATATATACTCTGATGAATTATCGGTTAATTTAGCTTACGTTATTATAAATTCAACATTATATTATAACCTCGATCGTATGATTTTAATGTATTCAATATACTTAGAAAGATTCAGTTAGTTTTTAACTACTACATACATCACTATACGAAATACACATACAGATCACATGCACGAGTATATTACTCCATAATACAGCGTATTCAATACACTTTAATGAATTATCGATTATTTACCTTACATTATTATAACTCCAACAATATATTATAATTACCTCAATCGTATGATATCAATGTATTCAATATACTTGTATACATTCAATTAGCTTTTGACTACTACGTAAATAACTACACACGATAGACGCGTATACATACATTCAAACGTAAGTAAAAAATAAATATTGTTTTTATGTTATTTATTAATTTTATTTAATATATTTAATATTTCTTAATTTATTTTAACAAAAACCAACCACAAGTGGTAGATTTTTCTTAATTCATTTTACAGAAACCGACCACTTGTGATTGGTTTTTTAACATTAATTGATTTTTATTATTATTAAGAAATAAATCAACCATACGTAGTCGGTAAAATTTTAAAAAATATATTTAATATATTTTTAAAATTTATGTTTTTTATTTGTTTTATTTATATTAATTTTTTGGGAAATTAAAACCGACCACTTGTGGTCGGTTATGTATAAAATATTTTATTTATTTTTTTAATCAAAAAACCTACCACAAGTGGCAGGTTTTTATAAAATATTTTAATCTAAAACAGACCACAAGTGGTCTGTTTTTTTATAAAATATTTTTTATTTTTTTTTAAATCCCAAACCTACCACAAGTGGTCGGTTTTTGTAAAATAACTTTCACAAAAATTTAACATATTTTGTATACAAAAATAAAAAGAATTTTTAAATAATTATTTTATTTATTTTTTGTTATTACCTACCACAATTGGTCGTTTTTATTTTTCCGGATTAATTTAATTACTTTGGCTCAATTTTAAAATATAAAACCGACTACAAGTGGTCGGTTTTTGGTTTAAAATATTTTAAAAATAAATTTAATGATAAACCTACCACATGTGGTAGGTTTTTTGCGACCACAATTTGTGGTCGGTTTTCCGTGGTAGGTTTTTCTATTTTTTTTAGTAGTGGCTGTAACAGCTCATCCTCTCACAAGACGCTCACTTGAGGATTTCTTATTCTAGTTGTTTCAAGAGTCCCCGCAAATTGTGATATATGATGAAGCTATAAATAGTATATTGTATGGATTTTTTTATTTTGTTTACTTATAATAATAACAATAATGGCGAATAGATGGACCAATAGGTTGAGATGCAGAGTAGGGATATCAAATTTATTTGAATTTAATATTTCTAATGCGGAGCATAATTTTTTTCGTAAAAAATCACAAACATTATAATAAATAGTGGATATGAATCCAACTTTCTTTAAATCCACATCAAAAAATTTAGACTTTCTCTTTTGTGACTAATCAAAAAAGGAATGGGGATACACTGGTTTGATAAGTCAAGGAAAAACATCTACTGCTCTATTTTAACACCATTGATAAGTCAAGGAAAAACATCTACTGCTCTATTTTAACACCATTGATATATTAGAAATGATATCTTGGGACGGTTTTATAGCTAAACAAATTGCTTCTCTGCTCCGCGAACAAAGGACTATTGATTATAAGAGATGTTCATTCTCTTGTCCAATAGATTTTTCGAATTTTCGCGTTTATTTATGACATAAAACAAATCATAAATAACTACTTTATAGATTGAACTCATAAAATTTAGATTGTAAATCCGCTTCAACCTACGGATAAAATATCATAAGTTCAACTGAATGAATACAACTATTTCAAAAGGTATATTTAGATTATCAAAAGCACGCTCAAAGTAAAACTTATGGAAATAAATTAACTATAATGACATAAGCTTTGTGTGTGTACATCTAGTTAGATTGATATTGAAAGTTCCCCTTTATTTTACTTTGTAGACTTTTAAAAATCAATAACTACTTAAAAAAAAATATTCTCTTTAATTTCTTTTTCTTTGATGGCATAGAAACCATAAGGCATTCATTCACATAATAATACATTATCTATGCACCATAAGAGTTTTTCTGATGTGTAGAAAGATAATTCAAGAAAAATCGAAAGGGATAACTAAAGGGACTTATCATTTTCTTTATATAAACCCCTTAAGTTGTCAGAATATTTCATCTAAACGTTCGAACTAAGAGAAATTTCAATTGAACACCTCAACTTCTGCGAAAGTGTTCCAATTAGACACTTTCGATTTAAATTTTTGAAATTTTTTGCATGTGTTTTTATTCGTATTTTAAGTATTTAAATTAAACCACATAAAATGTAGTATCATTTTCTTTAATTATATGCACCCACCTAAATAAGCTATATAGTACCATGTATTTTCGACTTGAGGTCGATGCATATAGTTAAAAAAAGATGACATATTTTATGTGGTTAACTTAACTATAATATAGATGAATGGAAACACGCACAATTTTTTTTTAAAAAAATTGAATCAAAGGTGTCTAATTGAAACACTTTATTAGGAATTGAGTTGTTCAATTGAAACAAGACTTAGTTCAAGTGTCTAAATAAAATATCCTGACAAGTTTAAGGAGCTTAGTATTGACAATGTATTAAACCTAAAAGTAAGAACATAAGTTATATCAACAATAGGAAATAACGGATATTTCATAAAATTAATCAAGGTGTATATAAATTAATTCATGATTAAAGGGCTTGTTGCCTAGTGGGAGTATATGTGATACCAATAGATAACAAGAGATTTATGGATCACTCTTGTTCTATGCACTAGGCATTTATTGCTTCATTTTGATTATGTCATGTAAATAGGAATAATCATAGCGCCTTTTATATTCAAGCAAAAAACAACACAAGAGATTCTTTATTATTCACCTAAACTTTATAGTATGTGTGATTGATTTGATATACTGGTAAAATACAAATTTATTAAGCATCAATGATCCTTTCATGCACAAAAGGTCATGTCCCCTTGTAGTTGTCTCCCTCCAACCTACTCCCTACCCAAAAATTTGTCTTTGGCCACCGAAATGTTTAATTTTTTAGCGTTCATTGGTGTTCAATATTCATATTGAGGATAAAACACTCTTTAACTAACATAAGTGATTCTATACATAGCAGGATTCGAACCCAAAAGTCTAGTTAAGAATAAAGAAATATATATCATTTTATCACAACCCTTGTTGATTTTCAAAATATTTATGATCTATATTATGTATATAACCGACCTTATTTGAATAGTGTAATAAGTCGATATTATTTGTGAAAATTTAGCATACGACACTAATGATAGCTATATATGTAAATTTTTATTGACTATAGCATAGCATTCCCAAGTCTATTATTTTATATTCAAGCAAAAAACAACACAAGAGATTCTTTATTATTCACCTAAACTTTATAGTATGTGTGATTGATTTGATATACTGGTAAAATACAAATTTATTAAGCATCAATTAAGCTCATTATTAAATAATAATGATCCTTTCATGCACCAAAGGTCATGTCCCCTTGTAGTTGTCTCCCTCCAACCTACTCCCTACCCAAAAATTTGTCTTTGGCCACCGAAATGTTTAATTTTCTAGTGCTCACTGGTGTTCAATATTCATATTGAGGATAAAGCACTCTTTAACTAACATAAGTGATTCTATACATAGCAGAATTCGAATCCAAAAGTCTAGTTAAGAAGGAAGAAATACGTATCACTTTATCACAATCCTTGTTAATTTTCAAAATGTTTATGATATATATTATGTATATAACCGACCTTATTTAAATAGTGTAATAAGTCGATATTATTTGTGAAAATTTAGCATACGACACTAATGATAGCTATATATGTAAATTTTTATTGACTATAGCATAGCATTCCCAAGTCTATTACTTCCTCTCTGTGTCATATTAGATGTCCCAAATTATTTATTAATTTACAAAATCAAGACTTTGCACTTAATTCTTTTTGAAAGTGTATATAAGTTTGTAATGTTCCAAAAAAGTTTTTTAAGGGATAAATTAATAAAACTACCTTTCTTATTTATAATTTTTTAAAGGATAAAGTGAACAACTAATATAGAACAGGCAAAATATTTATTTTGATACGTCATCTCGTGTGTAATTCCAACGTGTATGCAAGTTGCCATTTCTAATTTTATTGTAGAAACAAAGTTAGTGAATTGAATTATAAAAGAACCCTTCTATAAGTGCTTGTACTTATATATGATGCCAAAAGAAAAACTTGTGTATTGCCCCATTTTGATTGTGACATGAAAATATTTATTCAAGCCAAAAAAAAAAAAAAGAGAGAGAGATCTTTATTATTCACATAAACTTTATACGTGTCTGATTTTGGTTTACTCCTAAAATATAAATTCACTTTCATGAACAAAAGGTTATGTTCTTCGTAGTTGTATCTAAACCTCTCGAGCGGCCGGATCGGACCTGGTCCGACCCAATTAAAATTCAGATAGAAACATTCCATCGATAGCCGAGAGGAGGGGCTAGGTTGGCCAGGGTCGTCCTAGAGCCACCCCGGTCAGCTTGTCTCGGCTCAATGGTACAACTTGTATCCCTTAATACGCATTTCAATCCCTCCCCTAAATTTGTCTTTGGCTTTCGAAACGTTTAACATTATTATATTGATAGTTATGAAAGTTTGACTACAATCGACACTGTTTAAAAATATATAATGTAAATTCAATACCAACTTGAAATTATAAGTGAAAACTTCATAATATTTATAGGCTCTGATCGATAAAACTTCAAACAACAAGAATTGTGATAATAAGTTAACATTAGTACTTGCGAAAATTTCACATAAATGATACGTCACTAAATATGTATATACGTAAAATTCAGCATTCCCCAAGTCTATTATTGCATTTCATGTGTCATCTCACGTGTACTTTACTCCGAAGTTGTGCTAATAAGTCGACATTGCTTGTGAAAATTTTATGTACGCTACCGATGATAGACATTTATGTAAAGGTTTATTGACTTTCGGAGTCTATTATTGTCTTTCATACGTCAAGTGTAATTTACTCTAAAGTATTAAGCAGATTTATGCAAGTTGCCATATTAAATTCTTGTGGAAACTAGGTCAGTGAGTTGAATTATAAAATGATGATATCATTCATATTATAAAATGCTTCACCGAAATTCATATTATAAAAGACTCGGTCTATTATTGCATTTTATATGTCATCTCTTGTGTACTCCCTCCGTTTAAAAAAGAATGACCTAATTTGACTTGACACGTAGTTTAAAAAAATAAAGAAGACTTTTGAATTTTGTGGTCCTAAATTAAAATTATGTCAAATGTACCAAAATATCCTTTGATCTTGTGGTCTTAAACATGTCACATAAAAAGTTGAAATTAAAGTATTGCCAAAAAAAGAAGAGGTCATTCTTTTCAAAACAGATTAAAAAGGAAAGTAGGTCATTCTTTTTAAAACACAGGAAGTAATTTACGCTGAAGTTGTGATAATAAGTCGATATTACTTGTGAAACTTTCACGTACGCTACTAATGATAGACATTTATATAAATGTTTATCGACTAACGGTGTCTATTATTGCCTTTCATACGTCATTTCATGTCTAATTTACTCTAAAGTATTAAGCAGATTTATGCATGTTGTCATATTAAATTCTTGTGGAAACTAGGTTAGTGAGTTGAATTATTAAAAAGTGATATCATGCATATTATAAAGTGCTTCACCTAATAGCGACATGTTCCCTTTCTGCCCGTAACTCAAACAAGTTCTAAAACTTCAATAAGTAGGCTTTTGGCTATAGGATTCGAGATTTAAATTTGAATTTTTGAATTAATATTAGCATTTGATTATAAAATGTGAACACAATTTTAACTTCAATTTCAAATAATGATTTGAAATCTTAAATTCTCCAAAAAAAAATTTAAAAAAAAAAGTTGTGATTCAACTTTTTTTAAAAAAAATGTAAAAGTTAATTATAAATGAGATAAGGCACAAGTACTCCCCCCCTTTCCCTCCAAACTATATCCGAAGTTGCTATGGCACACCTAAATTTCACAGGGGTCCTATTACCAGCCTAAACTCATTTTTTATGTATTTTTGTGCTCCTTTTGTGATGACATGGCTGTCAAGTCAGCACAAAAGGAACACGCCATGTCAGCACAAAAGGAGCACAAAAATATTCTGTTACTTCACAGCGACGTCAGCAAAAAGGAGCATAAAAATACAGAAAAATTGAGTTTTGGAGGTAATAGGACCCCCGTAAAGTTTAGGTGTGTCATAGCAACTTCGGTTATAGTTTGTGTAACACCCCGTACTTTTTAACCTTACTTGATACCTTGGGATCATATCTACATAGGTATTGAGATGCCATGAATATGTGTTTTATAGTGTCATTGGTGAAACATTTGATATCGGACTTAACATGTGCTATTAGACCTTCGTAGGAGGTGTTTTGTGATTTCGTGATGCATTTGGGTGATGCCCCGTACATATTCTAACCTCATTTGGTGACTTTAAGTCATGTCTACTTGATGGTTAAGATCACCAAGTAAGTATTTTGTAGTGTTTTGATAAGGGATTGGACGATATGCAAACATTGGATAAGTGGCCGAAAAATTCAGCAAAGTGCTGAAACTTGCGCCACTACCCTGTTTCAGGGGTGTGGCGCAAGCCACCTGCATGCAGGAAATTCAGAGAAGGCTGAGATCTTGCGCCACAGCCTGCTTTGCAGCTAGTAGCGCAAGGCACAAACAATGTGCCCTTCCGGACTCGTTTTGTAACGCAATTCGACGACGCTTCTTGGATGGTTTCTTTTGGTTCCTTGGAGTTATTTGAGCATTGTTAAAGCTTCAAACACTTCAATACACTCCTACATACTCCTACATGATCAAATCATGAAATGTGAATAGTGATCTAAAATGTCCAATGAAGCCAAGGGCGACTAGAATTCATATTTTTGCGATCGAAACGACGAATGAGAATCTTTTAAGAGAATATTGTCGTGACATTATGAAATTATGTAAACATGAGATATATGTTGAATACTACATGAAATGTGATGGATTACATGGATATGTGTTATTGGGCCCAAAGTTAGGCCCAAAATGGGATTAAAAGACTTGGCCCAAAGAGGAAATAACCCATTCTTCCAAGAATGGACTAAGTAAACATATCATTTAGTGCCAAGTGTGGCTAAGCTTGACTTGGGATCTATATAAAGGCCCCAAGATCAGATTTTTATCATCAAAAACCTCTGATGCCTTTATGATATTTTCTCAACATTTCTCATTTCCAAACCCTAAAGCAAAATAATTCCTTTGGACTCTTTGGACAAGATCATCCTATTCCAAGCCTTGGTAAGTATCTATTCACATGAATTAACATATTATATGCATGGGAGATTATGTATATTATGATAGTTGTATTGGCAAGGTGGTGAATAGTGTATTTTTGCCTTTGGTGAAAGATGTGCTATCTTGGTGATTTGAACTTGAATTAGGACTTGTGCTTTTGATGAAAAAGCATGGTATGAACAAAATATGAACATGTGTGGTGTTATTTTTGACATTAAACTTGTTCTTGTCTATAAGTGGAAATTGTGGGATTTTGGCCGATATGTGTTATGAGTTGTATTAAGGTCATTTGATGGGTTATTTGTGATGTGTTATGGATAAGAAAGTGTAAAGGAGAAGTGTTGTGGTGACATGTATCAATTATCACGTATTGGTCAATGTTGGGAATATTATGGAATTTTTGGAATAATAGTATGATCAATGGTTTTGTCAAGGGGAAATGACATGTTTAAAGGCAAACATGTAACTCATTGACATTGTATGCATTTGTAAAGTAATTGGTGGTTAATGTGAATTTCGTTATGTATTTATGTTGTAGAGTGACACATAAAGAAGGAGCGGGACTATTGTATGCACCTCTAGGATTATAGATTCGTATTGCGAATTCAAGGTATGTAAGGTTACTTTGTCCGTATCTTTCTGCGACAAATACTATCCATATTGACATGTCACTAGTCCTATCCCGAAATGTGCTAAGGTATCCGATATCCGCTTATCAATAGCCATTGTCATATATTCTCTACTCATGGATCATTTGTGAATCTCGTGTCTCATCTTCATGGTTAATGTTCCAAAATCTCAAATCCAATGTTCCAATAGTGGTTATGCTCATGTATCTTGTTCATTGATTACTATCCAATGGTTCCAATGGTATCATGGTGCTAGTAATGTTATATTTCTCATGATGTTTATTCACATGTCTTTCGCTCACTCATTGGTTAATGATCCAAAGCTTCCAACAATGTTATGTTCCAAAGTTCAAAGTGATGTTATGACTATCCAAGTATCAATCTCAAAGTAAAGAACAAAGTAATGCAAATGTGGTCAATGATCAAGTATGGGTGGCAGGTCTGAGGGGCATAAGCCTAGCTCGACTCGATCCCGATGTATTGATTTATGGGTGGCAGGTCTGAGGGGCATAAGCCTAGCTCGACTCGATCCCAACATGACGATAAGTCATGGAAAGACCCACTGATCAGTAGGGGCCCGGGTACATTGTGACACATGCATTGAGATAAAGAAAGTAATGAAAGTAATCCACATGGTTTCCAAAATGCAACATAGTGACTTACTCACATTGATTAGTCATTTGTATTTGATTTCATTGAAATATTCATGTAATGTACAGTTTCATCGGAGCCTTGCATACTCAGTACTTATTTCGTACTGACCCCTCTTGGGGAATTTACCTTACTTGCTGCAGGCGCAGGTACTAGTAGGCCTCCACAGTAGGTTGCCAGTCGTTGCAGATCATTAGTGAGCTCCAGCTAATTCGGGGCTTCTCCGAGTCAGAGTGTATATATGTTTTGGTGTTGTACATGTTGTATAAAGCGGGGACTTGTCCCGACTTTTAGTTCATTTTGGTCAATGCTTTGTTAGAGGCTTTTGTAGACAGGTGTGGGTGTATAAATGTCAAAGGGATATGTCGTACTTGACTCGGTGGCCTCAACGGCCCAGTTTCGCATATGTATAAATATATCATGTTCCATGAATTCCATTGTTGGTCTCTATAGCTGTTATGTGCTTATGGGTTTCTTATGGCATGCATATGATTGAACATAGGCAAAGGTTGGTTCTCTCGGACCTTATCGGCTACGGGTGCCAATCATGTCTCAATTGGATTCGGGGCGTGACAGTTGGAGGGGGGGGGGGTTACTTGTGCCTTTTTGATATTTTGTAAAAAAAAAAAAAAAAAAAAAAATCCATCATTTAAGTTTTGTGAAAAAGACACATGCTTGACATCAATAGATTGTTCGTGCCATGTGAAAGGATTATACTAAAGGATATTTGATTACTAATATTTTTTTATTTTTGGATCAGTGAATCTTTGTAAAATTATATGTATCTGAAAGTTTGTAATGTCATGTAATCATAAGTATTTATTAAAAGGAACATATAGAAGCAACGTCTTAGGATATTTTAATACCTTATTTATGAACTATGATTTGCTTATTTGGTAAGATTGTATGAGTTGGAGAAGTTTTGATATTTTTTTCAAATTGTGAAATTTTCATATTTACAAGAAAAAATACAACTTAAGAAATCCAAATTGCATAACCAAATCAAATTTCAACTTCAAATTAATATAATTTCGAATCACTAATTCAAATCATGTCCAAACAAGCCATAAGAGGTTATTTTCGATGGGGCTAACAATATATACACTTTTTATGGGTAAATTACACAAATCCCCAAACATTAGGGTCATTAATACGTAAAATCCTATACTATTTAAAAAATTACAAAAAATTTCAGAAATTGAAAATTGCTCTTGATACATATCTAACGCAGGCAACTCCACCATTGTCGCCCAAAATCACGGGATTTTATCTTTCAAAATCTCCTCCCCAAAAATTTCGGTGAACTCTCTCCCACAACCGTGTTTTCATTACATTAATTTGTCATCAACATCAAACAACTGCCCACATCGATGAAGTTGAGATCTATTCGATTTCAATTTTTTTTTAAAGATTAGTTTATTGTTCAAGTTAACTTTAGTATCATTCAAAAGTTATAAACACAAGTTGTTGTCGTTTTTCCACCTTTAATGGCTTCACCACTCATTCAAATTGGGCATTACTCAATTAGAAATCAATGTTTGTTCTTCGATGGATGAAGTAGTTGGGTCTGATTGATCGTTTAATGGAGAAAATAAAATGGGTGTATTAATGATGTTGCCGGGTGAAGTTGATGGTTATTTTTCACCTTTTTTTTAAAATGGAGGATGAATATGTGATAAGAATAAAAGACAAGGGAATGGAAACAAGAAAAAGGATATGTGAATTAATACTTAAGCTATTGAAATTATGGGAAATAAGGGGATAAAACCCTCACCTACCAATTGATTTCAACAACTAAAAAATCAACCCTACTTAAGAAATCAAAGGAAACCAAAATAACCACAAATGGATGACTAACTAAGCAAGAAGAAGTTCAACCAACAATTCTGTAACGACCCGCCTAGTCGTTTTATGAATTTTACTTGTCTTTCCCATCTTAGTTATTTCTGTGGTTAGTGTACATGATTTACGACTTGCGGGAATGGGTTGTACTGATTGTTGAGATGTTCGGAAGTGATTTAAGTCATTAGTTGGGTTGTTAAGTTTTAAAAAAGTTAAGCTCGATCACGATCAACCTCCGATCAAGACGACCTCAAATTGATGTTTTAATGCTTCCAATAGGTCTGGAACATGTCTTTTTGGTAAATTTACATATTTGATTTGTTTTATGGGGTTCCGAACAAATTTCGAGGATTTATTAGAAGTTTTGGGTATTTTAGATAATTAGTTAATTAGAGATTTAATGGGTCAAAACCATAATTTATTTACTTATGTAGCCAAAACAAGAATAGACTTAAGTGGGAAGGATTTCAAATTTTTATTATTAATTATTAATATTAATAATAATCATAACATCAGAAGTTTGGGGCAAGAGGGGTATGACAATTAGCAGTTCTTTTCTTCTCATCTGCGATTTCAAAAAGGGTCTCTCGGCTAATCTTCAGGTTGGTGTACGAGTTTTTGTTTCTATGAATTTTTCCCATTGTTATGATGTCATATCTATAATAAATGGGCAATGCATAAAGGCTACACAGTGAATTAATTACGAGGGAATTAGCTGCCAATTGTGCCCTTGTGGTTTTAAAATTTGGTTTGGTTGATGGGTAATCATGGCTTAATGATGGTAAGAGGCATACATGGGTATTATATTGTGTCATCCGTGGTAGTAGTGATAGTGTGAGTGGAAGTGAAGATGAGTTAAAACTAGGACAGTAGTGCGTGAATTGTTGTAGTATTTTCTTTAGAATTAGGTGTTAAATGATATAGTAATCTTGGCCTTCTCCAGTGTTAGTGTAACGATTGCTAACCATTAGTTCATGATGGGATAGTAGTGATAGTGTGAGTGAAAGTTTCTAAATTGTAGGATTTGTTAGTCCCAGCAGTTTCGGTCATTGAGGTTAGATTAGGCTTTTGGAAAAAATTTCATGCGATTGCCACTAATTACAATTTTTTTAATAGAAAACTTTGGCTTTGGGTCTAAGTTTTCTAGAGTAAGAATTTATAAAATGGGTGTTATTAGATTCGTATTCTTATGGGAATTATGAATTTGAATAGATTGGGCTCGCTCAGAGATGAAGCTTCCATCTGGTTTTTTTGATTTCGGGTTTACTTCACGGGTCTTCTTTTAAGGCAAGTTGAGACTTTCTTAGACTCTTTTTTGAAGTGCTTATATGTTAGATATGTGTAATGGGAGTAATGGGGAATGGGGGTCTCGTATAGATGAAGTGACGAGCATCTATGCGGATACCCGTATTTTTTTTAGGGGTTAAAATCAGTTAATTGTCTGTTTTGAATGGTTTTTCCCTATTTGCTAGCATGATTGAGCTAATTTGCTATTGTAAATAAATTGTTGAAAATGCTAGCTAATGAGAATACTCCCGCTTGATAAGTTGATTGATTTTGGAAATTGATATCTATCTGGCATAAGACATGAAATGCTTTGCTTAATTTTATTGTTGATTTAGGATCGGAGTTTCACGCCTGCACATTATGCATTGCATTTCATATGGGTTCGGAGTGCACGCCTGCACATTCTGATCTATTACTGGGGTCGGAGTGCACGCCTGCATAATATATTTATTGGGATTGGAGTGCACGATTGCACAATATATTTATTGGGATCGGAGTGCACGCTTGCACAATATATTTATTGGGATCGGAGTGCATGCCTGCACAGTACATGGACCTTGTGAGTCCCCCATGGGTCCTGACCTCGAAGCCATTGCTCAGTAGGTGTGTACACAGTATATGCATTGCAGTGCATTACATTCATCTCTAGTTCATATTGAGTAATGTGTATTTGTTAACTTTGTACTATTTGTTGAGCACTTGAATATCTGTTACTTGATTTCACTGTATTAATGATTTCTTGGGCTGTGTTATGATATCCTTATGACTATTAGATTTGATTGTTCTGTTGGATTAGGGTGGCTTTCCGAGTGCATGTTGTATGGTTATTTTAGAGGTTGACGTGGTGTCACTCGTCACCATTTTGAATTAGGTTCGGTCAACGATGCTTGCTGAGTACACGTGGTTCCGTACTCACCCTTGCTTTTTCTGCACCCTACGTGCAGATACTGATCCGACGACCTCTGGGCATTGATTCCTGTGTTTTCTTCTGTGTTAGCATCTTTGGAGATTCGAGGTAGCTGCTATTGATTTCAGAGACTGCTGAAATCTCCTCCACCCTTATCTTTATGCATTTCCGTATTTTGAGATATTCAGACTTTCTTTGATTTCTGTATTTAGAGGCTTGTATTAGTGACTACCAGATCTGGGATTATCAATGTTTTGACTATATTAGTTCATTAATCTATTTGGAGACTATTCGGGTTTTATTTTGTTCGTATTCACTTCCGCTTCTATACTTTTGAGTTTATTGTGTTTGGGTTGGGGTTTTAGGCTTACTTGTCCTAGTGGGAGTAACAGGTGCCATCACGATCCTGGTTTTTGGGTCGTGCCAAATTCCAAGATTCCACTACTAATTACTCACTAATTTCCTTAAGGGTCTGTTTGGAAAGCCACCAGGTAATTGGAATTGGTGTAATTACAAGGATAGTAATTACCAGTCTAGTAATTACACCAACGTGTTTGTTTGTCACAATGTAATTACAAGTGTATTGTTTGGTCACACAAGTGCAATTGCATGGTTATATTAAATTTCTAAAATAAAAGTTAATTATCAAAAACAAAAAAGTTATATTAGACAAATAAAGGCCTTTATAAATGATACTAAATTAAATATTTAGGATATATATATATATATATATATATATATATTATCTTTTAAAAATAAATTAATTAACAAACATATGTTCTTAACTAATATTATAAAAAAAATAATTTATATTTTTCAAATTAGTATATTTTATTTAAATTAATCATAAAAGCTAAAAGTCAATACTAGTAAAATAAATAAATTGAAACTGAAAACATAACATAAGTTCAAAATTCAAAACAAAAAAATTAACATAATATTCTTATGTCAAATTTCAACATTACGTATATAAATATGATTCAAAAGAAAATGAAAACGTAAGTCTATAACCTTATTCAACAATGAATTCTACTTTAATTAAAAAAAAAATAGAATACTAACAAAATTATGCTAAATGAAAAAAATAAACATAAAAGATATATAAAAAAAATAGATAATACGAACAATTGCATAGAATCGCAAGAAGTAAAGAAGTAAAGGTTGAAAAATGAGAAGGAACTGAAATACAAATAATATAATATAAAAATATATCTTTTAAAAAATGATAGACTAATAAAAATAAAAAAGAATTTAAAATAATAGAAATAAAAACTAAATCAAAACAAAAAAAATAAAAATAGAAATAAAAGGAAGAAATTTAAAAAATAATCAGCTTGTAATTACACTATGTAATTACCAGCAATTCACAACTCCCCCCTGTGAATTGGAGAATGTAATTACCCTCTGCCAATTACACTCAATTACCTGTTGACCAAGTAATTACCTGGTCAACCAAATATGTCAAACTGTGTAATTACAACTAATTATATCAAATCTAATTTCCATGGTGACTTTCCAAATAGGCCCTAAGGAAATTCACTAAGAAGAAACTACAAATTTAAGAGTTCAATATCCAACATAATTTAAGTATTGCAAAATGAAAAGACCTTTATTTATACCAACAAAATAAAGAAGACATTGACTTTTTACAATATTGCCCTTAATAAGATAAGGGTCTTGTTTGGTTTCCTTCTTTGTGAATTCTTTAATTTAAGAGGTAACCGCTTGCACAAATGGCCTATTTTCTTCCTTCTCTTCACCCTTATGAATCTTCCACACATGTAAGTTTTCCGTTGACATTCTTCAAGCTTCTCCGAAGCTCCCTTTTGCATGAGCATCATTTGTAGACCTTGGAGTTCCCTTGCTTAACTCCGTGTGAAAGGTCTTGAGAGACGTGGGTCATCCATGCTAGTATCACTATGGTGGCTGATTTTGTATGTTTTAAAGGTGGTGCAACGGTGGAAGTGAAGCAGCGATGGGACATATGTGATGTTTTCGGTGACTCGAGTTCACCGAAGATGGAGTTCATGATGGAAAGATGGTGGAGAGTGGAGGAGTTGTTGGCGTATTTGGCTGCTTTTCAATGGAGGTTGAGAGAGTTAATGGGTAGTGGTGTTAATGAAGATTTTGTAAAATGGAAGTGTGAAGATGGAGAAGAAGATCAATTCATTAAAATAAATTTCATGATACATACAAATGTATCACTATACATATGTATCATAGTAAAAAAAATGTATTTTTTTTGTTCATGGTACATATGAATGTACTTGCATACCATGTATCATAGTCTACTAATTCATATGTAATATGAGTGTTTGTTCATGAACCATGCGAATGTATCTTTGTGCATATGTATCATAGAAAAAAAGAATGTAATTTTTTGTTCATGATACATATGAATGCATCTACATGCTCATGTAACAAATTTATCAATTTTTTATGTATCTAGTAGGTTAGCAAGTGTTTCTGATACATATAAATATTTATACACGCAACTGTATTGTTCTTAATATCAAAGTCCATCAATTTTTATGTATCAAAATTATTTTATCAAAATGAATTAATGTATCAATCACAAGTACCAAGTATACATGAATCAAGCATGTATCAGATAAACGTATTTGATACATATCAAGAACTTGTGTTTCTTTCCAATAATTTAAGGATGATACATATGTTTGAAGTCTAATATATGAGATACATGTATCATACATATGTATTAGATAAAATCAGTGCTACGTATGTATCAAAGATTCTCCCCCATGATTTACTCCCCAAATTGTATATTGCAAATGATAAGATCTGATGAAAAGTTTTTAATTTGAATTTTTCTTCTGTTTTAGATATATCAGAGATTCTCTTCCATGATCTATTCCCCTAAATAAATGTAATTCTGTTACTTCCTTATTTAACTAACCGATTAGTTTAAAATTTATCACAGACGATATATATCAAGGTATGTATCACAAAACAAGATTCATGAAATTTTATGTAATTGGGCAAAATTATGGTAAAAATGTTATTAGCTCCTTAACTTATGAGATTTGTATAAGTTACCCTTTTGATACTATGAGGCACATGCGGATATGGTGTGTTGAGTATGTTTCATTCAAACTCAGTAACTTTGAATCAAACGTTGTTAAATTTCATTAAATAGAAACAATTCGTACTAATAGCTTTCTAACCTAGTAAATCGAATGGGATGTTATAGAATAATAAATCTAACCCATAATGTTCAAACCTGATATGTATATAATAAAATATAGAGCAATAACTTGGTATAACTACCCCAAAGATTGTGATAGAGTAATAAGTACTCATTCATCTTTAATCAAAAGTTTTAGCTTCGAGCCCTGAACATGCTGGTGTTTTTGTCTTTGATTGGACTCTTTACCTCCAATGTGGGACTTTCTGACGTGAATCCAAATTAATTGAGTCGTAAAACGGATATCAAACAATGAGTGAGAACAAAAAATTAGAACTATAACTTATCAAAATGCAATAATAGCGTAAAAATTAATTATAAAATTAACTTTGTTTGCGTGTATAGACTGAACTTTTTAAAAAAGCAATGATAGGAAGAAAACAGAAAAGAAAAATACGGTATGATTCTGAGATGTGCTATGCAATGGTTTAGAGAGATTAATTAATTAATTTTTTTGAAATATACTACTCCCTCCCTCCGTCCACTTTTACTTTTTCATTGTATTAACAATAGATATTTATTTTTACTTGTCAGAAGTAATTCTATCCTTATGATTAAGTATTATTTATTTTTCAATATTTTAGATGATTTTTAATAATTGGAAATGATGTGTAATAAAATTATCAAATTTATAAGGAATGTGTTAAATTTAACATGGACAGATAAATGTGGACGGAGGGAATAATTGGTTCTTGCATAAATTTTTGTTGTAAAATATTGAAGCCATGGAATTTTTTTAGCTTGAGGTGTGTTTCTGTCACTGTCCTTAAAGATATTTCACCGGTTAAGATGTATCCCCAGGATTCAGCAAGTTTTTTTAGTATTAAACTAGGAGTCAGAAATTAACAAAGATTTAACTTAAAGAAACCCAACAACTCAAAAAAAGAAGAAAACTTTTCTGTTTTATACTTTCTTGTTCTTTTTCTCCTCTATTCGTTCCACCCCAAAATATACCATATATAGAGCTATATAAAGCAAAATACAGTGAGCTTCAAATCCCTAACATTCATATTTAAAATGGTAATTTACTTGCCATTAAAGAGTCATCAAAACAATTGACCAAATATACTAAATTACTAATTACTTCCTCCGTCCTATTTTAGTTGGTTATCTTACTAAAAATAAATGTCTCGATTAATTGATCACTTACTAAATCAAGATAGAATTAATTAATTTTTTCTTATTTTACCCTTATAATTAATTACAATTCAAATGTTCATTTTTATTCCCAATGGATATCATTAATATGGGTAAAGGGTAAAATAGTAAAACCATCACTCTATTTATGATTTTTTAATCATCATATAAAATGAAATATGTCCAACTAAAATTGGACGGAGAGAGTAGCTACAGTAGCTATCAATCACCTTCAGGACTTTGGATGGAATGATGAATAATTGAGCCCAATAAGATTGAATCCCAAACAAAACTGATTGAGCTAACTAAACTCTACCAGCATATGATAATTTTCTGGCTGTCCAAGTTATTAATACTCTTTATTTTAAGCAAAAGTAATTTTCCCTCAAAAAAGTAATTTTCTCTAATTTATCTAGAAGTTTCTAATCCTGAACTTCTTTTTATTTTTTATGTCTCTCCTGGAACACCAAAACAAGTATTTAAAAAAAAATTAAAAAAATTAAACACATGAGTTCCACACGGCCACGAGTTCTTTTATCACTGATATGATGAATGAACTAATTAAAAGAAGAAAGAATACGTGTTAAAATTTGAATTTGAATTCCAAATAGAAAGTTCTTGTTTAGTTATTCTTGAATATCCTAGTGATTTTCTTATTTTGCGTGCAACAAATTTTAAGGTAGTGGAAATTGACATAATGAAACATAGATTTTATTGATAAATATTTGTGAGTATAGCTTTATTTATCCCTTAAATTGATTCTTCTCTCCTAAATATTCTTTATAATATGAGAATCGTTAGTAACGTCTTTTAAAGCATAAGATGATATGAATTTTCTTGTGACATATTTGTTCACCAAAAATATCGGACATCGTTTTGCTTTGAGAAAGATAATATTTAATGACTTGATCATTTGTAAATACTCAGAGTTTTATAAGATATTTGAGATGTTATCTTTAAAAAAATAAAATTATCCCTTTTTATAAGCGTGACATAGAATATATGATAAAATAGCCTCCAAAACTCCTACCAGGCCTTAAAATTTAAAGATGTATTAAACTTGTCTTGATCTTGTAGACTATTTCAAATCCCATAAAAATTTCAATGTCTACGCATAATTATAATTTAAGGGATCATTTGGTACATCAGATAAAGAAAATAATCTCGGGATAAAGTTTAGGATTAACTTTATTCCATTTAGCTAGGTACAAGATATAATTAATATCAGGAGGTCACGGGTTCAAGCCTTGGAGTAATTGGTAAAGTTGCTGTCATGTGACCAGGAGGTCACGGATTCAAGCCTTGAAAACAGACTCTGGCAGAAATGCAAGGTAAGGCTGCGTACAATATACCCTTGTGGTGGAGCCCTTCCACAAACACCGCACATAGCGATAGCTTTAGTGCATCAGACTACCTTTTTTTTTATATATAATTAATATCAAAATTATTTTATTCCACTATTTGTACTAAAATGATGAAATTGCTATCTCATATAAAAGTGGAATAAAATAATCTTATGAAATATTCCTACCTATCTCATCGTACCAAACAGCCCCTTGATGTAAGACTTGACTAGTTTGGAGATAAGTTCAGACTTCAGAGCATGGCCCATGGGCATGACATGAGATGCCTAAAAGAACTGGCGATCATTTTGAGTCAAAGTAGCAATAAAGTGACCAAAATAAGCCATGGATTTAATTAGTAATCAAAATAGGCTACACGGAATTATTTGTTCCATTTTATCATATTTTGTTAACGGCTCCGTTAACTATCAGGAACAGTGAATAATTCAAAAAAACGGAGTAAAAAGTTCCGAGTTATAAAACGGAACTAAAAGTTCCGGGTTTTGAATTAATTTATTCTTAACCCGGAACTATTTGTTCCGTGTTATTTTTTTAAAAAAAAAAAAAAAAAACTAAAACAGAATTTTTTATTCTGATTTGTGAATGAATTTTTTTTAAAAAAAAAAAATACGGAACACGGAACAATTTATTCCGGGTTAAGAATAAAAACTTTGGACCACGGAACAAAATGTTCCGTTTTAGGTATTTAACTTTACCATCATTCAGTAGGTGATAGTTCAGAAAGTATTTGAATACAAATAATTGGGAAGAGAGATTAATTACACACCAACCATTGCAATAAGAATGACATAAACCAAGAACAATGTTGTAAAGCAAACTCTAGCCATCTCTTAATCAGATATAACACAAGTTTTGATGATAATATTTTTTTAAACTTAAATCAAGTTTTACTTTTGGAGATGTTTATATACACATTTGTAGGGAAAACAAAATTTGTTTTATGTGGAATTTAAGTTGGAAAGACGTTTATAACATTGCCCTTTTTGGTTTTGGTTTTGGTTAGTTAGTGTGTTATATGTAATCTATAACAACCTAAAACGGAACATTTCAATTTCCACAGAAACCCCATTGAAATGGAAAATGGGGTTTCTGTGGAGTGGATTGGAATGATGGTAAAGTTAAATACTTAAAACGGAACATTTTGTTCTATGATTCAAAGTTTTTATTCTTAATCCGGAACAAATTGTTCCGTGTTCCGTATTTAAAAAAAAAAAATCATTCACAAACCGGAATAAAAAATTCCGCTTTAGGTATTTTATTTTTTTTTTAAAAAAAATAACACAGAACAAATAGTTCCGAGTTAAGAATAAATTAATTCAAAACCCGAAACTTTTAGTTCCGTTTTATAACTCGGAACTTTTTACTCCGTTTTTTCGAATTATTCACTGTTCCTGTCAATTAACGGAGCCGTTAACAAAATATGATAAAACGGAACAAATAATTCTGGGTAGCTTATTTTGGTTACTAATTAAATTCGTGGCTTATTTTGGTCACTTTATTGCTACTTTGGCTCAAAATGGTCGCCAGTTCTGCCTAAAATGTGGAAGGAATTCCGCGTGAAACAATGCATGCACTAACCCCGCAATATTGCACGACCAAACCATCGCACCAAAGGCAAATTCAGGTTGTAAACAGGGCGGCTCAAGTACATTTTTGGTCTAAGAGCAAAAATCAAATGGAGGTCTTAAATTTTTAAGAAAAGTTAATTTTTTTTTATAGTCTACTCCTTAAATTTCTTAAGATGCAAAAGTTGTTAATTATTTTTATATAATTAATTTCTTCTAATAATTTTTTAATATTATAACCAATGCATTGAATCTATCTTGAGACATAGTACTCTACATATATAAACTTCTTCGAATAATTTTTTCCTTTTATGTAAATGTTTACTTTTCTTACAAATAATATTTAATGTTTTTATATAAAAAATCTGTAATCTATTATTGTTAAAAAAAAATGAGGTCCCTCAAATTTGAGGGTCTAAGGCGTTTGTCTTTTTTTATAAGGGATAGAGTCGGCCCTGGTTGTGAAGTCTATGAATTCAATTTTAAGATTATTTACATTGAACGTATTATATTTATATTTTTAAAGTTATAGACTCGTATCTACTATTTATTATAATCTTAATAATTTTTTACACATAAATTTATATTTTGTGTTAGAAATTATGAGTTGAATTGAACCCGTAACTATAATGCTACATACGCTTCTGCATCGCATGAGAAAGGAACTAAAACTCCAGGAGGCCGCACGATGCGCGAGCAAAGCATAGGATTTGCCCACGCGATGGATGCGCACAAACAGCTCCCAGATAAACTAGTGAAATAAACACTAGTTAATAAATGTTGAATTTAAAGTTGGAAGTCATTGTTGGAATCCCACATTCGAGGGATAAGGGATTCTTGATCTTCTTATATGATCGTTGGTATTTTTCCTTCATAACTAACTGACTTTAAGAATTGAGTTAAGTTTGAGATAAGACTTCTTAATCCTAATTTGTTAGTGGAGAACTTGAATAGTCGATTGGAGCTAAGTTGAGACAAACTCTCCTTAAAGAGAAACTTTAACAATAAAATGCATATTATATAGTACTATTTGATAAATTGCTCAAGTATAAAGCTTTAACAAAAAATATTTTCTATTAGAAATTTCTTTATTCTACGGATTGAAATCGAAAATATTTAATTTAATATTATTTATTTCACCATGTCCTTTGATAAAAGAAAAACCATATAATGAATATGTCACATGATGTGTCCTCGTCGATCTACATTAATCACACGACTTTATCCAGTCTATATCTTGTCGATATATCTTTGTTGTTCAGAAAGATAAAACAATAAATAAGACAAAAAAATGTCCTATGTGAACAAGGAAACTCACCACTAATAATAATTGATAGAAAGAGTTCAGAATAGTTGTCTCATTGTAATGATCGTTCAAGTCATTTTCTAATTTTTCGTGCGTTTCTTGCATTGTGAACTTTCCGATAGTTACTATTCGTTATTTATAGCATGTTGGGAAAGATGGTTTGGTTTCCTAGCAGGTTGTTTTAGTATTTTATCAATATCAAGCGTATTCTAAAATGTTTGATTTAAATTAGAATTTAGTAAAGTTATATTTTTATTTTTATTGCCTTTCTAAAATGTTTTTGATATTTATAAAAATTCTTTAATTATGATATATTTATATTATTTTATAATAATTTTATAATTTATTATTATTTTAAATGGAGATAGCGAATCTAGTTATGTTGAAAAATTATTATTATATGATAGAGTCTTTATTCGAAATAATTTTCTATTAATTATGATATATTTAAAAAGTTATAGTTATTTTACTATGAACCTACGAAATACCCGAATAATTATTTAATGGGATAAAGGTAGGTAAGATAATTCCACCTTCACTATAAGTGGAGGTGGGGAAAGTCACAGCACACATTCTTTAAATTAGTGGCCTTGCTAATGTACAAGTGTTTAACAATTTTTTTTAATAATTAAAGTAACCCACCCCTTGACATAGGCGGTTATGTGCATAATGTCCCCCCCCCCCCCCCATATATATATATATACTTTTAGTAGTACTTTACATTCATTTTTACCTCTTTTATGGCAATCTGATAATATATATTTGAACACATATCATATATTTCCCTTGAGAATTTAGGAGAGAAACTATTTTTAGCAATTTCCTTTAATCTCCGAAGGAATATTGATTATTCACATCAAATTATCTAAGTTCGGGTTTTAGTGGGACATCATTTGGAGACTTCTCCGTAAGGTCAGGTTTCGGTGGGGTATTCGCGAACTTAGCATTTGGATTCTAGGTAGGTTATGGTTTATTCTTCTCTACGAGATTGTATATTGTATAGATTGCATGCTAGGTAGGAATTATATGATAGGTTTATACAAAGTAATATCATGACTTGATCTATTTATGAGATTTAGAATAGAAATGTAATTCGAGCCTTAGCCTAGAATATCTGTTATGGTTGTAGGACCCTAATGCACTGGATTATAGACTTGTTTAGCTATAGATTGACATGAAGGACCCCTTTAGTATAAAACTTACCATCTTACTTAGTAAATTGGGTGATATTCCCTGATTAGGTCCTCTTAGTAGCTTTATGCCCTTGTTTACTTTAGTTTCCTAGTTTATGGTACTAACATCTTGTTGAGTTATATATTGTTGGGCCCGAGGCCGTGATTACGATACTAGTTGGATACCAAGTTAATACTCTATCCTTTGAAAGGACGTGGATATAGTGATGGATGTGTAGACGCTTACGGTTGTATTGTTTGGATACTGGTGATGGCATGCATACATTTAGACGTATTTACACTTATTTAGAGGTATAATTCTGGTTAGAACCTTGATTTGACTATTGTTTTCTAAAAAGGGATTTATTCCCACTTTTTTCTTAACTTTTAAAATTGATTCTTTGAAAAAGGAAGTCGTACCACCCTTATTATTGGATTATAATATTTTAAACTAAATATACTACTTGAAAATTCGACCAATAGGCTGATTCCGGTCCATTATTGATTCACTCATTTTACCACTACTTATTTCACTACGATCGAGGGAGATTCCGATTCTTTTTAAATTATTATACCATTTTAGTCTCGAATTCAATCTCGGGCAATGGGTTTACAGATTTATACTCATTTAGCCTCGATTCAAGTCCGAGCAATTATTACACTCTTAGTTCTCTCCGGTACTGGACGGAGTAGATTGGTTGTGATGGTTACTAAAAGTCTTAGTTCGGGATCAGGCAGTGTATATGGATATCCCGAGTCCCTTATGGGCCCCTTCGTCCGATGAGTCACGGTACCGGAGAAGGATAATCGTCGTAGGTCCTGCCTTTGCGAGCTACTGAGCTGGAGGAGGTATATACACTTGGTACATTCTGTCACTCGATTGGTTGATAGTACTAGATTATCCTTGCATTCATCCATTATTATGCATTGCCTACCACTAGTACAATTGTTTTGCGCTTGTATCTATCGGTCTTATGGGGGGTTGTATAGGTACAGGTTATGGTTGCTATTTGCTGAGTGTTTGCTTGTACCTTTCGGGTTTATGGGGACCTGGTTAGGTTATTGTTTGTCCGGACTAGACAGTTACATATTTACTGGTTATTATTGTATAGTTCATGGCAGGTTGGTTACGGATTGGAACCCGAGGTTGTAGGTATGCTTTCCAGTCCCTTATTCTTTATCACGGTAAGAATTGATTATCGTTAGGCTATCTCATACCTATGCACATTTCAGTTAGAGACCCTGATTATGCTAGTGTTCGACCCCTTATTGATTATCCGTACATCGCGGTTATATAGATATTCTTCTTTGGCTACTATTTGTATATCATTCTCTTCCTTCCTATTACAATCGTATATTGTATATCTCTTTCTTCATTATACTATCATTTATGGACTAGTTACGTACGAAATCGTGCTTCGTCCCTAATTACTGGTAGTACCTGATAGTTTATCTTTACTTTTCCATTAGCACTTTTATGTTTCGTTGCTTGAGTAGTTGCCTGTAGTTATATTCCTGTTTTACATGTTATTTATACATGCATTATCTTTGGAGCTCAGTAGGCCGATGCCTACTGAGTACCTCGTGTTTGGTACTCATACTACACTTCTGCAGCCTGCAGATCATAGTACGAGTTCTCGCTGTTGATGTGTGCATTGTCCGGTGAAGCCATGGATCAGAGATTCGGCATGAGCTCCTGATGTTCGGAGTTGTTTCTTCTCTCCCTCTTACTGTTAGACTGATCTCTATTTTTGTATTTCAGAGACGGCATTGTATATATTTACTATGTATTCTACTTTGTACTCGTGTTGTATTAGAAGCTCTTGTACTGACCTCACCAGGTTTTGAGGATGTATTTACTTCCTTCTTATCTCTTCTTCTCTTTTATTTAGTTTTGCTTAAATTTTTCTTATTAGTCCGTTACTAGCTGTTTCGGACTATGGGTTGGCTTACCTACTGGTGGGTTATGGTAGGTGCCATCATGAGCTAAGAAAATATGGTCGTGATACCCAAAAACACAATACTCTAGTAATATTACACATTACAAGTGCCTTAAATTAACCGATGAGAGTTGTAGTAAAGTGATAAGTACTCCACTTAATTAGTTGTCTCGAATTCGAGGGCTGAGTATAAACTTATCTTAGTCCGGTAGCAATTTACCTAGCGAATTTGAATTTAGTTGAGCCCAACTCTAACATAGACACCAAATATCGAGTGGAAATTTAAGTTTCAGACTATTGTTACTTTTTTGTTTTTCGTCTAGAATTTGGCTTAGGTATCTGTTTTAAGACCCCGATTAAATCGAATCTTCACAATGTAAAGCCTACTAAAGGGAGAAGAAGTTTTTATCAAAATATCTTTTAATTTTAGAAATTGAATTCGAGACTTTTAATTAAGAATAAGACAATATTATGAATGGTCAGACCGTTGTTGCTAATTTGAATTTTTCTCTACTTCTTTGTCAATTTTATACTTCTATGTGAAAAATAGTTTTGTCAGCGTGCACAGATTCAAAATTTGTAACGTGGAAGTTAATGCTTGCAGCTACGGGTGGCAATTGGTCAGGTTGGGTCAAATTTGGATTGATCAAAATGGGTCAAGATTCAATTCGATCCAAATTTATTTGAATCAAAATGGGTTGGGTCAAAACGGATTTGGTAACGGGTTATAACCCAATCCGCCCAATCTTTATTAAGTTTTAATTGTTTTATTTGTTCTTTTATAAATTTTCAATACCGAATAAAATTATTTTTTTCTTTGTAATGACTATATATAACATATTAAATAAAAAAAATTAAATATTTTTAACAAGATTTCTTAAAAATCAATTCGAGTTACATATCAACCCAATTTTTAATGAGTTGAAATGGATTGGATTGACATGAGTTAATAAATAGACGGGTCAATAACCAACCCAAACTTAAACGGGTTGAACGAATTGGGTTTGATTTTGCCACCTCTACTTTGCAGCATCATGACATTGGCTATCGTAAGGGCACATGAGTCAATGATTTTTTTTAATTAAAAAAGATTTAGGTGATTAATTATCAAAGAGTTTATAATGTGACAGATAATACATTATTAATTAATGACTCCAATAAGTAACTAAGGAATTCTTTAACTACATGAGGAGAGTGGACCGACGAGAGTTGGACAGAAAAGAAGGATTGACAGGCTTTTAAGTTAGCAAGTTTTTGAAGGAAAGTTCATATTATATCTTAGATGAATCCATATTAAAATGGGAGAGAAAAATTGAAGAGCTTTATGAGAAATAACATAAATTTTGCATGGTATGTGCTATTTAGACCTCGATAATGCGTAGCCCAAGGAACAAATCTGTGAGATTGAGCCAAAACAAAAAATGTGTTATGGCTTGGATAGTGAAAAAATGATATTAGAGCTTGATGCAGTCAAACCAAATCAGCAAAGACGTTGAGCATCTAAAAGTTGTATATATATATATATGTGTGACGTCAATGACGGAGGACAAGCTAACTAGGACGGATCAAAGAGGACTAACAAAGGGTGCATGTTATACTTTAGCCGAATCTCACATTGAAATAAGAGAGAAAAGAGAAAAACCTTATAAGGCATAACATAAAGTCACATGATATGTATACACACTTTTAAACTCAATTATGACATATCTCAAGAAATAAATTATACGTGAAATAAGTTAAATCAAAGTGAATAATATGTGTCACGAACTTGAATTATGACATTTATCCACACGTCAACCTGCAAACTTTAGGGTGGTGGAAACATCATTTCATAAAGCAAATATAATTTAATATTACTTGTAGCTAGTTTGATAGAAACTGAAGAGGTCTGTTGTTTTGTAACTTTTGGTACTATGTCAGTAAGATGTAGTCGTACAATAATAATTTATCAAAATGGCCTCCATTATTGGTCCAAAAACTAAAATTGGATCAAGAATTGTTGAAGTATAAGAATAAAGTGAAATATATTAATTCACTACAAGAAAAAGGTTTATTAGATAGTATGCTTGTAGTGGCAAGCCCACAAACTCCATCCCTGTAAACTTTTGTTATATATATATATCCGTTATGACCAAAAAAAAACAAAAAAACAATTAGCGACAGGATACAAATCTAGTCCTAAAAAATCTATCAATTGTGTCATCTCTACCCTGCAACCTGTCCTATAGCCTTATCCCCACCACCTGATATCGCTATTATTACTTCTCATAGTATTTATCTAAATTAAATATAATTTTTTTAGAATGCTATTTTTTGTTAACAACCAAAATAATAAAATAAATAAGAAACCCATCTATTTTTCTAAAAAAAATAAAACTTTTCCACAGAAAACATTTTCATTCGTATCGAACACACCCTAGATGTAGTAAAAATTAGACCCTGAACATGCAATGGACACTCTTTGTCATGATGTGTTCATTATGGTATGAAGTTATAGACATGTCATGTGTATCTGGATAATTATGGTACTCTCTATAAGAGATTTATCCACACTCACAAATTTATTAAAAAAAATAAAAAAACCTAAAGGCATTGATTCAAATTCGGACCACCTAAACCTACATTTTGGTTTTTAGGCAACAAGTCAGTGAGGCACATGAAACCTCGTTTCTTTTTCTAGAGAGGTTCAAACAAGAATGAGATCAAATGAACCCCAAACCGTGAGAGTTTCCTTAATGAAAATGTGGAAAATAAGTGATATGGTCTTCTCCCACCCTCATAACTATCGACTCCATGCACCACCAACCCCAACCCCGCCCACCCCTCCTCCAACTACAACATCCATCTTATACTCCCATCCATCCTCATAATTTTGTGTTATATATAATATTTTTTCATGAAAAACATTTTCTTCCATACCGAACACACCTAAAAAGAAACGTTCATCGGTCACTTTTCGATGTCATCTTTTTAAAACAACTATCATCATAAAATTTTAGATTTCACGTGTGAAGATTCAAGAGATTGTCATGGAGTTCTTCTCCAATAAAGATTGATTTTGCAAAAATACTAGTTAGGTGGTTTCTTTTTATCTGTTCAAATCTTAATAGATAGAGTTACTCGATATTCCTACATTGATAGAGTTCTTCTCCAATTAATATTGTTTGCATCTGACTTCGTACATTTTTATCTGAAATGTGGCATTGTGAAGGCCAAATATCATACATTTTGCCTGAAATTAGAAGGGTTAATTTGTCAACTTCAGATAATTTTTATCAAGATGTGAACTTGACAAGACCAAACTTCAACATTCTTTATTGAAATTATGATTTTGACAAAGGCTTTATATATATAATAGCTTGTCAATGCCAAATTTTTTAGTTTTTTTTTTTTTTTTTTTTTTTTTTTTACTAAAATTATGACCTTTATAAGTAGTCAGATATATCATGGCTTGAAGGTCAAACTTCAAATATCGTTTATTGAAGTTATGAACTTGACAAGGCTTCAGAAATATAATGATTTGCCATGGTCTAACTTTGAATATTTTTTTACTGAAGTTATGATCTTGATAACGCTTCAAATATATATAGTTTGTCAAGGTCATCTTCAGACATTTTTACTAAAGTTATATCTTGACAAGACCTACAAGCTAAGTTCAAACATTTTTTTTATTAAAATCACCCGCAATATATGCAACTATTTACTTTATTTTATATTGTGCAACAATTTTATTTATAAAAGGATTAAGTTACTGATGACTTCTTAAAATTGTTTATTAAATTCACTTAGACACCTCAATATAAAGATGTTTAATAGAAAATAGAGTCTATTATATTAACGTGTCTAAGTGATTTTGTGGATAATTTTAAGGAGGCGTACCACATGTTCACATTTCCAGTCCTCTCCACATTTGTTTGTTTGCTCCACACGTCACTTAATTGTACTGTCCTCATCATTAACCTTGGCCACATAACACCTCTACTCTGTTTATGCCCTTTTCCACGTGGAGAACAATATTTTAATAGATAGAGGATAAGACAAGACGTTTTACTTCTTATGAGGCAAAGCAAAAATTTCGAGATATGAGACGTAAGCTCCACACATATTTCAGAGGTTTAACATTTTAAATCATTAATGCAAACATTAATAGGGGATGGCTGAAGTGCATCTATTTATTTCTTTGGCTGAAGTTTAAGTATTTACGTCTAACATAATATGTAATTGAATTTTTTTTTTTTTTTTTAAATTACATATATTTATGTCTAATATTTATTAGGATGTTTAGATTGTTTATTTATTCATTTTCAAATATTTATTATGTTGTAGTGGGAAAAGAAGAGCCAAAGTCAGAAAATCAATTTTCAACTTGATTAAGCTTTCCTTAAAGAGAAATAACTATTAGCATTTTAAAAAATCAAAAAGCTAATGTACTAAAGTTAAATGAGGGTTTATTGTGACGCTCATGAGGAGAGCCCACCAACCAACGAGATTTGGTTGGAAAAGAAGGAGATTTTTAAGTTAGCAAGCTTATGAAGGAGGGTTTATATTGTAGCTTAGGTGAATTCACATCAAAATTGAAGAGAAAATTAAAGAGTTTTATAAAAAAAAAAAAAAGAAATTATATAGTACGAGCGCGTTAGACCACAGTAATGGCATAGCCCAAGAAACTAATTTGTGAAATTGGGCCAAAGCAGAATACTTGGCATGACTTGGATCGTGGAAAATATGATATTAGAGCCTAATGCTCTCTCAATACGATGGTGAGGCAACAAAGAAGTTGAGCATATAATTAAAGGGGTATATGTGACGACGCCAATGACGAGGGGCGGACCGGGTCAAAGAAAAGAATTGACAAAGGTTGCGTGTTACATTTTAAATAAATTTCACATCGAAATAAAAAAATAAAAAAGAGATAAACTTTATAAGGCATGACACTAAGTCACATGATACGTATATGCAGATTTTTAAAAACTCAATTATGAAAATATATTATACTTGAAATAAGTTAGATTAAAATAAATAATACGTGTCACAGATTTGAATTATGACATTTATTAGCCACGCGTCAACCTGCAAAAGTTAGGGTGGTGGAAACATTATTTCATAAAGCAATTTAATTTAATATTACTTGTAGCTAGTTTGATAGAAACTGAAGAGATCTGGTTTTGTAGATGTAGTCGTACAACAATAATTTGTGAAAATGGCCTCCATTATTGGTCCAAAAATTAAAACTGAATCAAGAATTGCAGAAGTATAAGAATAAAGTGAAATATATTATTTCACTATAAGAAAAAGGCTTATTAGAGACCAATAATTATTGACAGGATACAAATTTAGTCCTTAAAAATTTATCAATTATGTCCTCTCTACCCTTCAACATGCCTCATCTTCGCTCCTACCCAATAGCCTTATCCCCACCACCTCAAACCGTTATTATCACTTCTTGTAGTATTCGTCTAGATTAAATATAATACTTTTAGGAGTTATTTGGTGTGATCAGGTATAAGTATAATAATCCTGGAATAAAATGTAGGATTATTTTATTCTGTGTTTGATTGGAGGTATTAGGTAGTCTCGGATTATTTATCTCACCATTTATAATATAATGATGGGATAAGTTATCTCATATACATGATGGAATAACTTATCTCGAAATAACTTGTTCCCAACCAAATGAGTATTTTTTTTTTTTGGGTTAACATCCAAAGTAAGAAAATAAATAAGAAACCCATCTATTTTTCTTTAAAAATAAACTTTTCTACCGAAAATATTTTTATTCGTATCGAACACATCCTAGATGTACTAAATTTGACTGTGAACATTTTGTGGCTATTACTGAATAATAACTACAATTTTTAAATTTATAGCTTGCATTTCATAGATATAGATACATTGCGTTGAAGTGTCCTACGAACACACCCTTAGATATAGTAAAAAATTGACTCTGAACATGCAATGGACACTCTTCTGTCATGATGTGTTCGTTATGGTATGAAGTTATAGACATGTCACATGTGTATCTGGATAATTGTGGTACTCTCTATAAGAGATTTATCCACACACAAATTTTAAAAAAAATAAAAATAAAAATCTTAAGGCATTGATTCAAGTTTGGACCACATTACCTACATTTTGTTTTTTAGGCCACCAGTGAGGCACATGAAACTTCTGGTTTTTTTTTTCTGGAGAGCAAATGATCACAAGTGATATTTTATGTTGTTTTTGTTTTTTGATTTTATTTCTAAATAAGTGTTTGTTTAGATTTTCAAGAATAAATTAGTTATGTTCTTTTAAATTTGTCCTTGTTTAAATAAAATTTATCAATATTAATTTGGAAAGAGATAAATTTAATTAGGGGTAAGTTGGTAAAGCTACCTTATATTTTATAGGAGTTAGTAATTTGTTAAAGGGTTTTTCCAACCCAAAAGAATTATTTATTTAGGAATGGAGGGAATAATTCAAAACAAGAGTGAGATTAAATGAATCCCAAACTGTGGGTTGAAAAAAAGAATCTTTATATGTATAAATATTTTTACAAAAATATACTGGTAGGGTAAAACCTGAAAAATATGATATACATGAGTTCAAAATGCTACATTGAGCTGTGTATTTTTGAAATTTTCCAATTTATATACTTTGATAATATAAATTTTACATTACTATCATATATATAATCGATTAAAGTAGGTTATTTACAACATTAGATGCCAACTAGAATTGCTATTGATAATATGTTCTTGTAACTCACTTTAACATGATGCTAAAAAGAAATTATACACTATTTCAATTTCCAACGTGCATAAAATAAACTCTTTAGGTAAAAATACAAGATATGTCTTAACCGCAAGAACATTCGCTATTTAATTTCATTCTGAATCTTATTAAATTTAAATTTCAAAGAGTCTCTTCCACACTTTTGGTAGGAGGTGACATAAGAAATACTTTTTTCTCTATTTCGTCGTTTCATTAACGAACGTAGATTAATAACAGAATCTATCATTTTGTACTTATCAATCTGTATCTTATTCTTCCGGAATAGTTTTCTTTGAGGAATGAAGAGATTTTTGATAGGAAATGCTTTAATTTATTCCGTTAATTAATATACTCTGCACAAATCTGAATAAGTCGTGAACTTTCTTGTGCAAGTTCCTTGAACAAGTTTGCAAACTTGGACAGAAATGTTCTTCAATGTGAAGGCCCATTAGATGTACTACAGCCCAAATTATTTGCAAGGGAAGATGGGCACAAAGTCACTAAGTTGGGCTAGCATTGGTGGGCTGCAATATATCTTATAATTTGTTAAAGGGGTAAACTACATAAATGTCCCCCATAGTGGGTGGCTTTGTTTTTTTGTCCCCCATAACAAAAGTCCTGCAAAACTACCCCTCCTTCTTTTTTATGTATTGAACAAATACCTATTTGCCCCTCTATACCTCAAATATTTTTAAACAACTCTCTCATGCTTATTTATTTTTCAACTTCTATTCTCTTTTTTTCCTCTTTTTTTAATTTTACTTTGATTTTTATTTTTTCTTCTCTCTTTTTTTTTTTTTTTTTAGTTTTTCTAAACCTTTACTTTTTTTTTCTTTTCTCCTCTCAACTTCTATTTTTTTTCTCTTTTTTATTTTTCTTTCATTTTTATTTTTTCTTTTCTCTTTTTCTTTTTCTTTTTTTAAATTTTTTTTTCTCAGCCTTTATTTATTTATTTATTTTTGTCATTTTTTTTTCTTTATTTTGTCTTTTTTCTCAACTTTTTTTTTTCTTTTTCTCCACTCAACTTCAATTTTTTTTTTTCTTTTGTATTTTCTTTGACTTTTATTTTTTATTTTTTAAAAAAATATTTTTTCTTTTTCCTCAACTTTTATCATATTTTTTTTCTTTTCTTCGATTCCTTCCAAAAAAATAAGTTACGCCCCATGGTCAAGAGTTGATACTACCACATTGCTTCTTAATTTATGTGATGTTCCACATTGCTTCTTAATTTATGTGATGTTTTATTACTCTTGCCTTAGAGGCAAGATTTAACCCAAGGACTTTCAAACAACAAGTTATGCCTCATGGGCAAGAGTTGACACTACCCCATTATGTTTTGACTTATGAAATGCTCTATAACTCTTGCCTTAGAGGCAAGACTTAGTCCAATGACTTTCAAAACAACAAATTATGCCCCATGGGCAAGAGTTGGCATTACCACATTGTGTCTTGATTTATGAGATGCTCTATAACTCTTGCCCTAGAGGCAAGACTTAGACCAAGGACTTTCAAACAATAAGTTACGTCCCATGGGCAAGAGTTGACACTACCATATTGTGTTTTTATTTATGAGATGTTCTATAACTCTTGCCTTAGAGGCAAAACGTAGCCCAAGAACTTTCAAACAACAAGTTATGCCCCATGGGCAAGAGTTGACACTACCACATTATGTTTTGACTTATGAAATGCTCTATAACTCTTGCCTTAGAGGCAAGACTTAGTCCAATGACTTTCAAAACAACAAATTATGCCCCATGGGCAAGAGTTGGCATTACCACATTGTGTCTTGATTTATGAGATGCTCTATAACTCTTGCCCTAGAGGCAAGACTTAGACCAAGGACTTTCAAACAATAAGTTACGTCCCATGGGCAAGAGTTGACACTACCATATTGTGTTTTTATTTATGAGATGTTCTATAACTCTTGCCTTAGAGGCAAAACGTAGCCCAAGAACTTTCAAACAACAAGTTATGCCCCATGGGCAAGAGTTGACACTACCACATTATGTTTTGACTTATGAAATGCTCTATAACTCTTGCCTTAGAGGCAAGACTTAGTCCAATGACTTTCAAAACAACAAATTATGCCCCATGGGCAAGAGTTGGTATTACCACATTGTGTCTTGATTTATGAGATGCTCTATAACTCTTACCCTAGAGGCAAGACTTAGACCAAGGGCTTTCAAACAATAAGTTACGCCCCATGGGCAAGAGTTGACACTACCATATTGTGTTTTTATTTATGAGATGTTCTATAACTCTTGCCTTAGAGGCAAGACTTAGCCCAATGACTTTTAAACAACAAGTTATGCCCCATGGGCAAGAGTTGACACTACCACATTATGTTTTGACTTATGAAATGCTCTATAACTCTTGCCTTAGAGGCAAGACTTAGTCCAATGACTTTCAAAACAATAAATTATGCCCCATGGGCAAGAGTTGGCATTACCACATTGTGTCTTGATTTATGAGATGCTCTATAACTTTTGCCCTAGAGGCAAGACTTAGACCAAGGGCTTTCAAACAATAAGTTACGCCCCATGGGCAAGAGTTGACACTACCATATTGTGTTTTTATTTATAAGATGTTCTATAACTCTTTCCTTAGAGGCAAGACTTATCCCAAAGAACTTCCAAACGGCAAGTCATGTCCTTAAGTTTACTTTGATGTCAAAGAAAGAAGATCATTTTTGCGGATTATCTAACTCTCTGTTCATTAGCAAAATATAATAGAAGCTGAGAAAAAAAGAAGAGAAGGAAAAAAATAAAGATTGAGAAAAAAGAAAAAAAAAATAAAGGTTAAGAAAAAAAGAAAATAAGAGAAAAAAAAAAGTTGAGAAAAAAAAATGAGAAGAAAAAATAAAATAAAATATAAATAAAGTTTGAGAAAAATGAAAAAAAATGAGAAAAGAAAAAAACAAAACAAAAAAAAAAAATAAAGGTTGAGACAATGAATTAAAAAAAAGAGAAATAAAAAATAAATAATGTTTTAGAAATAAAAGAAAAAAAAGGTTGAGACAAATGAATTAAAAAAATAAAAAATAAAAAAAATCAAGTAACAGTAAAAAACGAGAAAAAAATAAAGAAGAAAAAAAAAGTTGAGAGACAAATGAGCATGAAAAAAGTAAAAACATTTGAGGAGAAGAGGGGTAAAAATGTACTTGTTGTATACATAAAAAGAAAGGAAGGCTAGTCTTTAAAGACTTTTCTTATGGGGGGTAAAAATACAAAGCCACCCACTATGGGGGACATCCCATGTAATTTCTTGTTGTTAAAGGATGTGTCCAACCCAAAAGAATCACTTATTTAGGAATGGAGGAAATACAGTGAGATTATCAAAATTGAAAAAAGTGATTCTTGTGCATTTATTTATTTCTTTGGCTGAAGTTTAAGCATTTATGTCTAATATAATATGCAATTATATTTTTTTAAATTTTTTTTACATATATTTATAATAACGTGATAACGTGCTTATAAAAATTATGTCTGTATATATGTCTCTCTCTCTCTCTCTCTCTCTCTCTCTCTCTCTCTCTCTCTCTCTATATATATATATATATATATATATATATATATATATATATATATATATATATATTATATGTTGTTGGATAATGTACTATTATATCGTGTATAAAAGTTGTACGTACATTATTATACAATGCATGAGAACTGTATATACATTGTATTTAGCTTTTGCAAGTATATCACTGATATTGATAAGCGATGTAGTCTTTGTAGAGTTGGAGGGGAGCTTTGGAGTAACTGATAAAGTTGACTCCATGTGATCAAGAGGTCATGGTTTCAAGCCGTTGAAACAGCCTCTTGCAGAAATATAATATAAGGCTGCATACAATAGATCCTTGTGGCCCGACCCTTCCCCGGACTGCCCTGTAGTCTTTGTAGAGTACATATATCGTGTAAGGTTTTGATTTTCCAAATATTGCAGCCCACCAATGCTAGCCCAACTTAGTGACTTTGTGCCCATCTTCCCTTGCAAATAATTTGGGCTGTATTACATCTAATGGGCCTTCACATTGAAGAGCATTTTTGTCCAAGTTTGCAAACTTGTTCAAGGAACTTGCACAAGAAAGTTCACGACTTATTCATATTTGTGCAGAGTATATTAATTAACGGGATAAATTCAGGGAAAAGTATAGGGGAAAGGACATAAATGTCACTTCGCCCAAAATTATTTTTACGAAATAGCCATTGATTTTGCAATTCCAAAAGATAGCCATTTTAGGCCTTTTTGTCGCTGTTACTGCCTTCTTCTTTTTTTCAGTTCATATACCATAATGATACAGTCCCCATGCCACATTCATATAGTTTATACAAAAAAACATATGCATATATAGTTCATATACCATATTGATACAATTTTGATACCATATTGATACAATCCCTATACCATATATACCATATTGATACAACCTATACACCATATTGATACAGTTTCGACTGACTATCTTTGGAATTAGTTTGGGCCGATTGGCCATTCCATATCCAATAGCCCAAACATGGGTCATTTGTTTTTTGATGGGTCATGTGGTGTCCTTTTCCCAAAAGTATATCCATGGATAATAAAAGCAAATTATTTACAACTAAATGCTCCCTTATAAAAAATTTCCCCTAACTAATTACGTAAATGTCCCCTTCCCTTATAGCTTAAGTTATTTATCTCCACTTTAATTCTTTTTCTTTTTATTTCTCTATTTCTTTTCTTTTTTTTTTCTTTTTCTCATTTCCTTTTTTCTTCTTTCTTTTCTTTTTATGCTTCTTTGTTCATTTATTTTTTTCATAAAATTATTTTATTCTTAATTTTCTTTTTGCACCATAATCTAATTCACACTCGAATTTTATTTTATATACTCCTTTTCTTCTTTTTTCTCGTTTATTTCTTTATTCATTTATTTTTTTATCTACTTTTTTTTTTCTGCTTTTATTTTTCTCTCTTTTTCCTTTATTTGTTCCTTTTATTTTTGTTTTTTTATTTTTTATTTTTCAATTTCTTTATTTCTTGTTCTTTTTTTTTTTCGTTTTTTAAGTTGCATTGGTTCTTTTTCTTTAATTTTTTTTCTCTACTTCTTCTTTTCCTTTTTTTTCGTTTATTTTTTTTATTTTTGTGTTTTTTATTTTCCATTTACTCTTTGTTTTTCAATTTCTTTAGTTCTTGTTCCTTTCTTTTCTTTTTTTTCATTTATTTCTTTATTTTTTATTTTTTTTCTCCTTTTTTCATTCATTTTATTTCTCAAATCATAATATTTTTTATTTTTTCACCACAAACTAATTTCATATTTTTGGTCTTTTTTTATTTTATTTTATTTTATTTATTTCTTTTTTATATAATTTTATTTGATTCTCTTTTCTTTTTTATTTCTATTTTTTTCATTTGCTCAAGTTTGTAATAATATTATCACATTATATATATATATACTGTCATGGTATCATATTATTGATGTCTACTTCAATCCTTCAGTCAGACCTCTATGATACCATCACAGTATATATATACTGACATGGTATCATTGGATTTGCTTCAGTCCGTGATGATACCATGACAGTATATCTATATACCGTCATGGTATCATTGATGAATGTTTCATTATTTAGTTAGACCTCAATGATGCCATCATAATATATCTATATACTGTCATGGTATCATTGATATCTGCTTTAATCCTTCAGTCAGACCTCCATGATACCATCACAGTATATATATACTGACATGGTATCATTGGGTTTGCTTAAGTCTGTAATGATACCATTACAATATATCTATATACCGTTATGGTATCATTGATGTATGCTTCATCATTCAGTGAGACCTCCATGATACCATCACAGTATATCTATATATCATCATGGTATCATTGATGTTTACTCCAATAATTCAATCAGACCTCCATGATACCATCACCTTATATATATACTGACATGGTATCACAGATGTTTGCTTCAGTCTGTAATGATACCATAATAGTATATCTATATACTGTAGTGGTATCATTGATGCCTACTTCAATCCTTCAGTGAGACCTCCATGATACCATCAAAATATATCTATATACCGTCATGGTATCATTGATGTCTGATTCAATCCTTCAGTCAGACCTTTATGATACCGTCACAGTTTATATATACTGACATGGTATTATGACATGGTATTATTGGGGTATGCTTCAGTATGTAATGATATCATAATAGTATATCTATATACTGTCGTGGTATCATTGATGCCTACTTCAATCATTCAGTGAGACCTCCATGATACCATCATAATATATCTATATACTAATCATTAATGCCTGCTTCAACCATTCAGTCAAACTTTCATGATACCATCACAGTATATATATATACTTACATGGTATCAATGAGGTTTGCTTCAGTATGTAATGATACCATAACAGTATATCTATATATTGCCATAATATCATTGATGTCTGATTCAATCCTTCAGTCAGACCTTCAGACCTCCATGATACCATCACAGTATATATATACTGACATGGTATCATGATATGGTATCATTGGGATTTGCTTCAGTATGTAATGATACCATAATAATATATTTATATACTGTTGTGGTATCACATATTGATGCCTACTTTAACCCTTTAGTGAGATCTCCATGATACCATCACAATATATCTATATATTAATATGGTATCATTGATACCTGCTTCAACCATTCAATGAGACCTTCATGATACCATCGCAGTATATCTATATACTAGCATGGTATCATGGGGGTTTGTTTCAGTCCGAAATAATACCTTCATAATATATTTATATACTATCGTGGTATATATCTTTATCTTTTTATTTTATTTTATCTTTAAAAAGAAATTGATAAAAAGTAGAAGATAATTTAATAAAAAATAAAAGATAAAACAAAACATAACAGTGCCAACAAGAGAAAATAAAAGATAACTTATTTATCTCTTATTATAGTTTGGTTATTCAATTGTTTTACTTTTTATTATATTTATATACTGTCATGATATCATTGATGTATGCTCAGTCCTTAAGTGAGACCTCCATGATACCATCACAGTGTATTTAGCTTGCTCCATGATACTATCATAGTATCTCTATATACTGTATGATATCATGGAGGACTACTTCAGTTCTTTAATAAGAATTTCTCAACTCTCAATGATACCATCATATTATATTCATATACTATCATAATATTGTTGAGGTCTGCTTCAGTCCTCAATGATACCATTACAGTATATGAATATACTGTGATGGTATCAAAGAGGATTGTTCCAATCCTTTAATGAGACACTCCTTTTCTTAATTATTTATTATTGTAATTCATTTGTTATTTTTTTTTTTTATGTTTTATTTAGTCTTAAAATAGTTAGATAATGTCTGTATTTTTATATTTTATTTTATCCTTAAAAAGAAACAATAAAAAGAAGATAATCTAATTTTATTAAATAAATTAGTAAATTTAATATTCCTTTTAATCACTTATTCATGTAGTATAATTATTTATTTTATATTTTTATTAATCAAAAACAATTATCTACCACATTTAAATAAGAGAAAAAATAAATAACACAAAAAGAAAAGTATAAACTATAGTAATAAAACAATGAAAAAGAAGAATGGAGAAGTGGACAAGAAATAGAGTGACTTATCCACTTTGGAAAAGGAAAAGATGGCGCGACATTTGAGGCTCTGTTTAAGGCCTAACAGAAGTTGCTCGCTAAGGGGGTATTACGGGTAAATAATATGAGCCGAATGGATAGTTTAGGAATTAGAATGGAAGGGGGTAGTGGGGTGTAAATACTTTAATTTTTTGGTCTATTTTGTGTACTTTTCCCATAAATTAATGCATTTCCTATAAAAAAAATCCCTTCATTCCTCAAAGAAAACTATACCGGAAGAATAAGATACAGATTGGTAAGTACAAAATGATAGGTTCTGTTATTAATCTACGACGAAATAGAGAAAAAAGTATATCTTGTGTCACCTCCTACTAAAAGTAAGGAAGAGACTCTTTGGAATTTAAATTCAATAAGATCCGGAATGGAATTAAATAGCGAATGTACTTGCAGTTAAGACATATTTTGTATTTTTACCTAAAGAATTTATTTTATGTACGTTGAAAATTGATATAGTGTATAATTTCTTTTTAGCATCATGTTAAAGTGAGTAACAAGAACATATTATCAATAGCAGTTCTAGTGGGCATCTAATGTTGTAAATAACCTACTTTAATCAATTATATATATGATAGTAATGTAAAATTTATATTATCAAAGTATATAAATTGGAAAATTTTCAAAAATACAAAGCTCAATGTAACATTTTGAACTCATGTAATCATATTTTTCAGGCTTTACCCTACCAGTATATTTTTGTAAAAATATTTATACATCTTATACATTATTTATATAGGTATATAAAACATGTTTACCTTGTATAAAAATGTATAACACGTCATTACCTATAACAATGGATGGATCATATGATTTTGCACTGGTCAGTTTAAGTTGTCAAGTGACTCTTGACTGAACATACTTTGATAGTTTCTAATGGAGTACTACTATGACAGATTCTCACTGGTGTCAAGCCCCATTTTAATACATTTGAAAAAAGAAAGTTCTTCTACGATATTCAATTGCAATTCAGGTTCAAAATCAATTCAAATCTCCTTATATCAAAATTAATTTATAGCCAAGCTCAATAGACTATTTTCAACAAGTCCAAACTAAACGCATTCAAAATTTCTCACAAAAAATATATTCTAAAAATAATGATGGCTTATCATTTTAATATAATTTTCACTACTCAAATCTTACAAACGTAATACTCTAATCATGATTTGCTCCAAACAACATCATACCCAGTAAAATCCCACAAGTGAGATCTGAGAAGGGTAAAGTATATGCAGACCTTATCACTATCTCGGGAAGATAGAGAGGTTGTTTCCGAAAGCCAACATCAAATTGAATCTGTAACTAATAGTTAACAGAAGCCCCTTTACTAATAATAGATGTTTCAATTTACTTGTCCATTTTCGCAAATCAAAAGAGTTTTATTACTTCTTTTCCATATTACCCTAGTATTAAAAGTTTTCTTAAGAGGTGTGTCAAATCAACAGGGACTAAGTAAAACAGAACAGAGAGAGTATTAAATCTCATCCCTCATACTAAACGAGCCCCAGTGTTTTAAAAGGCGAGACGTTTTTTGTAGCACGGGGTGAGGCGTAACCCCCGAGACATGGAACATAAGTTCCATGGATATACGGGGCGTATATCTCATATATCTTCATTTTTATAATTTTATTACTAAAAATATAAGTAAAAGCAAAATTTTCAATGATTTTACAAATAATTCAAATAAATCACCAATAATATAGAAAAAAATATTGCAATAGTAAATTTTTTTTACTTTTTGTATTTACATATTTTAGAAAAAATCACTACCATATATAATATAAGGTATAAATATTATTACATCAATAATGAAAATATGATTATAGCAAAAAATACTTTTAAAATAATAAAAATCAAATTTAACGCCCAAACATACGTTTTTATGTCTGAGGCTTAATTTTTATGCCCCAATTCTAAAATTTACGCCCTATAAATCTGTGTTTTTAATTTGTGCCCCAAAATATTTTTACTACATCCTGCTCCGAAACTCACCCCAAAAACACCTTTGAAAACGCTGACGAGCCCTAATTATATCTTAGAAATTGACTACAAAAGTGAATTGCATGTTAAGAAATGCAACATGCGGCAAGTGCTGGACGCTAACGTCAAAACACGGCCGGCCTTTTGTTTAGCGTGTTTGACTTATAATTTTGAATTCTTGACTCTTTTTCCATTTTACTTTTTCTGTTTCTTTTTTTTTTTTTAAAAAAATATATATAAACTTTTAAAAAATCAAAAAGCGCTTCATTCTAGTAAAATAAAAGACGGGTCAATTTAATGATTAATTAAAATAAATAGTTTTTTGTAATGACCTTCCCGGTCATTTTCTTCGTTTTCGTGTGTTGTCAGCGTTTAGAGCTTTTCTATAACTGTCCCAAGTTATTTATGACTTGCTGGGACCGACAGTTCGGCTCCCGGGCAGTTCGTTTGAGAATGTTATTTAGATCGAGCACGTTGTAAAATATTAAATTAAATTAAAATTTGGTAAAATGACATAGTTAATTACCTTTCGAAAATGCTTTTGAAATTTATAAAATGTATAAAAGTTTTTAGTTATGATATATCTATACTATTTTATAATAGTTTTATAACCTATTGATAATTAAAGCGGAGATAGTGAATTTAAATATGTTAAAATAATATTTCTATTTTATAGAGGTTTTATCTGAAATAATTTTCTATTAATTATGGTATATTCAAAATATTATATTTATTTTACCACGGACCTATGCAATATCCGAATATATAGAATAAAACATATGGCCTTGACACCAAGGCAATACGTGGAGTCAAGAGAAGTGTACAACACTTGACTAACCTTGATGTATATCTATACATTCTGTAACTAGCATTTTAATGCTAACATGAATTTTCCAACTTCTTATGTCATATATCACTTTCTAAGAAATGTTGGATATTTTCCACTTTAAGGTGTAACGTTCTCTCTCATACATTCTACACATACTAACATACATGTTCATGCTACGTAAAAAGGTGTTTGCAAGTGTTTTCACTTGGTGTGGAACTTGACTACTGAAAAGAAAATTAATTATCTACATCAAGTTATTCAAGTTCGAGGATCGTGTGGTTGATAGTATAGCGTCTTTATATCGTAAGTTTTTCGATTTAATTTTAGCTTCAAGTCGCGTATTTGAATTTTTATTTGGTGGTATTGTTGTTGATGCTTATTAAGAGCTTAATATGAGCTCGGATTGGATATCATCTGTTGTGACTATTGATCACATAGTTATTTTGGACGCTGTGACGGTTTTGGTTTTGCGATTCCGCAAGCGGGCCCCACGTGGAATGTTCGGACATTTTTCCGAACTAATGCAATATGGGTATCAATAGTCATGTTTTGACATGTAGTTTATTATTTTGATAGCTTGGCATCAGTCTGAGGCCTCTCGAAAGGGAAAGGCTCCTATTTAGCTGGTTTTCTTGGCAGGCTTGCGGCAGGCGTCCAGGTAGGCTAGGTTTACCTCCCTTTGCACTTAGATTGGGCTTATGTGTGATATATGTATGCTATTGTGCTAGTGTTGCGGGCTGATATTATAGACTTGGTGGTGGTGGTTTGCTATGATTTAGGCCTTCTAGGCCGGATAGGGCTATTCGGATATATTCCAGGCCCGTTATCCTCGTAGTACCCCACAGATGACCTATTTGGGGTCGGATAGTATTGTTGTTGTTGTTGCTAGTCTGGGAATGTTATTGTTGGTCCTTAGTCCAGTCTTAGACAGACTTAGCCCAGACTTAGACAAGTATAACCAGACCTGGTTTTCGGGACCCGGTAGCGGGCCCCGTTACCCTTTTTGTCGACTTGTTGAAACTTTGACATCTTTGGGCTTAGATAAGCCCTATATGACTATTAGGGTTATGACGGGATTGAGTCACCCCGATTATACCCGGTTGGCCCGTCTAGCTTTGTTCGTCCCTGATAGCACCGTATTTGATTGGGGTCGGCTAGTTTGACTTAGAACGCTGAACCGCCTTTCCATGACTTGTAATGTATACCCAAACTTTTATATACATATTTTTATAGTAGGTAGTTGACCTAGAAGGACCCCGAGATTGACTTATAGCATGTTGTAGAGTTAGCTTCTGTACCTATATAATAGTATTGACTTGGCACTAGGGCGTTCCCCGTTTATTTCAAATGATATGACATTTGATTCTGTTTTGGTTACTGGCTATGATGAGTTCCGGTTCGAGTCCGGCTACTGATTCAGGTATGATGATTTTGGTTATTGACTATTGGGTGTTCCGGTTCGAGTCCGGCCCCGGATTGTGGTACACTATGAGTTCCGGTTCGAGTCCGGCCACTGATTATTATGAGTTCCGGTTCGAGTCCGGCATCTGGTTGTGATATGATTGGAGAGTTTTGGTACTGGGTACCGTGATTATGATGTTGTTGTTCTATGAGTTCCGGTTCGAGTCCGGCAGATATGATATATATGTGGCCTCTTGTTATTACCCACTGTTTCCGGTTCGACTCCGGCGTCTGGCCTCTTGTTATTACCCATTGGTGCCGGTTCAAGCCCGGTGCACTCCTGTTGGTTATTGTGGTTACTGGATACTGATACAGCCTCGAGACACTGGTGACTATGCATTTACTTTTCTTGTGTGTCCCGCTGGTTTATGGGGGCCAGACTGGGTTATTGTTTTCTTTCGTGTGCCTATCGGGCTTATGGGGGCCCAGATAGGTTATGTTTGACTTGTGTGTTTACTTACGCATTTATTTACTCGTTATTATGTATCGCACTTATATTTTCCTGAGCATATCTATACGCCTCGGCCATTACTTATGTATCTATTACTTGTACCCCGGACTTAGCATGCCCCCTGTACTTTAGCTTGCTTATATTATATTAAGCTCAGTCGGCCGATGATGCCTACTGAGTACCCGTTGCCCTGGTACTCATACTGCACTTCTGCATCTTTTTCCCCGATGCAGATCCAGGCACCAGTCGACGGTTTTGACGTGACTCTTTTCTCAGCACTGATTCCGGAGCAGGGTGAGCTTACTGACGTCCGAGGCAGATCCTACTCCATCCTCTACTGTATAGTCTTTTGCTCTCAAGACTATTGTACTTATTATACATGTTTGGTTTCTGTCTTGTATTTTGGGTATGTTAGTAGTGGCTCATGTACTGACCCCACCAGGTCTTGGGAGGGGTTCTGGACTTTATATACATTGTCCTCTTCCTTCTCAGTCTTAGCATGTTTATAAATATGGTTATGGTTACTTCCACTTCTTCTCTGTTTTATGAGATTCCGCCCGTTAGCCCGTCGCTTGTTGCTCCGGACTAGGGTTTGGCTTGCCTATTGGTGGGTTACGATAGGCGCCATCATGACCCAAATATTGGGTCGTGACAGCTTGGTATCAGAGCCCAGGTTGTACGGGAAGTGTCGGTACATAAGCCAATGTTTAGTAGAGTCCTGTGGATCGGTGCGGGGACGCCTGTATCCTATCTTCGGGAGGCTACGGAGCATTCTTAGGGGAGTCTCTCATTTTCTTGACTCATGTCCGTGCGTTGGGTATATGTTGGTTTCTGTTTTTCATTTGGTTCATTCTTTATGCAGATGGTTAGGACGCATGGTGCGAGACCCGAGGGTCAGGACCCCGACCCTACAGCGAGGGCTCCTGGTAGGGGTCGAGGTCGACCCAGAGGTCGGGAGCAGGGCAGAGCGGGAGCATCAGGCCAAGATCATGCTAGGGATCAGTTACCCGATCCCGTTATTGCTCCAGATATTCCTCCTCCACAGCAGCCGGTGGGCCAGGGAGCAGCCCAGGCTCCACCTGGATTTATAGATGCTTCTTTGCTCCGAGGTACATTGCTTCAGTTGTTGGGGATAGTTGGAGGTTCGTCAGCCGAGGGATCCCAACCAGCAGTACAGGGAGTTGGTGTTGGGGCGCAGCCTGCAGCTGCAGCACCTAGAGTTGGGATTCCGCCAGCGCCGGTAGCTCCACAACCGATTACAGATCAGCCTGTTATATCTGTTGATGAGCAGAGGATGTTGGGGCGTTTCTTGAGGTTGACTCCACCGAGATTTGCTGGTACTCCGGGTGAGGATGCATATGAGTTCTTGTCCAGCTGCGAGGATAGATTACAGAATTTGGGATTAGTACAGTCTCGTGGTGTTGATTTTGTGGCATATCAGTTTGATACTGCAGCGAGGAGATGGTGGAGGGGATATCTTGATTCCAGGCCAGCAGGATCTCCGCCGGTTACTTGGACCCAATTCTCTGAGATTTTCTTGGGAAAGTATATGCCCCGTACTATGCGGGAGCGACTTAGAGATGAGTTCTCCAGATTGACTCAGGGTTCGTTATCTGTCGCCGAGTATGAGGCGAGGTTTCATGATCTTGCTAGGCATGCTACTTCTATTTTGCCTGATGAGTATGAGAGAGTTAGATGTTTTGTTAGGGGACTGAGATTGCCACTCCGCAGAGCTACCCAGAGTTTAGTGACTTCAGGGAAGTCATTCGCAGAGATTACCGAGCATGTATACTCTATTGAGGAGATGGATCGCGAGGCCCAAGGGGGCAGCGATAAGAGACCTCGTGTTCAGGGTAGTTTCAGTGGGAGCCATAGTGGTTCGCAGTTCAGAGGTCGTGGGTTCCAGTTTCAGGGTAGGTACCCTCAGCAGCAGCAGCAGTCTTTTCAGCGACAGGGTCAGCCCAGTAGGCCTGTACAATCAGCTTTGCAAATATCTGATAGGGGTCAGCCCACCTATAGTGGTTCTGTTAGCCAGCCTCAAGGACGTGGTCAGTCCAGTTCATCGACTAGAGGTGGTCATACCAGCTCAGCCGGACCTTCTAGGCCGAGCAGGGAGCCAGGAGCATGCTACACTTGTGGGGTTGTCGGTCATTTTGCGCGTGAGTGTCCTCAGCGCATGGCAATTGAGCCTTCAGTTCAGACAGCACAGCCCCTCAGATCTATACCTCCAGCAGGTAGAGGTGGTGCACAGGGTCGTCGGGGTGGTCCCCAGGGTTCTCAAGGTAGAGCGCAGGGAGGTCGGACTGGTGGTCAGGGCGGTGCTCAGACTAGTGGTAGCCAGCGTCAGTTATATGCCGTGCCGGCTAGACTGGAGGCTGAGGCTTCGGATGCAGTGATTACAGGTACGATTTTCGTATGCCATCAGCCAGCCTCTGCATTATTTGATCCTGGATCCACGTTTTCTTATGTATCTACTTATTATGCACCACGGTTGGGTTTGTGTTCTGAGTTATTATCTATGCCCTTACGTGTATCTACCCCCGTTGGTGATTCCTTAGTAGTGGATCGGGTATATAGATCTTGTCTGGTGACTATTCAGGAGTTTGAGACTCAGGTTGATTTTATTGTATTGGCCATGGTAGACTTTGATGTGATTCTGGGCATGGACTGGTTGTCTTTTCATCATGCAGTCTTGGATTGCTTTACCAAGACTGTTACCTTAGCCATGCCTGGTGTACCCCCGGTGGTGTGGCAGGGTTCTGTTAGCCGCACACCGACAGGGATTATTTCATATGTTCGTGCTCGTAGATTGATGTCGAGGGGATGTGATTCATTCCTTGCTTATGTTTGGGATGCTAGCATTGAGAGTCCGTCACTTGACTCCGTCCCGGTTGTTCACGAGTTTTCTGATGTATTCCCGACTGACCTACCTGGCCTTCCTCCTGAGCGTGATATAGAGTTCATTATCGACCTCGAGCCGGGCACCCGACCTATTTCTATAGCTCCTTATCGTATGGCTCCTGCTGAATTGAGAGAGTTGAGTACTCAGCTCCAGGACCTTCTGGGGAAGGGTTTTATCAGGCCGAGTGTGTCTCCGTGGGGTGCTCCAGTTCTGTTTGTAAAGAAGAAGGATGGATCTATGCGCATGTGTATTAATTACAGGCAGTTGAATAAGGTAACTGTGAAGAATAAGTATCCTATGCCTCGTATTGATGATTTGTTTGATCAACTTCAGGGTGCAGCGGTATTCTCAAAAATAGATTTGAGATCTGGATACCATCAGTTGAGAGTTAGGGCTGAGGACATCCCAAGGACAGCCTTCAGGACTCGGTACGGCCATTATGAGTTCCTGGTGATGTCTTTTGGATTGACTAATGCCCCAGCAGCTTTCATGGATTTGATGAATCGTGTATTCAGGCCATACTTGGACTCCTTTGTGATTGTGTTTATTGACGACATCCTGGTTTATTCGAGGAGTAACAAGGAGCATGAGCAGCATTTGAGGATTGTGCTCCACACTTTGAGAGATCATCGGCTGTATGCCAAGTTCTCAAAGTGTGAGTTCTGGCTTGAGTTTGTAGCTTTCTTGGGCCATGTTGTGTCCAGACACGGTATCATGGTAGACCCAACGAAGGTTGAGGCTATTCGAGGTTGGGCTAGGCCCACGTCACCTACCGAGGTTCGCAGCTTTGTTGGGTTGGCAGGATACTACAGGCGATTTGTTGAGGGCTTCTCGTCTATTGCATCTCCTATGACCAGACTGACCAGGAAGGAGGTTCCATTTCAGTGGTCTGAGGATTGTGAGGCAAGCTTTCTGAAGCTCAAGGATCGACTTACTTCTGCCCCTGTGTTGACTCTTCCAGTTGAGGGCGAGGGTTTTACCGTGTATTGTGATGCGTCTGGTATTGGTTTGGGATATGTTCTGATGCAGCAGGGTCGTGTTATTGCTTATGCATCGAGGCAGCTGAAGGTGCACGAACGTAATTATCCCACTCATGACTTAGAATTAGCAGCGGTAGTATTTGCACTGCGAATTTGGAGGCATTATCTATATGGTGTGCATTGTGAGATCTTTACAGACCACCGCAGTCTTCAGCATATTATGACTCAGAGGGATCTTAATTCGAGGCAGCGCAGGTGGATTGAGTTGCTGAAGGACTATGATATCTCTATTCTCTATCATCCGGGCAAGGCGAATGTGGTAGCAGATGCCTTGAGCCGGAAGGCAGTGAGTATGGGTAGCTTAGCCTTCATTCCAGTCTCTCAGCGGCCGTTGGCTTTGGATATTCAGTCCTTAGCTAACTCGATGGTGCGTTTGGATATTTCTGACCCCAGAAAGGTTATCGCTTGTGTTGGTGCGAGATCTACTTTGCTGGAGCAGATTCAGAGTCGTCAATTTGAAGATAGCGGTCTCCGTAGAATTCGAGATCAGGTATTGAAGGGTGAGTCTGAGAGAGCTACCTTGGGTTCTGATGGTGTTCTGAGGTTTGACGGTCGTAATTGTGTTCCGAGGATTGAAGATTTAATTCAGTTGATTTTGCGTGAAGCTCACAGTTCTAGATATTCTATTCACCCCGAGACAGCTAAGATGTATAGAGATCTGAGACAACACTATTGGTGGAGCGGTATGCGGAGAGATATAGCAGGGTTTGTAGCCCGATGCCTTTGTTGTCAGCAGGTAAAGGCCGAGCACCAGAGACCTGGTGGAATGCTTCAGCAATTGCCCATTCCCGAGTGGAAATGGGAGCGGGTCACTATGGATTTCATTGTTGGATTGCCTCGCACCTCCCGTGGTTTTGATAGTATTTGGGTTATTGTGGACCGGTTGACTAAGTCTGCACACTTTATCCCTGTTCGAGTCTCCTATAGTGCTGAGAGGTTAGCTAGTGTATATATTCAGAAGGTGGTCCGCCTACATGGTGTGCCAATATCCATTATCTCAGACCGAGGGTCTCAGTTTACCTCCAGTTTCTGGCAGACTTTCCAGAAAGAGTTGGGTACCTAGGTGGACCTCAGCACTGCATTTCACCCTCAAACCGACGGGCAATCAGAGCGGACTATTCAGGTATTAGAGGATATGCTCCGCGCTTGTGTACTTGACTTTGGGGGCCAATGGGACCAATTCTTGCCTTTAGCGGAGTTCGCGTATAATAATAGCTTCCACTCCAGCATTCAAATGGCTCCGTTTGAGGCTTTGTATGGTAGACGGTGTCGGTCTCCAGTTGGATGGTTCGAGACTTCAGAAGTCAGTCCTCGTGGCACAGATGTACTCCGAGAATCTTTGGACCGAGTTCGAGTAATTCAGGACAGGCTGCGGACAGCTCAGAGTAGACAGAGGAGTTATGCTGACCGTAGACGTCGTCCATTGAAATTCAGGGTGGGTGATAGGGTCTTCTTACGAGTATCGCCCATGAAGGGCGTAATGCGATTTGGTAGGAAGGGTAAGCTTAGCCCCAGATATATTGGACCCTTTGAGATTTTGCGGACAGTAGGAGAGGTGGCTTATGTGTTAGCTTTACCTCCGACATTTTCAGCTATCCACCCAGTATTTCATGTTTCTATGCTACGACAATATATTCCAGATGAGTCGCATGTGCTTCAGTGGGACTCGGTTCAGTTAGACGAGAAACTAACATTTGTGGAGGAGCCTGTGTCCATTTTAGCCGGAGATGTCAGACGGTTACGCTTCCGGGACATTCCAGTGGTTAAGGTACAGTGGCGTCACCGTCCGATTGAGGAAGCAACTTGGGAGCTTGAACGTGACATGCGAGCCCAGTATCCCTACTTGTTTACATCTTCAGGTACGTGCTTATTCTTGACTTTCGCGGACGAAAGTCCTTTAAGTAGTGGATATTGTAATGACCTTCCCGGTCATTTCCTTCGTTTTCGTGTGTTGTCAGCGTTTAGAGCTTTTCTATAACTGCCCCAAGTTATTTATGACTTGCTGGGACCGACAGTTCGGCTCTCGGGCAGTTCGTTTGAGAATGTTATTTAGATCGAGCACGTTGTAAAATATTAAATTAAATTAAAATTTGGTAAAATGACATAGTTAATTACCTTTCGAAAATGCTTTTGAAATTTATAAAATGTATAAAAGTTTTTAGTTATGATATATCTATACTATTTTATAATAGTTTTATAACCTATTGATAATTAAAGCGGAGATAGTGAATTTAAATATGTTAAAATAATATTTCTATTTTATAGAGGTTTTATCTGAAATAATTTTCTATTAATTATGGTATATTCAAAATATTATATTTATTTTACCACGGACCTATGCAATATCCGAATATATAGAATAAAACATATGGCCTTGACACCAAGGCAATACGTGGAGTCAAGAGAAGTGTACAACACTTGACTAACCTTGATGTATATCTATACATTCTGTAACTAGCATTTTAATGCTAACATGAATTTTCCAACTTCTTATGTCATATATCACTTTCTAAGAAATGTTGGATATTTTCCACTTTAAGGTGTAACGTTCTCTCTCATACATTCTACACATACTAACATACATGTTCATGCTACGTAAAAAGGTGTTTGCAAGTGTTTTCACTTGGTGTGGAACTTGACTACTGAAAAGAAAATTAATTATCTACATCAAGTTATTCAAGTTCGAGGATCGTGTGGTTGATAGTATAGCGTCTTTATATCGTAAGTTTTTCGATTTAATTTTAGCTTCAAGTCGCGTATTTGAATTTTTATTTGGTGGTATTGTTGTTGATGCTTATTAAGAGCTTAATATGAGCTCGGATTGGATATCATCTGTTGTGACTATTGATCACATAGTTATTTTGGACGCTGTGACGGTTTTGGTTTTGCGATTCCGCAAGCGGGCCCCACGTGGAATGTTCGGACATTTTTCCGAACTAATGCAATATGGGTATCAATAGTCATGTTTTGACATGTAGTTTATTATTTTGATAGCTTGGCATCAGTCTGAGGCCTCTCGAAAGGGAAAGGCTCCTATTTAGCTGGTTTTCTTGGCAGGCTTGCGGCAGGCGTCCAGGTAGGCTAGGTTTACCTCCCTTTGCACTTAGATTGGGCTTATGTGTGATATATGTATGCTATTGTGCTAGTGTTGCGGGCTGATATTATAGACTTGGTGGTGGTGGTTTGCTATGATTTAGGCCTTCTAGGCCGGATAGGGCTATTCGGATATATTCCAGGCCCGTTATCCTCGTAGTACCCCACAGATGACCTATTTGGGGTCGGATAGTATTGTTGTTGTTGTTGCTAGTCTGGGAATGTTATTGTTGGTCCTTAGTCCAGTCTTAGACAGACTTAGCCCAGACTTAGACAAGTATAACCAGACCTGGTTTTCGGGACCCGGTAGCGGGCCCCGTTACCCTTTTTGTCGACTTGTTGAAACTTTGACATCTTTGGGCTTAGATAAGCCCTATATGACTATTAGGGTTATGACGGGATTGAGTCACCCCGATTATACCCGGTTGGCCCGTCTAGCTTTGTTCGTCCCTGATAGCACCGTATTTGATTGGGGTCGGCTAGTTTGACTTAGAACGCTGAACCGCCTTTCCATGACTTGTAATGTATACCCAAACTTTTATATACATATTTTTATAGTAGGTAGTTGACCTAGAAGGACCCCGAGATTGACTTATAGCATGTTGTAGAGTTAGCTTCTGTACCTATATAATAGTATTGACTTGGCACTAGGGCGTTCCCCGTTTATTTCAAATGATATGACATTTGATTCTGTTTTGGTTACTGGCTATGATGAGTTCCGGTTCGAGTCCGGCTACTGATTCAGGTATGATGATTTTGGTTATTGACTATTGGGTGTTCCGGTTCGAGTCCGGCCCCGGATTGTGGTACACTATGAGTTCCGGTTCGAGTCCGGCCACTGATTATTATGAGTTCCGATTCGAGTCCGGCATCTGGTTGTGATATGATTGGAGAGTTTTGGTACTGGGTACCGTGATTATGATGTTGTTGTTCTATGAGTTCCGGTTCGAGTCCGGCAGATATGATATATATGTGGCCTCTTGTTATTACCCACTGTTTCCGGTTCGACTCCGGCGTCTGGCCTCTTGTTATTACCCATTGGTGCCGGTTCAAGCCCGGTGCACTCCTGTTGGTTATTGTGGTTACTGGATACTGATACAGCCTCGAGACACTGGTGACTATGCATTTACTTTTCTTGTGTGTCCCGCTGGTTTATGGGGGCCAGACTGGGTTATTGTTTTCTTTCGTGTGCCTATCGGGCTTATGGGGGCCCAGATAGGTTATGTTTGACTTGTGTGTTTACTTACGCATTTATTTACTCGTTATTATGTATCGCACTTATATTTTCCTGAGCATATCTATACGCCTCGGCCGTTACTTATGTATCTATTACTTGTACCCCGGACTTAGCATGCCCCCTGTACTTTAGCTTGCTTATATTATATTAAGCTCAGTCGGCCGATGATGCCTACTGAGTACCCGTTGCCCTGGTACTCATACTGCACTTCTGCATCTTTTTCCCCGATGCAGATCCAGGCACCAGTCGACGGTTTTGACGTGACTCTTTTCTCAGCACTGATTCCGGAGCAGGGTGAGCTTACTGACGTCCGAGGCAGATCCTACTCCATCCTCTACTGTATAGTCTTTTGCTCTCAAGACTATTGTACTTATTATACATGTTTGGTTTCTGTCTTGTATTTTGGGTATGTTAGTAGTGGCTCATGTACTGACCCCACTAGGTCTTGGGAGGGGTTCTGGACTTTATATACATTGTCCTCTTCCTTCTCAGTCTTAGCATGTTTATAAATATGGTTATGGTTACTTCCACTTCTTCTCTGTTTTATGAGATTCCGCCCGTTAGCCCGTCGCTTGTTGCTCCGGACTAGGGTTTGGCTTGCCTATTGGTGGGTTACGATAGGCGCCATCATGACCCAAATATTGGGTCGTGACATTTTTATTTTTTTAAAATTTGGCTTAAAATTTTTTCTTTCTAGCAGTATCTACCCAAAATATTGTTTGAATTGATGAAGTGACTTTGTGGGTGAAATGACGAAATTTGAGTGACTTTTTCGATGAAATGATAATAGTTGAATGATTTTAAAAGTTGACGTATGGAAGTGAAATACGGAATAGTTGAGGGAGAAAAATCAGTATGTAATGATCTAGGTAAATCACATATATATTTTTTACACACTGAAATCCCGAAAGATATGCGTTAATCACAATAATAACTAAGACAATATTTTGATTTTGCATATATTTTGTTAGCAAAATACCACTAGTTTTGATAAATTAAAAAATATCGCTACTTTAGATAAGTATGATCCTATTTTTTGTAGGAAAATTCCCCTTCATCTCTTATCTTATTCAGATCTCTTCATTACTCAAAGAAATAAAGCAAGAGAACACTATAGCAAGTAATCAGGTTTTCTTTCTTATAGAGGAAAAAAATATTAGAGTAAGAAAGAAAAATACTAACAGTTAAAATATTAGAGAAAATCAAAGCAAAGAAATAACAATAGTAATAAAATTGAAGGATAAAATAGTGCTAGCAAAAGATAATACTCCCTCTGTGAGCATTTTATGTGACACAATTTTTTTTTTACTCCGTCTCAAAAAGAATGTCATCTTACTATAATTAGAAAAATATTTACTTCAAAATTCCTCTTTTACCCTTCAAAATTCCTCTTCTAAAATATTCATGAATTATATTAGACCACAAGTTTTAAAAGTCTTTCTTTTTTTCTTAAATACCGTGCCAAGTTAAATTATGCCACATAAAATGAGACGGGGGGAGTAATAAATAATACTGGGTAAGGGAACAGATAAGTTATCCAGACTAATAGTCTGTTTGGCCAAGCTTCTAAAATCAGTTTATTTTCAGAAGTGCTTTTCAAAAAAGTACTTTTGGTGAGAAACAATTTGTGTTTGGCCAATACAATTATAAAAACACTTTTGAGCAGCAATTAGTGTTTGACCAAGCTTTTAAAAGTGTTTTTAAGTATATTTTTCTCATAAGTGCTTTTTTTAAAAGTGCTTTTGGAGAAAAGCTACTTTTTTTAGCTTATGAAAAACTGCTTTTTTTACTCCCCAGAAGCATTTATTTACTTCCATAAGCTTGGCCAAACACCTAAATTTTTTAAAATAAGCACTTTTGAAAAAAAAAAAAAGCTTGGCCAAACAGGCTATAAAACTCTTTCTGTCTTTGGGAAGAGAGAAAACATTCGACTATTTACTAACTGTCTACCCTAGTTCTCGACATACAAGTTCCTATCTAGCGTCGTGTCCTTAATGAGCTGACATGGTGAGCTCAAGATGTGTCATGTCCTCTAATCACCTCTCCCCAACTCTTCATCCGTCTATTTCTGCCTCTCTTCAAACCAATCATTGCCAATCTTTCACACCTCCTCACAGACATCTTTGCTCCTCCTCTTCACATGCGCGAATTATCTCAGCTTGCTTCCTATATCTCTAGGGGTATCAAGTTGTTAAGCCACACTATGAAAGTTTGAGAGAGGATAATGGAAATGAGGGTGGGTAAGGGCGTGGATATTTCCAATAGCCCGTTTGATTCATTCTAAGGCGTTCAACTACAGAAGTCATCCATTTTGTGAGGAAATTGGTGGAGCAGTATAGGGAGAGGAAGATGGAATTGTATATGGTGTTCATCAATCTAGAAAATACTTACAATAAAGTCTCAATGGAGGTTCTGCAGAGATGTTTGGTGGCTAAAGGTGTACCTGTGGCATACTCTAGGGCGATTAAAGACATGTACAATAGAGCAAAGACCCTGATAAAGACAGTGGACGATAGCTCAGAGCAGAGATCAACTTTTAGCCCATTTTTATTTGCTGTGGTGATGGATATATTGACTTGATAAATTCAAGGAGGATGTCTTGGAATATGTTATTTGCGGATAACATAGTTCTGATATACGAAACTCATGACTGAGTTAATGCTAAACTAGAATTTTGGAGGCAAACCCTGATGTCTAAGGGATTCAAGTTCAGTAGGATCACGATAGAGTACTCAAGTGCACATTCAGTGACATAACGCATAACGCTGGCTTGGAAGTGAGTCTTAATACACAAGTCATCCAAAATAGAGGTAGTTTCAAGTATCTTAAGTCTATTACCCAAGGAAATGAGGGAATTGACGATGATGTCACACACCATATTGATGCAAGATTGATGAAATTGAGGCTCGCGTCTGGAGTTTTGTGTCATAAGAAGGTGTCACCAAGACTTAAAGACAAGTTTTATAGGATGGTGGTTAGATCAACTATATTATATCGGGCAAAGTGTTGTCTACTTAAGAATTCTCATGTTCCGAAGATAAAAGTTGCATGTATGAAGATGCTAAGATGGATGTGTAGACATACTAGGAAAGATAGGATAAGAAATGAAGATATCTGGTGCAAAGTGAGAGTTGTGTTTATGGAGGACAAGATGTGGAAATCAAGGCTGCGATGGATGTGAAGGTGATATTCAGCCAACAAATCCCAATTCAAAAAACAAACCATATAAAAATATATAGTCTTATTCTAGTTAATGGGTGCTCGAGCACCCGGAACACTACACGTGGGTCTGCCCAAGAACATGACTTTAGATATGATGTTGTAGAAGATCCAGATTAAGGCAGTAGGTTAGCAAGTATTAGAGTGTGATCTCGCTTGTCCTTCCATACTAGTAGTCACACAGTAGTTTCTCGTTTATCAATTTCTATTATTATAAGTCACTTCTTGTACTTTGATAATCATATTTGTAGTTACTGTTTAGAATACTTTATCATACTTTCTATAGTATTTTATCGTGACTTCTTCATTTTGGTAATTTTCTTTTCCATAATGTTTTGATCTATTTTTTCATCGAGCCGAAAGTTGATCGGAAACAATCTTCTACCTCTAAAATAGAAACAAAGTCTACATATGTCTATCCTCTTTGGATCTCACTCTGTAGAATTATATTGAATATGATATTGTTGTTGCTTGTCATATCTCATTTCTTTTTTTTTTTTTTAAAATAAAGGAGTCATATCTCATTTCACTTGTGGTGGCAAGCACAAATAGAATGAGTCATGAATATTTACTCAAACTACACACAAGAAGAAGACGAAACAAAATGAAGGAATGGTTGAAATGAATGGTCAAAATCAAAAAGAAAAAAATCTCCCCTCAAACGCGGAATGAATACTGAAATCTGGTCCCACAACCAAACTACTTTGACTGCCCAAAAACACTCACACAATTCCCCCTTTTTTCGTACATATAAATACCCCTTTTTCCCTTCTCAAATTCTTCATAAAGAAAAAAAACACCACACACAAAAAAACAACACGGTATTCTAACTACTTTTTGAAAAGTAACAAGAAAAAAAGAAGAAGACATGTCTTGCACCGTTGCTATTTCAAACGCATCAGCGTTTACGCAGGTGTCGAATTCCCTCCTCTGTCGATCAGCTTCATTTTCATCTTCTTCTCCTTCTTCCCCTTCTCGTAAATCATCTGTAACACTAACGAGGTTTCCTTCATTTACCTCTTCTACGTTGTTATTATCCCAGCCTTCACAATTGAGATCTCTTTTGATTCAGAAACCTTCACAGGCACCGAAAACAATTAGCGTTGTCGTAAATTCTACCGAGTGTGCTAGTTCTGCAGTGATTTCTACGTCTCCTACGACGGTTTTGAAGAGGAAAAGGCCTGCAAGGTTGGATATTCCTGTTGTTGCAAAGGACTTTGGGAATTTTCCGGTGAGTCCATCGGCTGCAGCGGATTTTGTGGAGGTTGAAGGTGATGGGTATTCGGTTTGTTGTAAGCGTGGAAGGAGAGGTGCTATGGAGGATCGTTATTCTGCACTTGTCAATTTACAAGGAGATTCCAAACAGGTAATTTTTACATATAATCAATTGTTTGGTTCTGAACTTTTACAACAACAATATGAACAGACAACAAGACAACGCCTTGCTTCCAACTAACCTTCTATCATGGCCTAGTTAATTTTTTGATAGAGAACTATCAAAATATTCTTTAGAAAATACATTATTGTTCCTCCATTTTTAGTTGTTCGGATTAATATACCTTCAATGAAGAGAGTAGTTTATGTATCTTAGTTTACGATGCTATCTGTGATTGGTTGAAAGCAGTTGAAACTGACAAAGGATTACTTGTTTCAGGGTATTTTTGGTGTATTTGATGGACATGGAGGGCCTAAAGCTGCTGAGTTTGCAGCAGAACACTTGAATAAGAACATTGTGGATGAACTAGTAAGGGGAAATGATGAAGATGTCGTGGAGGCGTGCAAAAACGGTTATCTGAAGACAGATTCCGAATTCCTCAGTGAAGAATTTCGGGGTGGATCGTGTTGCCTAACAGCACTGATCAGGAATGGTAATCTAGTGGTATCTAATGCTGGCGATTGTCGTGCTGTTGTTAGCAGAAATGGGATTGCTGAAGCACTGACTGAAGATCACAAGCCTTCAAGAAAAGACGAGAAGGACAGAATTCAGACTTCGGTGAGCAACTTCACCATGAATACGCTTATCAAGGCTTTCCCAAATTGTGTTACCTCATATAGATTATCTATATGGATTACTATCAGTGTATTTTATTCTGTTTATAGCAGGTAACATGTCTTATTTTTCGGGTTCCTAATCCTATCGTGCTTTATTGTTGTGTAGGGTGGCTATGTAGATTGTTCTAATGGTGTTTGGAGAATCCAGGGATCACTTGCTGTGTCGAGAGGCATAGGAGATCGGTATCTTAAACAATGGGTAATCGCAGAACCTGAGACGACTATCCTTGAACTTAATCCTGAATTGGAGTTCTTAGTCCTTGCATCTGATGGTTTATGGGATAAAGTCAGCAATCAAGAAGTAGTAGATGCTGCTAGACCTTTGTGCACAGATATCAGTAAGCCACAACCGTTGGTGGCCTCTAAAAACCTTATCGAGCTTGCTATTTCACGAGGTTCTGTTGATGATATATGTGTGATGATAATTCAACTGCAGCAATTTTGTTGACTGTCTAATCAGGCCAGTGTGATTCGTATACTAGATGCCTAAAGAGTTTTGAATAGCTGAATGAATTCGTTCTCAACTAAATCCCCGGGACAATGATGGATTGATGAATTTTACTTGTAAAAAGACACCGAATACCTATGTATAGCTGTTTTGAAATTTTACCCTTGTATAGCAAATTGCTTCTATGACTGAATATTTTACTGAGATTCAAACTGAGACGTAGGCGATGATGATGGGAATATGCACTGTCTATATACGAATTTCCCAGTTTTGTTTCTGATTCAAATGAAATTTTCTTGTTTCTCGTTTTCCATTTTGTTTTAATTTCACTGTTTCGGATTCTGGTTCGAGAGGCTAAAAGATTATTCAATGACTGGAGTTATCTGGTTCTGGAACTAGGTGTCTTGTTGCATGTTTAGACATTATTGTTAATTTGTTTTACAGATGATCAGTGAACCTAAGAAGCTGTAGGTTCGTCCGGGTGGAGAGAAAAAAAATGAACTGAACTTAAAATCTTTTCTGGAGATATTCATTTTCTTGGAGAGATGAATAAGATATTCAGACATGCTGGCGTTTTGATACCACCAAGAACACAAAAAACATGCACCTAACATTATGTTACTTCTAAACTATCGATCATTGAAGAAGTCGATAATTTTTGATTGAGTTGATCATAAAAAACACACCTAAAGTATCTCATTTTTCTACCTAAACTATCACCAACTATTTATCAAAAGTCAAAACACACCTCAACTATCAATTGTTCATTTTTCCTACCTGAGAGATGGTGATATTTCATGTAGGAAGAAAACTGAGCAATTGGTAGAGGAGGTGTATTTTGATAAATAGTTGGTAATACTTCACTTAGGAAACTACACACCCGATAGTTCAGGTATAAAACTCAAAAAATCGGTACAAAAAATGGGTATACTTTAGGTGTTTTTTTAACCCTTCACTCAATAATAAATAAATATGTACCCATTCGTTCAGAAAATGTGATCAACTCCCCCATTGCACATTAATACTTATTGAATATAAAAATAATTCTGCTTCTCTTTCTTAATTCAGAACTCACACTGTCCAAATTTTAGATCTGTCTTGCTTACTGAATAGCTTATAAAAGAGATAGGTTGTTGTCTAGAGAAGAAGAGCTATACGTTACAATAAGTCATAAAATAAGAAGAAATGTGGTAGGTGAATTTGACTTCCCATACATTGGATTATTGGTGCTTTATATGATTCTGTTTTGTCACTCATATATATCCTCAATAAGAACCAACTCAGCATGTATGTAATATGTTCCAAGAAAAAACACTATGCACTAATTTTTAATTAATTCTGTCTAATACGTATATTTACACCTATATTCTTAGACTAAGTTCAGTTCATTTGCACCAGTCCTCCTCATCTTATTATTTTACAAGAAAAGAGATGTAACCACTGACAAATTAAAGATCTCTTAGCTATGATGTGCGGATTTTCTTCACAAGTCTCTTGTCGATATGTATTATTTTGTGGGCATTTCGTTAGGTGTGATTTTCTTTAAGTATGGATTCTTTTTTTCTTTTCATTTTTGGATTATATTAGACATTCATGCATCTGAATAAAATATAGAGAACATTTAGTATCTTTTTATATGTGAGGTATCATGCAGTATGTTGTTTGTGGATGATGTAATTTTAATTGATGAGACTCGCGGAAGAGTTAATGCTAAGTTGGAGGTTTGGAGGTAGAGCCTGGAGTCTAAAGGGTTTAGATTGAGCAGGATCAAGACTGAATATTTGGAATGCAAATTCAACGAGGTGACTTATGAGGCTGACATGGAAGTGCGGCTTGATACACAAACCATTCAAAAGAGAGGTAGTTTCAAATATCTTGGGTCTATTATCTTGAGAAATAGAGAGATTGACGAAGATATCACTCACAGTATTAGTGCAGGGTGGAAGAAATGGAGGCTCATATCTGGAATCTTGTATGAAAAGAAGGTGCCTCCTAAACTCAAGGGCAAGTTCTACAGAGTGGTGGTTAGACCAGTTATGTTGTATGGGCCGGAGTGTTGGTCAATCAAGAGTTCTCACATCCAGATGATAAAGGTAGCGGAGATGAGGATGTTGCGATGTATGTGTGGGTTTACTAGGAGAGATATGATTAGAAATGAGAAAATTCGAGATAAGGTGGAAGTGACTTCGGTGAAAGACGAGATGCGAGAGGCGAGGTTGAGATGGTTCGTGCATATGATGAGGAGAGGCACGAATGTCCCAATGTGGAGGTGTGAAATATTTTCTATGGATATGTTTAGGATACATAGAGGTAGACTGAAGAAATATTGAAGAGATGTGATTAGACAGGATATGACGCAGTTACAGCTAACCGAGGACATGGCCTTGATAAGAAGGTGTGGCGCACGTGAATTAGGGTAGAAGGTTAGGATGTAGGAGTGCGTCCATACTAGTAGATTGGAGTGTTGTCCTTATGTAAAGATCCTTTTCATCGTTATGGGGAAGTCAATCGTGCAAAAACCTGGGTTAAGATTTTTCACGAATTGAAGTAAAATTTTTTGCCTAGGCTAGTTTTGGACAAAATTCGAGCGAGGTACGGTCTAGGAAAATTCGAGAATAGGTTGGGTTAATGTAATATATTTTAGCATGATTTTATGTAGCTAAGACGATAAGAAACCCGTAAGAATTTTGGGAAGTGAATTCGGGTAAGTAGAACTCCCGATATCAAACTTGACGTAAAAAGGTTAGTTCGGAATGTCATGGTTTGAGGGTGCATTGCAAAAAAAGGCAAAACTGGGGGCAATCCCAAGTTTTTGCCTCACTACATCTGCTATAGTGGGTAGCAGGCCGCTACATGGCTACCGCTATAGCGGAATAATTTTTGCTACAGCAGGAGTCAAAGCCGGTCAATCCCGCAATAGAGATGACACTATAGTGGGATCAGGTTGCTATAGCAGGATAAATCACTGTTTAATGTAGAAATTTCCCAAAAATGATTTATTATTTCTAACCACTTTTTGGGAAAGGTTCAGGCAATTTGAGGCAATTTTCACCTATTTTCCACCAGAATTCTTCGTAAAGGTAAGTTATTTATCCCCATTAACTAGTTTTTTGATTCCTAAACCTTAGAATCACTAGTTTACGGGTCTTAGAGGAGGGTTTAAATTGACCTAGCTGAATTTTCTGGTGCAAGGTGGTAAATTGGGTATAAAACTTTTGGGTTTTAGTTAAAGGTTGATTATTTACTCTTGCATGACTATAATTCACTAATGTAACCATGAAATTGGTAGTTTAAGGTTAATTTATGGTAGGAAAGCCCTAGAATGGGGGGGGGGGGGATCATGAAATTGGCCTTAGAGTTTGGGATTAGGTTGTAATCTTCGATATTGTAGGTCATTTGATTGATTATGTGTTATATTTCTGTTTTTAGACCACAGTCAAGCCGAAGTTACAAGAAAAGGGAAAGCTCAAGTTTGCTAGAGTATTTCAGGCTTGGATTGAGGTAGGTGATGGTTTAATGTAGTTGAAACCCAACTTGTTTTATGTGTGCATGATAACTATTCCTTAGTATTACTTGTACAATGTATATTCAAGGAAAGTGAATGACTGTTTGATATCCTAAGAGTTAATCACATGCAATGAACTTATATGTAAAGCTTGTTGGTTGTTACAAGTGTTGTTTCTGCATTCATTATGGTTGTGATTGTCGTGATATCTGCCATTATTGTGGGATGTACCAGTATTTCGACATCTTCACGGAATTGGTTGATATAAGGTTGGCAGACACTTAATGTCTGAGATTTGGGACATGGACAAGAGCTCGTCCCTGCAGGTCATGACTAGTGGGCGATCATAAGACCCTTAGCATGTATGTACAAGGTACAGATGAGTGTGACGGTTCCTTGAGTAAATCGGGTCTTATATTTTTTCTTGATTATATTAGTTCCTTGAGTGATCCGGGCTCAAGTGTTGTCATTATTATGTTGGTTCCTTAAGTGAATCGGGTTTATGTGCTTAATTGTTAAGGGTGGTTTCTTTATGTAAATCGGGATGCATGATAAATTGCCATTGTTGTGTCCTTATGGATCCTTGATTGGTCCGGGCTAAGAATTGCAAGTTGTGGCATAACTCTGTATTGTCTATTACTTGTGTAATTGGGACATGATTGATGTAATTGTTGAGTCATGATTGTTGACTTGGAGTCTTATTGGTAGTCATAGTTTGACTTGACTTTTTATCCTTGTTGACTCATATAAACTAAACTTCATGATGTACTCGTTTACAAGATTAAATGTTATGAACTTGAAGTAGAGTAGCATGATAGGTGTTCATGGTTGTCTTGTTGTACTACGTTATGGTTGTGTGTTCATATTTCTCATTTTGGATTGGCCGATGACCCTATCAGTACACTATTATTCTCTTGTACTAATACTACACGTGCTCTTCTTTTTATTAAGCGCAGAGCATATTTTGGCGACTGTTTTAAGACTTCAGCCGTGATTCAGACCTTGAACGAACTCAAGGGTGAGCTACATCTTATGGGCTGCCATGAGTTCTTCTCCCAAGTTATGGTCCATTGTTTTGGGCTTAGACATTTCATTAGTTTTGGATTGATCCCGTTATTGACTATGTAGTAGTTTTGGTACAATGACTTTCAGATTCTACGGAATTAATTAAGTTTCTCTATTTTAGCATTTAATTTTTTTGGATAATTTAACGATATTGCTCATTAATGAAAAACAGTTAGTTGCCTTATTTTTGGCTAAGTGTTGGTTCTCCCATCGGAAAGTTAGAGTGGGTGCCACTCACGGCGGGTTTAGGTTGTGACACCTTATTAGTAGTCATAGTGCTACGCTTCTAGTTTTTTGTTCTTGAATTTTTGTTGATATTTGTTTTTTTGGATAGATTGATTGTAGTATCATTTTGTGGTTGTATTGTTCTGTTACTATTTGTTGTTGTGTTACTTTCTATTGTCTCTGGTACCTCTACTGTATTTTTTTTCTAGACTTATTTTAAACTTGAGCCAAGAATCTATTGGAAACAACCTCTCTACCTCACCTTTGAGGTAGTGGTAGGACTGTGTATATCTACCCTCACAGAACCCACTTTGTGGGAATACACTAGATATGTTGTTGTTGTTGTTTTGTTAGTATTTTTTAAAATTTTAATTTTATTTTGTGTAATATTGTCTTGTGATGATTTTAAATGAAAAAAATATGATTATTGATGATTCATAGCTAGATGATCCAAAGATGTTTGGAAAGTAAGAGCAAGAGGGTTCACTTGAACAGCTTTGGTTAAAAAAAATTACACTATATATTCAAGATTAAAATTACGTTTTATATGTATATAGTAGATGTTGAATTTCCTTATCTTCTCCGTATGTTTACTTCTTCATAATATGAACCTCTTTAGTGAAAATTCTGACTCTGTCACTAGTGTTTGGGGATTGAGGCATGATTTTGGTTATAGACATTCAATATATGAAACTCACTGACTCTATTAATTCAAATTTGTGCTGAATAAGCCTGCTAAGGAAATAAAGTGTTTTCTACTCGTGAGGTTATTTAATTTTTGTTAAAATTCAAAATTGAGACTTCTGATCAATGGCGAATGAATTTCAATTATATCACCACAATATTTAATGGTTGTAAAGCAAGGATTAGGTACACTATTCAAGCATAAAGATGACCTTATTATAGATACACTTTATGAAAGAGCACGAATGTGCTTTCCAAGCTGACGCAACTCATATTTCAACAAAGATAAATTGGGAATCATCTTTTGTAGTTTCGAGATCTGGATGACCCAATTAACTATGGAGCAATTCAGAGAAAAAAACGACAGTGAAAACAACATATGGTGTTATGATTGCTAACAAGTACACTCATGTGACTCATGTCCTTTTTCAATCATCTATTTCATATTTTGATCTTACATAAGAACATAATCATCAAAGAATGTTACAACGTATTTCAGATTTTTGGTTAATTTGCTAATGAAAATAAGATTATACAGACATTCAAGTACAAAAAGGACTGATTTTAAAGGTATGAAAGTCAAAGGGAGAGCCTTACCTATCCCTTATACAATAGTCTTTGATCTATTTGCCAAAGTAATAGTAGAGAGGATAGAAAGAGCAGTAAGAATATTTTTATTACCAAAAATATGGTTAGAAGCACTAGAATCAAGAATCCATTGTTCCTGAGATGAAGACTGTGCGATATAAGGAAATGAGTTACCAAATTGTATTATACAAGCAGCTGATGAAATTGATGATTATTGACTTGATGTTTGGTACTAACGTTAGTCATTATAGTCTATTCTAGTTAAAGTGATAGATTGAGCTGATCCATTCCTGACATCTAGTGTAGGCAAAATACCATCTCTATTATGAGCCACATTTACTATGTGTCAATGTCACGACCCGAGACTACCCCCTAGTCGTAACACAGTGCTTAGAGCCACAAGTGACCCAAGCTAACCTATGGCCTGTCATGACACTATAAATACTGAAATAATCTGGAAATCACTTATGCAAAAGTTAATAATCTGGATAATAAGTTTGGCAATACGCCCAAGTGACAATATCTGAATAAAACTCATAAAGCTGAAAACATAATCTAACTGACTGTCTGAAAGCCTCTAAATAAGATGAGTTGTTGGGAAAATCCCCCAACTAACTCCAACTGCCTGAAACTGAAATAGCATAAGATGAAATATTGATAACTAGTCCTTGAATGATGAGGACTCACCAATGTACTGCTGCTAATGTGGTAGGAGATCGTACTAGGCGCGATCCGAATGCTAAACGTTGGAACCTATATTATAAGACAATATAGCGCAAGGGAAAGTATGTGATCAGTACTTTGAATGTACTAAGTATATGGGATAGGAAAATAACTGAAGTAGGCTGAACATAATGCATGTGACAAGAATAAACTAATGCAAGACCAAGTAATAAACATGTACTGATAGATAAGCTTAAATACTGAATACAAGGTCAAGCGAGGTTTGAGACTAAACTGTGGGAGGTTTCTGTAACCGACATAGACCATGTGAGCAACATGGAATCCAACCTGTAACCCAAGTTGGCAGGGTGTTCTATACCTTGCTAATGGTATGAACCATGATTGGCGTGAATTCACTCATGAGCCCATTAAGGGCAAGGGAGACACTCTCAACTAGCGAGGACCCCTTTTTACCTACGGTGGCACGTAGTTTAGGACTTGGGTTATCTGAACCCTTGTCCTCTCGATGCTAAGTACTACTCCCAACTGAAAGCAAACTGATATACTGAAATGCTCAACAATAATGATTTTCTCAAACTAAAAGATAAGTGCTTTAGCTGAAAGCATTATAAATCATGAAAACTGAATGATTGAGTAATCAACTGAAAATGCATGATATCCTAGGTCATCGAGTGTTCATAACCCACCATCTCTGAAAAATGCAACTACAAATGACAATTCTATAAACTGGCTACAATATGGAATTTCATAACTCAAGCCCAAAATCAAGAATTTATCAATATTATGAGAATTCATATCCATGAGTATGTAAGGAGGCTCAAATTTATGGGAAAAAATATATTCATGGTTTAGTCAAAGCAAGAAACTTAAGACTAAAGGAATTCACGCTTTCCATGGAAACCCTAAGCTTGAAAGGTGAATCAAACTTGAGGAATTAACTTTAGGACTCAATGGATGAGAGGAAAACATTGATGAAATCCCACATACCTGAAGAAGACAACCTTGGTGAAACCTTTGAATTTGGAGTCTGAAGTTAAAGAACCCTAGTTTTTCCTTGGGAGAAGAAAATTGCCTCTTTCTCTGTATTTGGCTAAGTGTTGACTGAATTTCTATGTAATGAGATCTTAGGATAATATTAGGCTTAATAATCAACCTTGGGATGGCTTAAACAACATAGTTTAGATGTTAAAAGAATGGAAAAAGACTGTTGTGCCCTTTTAAATTTGTAACTAAAAAGCTGTAGGATGGAACCCACGCGACCTTTCCATGATCATGGGTCCTACCTACGATCGTGGGTTGTGATCGTGGTCTGAGATGGATTTTGGGTTATTTGTACTCGATCATACTAGCCATGGTACAATCATGGGTTCCACTCACGATCGTGCCTTGGTTCGTAGCTTGGGATTTCAAGCCGCATCAAGTTTTGAAGCCACGATCGTGCCTTTAATCGTGGTTTCAAAGCACGGTCGTGCTTCCCTCTCATGGTTGGAAGGTATGCATGTCAAATTTAAGGTTTTTGGGACTGTTTCGATCAGAAGGGAGCATGGTATGATCGTATGTTTTAACCACGATCGTACCTACACTCGTGTGTTCTTACTACTAGACAGTGCTTTACTAAAATGTCCATAACTCTTAGCTCCGACATCGGATTAAGACTAATCTTGATGCGCTAGAAAGATAATTCAAATATCTATCATTTGGTGGGTCTTGAGTTCAAAAATTCTTTAGAATATAGGAGTTATGATCATTCTCAATTGACTACAGCAAGATTCTTCACAAGAAAACCCCTGGTAAGGAAGGTTTCAACTTGGCCATGAGCTAGGAGTTACTTGTGGCCTTAATACATGTCTAAATCACTTATAATGCAGATGAAACATGTAATTTAATTTTACATGTACTGAAAGTATGGTTCTAATCTTAGCTTGGGATTTTTGGGGTGTTACAATATCTCCCCCTTGGGGTCATTCGTCCCCGAACGAAAGCTAACTAAGCTGAAGAGTTAGGGAAAAAGCTGCAATCCCAACACTGAGTTTCTAAGGGATGAATACTAACATGATAACTAAAACATGGACTAAATTTGAACTCACGAATACATGACATGACATGAGAGTAACTAGGTGACATGGAATATAAAGAATTAATTAAGGGGAAACTATTACCTTGAGCTGGAGTAGAGTTCGAAGAGAAAAGATGAGGGTACTTGGTTATCATATACACCTCTGTTTCCCAAGTAGCTCCCTCAACTAGATGATTTTGCCAAAGAACCTTTACTGAAGTGACCTCTTTATTCCTTAACTTACGAACCTGACGATCAAGGATCTCGATTGGTACCTCCTCATAGGAAAGACTACCTTCCACCCCCACACTGTCTAGAGGAAAGACCGATGCGGGATCTCCAATGCATTTATTCAACTGAGACACATGAAAAATTGGATGCACCGATGCTAAGTCTGTGGGTAGGTCTAAATCATAGGCTACATTGCCAAAACGACCCATAATCTTATAAGGACCAGCATAGCGGGGACTGAGTTTCCCTTTCTTGCCAAATCTTCACCCTTTTTATGGGTGAAACTTTCAAGTAAACCAAATCACTTTTAGCGAACTCAAGTTCCCTTCTCCTCACATTTGCATAAGACTTCTGACGACTCTGAGTTGTATTCAGTCTTTCTCTAATCAACTGAACTTTATCCAACTCCTCATGGACTGAATGTGGCCCTATTAAGGTAGCCTCACCAACTTCGAACCACCCAATAGGAGACCTACACCTTCGACCATAGAGTGCTTCGAATGGGGCCATCTGAATACTAGAATGATAACTGTTATTATAAGAAAACTTAATCAAAGGCAAATGGTCATCCCAACTACCTTTGAAATCGATCACACATGCCTTCAAAATATCTTTTAAAGTCTGAATGATTCTCTCTGCTTGACCATCTGTCTGCGGGTGAAAAGCAGTACTGAGGTAAACTTGAGTACCAAGACCCTTCTCGAATGCCTTCCAGAATTGAGAGGTAAACTAAGTACCCCTATCTGAGATAATGGTCAAAGGAACACCATGTAACTTCACAAACTCCCGAAGATAGAGTTTACCATAATCCGCGGCTGAGTCGAAAGTGTTAACTGGCAGAAAATGGGCTGACTTTGTCATTCGATCTACAATAACCCAAATAGAATCATGTTGACACTAAGTACGAGGTAACCCTGCAATAAAGTCCATATTCACCACTTCCTACTTCCAAGTAGGAATACTGATATCCTAAAGCTTACCACCAGGTCTCTGGTGCTCAACCTTAACCTGTTGGCAATTTGGACACTTAACCACAAATTTCGCGATATCCTTCTTTATGCCATTCCACCAATATACTTATCGTAGGTCACGGTACATCTTAGTGGCTCCTGGATGAATAGAATATCGAGAACAGTGAGCCTCTGTTAGCATCCGTTGTCTCAAGTCATCAACATTTGGAACACAAAGTCTTCCCTGACAATGAAGAACACCTTCTCCCCCTTGGGAGAAAACCACAACCTTATGACGCTGTACCGCTTCTTCAACTTAAGCAAAATGGGATCACTATCTTGTTTTTCTTTTACCTCAGTTATTAAGGAAGATTCTAAACCATTCTGAATCAAGGTATTACCTTCGGCTGAATCAACCAATCGAACTCTCAATCTAGCAAGCCGGTGAACCTCACGAACTAACTCTTTCTTCTGTCCTTAATATGAGCAACACTTCCCTTAGATAATCTACTAAGAGCTTTAGACACAACATTGGCTTTACCCGGATGGTACAATACACTCATATCATAATCGTTCAACAACTCTAGCTACCTTCTCTAACGAAGATTTAGATCCTTCTGGCTGAATACATACTGAAGGCTCTTGTGATCAGTGAACACATCAACATGAACACCAATAAAGATAGTGCCTCCAAATATTTAAGGAAAAAACAACTGCTGCCAACTCAAGATCATGAGTCGGGTAATTCTTCTCATTAGGCTTGAGCTGTCTAGAGGCATATGCTATAACCTTGCTATGCTGCATCAACACACACCCAAGGCCAACTTTGGATGCATCACAATAAACCACAAACCCATTAGAACCCTCTGACAGAGTCAAAACTAGAGCGGAGGTGAGTCGAGTCTTAACTCCTAAAAACTCTTATCGCAAGAATCGGACTACTGAAATTTGACTTTCTTCTGAGCTAATCTGGACATGGGGAAGCAATAGAGGAAAATTCATCAACAAACATCTGCAGTAACCAGCCAACCCAATAAACTCCTGATATCTGATGGAGAGATGGGTCTAGGCCATTTTCTAACTGCTTCAGTCTTTTGAGGATCAACCCAAATGCCTTCACCAGAAATGATATGCCAAGGAATGCTATTGATTTCAACTAGAGTTCACACTTGCTGAACTTAGTGAATAACTATCGAACTTTGAGAGTCTGAATACAATTCTCAAATGGTCCACATGTTCATCTTCCCTCAGAGAATAAATGAGGATGTCATCTATGAAGACTATAATGAACATGTCCAAGTACTGCTTGAACACCCTATTCATCAAGTCCATAAAAGCTGCAGGAGCATTCGTTAGTCCAAAAGACATAACAACAAATTTAAAGTGACCATACCAAATTCTCAAGGCTGTCTTCGAAATGTCACATTCTCTGACTCTGAGCTGATGATAGCCAAATTTGAGGTCTATCTTAGAGAAACAATTGGCCCCGAAGTTGTTCAAACAAATCATCAATCTTGGGGATGGGATACTTATTCTTGACTGTGACTTTGTTCAACTGACGGTAGTTGATACACATTCTGAGAGAACCGTCTTTCTTTCACACGAAAAGAACTGGAGCACCCCATGGAGAGATGTTAGGCCTGATGAAACCCTTTTCTAGAAGATTCTTTAACTACTCCTTTAATTCTTTAAGCTCAGCTGAAGCCATTCGGTATGGTGAAATTGAGATCGGATGGGTATCTGGAAGGAAATCTATTCCAAAAATTTCCCGCTTGGGAGGAACTCCGGTAGATCTTCAGAAAACACTTTTGAGAACTCATTAACCACTGGAACTGACTCAAGAGTTGAGGTATCAGACTTTTAATCCTTAGCCCAAATAAAATAATAGATGCATTTTGAAATTATTTTTCTAGCCTTAAGGTAAGAGACAAACTGACCTCTAGGCACTGAAGTATTACCCTTCCACTCTATGAATGGTCCATTTGGAAACTGAAACTGGACTACTCTATTTCTACAATCAATAGAGGCATAATAAGAGTAAAGCCAATCCATGCCAAGAATGACATCGAAATCTATCATATCTAACTCTACAAAATCAACTGTGGTGACTTTCTGAGAAACTGTGATTGGGCAATACTCTATTCCCGTCTAGCAATAACTGACTCACCAACTAAAGTAGAGACTGCGAATGGTTCTAAAAGAGTTTCGAGACTGACACCAAAGTCTACTGCTATATAGGGGGTCACAATAGAAAGTGTGGACCTTGGATCTAACAATGCATAGACATGACTATGAAAGACCTATAATGTACCAGTGACCACATCAGGAGAACCCTCCTGATCCTGTCGAGTCTGAAGGGCATAGAACCTATTCTGACATTATTCCTCAGTTGCTCTAGATGAGGCACCCTGCTGAGTCGGGCGGCCTGCCGGAGCTGCTGATGAAGTACCCTGAGTGCACCCATTGATATAACCTCTCTTGGCTTTTAGACAATCTTGAGATTTGTGGACTACCTTTCCACAACCAAAACATCCATCCTTACATATCAAACGTTCTCCTGGATGATTTTTCCCACATTTCTTACAAGTTGGAAAAGTACGACCATTGGAAGTGCTAAAATAAGACTTAGAGCCTGATGCTCTACCTTTCTGATCTTGCTTGGGCCTGAGAGACGAAACACTGGAAAATGATGATGCTGTGGCTGAAGATCTCTACTAAAATTGAGAGCGATTACCACCATCAGATCTTTGCTGAGAATAATCAAAGTTCCCTCTTTTAGCTCTTTTATTCATATTCTCCTTTTCCTTCTTCTTAACCTTCTCTTTCTTAATCTGCTGAGCATACACCATTAACCTGGAGATGTCCATCTCCTTAACAAACATAGCAGTCCTACACTCTTTGACTACATCCTCAGAAACACCAGACACAAACTTACTCATGCTGGCCCTAGAGTCAATAACCATGGCTGGAGCAAACTTAGCAAGCTGAGTAAACTTAAGAGAAAACTACTTCACACTCATGCTACCCTACTTCAGATTAATGAACTCCTGAACCTTGGACTCCCTCAACTCAAGTGGGAAGAACCTATCTAGAAAAGCAGCAACAAACTCATCCCATTCTACTGGTCCTGCTTCTGCACCTCTATCCTCTTTCCACTGCTTGCACCAAGTATGAGCTACTACTTTCAGCTAATAAGCAGCCAAGTGCTCTCAACTAGAGTGACATCCATAATTTTGTAACCTTCTGAATATCATCAAGAAAATCTTGTGGATCTTTCTCAGTTTTAGAACCTTAGAACTTAGAAGGATTTATTCGAGTGAAGTCCCTGACTCTAGGAGCTGTTGTGGTACCAGTGGATTTGACTGGGGCAACAACCTACTGATTAGTCTGGGCGGTCATGGCCTGAGCTAGCACCGTTAAAGCAGCCTTGAATTCATCATAGGATACTTTCTCATTCAAAAGGTCTGCTGGAACTGGTGGTGCTTCTTCCTTCTTCCGTTGGCTCTTTCAGGAGGCATTTTCTATAAACGCATAGAGCATAAGTTAGATGAAGATTTTAATAGAGCTCACACTCTATCACACTATATGAATCATGAAAGAAGTGAAACCTTTTTATAAAATGTTTCATAGCCTCTCACTCATAAGGGCGACACACTTCACACCCATGAACAAGACTCTACTAAATGCGGCTTTCAGACACCATAGGACACTTGAAACCTAATGCTCTGATTCCAAGTTTGTCTGGACCTGAGACTACCCCCTAGTAGTAATACAGTTCTTAGAGCCACAAGTTACCCCAAGCTAACCCATGACCTAGCATGACACTATAAAGACTGAAATAATCTGGAAATCACTTATGCGGAAGTTAATAATATGGATAATAAGTTTGGCAATACACCCAAGTGAAAATATCTGAATAAAACTCATAAAGCTGAAAACATAATCTAACTAACTATCTGAAAGCCTCTAAACAAGATGAGTTGTTGGGAAAAGCCCCCAACTAACTCCAAATGCCTGAAACTGAAATAACATAAAATAAAATATTGATAACTAGTCCTTGAATGATGAGGACTCACCAATGTATTGCTGCTAATGTGGTAGGAGATCGTACTAGGCGCGATTCGGATGCTGAACGTCGGAACCTATATTATAAGATAATATAGCGCAAAGGAAAGTATGCAATTAGTACTTTGAATGTACTAAGTATATGGGATAGGAAAATAAGTGAACTAGGCTAAATATAATACATGTGACATGAATAAACTAATGCAAGACTAAGTAATAAACATGTACTGATAGATAAGCTAAAATACTGAATACATGGTCAGGCGAGGTTTGAGACTAAACTGTGGAAGGTTTTTGTAACCGACATAGACCATGTGAACAACATGGAATCCAACCTGTAACCCAAGTTGGGAGGGTGTTCTATACCTTGCCAAGGGTACCAACCATGATTGGCTCGAATTCACTCATGAGTCTATTAAGGGCAAGAGAGACACTCTCAACTAGCGATGTCCCCTTTTTACCTACGGTGGCATGTAGTTTAGGACTTGGGTTATATGAACCCTTGTCCTCTCCTTGCTAAGTACTTCTCCCAACTGAAAGCAAACTGATATATTGAAAAGCTCAACAATAAAGATTTTCTCAAACTGAAAGATAAGTGCTTTATTTGAAAGCATTCTAAATTATGAAAACTGAATAATTGAGTACTCAACTGAAAATGCATGATATCCTAGGTCATCAGGTCTTCATCACCCACCATCTCAGAAGAATGCAACTATAAATAGCAATTCTATAAACTGGCCACAATATGGAATTTCATAACTCAAGCCCAAAATCAAGAATTTATCAATATTATGAGAATTCATAACCATGAGTATGTAAGGAGGATCAAATTTATGGGAAACATATATTCATGATTTAGTGTAAGCAAGAGACTGAAAACTAATGGAATTCATGCTTTCCATGGAAACCCAAAGTTTGAAAGGTGAATTAAACTTGAGGAATTTGAGTTAACTTTGGGATTCAATGGGTGAAAGGAACCCATTGATGAAATCCCACATACCTGAAGAAGACAACCTTGGTGAAGCCTTTGAATTTGGAGTCTGAAGTTGAAGAACCCTAATTTTTTCTTGTGAGAAGAAAATCACCTCTTTCTCTGTATTTGGCTAAGTGTTGACTGAATTTCTATGTAATGAGGGCTTAGGGTAATATTAGGCTTAATAATCAACCTAGGACGACTTAAATGACGTAGTTTAGATGTTAAAAGAGTGGGAAAAGACTGTTGGACCCTTTTAAATTCCTAATTGAAAAGGTTCAGGATGGAACCCACGAGACCTTCCCACAATCGTGGGTCCTACCTACGATCGTGGGTTGTGATCATGGTTTGAGCTAGATTTTGGGTTCTTTGGACTCGATCAGAATAGACATGGTATTATCTTAGGTCCCACTCATGATTGTGCCTTGGTTCGTAGCTTGGGATTTCAACCCGGATTAAGTTTTGAAGCCACGATCGTACCTTTAATCGAGGTTTCAAAGCACGGTCGTGGTTCCCTCTCATGGTTAGAAGTTATACATGTCAACTTTCAGGTTTTTGGGATTGTTTGGATCAGACGGGAGCATGGTATGATTGTACGTTGTAACCACAATCTTACCTAAGCTCGTGTGTTCTTACTGGTGTACATCGCTTCACTAAAATAGCCATAACTCTTAACTCCGACATTAGATTAAGACGATCTAGATGAGTTGGAAAGATAATTCAAATATCTATCATTTTTTGGGTGTTGAGTTCAAAAATTCATCAGAAGGAGTTATGATCATTTGAAGTTGACTATAGCAAGATTCTTCACAAGAAAACTCCCGATAAAAAAGGGGTCAACTTGACCATGAGCTAGGAGTTACTTGCGGCCTTAATACATGTCTAAATCACTTATAATACAGCTGAAACATGTAATTTAATTTTACATGTTTTGGAAGCATGGTTCTAATCTTAGCATGGGATTTTCGGGGTGTTATATTCAAGGACAATCATTGGAGGCTTACCATAAAGAAGCCGACATTCTTCTTTTGATGCCCTCCCATATGACAATGAGTGAAATGTAAGAGGAGAAGCCAACATTCCTCTTTTATGTGTCCCCCCTTGTACAGAAAGTGCAATGTTTATTATTTTTCTATTTTTCTTTTCTATATCAACCTTGAAAATTGGTAATTTGGACAGCTTGCATCATAGGAATTTACCTCTGGCATTGTAGATATGATGCATAGTAATATTGCAAATACTTCTTTCAAAGTAGGAATCGATGGGCTAAAAAATATTTAATCACGAATTGAGGTTAGGTCTGTTTGTAATCCAATCAAAGCCAAGATCATAAAAAACTTAGCTCTTTGTATTTTTTGATCATCCAATTTGTCAGTAAAAGGTATAAGAAAATCAATTTTATCCTTTAAGGATTCTACCCGACCCAAATAACTTATCATGTCTTGTTGATTATCACATCACACTAACCTCGAATGGCTGAAGCCGACCCATTGAAAATCCACACGAACTAGCATATGAACAATGCCCAATAGGGTCTACCTGAATACTCAAATGGTGATGACCAATATCTGCGATCTCTATCAAAGCTACTAATTGGTTCGGATGACCCTCAAAATCAATAGTCATGAGTCCGAGGTACAAGCTCTTAAAATTGAATGGTCTGCTACAGAATGCCCCACCGGCTATGGGTGAAGCCATGTTAAGCCAAACTTAAGCACACTTCTTCTGCTGAGAAGACATTCAAAATTCTAACAAACACTGAGAACCAAGGTCAAGAGTAGTAGAAACCAATACCATGTGCCAATGGACCATCTTCCGAGCATCTTTCAAGCACAGTCTATTTAGACTGAAGAGAACCAAATCGGTAGGTAGATAGTAGGCTTAGTCAGCCTATAAATGAATGCTCAACTGAAATAGATCTGGAAATGGGGCTGCAATCAAATTACGCAATCCATAGCTGAAATCTTCACACCGAAGCTGAACTACTTGATCTCACCAATCCAAATCAATCCCACTGATGAGCAGTATCCAGTTTCCAAAAGCTATCATAAATTTCAAGTCGCCATTCAAGAGAGTTAAAATCCCAAAACTGAAGCCCACAAGTCTTCACGGATATCAAATACTCAAACCAATCTGGCTATTAAAATTCCAGCATTTACCCAATGATTCTCGCAAGAGTTAAAATTGAAATGTTCCCGTAGAACATAATCGCAATGTAGGAAAACCACTGGCTGAAGACAGAAGCAGTCAATTCCACATCTGCTGAAGGGAATAATGCATCAAGGCATGACCAAGAACTTACCAAGGCTACAAATAGTACTAGTGATAGCCAAAACTCGAGCAACTCGGAGAAATACAACCTTAGCCTAAATTTGGTCAATCTAATACTCGATCTACGACCACTAATACCCATAAGTACATATCACCAAGCAGAATCACTCCACGAAGTCATATGAGGCCGAACAAATACCGAGATGAGAATTTCTAAATTCACCTATTTACACCAACTTTAACTCAGCTGAACAATGAACCACATTGCAAGAAGAACGGAGTACCCAACTCACTATAAACATCAAGATCAAGACCACTACCGGGCGATGAACTATCCAAATTGGAAGAACAAATCTCAAATTTATCAACCTTAAGAACGGCTATAGAAAAGGATAGCCAATGCTAGAATCTCGACAACTCATGAAAGGCCTAAACTTTCTTCACTCCCTCTTAAAATCAATCTGACCTTGCCAATAGAAAAGAAAACAACCAACCTCACCTCACTAAAAGAGAGAGAACCAACTAACTGAGTTAGCCATCTATGCTAATAAGTAAGAATCGCAAGGAAAAGGATTCTAACTAGATAACGCTAGTCTAGCTGTTTATCAAGTAAGAATCAATCAAAGTTAAAACAAAAACCACAATAACAACAGTATAAACTGTAGGTGGTACAAAAATAAAAAAACACAACCAGTACCACTCTAAGATCACAACAAGGCCAAAATGCCAAGAAAAAGGACCTTAACCCAATTACTACACCCCAAGGAAATACCACACTGATCCACTCAATCCACTACTAAAAGAAATTATCTACGGGGTGTAGTCATATATGCATAAATCTACACGAAGGCTTATAACAATCAATCTAGTAACATCAAGGCATATAAACACCGATGGGCTTGAAAATCCTAACATAATTCAAATAGAAACTAAGAGGTAGAAAATCAAATCGTACCTATATCGATGGAATCCAAAGTCAAGGTCCCTGACCTACCCGAAGAAGTACGAATCAAAATGCGTCCGATCCTGGACTGAGCATCTGAACAATTAATTGAAATACTAAGGACATTTCCTCTAGTCAAATGTGCCATAACACTGAGAGACTGGTCTTGCTGCACTGACTGCTCAATGATCCCATGATGGGGACACTCTCTGGACCAATGAACGATCTCTCTACTGTCGTAACAAAACCCTAAAGCTCTAACTTGACAAGAAACTGGTCTGACTGCACTGACTACTCAATGATCCTATACTGGAGACACTCTCTGGGGCTGGTCTCTCTACAGTCATAACAAATCCTTGAAGCTCTAAACTGGCTGACCAACTGATGTCTGGGGCACTCTCTAGACTAATAACCAATCTTACCATAATAAAAAAATACCCCTGGGACTCTCTGATACATTGCACCTGCTGACCCGAATGGCTGCCACAGCCTGATGATTTATACCGAATACTCCATAATGTCTGACGAGAACTCTGCCCACTATGACCACCATGACTGATCTGAGAGTCATCTATAATTTGAGGCGCTACCTGTACAGACTTGGTAGGCTGCAACTGATGCTGACCTCGGTTGGGAGGATCCTAATCTCCAGATAAAATTCCACTAACACTGTACTGCTGACATGGCCTCATACTGCTACCTCCATATTTTTTAATTCATGCCATCTCTGTAGTCCTCGCGTGATCAACAACCTGAGAAAAAAAAAAACCCAGCTGCTATCAAATGCTCCATCACCAAGTGGAGTGGTAAAGTCAATCCTTTGATAAATCCACTCACCATCTCCTTCTCTATAGGAAATAACATAGGAGTATGTCTGGGCCACTCGAGAAACCCAATCTCATACTCTAAAAATGATAAAGATCCCTGATGAATACTAACAAACCCAAGTATGGCATGAGAACCACTCGATGTATCAAACACCACCACTGTCTGTGAAGTATCCACGAAAAGACTCGGAATCCTTAGCACAATATCCTAAAAAGATAAAGCGGTAACAAGCTATGATAGAGCCTAGGCTGGTCCCAGACCCTCTAACTTACAATAAAGATCCTTTATATCAATCTCTAACTCCCTAGCCCGACGCTGAGCCAAAACTCTGGTAACACGCACTAAAGTCCTATCCGCATCTATTGACAACCTCATGCTATCCATCTGGGAAGGAGTGGAATCAAAGAAGTACTTAGAAGTTCAGAGAATTACAGATACACAATAAGGAATCAAGGATAGAATTTCCTTAGAAGGCCCTATAGCCTCCCAAAGATAGGATACAGACGTCTCCGTACCGATCCATAGGACTCTATTAAGCACTTGGCTCTTATACCAACAACACCGGTGAACTTATGCTCTAATACCAATTTGTCACGATCCAATTTCTCAGGTCATGATGACACCTAATATAACCTACCAGTAGGTAAGCAACCCGTAGTCCAGAACAGCTAGTAGCGGACTAATGAGATAAGTGGAAGCAAAATATAAATAAATGAGAAAGAAAATAAGAAGGAAGTAAATATATCCCCAAAACCTGGTGAAGTCAGTACAAGAGCTTCTCATACAACATGAGTACAAGTGGAATACAAAGTAAGTATATACAAAGTCATCTCTAGAATACAAAGGTAGAGATCAATCTAATAATAAGAGGGAGAACAGGAATACTCCGAATGTCAGGAGCTCACCCCAAGTCTCCGCTCCAAGGCTGGTCCACATGATGCACACATCAAAAGTTAGAACTCATACTATGATCTACAGGCTGTAGAAGTGTAGTATGAGTACCAAACACGTAGTACTCAGTATGCATCGATCGACTAAGCTCCAAAGATAATGCCAGTATAAATAACATGTAAAGCAGGAATACAAACTACAAACAGTTATCTACCAAACTAAACATAATAATACTAATGAAATGATAAGGATAACTTATCATGAACTACCAATAATCAGGGACAAAGTGCAATACCATAAGTAACTAACATTATACGGTAGTAAAGTGAAGAAAGGGATATACCATATACAATAGTAGAGTGAAGAAATATATATACAATGTATGATAGTAGTAGGAAAGAAGGAAATGATATATAAATCATGGCTAGAGAAGAATATATATATATATATATATATATATATAAAAGCACTATACCGACATCCAATTCGGAGATACTACTCTGAGGGAGCCAGTCTTGCATTTTAAGGATCACAAATAAGATGGGGGCTATCTGTAGCCTAATCAGGGTCACTAATCAAAATGTAAAGAATCAGGAGATAACCTATCAATAATAAATCTTACTATAGTAAGGAGAAGAAGAATAAAAAACATACCGACAATCTTGGTATCAATCTATAACCAACCTGCCATGACCTATGTAATAATAACTGAATAATAAGTAACTGGATAGCCCGAATAACCAATAACCTTAACCGGGTACCCATAAGCCAGGAGAGGCACAAACATGCAATCAACAAATAACAACCATAACTTGTATCTATACAACCCTCTATAAGACCGATAGATACAAGCACCAAACAATTATACTGGTGATGTGCAATGCATATAATGAATGAATGCAAGGATAATACAGTACCATATATCAACCAAGTACCATAACATACCAAGTGTGTACATCTCCTCCAGCTCAGTAGCTCACAAAGGCATGACCTACGACGTCTATTTTTCTTCAGTACTATGGCTCATCAGATGAAGGGGCCCATAGGGGACTTAGGATATCCATATACACTGCCTGGTCCCATACCAGGACATCCAATAACCATCATCACAAATCTACTCCATCTAGTACTGGATATATATATTTTTCAAAGAAAAAGGGATAATATATTTGGTAAATATAGGTGTTTTGTATTAGTTTATATAGATGATATTTTGGTATTTAGCAACAACATGAAAGAACATTTAGAACATCTACAGATAGTTTTCCAATTATTCATAGACAATGGTTTAATTATTAGTAAAAAGAATATGGAATTATGTAAGCCATATATTAACTTCTTAGGAATAACTATAGGAGAAGGAAAGATAAAACTCCAACCCCATATAGCAACCAAAGCTTTAGATATGCCAGATAAATTAGATAAGACAAAAGATTTGCAAAAATTCTTAGGGATCCTAAATTATGCAAGACCATTTATTAAAAATTTAGGAAAGGTCGCAGGACCATTATATGGTAAGACTGAATCCAAAGGACAGAAATCTTTTAATAGTGAAGATATTAAACTTGTACAGAACTTAAAGAAATGATTAGACAAATTCCAGACGTCACTTTACCATTAGAAACAGATTACTTAATAATAGAAACAGATGGTAGTGCCGAAGAATGGGGAGCTATCCTAAAAGCTTGAAAAAACAAATATAGTACTAAGAGAGAAGAAAGAATCTGTGCTTATCAAATCGGAGTTTATAAAGAAAAAGGTAATATGAGTAGTATAGACTTGGAAATTTTAGCAGTTATCTACGGTTTAAATAGTTTTAAAATATACATCTTAAATAAACCAGAAGTATTAGTTAGGACAGATTGTGAAGCCATTGTTAAATTTCACGAAAGGATAAGTGAGAAGACAAGCAGCAAACGAAGGTGGTTAAATTTTATAGATGCTACTTCTATTTATTCTATTAAATTTGAACATATTAAAGGCAAATACAATGGATTAGCAGATAAATTAAGTCGTTGATAAAAGAGGACACTTAGATAAAATGGGTTATTTCGATGGACGTGAAGTTGTTTTGGGAGGTTTTATTGTTGGAGTTGATTGATTTGTAAAAATCCTACTCGGTACTTCCTCCTCCTGGTATCTACTCTATGTAGTTAGGTATATTGCTTACTAGAATTCTAAGTATATTCCCCTAAATTTAACTCTTTTTTTTTTAATCTTAATCTATTCATAGTTATACCCTATTCATCTCTTCTTCTTAAACTTATGCTTAGCAACTATTTCTTTAATCACACCCCGAAACATGCTAATTATTTTAGCTTATCCATAGCTATACCCCTTTCATCTCTTTCTCTTAAATTCAGTACTTAAGAACCGCTTCTTTAACCGCACCTGGAAAACACTGTCCTGCGTCTCTCCTGGCCATAACGGACTTCAACATCCTAGGTTTTACCGATTAATCCATCGGGATTCATTAAGCATTTTAGAGATTAACCATATACTAAGGGTAGTTATGGATCATCCTAGGAATTTACAGATTAATCCATGGGAGTTGTTTAAGCATTTAGGAAGCTAACCATATACTAAGGGTATACCTATAACAGATCATATCTTAAAAACATGATATCAACATGATATTAACATGATATTATATTAACATACATCAACATGCTGTACATTCAAACAAAACTAATTTACATACAAATGGGGAAAATACCTAGTTCTAAGAAAGCCATAACCTACTTACATAATGTAGAGGAGAGAGGGTTCCCTTTCGGGAGTCCCTAAGGTGCTCCTGGCTGAACTGGAAAATAAATACTCACAACACTCTTACTTACAAACACTCACACTCTTTATTATATTTTACAATAGCTCACACTTTGATAATATTTAGTTGAATATTTTGATATTCAAGCTTGCTAATGGTCGATTGCCTCAATCGATTCTTACTTCTTCTGAATGAAATGAGGAGTATATATAGGTGTCTGGCGGATTTCAAATCTGAGGACTTCAAATGAAAATTCAAAAGGAATCTGAATTATTGAAGTTATGTCTTTGTCTTGGGTCCCATCTTACCGTGTCTTTGTTGAAAATCTTGTACAATATTCTGAAAATGTCTCTTTCGTCCTTTCTTTTTCCTGTACACTTTTTGACTTCTCGGGCTCCTTTCTTTATGTCTATTTCTAATAATCGTCATTGCTTACAATTATGGAACTGCTGAGGTCATTATTACGTATCTAAATTATGCAAAGCTTCTGAATCAAATTTCATGCCTGAATCGTCGCTTGCATTAGGGTCTTGTGCAAATTGTTCCAAATTGGGATCATAGTTTGAGTCTGAATTAGGAACATCATCTGATTCCTTCTTTTTTAGGAGTGATCATGTCTTTGGTTTCTTCGGTGGCCACATTAGGTGTAGCATCTTTCAACAGTCTCATTAATGTCTGTCCAATAATGTTTTCAATTTTCTTGGTACTGGTCTTGCTTTTTCTTTTGATTTTAGTAGTCCTGGTCTTTGAGCTTGAATCTTCTAAATTAAAACTTGCAGGGAGTCTTCTTACACTTTTTGACAAAGTGTCAGCCATCAACGGGCTTGATGAGTCTTTATCGGTTGCCGTTTGAACTGGACTAGCTGTACCTTTACCTGATACAGTAGGTCTTTCTACATTCACTGGGGAATGTACACCCATCTGATCCATTTTTTGTGGAGTTGGAGAACTCATTTGGGTCTGAAAATCAGTTTGTGTGTTAGAGTCTTTAAAAGATTTTAAAGTATTTGGTTGCTGATTTAATTCTAATTTTTTATGTATTCTTGTAACATCATATTTTGTCTGAGTAAATTGTCTCATTCTTTTTCTAAAATTTCATTTTTCTGGTTTAGTCTTTTAAAACCTTCAGTCATTGAGCTGCAGTGATCGCAGAAAATAATTTTATTTGAGTCTTTTTGAATATTATACTGAGGAAAATTTGTCTGATTTCTAAGTTCTGGAACTATAAAAAAGTTTGGTCCTAAGTTTCCTCTAGCATAGTCTAAAGCTTCATTGAAATTATTAAAACCTTTATATAAGGGATCTTTAAGGCCTTTAATGGCGTCTATTACCTGTATCCATGTCTGATATATTTCTGGTGTCCTTCCCTGTATAATCACATAGAATTTAAACTTGTTAGTTAAATTTTTGTCTGTAAAGTATTGTGCCAGGGCATTCATGACAGCTAAGAAATAGCTGACATCCCTTGGAGTCTTATTGTATGAAATCCATAGATTGTCTAAGAGGCATTTCTGGTTTCTGTCAACCCGTGCTTCAGGTCTTGTCTTGAAACTGAAGTTTGATTCTGGATAATAAATTAAATTTTGTCTTCCAAAATATATTCTTTCTATTGTCTGGTCAATAGATGTTTGAGAACTATTTAACATAGTCTGTGGCCAAAAATGAGTATTGCTTAATAAAGTCTTTAAGTAATTGTCTGCACTGGAGTCTGAGGTGGAAGCCTTAGCTTTCCCTTTGTCTGTATTCATGCTGCAAAAGGAATTAGTTAGTAGTTCGTATCATTAAACGACTTAATTTATCTGCTAATCCATTGTCTTTACCTTTAATATGTTCAAATTTAATAGAATAAATAGAAGTAGCATCTATAAAATTTAACCACCTTCATTTGCTACTTGTCTTCTCACTTATCCTTTCGTGAAATTTAACAACGGCTTCACAATCTGTCCTAACTAATACTTCTGGTTTATTTAAGATATATATTTTAAAACTATTTAAACCGTAGATAACTGCTAAAGTTTCCAAGTCTATACTACTCATACTACCTTTTTCTTTATAAACTCCGCTTTGATAAGTGCAGATTCTTTCATCTCTCTTAGTACTATATTTGTTTTTTCGAGCTTTTAGGATAGCTCCCCATCCTTCGGTACTACCGTCTGTTTCTATTATTAAGTAATCTGTTTCTAATGGTAAAGTGACGTCTGGAATTTTTCTAATCATTTCTTTAAGTTTCTGTACAAGTTTAATATCTTCATTATTAAAAGATTTCTGTCCTTTGGATCCAGTCTTACCATATAATGGTCCTGCGACCTTTCCTAATTTTTTAATAAATGGTCTTGCATAATTTAGGATTCCTAAGAATTTTTGCAAATCTTTTGTCTTATCTAATTTATCTGGCATATCTAAAGCTTTGGTTGCTATATGGGGTTGGAGTTTTATCTTTCCTTCTCCTATAGTTATTCCTAAGAAGTTAATATATGGCTTACATAATTCCATCTTCTTTTTACCATTGTCTATGAATAATTGGAAAACTATCTGTAGATGTTCTAAATGTTCTTTCATGTTGTTGCTAAATACCAAATTATCATCTATATAAACTAATACAAAACGCCTATATTTACCAAATATATTATCCATTTTTCTTTGAAAAATTGGAGGGGCTGTCTTTAAGCCAAATGGCATTACTAACCATTCAAAATGGCCTTCTGGACATGTAAAAGCAGTCCATTCTATGTTGTCTTTATGCATCTTAACCTGCCAGTATCCTGATTTACAATCAAAACTTACTAAACATTGTTCTTCCTTGGATTCTATTTATTAATCCTGTCTTATCGGGTAATTTATATGCATCCATTATTGTATTGTCATTAAGTCTTTTGTAGTTTATTACCATTCTATCTTTTCCTCTAGATATTTCAATATTATTTCTTACCATAAAGGCTGCTGATCTTTGTCTTGATGTAGATCTTCTAATTACTCCTAAGTTTAGTTATTCTTTTATTTGTATTTCAAAGTCTTTTAGGTCTTCATTTGTAGCTTCTATTGCTGCAGTTTTAACTAAATATTCTGGGTTTATGATTTTTAATTTACATTCTAATTGGTTTTCTCCCCAATGTTCTAGGGGTTTTTCTCCTATTATTTCTAGCTGGTCTAACTTTTGTACTATCTTTTGCAAATCGTTTTGATCTTTAATAATTCCTACATGTTTTAAATTTCTTCTAAGATTGTAACTTTCTATATTTGTTTCTATTAAATTGTAATTCTTTTTTATATCTTCGTCTATATCTACCCATTCCTGTTTGTCTATTATTTCTGATAATAGATTTTGATTTTGTTTGCAGGTACAATCCGTTCCTTTATCGCAAACAGTTTCTGGATTTATTTGGTTATGTCTTGAATCTTGTATTACCTTTGTATTTCTTTGTACATTTTTTCCAAAGAATGATGGTGTTATTGTAATATTTTTAGTAAAGATTACTCCATCTCTAGTTATGAAACATCCTCCATTGTTTTTTTACCATAAAGTCTAATCCTATTACAAAATCTGCTTTTATATTTAAATCTCGTGTCAACATATATCCTAATTTATATCTGGTTTTATAATTTGAGCAAGTATTATTAAAACTAACTATAGCATTTTTTATGTAATGTTTATATGTATTATGAGTTCCATCCATTTGCATGGATATATGGGGCTCTTTGAAATTATTTAGAAGATGCTTTGGTAATATGTTCTGATTTATTATACATTGTGTACATCCAGAGTCTACTATACCTAAAGTTTCTATTTCATAATCTTGTATTATTATTTTTGTCATTACTTTAATAGCGCTTAATTTCTTGTCTTCGTTACATACTAAACCGTCAAAAGATTGATTTAGTAATTCTGTTTCTTCTAGATCTTCTATAATAATTTCCTTTGATTCTTGGGCAATTCTTTTTCCTTTCTCTAAGTATTTTATTCTGTCTTCTAATTCATTTATCTTAAATTCTAATTTACTTATTCTATTTTTGATTACATTATCTTCTGTAGTTATGATAGTCTGTCTATGTTCTACTGATTGTATTGGTATTTGTATTGCTTGTATTACCTGCTTACCTATAGTTGTTTCTATGCATGGTATACATCCTTCGATATAACAAAGTTTACATCCTTCGATATAACAAAGTTTACATTTTGCTCGTCTTAATCTACTAGGATACCAATGGCAAATATAACATTGATTACTATCTATTCCTTTATGTCTTTCAAATTCGTGTAAACATTTTTCTTCTTTTGTATTTACTAAAGAAAAACTAGCTATTGCTTCATTGAGATTTTCTAATCCTATAACTTCTTCGGAGTCTGAAGAGTCTGGATCTTTATCATAATCTATGCTGACAATGGAATATATACTTTTTGTATCGGACATATGTTCATCTACATTTATTAAAGTTTCATTAAAGTCTTCTATTAGTTGTGAATTTCTTGTTCTAGTATTATTTCTTTTGGGACAAGTGTTAGCTAAATGGTCTGGGCTACCACATGTAAAACATTCTAGAGTATTTTTATAACTTCTATCGTCCTTATATTTTCTTACGTGTCTATTCTTATTCAAATAAGGTTTTCTAGCTGAAGATTTCCTTAAATAATAACTTTTCTTTCTATAATCATTCCTTTATAAGGTTTTTTATATTTCTTAGTATACTTATTCTTCTTGTTGTTATACTTGTCATCGTAGCTTTGTGTAGTGTAAATTGTCTTACAGAAATTTGTTTCACTTTTCTTTAATTGTTTCTGTATTTGTATATTTGTACATTTTTCTTGTAATATGTCTATTATATGTTGTATTTTATGTCCTATTGACCATCTGGCATTAGAATTCTGTACTATCCCGTCTCGTTTTTCCCATCTTTCTTCTATTTCTCTACCTAAAGCTCCTGGTAATTTATTAAACAATTTTTTACCTAAGCTTTGGTCAAAAGCATTACCGCTTATACTTGTATAATAAAAATTGTCTAAAAGAAATGGCTTAATATGTTACCAACTACTTATGCTTAACTGTTTTAATTTGATTAATGATTTTCTTTGTAATACTAATAATCCACTATTTGGATCTTCTCCTGTTATTAAACTATGTATTTTATTTGTAAAATTATACGGGTTAAGCCCCTATGTCTATTAGATCTTTAAATTCATTGGGAAATTCTCTTTTAAAACTTTCCCATAAACCTTTGGTGGATTCTCCTAAAAATGTTTCCATGTATCTATACATTGTTTCTGCATCTGTTTCATTATAAGTTTTAATATAGTCTGCAACTACTATACCTTTCCATAAATCTAAAACTGTATTCCATGCTTGTGGGTCATGGGCTGCTATGTTTAGTATTTTCCCCTTACTGCCGCCTTCTTGGAGGGTAATAGGTTCTTCTATTGACATTCTTTTCCCTATGGGTCTTACACTTTCTAATTCTGTTTCTAGATTGGTTCTATATACTCTATGTCTTGGTACATTTCCTGTACTAGTTTCGACTGTATGTATTTGACTAGTTCTTTAAAAAGGGCTTGAACTTGTAGAAGCTGATTCCATAAATTCTTTAATACTTCTATCAGTTTCTGAAATGGTGTCTTCTGAATCAAAAACTTCTCTATACCTTATATTATCTGTTCTTAGTGTGCATAGTCTAAAATGTTCATCTACTTCAAAAATGTGTAATTGTCCTAACTTACATCTACTACATTTAAAACGTCTATTGTTGTCTAATCTATATATTTCTCTAGCCTTGTGTATTGTTTTGTCTACTTTGAATTCTTCTAATTCTGATATATTCAGGAGTTCTGTTCGTTCTTCATTTTGAACTTCTTCTTCTACTTCATTCTGATTTGTCTTTTCATAATCTATAAATCTAATTGAAGTTTCTCCTTTTTTGTTAGTATACATTAAATGGTCTGTAGGCTTTAATGTTTCTTGTTTCGTCTTAATTCACTTTTCTGATTTTGTGGTAAAGATTCTTGAATTATCCTAGCTTTTCTTAAATCCTTTTCAAAATCGTATATTTCTTTATAATAGAAAGATACTATTTGTGAATATACTAATTGTCTCATATATTGAAACTTCTTATAATTCTATGATATGAATTTCGTACAGTGTGGGGATTGCTATATATAAGTCTAGAAATAATATGATTAATTAATTTTTTCTTATTTTTCCTAATTTCTAGTATACAATAAGGAATCCTATCGTTCTGAATTATACCGTTTTCTACGTCTGGATGATAATATAATTTGTGGAGCTCTAGATATAAATCTTTTAGGTCTTTTATGGATTTTCTATAGTCTCTACTATTTTTAAAAGGTCTTCGCATATAATTAATTGTATAACTTTTAGCCTAAAGGGTAATAGTTAATTGTTCTTTTTATTCTTTTAGCTCTTTTTCTTAATACTTCTATGTGATCGTTATAAAATGATGTTCTATCTATGAGTTGTGTTACCTGTCTAACAATAGTAAGGTCTTTGTGTGCAAATTCTTCTTCAAAATTATTTGCGTAATACCTATATCGTTTTTCTAATTTATCTAATTCTTTTTCTAAATCTATTAAGCTTAATCTGTTAGTTGCTTCTAGATTTCTGAGATATATTTGGCTAACCTAGTTTGTTTCATATAACTATCCTAAAGGGTAGTAATTGATTTTGTTCGTTAATCTTTTTATTGCCTTTTGTCTATATTTAATTTGGAGAAAAAGTTCTAAAGTTGGTTTGTCTAAATTCGCGTATTGTCTTTCTAAATCTTGTAAAATTAATCTATTATCTAAAAAAAATGATCTAAGAGCTTTTATATATCTAGCTAATTTTGTCTTTTTCATATACTAAGACCTAGAAACTTCTTGCTCTGATACCAATAAAAGAGGACACTTAGATAAAATGGGTTATTTCGATGGACGTGAAGTTGTTTTGGGAGGTTTTATTGTTGGAGTTGATTGATTTGTAAAAATCCTACTCGGTACTTCCTCCTCCTGGTATCTACTCTATGTAGTTAGGTATATTGCTTACTAGAATTCTAAGTATATTTCCCAAAATTTAACTCTTTTTTTTTTAATCTTAATCTATTCATAGTTATACCCTGTTCATCTCTTCTTCTTAAACTTATGCTTAGCAACTGTTTCTTTAATCACACCCCAAAACATGTTAATTATTTTAGCTTATCCATAGCTATACCCCTTTCATCTCTTTCTCTTAAATTCAGTACTTAAGAACCGCTTCTTTAACCGCACCCTGGAAAACACTGTCCTGCGGCTCTCCTGGCCATAACAGACTTCAAGATCCTAGGTTTACTGGTGAATCCATCGGGATTCACTAAGCATTTAAGATAGTAACTATATACTAAGGGTAGTTATGGATCATCCTAGGAATTTACAGATTAATCCATGGGAGTTGTTTAAGCATTTAGGAAGCTAACCATATACTAAGGGTATACCTATAACAGATCATATCTTAAAACCATGCTAGCAACATGATATTAACATGATATTAATGAGTGTATATTTGTAAATCCATTGCTCGAGATTGAATCTGGGACTAAGACAATATTGTAATGTAGAAAGGGGCAGAATCTCCCTCGATCAAAGTGAGTAAGTAGTAGTAAATGAGTGGATCAATAATGGACTGGAATTAGCTTTGGTCTAATTTCCAAAGTAATAAGTTTGGTTTAAAATATCATAATTCCATAATAAGGGTGGTACGACTTCTATTTTCAAACAATCCATTTTAAAGTTAAGAAAAATGGGAATAAATCCCTTTTTAGAAAACAATAGTAAAATTAAGGTTTTAACCAGAATCGTACCACTAAATAGGTATAAATGCGCCTAAATATATGTATGCCATCACCAGTATCCAAATAATACAACTATAAGCATCTACGCATCCATAACTATAACCATGTTCATTCTAAGGATAGAGTACTAACCTGGTGTCCAACTTGTATCATAACCACGGCCTCGGGCCCAACAATATATAACTCAATAAGGTGTTAGTACCATAAATTATCAAACTAAGCTAAACAAGGGCATAAAGCTACTAGGAGGATCTAATTAGGGAATACCATCCAATTCACTAAGTAATATGGTAAATCTTATACTAAAGGGTCCTTCATGACAATCTATGGTCAAACAAGTCCATAATTCGGTGTAATAGGATCCTACAACTGTAACGAGTATTTTAGGCTAAGGTTTGGATCACTTTTCTATTCTAAATCCCCTAAATAGGTCGAGTCATGATATAACTATGTATAAACCTATCCTACAATCCCTACCTAGCATGCAATCTATACAATACACAATATCATAGAGAAAAGTAGACCGAAGCCTACATCAAAGACGAACCGCAATCTCGAACCGTCCATTAATTGCTCATCTTTCTCTCATGATCTTGAAAATAATGTCACACTATCAAAATCATAATCTATATGTTAATAGGAGTAAAACGATACTCATATTGCTATATAATACTTCGGGCTAAAATTTGGGTCAAGAACGGGTCCGTGGGGCCTACAAATGAGATTCTAAAATTGAATCCGTCACGGGGTCCCTCGAAGGACAAAAAATGCATGCTCAAAATTTAAGCACAAACGGAGCTCGAATCGAGGCCCAAATCAACCCACAAAGTTGAGAAATTTTAAAGCTAATTTTTAGGAATTTACTAGGGAAAGAGCGGAATTTGATGGGGAAAAAAACTAGGGGAAATGATCAAGAGGTGTTGAATTAGCTTATCTTATCCTCAATGGATGATTTTCCACAATATTTCAAGCTCCAAGCTCTAACAAAGGTGGAAAAAGGGTTTTGAATCACAATTTTAGTTGGAAATTATGAAAAACAAACTGTGTATTCTTGGAAAATGAGAAATATGAAGTTATAATCACATAGTCAATGATTATACAAGAAAAATGCACCGAGAATCGTCAAAATTGGAGCTTTCTATCTCCCAAAATGTAAAAAATATGACATGAGTTAGGTTTGGTCTTATACTCGGTGATGGCCGCTAAAATGGCACTTTGTACGCTAAAGATGCCTAGTCAAAGGGTTAAAGTACCATTGAATAGGTCAAATGGTCGCTTTAGCAGCTCAGTCAAACGGTCAATGGTGGCTAAAGCGGCCACACCAGCACCAACAACTTCCAAAACTTATTTTTGACCCTCACAGCTCATCCGGAAGCGTATAAACATGAATCAATAGTGCAAATTGATCATAAAACATGTTTTGGAACCAATGGAATCATTTGGATTATAGAAAAAATATCGTTTACTACTAATTAACCCCCGAGACCCCTTTTAGGCTATTTAACTAATTTTCGTCTAAACACTTAAAACAAAATATAAAGGCTCGGGACCCAAACTAACTATGCTAATAACCCAAAATTGATATTATAGACTCAACGACGCCCTTAAAATTTCCATCCGAGGTTGTTTTGACAAAAAGTGGACCCCACACCCAATGAGCCATTTTTACCAATCTTTGACAAATAGCCCAAAATGAGTCCGAAAGCCTTGGGACCCAGACCAAGGATCCCCCTAGCCTAAAATCCCCATTCCATAGCTGATGGTGCTATTGGAATTTTAATCCGAGGCTGTTTACTAAGAGACCAATTTCTCAACTTCAAAAGCTCCAAAACAGGGAAATGGGTTTAAATACCAAACGAACTGTTCGAAAATCAAACCGACTGTTTTGGCAAGTCATCAATGACCTGTAGCCGCTATAGGAAGGCATGATATACCAAAAATGTATGGATATCAAGAAAATGACCTGGTGGGTCATTACATTATATGTTTATTATTATTGACTTGAGAGATTATATTTGATGTGATGCCCGTGTGGGGGCTTTATTTGGCATTTGTAGGCCTTAGTTGTGCATTAAATGCCATGATTATTATTGGGTTTTCCATGTGGGGGCTTGAATAGGTATTATAGGCATTTTTGAACATTAATTGTCTCCATCATGATAATAATACCCAAGAGAGGAGTTTTTGAAATGATTTTTTGATGTCTTACATGACTATTTATCTTGGTGGTACCGAGTGAGGGCTTATATCATGAATTATTGACGTGTTGAATTAATTTTTGGGATCACTTATACCAAATTAAGTGGATCATTATCATTATACTGATTGATTGTGAGAATTCGATCCTCATTTCATATGCTCATTTTATAAGATATTTATACCACTGAGAAATGCTTTATAAAATCCTTGATCCGTGAACAATAGCCGGAGAGGTGAATGAGACACTTTATAAAACCCTTGATCCAGAAACATTAGTCGGAGAGGTGGATTTACATATGGATTGAGATATGAGAGAGTATACGGGTTGCGAACCCCCCATGGGTACTATCTTGAAGCATTGAGGCTCGGAAGGTGAATACAAAAAGCCATGCTATGGCTTACATTCATCATCATCACATCATAATTGCATTGCATTGCATTTTTTTACATTGTTGTATTTCCCCTTATGTGTTGTTGTTGTGTTGTTAGTTTCCGTTATTGTCTTTATATCTTAGAACTATGAGTGGAGACGATGTGAGCTACCATTTGGAAACTTTTCTGTTTGCAGGTGATATGCTCATTGTATATTTTACTTGTATTATTTTCTACTTTGCTCAGTTGGCCTATAATACTTACTGAGTACAAGTGGACCGTACTCACTCTTACTGTGCCCTTTTGGTGTAGATCCTAGTTTGAGTACGACTCGCGGAAACTTATTTCGTCCTATCAGAGTTGATATTCGAGGTACCGGCATGCTCTAGAGTTTCGGGGATTATTCTAGTCCTCCTCTTATTTTTATCATGTATTTACTTATATTTGGAGATAGACTATTGTATTTTAGTATTCCGACTTTTTATTAGATACTCTTTCCACTTATGAAACCAGTATTTTGGGATATATTGTGTTTCGTCCAAAGTTTATGTTATTTACATATTTAGGCTTGACACCGATCTAGGAGTCTTACTTTTATAGGCATTTCTTTCATATGTTTGGTTGTTCTTTATTGTGTGGGTTTAGGCTTACCTACTAAGGCTTGCCCGAAGTATGTGCCATCATGACCTCAACTTTTGGGTCTGACACCTACCTTCTTAGAGATCAGATCTTTAGCATATTTTGAAAAACCTTAAACGCTCTAGGGTTTAGGACACGAGAATTGGCGAATAACACAAGTCTAGAAGAATGGGTTCTACACAAGCATAGAGATTAATTGTTATCTTTCTTTCTATGATGATTTCAAATTATTCATCATTAGTATTGGTTTTGTCTTCTCAATTTGAATCTTGTGTATGAGTTGTGTTATTTTGATTACAACTCTTGTTATACTTATGGTTCCGTGGTTATTATTTATTATTGAGTATATCCTTGATATTTTTAAGTTAATCTCATCCTTGAATTTTTTCAAGGAGAGTATATAATCCTAGGACTCACCCATCTACTTTATGTTAAGCTCAGGAGAAACAACTTATGGTTGAGGAGTTTTATTCATAAGAATTTGGGCACTAATCCTCATGTAATAATTTCGTATTAGGAATATGAATTTACTTGGAATAATGGGTCGCTTTTATCTTAATAACGCACGCAGGCACACACACACACAAAAATATATATATATGGATAAATTTTAAAATCCATACACTATAAATCAAATCGCGATTGACATGAAAAAAAGGATATTAATTTATTTTTTTAATTAGTGATTCATTGTAAATCCTTAGCATACGTGGTAACGTGTGAAGTAAACTTCTATTTTATCTCTTTAAATCTAATTAAAGTATAAAGAAAGAAAACATATGATTAGTGTTAAAATAGTGAAAAAATGAATGACACCATAAAAGTTTAAAACCCAGACACTATAAATAAAATCACGACTGATACGAAAAAAAAGGAAATTAATTTATTTTTCCTAATTTATGGTTCATTGTAAATTTATAGCATACGTGGTAAGTGTTAAATAAACTTCTATTTTATCTCTCAAAATCTAATTAAAGCCACACAAAAAAAACAAAAAAACAGTAGATTTGTGTAGAATTAGTGAAAAAATTAAGTTTTTTCCTTGATTGACACCATAAAATTTTTACTATTTTAATAAATTTTAATTTTCATATAAAATAGGTATGGAGTATATAAAACTAAACTTGGAGTATTGAGATAGATTATTTTCATTAAACAACAAAAGGGGGTCAGTAGATTTATTGAACATTGAAACTCATACATTGAATCAAAATCAATAAATTTCTTGTGACAAGTAAATAGTTTAGACCCATATCTTAAGAAACACAATGAATTTTTAACTCAAACAATCTCGTGACTTTAAGAGCATGCATGTTTGTTTCTTCATTATATATAATAATAATATTTTAAAATTTAATTTATTTAGTAAACTGTGTTTTTCTTTACGTAATGTGTTACTTGTAGCTAATTTCGTTAAATTTTAATGAGATACATTGAGGTGCAACTTCTATAATCATTTAATATAATAAATTTAAATGATTAGTTGATATTTTAGTGTTGTATAATAAGAACAAAATATATCAACCTGTCACGACCCAAAAGTCGAGGTCATGATGGCACCTACCCTAACCCAACCATGGTAGGTAAGCCCAACGCACAAAAGAGATAGAAATGCAAAAAGAAGATACATAAAACCCAAATACGAGACTTTCAAATAAATTCAGGCCAAATATATATAAAACAAATCAAAAACTAAAATAAATACAACTCCAATCCCAAAATCTAGTGCCATGAGTAAAGAGCACTAATAACTGACATAGAATAGAATAGTGAAATACGCAACCTAGTCTCTGAAATGTAAATCTAAGAATAGTGAAATACACAATGCTGTCTCTGAAATGTAAATCTAACACAAGATAAAGATATGATGAAGTCTGGAATCATGCTTCGGACAAGGAGTTCATAAGTACTCTGAGACAACCTCAACTCAGCACGATACCAAAGCCATTTCTAAGTTTATAAACCTCCATTGAAGCACCTTGAGAGATTATAAATTAGTGTAGATCATCAATTTAACGCTTGGGTTGTTGGATTCTCATACCTTGATCAGTTTATCGCCTTAAACTCGTAAGTTCCTAGCCTATTGCAACTTTAATTCTAGTTTTAATTATTGAATTCTCTATTACTCTAGGGGATGTTTTGGGGAAATTAAAGCATTAGGGGTTCTCAATATTTGAGAACAATCTCGTTTTTCCCCGAGGGACATTGTTACAATTTCAATTTTTGAATTTCATAAGTGGGCCTCATGATTGATTTTTAGCCTGATTTCTAACCCGAAACATAATTTTACAATATGGGTATCGTTGTTCCTATCTTGATGGCTAGATTACCATTTTGATAGTGTGGAAGCGGTTGGAGCATTTTTATAAGGGAAAAACTCTGATTTAGTGAATTTCATGCTTTCAACGGCGTCTAGGTAGGCTAGGCTTACCTTCCTTTAGAATTTGCTCTTTTATGATATTGGCATGGTAATGTGCTAATTGTTGGTAGGGTATTATGGTTTGGATAGTCCGTCAGGTATTTTATGAGCCTTGTAGCCGGTTAGGAGACTTTAGGATAGATTTTTACCTTGAATTCCTTTAGTCCCGGTAGATGCTCTCTATTAGAACTTAACTTAGCATACCTAGGCCCCTTGGTAATTGGACTTAGATATCGTAGTCTTGGATTGGGTGGCTACTTCCATTAGGTTGGGTTATCGGGACTTTTAGTTGGCAATAACGCTCCTTTTAAAGTAAGATACTTTATGATAACGCCCTTTTTAGATATAAATGATTATAGGATTGCTTTGAGGGACTGGTTACTGGGACTTGGTTGGCTTGTTCACTATAGCATGTTCGTTAGCTTTGGTATCCTTGGTATTTTAATATTTTGGCCTTAAATCATAGTTTTCAACTTAACGAATAGAACTTAGTATATCTTTAAGGAACCTGGTTTTTTAAAATAAGAAAAAGACTAGTTAAACATCGTTTAAGTCTGAACTTTGGATCGTTACCTCGTATTGCATATTTAGTTTTCGAGTCTGGAATTTGGTTTTACTGCTAATTTCTATTAGTTTTGGCTTGAGTTCGGCATTCACTATTATTGATTTCTGGTTGGAAATTCTGTTTAATACTGGTATGAGTTCTGGTTATGGCTGAAGAAGGAGTACACGGTATGATTATTGCACATCTTGGCTAGTTTTTACCTTCCTTACGGTTGTACTTGGCTTTATATAGTATTATTCCTTGTCTGCACCCATCGTTCTTATGGGGGCTTGGTTAAGTATTGATTTTATTGTGTGTACCTTCGAGGATTATGGGGATCCAGTAGGTTAAAGCTAGGTATTTATTTTCTCTTTTGAGTTATTTACATACGATTTTTTGCATATGCTTAGGATAGCCTATTATTTCCATTCTTAACCTCTTTTATTGCCTATTAATATATATTCACACTTTATTATGCTTTTAATTTAATTGAGCTAAGTCAACCTATGATGCCTATTGAGTACCGCATGTTTTGGTATTCATACTACACTTCTGCATCTGTTTCCTTAATACAGATCCTAGTACGAGTCAATGCCTTTGATGACGCCCTCGAGCCGAGCTATTGATCATGGATTAGGGTGAGATTTCATCGTCCGGAGATGATCCATCTCCTTCTGTTTTGTATAAGTCTTATTTTGTATCCTCTTAGACTACTTTTTATATTTTGTACCTTTCTAGTACTCTTTTTTTTAGAAGCTCTTGCACTGGCTTTACCAAGTCTTGGGGAACTCATTTTGTATATTTTGTTCTTTTCCCTAATTTTGTATCTATGTCTTGAATATTTTCCCTTATTTGGTGTTTTGATTACTATTTTACCCCTATTCTTCTCTCTTCCGCCTGATAGCCCGTTACCCGTCTTTTCGACTATGGTTTTTGCTTATCTACTGGCGGGTTATAAAAGGTGTTATCATAAACTGGGTTTTTGGGTCGTGACACCTTGAAACTAGGACACATCCTTTGTCTTGAAGTTTTATAGGTTCTTAGACTTGTTTTTATGTTAGAATGTTGTTTTGTAGGAATAAAAATTCATAACGGTAAAAAGAAGAAAAATATATAGAACTTCCAAAAATATGATGATCTACGATTGCAGATCATGTCACGAACCAAATGTACGATCATGGAAATGTTTAGAGAAGGTTTCATAAGGACTGTAACGACCCTTTCCATTGTTATGGGTAAATCTAGTAGTTTTTTTCCCCGAATTAGGAGTTAGAAATTTTAGGCTAGGCTAGTCTTGGACAAAATCCGAGCATGGTATGGTCTATGGAAATCTAGGGATTGAATAATTAAATTTTAGGTAATTTGGTATTGATCATGTCGATAAGGAATCCATATGATCTTTCGGAATTGAATTCGGGTGAGTAGATATTGAACTTGACATAAAGGGGTTGGTTTGGACTGTTGAATATTGAGGATGCATTGCGAAAAACGAAAAATTGGGAGCAATCCCGAGTTTTTGCCTCGCCTCACCCACTATAGCGGGTGATAGGTTGCTACAATACACTGCTATAGCGGGAATCATCTTTTGTCAATCTCGCCATAGCGGGCAGATCCTACTATAGTGAGGCTGCAATAGTGGGATAGGACTTCTATTTTATCTCTCAAAATCTAATTAAAGCCACAAAAAAAGAAAATATTAGATTTGTGTAAAATGAGTGAAAAAATTAAGTTTTTTTCCTTGAATGACACCATAAATTTTTTACTATTTTAATAAATTTTAATTTTCATACAAAATAGGTATAGAGTGTTTAAACCTAAACTTGGAGTATTTAGATAGATTATTTTCATTAAACAGCAAAAAGAGGTTAGTAGATATATTGAACATTGAAATTCATACATAGAATCAAAATCAATAATTTACTTGCGACAAGTAAATAGTTTAAACCCACATCTTAAGAAGCACAATGAAGTTTTAACTCAAACAATCTCGTGACTTTAAGAGCATGCATGTTTGTTTCTTTATTAACTATAGTAATTATATTTTAATATTTAATTTATTTAGTAAACTGTGTTTTTCTTTACGTAATGGGTTACGTAAAACTAATTTCGTTAAATTTTAATGATATATATTGAGGTACGACTTCTATAATCATTTAATATAATAAATTTAAATGATTAGTTGGTATTTTAGTGTTATATAATAAGAACAAAATATATCAACCTTTCATGACCCAAAGTTCGAGGTCATGATGACACCTACCCTAGCCCAACCTTGGTAGGTAATCCCAATGCCCAAAAGAGATAGAAACACAGAAAGAAGATACATGACACCCAAATACAAGACCTGAAAATAAAGCCAGGCCAAATTTATACACAAAAAATTAAAAATTGAAATAAATATAACTCCAATCCCAAAATCTAGTGCCATGAGTAAAGAGCACTAATAACTGACATAGAATAGACTACAAAAATGCACAACTCAATCTTTGAAATGGAAAATAAATACAAGATAAAGATATGAAGAAGTCTGGAATCATGCTCCGGACGAGAAGCTCACCAGTACTCTGCGACAGCCTCAACTCAACACTATCCCAAAGCCATTTCTAAGTTTATAAACCTCCATTGAAGAACCTTGAGAGATTATAAATCAGTATAGATCATCAATTTAAAGCTTGGGGTCGTCAAATTCTCGTACCTTGATCTTTTTCTCATTTTAAACTCATAAGTTCCCAGCCTATAGCAACTACAAATTCTAGTTTTAATTCTTGAATTCTCTTTTACTCTTAGGGCTATTTTGGGGCAATTAAAGAGTTGGTGGTGCTCAATTTTTGAGCAAAAACTCATTTTCCACGTTGTTGCGATTTTAATTTTTAAATTTTGTAAATGGGCCCCACGATTGATTTTTAGCCCGATTTCTGACCCGGGGTGTAATTTTGTAATATAGGTATTGTTGTTCCTGTCTTGATGCCTATACTACCATTTTGATAGCATGTCAGCGGTCGGAGGATTCTCAGAATGTAAAACCTCTGATTTAGCGAATTTAGAGTTCTTTCGGCGGCGTCTAGGTAGGCTAGGCTTACCTTCCTTTAGACTTTGCTATTTTATGGTTTTGGAATAGTAATTATCTAATTTGTGGTAGGGTATTATGGTTTGGATAGTCCGTTAGGCATTTTACTAGCCTTGTAGCAAGTTAAGGGACTTTAGGATAAATTTCTACCTTGAATTCCTTTAGGCCTGGTAGATGCTCTCCATTAGAACATAGCTTAGCGTACCTAGGGCCTTTGTTAATTGGATTTTAATGTTGTAGTCTAGGCTTGGGTAGCTTCTTGCCTTAGGTTGGGTTATCGGGACGGACTTGTAGTTAGCACTATCGCTCCTTTTAAAGTAGGATACTTTAGGATAATACCCTTTTTAGATATAAATGATTATAGGATTGCTTTGAGGGGCTGGTTATTGGGACTTGGTTGGCTTGTTCACTATAGCATGTTCATTAGCTTCGGTATCCTTGGTATTTTAATATTTTGGCCTTAAATCACAGTTTTCAATTTAACAAATGGAACTTTGTATATCTTTAAGGAACTTGGTTTTCTAAAATAAGAAAAAGACTAGTTAGACATCATTTAAGTCTAAACTTGGATCGTTACTTGTATTGTATATTTAGTTTTATTTCGAGTCTGGCATCTGGTTTTGCTGCTTATTATCTATTAGTTTTGGTTTGAGTCTGACATTTACTATTATTGATTTCTGGTTGGAAATTTGGTTTGAGACTGGTACGAATTATGGTTATGGCTGAAGGGGGAGTACACGGTATGCTTATTACACATCTTGGCTAGTTTTCACTTTCCTTACGGTTTTACTTGGCTTTATATACTCCCTCTGTCCCAATTTACATGACACACTTTCCTTTTTAGTCAGTCCAAAAAAGAATGTCATATTTCTATATTTATTAACAAATTAACTTTAAAATACCCACTTTACCCTTAATGAAATGATTTCCAACCACACAAACATCTATGACTTATTTTAGACCACAAATTTCAAAAGTCTTCCTTTCTTTCTTAAACTCCGTGCCAAGTCAAACTACATCACATAAATTGGGATGGAGGGACTAATATTATTCCATGTCTGCACCCATCGTGCTTATGTAGGCTCGGTTGGGTTTTATTTTATTGTGTGTACCTTTTGGGCTTATGGGGGTTTAGTTAGGTTATATCTAGGCATTTATTTTCGCTATTGAGTTATTTACATACGATTTTTGCATATGCTTAGCATAGCCTATTATTTCCATTCTTACCCTTTTTTATTGCCTGTTAGTATAGATTCAAACTTTATTATGCTTTTACTTTAATTGAGCTAAGTCGGCCTATGATGCCTACTGGGTACCGCGTGTTTTGGTATTCATACTACACTTCTGTATCTGTTTCCCTAATGCAGATCCCAGTATGAGTCATCTCCATTGACGACACCCTAGAGCTGAGCTATTGATCGAGGATTAGGCTGAGCTTTCAGCGTTTGAAGATGATCCATCTCCTTCTATTTTAGTATTAGTCTTATTTTGTATCCTCAGAGACTATTTTGTATATTTTGCACCTGTCTAGTACTCCTTCCGTATAAAAGCTCTTGTACTGGCTTTACCTGGTCTTGGGGAACTCATTTTGTATATTTTTTTCTTTCCCCTCATTGTGTACGTATGTCTTGTATATTTTCCCTTATTAGGTGTTTTAATTACTATTTTACTATATTCTTCTCTCTTTCGCCTGATAGCCTGTTAATCGCCATTTCAGGCTATGGTTTTGGCTTACCTATTGGCGCGTTATAGTAGGTGCCTTCATGACCTGAGTTTCTGGGTTGTGACACCTTGAAACTAGGACGCATCCTTTGTCTTGAAGTTTTATAGCTTCTTAGACTTTTTTTATTTTAGAATGTTGTTTTATAGTGATAAAAAATCATAATGGTAAAAAGAAGAAAAATATAAAAAAGTACTAAAAATGTGATGATCTATGTTCGTTGATCATGTTCTGAACCACATGTCAGATCATGGAAACATTCATAGAAGGTGTCATAGGGACCTATAAGAAGGTTTCATCCCATAAGGAAACTTTGACTCCTCTTTGGATTCTATTTCTCTTCTTTATTTCTTTCCTACTTTGCTTCTTTATTTCTCATTATTTATTTCCTTCTTTGCTTCTTTATTTCATCTCTTTATTTCTTTTCTTTTTTTTGCTCCTCTATTTTTCCTCATTATTTATTTTCTTATTTGTTCCTTTATTTCATCTCATTATTTCTTTTCATTTTTGCTCCTCTATTTCTCGTCCTTATTTCATTCCTTATTTGCACCTATTTATTTTCTTTCCTTCTTTGCTCAAATCTTCCATATTTGTACATGCTATCTTTTTGTATAAGTACTGAAGCATTTTCACTATGTCATTCTGTAACACCCCGAAAATTTCGACTAGGATTTGAACTATTTTTTGTACGAGTAAAGGCCCTAAACCCAATGTTTCCAATTAAATATAAGTGTTAGGATCAATTCCCTAGTGTAATGAGTTCTTTTGATGTAAATTATGGTCATAAGAAACATTTAGCGCAAAATTGAGTTGAGAGCATTTCGATCAATCGAGTTTTAGTATGTGATTTTACATGGGTCAACTTCAAACGAGCATAACTCTTGAAATATACAGAATTTTGTGACCCAAGACCCACCAAATGAAAGATCTTCGAGTCTTCTTTTCAACGCCACCAACCTCTCATCCATCCGAGTCCCGAGTAAAAAGTTATGGTCATTTTACTAACATGATGCAGTGCAGTAAACTGGGCCGCGTTTGGCCGACGGAAAATTATTAAAAAGGGTCATTTTTGTCCTTATACCCTTAGGAAACCCCCCAACCTGGTTACTTAACTCCTAAAAGGCCCTAATCAGTATTTTCATTATATTTCCCCTCCTCTCCCAAAACCCTAAGTCCTAAAATTTCAAGAACATCAAAGCTTACGATCTCCAAGCAAGGTTCTATCAAATCTCCTTCAAGTTTCTCAACTTCTCAGGTACGTAAGAGCAATATCTTTCGTGGGGAACCCTGTTCATCCCCACAATTGAGTCATAGTTCCATGATTAAGTCATGATTTCAAGTTAGGGTTTTAAGATTTGAATATTCTAAGCATTGTTCTTGATTCTTGTTACAATTTCCTTCAATATGCCTTGAGTATTATCAATTATTTCCCGAGTTAAGGTCGTTCTTGAATTTAATTTTAATTTTCATATCGAAGATTTAGTTATGACATAAAGCTTATGACTTGGGAATTTTGTATTGAAAGTGAATTTCATGCTTTAATAGATTCGTTTATAGTTTTATTATAAAGTATGTTCAAAGGTAGTAAATTTATGAAAAGTTTATGAAAATCCTTTATGTATTATGTCATGACTTGAAAAGTGAAAAGAAGTTATCGTATCTTGAAAAATAAAGCAAAGTTACAAAGATTTAGAGCCAAGGCTCGCAGTGAAAGATATGTTTCTTGATACGATATTTTAGAGACTAGTATGGTTTCAGAAAATATTTTTAAGACTTATTATATGAGCAACTAGTATGTTTTGGGAGGATTATTTAGCACCGAGTTGGGTATGAGTCCGAGGTCACATGCCCCAAAACTACGTTGCCACCGTAGGATAGGATCGCCTGCAGATAGGGTGACTCCTCTATTATTTATAGCCTTCGGGCTCAGCTTTGGGATCCCCATATTATGTTTCCTCTTATACCCAGGCAAGGTATAGGATGGCTCTGCCAACGTGGGCAAGACGTTGGGTTCTGGCAACGTGGATAAGACGTTGTACTCCATGTTGCTCACATGGTTTATGTCGGTTAAGAGAAACTCCCCAAAAGAAAACTAACTTATTTTGTGAGAATATATGATTGGCCGAGGCCACTAGTTTAAAGAAAGTTTTATGAAGTATTGCTTTCAAGTTTTGTCCATACTTCAGTCATTTATTCTCTAGTCTCAGTTTTAGTTGATGAATTTTATTAAAGTTGTTTTATTACACTATTGTAATTATTGTTGTCGGGCTTATATTTCACGAAGTTTACTATTTAAGTTTTTACATGCTTTTAATGTTTTTAAATAACTTATTCAATTGCACTACTTTAGTCCCGACAGATTTGTAAGAAAATGTTAGTAAGTCTTTGGTCCCATATCTCCTTACTCATGTCATATGTTATGATTTAATTCAAAAGTTTATTCAATTCCGTTTTCATTCTGCTATTATGTACCAATACATTCAAAGTATTTACGCTCTTTTTGCGCTGCATCATTGGACGATGTAGTGCCCAGTTTTCAGATATGCAGGTTTGTGTACAGACTCTTTAGTAGGCTATGACATCAGCTTGAGGGAGTTCTCATTCTTCTGAGGACTTATCAGTATCCCAGTCTCTAGTTTCTTTTGGTACATAAATATTGTCGTATTTATAATGTAATAGAGGCTTCATAGACATAGTCAAGTCAAGTCAGTTGTATTAGTTTATACATTTTTTTTAATGTTTCAGTCAATGAAAGTTTAAGTTAATTTATTTTATTTTGTTTACAAAAGTTAGCCCATGTTTCCAGCTTTCGCATTTTTATAAAAAGTTCAGTTTTATTAGTTGCATGCCAAGCCAAATGGTTCTCTCGGGCCATTCGTGGTTCGGGTGCCGGTTACGTCCAGGGTGTAGGCTTGGGGCGTGATACATTCATCAAAACTACAACATGTTCTCCTATTTCCCAACAAATGACTTACATGTGATTTTAGAAGAAAATTCTCAAATTGTTAAAGAAATGGATAATCTAATGGCAGGTCCTTTTATGGTATGATAGAATAAGTTCTTGAGATGCTGGTAGATCATGGCAAAAAGTTTATTTCTAAGATGATTGATTTTCCAGAGTCATATGAATCATCTTAGTAAAAAACTCTTTGTCGTTATCAACCAGCATCACATGAACATGTTTTATCATATCATAACAGGGATTTGCCATTGAATTATCTATTCCTTCAGCAATTTGAAAATTTTCTTGATTTGTTATATAAAAGGGTTTAATTTATCTGAGAAACACTTAACTCTTTATAGATTTGTTAATTTAATCTCTAATGCAGAGTTCAGTTAACTCTACTTGTTGATGAACATTTTTAGTGTTGACCATCGATAGCATGTTTAGTGTAAGCGATAATTTATTTTTTTTGATCTTTTTAAGTGTTTCTTTCTTTCTGTGTTTCTGTCAAGACAATGGTAGACGTTTGTCTTTTTTTCCTTTTACATTTATTTTAGCATGGAGGGCAATCTTTTCTTGATAAAATCACTTTCAGTGTTTAGTAACTTCAACATATTTTTCAAGAAAAATGTTACAGTCTTAAGAAAAATATGAATTATCCCACTAATAGGATCTGAGTGAGTACTCATTTTCACATACATAAAATCATAGTTATGTTTACTTTATCTCAATTGCTTCAACCAATACTTATATGTTATTATCAATAATTAGCATTTTAAAAAGTCAGAACACCATTATCTCCCTATCATATGTTCCACATTATCCTATTACTATATTGAAAATGGTCTAGAAAATAAATTTTTTTCAAGATAAAAAATATTTTTTATATTCTCTTGTATCATACACAATGATGCTTGGTGAAATGACCATATATCCAGGATCACTTTACTTTAATTTTAAACTCTTTACTGCTATTTTGAAGATGTTATGGTATATATTTCCCTTTATTCAGGTTTATTTAGGGTAGATGATGCATTTAAGGTGACAAAAGTGAAATCGGACAAAAAGGAAGCTTTAATGTGCTGAAAATTGAAAAGAAAAAAAAAGTTGGTTCTCAAGTATTAGAAATACCAACATAGTCTTGCAAAATTGAGATTTACAGGAAAGAGAAGCAAGTCGAAGTAGAAGTAGAAGTAGTAAAATATATTCCTATATCGCAAAATCGATACCAACTGGCAAACACCAAAAGTCACAATTGCGAACCCGATGTTTGCAAAACGCGAACTCAGTGGTAGAGTTCTGTGAAAGAATATGATTTAACTTAATTCTTGTTCCTACCTCTATATAAGGTGACCTACTGTAATAACCATAGTTGTGATTCTTCTATTTTGATGTATTTTGACCATTTTGCCCTTCTCCATAGTTGTTACATGCTATTTGTAAGGTGTAGGTATGGTTGGCATGGTCACCGATGCATTTGGGAGAGTTTAAGACTCTTAGAGGCCTTAAAAGCGATTAGTTTTACTTCGGTCAACATTTTGAGTTTCAAGCTCCAGATGGCAATTTGGACAGTTCTAGTAGATCCAAAATGTCAGTTTTGGGTAAGTAGTGGGGTTGGTTTGGGGTCGAAGACTTTATTTTGTATTTTAATCCTTCGTTCGAAAACTAGTTAAAATAATTTTTTTAAGGTCTCGGGGGCTAATTTATTGCAAGCAACCTCTTTTCAAAAATTTGACATTGCCATTGAGTACAGAATTTCAAAAATAGCCTAGTATCATATATGATTTATTTCTATGGGGTTCCGAACGAATCTCGAGTGTCTGTCCGGAGTGTTTGAAATCATGCAAAATTAGCAAAGTTGCTAATATCTGGCGCATAAAGCTTCCTTCTTCGTGAACGTAGGCCCCTGGCCGTGAACACAGAGAAGGAAAATATCCATCATCACGATCACGAGGTAGTGGCCTCGATCACGAAGTGTTATCGAGTTCGGGTCTGGTATTTTGCTTTATCCCAATCACGACCGAACCTTCGCGAATGCGATAGGTCTGAGTCACCAACCTTCATGAATACAAGAGGCTGACTGCGATCATGAAGGCCAATTTAATTTCCTGGTCGTCGTTGACCCTTGCGAGTGCAAAAAGTTAACCGCGGTCACGAGGTACTGTTCACAGAACAGTACAAATACTCAATTTTTGTGATTTTCATCATTTTTGGACCTTGGAGCTTCAAGAAGGGGCAATTTTCAGGGTTTTATTCACCATTTGAGCTTGGTTAAGCTCCAAACTCTTATTCCCATTAACTCCTTATGATTTTATCTCCAAAAACACTTTTAAATCTTGTTTTTAAACTAAAATTTGTGAATTTTTTTGATAAACTTTTAAAATGGTTTTTCATCGATTTGATCACTGATTTCAACTCATTTTCATGTGGGTTTTCAGCTGTAGACTCCTTTGACTTGGGGAACATATTTCTAAAAAAAATTATGGTTTTACCCTTTTTGTTTTCGAATCCATTTCTCGAACTAGTTTTGGACCCAATTCAAATATAGCTAATATGTGTATCATTAGCTTTATCTTGACGCATAGATTATATTTTTGATAGTTTTAGCTCGTACCATGATCATTCGTGAAGGAAAGGCTCCGCGTTGAAGACTTAGGCTTGGGATTTTGACTTTTCGAGGTAGGTTATGACTTAACTTCCTTCAGACCGGGCTGGGTAGTTAATGATCATGTAAAGCATGCTATGGGTTAGAGAATTTAGTCATGGGAGTAGTATTTCGGTATTATTATTATTGTTGTGTGCCCGTTTAGGGGCTTATATTTATATTATAATTGACTTGATAGATTATATTTGATGTGAGGCCCATGTGGGGGCTTTATTTGAAATTTTTAGGCCTTAGTTGTGCATTAAATTCCATGATTATTATTGTGTTGCCCATGTAGGGGCTTGAATAGGTATTATAGGCATTTTTGAACATTAATTTTCTCTATCATGATAATAATACCCAAGAGAGGAGTTGTTGAAATGATTTTTTGATGTCTTACATGACTTTTTCTCTTGGTGGTCCCGAGTGAGGGCTTATATCATGAATCAATGACGTGTTGAGTTAATTTTTGGGATCACTTATACCATATTAAGTGGATCATTATCTTCATACTAATTGATTGTGAGAATTCGATCCTCATTTCATATGCATACTTCATAAGATATTGATACCACTGAGAAACGCTTTGTAAAATTCTTAATCCGTGAACAATAGCTGGAGAGGTGAATGAGACACTTTATAAAATCCTTGATCCGGGAACATTAGTCGGAGAGGTGGATTGACATATGAGATTGAGATATAAGAGAGTATACGGGTTGCGAACCCCCCATAGGTCCTATCTTGAAGCATTGAGGCTTGGAAGGTGTATACAAAAAGCCATCTGATGGCTTACATTCATCATCATCACATCATCATTGCATTGCATTGCATTGTTTTACATTGTTGTATTTCCCCTTATGCGTTGTTGTTGTGTTGTTAGTTTCCTTTATTGTCTTTATATCTTAGAACTATGAGTGGAGACGGTGTGAGCTACCATTTGGAAACTTTGTTGTTTGCGGGTGATACGCTCAAAGTATATTTTACTTGTATTATTTTTCTACTTTGCTCATCGGCCAATAATACTTACTGAGTACAAGTGGACCGTACTGACTCTTACTGTACCCTTTTGGTGCAGATCCTAGTTCGCATACGACTCGTGACAACTGATTTCGTGCTATCAAAGTTGTTATTCGAGGTACCAGCGTGATCCAGAGTTTCAGGGATGATTCCAGTCCTCCTCTTATTTTTATCATATAATTACTTATACTTGGAGATAGACTATTGTATTTCAGTATTCAGACTTTCTATTTGATGCTCTTTCTACTTATGACACCAGTATTTTGGGATATATTGTGTTTCGTCCAAAGTTTATGTTATTTACATATTTAGGTTTTACACCGATCTAGGAGTCTCGCTTTTATGGGCATTTCTTTCATATGTTTGGTTGTCCTTTATTGTGTGGGTTTAGGCTTACCTACTAAGGCTTGCCCGAAGTATGTGCCATCATGACCTCGACTTTTTGGTCTGACACCTACCTTCTTAGAGATCAGATCTTTTGCATAATTTGAAAAAACCTTAAGCGCTCTAGGGTTTAGGACAGGAGAATTGGCGAATAACACAAGTCTAGAAGAATGGGTTCTACAAAAACATAGAGATTAATTGTTATCTTTCTTTCTATGAAGCTTTCAAATTATTCATCATTCGTATTGGTTTTGTCTTCTCAACTTGAATATTGTGTGAGTTGTCTTATTTTGATTACAACTCTTTTTAAACTTATGCTTCCATAGTTATTTTTTATTATTGAGTATAACCTTGATATTTTTAAGTTAATCTCATCCTTGAATTTTCCCAAGAAGAGTATATAATCCTAGGATTCCTACTTTATGTTAAGCTCAGGAGAGACAACTTATGGTTGAGGAGTTTTATTCATAAGAATTTGGGCACTAATCCTTATGCTATAATTTTGTATTAGGAATATGAATTTACTTGAAATAATGGGTCATTCTTATCTTAATAACGCACGCAGGAACACACACACAAAAATTTATATAAAAACTAAAAACACTTAGATAAAAATAAATAAATAAACACACTTAGATTAAAAACAAATAGATGATGCAGATGTGATACGACTGATGTCAAAGTGTTGAAATGAGGTTGAAATATTAAGATGAGTTCTTATAGATGTAAAATCCTACTCGGTACTACCTCTTCTAGTTTCTACTATGTAATTGGCTTAGTTTACTACTAGATTCATCAGTATATCTTCCAGAAATAATTTTTTTTATCTAGTTTACCTTGTTCATCTCTTTCTCTTAACTTTCTTTCTTAAGAATTGCTTCTTTAACCTCACCCTGGATACTCACACATCCTTTAGCTCCTTGTCCATAGCGGACTTTAAATTCTAGGAATTTACAGGTTAATCCATCGAAATTCTTTAAGTAATTGAGAGACTAACCATATACTAAGGGTAAACATGAACTGCTTCACATAGATATGAATTTCAAACATACTTATTATTCACATAATCATAAACTTCATACAAACATAATTTACAAACATGGGAGATAGATACCTAGATCTAGTAATGCTCATAACCTACTTACATGGCGTAGATCGGATAGAGGTTTCCCTTTCGGGAGTCCCTGAGATACTCCAAAATATACCTGGAAAATAAACACTCACTCACTCTTACAAACTTTCACTCTTTTTTACAATCACTCTTTTTTTCTTATAACTCACTCACACTTTACAATACTAGTTGAATATTCTGATACTCAAGCTCTAAGGTCGGTTTCCCGATGATCCTTATGCTTGAAGAATGATGTTTATTTACAGAGGTCTATGGACGTGTAGCTTCATTTCAATTCAGTGAAGGATTCTTCTTTACGCTGTCGGGTACACATAATGGGCCCCATCATCACATGCATTTGAAGAAATTTTTTTTCTCTTTTGAACTTTATGTCGCTATCACTTTTTTTTTTGGTCTGTTCTTTCTTTTTCTTTCTCCATTATGCTTTGTCTGCTACTGAGGTCATGGCTTACGTTTTTCTTATTGTCTTCCGTCATTGCTTAAGTTTCTAACATACTGTCTTCAAATTATGTAATGCTTCTGAATCAAAACTCATTCCTGAGTCATCGTCTGCGTTAGGGTCTTGTGCAAATTGTTCTAAAGTTGGATCGTAGTCTGAATCTGAATTTGGTACCTCTGAATCTTCTTCTGGTTTTGGGGTTATCATACCTTCTGTCTCCTCTTTGATATATCTGTCCTTGATTCTATTAAAAGTCTTCTTAGAGTATTTCCAACAATGTTTTCAATTTTTTTAGTATTTATTTTCTGTTTAGTTTTTACCTTAGTTTTTAATTTTGAAGTCCCTTCCACGTTAAAACTGGTCGGGAGTCTTCGTACACTTTTGGGCAAAGTGTCATCCATCAACGGATTTGATGTGTCTTTATCGATTATCGTTTGAACCGGACTAGCTACACCGTTACCTGATGTAGTAGGTCTGTTTGCATTCATTGGGGAATGCACACCCGTCTGATCCATTTGTAGAGATGGAGAACTCTTTTGTGGAGTCTGGGGAAATGGTACTTGGGTCTGAGCTGGATGAGGTTCTTTAGGAGGTAGTAGAGGATTTTACATTTGGCTTTCAAAATAGAGAACTCGAATTCTGTCTTGTAGTATCTGGTTTTGTTCTAGTAGTCTTTTCTTTTCTTCTTCTAGTTGTTCATTTTTTAGGTTTAGTCTTTTAAATCCTTCTGTCATGGCAGTACAATGATCACAAAAATAATTTTATTTGTATCTTTCTGTATATTATACTAGGGAAATGTTACTGGATTTCTCAATTCTGGGGTTATATAAAAATTAGGTCCAAGTCTGCCTCTTGCATAATGTAGGGCTTCTGTAAAATTATTGAATCCTTTGGATAGTGGGTCTCTGAAGTCTCTGATAGAGTCTACTACTTGTATACAGGTCTGGTAAACTCCTGGAGTCTTCCCCTGTATCACTACATAAAACTTAAATTTGTTATTCAAATTCTTGTCTTTAAAATATTGGCTTAGGGCATTCATCACAGCTAAGAAATAGTTGACATCCCTGGGAGTCTTATTATAAGCAATCCATAAATTTTCTAATAAACATTTTTTATTTTTGTCCACTCGTGTTTCTGGTCTTGCTTTAAAACTAAAATTTGATTCTGGATAGCAAACCAAATTTTGTTTCCCGAAATGTATCCTTTGAATTGTCTGATCGGGCATATTCTGCGGTAAATTCAACATTGTCTGAGGTCTGAAATGGGTATTTCCCAAAAGAGTCTCAAGATATCTATCTACATTTGAGTCTGAAGTGGAAGTCGTAGCTTTCCCTTTATCTGTACTCATGCTGCAAGAAAATTAGTTAGTTGTCTTTGAAATAAGTCTACTAAGTTTGTCAGCAATATTGTTATCTTTCCCTTTAATATGTTCTAATTTAATATTATATATAGAAGTTGCATCGATAAAATTTAGCCATCATCTTTTGCTACTATTCTTTTTATTTATCCTTTCATGGAACTTAACTATGGCTTCACAATCTGTTCTCACTAGTATTTCTGGTTTATTTAAAATATATAATTTAAAACTATTTAAGTCATATATTACTGCTAAATTTTTTGCGTCTATGCTACTCATATTGCCTTTTTCTTTGTATTTTTCGCTTTGATAAGCGCATATTCTTTCATCCTTTTTATCTTTATCTTTATCTTTATTTTCTTTAGCCTTAAGGATAGCTCCCCATCCTTCTAAACTACCATCGGATTCTACTATTAAATAATCCGTTTCCAAAGGTAAAGCTAAGTCTAGTATATTTTTAATCATTTGTTTAAGTTTCTGTACTATCTTAATGTCTTCGGTATTAAAAGATTTTTGTCCTTTTGATCCTGTCTTAGCGTAAAGTGGTCCTGCTGCTTTTCCTAAATCTTTTATGAATTGTCTTGCATAGTTTAATATTCCTAAGAATTGTTGTAATTATTTGGTCTTTTCTAATTTGTCTGGCATTTCTAATGCCTTTTTAGCTATATGTGGTTGTAGTTTTATTCTTCCTTCTCCTATAGTTACCCCTAAAAAGTTAATATATTGCTTACATAATTCCATTTTCTTTTTACTAATTATCATGCCATTATCTATGAATAATTTAAAGACTGTTTGTAAATGTCCTAATTGTTCACTCATATTGGTACTAAAGACTAAAATATCATCTGCGTATACAAGTACAAAGTTTTTATAATTTCTAAAAATATCATCCATTTTTCTCTGGAAGATTGGTGGAGTTGTCTTTATTCCAAATGGCATTACCAACCATTCAAAATGTCCTTCTGGACAAGTAAAGGCAGTCCATTCTATACTATCCTTATGCATTTTAACTTGTCAGTATCCGGACTTAAAATCAAATTTACTGAAAATTTTTCTACGTTGAATTCTATTTATTAACTGAGTCTTATCTGGAAGCTTATATGTGTCCATTACCGTATTATCATTTAGTCTTTATTACCATTCTAGCTTTTTCTCTGACTATCTCACTATGCTTTCTTACCATGAAAACAGAGGATCTATGTCTTGATTTAGATCTCCTAATAACGCCTAACTCTAATAGTTCTTTGATCTGTATTTCAAAATCTTTTAGATCTTCATTTGTGGCTTCTATTGCTACTATCTTAATTGTATATTCTGGGTTTATAATTTCTAATTTACATTCTATTTGATTTGCTCCCCAGTGTTCGAGGGGTTTTTCTCCTATTATATCTATTTCATCTAACTTGTGTATAATCTTTCGCAAGTCGTCTTGGTTTTTTATTATTCCAATTTGTTGGATTCCTTTTTTAAAATTATAATTGTCTACCTCAGTTTCTATTAGATTATAATTTTTCTCTATCGTGTCATCTAACAACTCTTGTTCTTCTATCTCTGTTATTTCTGATATCAAGGTTTCTTTTTTGCAGGTGCAGTTTGTACCTTTATCACAACTTTCTTTTGTATCTTCTATCAAATGTCTGTTTTTAGAATCTCTTGTAATAGCTGTATTTTTAGTTACTTTTCCTCCAAAGTATGCTTGAGTTATTGTAATATTTTTAGAGATGAGGACTCTGTCTCTCGATATGAGACAACTTCCATTGTTTCTTAATAAGAAGTCTAATCCTAGTACAAAGTATACTTTTATTTTTAGATCTCTTGCCCATATGTAATCTAATTTATATACGGTTTATAATAAGAACAAGTATTTGTAAAACTTAGAGTTGCTTTGTTTACATAATGTTTATAAGTATTATATGTTCCATCCATTTGCATGGCTATCTGTGGTGTTGAGAACTCCTTTATAAGGTGTCTCGGTAAGATACTCATATTTATTATACTTTGAGTACATCCTGAGTCTACTACCGCTAGAGTATCAATTTTGTAGTCTTGTATTTTTATTTTAGTCATAACTTTTATTGTGCTTAACTTTTTATCTTCATTACATTTTATTCCTTCAAAAGCTTCACTCATTAGTTCAGTTTCTTCTATAATATGTTTTCCTTTTTCTAAGATTATTATTCTCTCTTCTAATTTTTCTATTCTTTTTTCTAGCATTCTTACTGTATCTTCCAGGCTGTTTTCTATGGTAGTATCTCTAAATGATTCTAGTTTATTGCTAACTTGTATTTGTATTGTTTGTTGTCCTACAGTCTTTTCTATACAAGGTATACAACCTTCTATATAGCATTTTTTACATTTTTCTCTTCTTTCCTTACTTGGATACCATTTACATATAAAACATTGATTACTGTCTATTCCTTTATTTTTTCAAAGTTATGCACACATTCTTCCATGATGTTTACTAAAGCATAATCTTCTATTTCTCTTATATTGACTAGAGAAAAATTTAGATTGTTTGTTAAGCCTAAATTTTCTATGCTTATTTCATTTATTAATTCTTCATCTTCTTCAGAATCTGATCAGTTTTGTTCATTATTATTAACACTTACTATGGAATAAATGCTTTCATTATCTGACATGTATTCGTCTACATTAATTAGGGTTTCTTGAAAGTCTTCTATCAACTGAGAGTTTCTTGTTCTAGTGTTATTTCTTTTGGGACAAGTGTTGGCTAAATGTTCTGTACTTCCACATGTGAAGCATTCTAAGGTATTCTTTTAGCTTTTGTTATTCTTGTATTTTCTAACATGTTTATTTTTGTTTAGGTATGACTTTTTTGCTGAGGATTTTCTTAAGTAATAACTTTTCTTTCTATAATTATTTTTCTGATACGGTTTTCTGTATTTCTTATTGGATTTTATTTTTTGATAGTTCTCATCATAATTTTGTGTAGTATATATATACTTCTACAAAAACTAGTTTCTCCCTTCTTTAATTGTTTTTATATTTGTATGTTATTACATTTTTCTTGTAATATTTCTATTATATGTTGTATTCTATGTCCAATTGACCATTTAGCATTCGGATTCTGTATTACTCCTTCTCTTTTACTCCATCTTTCTTCTATTTCTTGTCCTAATGCTCCTGGTAGTTTATTTAAAAGTTTATTTCCTAGAGTCTGATCGAAAACATTTCCACTTCTAGCACAATAGAAAAAATAATCGTTTAAAAAGGGTTTAATATGATACCAACTACTAATATTTAATTGTTCTAACTGAATTAGAGATTTTCTTTGTAAAACTAATAAACCGTTATTAGGGTCTCCGCCTGTTATTAAACTATGTATTTTGTTTGTGAGATTATAAGGATTAGCTCCCATATTAATGAGGTCTTGGAATTCACTGGGAATTCTGATTTAAAAGCTTCCCATAGTCCTTTAGCGGATTCTCCTAGAAAAGTTTCCATGTATCTATACATGGTTTCTGCATTTGTTTCTTGATATGTTTTAATATAGTCTGCTACTACTATACCTTTCCATACATCTATTACCGTATTCCAGGCCTGTGGGTCTTGAGCCGCAATATTGAGAATTTTTCATTTACTTCCTCCTTCTTGGAGTTGTACCGGTTCTTCTATTGGCATTCTTTTTCCTATATGTTTTACTTTTTCTGTTTCTATTTCTAGGTTAATTCTATACACCCTGTGTCTTGGTACATTCCCTGTATTTGTTTCTACAGTGTATCCTGGAGTTGTTCTTTGGAAAGGGCTTGATCTTGTTGTGGCTGACTTCATAAATTCTTTAACACTTCTCGTTGTATCATCCTCTTCATTAGTAGATTCTTCTTCCATCTTTTCTATTCGGTAACTTATGTTATCTGTTCTTAATCTACAATACTTAAAATGTTCTTCTACTTGGACGACATCTAGTTGTCCTATTTTACATCCCTTACATTTAAAGATTTTATTAGTGTTTTCTTTATATAATTCTCTAGCCTTTCTAATGGCTATATCTACTTCATATTCTTTTGGTATTATTTCTTCATTCATCATTTCAGTTCTTTCTATTTTCTCTATTTCTTCATCTTTTTGTGTTTCAGTATTATAGTCAATAAATCTTAGTGAAGTCTGTCCTTTTCTATTTGTATACATTAGATGATCTGTAGGTTTTAGGATCTCTTGCTTCTTGGTGTTTTCTAGATTCCATTCTAATCCTACATGAGTTTCTGGGTCTATTTTTAATGTTTTCATTAATTTTATTCCTTTATTTCCCATTAATCCAACTACATCTTCGACTTTTAGTTTAAATTTGGTGCTACTGTTATTTGCTAATTTTTCTATGAATCCTAAGCAAACTAAAAGATTATTTCCAGTACTCATGTCTTCATATCCTTTAGTCTGAAATCCTATTTTAATATTTTTTTCAAATTCGAAAGAATTTATCATAAAGTCTGGACTGCAGTAGAAAATTCCATCGTTGTTAGTCATATCTACTTCTGTTAGGCCTATTATTGATTTCTTTGGGTCTGTCCATCTGTCATCATAAATGGTTATTAATACTTTTGTTCCTAAATTCTTTCTGGTTAATCCTTTTAAGCCTATAACTATTAGTCCCATATGCATTAGGTGCATGTTAGTTCTTTTTATTTCTCTTAAAGATTCTAAACTTATTAAACCTAAATTTTCTCTATTTTCTCCTATAACACACATTTGTTCTTCTCTATAATGTCTGTATAATTGGGCTTTTTGGGAAAATATTCCAGCGTTATATAATACTTTTGGATTTAATAACTTTAACTTATTCTGCTGAAAGATTTGAATATCTCTATCTATATCTATTACTTGGTCTAGTTGGTGGCCAGTGTCTTGTCTTGAATTATCGTTCATTAGTCTAGATATGATATTATTTCCTAGTCTGTTTTGGATGAAGCTACTTCTGGGTCTGTCTTCTTCTGTTCTCCTACTTGATAGAAAGTTCATGTTTTCTTTTTTCTTACTATTTGTGCCCGTTCTTTAGTTGGTGTTACTTCAACACTTTTCAATTGTTCTACTAATTCGTTGATAGTATTTTCTGGGACTTGAGGTGTTTGTCTTTTCTTTAACAAGTTTTTCTATGTTCTTATTTATTTCTTCTACACTTTTATCTTGTATTACTTGAGGATTCTTTCCTTTTATTAGTTTTTCTAAGTTCTTATTAATTTCTAATAGTAACAAAATTATCGTATTATTTTATTTTATTATTATTTGGTCTGCTTTACTTTGGGGTTGATAGTCTTTTAAACCTTCTAGATTTGGCTGAATTAACTCTCCTTGTTTTATTACTTCTTTATAGAAAGGATCATTCATGAAAGGGTTATAGCCTTTAGTTGTTCTATACCTATTTTTAAGTCTCGTAGTTCTTTATAGATCTTATTTAACTCTTCTGATGATTCTTTATTACTTAATTGCCTCCTTTCTATATCTGATTGTTGAGTTTTTAGAAAATCTAGATTATGTTCTATTTTGTTGAAGGTTCTTGTTTGTTTCTCTTGTAATTCCTCTAAAATTTCTATTATAATTGAATTATCTTTATGGATACTTTCTCCGAAATTTAACAATAAATTGACTATACTATTTAAATGCGCGTCTTCACTATGTAAAGTACGTTCGCCGTTAATAAAATTACACCTAATTAAAGAACTGTCTTTTAGACGTCTATATTTTTTCTCTGGTAGTAGTTGTAAATCTAAATATTCTAACTTTAAGGTTGCTATTTTGTATATCCTAATGATACCCAAATAGGTCTTACTTTATACCAATTTATCCACTTAATTAAACTTTGTATGTCACTGTCTATACTTGCTAGTTCCCAATTTATACTGTCTGTTAATTCTCTACTAGTTAATATATATCTATTATTTATTAATTGTTCGTTTAATACTAGACTTCTTAAAGGTTGACCTATGTATTCTGGTCTTACTAATAATCTTCTATATTCTCGAAGTGATTTTCTTACTAGACTTTTATTTAGATTTTCTCTACTGACCACTAGCTTCCTATATTCGATTACTGATTCTAGAAACTTATTTAATATATTATACTTTGTTCTTGTATGTCTTAAATTATATATTTGCTGCCTATATAAGAATAGATTGGCTTTTACTTCTTTAGTGAATGGATGTTGTTTCATAAATTTGTTAATGTTTAACCTAATGGTAGGTGTTTGGTCTGATCTTGTAAGTATTAAAATATCTTAATTTTCTTTTTGTTTTGTCAAAAACTTTGATTATATTTATTTGTTCGTTCTTTACAATTCTCGCTTTCTTTAATTCTTCCTTAAAAGTATGGGCTTCTTTATAGTGATATGCTATATATTGAGAATAGTATAAATCTTTCATATAATATTAACCTAAAGGGATATTACTAAGTTTTTCAAGTAAATTTTTTAATTATGTATTAAATCCTTAGCATACGTGGTGTTAAGTAAACTTCTATTTTATCTCTTTAAATCTAATTAAATCATAAAGAAAGAAAACATATGATTAGTGTAAAAATAATGAAAAAATGAATGACACCATAAAAGTTTAAAACACATACACTATAAATAAAATCACGACTGATACGACAAAAAGGAAATTAATTTATTTTTCCTAATTTATGGTTCATTGTAAATTTATAGCATACGTGGTAAGTGTTAAATAAACTTCTATTTTATCTCCCAAAATCTAATTAAAGCCCAAAAAAAGAAAACATTAGATTTGTGTAGAATAAGTGAAAAAATTAAGTTTTTTCCTTGAATGACACCATAAAATTTTTACTATTTTAATAAATTTTAATTTTCATACAAAATAGGTATGGACTGTATAAAACTAAACATGGAGTATTGAGATAGATTATTTTCATTAAACAACAAAAGGGGGTTAGTTTAGACCCATATCTTAAGAAACACAATGAATTTTTAAATCAAACAATCTCGTGACTTTAAGATCATTCATGTTTGTTTCATCATTAAATATAATAATAATATTTTAATATTTTTAGTAAATTGTGTTTTTATTTACTTAATGTGTTACGTGCAACTAATTTTGTTAAATTCTAATGATATACGTTGAGGTACGACTTCTATAATCATTTAATATAATAAATTTAAATGATTAGTTGATATTTTAGTGTTGTATAATAAGAAGAAAATATACCAACCTGTCACGATCCAAAAGTCGAGGTCATGATGGCACCTACCCTAACCCAACCTTGGTAGGTAAGCCCAATGCCCAAAAGAGATAGAAACGCGAAAAGAAGATACATAAAACCCAAATATGAGATCTTCAAATAAAGTCAGGCCAAATATATGTAAAACAAATCAAAAACTAAAATAAATACAACTCCAATCCCAAAATCTAGTGCCATGAGTAAAGAGCACTAATAACTGACATAGAATAAAATAGTGAAATACACAACCAATCTCTGAAATGTAAATCTAACACAAGATAAAGATATGATGAAGTCTGGAATCATGCTCCGGACGAGGAGCTCACAAGTACTCTGAGACAGCCTCAACTAAGCACGATCCCAAAGCCATTTCTAAGTTTATAAACCTCCATTGAAGCATCTTGAGAGATTATAAATCAGTGTACATCATCAATTTAACGCTTGGGGTTGTTGGATTCTCATATCTTGATCATTTTATCGCCTTAAACTCGTAAGTTCCTGGCCTAATGCAACTTTAATTCTAGTTTTAATTCTTGAATTCTCTTTTACTCTTGGGGCTGTTTTGGGGAAATTAAAGAGTTAGTGGTGCTTAATATTTGAGAACAAGATCGTTTTCCCCGAGGGAAGTTGTTACAATTTCAATTTTTGAATTCCATATGTGGGCCTCAAGATTGATTTTTAGCCCAATTTCTAACTCGGAGCGTAATTTTACAATATGGGTATCGTTGTTCTTGTATGGATGCGTATATTACCATTTTTATAGTGTGGAAGCGGTCGGAGGATTTTTAGAAGGGAAAAACTCTGATTTAGTGGATTTTGAGTGCTTTCGGCGGCGTCTAGGTAGGCTAGACTTACCTTCATTTAGAATTTGCTCTTTTATTGTATTGGCATGGTAAAGTGATAATTTTTAGTAGGGTATTATGGTTTGGATAGTCCGTTAGGTATTTTACGAGCCTTGTAGCCGGTTACGAGACTTTAGGATAGATTTCTACCTTGAATTCCTTTAGTCTCGGTGGATGCTTTCTATTCAAACTTAGCTTAGCATACCTAGGTCACTTGGTAATTGGATTTAGATATCATAATCTTAGATTGGGTGGTTGCTTCCCTTAGGTTGGGTTATCGGGACTTGAAGTTAGCACTAACGCTCCTTTTAAAGTAGGATACTTTAGGATAACGCCCTTTTAAGATATAAATGATAATAGGATTGCTTTGAGGGACTGGTTACTGGTACTTGGTTGGCTTGTTCACTATAGCGTGTTCGTTAGCTTTGGGTCCTTGGTATTTTAATATTTTGTCCTTAAATCATAGTTTTCAACTTAATGAAGAAAACTTTGTATATCTTTAAGGAACTTGGTTTTCTAAAATAAGAAAAAGCCTAGTTAGACATCGTTTAAGTATAAACTTTGGATCGTTACCTCGTATTGCATATTTAGTTTCTGTTTCAATCTGATATTTAGTTTTACTGCTTATTATCTATTAGTTTCAGCTTGAGTTCGACATTCATTATTGTTGATTTCTTGTTGGAAATTCTGTTTGAGACTGGTATGAGTTATGGTCATGGCTGAAGAAGGAGTACACGGTATGCTTATTGCACATCTTGGCTAGTTTTTACCTTCCTTACGGCTGTACTTGGCTTTATATAGTATTATTCCTTGTTTGCACCCATCGTGCTTATGGGGGTTTGGTTGGGTTTTGATTTTATTGTGTGTACCTTCTAGGCTTATGAGGATCCAGTAGGTTAAAGCTCGGCATTTATTTCCTCTTTTGAGTTATTTACATACGATTTTTCACATATGCTTAGCATAGCCTATTATTTTCATTCTTAACCTCTTTTATTGCCTATTGGTATATATTCACACTTTATTATGCTTTTACTTTAATTGATCTAAGTTGGCCTATGATGCCTATTGAGTACCGCGTGTTTTGGTATTCATACTACACTTCTGCATTTGTTTCCTTGATGCAGATCCCAGTACGAGCCATTGCCTTTGACGACGCCCTCGAGCCGAGCTATTGATCAGGGATTAGGATGAGATTTCAGGGTCCGGAGATGATCCATCTCCTTCTGTATTTGTATAAGTCTTATTTTGTATCCTCTTAGACTACTTTTTATATTTTGTACCTTTCTAGTACTCTTTTTGTATAAAAGCTCCTGTACTGGCTTTAGCAAGTCTTGGGGAACTCATTTTGTATAGTTTGTTCTCTCCCCTCATTTTGTATCTATGTCTTGAATATTTTCCCTTATTTGGCGTTTTGATTACTATTTTACCCCTATTCTTCTCTCTTCAGCCTAATAGCCCATTACTCGTTATTTCGACTTTGGTTTTTGCTTATCTACTAGCGGGTTATAAAAGGTACCATTATAACCTGGGTTTTTGGGTCATGACACCTTGAAACTAGGACATATCCTTTGTCTTGAAGTTTTATAGGTTCTTAGACTTGTTTTTATTTTAGAATATTGTTTTGTAGGAATAAAAACTCATAATGGTAAAAAGAAGAAAAATGTATAGAACTACCAAAAGTATGATGATCTACGATCGCAGATCATGTCACGAACCACATGTCCTATCATGGAAATTTTAAGAGAAGGTGTCATAAGGACTGTAACGCCCTTTCTGTTGTTATGGGTAAGTCTAGTAAGTTTTCTCCCCGAATTAGGAGTTAGAAATTTTAGGCTAGGCTAGTCTTGGACAAAATCCGAGCATGGTATGGTCTATGGAAATCTAGGGATTGATTAATTAAATTTTATGTAATTTGAGGTAATTTGGTGTTGGTTATGTCGATAAGGAATCCATATGATCTTTCAGAATTGAATTCAGGTGAGTTGAACTCCCGATATTGAACTTGACGTAAAGGGGTTGGTTTGGAATGTTGGATATTGAGGGTACATTGTAAAAAAGGAAAAATTGGGAGCAATCCCAAGTTTTTGCCTCGCCTCACCCACTATAGCGGGTGATAGGTTGCTACAACACGCCTCTATAATGGGAATTTACCCTCTATAGCGGGAGTCATCTTTGGTCAATCTCGCCATAGCTGGCAGATCCTACTATAGTAACGCCGCAATAGCGGGATAGGACTTCTATTTTATCTCTTAAAATCTAATTAAATCCATAAAAAAACACTAGATTTATGTAGAATGAGTGAAAAAATTAAGTTTTTTTCCTTGAATGAAACCATAAAATTTTTACTATTTTAATAAATTTTAATTTTCATACAAAATAGGTATGGAGTGTTTAAACCTAAACTTGGAGTATTTATATAGATTATTTTCATTAAACGACAAAAAGGGGTTAATAGATATATTGAACAATGAAACTCATACATCGAATCAAAATCAATAATTTTTTTTGCGACAAGTAAATAGTTTAAACCCATATCTTAAGAAGCACAATGAAGTTTTAACTCAAACAATCTCGTGACTTTAAGAGCACACATGTTTGTTTCTTTATTAAATATAGTAATTATATTTTAATATTTATTTTATTTAGTAAACTGTGTTTTTCTTTACGTAATGTGTTACATGCAGCTAATTTCGTTAAATTATAATGATATACATTGAGGTGCGACTTCTATAATCATTTAGTATAATAAATTTAAATGATTAGTTGATATTTTAGTGTTATATAATAAGAACAACATATATCAACCTTTCACGACCCAAAGTTCGAGGTCATGATGACACCTACCCTAGCCCAACCTTGGTAGGTAATCCCAATGCCCAAAAAAGATAGAACATAGAAAGAAGATACATGACACCCAAATAAGAGGCTTTAAAATAAAGTCAGGCCAATTTTATATACAACAAATCAAAAACTGAAATAAATACAACTCCAATCCCAAAATCTAGTGCCATGAGTAAAGAGCACTAATAGCTGACATAGAATAAACTACAAAAATGCACAAATCAATCTCTGAAATTTAAAATAAAGACAAGATAAAGATATGACGAAGTCTGGAATCATGCTCCGGACGAGGAGCTCACCAGTACTCCGCGACAGCCTCAACTCAACACAATCCCAAAGCCATGTCTAAGTTTATAAACCTCCATTGAAGAACCTTGAGAGATTATAAAACAGTGTAGATCATCAATTTAAAGCTTGGGGTCGTTGGATTCTCGTACCTCGATCGTTTTCTCATCTTAAACTCGTAAGTTCCCAGCCTATTGCAACTCAGTGGAAGTTCTAAAACCTCATCTTTAGTTCCAAAAGCTCATAATCGAGTAAATAAGGTGGTACAATTCCCGTTATAAAATAATCCATATTTAAAGTGAAAAGTGGGAATAAATCCCTTTTTGAAAATAGTAGTAAAATCAAGATTTTGGTTGGAATCGTACCACTAAGTGAGCATGAATGCGCCTAAAAGTATGCATGCCATCACCAGTATCCAAACAATACCACTATAAGTGCCTAAGCGTCTGTAATCTAGAATCATGTCCCCTTTAGGGATAAAATACTCACCTGAAGTCCAACTGACATCTTTACCATGACCTCGGGCCCAAAAATACATAATCGACATAATAACGCCTCATAACTCGGGAAACTACGGTAAATGAGGGCGTAAAGTCACTAAAGGATTTAATCGGGGAATACTACCCAATTCACTAAGTCGAATGCTAAACCTTATACTAAAGGATCTTTAATCATCAACTATGGTTATCATTCTTATAATCAAGGGTAATAGGATTCTATGGCCATAACAAGCAACCTATGCTAAGTTTCGGGTCACATTTATACCCCGAATTCCCTAAATAGGCTAAGTCATGATTTACTAGTCATAAGTCCATCCTATAGTCCCTACCTAGCATGCAATCCATACCATACACAATCTCATAGAGAAAAGTAGACCGAAGCCTACCTCGATGTCGAACCGTAATTCTTGAAGTGTCCACAAATACCTCGACCTTGCTCCATGATCCTGAATCGATGTCACACTATCAAAATAGTAACTTAAACGTCAACATGAGTAAAATGACACCCATATTGCAATATAATACTTTGGGCCCAAAGTTGGGTCAATAATGGGCCCGTAGAACCTGCTAAAGGAATTTCGAAATTGAATCTGTCGCGATGTCCCTCGAATGATAAGGAATGTGTGCTCAAAAGTTGAGCACAAATGGAGCATAAATCGGGGCTCAAATCAGTCCCCAAAATTAAGGATTTGAAGACCTAATTTCTAAGAATTTATAATGAAATGGAATGAAATTCAATGGGTAAAATGATGAATAAGGACCAAGGAGTGTAGAGATAACTTACCTTAGCTTCAATTGATGATTTCCCCCATTTTTCCACGTCCCATGCTCTCAAAAATTAAGGAAAAGGGTTGAGAAATGAGGGAGAAAATGGGTGAAGAAGGGAGAAATAAAACCCCCAGGTGCCGCTAAAGCATACACCTGGGCACTTAAGCCCCTACAGCTAAAGCGGTAGAGTGTCGCTAAAGTGGCAGGTGCAAAAGGCGAGGGTCCACTTAAGCGACATCCTAGCCGCTAAAGCGGACGAGGACCTCTAAAGAGACCCTTGGCTGGCCCAGCAAGGCCTATAAAGAGGTACAATGCTACTTAAGCGACGAGCACTTTAGCGGGCCTTGACCGCTAAAGCGGTCACACCAGAAAATCAACAACAACATACCCAGTATATTCCCACCACGTGGGGTCTGGGAAGGGTAGGTGTACGCAGTCCATACCACTACCTCATATGTGAGATAGAGAGGCTGTTTCCGAAAGACCCTCGGCTGAAGACGATACAATATGAAATAATTTTTTGACAAACAAATTATACCATAAAACAGGCAGCATAGCTTTGCCGTTCTTGTTTGTTGTTTAACAGAGGAGATGTTATGCAAATCCATGGAGCCGTTAACAGGAAAACATAGGAGAATACCAATAACAATGAGCAGCACAAAAAGGAGAACAGAAAAATCTTTAAAAAAAGTTACGATACTATTTAACTTGAATGATCGAAAAAGCCACAGAGAGAGGAAGTTGCTAGAGCACTGATGCGGTGGCAATTTCCTTTTAGGAGGAGAAGAAAAAATGATCAGTGATATACAACTAAACCTTTTAGAGTACTGAGATTAGCTCTAGTGGTTTTATTGCTAGAAAGTTTATTACTTGAAGCATCAATTTCACCAGGTTTGGAACTCTTTATGATTCAAAAGGGTTATCATACTATTCTATTCTAATCAGAAGACTAACATAAAGAGAAAATCACTTAATTTCAGGGAATTAAAGCCAAAACTGCTGTTGTCTCTAACACCACTATTTTTGGTTTATCCAATATTATACCTCCATGTTATATTATTCATGCTCCAAATGTTCAATGCTTGACGTGGTAAGATGGAAGGGAGAGAGAGTGTGTGTGTGTGATATTCCCACATTTGTTGAAAGTATAAGTTATTGTCTCCTTAAATGGTCTAGGTTAACCCTCACCTCATGCTATGGTCTTGGCCAATCCTCACCTCTCCTTATATGGTCTTGGTCAATCCTTGTGCTAACTTTTGAAGTTGAATTAGAACAAAGGTTTATGTAGAGGTGACTTGTTTTACCTGTGAAGATCAAGTTACATAATTGTTAGGTTGATTACCTCTTTGAAGCAACATTTACATTTTAAGTTTCATTTAAAGTTATATCATCTGATAGCAAGTCAATGAATTACCTCCGAAGATAATAATTATGGTAGTTAAGTTTGATGTACGCAAACATTAGAAGAGTAACCACTCCTTGATGCTAGATCCTGTCTATTTTGATGATAGAAAGCAGGACGAGCATGAAATGCATACATATGTGGAAGACAAATTAGAACTATAATTGAACAAATAGAAGTAAAAATACTTGTAAAGTAATAATGTGCTCCCTTATATGCAAACAACCATACATCAGAATAACGCATGCACAGTATGTCATAATTGAAATATAACGCAAAAGTAAAGTTACCTGTTTTCACTTGTTAAAAACAATATTTGAGTGTTTTCTTTCATGCGTATACTTACAAGGAGCAACACCAATTAGCTGAATGAAAGATGCACCACTGAGTTTCAGAGTACTCACATCATCTCCAATCTCAAGCATAGCAAATTACTTAGGGATCATTTGGTAGGGTGTATGTGTATTAGTAATGCATGGATTAGTCACACCAGAAAATCAGATATTAGATTTTAGCTAAGTCCAAAATGGACTCCGATCGAGTGCTCGGAATTCATTCGAAACTCGGTGCATGCAAACAAACTATGCTACCATACCAAATTCAACATTCCAAACTCAATGAAACTATCAAAATTTCCATCCGAGATCGTTTCGATTAAATGTGGGGCCCACTCCTATAGTTTTATTTTTCCCCAAATCTACCCAATAGCCTAAAACGTGTTTGGAAGCCTCGGGAAATGGACCAAGGGTCCACCTAGCCTAAAATGAATGTTCCAGAGCTGATGGGGCTGTTAGAATTTCCATCTGAGATCATTTACTAGTAGTTTTGGTCCGAGACTAAATCCTTAACAGCGAAAGCTCCAAAACAGGGAAATGAGCCTAAAACCCAAACAAAATGTCTGATAACCAAACCGACAGTTCCGATAAGTCATAAATGACCTGTAACCACTATGGGAAGGCTCAAAATTCAAGAGTGTGCAAAAATTGAGAAAATGATCTCAAGGGTCATTACAAGTTTTAATTCTTGAATTCTCTTTTACTCTTAGGCTGTGTTGGGGAAATTAAAGAGTTGGTGGTGCTCAATTTTTGAGCAAAAGCTCATTGTTCCACATTGTTGTAATTTTAATTTTTAAATTTTGTAAATGGGGCCCATGATTGATTTTTAGCCCGATATTTTACCCGGAGCATAATTTTGTAATATGGATATCGTTGTTCCTATCCTGATGCCTATATAACTATTTTGATAGAGTGTCAGCGGTCGGAGGATTCTCAGAAGGTAAAAGCTCTAATTTAGCTGATTTAGAGTGCTCTCAGCGGCGTCAAGGTAGGCTAGGCTTACCTTCCTTTAGACTTTGCTCTTTTATGGTTTTGGAATGGTAATTATCTAATTTGTAGTAGGGTATTATGGTTTGGATAGCCCGTTAGGGATTTTACGAGCCTTGTAGCCGGTTAGGGGACTTTAGGATAGATTTCTACCTTGAATTCCTTTAGGCCTGGTAGATGCTCTCCATTAGAACATAGCATACTTAGGGCCCTTGGTAATTGGATTTTGATATTATTGTCTAGGCTTGGGTAGCTTCTTGCCTTAGGTTGAGTTATCGGGACTTGTAGTTAGCACTATTGCTCCTTTTAAAGTAGGATACTTTAGGATAACACCCTTTTTAGATATAAATGATTATAGGATTGCTTTGAGGGGCTGGTTATTGGGACTTGGTTGGCTTGTTCACTATAGCATGTTCATTAGCTTTGGTATCCTTGGTATTTTAATATTTTGGCCTTAAATCATAGTTTTCAACTTAACACATGGAACTTTGTATATCTTTAAGGAACTTGGTTTTCTAAAATAAGAAAAAGACTAGTTAGACATCGTTTAAGTCTAAACTTTGGATCGTTACTTGTATTGTATATTTAGTTCTAGTTTGAGTTTGGCATCTGGTTTTGCTGCTTATTATCTATTAGTTTTGGTTTGAGTCCGACATTTACTATTATTGATTTCTGGTTGGAAATTCGATTTGAGACTGGTACGAGTTATGGTTATGGCTGAAGGAGGAGTACACGGTATGCTTATTACACATCTTGGCTAGTTTTCACCTTCCTTACGATTTTACTTGGCTTTATATAGTATTATTTCATGTCTGCACCCATCGTGCTTATAGAGGCTTAGTTGGGTTTTATTTTTATTGTGTGTACCTTTTGGGCTTATGGGGGTTCAGTTAGGTTAAAGCTAGGCATTTATTTTTGCTCTTGAGTTATTTACATACGATTTTTGCATATGCTTAGCATAGCCTATTATTTCTATTCTTACCCTTTTTTTTATTGCCAATTAGTATAGGTTTGAACTTTATTATGCATTTACTTTAATTGAGCTAAGTTGGCCTATGATGCCTACTGGGTACCGTGTATTTTGATATTCATACTTCACTTCTGCATCTGTTTCCCTGATGCAGATCCCAGTACGAGTCATTGATGTTGACGACGCCCTCTAGCTGAGCTATTGATCGGGGATTAGGGTGAGCTTTCAGCATTAAGAGTTGATCCATCTCCTTCTGTTTTAGTATTAGTCTTATTTTGTATCCTCGGAGACTACTTTGTATATTTTGTATCTGTCTAGTACTCCTTATGTATAGAAGCTCTTGTACTGGCTTTACCAGGTCTTGGGAAACTCATTTTTTATATTTTTTTCTTCCCCCTTATTTTGTATGTATGTCTTGTATATTTTCCCTTATTAGGTGTTTTAATTACTATTTTACCCCTTTCGGGCTGTGGTTTTGTCTTACCCATTGGCGTGTTATAGTAGGTGCCATCATGACCTGAGTGTCTGGGTCGTGACACCTTGAAACTAGGACACATCTTTTTTCTTGAAGTTTTATAGGTTCTTAGACTTTTTTATTTTAGAATGTTGTTTTATAGCGATAAAAATTAATAATGGTAAATATATATATATATATATATAAGTACTAAAAATATGATGATGATCTATGTTCGTTGATGATGTTACAAACTACATGTCAGATCGTGGAAACATTCATAGAAGGTGTCATAGGGACCTATAAGAAGGTTTCATCCCATAAGGAAACTTTGACTCCTCTTTGGATTCTATTTCTCTTCTTTATTTCTTTCCTACTTTGCTTCTTTATTTCTCATTATTTATTTCCTTCTTTGCTTCTTTATTTCTTTTCTTTTTTTGCTCCTCTATTTTTTTTCATTATTTATTTTCTTATTTGCACCTTTATTTTATCTCATTATTTCTTTTCATTTTTGCTCCTCTATTTCTCGTCCTTATTTCATTCCTTATTTGCACCTATATTTCTCCTATTTATTTTCTTTCCTTCTTTGCTCAAATCTTCCATATTTGTACATGCTATCTTTGTGTATAAGTACTGAAGCATTTTCACTATGTCATTCATCAAAACTACAAATATGCTCTCCTATTTCCCAACAAATGACTTACGTGTGATTTTACGAGAAAATTCTCAAATTGTTAAAGAAATGGATAATCTAATGGCAAGTCCTTTTATGGTATGATAGAATAAGTTCTTGAGATGCTGGTAGATCATGGCAAAAAGTTTATTTCTAAGATGATTGATTTTCCAGAGTCATATGAATCATCTTAGTAAAAAACTCTTTGTCGTTATCAACCAGCATCACACGAACATGTTTTATCATATCATAATAGGGATTTGCCATTGAATTATCTATTCGTTCAGCAATTTGAAGTTTTTCTTGATTTGTTATATAAAACGGTTTAATTTATCTGAGAAACACTTAACTCTTTATAGATTTGTTAATTTAATCTCTAATGCGGAGTTCAGTTAACTCTACTTGTTGATGAACATGTTTAGTGTTGACCATCGATAGCATGTTTAGTGTAAGCGATAATTTATTTTTTTTTGATCTTTTTAATTGTCTTTTTTTCTGTGTTTCTGTCAAGACAATGGTAGACGTTTGTCTTTTTTTCCTTTTACATTTATTTTAGTATGGAGGGCAATCTTTTCTTGATAAAATCACTTTCAGTGTTTAGTAACTTCAACATATTTTTAAGAAAAATGTTACAGTCTTAAGAAAAATATGAATTATCCCACTAATGGGATCTGAGTGAGTACTCATTTTCACATATATAAAATTATAGCTATGTTTACTTTATCTCAATTGTTTCAACCAATACTTATATATTATTATCAATAATTAGCATTTAAAAAATTTATAACACCATTATCTCCCTATCATATGTTCCACATTATCCTATTACTATATTTTGAAAATGGTCTAGAAAATAATTTTTTTCAAGATAAAATATTTTTTATATTCTCTTGTATCATACACAATGATGCTTGGTGAGATAACCATATATTCAGGACCACTTTACTTCAATTTTATACTCTTTACTGCTATTATGAAGATGTTATGGTATATGTTTCCCTTTATTCAGGTTTATTTATGGTAGATGATGCATTTAAGGTGACAAAAGTGAAATCGGACAAAAAGGAAGCTAAAATGTGCTGAAAATTGAAAAAAAAAAAGACGTTGGTTCTCAAGTATTAGAAATACCAACATAGGCTTGCAAAACTGAGATTTACAGGAAAGAGAAGCAAGTGGAAGTAGAAGTCGCAAAATATATTCCTATTGCAAAAAATTGATACCAGCTGGCACACATCAAAAGTCACAATTGCGAACCTGATGTTTGCAAAAGCGAACTCAGTGGTGGAGTTCTATGAAATAATAGGATTTAACTTAATTCTAGTGCCTATCTTTATATAAGGTGACCTACTGTAACAACCATAGTTGTGATTCTTCTATTTTTATGTGTTTTGACCATTTTGTCCTTCCTTTAGTTGTTACTTGCAATTTGTAAGGTGTGGGTATGGTTGGCCCAGTCCCCGATGCATTTGGAAGAGTTTAAGATTCTTAGAGGCCTTAAAAGCGATTAGTTTGACTTAGGTCAACATTTTGAGTTTTGATCTCCGGATAGCAATTTGGACAGTTCTAGTAGATCTGGAATATCAATTTTTGGATAAGTAGCAAGGATGGTTTGGGTTTGGAGACTTTATTTTGCATTTCGATCCTTCATTAAAAAACTAGTTAACATAAGCTTTTTAGGGTCTCGGGGAGCTAATTTATTGTAAACAACCTCTTTTCAAAAATTTGACATTGCCATTGAGTCCAGAATGTCAAAAATTGCCTAGTATCATATATGGTTTATTTCTATGGGGTCCCGAACGAATTTCGAGTGTCCGTTCGGAGTATTTGAAATCATGCAAAATTAGCAAAGTTGCTAATATCTGGTGCATCAGGCTTCCTTCTTCGTGAACGTAGGCACCTGGACGTGAACACAGAGAAGGAAAATCTCCTTCATCACGATCGTGAGGTGGTGGCCGCGATCGCGAAGTGTTATCGAGTCCGGATCGGGTATTTTGCTTCATCGCAATCGCGACTGAACCTTTACTAACACAATAGGTCTGAGTCATCAACCTTAACGAATGCAAGAGGCTAACCACGATCGTGAAGGCCAATTTAATGGCCTGGTCGCCATTGACCCTTGTGAACACAAAAGTTAACCGCGTTCACGAGGTACTGTTCCAAGAACTGTACAAATACCCTATTTTTGTGATTTTCACCATTTTTGGACCTTGGAGCTTCGAGAAGGGGCAATTACCAGGGTTTTATTCATCATTTAAGCTTGGGTAAGCTCCAAACTCTTATTCCCATTAACTCTTTATGATTTTATCTCCAAAACACCTTTAAATCTTATTTTAACTAAAATTTGTGATTTTTTTTTATAAACTTTTAAAATGGTTTTTCATCGATTTGAACACTGGTTTAAACTCATTTTCACGTGGATTTTTAGCTGTAAACTACTTTGACTTGGGGAACATATTTCTAAAATAAAATTTTGGTTTTACCCCTTTTGTTTTCGAATCCATTTCTCAAACTAATTTTGGACCCAATTCAAATATAGCTAATATATGTATCATTAGCTTTCTCTTGACGCATAGATTATGTTTTTGATAGTTTTATCTCATGTCAGGATCATTCGTGAAGGAAAGGCTCCGCGTTGAAGACTTAGTCTTGGATTTTTGACTTTTCGAGGTAGGTTATGGCTTAACTTCCTTCAGACCGAGCTGCGTAGTTAATGATCATGTAAAGCATGCTATGAGTTAGGGAATTTAGTCATGGGAGTAGTATTTTAGTATTATTATTATTGTTGTGTGCCTATTTAGGGGCTTATATTTATATTATTATTGACTTGATAGATTATATTTGATGTGATGCCCATGTGGAGTCTTTATTTGACACTTGTAGGCCTTAGTTTTGCATTAAATGTCATGCTTATTATTGTGTTGCTCATGTGGGGGATTGAATAGTTATTATGGGCATTTTTTAACATCAATTGTCTCTATCATGATAATAATACCCAAGAGATGAGTTTCTGAAATGATTTTTTGATGTCTTACATGACTATTTATCTAGGTGATGCCGAGTGAGGACTTATATCATGAATTATTAACGTGTTGAGTTGATTTTTGGGATCGCTTATACCATATTAAGTGGATCATTATCATTATACTGATTGATTGTGAGAATTCGATCCTCATTTCATATGCGCACTTCATAAGATATTGATACACTGAGAAACGCTTTGTAAAATCCTTAATCCATGAACAATAGCCAAAGAGGTGAATGATACACCTTATAAAACCCTTAATCTGGGAACATTAGTCGGAGAGGTGGATTGACATATGAAATTGGGATATGAGAGAGTATACGGGTTGCGAACCCCCCATGGGTCCTATCTTGAAGTATTGAGGCTAGGAAGGTGTATACAAAAAGCCATGTGATGGCTTACATTCATCACCATCACATCATCATTGCATTGTTTTACATTGTTGTATTTCCCCTTATTTGTTGTTGTTGTGTTGTTAATTTCCTTTATAGTCTTTATATCTTAGAACTGTGAGTGGAGACGGTGTGAGCTACCATTTGAAAACTTTTCTTTTTGCAAGTGATACGCTCATAGTATATTTTACTTGTATTGTTTTCTCTTTTGCTCAGTTGTCCTATAATACCTATTGAATACAAGTGGACCGTATTCAATCATACTGTGTCCTTTTGATGCAGATCCTTATTTGAGTACGACTCGCGGCAACTGATTTCGCGTTATCAGAGTTGATATTTGAGGTACCAGCGTGCTCTAGAGTTTCGGGGTTTATTCTAGTCCTCCTCTTATTTTTATCATGTCTTTAATTATATTTGGAGATAGACTATTGTATTTCAGTATTCAGACTTTCTATTAGATGTTCTTTCCACTTATGACACCAGTATTTTGGGATATATTGTGTTTCATCCAAAGTTTATGTTATTTACATATTTAGGCTTTACACCGATCTAGGAGTCTCGCTTTTATGGGCATTTCTTTCATATGTTTGGTTGTCCTTTATTGTGTGGGTTTAGGCTTACCTACTAAGGCTTGCCCGGAGTATGTGCCATCATGACCTCGACTTTTGGGTCTGACATCTACCTTCTTAGAGATCAGAACTTTTGCATATTTTGAAAAAACCTTAAACACTCTAGGGTTTAGGACACGAGAATTGGCGAATAACACAAGTCTAGAAGAATGGGTTCTACACAAGCATAGAGATTAATTGTTATCTTTCCTTCTATAATGCTTTCAAATTATTCATCATTAGTGTTGGTTTTGTCTTCTCAACTTGAATCTTGAGTATGAGTTATCTTTTTTGGATTACAACTCTTGTTATACTTATCCTTCCATGGTTATTATTTATTATTGAGTATCTCCTTGATATTTTTAAGTTAATCTCATCCTTGAATTTTTCCAAGGAGAGTATATAATTCTAGGACTCACCCTCTACTTTATGTTAAGCTCAGGAGAGACAACTTATGGTTGAGGAGTTTTATTCATAAGAATTTGGGCACTAATCCTCATGTAATAATTTTGTATTAGGAATATGAATTTAATCGGAATAATGGGTCGCTCTTAATTTATTTTTTTAATTAGTGGTTCATTGTAAATCCTTAGCTTACGTGGTAACTTGTTAAGTAAACTTCTATTTTATCTCTTTAAATCTAATTAAAGCATAAAGAAATAGAACATATGATTAGTGTAAAAATACTGAAAAAATGAATGACACCATAAAAGTTTAAAACCCATACACTATAAATAAAATCACGACCGATACGAAAAAAAAAGAAAATTAATTTATTTTTCCTAATTTATGGTTCATTGTAAATTTATAGCATACGTGGTAAGTGTTAAATAAACTTCTATTTTATCTCTTAAAATCTAATTAAAGCCGCAAAAAAAGAAGAAGAAAACATTAGATTTGTGTAGAGTAAGTGAAAAAATTAAGTTTTTTCCTTGAATGACACCATTAAATTTTTACTATTTTAATAAATTTTAATTTTCATACAAAATAGGTATGGAGTGTATAAAACTAAACATGGAGTATTGAGATAGATTATTTTCATTAAACAACAAAAGTGGGTTAGTAGATAAATTGAACATTGAAACTCATACATTGAATCAAAATCAATAACTTTCTTGTGACAAGTAAATAGTTTAGACCCATATCTTAAGAAACACAATAAATTTTTAAATCAAACAATCTCGTGACGTTAAGAGCATACATGTTTGTTTCTTCATTAAATATAACAATAATATTTTAATACTTAATTTATTTAGTAAACTGTGTTTTTCTTTACGTAATGTATTACGTACAGCTAATTTCGTTAAATTTTAATGATATACATTAAAGTGCGACTTCTATAATTATTTAATATAATAAATTTAAATGATTATTTGATATTTTAGTGTTGTATAATAAGAACAAAATATATCAACCTGTCACGACCCAGAAGTCGAGGTCATGATGGCACCTACCCTAACCCAACATTGGTAGGTAAGCCCAATGCCCAAAAGAGATAGAAACACAAAAAGAAGATACATAAAACCCAAATGCGAGACTTTCAAATAAAGTTAGGCCAAATATAAATAAAGCAAATCAAAAACTAAAATAAATACAACACCAATCCCAAAATCCAGTGCCACAAGTAAAGAGCATAATAACAGACATAGAATAGAATAGTGAAATACACAACCCAGTCTCTCAAATTTAAATCTAACACAAGATAAAGAAATGATGAATTCTGGAATCATGCTCCGAACGAGGAGCTCACAAGTACTCTGAGACAACCTCAACTCAGCACCAGCCCAAATCCATTTCTAAGTTTATAAACCTTCATTGAAGCACCTTGAGAGATTATAAATCAGTGTAGATCATCAATTTAACGCTTGGGGTTGTTGGATTATCATACCTTGATCGCTTTATCGCCTTAAACTCGTAAGTTCCTGGCCTATTACAACTTTAAATTCTATTTTTAATTCTTGAATTCTCTTTTACTCTTGGGGCTGTTTTGGGGAAATTAAAGAGTTAGTGGTGCTCAATATTTGAGCACAAGCTCATTTTTCCCCAGGGACATTGTTGCAATTTCAATTTTTTAATTCCATAAGTGGGCCTCAAGATTGATTTTTAGCCCCATTTTTGACCCGGAGCATAATTTTATAATATGGGTAGAAATTGAAAGCCTTAGCCTAATTTTGGGTAGAAATTACCTTAGTATGGACTTTTGGGGACAGTAATGGGCCCCACTAGCCCTCTTTTAAGTCAATTATCCTAATTAGCTCCTTGTAGACCTAGGAGGCCTTCTCTTATCAACTTAGGTATGATCTTGAAACTTGGAATGATTTAGTCACCTTTCCAATTCTTGACTAGACTCATTACCTTGCATTTGATATTAAAGACCGGTTTGAGTCCAACAATTGTTATTCACTTATGATACTATATTACTGGTCTGAGTCTGGCACATATGACACGATAGTCTGGTTAGAGTTCGGCATAGATGATACTATAGTCCGGTTCGAGTCCGACATTTAAGGTATGAAGGGATTCACAATAATAGTTTCAGTCGTCGGTTACACATCTCTAATTATTGTCGTTGGTTATTCTCTTGATTGTATCCATCGGGCTTATGGGGGCTCATTTGGGTTAATTCTTTCTTGTTTGGGCCTTCTGAGCTTATGGGGGTCCAGTTAGGTTGTAGCTAGTTCGTATTCTTTTCAATATTATTTACCTTGATATTTATTATCTGTCAGTTGGAGTACTATTTTAGGTTTGCCTCTTTATCCCTGACTTTAGTTTATATTCTCACATTTTATTATGCTTTTATTATGATTTAGCTCAGTCGGTTGATGATGTCTACTGAGTACCCGTTGCTTGGTACTCATACTGCACTTCTATATCTTTTTTGATGTAGATCCGAATACTAGTTGCCGTTGCTGACATTCTATCCAACTTTCTCTTAGGACTCGAAGATAGGGTGAGCTTTCAGAGCTGGAGCTGATTCTCTCCCTCCTTTACTTTTGGACAGTCTTCAATTTTTGAGACTTTTTGTATATTGATACTGTTCGATACTCTCTTTTGTATTTAGTGGCTCTTGTACCGACCTTACTAGGTCATAGGATATTCTTTTGTTCTTTCTCTCTCCCTTGACATCCTTTACTATTGCATTATTTTCTATTGCTTACAATTTTATTGTATGCTTGATTTCTGGTATTTATGTTACCTTCCGCTAATAAGCCCATTACTTGTCGTTCCGAGCTACGGTTTGGTTTACCTACTGGCGGGTTGAGTAGGTATCATCATGACTCAGAAATTGGATTGTGATAAATTGGTATCAGAGTGCCTAGGTTCACTAGTATGTTGGTACAAGAGCAAGTGTCTAGTAGAATCCCGCGGATAGGAACGATGACATCCGTATCTTATCTTCGGGAGGCTATAGGACATTCTTAGGAAAATCTCACTTTCTTTATTCATTCTCGTGCATCAAGTCTTTATTGGTTTCTAAAGATTCTCATTATTTCACTCTTTCACAGATGGCTACACGAGTTACGACAATTGGCAACGAGGACCCGGAGCCTGCAGCTAGTGTCACGCCCCGAATCCCATCGAGACATGATTGGCACCCGTAGCCAATAAGGTCCGAGAGAACCAACCTTTGCCTATGTTCAATCATATGCATGCCATAAGGAACTCATAATCACATAATAGCTATAGATACCAACAATGGAATTCATGTAACACGACATATATATATACATATGCGAAACTGGGCCGTTGAGGCCACCAAGTCAAGAACGACATATCCCTTTTACATTTGTACACCCACAACCGTCTACAAAAGCCTCTAACAATATATTGACCAAAATGAACTAAAAGTCGGGACAAGTCCCCGCTTTATACAACATGTCCAACACCAAAACATATATACAACAGTGACTTGGAGAAGCCCCGAACTAACTGGAGCTCACCAAAGATCTGCAGCAACTGGCAAACCACTGAGGAGGCCTACTAGAACTTGCGCCTGTAGCAAGTAAAATAAATTCCCCAAGAGGGGTCAGTACGAAGAATATACTGAGTATGCAAGGCCATATAAAACTTGTAAGATATGTAAGTATGTCAAAGAACTCAAGTTCAAATGCATAACCAATATAGAGAAGTCACAATGTAGATGAGTCACTATTTTGAACTTTGGAGGCCATGTATATTTCATTAGTTTCTTTGCGTCTTTGCTTCCATGATTATTCATCTTTGCCTGTGACTTGTGATACCCGGGCCCCGACTGAACAGTGGGTTTTAACATAACATCATGTTATGTTGGGATCAGCTCAAGCTAGGCTTATGCCCCTAGAGCTGCCACCCTATGAATCAATGTATATATCGGGATCGGCTCGAGCTAGGTTAGTACCCCTAGAGCTGCCACCCATACAACATTTCAGGTTTGGATCGAGCTAGGTTATTACCTCTAGAACTGCCCCCTGTCAGGATTGGTCCGAGCTAGGCTTATGCCTCTAGGACTGCCCCCTGTTTTGGGATCGGCTTGAGCTAGGCATTTTCGCCCCCAAAGCTACCACCCATACTTGATCATTAACCACATATGCATTACTTTAATCTTTACTTTGAGATTGCAACCATGATAGTCATAATTAGACTTGAAACTTTTGGATCATTAACCAACGAGTGAGAGACATGAGAATAACTTGGCAACACAACATTATTAGAACCATAACATCATTAGGACCATTGGACAATAATCCATGAACAAGAGACATAAGTATAATCACTTTTGGAACATAACCTTATTGAACTTTTGGGACATTAACCATGACTATGAAACATGAGATTCACAAATGATCAATGAGTAGAAAATATATGACAATGACCATTGATAACCGGATATGGGATACCTTAGTACATTTCGGGATAGGACTAGTGAAATGCCAATGTGAATACTATTTGCCGCAGAAAGATACGGACAAAGTAATCGTACATACCTTGTACTCTCAATACGGATATACAACCTTAGATGCGTATACAATAGTCCCTCTCCTCCTTTATGTGTCACTCTACAACACAAATACATAACGGAATTCATATCAACCGTCAACTACTTTACAAATACATACAATGTCAATGAGTTACATGTTTGCCTTTAAACATGCCATTTTCCTTTAACAAAACCATTGATAAAATGATTATTCCAAAAATCCCCCAATATTCCCAACATTTACCAATACATGATAATCAATACATTTCACCACAACACTTCTCCGTTACACTTTCTTGTCCACACCACATCATAAATAATCCATCAATTCACCTTAATACACTTCATAGCACATATCGGCCAAAATCCCACAATTTGCACTTATAGAAAAATAACAAGTTTAATAACAAAATAACACCATACACGTTCATATTTTATCCATACCATGATCTTTCATCAAAGGCACAAGCCATAATTCAAGTTCAAATCACCAAGATAGCACATCTTTCACCAAAAGTAAAAATACACTATTCACCACCTTGCCAACATAACTATCATAATATACATAATCTCCCATGCATATAATATGTTAATCCATGAGAATAAATACTTAGCAAGGCTTGGAATAGGATGATCTTTACCAAAGAGTCCAAAGGAAATATTTGCTTTAGGGTTTTGGAACTAGAGAAATGTTGAGAAAATATCTTAAAAGGCATGAGACTTCCAAATGAAGAAAATCTGATTTTTGGGTCTATTTATAGTCCTTGGGGTCATACTTAGCCATTCTTGGCATTTAATGCAATATTTGACTTAGTCAATAGGAGATTGGATCATGTGACCCATGTCTTTTGCCCCATTTTGGGCTTTTATTGAGCCCAAATCACTTAACCCAATAAAATCAATAATTTCTCGTGTTCAAGTCATCTTATACGTGTTATAACAATATTCCCACTCACGCTATTCATATCCATAGCCTTAATCCCAAAAATAAGTGATTCTAGCCACATATGGCCTATTTGGACCAAAAGGGTAAAACCGTCATTTTGATGCCAAATTCGTTCTCGAGTCATTTTATCATACCAATATGATATTTCATTCATTTCATGTATATACTCATGGTTGTATAAGAAACGTGACAAAAATTGGCTCGATATGAACCCGGATACCCTTGGGACTTAGAAATTTCCAACTTTCGAAAAAGTGAAAAAAACAGCGTGGCATGCCCTTGGGCGCGCCAACTTGCAGCCTCTGGACTAAAAATTTTAGCCCAGAGCGGTGTGGTACGGTCCCAAACGCGCCCCATACTTAGATTTTTTGAAAATTCTATTTTTTGACTTTTCTTCGCGGGTTTGGTTAGATACTTCAAGTCCTATTCTTTAACTTACTTCTTAACCTTAATATACTTTGTTTAGAGGTCCTCTTAGCCTCATTTTGAACCCCACAAATTCTCCATGAAAATTTCAAACACCTTCTATGCAAGTTTAATCACATATACAAGGGCCAAATTCAATTATCTCATCAATAACATTACCAAATACATACTTATAGCTCCCGATACCTAAGTAACCATTATTTAATGTCGTCAAGTAGGGTTAGGAAGGTAAGGGGTGTTACATTCTCCCCCCCTTAGAAATATTCATCCTTGAATGTTAACGATGTCGCTTTAATTACAACAATTGCATCTCTATATTCGCCTATACATATATAGACACTTAAAGCTCATAGATACTTACTTATTATTGGTCCACTCCCACCTTTTGAACCTTTTATTCCATTTGAAACAAACATGGGTATCTCTTCGACTTGTTGATTTCTTCAAGGCACTTTTATGGAAGTTACGTCTTTATTTCTTAACCTTCACACTTGACGCTTTAGAATAGCCATAGATATCTTTTCCTAGTGAGATCCCCCGAACTTTGTATATTTCCAATGGGAACAATATGAAAGGAAACTCTTATACACTTTCAACCAGTTCTCATGGCATGTTGTATAGGGTCAATTTTTCCTTCTTTCTGAATTTCATCATACCTTTTCTGAGTAACGCTTTTAAGTGTACATAATCATCTATGATCACAAACATCTACTATACCATTACGACATGCCCCTTTTTAACTATACTAAATTCACCGGCAGGTGGAAATATTTCTATTGACTTAATTCATAACCCAGTTTCCCATTAACTTTTTAGTAGCTGATGAAGTAACATATGATAGAGTAGAGCTCAGATCAGTCAATACCTATACATCATCTAAAATATGGTAATATGCTGAAATACCTGTACCGTCATCAGGAGATGCTTCCTCATTCTACCGATCTACTAGGGCACCCGTTAGAGGTCGTGGCCGACCCAAAGGTCGAGGCTAGACTAGAGTTGCAGCCCCAACTAGGGGTCAGAGTAGGGAGCCTTCACCAGACCCAGTTATTGCTCTCGGGGTAGCGGTAGCTCCAGATGTACCTCCACCCCAGCAATTGGTGGGCCAGGGGTAGCCCAGGCTTCACTAGGGTTTATTTCTTCGTCATTGCTCAAAGATGCCTTGGTTCAGTTATTAGGATTAGTTGGTGGAGCACCGTCTGATGGTGCACAGTCTGCAGATCAGAGTGGTATAGATATAGGGAAACAGCCTGTAGATGAGGCTCCCAGAGTTGAGATCCCTCCAGTACCGGTAGTTGTTCGACTGGCAGTCGCCCAGCCAGCTATGTCTGTAGAGGAGCAGAAGATACTGGGTAGATTTTTGAGATTGACTCCACCTAGATTTGTAGGGGCTCCGAGTGAGGATGCATTTGAGTTCTTGACTACTGATGTCGCCCAAAAGATGCCTCCTAAGAAGTATAAAGCGGTCGTTGTATCAAATATAGAACCCAACTAGGTTGGGGTCGATCCCACAGGGAATAGGACGAAAGTAGGTTAAGTTCTTGTTCGAGTAGTTGGCAAATAAGTAAAAAGGGGGAAATATTTGTAACAAGTAGTGATAGTAACAAGTGTTGATTCTTTGAAGTTGTTTTCAATATGAGAAATACACTAGGACTGTGATCCCCAATGATTCCTTAACTCTACCGGTTATTGGTGCTGGCAAAACTGTCCCGCTGCGTTGCATGCAAAATCTGACAAGATATGTTCATCTAAATATCTCTTGACCTTGGTTAGATGAATTTTACTCTTCTCCTCTCGATTTTCGTGTGCCGCACTACTAACCCTTGTCCTGGATCTCAGATAACTATTCCTGCTAAGGCTCAAGTTATTAGATGAAGGTTGATAGCTTCAAATCTCTGTCGTTATTTCCTTTTCCCAATCTCTACCTCTCTCTCGAGCAAGTCTAGAATACAGGCGAGTTTCTAACATTTGCAACCGTTAGAAGATCAATCACAATGAAGGAAACACCAATACATGCATTCACAGCAGTTCAGAATTGCTTTGTACTTAACCCATTTTGTTAATTCCTCATGGTTCACACAACCCTAGTTAATGAGTTTAGCTACTCATGTTCGCAAGAGCACAATAAAAATTAGAAGATGAAGACAAAATTGTAAACTCCCAATAATGAAGAAACTCTGAAATCTCAATTATGAATAAAACCCTAGAATCGGTGTTCCAAGATTACAAAATAATAATGTGTTTCTGAACTCAATAATGAAAAACTATCTCAAAACAATGTACTGACTAACTCTAGCACATAGAACATTACATGGGTATTTATAGATACAAGATGAATCCTATCCTAAACAAAGTAGGAGACTAAAGTCAGCAATTTTCCACGATATCGTGACTTGGTATCGTGGAACCAATCCTCGCCACGTAGATGAGCTCCGTGGAAATCAGGCACAATTTGACATCTTCAGAAGTTGACTTACGGCACCAAATCACGCCATGTAAGTATAGTCACGCCACGTGACTTCCTTTCGTGGAAATCAAGCTCTTCCACTCATCTGTAAGAGTCAACCTACGACAAAGACTCACGCCACGTAGGTTGAATCACGTGACGTGGGTCCTGTCGTGGGTCACTCCTCTGGTGCAAAACTTGGTTCTTTCATCTTCTGATACTCCGTTTTAGTGCAATATTCTTCACTTTATCTCCAGTTTGCCTCCATAACCTATTTCCCTGCAATACAGGACAGAAAACACATCACACCCACAAGATAAACCCAAGTTATTGCATATTTTCCTTGTTTTAAGCGTCAAAAGTTTCATGTTATCATGACACATCAACACCCTCAACTTAGAACGTTTGCATGTCTTCAAGCGAACAAAACAAAACACACAGATACGATGCTTAACTAAGAGAAACTTAAGGGACCTACAGTCGACTCATGGCTTTTGACCTCAAAACTTTTCTGACCCTCCTATTTACAAATCAAAACCACGGTGTGTATACATGCAGCATATTATCATGACACAGAAGGGATCAAGTGATGGCATCATATTATGAACAAACAACTAAGCGTATATGCAAATGACATTATCCAAACAAATAGCAGCTAACAATGCAACCCATGTACTCTCACAATCAAAGAAGTCCCATGCACTCACAGTATACTAATGAATCTTAATTTAGGGACTCGGTCAAAACACTCTCTCTCACAAAGAAGTTCAAATAGTGTGTATGAAATACCATAGGCTTGCCCTTATTTTTCTATGCCTTAGTTTTTCAGACAGTTGGACTAGGATCACTATAGGACTTTAATCGGCTTGTAATGTCGGCTTGGGGACGGGTATGGTACATATGGATATGGTGACTAAACCCTCCTTGACACTACACTATTTTTGGCTCCACTTTTCAACCATGCTTATTTATTCTCCTTCATTTATTTTTACATTTTGGGTGTGATTTTCTTCACTTTCAAAACACAATTTTCTCTTCTTTTTTTTTCTTTTCCAATTTCTATTCATCTCACTTTATTTATTTTTTTCTTTTTCTTCACACCCAAATCTGTTTTCTCTCTTTTTCTTTTACTAACCCCTTCTTCATACCCAAATCAATCAACGCACCCCTATAATAGCCACCCTCAACTCAGACGATTTGCCTGAGTTGAGGTACACAATGTCCAAGGAGGGACCAGGGCCAAGACAGATTCAGGTTCATTATAAATCAAAAAGGAAAGGTGAATACGCTAATGAAAGAAACAGGTCAATTAAGGCTCAAAATCGGGATCAAGGAATGCTTAATTCATTTGGTCAGGCGTTTAGGCTAAACATGGACTTATTCAAAAACAGCCTATGATCCTTTCCTAACCACTATCTTCTGACCTAGGTAAGACTAACCGGGCAAGTTCTGAATCGCACACACAAAGTGAACTAAGTAATGACCTCACACACACATAGCACTAGGTTACATTATCAACTACTACCTATCCAGTTTGTGCAATGCTCGCTATAGTTATTCTGCCTATAACACTAATGCCATAACAAGATCTAACAGTTGTCACAACTAACATGCTACACACACATTTAAAAACAAAATTTTCAAGAGGGTATCCTTTAAACAGTCAAACATCATATTTTTTTCAAAACTGGATTGCACTACGGTTCACCTATTTTTCTCTTAATTCAACAAGAAAACACATAAATACTACAAATAACAACCTAAACATGTCGGTTCTACTAGGATAGCACACTCGGGGGAAAAGAAACACGGCAACAAAAAACCCCAGGCGGTGGTACACCCTCACCCCCAATTAACACTGGTGCACTGCCCTCAGTGCACAGCTATCAATACAATAAATGCAAGGGAGTGAAGACATACCTGCAACGCCCTAAATGGCGGAAGTGGGCCCTTCCGTAGTGGGATCATCAGTCTGCTCTGTGGGCTCTCTGCTAGGTACATCCGGTGGAGGGGGTGCCTGACTAGAGGATGCACCACGTGCCCTCTGCTCCTCTGCGATCTGGCTAGAATGGTACTCCACCCTGGAGGCCTTAAATACTCTCCGTAGATCACCCTCAAACTCATCACCACTATCCACCTAATCCTCTGGACTGCGTGGACGTTTGCCTCTATCAATAGGAGGCTCCTCATCGGCAAACAAATCCACCTTAAAAACTGGCCACATCAGAGCCTGAACAGGCATAGATGGAATAACAGGGGCACTGATCGGTGCCAAAGCTCGGACCTCCTCTCGCAAAGAAGCTACCTCCTGTGTCAATGCTGCTATACCAGGAGGCTGTGCCGAATCCAACCGAGTAGCCATCCGCACCTCAAAGCTATTAATTCGGCCATGCATCTCTCGCATGAATGTACCCATAGACGCAGACATACGGGCCTCCACCCTAGCCTCTGCAGCCTCAATTGTGGTCCTAACCTATGGCTTAAGTTGGGATACCAACTTAGCCATCTGTGCCTCTGTGTGGGCCTGCCACACAAACATTTGCGTCTGCCTATCAACCAACTGCTGTAAGAAGACCTTAGTAAATCGAAACCATACCAGAAGGAGGCAGTGGTGCAGTAGTGCCGGGTACCTCATCGTCAATCGGGACGGTGCCCTCAGCAGGTACAGGAATAGTATCAGGAATGGGCACCGATATAGGAATAGGCATAAGGGTGCTCACCGACTCGTCTCTATCTCTAGGCCCTTTAAAAAGAGCTGCTCCTGATGACCCGGAAGGCTGAGACCTTCGTGGAACACTAGGGATAGATCCCCACTGCTGGATCAACCCAATATCTTTTATACGGGTCACCTCGATATAGTGATCGATGGTAGGTACCCTAACCACACCCGCCCGATCACACAGCCTCTGAATCAAATAGGGAAAAGGGATACTGGTATGTTCTCGAAAAACACGCTCATGAATCTCCCTAAAAATATACCTGGCGATATGAATATCATAACCTACAAGGATGCTAGCTACTACCACAGCCTAGTCCAAGGTGAGTGAATTATCAACATAAGTGGGGCCCAACTTATGCCTAACAACCGACCACTAAAACCTTCCAGAAAAATAGAGTGTAGACTTCTTTATATCTAGCTTCCCCGTCACCTAACTAGCATTAGCACCATCCTCTACTATATAACCAACAATCCACCTCAGCAACTCCAATTTCTGATCAGCATCCCGCATTTAATCCAATTTCTGAAAGTCTTCATACGGTGATCAAACTCAGCAGTCGTAGCTGGCAAAGGACTGTATGCACCAAACAAGAATCAGTGGATGGTTTGCTCAAATATATCAACTCGGGTCCCTCAAACCAAAGTACGAGTCAATAATTGCTGATCCTGATACCGCTGCCCAACAGGTGTACTCAAATTAACAGACACAGGATAAGACGCATAAAATTCTTAGACCAATTCTGAGTTGTAGTGACCAGGAGGCTCCGCCATCCAACCAAACCCATACTGCTCAAACATAGTCCAAATATCAGGCAGTGCCTTTAACTCCTCTATTCGATATCGGGGCTCCTTCATAATACCTCTTCGATATACGCCCCACTCAGTCAGCTCGACATATCTGTAATAAAATACCCGCATGCCTTGAACACACCATCGTTGGATATCCCATCTCTGTGAGGATGTCGGGGCACTCTATTCACCAGTGCCCGAAATAGAGGCTGTAGCCTCTATCGCAGATGTACCTTTCCCTGTAGCATCATCCGTAGAGCCCGATACGGACTCATCCTCTGCCTCTTCAGACTGGGGGGCATACTTGGAAGACTGATCAGGAACAATCGTCTCGACGGGCAGTGGAAGGGGCTAAAGCGCAGCCCGAGTAGCAGCTTGTGCCCAAGTCTGTAACCTCGTGGTATGAGGCACTAGAACAGTATCATCAGTGCCAATATCAAAAACCTCCTCGGACTCACTTTTGCCCAATTCTGACGGTTCATCACGTAAATGGGTTGGAAATTCTGGATTTTTAGTTCGAATTCTAGATGAAGAATCAAGGTGTTCACGTTTGGAGTTTGGTTTGGGAGGCATGATATCGAGTCATGGAATGGGTGGGTCGGGTTGAGTCATTTGGGTCGGGTTTGGTTATGGGTGGGTTGGATTTTAGGGTATTTGGGCCGGGTTAGGTTGAATTTACTTGTAGGATTTGGATTTTTTGGGGTATGTGGGGATTTAGGTGATGAAGATTGTTGGGAAATCCAAAAATTGGTAAGTGAGAAGGTGATGAATTAGGAATTGGTATATGGGAATTTGGTGGATTTTAGAAATTAGGGTTTATGTTCTAAGAGTTAAAATTGAGAAAGAGGATTTGTAATGGGAGGTGGGTCGGATTTGAGGGATATACCAAAATATATGAAAATTTAGATCGGGTCGGGTCGGGTTTTGGGTACCTGGTATTTTTTCTTTTCACGGCACCACCCACGTGACGTGGGTTCCACTCAATCACATGGGTCTATGGCGTAACTCATTTCTGCAGGTGTCAATGTCCTCTGATTGACCTACGTCACGTGGGTACCTTGTCGTAGGTAAGATTCAAAAAGTGAAATATTTTCTCTGATTTTCATGGCATAACTCACGTGACGTGGGTCGACCTACGTTACGTGAGTACCCCTGTCGTGGGTCGACCTACGTCACGTGAGTACCCCTGTCGTGGGTAGAATTCTGCAGGTGTTTATCTTTTGAATTTCAGCTAAGGTGTCTTCCAATGCTCAGACCATAAAATAATTAGATCTTGGGTTGCCTCCCAAGTAGAGCCTGATTTAATGTCGCGGCACGACACGGCTAACTTGGATACTAAGACTTCACTAACCAACCCATGGGTTGCCTCCCATGAAGCGCCTGATTTAACGTCGCGGCACGACATAACTAGCTTGACTACTTAGACTTCATCAAGCTCAAGCTCCTCACATGTCCTTATTTCTTCCGTGATTCCCACATAATGCTTAACACGCTGCCCATTGACTTTGAATAGAACATTATCAGCTCCTTTTAGCTCAATTGCTCCATGTGGGAATACCCTGACCACCGTGAATTGTCTGGACCATTTGGACTTTAACTTTCCAGCAAATAAGCGAAGCTTGGTGTTATAAAGTAGCACTAAATCTCCCGGGTGAAACTCTCATTTCTCAATGCGTCGATCATGATATAATTTCATCTTCTCTTTATATATTGCTGAACTCTCATAAGGCCGGAGACAAAATTAATCCATCTCATTCATCTGCTCAAGTCTTAATTAAGCCGATTCACTCCAGTCCAAATTCAACCTTTTCAAAGCCCATAAGACCTTATGTTCAAGTTCAACAGGCAAATGGCAAGATTTCCAAAAACTAGCTGATATGGTGATGCACCAATTGGCGTCTTGAAAGCAGTTCGATATGCCCATAATGCATCATCTAATCTTCGAGCCCAATCAGTCCTATTGGCATTCACCATTTTTGCCAAAATAGACTTGATCTCACAATTTGACACCTCAATTTGCCCGCTTGTCTTAGGATGGTAAGGTGTTTCAACCTTATGTTTAACACCATATTTTTCAAGCAGGGCCTTGAACAGCCGATTATAGAAGTGGGAACGTCCATCGCTAATGATTACTCGAGGTGTACCAAACCATAAAAATATGTTCTTCTTCAAGAATGTTGTGACACTTCTTCCTTCATTATTAGGAAGCGCAATTGCCTCCACCCACTTAGAAACATAGTCAACAGCTACCAAAATATATTTCATCCCATGTGAGCTCACAAAAGGGCCTATAAAGTCAATTCCCCATGCGTCAAACAATTCAAGCTCAAGTATAGTTGTCATGGGAAGTTCGTGTCTGCGTGAAATATTCCCTTGCCTTTGACATTGGTCACAATCGCGAGCATAATCATGAGTATATTTATAAATACTGGGCCAATAATACCCACATTGCAAGATTTTATGGGCAGTCCGTGCACCTCAATGACGATCCCCAACTGGAGATGAGTGACATGCTTCCAAAATACTCATCATCTCGACCTCTGGAATACATCTTTGAATCATGCCATCTGTACATACCCTAAATAAATATGGCTCATCCCAAAAGAATTTTCTCACCTCATGCATGAATTTCTTTCGCTGCTGATACAACATATCTTTTGGAACTAGATCACTTGTAAAAAAGTTGGCAAAATCAGCAAACCAAGGGATTAAGTCTTATGATGCTGCCAGTACTTGCTCATCTGGAAAAGTGTCATCAATTTCAAGATCATCCCTTAATTTAAGCATGGCCTTCTCCTCAAGGCGTGATATATGGTCGGCAACTTGATTCTCGGTTCCCTTTCGGTCCTTGACTTCAAAGTCAAATTCCTGTAATAGAAGTACCCACCGAATCAACCTTGGCTTAGCATCCTTCTTCGACATAAGATATAGAAGTGTTGCATGATCTGTATGTACAATGACCTTTGTGCCAATCAAATAAGAGCAAAAATTTTCAAAAGCGAAGACCACTGCCAACAACTCTTGCTCAGTCACAGTATAATTCTTTTGAGCTGGATTAAGCACTTTGCTAGCATAGTAAATCGGGTGTAAAATCTTCTCACATCTTTGGCCAAGGACTGCACCCAAAGCCACCCCGCTAGAGTCACACATAACCTCAAAAGGCATCGTCCAATCTGGTGACACAATGATAGGGGATGTAACCAACTTCTCTTTCAGACACTCAAAGGCTTTTAGACATGCCTCGTCGAAAACGAACTTCACTTCTTTCTCTAAAAGTTTGCATAAAGGATGTACAATCTTAGAGAAATCCTTGATGAATCTTCTATAAAATCCTACATGTCCCAAGAAACTTTGAATTCCTTTCACGGAGATAGGTGGAGGTAACTTTTTAATTACCTCAATCTTTTCCTTATCCACTTCAATACCTTTCTTTGAAATCTGATGCCCCAATACGATACCTTCGTTGACCATAAAGTGACATTTTTCCCAATTTAGCACTAAGTTGCACTCCTCGCATCTTTGCAGCACATTAGCAAGGTGTGACAAGCAATCATCAAATGAGTCTCCCACAACAGAAAAATCATCCATAAAAACCTCAATAGTGTCTTCCACCATGTCAGAGAAAATAGATATCATGCAATATTGGAAAGTGGCCGGTGCATTACATAGACTGAAGAGCATTCTTTTAAATGTGAATGTCCTGTATGGACAAGTGAAAGTGGTCTACTCTTGGTCTTCGTGAGCAATGAAAATCTGATTATACCCGAATAGCCATCAAGAAAACAATACCATCCTCTACCAGCAAGACGGTCTAACATCTGATCCATGAAGGGCATAGGAAAATGATTTTTTTTGTCCAAGAATTCAGCTTTCAATAATCCATGTAAACTCTTCATCCAGTAACCGTCCTCATTGGGATTAACTCATTTTTGTCGTTTGGAACCACAGTGATTCCTCCCTTCTTTGGTACACATTGAACTGGGCTTACCCACTTGCTATCAGCAATAGGGTAAACCACTCCTGCATCTAACCACTTGATGATCTCTTTCTTCACAACCTTTTGCATAAGTGGGTTTAGACAACGTTGATGCTCAATGGTCGGTATGAACTCAGGAGTAAGTTGAATTTTGTGAGTGCAAATACAGGGTGGAATTCCTATAATATCAGCAATGGACCAACAAATGGCCCTCTTAAATCTTCTCAATACTAAAACCAGAGCCTCTACTTGCCACTCCACCAATTTAGCAGAAATAATCAAAGGTAAGGTGTTGTTGGCTCCCAAAAATGTGTAGCGAAGGTGAGTCGGAAGAGCCTTAAGCTCTAAAACTGGAGGCTCCTCAATAGAAGGATGAGCTGGTGGGGTCATCCTATTCTTCAAATTGAGATCAAGTTTCTTTGGAGCATAAGTGTATGCTCCCTTACCAGTGAGTGAACCAACCATCTCATCGTATTCCTCAATACTATTGCTATCAAAATTCATAATCATGGCCGCGAGAGCTTCTACCCCCAATCTTTCTTCAAGAGACACGACAACATCACTATCTTCAACTGCATCTATTACCAAAATCACCTGCATATCTTTCATTTGCTTCATGGAATGACAAACATTGAAAGTGACTTGTTCATCATTTAACCTGAATTTCATCTGCCCTGTTTCCATGTCGACCAATGCATGACCAGTGGCAAGGAATGGTCTTACCAATATGATGGGAACCTCAAAATCAACTTCACAATCTAGGATCACAAAGTCAGCTAGAAATATGAAAGATGCAACTTTTACCAAAACATCATACAAAATGCCCACCGACTTTTTCACAGTCCTATCCTCCATGAGAAGTCTCATACAGGTTGGTTTTGGTGCTCTCAACCCCAACTGCTTGAAAATGGCTAACGATATTAAGTTAATGCTAGCACCCAAATCACAAAGTGCTTTAGCAAAGTTGTAAGACCAGATAGTAGAAGGAATTGTGAAAGCTCCTGGATCCTCCTTTTTTTCAACTAGGGAATGCAAAGCAACTGCACTACAATGATGTAAGTTATATGTTGTCTCAAAACTAACAGTTCTCTTTTTTTTCACCAAGTCTTTCATGAACTTCGCATAACCTGGCATCTGCTCCAGTGCCTCAACAAGAGGGATATTTACCGATAGTTGTTTTAACATTATAATAAACTTCTAATATTTTCCTTCCTCGGCCTTCTTTTTCAATTGTTTAGGAAAGGAAGGAGGAGGTCATGGAATAGTTTTCAACTTTTGTGGGACCTCTTTTTCCTGCCTCTTTTCAAATTTTGCCTTTTCGTTAGTAACATGAGGATTTTGAATTGTGTCGACCTTCGAATTATCCAGTTCTATATCAGTTTCTACATCAACAACCATTGGCTTATTGGTCTTAACACTATCCACATGTATAGATGGATCTGTGGTGCATTTTTCGCTTCTAGTAGTAATGGCCAGACAATGGCTATCATTCTTCGGATTCTGGACGGTGTTGCTTGGAAGGGTGCTTGGCTGACGTTGGTTCAATGAAATTGATATTTTCCCGAACTGTTGCTCCAACTATTTAATAGCAGTCCAATGGGATTCCACCTTCTGACTTATTCCTGAGATGTCTGACCTAATCTCTTCCAGACACTGTTCTTGACTCTCTGACCCTTTCACCAGTTTATTGAGAAGGGTTTTCATTCTTGAATTTCCAGAGTCAGCATCACGGTTTCCAGGTGGAACATATATGCCACTCTTCTCTCTATAATCATCCTTCCTCCTCCAATCACCGACACGATCTAGTTCTCTATCTCTATATCCTGACTTGTTGTAACTGTCACCATAGTAGTTTCGACCTTGATTCCCTTGCCTCGAGTTCCAAGAGTCTTGGTTAGACCCTTGGCCCTTGGCTCAAAAACCCGTCACTTCTCGATCCAGATACTTAGCCTCTTCATCAGATTCATAATCTTTATGTCTAGGTGTTTTACCTTATGCACCTCCAGCATGCACCTTCTCAGCATCTCTGGCCACTATCTGTTTAGCCAGAAGATCAATTTCTATCCTCAGCTTAGTGACCTCTTGAGCTACAGATTCGTCCAAAGCCCGTTGTGCTGCTGAGGCTCCAATAACATATGTGCCAGCAGGTGTATCTGCTTCCCGAGTATGACATTCTCGGTTGGTCTTAGTGATACGATCTAATATTTCTGAAGCTTGTTCCCCCATCAGACTCATAAATGCTCCACCAGTGATAGTAGCTGCTATAGCCATAGTATAGACATTTAAAGCCCTGTAGAAGATTTCAAGTAAGTTTCTACCACTCATCCTATGATTTGGCACATTCTGCAGCTTCTTCTTGAACCTCATCCATGTCTCATAAAGTGCTTCAGAATGTAGTTGTCTTAAGTTGTAGATCTCATCCTTCAACTGTAGCATCTTGGAAGGTGGGAAAAATCTCTCCAGAAATTGATTTCTTAATTCTTGCCAAGTAGTGATGGATCCTCGTGGCAATTCTGTCAACCATAAAGTCGTCTCTCCTGTTAACGAGAATGGAAACAATCTCAATCAAATAGACTCTTGGTCAACTCCAGGAAAATTATATGAGGTGCAGACCCCTACAAAATTCATCACATGCATGTTTGAATCATCAGTAGGAAGACCGGCGAACACACCCTCTTGGTCAAACTTAGTGCCCGGAGGTAACTCAGGTGGAGTAATGGCACCAGTCTCTATTGGCTCTAAGTAGGCCACGTCTTCTTCCTCAGAATCATCATAAACTGGCATATGCGGTCTTTGAAGTGGTTGTTGAGCTCTCAGTATTCTTTGTCACTCTTCAGCCTCAGCAAGTCACTGAGTTGTCTCTTGCATAGCTTGATTATCTCTCTCTGCTTGCCTAAGAGCAACTTTTCTAGCATGCTCTTCTCGTTTTAATCGAGAAGTAGTTTGATCCGCTGTTTCATGACCAACCGACTGAATTGGTTGATTATGAATGTCTCCCATGGCGGCAGGATCCTGAACTTCGTCGGTATTCACCATTCTTTGATTAGCTTTCAGAGTCCTTTCTATTTCAAAATAAAGTGGAATCAAGGGATTGCCTTGACTCCTACAACTCTTAAAAGTATAGAAAAACAACACCAATCAACTCCAACAAATAAACTAATCAACTCCAAAACCGTATTCCCCGACAACGGTGCCAAAATTTGATGTCGCCCAAAATCTGCCTCCTAAGCAGAATAAAGCAAACATTGTATCAAATATAGAACCCAACTAGGTTAGGGTCGATCCCACAGGGAATAGGACGAAAGTAGGTTGAGTTCTTATTTGAGTAGTTGGCAAATAAGTAAAAAGGGGGAAATATTTGTAACAAGTAGTGATAGTAACAAGTGTTGATTCTTTGAAGTTGTTTTCATTATGAGAAATACACTAGGACTGTGATCCCCAATGATTCCTTAACTCTACCAGTTATTGGTGATGGTAAAACTATCCACTGCGTTGCATGCAAAATCTGACAAGATATGTTCATCTAAATGTATCTCGACCTTGGTTAGATGAATTTCACTCTTCTCCTCTCGGTTTTCGAGTGTCGCACTACTAACCCTTGTCCTGGATCAGATAACTATTCCTGCTAAGGCTCAAGTTATTAAATGAAGGTTGATATCTTCAAATCTCTGTCGTTATTTCCTTTTCCCAATATCTACCTTTCTCTCGAGCAAGTCTAGAATACAGGCGAGTTTTTAAAGTTTGCAACCGTTAGAAGATCAATCACAACGAAGGAATTACCAATACATGCATTCACAGCGGTTCAGAATTGCTTTGTACTTAACCCATTTTGTTAATTCCTCATGGTTCACACAACCCCAGTTAATGAGTTTAGCTACTCATGTTCGCAAGAGCACAATAAGAATTCAAAGATGAAGACATAATTGTAAACTCCCAATAATGAAGAAACTCTGAAATCTCAATTATGAATAAAACCCTAGAATCGGTGTTCCAAGATTACAAAATAATAATATGTTTTTGAACTCAAAATAATGAAAACTATCTCAAAATAATGTACTGACTAACTCTAGCACATAGGACATTACATGGGTATTTATAAATACAAGATGAATCATATCCTAAACAAAGTAGGAGACTAAAGTCGGCAATTTTCCACGATATCATGACTTGGTATTGTGGTACCAAGCCACGCCATGTAGATGAGCTTCGTGGAAATCTGGCACAATTTGACATCTTCAGAAGTTGACTTACGGTACCAAATCACACCACGTATGTGTAGTCATGCCACGTGACTTCCTGTCATGGAAATCAGGCTCTTCCACTCATATGTAGGAGTCAACCTACGATACAGACTCATGACACGTAGGTTGACTCACGTGACATGGGTCCTGCCGTGGGTCACTCCTTTGGTGCGAGACCTGGTTCTTTCATCTTCTGATACTCCATTTTGGTGAAATATTCTTTACCTTATCTCTAGTTTGCCTTCATAACCTATTTCCCTACAATATAGGATAGAAAACACATAATACCCACAAGATAAACCCAAGTTATTGCATATTTTCCTTATTTTAAGCGTCAAAAGTGTCATGTGATCATGACACATCAACTACTTGTAAGGATAGATTCCGTAATCTGGGCCTAGTTGAGGCAAGTGGGGTTGACTATACTACTTTTTAGTTGGACTTGGCTGCTAGACATTGGTGGGGAGATTATGTTAATTCCAGGCTAGCTAGATCTCCCCCTTTGATATGGATTCAATTCTTCGAGACTTTCTTGGAGAAGTATATGCCTCGCAGTCTTTGAGAGCGCCTGAGAGATCATTTTACCAGCTTATAATAGGGTTCTATGAAGGTTGTTGCGTACAAGGCGAGGTTTCACGAGTTGGCCAGACATGCTACTGCAATCTTACCTATCGAATATAAGCAGCTTTGGTGTTTTATTGGGGGACTGAGACTTCCTCTTCGTATGGATACTCTGAGTTTGGTTTCCTCTGGTAGGTTCTTGATTAATGTTTCTTATCATGCCCAGACTATTGAAGAGATGCATCGCGAGGCCCAAGGGGGCAGCAATAAGAGACCACGTCAGTAGGGTAGTTTCAGTGGGAGTCAGAGCGGCTCACAGTTCAGAGATGGAGGTTCACAGGATAGGTACCCCCGCGTCAGTCTTATCTATACCAAGGTCAGTCTAGTAGACCTGTCCATGCAGTATTTTAGGCTTCTGATGGTGGTCAGCCCAGCTACAGTGATTACCAGGGCCTGAGCAGGGGCCAACCTTCGAGAGGTGCACATTTTAGGTCTTCTAGTCATAGTGGCTATTCTGGATCAGCCGGATCGTATGGGCAGGGCAGAGTGCTCGGGGCTGATTATAATTGTGGGGTTTTTTGTCATTACTCCAGAGAGTGTCATCGATGCAGGATGGGTGCTCCTGCAGCGCAGAGTGTTTAGCCGATTAGATCAGTGCCTCCTCTAGCTAGAGATGGTGCTCAGGGTCACAGGGGCGGTCCCCAGGGTTTTCAAGGAGGTCCTCAGTCAGGTAGGACAGGTGGTCGGTCAGGTACCCAGTCCGGGGGCGGGCGAGGTCATTTATTTTCTATACCTAGTAGACCAGAGGTAGAGTCTTTGAATGCTATTCTGTACCTAGTAGACCAGAGGTAGAGTCTTTGAATGCTGTTATTACAGGTACGATTATGTATGTCGTCAGCTAGCTATGACTTTATTTGATCCGGGATCCACTTATTCTTATGTGTCTTCTTATTGTGCACCACAGTTAAAGTTGTCATTGGAGTTTTTATCTATGCCATTGTGTGTATCTACTCCCGTGGGTGATACTTTAGTAGTGGATCAAGTTTATAGATCATGTGTTGTGATCGTCCGCGAGTTTCAAACTCAGGCTGATCTTATTGTGTTAGATATGGTGGATTTTGATATGATTCTAGGCATGGACTGGTTTTCCCTTATCATGCGGTCTTAGATAGAGAGTCCTTCACTTGATTTTGTTCCTATAGTCTAAGACTATCCTGATGTCTTCCCTACCTATCTACCTGGCCTTCCTTTTGAGCGCAATATTGAGTTTGCTATTGACCTTGAGTCGGGCACCCGACCTATTTCTATGGAACTTTACCGTATGGATCCTGTATAGATTAAGAAGCTGAATTCTAAGCTTCAGTATCATTTTTGGAAGGGTTTCATTAGGCCGAGTATATCTCTTTGGGGTGCTTTTATCTTATTTGTAAAGAAAAATTATGGTTTTATGCGTATCTGTATTGACTACAGGTAGCTGAATAAGGTGACAGTGAAGAATAAGTATCTTATACCTTGTATTGATGATTTGTTCGACCAACTTCAGGGAGTAGCAGTGTTTTCTAAGATTAAATTAAGATTTAGTTACCATCAGTTAAGAATTCGGGCTGTGTACATCCCTAAGACAAACTTCAGGACTGGCTATGGAAATTATGAGTTCCTGGTGATGTCATTTGGGTTAACCAATGCCCCAGCAGTGTTCATGGATTTGACGAACCGCGTCTCCAGGCCTTATTTAAACTACTTTGTGATCATCTTCATTGATGACATCCTTATGTATTCGAGAGGTAGGGAGGAGCATGAGCAGCATTTGAAGATTGTGCTCCAGACTTTGAGAGATCATAGGCTTTTTGCCAAGTTCTAAAAGTGTGAGTTTTGACTCGATTCTGTCAAATTTCTAGGGAATGTGGTGTCTAAGGATAGGATTATAGTAGATCCAGCAAAGATTGACGTTATTCGTGATTGGGCCAGGCCTATATCTCTAACTAAAGTTCATTGTTCTATTGGTTTGGCTGGTTACTACAGGCGGTTTGTTGAAGTTTTTGCTTTTATTACGGTGCCTATGACTAGATTGACCAAGAAGGAGGTTCTTTTTAAGTGGTCCATTGAGTGTGAGTCAAGCTTTTGAAAGATCATGGACTTGCTCACTTCAGCTCCTATATTGACCCTTCCTGTTGAGGGTGAGGGGTTTACAGTTTATTGTGATGCTTCTGGTGTTGGTTTGGATTATGTTTTGATGCAGCAGGTCCGAGTTATTGATTATGCATTGAGGCAGCTGAAGTTTCATGAGCACAACTATCCCACTTACAATTTAGAGTTAGAGACAGTCATTTTTTCTATTAAGATTTCGAGGCATTACTTATATGGTATTTGTTGTGAGATCTATACCGATCACCATAGTCTTCAGTACATTATGATCCAGAGGGAGGTAAATTCGAGGCAGCACAGGTGGATTGAGTTACTGAAGGACTATGATATCTCCATTTTTACCATTCGGGTAAGGCGAATGTGGTAGCGGATTCCTTGAACCAGAAAGCGATGAGTATGGGTAGCTTGGCTTCTCTTTCATCTTTAGAGTGGTTGTTGGCTTTATACATTTAGTTCCTAGCAAACCTGATGGTTCGCCTAGATATTTTAGACTCTAGGAGGATCCTTGCTAGTGTTGAGACCAGGTCTACCTTATTTGAGCAGATTTAGAGTTGTCAGTTTGAGGATAGTAGACTTTGTAGCATTCGTGATCAGGTGCTGGGAGGTGATTCCAGTCGGGCTAACTTGGATTCAGAGGGTATTTTGAGATTTGATGGCCGTATTTGTGTTTTGAGGGTTGGAGACTAGATTCAGTTGATATTGCGGGAGGCTCATAGCTCCAGATATTCTATTCCCTCGGGGACAGCTAAGTGTATAGAGATTTGAGGCAGCATTACTGGTGGAGTGGTATGAAGAAGGATGTACTAGACTTTATGGCTCGTTACCTTTGTTTTCAGCAGGTAAAGGTCGAGAATCAGAGATCGAGCGGATTGCTTCAGAGATTACCCATTCCTGAGTGGAAGTGGGAGTGAATTACTATAGATTTTGTGAGTGGTTTGCCCCATACCTCTCGTGGTTATGATAGAATTTGGGTTATAGTAGATCGGTTGACCAAATTAGCTCATTTCATCCCGATTCACATTTCCTTCAGTGCTGAGAGGTTAGCCCACATTTATATTCGTGAGGTAGTTCGCCTTCATAGAGTACCCGTGTCCATTATATCAGACAGAAGCTCGGTGTTTACTTCTAGCTTCTGGAGGATATTTAAGGAGGAGTTGGGTTCAGGTTGATCTTAGCACCGCTTTTCATCCTCAGACTGACTGTCAGTGTGATTAGACTATTCAGGTTCTGGAGGATATGTTTCGCGCCTGTGTGATGTACTTTGGAGGTTAGTGGGAACAGCACTTAGCCTTAGCGAAGTTTTCTTATAATAATAGCTACCATTCAAGTATTGAGATCTCACCATTTGAGGTTTTATATTGTAGGCGTAATCGATCTCTGATTGGTTGGTTTGAGACCTCCAAAGTTAGGCCTCATGGTACTGACTTACTTCGGGAGTCGTTGGATAGGGTTCGGGTAATTCAGGATAGGTTGAGAGGAGCCCATAGTAGGCAAAAGAGTTATGTTGATCGTATACTTTGTGCCTTGAAATTTGGAGTGTGTGGCAGAGTCTTCCTTCGGGTAATTTTCATAAAGGACGTGATGAGGCTAGGGAAGAGGGGTAAGCTCAGCCCCAGATATTTTGGACCATTTGAGATACTCTAGACAGTAGGAGAGGTGGATTATGAGTTAGCCTTGCCCCCAAATTTTTCAGCTATTCACCTAATTTTACATGTCTCCATTTTATGGCTTTATATCCTGTATAAATCGCATGTGCTTCGGAGGGACTCAATTCAGTTAGACGAGAGGTTGACCTTCGTGGAGAAGCCAGTCCTCATATTGGCCAGGGATGTCAGACGGTTGCGCTCTAAAGAGATTCCTGTAGTTAAAATTCAGTGGAGGCACCATCAAGTTGAGGAGGATACTAGTGAAATCAAGAGTGAGATGAGGGCCCAGTATCCCCACCCGTTCGAGCCTTCAGGTAAATCTTGACCCTTTACTTTTGCGGAAAAAAGTCCTTTAGTAGTGGATGTTGTAATGACCCTCTAAGTCATTTTTTGCATTCCCACACTATTTCAACATTTGGAGCTTCCCTATAGTTGCCCCAAGTCATTTATGACTTGCTGGAACAGACAGTTCAGTTACCGGACAGTTCGTTTAGTTTTTAGAGCCAATTTCCTGTTTTGAAGTTCTCGTTGTTGAGGATTGGGTATCGGGCCTAAACTTCAGGTAAACGTCCTCGTATGCCGATTTTGATAGTTTCGTTAGATTTATAAAGTCGATTTTAGGCTAGGGGTACCTTTGGTTTGGGTCCCGAGACTTTCGAACCCATTTTGGGTTATTGGGTGGAAGTTGGTTAAAACGACCATTGGGTCTGCGACCCATATTTCATCGAAACAACCTCGGATGGAAATTTCAATGGAGTTGTTGAGTCCAGAATGTCGAATTTAGTAGGGTACCATAGTTCATTTGCATTCACGGGGTTCCGAACAAATCTCGAGGGCTCGATGGAAACTTAGCAAGATTTGCTAAGTGCTGGTGTTGATCTCAACCGGTGCAACCGCTTAAGCGGACCTGTGGTCGATTAAGAGAAGGTTGCTTTAGTGGCCTGGGAACCACTTTAGCAACCTGTCTAGGGCCCTGCCGAGCCGCTTAAGCGACCCTCAACCGTTTTAGCGAAGGCCGGCCTTTGGGACTTGGCCGCTTAAGCAACGACCACTTAAGCGGTCAAATGGCCACTAAAGCAGTCATCACTGGTTCCATAAATGCTCTCCTACCCATTTTTAATTCATTTCTCTCCAAGTCCAAGACCATATAAACCCTAGGAAGAGTGTGTAGAGTGGTACTTGATCATTGGGTGTTCGTGGTGAGTTGGATATGTTAGTGTGGTCATTTCCTCTTCGATATTTCCGTAAGTCTCCATTAAATTCTTGATTTATTTCTCAATTTTGAACTTAAATCCCCAATCCTTGGTGGACTGATTTGAGGGAATATTTGTGTCTGAATTTCACTCATTTTTTAGGATAAATGATCCTTGAGCCTAGAGGGATGTTTTGATGGTTTCAAAGTTGTGAATCCATAAGCGGGCCCCATATGGGATTTTTAGCTCAATTTTGGACCCGGAGTATTTATATGCAATATGGGTATTGTTATTCTCGTATTAATGTGTAGATCATTATTTTGATAGCGTGGCATCGTGAAGAGGCTTCTCGAAAGGGAAAAGCTCTAATCTAGTGGACTTTATCGGGCATTCATCAGCGCCCAGGTAGGCTAGGCTTACTTTTTTCATAGATTGAGCTTTATTATAGTATTAGTATAGTATTATACTGGATTTGGGTTGGAATTTACGGTTTGGTTGCATGCTAGTGGAGTTTGGGATATCTAGCCGATTAGAGAGCCGTTTTAGGTAGAATTGACCCATTCGTCGCTCCCATGAATTAAATTAATGCCTTAGGACTCCCTTAGATTTATTTAATACCTTGTGTTGGAACTCAAAAGCCTTAACCTAATTTTGGGTAGAAATCACTTAGTATGGACTTTTAGGGCTAGTAGTGCGCCCCGCCAGCCCTCTTTTAGGTCAATTATCCTAATTAGCTCCTTGTAGACCTAGGAGGCCTTCTCTTATCACCTCAGGTATGATCTTGAACCTTGGAATGATTTAGTCGCCTTTCTAACTCTTCACTAGACGCATTACCTTGAATTTGATATTAAAAACTAGTTTGAGTCCGGCAATTATTATTCACTTATGATACTATATTATTGGTTTGAGTCAGGCACATATGATAAGAGAGACCGGTTTGAGTCCGGCATAGATGATACTAGAGTCCGGTTTAAGTCTAGCATTTATTGTTCACTTATGGGGTTAAGGAACCGGTTCGAGTCCGGTGCTTATGGTACGAAGGGATTCCCAATAATAGTTTCAGTCATCGGTTACGCATCTCTTATAATTTTCATTGGTTCTTCTCTTGATTGTATCCATCGGACTTATGGGGGATCATTTGGGCTAATTCTTTCTTGTTTGCGCCTTCTAGGCTTATGGGGGTCTAGTTAGGTTGTAGCTAGTTTGTATTCTTTTTGATATTATTTAAATTGATATTTATTATTTGTCAGCCGGAGTACTATTTCAGGTTTGCCTCTTTATCCCTGACTTTAGTTTACATTCTCACATTTTATTATGATTTAGCTTAGTCGACTAATGATATTTACTGAGTACGTGTTGCTTGATACTCATACTGCACTTCTGCATCTTTTCTGATAAAGATTCGAGTACTAGCTGCCGCCGCTGACATTCTATCCAGCTTGCTCTCAAGACTCGGAGATAGGGTGAGCTTTCAAAGTCAGATCAGATTTTCTTTCCTTTCTTTACTTTTGAACAGTCTTTAGTTGCCGAAACTTTCTATATATTGATACTGTTCAGTACTCTCTTTTGTATTTAGTGTCTCTTGTATCGGCCTTACTAGGTCGTGGGATATTCTTTTGTTCTCTCTCTCTTACCATTGACATCCTTTACTATTGCATTATTTATCTTGCTTACAATCTTATTGTCTGCTTGATTTCTGGTATTTAAGTTACCTTCTGCCAATTAGCCCATTACTTGTCATTCCGGGTTGCGGTCTGGCTTACCTACTGGCGGGTTGAGTAGGTGTCATCATGACTCCAAAATTGGGTCGTGATATACCGTTTGAGAATTTTTTTTGTTTGCAGGTGATGCGCTTATAGTATATTTTACTTGTACTATTTTCTACTTTGCTCAGTTGGCCTATGATACCTACTGAATACAAGAGGACCGTACTCACTCCTACTGTGCCCTTTTGATACAGATCCTAGTTTGGGTATGACTCGTGGCAGCTGATTTAGCGCTATAAGATTTGATATTCGAGGTACCGGCGTGCTCTAGATTTTTGGGGCAGATTCCAACCTCCTCTTATTTTTATCATGTCTTTACTTATATTCGGAGATAGACTATTTTATTTCAGTATTCAGACTTTCTATTAGATGTTCTTTCCACTTATGACACCAGTATTTTGGGCTATATTGTGTTTCGTCCAAAGTTTATGTTATTTACATATTTAGGCTTGGCAACGATCTAGAGGTCTCTCTTTTATGGGCATTTCTTTCATATGTTCGGTTGTCCTTTATTGTGTGGGTTTAGGCTTACCTACTAAGGCTTGCCAGAAGTAGGTGCCATCATCTCCTCGACTTTTGGGTCTGACACCTACCTTCTTAAAGAAGAGATCTTTTACATATTTTGAGAAAACCTTAAATGCTCTAGGGTTTAGGACATGAGAATTGGTGAATAACACAAGTCTAGAAGAATGGGTTCTACAAAAGAATAGAGATTAATTGTTATTTTTCTTTCTATGATGCTTTCAAATTATTCATCATTAGAATTGGTTTTGTCTTGTCAATTTGAATCTTGTCTATGAGTTTTCTTATTTTGATTATAACTCTTGTTATACTTATGCTTCCATGGTTATTATTTATTATTGAGTATATCCTTGATTTTTTAAAGTTAATCTCATCCTTGAATTTTTTCGTGGAGAGTATCTAATCCTAGGACTCACCCGTCTACTTTATGTTAAGCTCAGGAGAGACAACTTATGGTTGAGGAGTTTCATTTCTAAGAATTTTGGGCACTAATCCTCATGTAATAATTTCGTATTAGGAATATGAATTTACTTGGAATAATGGGTCGCTGTTATGTTAATAATGTACGTAGGCACACACACACACAAAAATCTCTATTGACATGAAAAAAAAGGATATTAATTTATTCTTTCAATTAGTGGTTCACTGTAAATGCTTAGCCTGCATGTTAACGTGTGGAGTAAACTTCTATTTTATCTCTTTAAATATAATTAAAGCATAAAGAAATAGAACATATGATTAGTGTAAAAATAGAGAAAAAATTAAGATTTCACCTTGAATGACACCATAAAAGTTTAAAACCCACACACTATAAATAAAATCACGATTGATATGAAAAAAAAAATTAATTTATTTTTTCTAATTTATGGTTCATTGTAAATTTATAGCATACGTGGTAAGTGATAAATAAACTTCTATTTTATCTCTCAAAATCTAATTAAAGCCGCAAAAAAAGAAGAAGAAAACATTAGATTTGTGAAGAATAAGTGAAAAAATCAAGTTTTTTCCTTGAATGACACCATAAAATTTTTACTATTTTAATAAATTTTAATTTTCATACAAAATAGGTATGGAGTGTATAAAACTAAACATGGAGTATTGAGATAGATTATTTTCAGTAAACAACAAAAGGGAGTTAGTAGATATATTGAACATTGAAACTCATACATTGAATAAAAATCAATAATTTTCGTGTGACAAGTAAATAGTTTAGACCCATATCTTAAGAAACACAATGAATTTTTAACTCAAACAATCTCGTGACTTTAAGGGCATGCATGTTTGTTTCTTCATTAAATATAATAATAATATTTTAATATTTATTTTATTTAGTAAACTGTGTTTTTCTTTAGGTAATGTGTTACATGCAGCTAATTTCGTTAAATTTTAATGATATACATTGAGGTGTGACTTCTATAATCGTTTAATATAATAAATTTAAATGATTAGTTGATATTTTAGTGTTGTATAATAAGAACAAAATATATCAACCTGTTACGACCCAAAATTCGAGGTCATGATGGAACCTACCCTAACCCAACCCTGTAGGTAAGCCCAACACCCAAAAGAGATATACACGATAACAGAAGATACATAAAACCCAAATACGATACTTTCAAATAAAGTCAGGCCAAATATATATAAAACAAATCAAAAACTAAAATAAATACAACTCCAATCCCAAAATCTAGTGCCATGAGTAAAGAGCACTAATAACTGACATAGAATAGAATAGTGAAATACACAATCCAGTCTCTGAAATGTAAATCTAATACAAGATAAAGATATGATGAAGTCTGGAATCATGCTCCGGACGAGGAGCTCACAAGTACTCTGAGATAGCCTCAACTCAGCACGATCCCAAAGCCATTCCTAAGTTTATAAACCTCCATTGAAGCACCTTGAGAGATTATAAATCAGTGTAGATAATCAATTTAACACTTGGGGTCGTTGGATTCTAGTACCTTGATCCTTTTCTCATCTTAAACTCGTAAGTTCCTGGCCTATTGCAACTTTAAATTCTAGTTTTGATTCTTGAACTCTCTTTTACTCTTGGGGCTGTTTTGGGGAAATGAAAGAGTTGGTGGTGCTCAATATTTGAGCACAGGCTCATTTTTCCCCGAGGGACATTGTTGCAGTTTCAATTTTCAAATTCCATAAGTGGGCCCCACGATTGATTTTTAGCCCATTTTCTGACCCAGAGTGTAATTTTACAATATGGTAATCGTAGTTCCTGTTTTGATGCCTAGATTACCATTTTGATAGTGTGGTAGCAGTTGGAGGATTTTTAGAAGGGAAAAGCTCTGATTTAGTGGATTTTGAGTGCTTTCGGCGGCGTCTAGGTAAGCTAGGCTTACCTTTCTTTAGACTTTGCTCTTTTATGGTATTGGCATGGTAATGTGCTAATTGTTGGTAGGGTATTAGGGTTTGTATAGTCCGTTAGGTATTTTACGAGCTTTGTAGCCGGTTAGGAGACTTTAGGATAGATTTCTACCTTTAATTCCTTTAGAACTTAGCTTAGCGTACCTAGGGCCGTTAGTAATTGGATTTAGATATCGTATTCTTGGATTTGGTAGTTGCTTCCCTTAGGTTGGGTTATCAGGAGTTGTAGTTAGTACTAATGCTCCTTTTAAAGTAGGATACTTTAGGATAACTCCCTTTTTAGATATAAATAATTATAAGATTGCTTTGTGGGGCTGGTTACTAGGACTTGGTTGGCTTGTTCACTATAGCATGTTCATTAGCTTTGGTATCCTTGGTATTTTAATATTTTGGACTTAAATCATTGTTTTCAACTTAACAAATAGAACTTTGTATATCTTTAAGGAACTTGGTTTTCTAAAATAGAAAAGACTAGTTAGACATCGTTTAAGTTGGAACTTTGTATTGTTACCTCGTATTGCATATTTAGTTTCGGTTCAAGTCTGGCATTTAGTTTTACTGCTTATTATCTATTAGTTTTTGTTTGAGTTCGACATTTACTATTGTTGATTTCTGGTTGGAAATTCGGTTTGAGACTAGTATGAGTTATGGTTATGGCTGAGTGAGGAGTACACGATATGCTTATTGCACATTTTGGATAGTTTTTACCTTTATTATGGCTATACTTGGCTTTATATAGTATTATTCCTTGGCTGCACCCATCGTGCTTATGGGGGCTTGGTTGGGTTTTGTTTTTATTGTGCTTACCTTTTAGGGTAATGGGGATCCAGTAGGTTAAAGCTAGGCATTTATTTCTATCTTGAGTTATTTACATATGATTTTTTTGCATATGCTTAGCATAGCCTGTTATTTCCATTCTTAACCTCTTTTATTGCCTATTAGTATAGATGTACACTTTAATATGCATTTACTTTAATTGAGCTAAATCGGTCTATGATTCCTACTTAATACCACGTGCTTTGGTATTCATACTACATTTCTGCATCTGTTTTCCTGATACAAATTCTAGTACGAGTCATTACCTTTGACGACGCCCTCGAGCAGAGCTATTGATCGGAGATTAGGGTAAGATTTCAGCAGCCAGAGCTGATCCATCTCTTTTTGTTTAATATAAGTCTTATTTTGTATCCTCTTACACTATTTTTATATTTTGTACCTTTCTAGTACTCTTTTTGTATAAAAGCTTTTGTACTGCCTTTACCTAGTCTTGGGGAACTCATTTTGTATATTTTGTTCTTTCCCCTCATTTTGTATTTATGTCTTGAATATTTTCCCTTGTTTGGCATTTTGATTACTATTTTACCCCTATTTTTCTCTCTTCCGCCTGATAGCCCGTTACTCGCCATTTCAACTATGAGTTTTGCTTACCTACTGGCGGGTTATAAAAGGTGCCATCATAGCCTGGTTTTTTCGGTCGTGACACCTTGAAACTTGGACACACCCTTTGTGTTGAATTTTTATAGGTTCTTAGACTTGTTTATATTTTAGAATGTTACTTTGTAGGAATAAAAATTTATAATGGTAAAAAGAAGAAAAATATATAGAACTACCAAAAATATGATGATCTACGATTGCAGATCATGTCACGAACCACATGTTCGATCATGAAAATGTTCAGAGAAGGTGTCATAAGGACTGTAAGGACCCTTTCCATTGTTATGGGTAATCTAGTAGATCTTTTCCCCAAATTGGTATGGTGTATGGACGAAATCGAGCATGGTATGGTCTATGGAAATCCAGGAATTGATTAATTAAATTTTACATAATTTGAGGTAATTTGGTATTGGTCATGTCGATAAGGAATCCATAGGATCTTTCGAAATTGAATTAGGGTGAGTAGAACTCCATATATTGAACTTAACGTAAAGGGTTGGTTTGGGATATTGGAAATTGAGGTTGCATTGTGAAAAGGGCAAATTTGGGAGCAATCCCCAGTTTCTGCCTTGCCTCACCCACTATAGCGGGTGGCAGGTTGGTACTACACGTCACTATAGCAGGAATTTACCTACTATAGCGGGAGTCATCTTTGGTCAATCCCGCCATAGCGAGCGGATCCTACTATAGCGAGGCCGCAATAGTGGGATAGGGCCGCTATAGCGAGATATGTGCTGATAAATGCAGAAAATCCCAAAAAAATGTTATTTTCATTCCATTCACGTTTTGAGCATACCTATGGCGATTTAGGGCGATTTCCACCTATTTTCCATGAAAAATCTTCATGAGGTAAGTTAACCACTTCCATTAACTTATTTTTTGATTTCTAAACCTTAGAATCACTAGTTTACGGGTTTTGGGAAGGATTTAACTTGACCTAACTAATTTTTCTGATGCAATTAGGTGAATTGGATTGGAAACCCTTTGGTTTTGGTTAAAAATTGATAAGTTACTCTTACTTGACTGTAATTCACCATTGTAAAGATGAAATTGGTAGGATTTAAGTTGAATTTAATCAAAAAAAAAACTAGAATAGGAGGAATGATCATGAATATTGTCTTGGGGTTGCATGATTAGGTTATAAACCTTGATATTGTTAGGTCACTTAGTTGATTATGTGTTGTATTGATGTTTTTAGACCACAATCAAGCCAAAGTTGCAAGAAAGGGCAAAGCTAAGTTTGTTAGAGCATTTTGGACTTGGATTAAGGTAGGTGATGGTTTAATGTAGTTGAAACCCAACTTGTTTTATGTGTGCATTATAGTTGTTTCTTCATATTGTTTGTTACAATGCATGTTCAAGCAAAGTGAATGACTATTTGATATCCTAAGCGTTAATCACATACAATGAACTTATATAAAACGCTTGTTGATTTTACAAGTGTTATTATTGTTACCGTGTGTTTGTGATTGTCGTGATAACTATTGATTATTATGAGATGTACCGACAGTTGGACATCTTCATGGGATTGGTTGGTATACGATTGAAAGACACTTGATGTCTGAGATTTGGTACATGGACAAAAGCTCATCCCCTGTAGGTCATGGCTATTGGGTGACTATAAGACCCTTAGCATATATGTACAAGGCATAGGTGAGTGTGACGGTTCCTTGAGTGAACCGGGGTTATGTGTTTATTTGTTATATTGGTTTCTGAGTAAACCAAGCTTATGTGTTGAATTGTTATATTGGTTCCTTGAGTGAACCGAATTTTTGTGTTTACTTGCTATATTTGGTTTCTTGAGTAAGCCAGGATTCATGATTATTACCCTTGTTATTATTGGAAGGAATCCTTAAGAGGTTCAGGTCGAATTACAAATGATTGGTATTCTCTTCAAATGTTTTGTTACTTGTGTAATTGAGACATGGATAATATATTGTGGTTGAGTCATGGTTTTTTGACTTGGATTCTTGTTGGTAGTCATGGTCTTGACTTAAGTGGTTGTTTATCTTAACTTGTAATGACTGAATTATATGGTGTTGTTAAACAAGGTTAAGTGTCATAACCTTAAGTTAAGGTTACATGGTAGGTGTTCGTGGTTGTTCATGCTTTACTAAGTCATGATTACTTGTTCATACATCTCATTTTGGGTTGGTCGATGACCCTACCAATACACCATTGTTTCTTGTGTACTGATACTATACGTGCTCTTCTTTTTGTTGAGTGCAGAGCATCTTCTGGCGACTGTTTCAAGATCTCAGCTGTAGAGCGGATAGCATTCGAACTCAAGGGTGAGCTACATCTTTCGGTCTTCCATGAATTCTTCACTTAGTTTCTGGTCCATTATTTTGGACATAGATATTTTCTGTTGTTTTTGGGTTGAACCCTTTTATTGACATTTGTGGTGTTTTAGAACAATGACTTTCATATTCTAGGAGATGAAAGCACCTGTTGTATCATCCATTCCTGCTATACATGCGTATCAGTTTCTAGGTGTTCAGCCAACTACTACAGTAGCTCCTAGAATGAGTGAGGCCTTGGGGACTAAGATTTACTCTCACCCGATGCTAGGTCCTGTTAAGGGTGGCAATTGGACTGGTTGGGTCAAATTTTGGCGGGTCAAAATGGGTCAAGATAACAAATGAGTCAAGACCCAACCCAACCCAAATTTGTTTGGGTCAAAATGGGTTGGGTCCAAATGGGTTAGGTAACGTGTTATAACAGGTTATAACCCAATCCGCCCAATTCTTACTAAATTTTTATTTCTTTATTTGTTCTTTTATAAATTTTTAGTACCGAATAATTTTTTTTCCTTTATTATAACTAAATATAACATATTAAATTAAAAAAGTCTTTTTAAAATATTTTAACAATATTTCCCGAAAATCGATTCGGGTTACATATCAACCCAAATTTTAATGGGTTGAAACGGGTTGGGTTGACGTGGATTGAGCTAATAAATGGGCTGGTCAATAACCAACCCAAACTTGAATGGGTTGGATTGGGTTGGGTTTGATTTTGCCACCTCTAGGTCCTGTCATGACTGGGACTGAACATGACATGCTGACTAAGTTCCTAAAGATGAAACCTCCTACTTTTGTTTGCTCTAAGACTGAGGATCCATTTGAGTTAATTGATGATTGTTACGAAGGGTTGCATAAGGTGGGTGTTGTTGAGCAGCATGGTGTTGAATTTGTTACCTTCCAGCTGCAATTCCAAATAGTGGTAGAGGGAATATGTAGAGTGTTAGTCACCAGCTATACCTCCATTGACTTGGGCTCAGTTTCATACCCTATTTTTGGAAAAGTATGTACCCCGTTCTCTTCGTGATCGCAAGAAGGATGATTTTCTGGCCCTTGAGCAGGGCAATATGTCTATTGCAGCCTATGAGGCCATGTTTCATACTTTTTCCTGTTATGCTACTCAGTTACTTAGTACCGGGGATGGGAGGATTAATTTGTTTGTGAAAGACCTGAACACTGATATGCAGGTTTTGTCTGTTCATATGACTTCTACCTGGAAGACCTTTAATGAGGTTGTTGATTATGTGAAAAAGGTAGAAGGGGTGAAGCAAGTTAGTCAGGCAAAGGTGTTAGCAAATAAGTCCCCGAATATGGGTAACTTAGGTGTTTCTTAATCCAGGGGTTACAGCCATCGGGCCTACCTAGCTAGCCCTATTCATTCAGCTCTGTCGGCTTCTATAGAGGGTTAGTCAGGGGCCACTCAGCAACCCTCAGTTGCTAGAGGCCAAGAGGCTTCTTATTCTTTGGCCAACAGGCCTTCTCTTGAGCGAGCTTGCTATACTTATGGTGTTGTGGGGCACTTTCAGAGAGAGTGTCCATAGAGACACGACGGGTTACAGGGCCAGCAGCAAGCTAGAGTTGTGGTTCCTGCTGGTAGAGCTGGATCCTTATCTTTTTCCTTAAAACTCTTCCCATTCAGCATTCTTTAACACCAGAACCATGGAATAATAATACATTCTCTAATCAAAATTCATAAGCAAAATATTCCATTAAGCCACTTAGCTACAAAAGTAACAAATGCTACAAACAAGGTGCCTTCCAATTCAAAAATCTATTCAAAACAAAAGCAAGATTCCTTATGAGCCAAAATCCTTCAAACCTAACTGAGGGGCGTCTCAACACCATAAGTCTTTCCATGCAAGCAAAGCTAACCATTAAGGAAGTAACAAATCGCAAGGCGTGAACACCTGAAAATCTTCCCTTATCCAACTAGAATCATTTGACTCACCACAAGTCTAGTTCATCACACGATCTACCACTGATACATACCACTAGACATTCGACAATTCAAATATGCCAAAACCTATAATCGATCCACCACTATTCCATAATATAACCATCAAGAAGATCATACCTAAATCACATTAAAATCCACAATACTCACAGAATCAAATCTAACCCAGCGAAATACTCTAAATGAGTCACAACTTAAGATCGGTACCTCTGATCCACCACTAAAGAATCATCTAGGGGATAGAAATATCAACAGACCTAGCAAAAACTCATGAATCAAATCAAAACTCAATGCCGAATAAGTAAACACATAGGAGAATGTAGAACTGCAACCAAACACTATAGGGCCAGATCAAAGGAGTATTGAAATCAAACCTGTGGCTATTGTACCAAAAACTCCTACCTCGAGTGAACCTGATACTGAGACCTGTCATCTCTCGGAGAAATTGATGAAACATCTCTCTGTCTAAACTGGGGGCAATCACTCCTATAATGCCTGAGATTCCCACATAAGAAGCATCCTAAAGAAGTAGGATCCCGTTGAACTAAGCATAACCACGAGGATCTTGGTCTCTACCATGCACATCGCGATTATCATTACATCTATGCGGCCTCTAGCCCGCAAGCCTCTCATGACTCCACACAAACTTCTCTAAAAACTCTCGAGTAAACTGATCCCACGAAAAGGGGAGGTGGTCCAACTGGACTACTCTCTATAAAAGTCCTCGACCACTGTCTGGCTAACCCAAAGAACTAAAAGAAAGTGAATTCTACTTCATTAGAAACCACCAATCCCAACCTGGGCAACCTCTCGCGACAACCAAGCAAGAACATATAAGCATCAAACCTAAGGTCACCATCGAATCGAGGAGGGTCAGTCCTTATAAACTCTACATATCTAATATGTCTTTCCATGGACATGAAAGGCAAAGTCACTGGATGTGGAGCAATCCCTGGCAATATCTCATCAACACTAGAAGAACCAGTAGGAAATTCACAAGTGCATCTGGAGTCTGAAGCTTTGAAGTACCATGTTGAATCAAAATAGGAGCCACCCTCTGAAGGAAACCTAACACTCGAACCAAGCAATCTTCAAGCATAGGTATGGTCACAGGTGGTATCTGTACTTGCCTCAACCCCTTTATCTCAAAATACCCATCACTAACAACTTTAGAACCTGAAAAGGCAATCCCAACTTGACCTCTAACTGGTCTGAATGTTCCAATCCGACCTCTACTTCGACTTCTACCCCTGTCGCGTATCGAAGGCACAGACTCTGGATCTCTCACTAAGGAAGAACGTGTGCTCACCATCTGTGAGAGACTGAATAAGAGGTTTTTTAAGTACATAAAGTGATAAACGCATGACACAAAATGAATAAATGAATTTCTCCTAAAGTTATGTAGCCTCTCGAAGATAGATAACAGACGTCTCTGCACCGATCCATAAGACTCTACTAGACTGGGCTTGTAATAATGAAACCAATAAACCTGGGGCTCTAATACCAATTTGTCACGACCCAAAAAGAGTACATGTGTTACACCCTCCGGTACAGGTAACCCTATCCCAATCCCAAACTCAATAATTAAATGATTCAGAAGTGAAAGAAGAATAGAACAAATCCCAAAAGATATTTAAAGATAAGATAAATGATTTTCAAGATACATCTCAGGTCTGGTTATCACTAGTACAAGCCTCTACTACAAAATGATATCATTAAGCTAAAGTATCTTACATGCGAATAAAGCATAACATAAATAAAGAGAAATCTGGTAAGCTTTGAAGTCTACCAGCCACTACCTCGATCTTTGCAACTCCAACGCTAAAGGAATACAATCTACAATCTACTACCCGAACCAATACCAGCATGGGGTGCAAAAATAAGAAAAAAGAAAAAGAAGTAAGTGTGAGTACGAAACACATGTACTCAGCAAGCATCATCGATAACCGACCCTAATCCAAAGCAATGACGAGAACCACCACCCCAACAACCCAAGGTTTCCCCAAATAGATCTCTTTTTCTTATCATGAAAAACTTCACAATAACTTCTACTAGAAGTAGAATTATAAGATGAAATTCTCTTTTCTCCATAATCATCCAAACATCCATGATAACTTCTTGAACCTATGAAAGATATAATTAAGACAAGAAAAGCGGTTAGTAACATGATGGACCTCACAAGTCACTCCCTCACGTGTATTACTCAAATATTTGCACTCAATTTTCTTTTGGCTCATGTATACACTCAAAGGTCGTTGTCTTTTAGGACCACACTCAAATGAACTCACCACACAAGTCTTTTACCACTCAACCATATCCCTTAGTCTATTTATGGCTCTACAATCTCAAATAAGTTTAAAGAAGGCGTTCAAGTATCGATTCAGAATGGAGTTTATGACACTAGCAAAGAAGGACAAAACACACTAACAGACTAGGAATAAAATAAACAGACAACGAAACTAAAAAGAGAAAAGTATGAAAGAAATATACACCAAATGAAATACGAATACAAAAATAACTAGATAACACAGGTAGAACTAATACTCAGTGTAATCTAGCTAAAGAAATCGACACACAATATGATTTACCATAAATCAAACAACTCAAATCTAAGAGTTAGGGCAAAAGATCACTCAAAACACCATATTCATCAAATCTATTGCCAGACTTATTCAAGGAGTCATGATGGAACCTACCATAACCCACCAGTAGGTAAGCCAAACCATAACCCGAAACGACAAGTAATGGGCTAAAAAGTGGAAGACGGCGAGTAAGGCTAGTACAAGAGCCACTAATCAAAAGAATAAAAGTACTAGAAGTATCAAAATACAGGCAGACTCGAATTTTAAGACTGTCCCAAAATCTAGGAAGGAGAGGGGATCAGCTTAGGCTCTAAAAGTTCATCCTATCTCCGGATCTCGTAAGCAAGCTGGAAGGAATATCAGTGACGGCAGCTAGTGCTCGGATCTGCACCAGAAAAGAATGTAGAAGAGCATTATAAGTACTAAAACAATGGGTACTCAGTAGGCGTTATCGGTCGACTGAGATAAATAATAATAAAAGCATAATAAAATGCGAGAATGTAAGCTAAGTCAAGGAGAAAGGAACAAACCTGAGATCATGCTCCAACACGGGAAAATAAATAATTAAACACGCGATAGAAAAATTAAAGTAAACTAATTATAACCTAACTAGGCCCCCAAAAGCCTAGAAAGTACAAACAAGAAGAGACTAACCCAAACGAGCCCCCATAAGCCCGATGGATACAATCAAGAGTAGATCTATAGACACTAAGCATGATATAACCAACCAATAATCCCATATCCGTGAAACCATTTGAACTAGCAATACCGAACTCGAACCGAATTTGCAATATCATAGATGAACCATAAAGTACCACATTCGAATCGATCTATAACACTATAACCATATCATAGATGTCGGACTCGAACCGGTCTTTAATACCATAACCATATCATAGATGTCGAACTCAAACCGATGTTTAATACCATAACCATATCACAGATGCCAGACTAGAATCGGTATATAATACCATAACCATATCATAGATGTCGGACTCAAACCAGATTGTAATACCATAACCATATCATAGATGCCGAACTCGAACCGATCTTTAATAGAATAAATTCACAATAACTAGCCTAGCCCCAAACAAGGTGAATCTTATATAGCCTAAGGTTTAAGATTAACTATAATATTGTGAACGAAGGCCTCCTAAGTCTACAAGGAGCTAAAAGAGATTGCACAACCTAAAAGAGGGTCGACGGGGCCCGTTTCTAAACCCGAAAGTCCATACTAAGGCGATTTCTACCCGAAAGTGACTAAGTCTCCAAAATTTCACCACAAGTTATTAAATAAGTCTAAATAAAGCCTAAAAGTATCATTTGACATAAATTAAAAAAAAAAAAGGTAAATGGGTCGATTCTATCCCCGAAACGGCTCACAAATCGACCAAATAAATCAAACTTCACTAACTAAGCAACCAAACCATAATTTCCAACCCCAAAACTAGAATAATATCATACTAATACCATAATAAAGCTAAATCTATAAGGCAAGCCTATCCTACCTGGATGCCGAAGAATGCTCGATAAAGTCCGCTAAATTGGGGCTTTTCCCTCCCGAGAAGCCTCTGCACGATACCACGCAATCAAAATAAAAATTTACTTATTAATACGAGAATAATGATACTCATATTGGATATAAATGCTTTGGGTCCAAAATCGTGTTAAAAATCTCATGTAGGGCCTACTTACGGAAACATAAATTCGAAATCGTCAAAATATCCCTCAAGGATCATTTACCCTCAAGAATGGGTAAATTTAAAGCAACAAAACATCCAAAATCAACCCATAAATAAATTAGAGATTTAAACCTAAAACGGAGAATTTATCGAGAAATTAGACGAAACTTATAAAGATTAAAATGAGGAAAAGGCTTTGACGAACTCTCCAACCTCCCTTGATCTCACAAGAATCCCCCCCCCTCTCTCTCTCTATCTTTCTAGGGATTTTAATGCCCAACACTCAGAGAATAATGAGAGAAAAATGGGTGAAAAGGAGATTAAATGCACTGCAGGTACCTCTAAAGTGCGCCACTCGACCACTAAAGCGGTCCAAAGATCTGGGGTGGCCTCCGCTAAAGCGGACAGGTGACGCTTAAGCGCACCCCGCTAAAGCGATAGGGCCACCACTTAAGCGGACTCACGGGACCATTGCCCAGCCGCTTAAGCGGTCGCACCAGCTCAAGCAGCATCATCACTTGGCAATATTTTGCCAAGTTTCCAACGGGCCCTCAGGATTCATTTGGAATCCTATGAATGCAAACGAACTACGCTACCCTAACAAATTTGACATTTTGGACTCAATGGCTCAATCAAAATTCCCATACGGAGTCGTTTTGATGAAAAGTGGGTCCCAAACATAAATGGTCATTTCATCACTTTTCACCTAATAGCCCAAAACGAGTCTGAAAACCTCGATACCTAGACCAAAGGTCCTCCTAGCCTAAACTCGATGCTCCAGAGCTGATGGAACTGTCAAAATTAGCATACGAGGTTGTTTACCTAAAGTTTAGGCCCGGTAGCCAAATTTAAACAGCGAAGACTTTGAAACAGGGAATTGACTCTAAAAATCAAAACTGCCCGATAACCGAACAGTCAGCTCCAGCAAGTCATAAATGACTTGGGGCAGCTATGGGAAAGCTCTAAATGTCTAAATAATGTGGAAATGCAGAAAATGACCTGGAAGATCATTACAATATACAATACTAAAATGACTTTTATCCGCGAAAGTAAAGGGTTAAGAAGTACCTGAAGGCTCAAACAGGTGGGGATACTGGGTCCGTATCTTACTCTAGATCCTCCAGGTAGCCTCCTCAACTGGACGGTGCCTCTACTGAGCCTTAACCACTGGAATCTCTCTAGAACGCAACCGACTGACATCTCTGACTAAAATAAGGGTTGGCTCCTCAACGAATGTCAACCTCTCATCCAACTAAATCGAGTCCCACCGAAGTATATGCGACTCATCCGGGATATAACGCTGCAACATAGAGACATGGAAAATTGAATAAACCGCTGAGAAGTCTGGGGGCAAGGCCAATTCATAAGCTACATCACCAACTGTCTGAAGTATCTCGAATGGACCAATAAACTGGGGTCTGAGCTTACCCTTTCTCCCAAACCTCATCACGCCCTTCATAGGAGATACACGGAGGAAAACTCGATCACTAACTCCAAACTTTATGGCACAAAGTCTATGATCAGTGTAGCTCTTCTGCCTACTCTAGGCTGCTCTCAACCTATCTTGGATCACCCGCACCCAATCCAACGACTCACGACGCAGGTCAATACCACGGGGACTAATCTCTGAAGTCTCAAACCAGCCAATCGGAGACCGACAATGCCTACCATATAATGCCTCAAATGGTGCCATCTCAATCCTCGAATGGTAGTTATTATTATAGGTGAATTCCGCTAAATCTAAGTGTTGCTCCCACTGACCTCCAAAGTCCATCATGTACGCGCGAAGCATATCCTCGAGGACCTGAATAGTCTGCTCCGATTGACCGTCAGTCTGGGGATGGAATGCGGTGCTAAGATCAACCTGAGTGCCCAACTCTTCCAGAAAAGTCCTCTAGAAGCTAGAAGTGAACACTAAACCTCTATCTTAAATAATGGACACTGGTACTCCATGAAGGCGAACTATCTCACCAACATAGATGTGGGCTAACCTCTCGGCACTGAAGGAAATCTGAATCAGGATGAAATGAGTCGATTTGGTCAACCGATCTACTATGACCCAAATACTATCGAAACCACGGGAAGTACGAGGCAAACCAGTCATAAAGTCTATAGTAATGCGCTCCCATTTCCACTCAAGAATGGGTAACCTCTAAAGTAATCCACTCGATCTCTGATGCTCGACCTTTACCTACTGACAACATAGGCAACAAGCTGGAAGGTCTGCCACATTCTCTTCATGCCACTCCACCAATATAGTTGTCTCAAATCTCTATACATCTTGGTTGTCCCAGGGTGAATAGATCATCTGGAGCTATGAGCTTCCCACAATATTAACTGAATTAAGCCCCCAACCCTCGAAACACTAATGCGGCCATCAAATCTCAAAATGCCCTTTGAATCTAGGGTAGCCCGACTGGACTAACCCCTCAGAATCTGATCACAGAGGCCACAAAGTCTACTATCCTCAAACTGGCGGCTCCAAATCTGCTCAAGCAAGGTAGACCTATCCTCCGCGCTAGCAAGGATCTTCCTGGGTCAAAAATATCGAGGCGAACCATGAAGTAAGCTAAGGACTGAATGTCCCAAGCTAATGGCCACTCTGAACTGAAATAGAGGCCAAACTACCCATACTCATCGCCTTTCAGCTCAAGGCGTCTCTACCACATTCGCCTTGTCGGATCGTAAAGAATAGAGATATCATAGTCCTTCAGTAACTCAATCCATCTACGCTGTCTAGAATTAAGCTCCCTCTGAGTCAACTACGATGGTCAGTGAAGATCTCGCAATGAATACCATACAAGTAATGCCTCTAAATCTTAAGCGCGAAAACTACCGTTGCCAACTCCAAGTCATGGGTGGGGTAGTTGCGCTCATGAACCTCAAGTTGCTTCAATGCATAAGCGATAACTCTGCCCTGCTGCATCAGTACGCAACCCAAACCAACACCAAAAGCAACATAATAAATGGTATACCCCTCACCCTCAACAGGAAGAGTCAATATAGGAGCTGAAGTGTGCATCTCCTTGAGCTTCCGAAAGCTCAATTCACACTCAATGGACCACTGAAAAGGAACCTCCTTCCTAGTCAACCTGGTCATATGCGTGGCAATAGAAGCAAAATCCTCAACAAACCATCCGTAGTAACCAGCCAAGCCAATAAAGCTACGAACCTCGGTTAGAGATGTAGGTCTGGACCAATCACGAATAGCCTCTATGTTCGCTGGATCCACCATAATCCCATCCCTAGATGCCACATGTCCTAGGAATGTAACAAAATCGAGCCAAAACTCACACTTTGAGAATTTGGCATAAAGTCTGTGATCTCTTAAAATCTGAAGCACAATCCTCAAATACTGCTCGTGCTCGTCCATACTCCTCGAATGCACCAATATGTCATCAATAAACACAATCAAGAAAGAGTCCAAATATGGCCTGAAAACACGATTCATCAAATCCATAAACGTTGTTGGGGCATTGGTCAATCCAAAAAACATCACCAGGAACTCATAATGGCCATACCGAGTCCAGAAGGTTGTCTTAGGGATGTTTTCAACCCGAATCCTCAACTGATGATAACCCGATCTCAAGTCAATCTTAGAGAAAACTATCGCACCCTGAAGCTGATCAAATAAATCATCAATACAAGGCATAGGGTACTTATTCTTCACGGTTACCCTGTTCAGATACCTATAGCCAATACACATATTCATAGAACCATCCTTTTTCTTTACGAACAAGATAGGAGCACACCAAGATGATATGCTCGGTCTAATAAAACCCTTACCCAACAAATCCTGGAGATGAGAATTCAGCTCCCTAAGCTCAGCAGGAGCCATATGGTAAGGTGCCATAGAAATAGGTTGGGTGCCCAGGTGAAGATCAATAAAGAACTTAATATTAGGCTCAGGAGGAAGGCCAGGTAGGTCGGTAAGGAAAACATAGAAAAGTCACGGACTATAGAAACAGAATCAAGCGAGGGGACTCTCCGCGTGGACATCACAGATATAGCAAGGTAAGACTCACAACCCCTCAAAACCAATCTCCTAGCCTAAACATAAGAAATGATCCCCATCAGTGCGCGGCTAAAAGAACCCTGCCACACAATCGAGGGTATGCCAGGCATGGCTAAGGTAACAGTCTTGGCAAAATAATCCAAAACTGCATGATAAGGGGATAACCAGTCCATGCCCAGAATCAGATCAAAGCCCACCATATCTAACACAATAATATCATCCCTAGTATCAAACTCTCGAATGGTCACAACACATGATCTATAAACCCGATTCACTACTAAAGAATCACCCACTGGAGTAGATATACGCAATGGTACAGATAAAGGCTCCCAAGACAACTCTAACCGTGGTGAGAAATAAGCAGAAATATCTGAATAAGTGTATCTCGGATCAAATAAAGTCGTAGCTAGCTAACGACATACTGATATCGTACCTGTTAATAACAACATCCGAAGACTCTGCCTCCGGCCTACCAAGTACAAAATATAAATGACCTCGTCCGCCACCTGGTTGGGCGTCTGACCTACCATCCATCCTACCTGCCTGAGAACCTCCTCGAGAACCCTAGGGACTACCTCTATGACCCTGAGCACCACCTCTAGTTGGAGGCGGCACTAATCTAATTGGTTGAACACTCTGGGCTGCAGGCTGAATCATCCCATGCTGGGGACACTCCCTTGCAAAATGAGCAATCACTCCATAGGTATAGCAAGGCCCAAAAATACCACCCTGTCCAAAAGGTCCGGCTGACCCGAAATAGTCACCTCGACTAAAAGATCCAGAATGTGCACCCCTCGAAGACTGACCACTACTCAAGCCAGGATGATCACTGAAGCCGTACTGGCCTCCATCGATAATCTAAAGTGTTGCCTGAACGGGCCTACTAGACTGACCCAGGGGCTGGAAAGACTGATATAGAGGGTACCTACCTTGAGAACCTCTGCCTCTGAACCGTGAGTCTCTATGGCTCCCACTGAAACTGCCCTAATGACGTGGTCTCTTATCGCTGCCCCCTTGGGCCTCTTGATGCATCTCTTCCATAGTATGGGCATGATCAGAAACCTCAACAAAAGACCTGCCAGCAATAACCAAACTCTGAGTAGCCATGCGAAAAGGAAGTCTCAGTCCCTAAACATAACACTGAATCCTCTTATACTCGGTAGTCGGTAGGCAAGATCGCAATAGCATGTCTGGCCAACTCATGAAACTATGCCTCATACTCAATCACCGACATAGAACCCTGTTGTAAGCAGGTGAACTGATCTCTCAGGCGCTCACGAAGATTGCGAGGAATATACTTCTCCAAGAAAGCCTCAGAGAACTTAGTCCATGTCATAGGGGAAGATCCAACTGGCCTGGAATCAAGATAACCTCTCCACCAATGTCTAGCTGTCGAGTCTAACTGAAAAGTGTTATAGTCAACCCCACAAGCCTCAACTAGGCCCAAATTAAGGAGAATATCCTCGCATGCAGTCAAAAACTCAAATGCATCCTCGCATGGAGCCCCTGTAAACCTCGGTGGAGTCAATCTCATAAATCTACCCAATATTTTCTGCTCATCAACAAACATAGCAGGCTGAGTGGCTACCGGCTGAACAAGTACCGGTGCTGGATGGATCTCAACTTTGGGAGCCACAACAACAAGCTGCGCCCCTATACCTATACCACTCTAATCCGCAGAATGTGCACCATCACATGGTGCACCACCAACTAATCCCAATAACTGGACCAAGGCATCTCTGAGCAATGAAAAAAAAATAAACCCCGGTGGAGCCTGGGCTATCTCCTGGCCCACCAATGGCTGGGATGGCAAAAACTCTGGCTCGGGAGCAATAGCAGGATCTGGTGATGGCTCCCTATCCTGACCCCTAGATGGGGCTGCAACTGGACCAAGGCCTCGACCTCTAGGTCGGCCACGTCCTCTGACGGGTGCCCTAGTCGTAGGCTCTGGATCCTCATCACCGGTCGTAGTAGCGCGTGTCCTGACTATCTGCGAAAGAGTGAAACAATGAGAACCTTAGAGACCAACTCAGACTCAATGCACGAAATGAATAAAGAAAGTGAAGTCATCCTAAGAATGTCCTATAGCCTCCCGAAGATAAGACACGGACGTCATCGTTCTGATCCGCAGGCCTCTACTAGACACTTGTTCTTGTACCAACAATACCAGTGAACCTAGTCTCTGATACCAACTTGTCATGACCCATTCTCGGAGTCATAATGGCACCTACCATGACCCACCAGTAGGTAAGCCTAACCGTAGCCCGAAACGATAAGTAATGGGCTAAAAGGCAAAAGACGAGATAAATACCGAAAAATAAATATAAAATAAGATTGAAGGCGATATAAATATGAATACGATCCTAAAATAACAAACGAAAAAGAGGAAGAACAAAAGAAACATCTCATGACCTAGTAAGGCCAGTACAAGAGCCACTAATCAAAAGAATAAGAGTACTAGTAGTATCAATATACAGGTAGTCTCGAATGTAAAGACTGTCCCAAAATCTAGGAAGGAGAGGGGATCAACTCCGGCTCTGAAAGCTCACCCTATCTTCGGATCCTGTAAGCAAGCTGGAAGAAATATCAGTGACGGCAGCTAGTGCTCGGATCTGCACCAGAAAATAAAGCAGAAGTGCAGTATGAGTACCAAAATAACTGGTACTCAGTAGGCATCATCAGCCGACTGAGATAAATCATAATAAAAGCATAATAAAATGCGAGAATGTAAGCTAAGTCAAAGAGAAAGGGGCAAACCTGAGATCATGCTCCAACAAGGGAAAATAAATAATTAAACATATGATACCGAAATTAAAGTAAACTAATTATAATCTAACAAGACCCCCATAAGCCTAGAAGGTACAAACAAGAGGAGACTAACCCAAATGAGCCCCCATAAGCCCGATGGATACAATTAAGAGGAGATATATAGACACTAAGCATGATATAACTAACCAATAATCCCATATCCGTGAAACCATTCGTACTACGCAATACCGAACTAGAACCGAATTTGCAATAGCATAGATGAACCATAAAGTGTCAGACTCGAACCAGTCTTTAACACCATAACCATATCATAGATGCCGGACTCAAACCGGTCTTTAATACTATAACCATATCATAGATGCCGAACTCGAACCTGATATTTAATACCATAACCATATCATATATGCCGAACTCAAATCGGTTTTTAATACCATAACCATATCATAGATGCCGGACTCGAACCGGTCTTTAATACCATAACCATATCATAGATGCCGAACTCGAACCAGTCTTTAATAAAATAAAATCACAATAACTAGTCTAGTCCTAAACTAGGTGAATGCTATATAGCCTAAGGTTCAAGATTAACTATAATGCTGCGAATGAAGGCCTCCTAAGTCTACAAGGACCTAAAAGAGATTGCACAACCTAAAAGAGGACCAACGGGGCCTGCTTTTAAACCTGAAAGTCCATACTAAGATGATTTCTACTCGAAAGTGACTAAGTCTCCAAAAATCAACCACAAGTTATTACATAAGTCTAAATAAAGCCTAAAATTATCATGTGACTTAAAGGGAGGGTAAATGGGTCGATTCTACCCCCGAAATGGCTCACAAATCGACCAAATAAATCAAATTTCACTAACTAAGCAACCAAACCGTAATTTCTAACCCAAAACTAGCACAATATCATACCAATACCATGATAAAGCTCAATATATAAGTAAGGTAAGCCTAGCCTACCAGGACGTCGAAGCATGCTCGATAAAGTCTACTAAATTGGGGCTTTTCCATCCCGAGAAGCCTCCGCACGATGCCACGCTATCAAAATAACAATCTACTTATTAATACGAGATAATGATACCCATATTGCATATAAATGCTTCGGATCCAAAATCGAGCTAAAAATCCCATGTGGGGCCCGCTTATGAAATCATAAATTCGACATCGTCAAAACATTCCTCAAGGCTCAAGTATCATTTACCCTCAAGAATGGGTAAATTCCAAGCTCCAAAACATCCAAAATCAACCCATAAATGAATTAGGGATTTAAACCTAAAACGGAGAATTAATCGAGAAATTAGACGGAACTTACAAGAACTAAGACGAGGAAAAGGCTTTGACGAACTCTCCAACCTCCCTTGGTCTCCCAAGAATTGCCCCCCCCCCCTCTCTAGCTCTCCAGGGTTTTTAATTCCCAACACTTAAAGAATAATGAGAGAAAAATGGGTGAAAAGGGGATTAAATGCACTGCAGGTACCGCTAAAACAGTCACGCGACCGCTAAAGCGGTTGCCGCTTAACTGCTAAAGCGGTCCGAAGACCTGGGCTGACCTCCGCTAAAGCGGACAGGTGACACTTAAGCGCACCCCGCTAAAGCAGTAGGACCTCCGCTTAAGCGGACTCGTGGGACCAGTACCCAACCGCTAAAGCGGTGCCCAGGCCGCTAAAGCAGCTTCAGCTTAAGCGGCCCAATGCCCGCTTAAGCGGTCGCACTAGCTGAAGCAGCATTAGCATTTGGCAATATTTTGCCACGTTTCCAACGGGCCTTCGGGATTCGTTCGAAATCCCGTGAACGCAAACGAACTACGCTAGCTTAACAAATTCGACATTTTGGACTCAACGGCGCAATCAAAATTCCTATCCGGGGTCGTTTCGATGATAAGTGGGTCCCACGCCCAAATGGTCGTTTCATCACTTTTCACCCAATAGTCCAAAATGAGTCCGGAAGCCTAGGGACCCGGACCAAGGGTCCGCCTAGCCTAAAATCAAAGCTCCAGAGCTGATGGAACAGTTAGAATTGGCATACGAGGTCGTTTACCCGAAGTTTAGGCTCGGTAGCCATATTTGAACAGCGAAGACTTCAAAACAGGGAATTGGCTCTTAAAACCAAACAAACTGCCCGGTAAGCTAACTGGGCAGCTATGGGAAAGCTCTAAACACCGAAATAATGTTGAAATGCAGAAAATGACCTGGAGGGTCATTACATCTATCAAGGCCTAACTCAAATCAAGTTTACCCAATCAATATGGAACATTTTTAAGCATCACCCAATTATTTTTGAAGTTAGGAATCAACTCAACTCCAAAATTTTTACTAAAATTCGCTCAAGCAAATTGCCCAATATTTTAACCCAAAATTGACCCCAATTTCATCCTTAGATTCCAAAATTGACACCTAATATAATTTACCCATGATAGAAACAACTTAGTTCCAAAAGATGAGTGTCAAAATTTGCACAAAAGAGCTCAAAAAATTAATTTTTCGTACTATAAAAAGTGCTGAAATTTCAGTTGCGAAAATTGGGGGAAAATGAGCAAAATTAACTCCAAATCATCTTCAAATGCTCTCAAATTTAATATTCAAGTACTTTAGATTATTTCAACAAAACCCAACGATACCCACTCGAAAATCACTTCGATTTTAAGATTCTAACTTTTTTTTTTTGATTTTTTTTAATTTTCAAACTATTAGCCAAGGATTAAGAATTGTAGGAATAATACTTTAGCCTTGCTCTGATACCAACAGATGGTAAAATGAAATACAAAAGATAGAGAAACAAGAGATAATCAAGAAATCAAGCGAAGATAGAGAAGAAAGAAAGAAAGAATAATCCCACAATTGAAGTAAACTGGAGAACAAAAAATATAAATCTGTAATTATCCAATTTGAACAAACAATTACATGATTAAATTCAAGGGAGATGAGAATTGAACTCATACATGAATAGTCTTACCACAAGACATTCAAGAGAGATCCAATGTAGGGATAAAGGGATAAACCCACAAATTACCCGAAGAGTATTCAACTAAAAATATTGTCTAAGCTAATAATGTTCATCATATTCTATTTATAGGACTAGGGTTTGCTAAAATAAAAAAAGACACAAATGCCTTTAATTACATGTGCATCATACTATGATAAAAAAGAACCCAAAATATTATGATAATCCTTTCTTGCATTGATTCTTTGGTTTCAATACTCTCTTAAAATATTCCAAGCTCTTGATGTCAAGTTGAAATCTTTCCATGCAATAAGTACTTCCCGAACTTGCATCATCAAATCTCTTCAAGAACCAACAACTCAATCAACTTAAAGTAAGCATCCAAATATCGGTTCGGAGTGGAGTTTATGAAAATCAAGAAAGGACACTTAAAAATTAAAGAACAAGAAAACAAATTAACATACAACGAAATGAAAGAAAAAAATATAAAATAAATTGACACGAACAACTTAAATGGACAAAAACTAGTTTAACATTAAGTATGAACTAACACTCAAGTAAACTAGCCAGAATTAATAAAAAAAAAAGAGAAAACAAGTTGGAAGGCTTATATTAAATGGAGGAAGACTCAACTATTTTTGTAATTTTCAAATTCATCTTCTTCTCCAAGAAAAAAACTTTATTTTTTTTAAACCAATCTCCTTCAATACTCAATCAAATGAGCTCAAATTTGAGATACAACTTCCCCACCACTCTATCAACAACTTCCAACCAATAATATCTTCAAATAAACACTAAATCAACAAAATCAACTTTCAAGCTTCTTCAAAACTTCAGATCTCAACAATGACTTCTATTTTTTTTTAGTCATGTATTCTTTGATTTTCAACTAAAAAACGAGATTATGTAGCTCAAGGATCACTATTAAACAACCTTCAATCAATTTTTATTTTTTTTTCAATTTCTTTTTCAAATTTTTAAAAACTACTAGCCAATGATTAAGAATGATTAACAATTGTAGAAACAATTCTTTAGCCTTGCTCTGATACCAATTGATGTAAAATGCATACAAGAAGATGAACACAATAAATAAGATAGAGATGATATCAAAGTATTAGAAGAAATTAGATTAGGGAGAATAGAAATTAGAAGAAAGCAAGGTCAATTCAATAATTAAATATACATTTAATTACTAGATTAAATTATGAGAGGAGAGAAATGAACTCATACAATGAAATTCTTACCAAGAATTCAAGAAGAGGTTCATGAAGAAATAGAAGGGCATACCCTTAACTCACAAAGAAGCAACTCAACAATGTCCAAAAACTATCAAATCCTAAAGTGAAGACATAAGGACTATTTATAGTAGTCTTGCAAAAAAAAATAACTCAATTACAAAAAATGACTCAATTGAATAGCCACTTAAGCATATTGGTGGCCTTGAAGTCTTCCTCCCATGCTTTCTTTAAGTCCTCCAAGCTTATGATGGTTGAAAGAATGCTTCAAAGTCCTTGATGATATTTATGATTGTAATCACTTCCTTCATAAATTCATTTGAGCATATTGTGAACTTTGAAAGATCTTTTAATAAATTTTTCATGACACTTTGAGTTCCGTAGATGATTGAATACTTTCATATCCAAGATAGTTCACACTCTCACTCTTGCTAAGTATAGTAATTAATGTCAATTTGGAAAGAGATAATATTTAACTAAAGGTAAGTTGATAAAATTAATTTTAATTTTTTAGAATTGAGTAGTTTATTAAATGATGTGCCCAAGTTAAAAGAAGTGCGAATGGAGGAGTAGTCCCCAAATCTGGAGTACTTAGCGATTTTTCAATGGTGACACAATATCATAGAGAACATGTGTAATTTGTGATAGCACTCTTAAGGATCCGTTAGGCTATAGATTTCTCAAGTAAAATTTGGGAAATAATGTTTGGCCATACAGTTTGTCATTATTTGACAATTTTTTTTGACAAATAATCCAAATTCTCAAATACTAGAAAAAACTAGTATTTGGGCCAAATTTTTATTTTTTGGAAACTTTTAAAAGTTTAAATTTTACACCAAACTTTTATCTTTTATAAAAAAACTCCACTATTTATTGACCCCAACTAACGTTTGCATGTACATAACAATACAACTTATATCTTTATATGTATATATAGGTGGATATTGTATTAATATCGTGACTGCTTTACACAGATATAATCTAGAAATATATTTTCTCAGCAGACGTGTGCATGCACATAACAATACAACTTATACAAATAAAATTTTAGTATACTTGGTTTTCTTCTGTTTCTCAACTTCTTAGAAAATATTAGACATATTTCTTATTTTTGACAAATCAAACTTATTTAATAATTTCTAAAACTTATGGCTATAAATCATATTTCTTAAAAAAGTAAAATATGTTTCCCAAAAACCATGACCAAACAAATGGTGAAATTTCACCCAAATATTACTTGCCAAAAATAATTAGAAATCTATGACCAAACGCTAGAGCTGTCAAAATGGGCTTGGTCCTTAAGGCCAGCCCAACCCAACCCGCTATTAAGGTTGGGTTGAGTTATGATTTTTGAGCCCATTTAAAACTGGGCTTATAAGCCCAACCCAAGTCAGCCCGCTGGCCCTTGAGTCTTGACCGAGCCAGGCTGGGTTGGCCCAAGTGCCAAAATACTTTTAATTTAAATTAAGAATTTAAGTGAAGATTGTGAAAAAAGAAGTAAAAACTAAGAATAATAACTATTGAATAAGTTTTAATATCTTACACAATACTTTATTTATTTAACATTAAATCCTAATCACCAAGTGTAGATGTTTCATTCATGATTGCTATTCAATTTAAACTTAAAATTTAAAAGATAATTGTGAACAAAAAGAATTAAAAACTATAAATAGTGATTACTGAATAACTTCTAGCTAGTTTCTTACATAATATTTTACTCATTTAGCTTTAAATTCCTAATACTAAAATTCCTAACCACCAATATAAAAATTGCATTCGCTATGAAATGTTCAAATACTTATTGCTATTCGAAATTCATTGCACGACTTTACTCAAATTCAAAGCGATAATATTTTTAAGTGAATTTAAATATTATTAATTTTTGATAAATATATTTTTGATAATGTTTATCTAATTAAATCTACATATGAATTTAGATGAAGATGATTTTAATTAAGACAAATTTATAGATGAATTCAAATATATTTGACGATGTATTGGTGTTGAATATGTTATAAGTTATAGTAGAATATGTACTTTCATATAATCATATGTTAAAAATGTTAGCAAATTGTCATACATATACGTTCAAACATATATTAAAAAGAAAAAAGTTAACAAAAAAAAGACCGGTAAAAATGAAGGGCTAGCCCGCCCAACCCACAATCCTTTTAAGGCTGGGTTGAGTCATACGTTTTAAGGCACTTTAAGATGAAGGGCCAGCCTGACCTAACCTATCAAATTCTTTGGCCCGCGAGGCTTGGGTTGGGTCATCTCATTTTGGCAACTCTTGGTACACACTAGCTTATTATTGTCACATTTCAATATCATCCACGTCACCATATCAGATGGGACCCACTAAAATGCCACGTAATCACCCCTCTGTCACTTGTCTTGCCCAACACACATAAACGCAAAAAACAGTCATCCTATCTACAGCTTTGCTACACTAAACCCTAGCTCAAAACCTTTGTCGCCTCCATTTCCATCCATCAAAAAACCAAAGTGTATGTGTAATTTCTTTACATTTTCAGTGACCCTTTTCACTGTTTGTAACGTTTTTTTAGTCTTTTTTCTCATTCACTTTTGTTTTCTTCAGTTTCATTTCTTCTTTTTTTCTGTGTTTTTTCAGCTGGTAAAAGTTGATAACACTATGTCGGACGATGAGCGAGAAGAGAAGGAGTTGGATCTGACAAGTCCTGAGGTTGTCACTAAGTATAAGGGTGCTGCTGAAATTGTCAACAGTTAATATTTCTACATCCCCTTTTGGTTATTTTCTTGATTTTCTGCTTAAAAATTGAGTATTTACATGTTTTCTGTGTGCCCCTTTTTGATTTTTTGGATTGAAAATTGGTCAAGAGTTAATATGTACTACCCCTTTTGGTTCTTTATCTCGCTCGTTTTCGTGAGTTTCTGCTTTGTTGAGTGTTAAAAATAGAATATTGGCAGCACCCAGGGGTGTGGCCTAGTGGTCAATGACGTGAGTTGGCACCATGAGGTCTCACGTTCAATTCACAGCAGAGACAAAAGCACTCTCAGTGGACAGAGTTACCTGATACCTGATGCCGGTATGTTACTGGTGTGAAGTGGAAGGTATCCCGTGGAATTGAGTAGTCAAGGTGTCCACTAGTTGGCCCGGACACCATGGCTATTAAAAAGATAACAATAAACCGAATATTGACATATTTTGTGTATATCCCTTTTGATTTTTGGATTGCCCTCTTGATTCTTTATCACATTATGTTTTCGTGATTTTCTGCTTTATTGAGTGTTAAAATATAAAAATGGAATATTTACATGTTAACTGTATACCCCTTTTTGATTTTTGGATTGAAAGTTTGTCTAACAGTTAATATTCTACAACCCCTCTTGGTTCTTTATTTCATTCTGTTTTTGTGATTTTATGCTTTATTGAGTGTTAAAAATAGAATTCTTACATGTTTTTTTGTGCCCCTTTTGATTTTTGGGTTGAAAATTGGTCAACAGTTAATATTCTACAACCCCTTTTGTTCTTTATCTCATTCGTTTTTGTGATTTTCTTCTTTATTGCGTGTTAAAAATAGAGTATTTACATGTTTTCTGTATACCCCTTTTGATTGTTGGATTGAAAATTGTTCCCTGAAAATGGGGTTATCTGATAACCGAAATCACTGCTTATGTTACAAACTTCTGTAGTAAAAGATAAATGGACATTCTTGGTATCCAAAAATAGTATTTTATCAAGAAACAAATATGGTATCCAAAAATAGTATTTTATCAAGAAACAAATAAACATTTTATTTGGTACCCAAATAGTAATGATATCATATAAAATGAAACGAAGAGAGCATTAAATTTTGATATTAATTTTGCAGAGGCTCTGCAGTTGGTGGTGTCTGAATGCAAGCCAAAAGCAAAGATAGTTGATCTTTGTGAAAAAGGAGATGCCTTTATCAAAGAGTATGAGATTTGCTCGTTTTAATATCTTCTTAACGGATCTTTTATTTCAGAATTGTGTTTGACATGGTGTGATGTCTAGCTATCGATTTGATGAGTGAATTCTGGTACAGGCAAACAGGGAATATGTACAAGAATGTGAAGAAGAAAATTGAGAGGGGTGTCGCATTCCCAACTTGCATTTCAGTTAACAATACCGTCTGCCATTTTTCTCCACTGTCTAGTGATGAGACAGTATTGGAGGAAGGTGATATGGTGAAGATGTAAGTAATAGTTTAGAGCACTTTAAGGTGATTAATTTCTAGCCATGGTTGTGCATGTTTGGGAAGACAAGTGTAGGTTCGTGCATGATATTTGGCCCTGAATTCAGAATAGAAGAACTGCTTATCATGTAGTTGATTTATTGATCTCCCTATTCAATTCTAACTCTTTTAAGGTTTAGTTATTTAACACGTAAACATGAAGTTGCTTTTTGATAACTGGACTGTATTTTATTGTACTGTGGAATCAGATAAGCTGTTGTAAGAGTAAGACATGGTTACTTTTTTGCAGTGATATGGGGTGTCACATTGATGGCTTTATTGCTGTAGTTGCTCATACACATGTACTCCAGGGAGGACCTGTTACTGGTAGAGCTGCTGATGTTCTTGCGGCTGCTAATACAGCTGCTGAAGTTGCTCTGAGGCTTGTAAGACCAGGAAAGAAGGTAACGTTTAATCCAAGTCTTTGTTTATTCTGGCACGCTAGGATATTAGATGTTATATATTGGAGGATATTGAGAAATGTTATCTTGCGTCAAGTGAGACTTTTTCAAACTTCAGCTACCACCACTTGTATGTATCGGAGTTCGCAATAACAATTGTCATTGCCTTGTGGAGACTGCACGGGTATCAATGCAGGTCAAGTGCCAGTTGCTAAAGATTAGTTCTGTTTTTTGCCTGAAAATATTGTTTATTTATTGTTCTGAAATAATAATCTTCTTAGTTTGTTTTTTGAAATGATTGAGTTTCGAGTTGTAAATCAAAGAGATTTGAGTATGAGAAAATGAGTTTTCGGTGGGTTTGATTACATGGAAGAGATGTGGTGAATATGTGGGTAAGGGCATTGTATTATCAATTTGTATGGATATGGATGAATCACAGATACAGCTTACTGATGGCCTAAGCTTGAGGTCCAGGTTGACGATTTCTCTGTGATTATAAAATAGTCTCCTCTCTTTTTCCTAAAGATTAGGAGTAGCAAAAATATATGTCGGTGATAATTCTTTTTCTGCTAACTAGTTGTAATTGTTTGTCATTCCAGTGCCTTTACGGTGTTAGTGTTTTGCCTAGCTCATAGTTTAGCTCAAAAGGATATCATTTTCCATGCTTTTGAATCTGCTAAGTATCTTGTGTATGATGTGCATGTTTTTATCTTTAACTAGTTTCTGTGTATGTGTTTTGCACGTAGATGTTAAGTCACTTATTTATATGAAGGGTAACAAATTGAATTTATATTGACATGAATTATTATACATAACGTACATTAGTAGTGTAATTTTTTACAATATTTATCTTTGATAAATCAAATCCATATCTTTGAATTAAAGAAATAATTCACTTTTTGAAGGGCATAAAAGTTGAGTGGCATACTTCGATCAATATTTAGCGTTTTGCAGATCGTGCTTTTACAATAATATAATATGTACATTTTTTAAGTCTCAAAGGTGAAAGTAAGTACTCTGGCCCTTTATTCCAATTTATGCGACACAAAGACACTTCTACATTTGGAGAAAAACTAAACTACACTTCTCAATTTATACTTAATAAGAAGCTTTTATACTCATAAAAATGTTATGTTTAAAATATCCCTAATTAGGTATCTAAATACACTCAGTTGGAAAAATAGTACTTAATAATTTAGAACAAAAATTGACCTGACATTCAATAGAGAAGAACTGGGATCCATTACCGAAGCTGCTTATCTATGTTACCTCACTTATATTCTCTAGCTTGAAGAAACATGAATGTTACTGCTTATTCCGCATGTCATTTGGTGTTCTGCATTCTGCTTGTCAAGCTTGCATTCATGCTAACCCCATAAATAGTACTTGGATTTTCTTTAAGTATGACATTGGCCATAAGACTTCTAATCATATGAATAATATGAATTTGGGTGGATCTGGAAGTCTTAAAGTCAAGAAGACGTCTAAGAGGGTGTTTGGATTGGCTTATTTTTAGGTGCTTTTGGCTTTTAAACACTTTTAAATTTTGGAGGTGTTTGGCAAAGACACAAAGTGCTTTTAAGCACTTCACCTTAGGCTTAAAAAGTACAAAAAAAAGCCAAAAGCCAAAAGTTGGATGCTACCTACTTTTGGTTTTTAGCTTTTAGCTTGTAAAAGCTAATCCAAACACCCCTAAAAGGAAATTCTTACCAAGATTATTTGTTGAAAACTCTATTTTCAATTTTCTTTTTTATTTACGAAAAGGCCAACGAAAATATGATAGAATTATAATAAATGGGTATATAAGTCTATCGCATTCAGTGTTTTGGACGGTGAAAGGCGACAAGGCTCTGCCTCGCCGCGAGGCAAGCGGCGAGGTGATCGCCTTTTGGAAGTGCGGCGATTATTAATACCAAAAAATTAAAATATTTAATTGCATATATAAATAATCAAAATCTCAATAGCAACAATATATTAGCAATTATTTCAAGTCAAAAACTAAAAATGCATAGTAGATACTAAAAGTTTAGAACTTGAGTGACTCAACAATCCATAAAACAAGCAATACTAAAACTCTAGATTGAGACGCAGACGCTAGTGAAATTGCTGTTAATGATCAAACAAATACGATATTAATTAGTATATTATATAAGTTATATTAAAGTACTAAACAAGTTATATGAAATCAGAAACAGTAAGTATCAACTATTATGTCTGCTATCTGTGAGTGTTTCTGTGTGAAAAAAAAAAACAGGAGAGATTGGAAGAAATAAAATAAATCAGATGAAGAAGAGAACTGATTTGAAGAAGAAATCAGAGGAGAAAATTAGAAGAAAGCAGAAAAAGAAAAAAAAAAACAGAAATACGTACCAGTCGCGAGTAGCAGCAGGTTGCACTCGCAGTCTCCTCTCTCGCCTCACTGTGGTATCAGTCGAAGCAAATATGGAAATAAAAACCCTAAAATTACCTTTTATCCTTAAAGCCGTAATTTTTTTTTAAAAAATAAAAGGCGTCGCCTTGGCGTCCCCTTTCGAAGGTGGCATCGCCACGAAGGCAGATGGCGACGTTGCCTCGCCTCGCCATTCGCCATTGGCGACATGGCGCTCGCCATTGATAACACTGATCCTATTTCAGGGATAGTTTGGTTGTTTGACATTCTTGTAAAACAGATCATTTAATTATAATGAGTTGAAAGTGCCTAATCGCTTAGTTGTTGTTGTTCATTGTTACGAGTTAGTAGTTAAATGTTTTCTGCTGCTATCATCTTCTCCTAGTTGCCTCAGTATGTGTGAGTTAATTGTTTATGCCTTGCTCTGGTTCGAGTGTTTTGAAAATACTAATAGGTGGATTGATGTTCAAGATTAATGATAGCACTCTTTTATCTTATGCCTTGTTTTGACAGTTTCATCCCAATAGTTTCTCGATTCTGATTGAACTAGGGAGGATCGGTATTGATATAGCTACTGATAGTATAGCTGCTAGATTCAGACTTTCAGTGCCTTAAATGTTTCTGTGTTGGAGTTTGTTTGACGTTGCAGAACTCAGATGTAACAGAAGCTATTCAGAAAGTTGCTGCAGCATATGACTGCAAGATCGTTGAGGGTGTTTTGAGCCATCAAATGAAACAGTTTGTGATTGACGGAAACAAAGTTGTCTTAAGTGTGTCCAATCCTGATACCAGAGTAGATGATGCAGAATTTGAGGAGAATGAGGTCTATTCAGTTGACATTGTTACAAGCACCGGCGAAGGAAAGGTAAATGTTGAAACTTTGATGCCTGAAAATTACATGGAAACTAGAACTTATCAGTTGAAAATCTCACAAATGTTTACTTTCTTGTGCCATTCAAATTTGCAGCCAAAGTTGTTGGATGAGAAACAAACAACTATCTACAAGAGAGCTGTAGATAAAAGCTACAACCTGAAGATGAAAGCATCAAGGTTTATCTTCAGTGAAATCAGTCAGAAGTTCCCTATCATGCCATTTACAGCAAGGTCATCATGATTTTCAATGTTTTCATTATTAACGATGTGCTGTAGTAGATCTAGTTGTTTCATGATTTATCAATGCTATATAAGCCCTTGTTCTGCGTAACTTGAACAGGGATCTGGAGGAGAAAAGAGCTCGTTTGGGACTAGTTGAATGTGTTAACCACGATCTTTTGCAGCCGTATCCCGTTCTACATGAGAAACCTGGTCCGTACTATTTTAGCCTGTTCTATGACATAACACCGTGCTTAAGCAGTGTATTTTTTTCCTGTATCTTCACAGAAATGCCATTTTCCAGATAATGTCCCTTGTACTTAAAAACTGTTTCTTATAACAATATGCACAGGTGATTTGGTTGCTCACATAAAATTCACAGTACTATTGATGCCTAACGGGTCAGATAGGATCACATCTCATGCTCTCCAGGAGCTGACACCTGCGAAAACAATTGACGATGAGCCTGAAATCAAGACATGGCTAACCCTTCCCGTAAAGACCAAGAAGAAAGGCGGCGGCAAGAAAAAGAAAGGTAAGTTCAAAAAGCATTTGAAAAATAACTGAAGTAATGTAGGCTTTAATTCTTCAAGAAAACAAGTTCGTTCTTGGAGATAAATGTAGTAATATCATAGAAAATTGCAGAACAATATTTGACAATATAACAGTAACTGCTTTCATGGTAAGAAAAGTATCTAATCAATGAAGTTGAGATTGAGTTTTATTCATGTTAGTGTTTTACTTTAGGTCTAATCTTTTGTAGGAGTCGCCTTAGAGAACGTCTCTAGTCGCTTTAGGATTGAGTAGTTCTTGTAGTGACTGGGTTTGTTGGTCGGACTCTTCAAAAATGTCATCGGGCGCGTGTCGGATCCTTCAAAAGTAGTGCATAGTTGAAGGATCCGATACGGGTGTGGCAACGCTTTTGGAGAGTCCGAGCAAGTTAGGTTACCAGTAATCTTTCAATTTTCATGATCACTATCTTTTTGACTAGCAGGCAAGAAGAGTGAGAAAGAAGAGTCATCTCAAGCTGAGCCTATGGAAGGAGAATCAAATGTTGCTGAATCTTGATTTCCAATTTCAACAACTATTTGGTTCATTGTTATTTAATGAGGGTTTATTGAGTTGGTTTTGGATCTTTCATGCGGCCTTTTGCTATATACAAGAAAGGCATGGGCAGTTGTTGTCCTTGTCCTGAGACTTTTGCCATGTTAAAAATTATCCAGTGGGGTTTCCAATGCCATAATGCTCTATTATCCAAAGCTTCAATAATTTGTATTGTACTCTTCTTACTTTTGAAGTAGGAATCTACTAGCGTTGCCTCAAGACAGTGGCTTAGTGGTCAATGAGGTGGTACATCTGTTTCCGCTGAGGCAAGAATCACTAGCTTTGATGGCCGAGTTATTCGGTACTTGGGTTGTCTGTATTCCTTGACACACTACTATGAAAAGGTCGCCATAGAAAAAGGTCAATCCCATTTTACCCCTAACATTTAAGGTTTGGGAAAAACCAAGCTTTTTTCACCTAAACCAATTTTACATTACGTTACACCTTTTTTTCCTTCAAAATCTTCAACCTAAGATTTCTATCTACTATAAATAAATACAATTTTTTTTGAGCTTTCCATCACATATAATTTATTTATACCAAAATGGGTCGTTCGATTTTTGTTATCGGGTTTGTGTTTTTAGCTCTAATTATTGCAATTAGTTCTGTTAATGGCAATGATCAATGTCAGAATACCGTTGTTAAGCTTTTGCTATGCAAAGGTTTTTTAATTGGAAAGGGTGATATAAGTGGCTATTGTTGCAATGGTGTTGAGGGATTAATGAAAATGCCTACTTTTGATGATGATTTGAAGCTTCTAAGTGTTTGTGAGTGTCTCAAGAAAGAAGCTTTGGCTATTGGAGTAATTCAAGAAAGAGCTAAGCAAATTCCTAGACTGTGCAACATTAATCTTTCTCTTCCTTTAATCCTAATGTGGATTGCAAAAAAGTAATATTCTCCTCCCTAATTTAATTGTTGTTCCAGTACGAAGGACATCTTTTATTTCAGCAAAATTTACCTTACTGTTGCCATCTTCCTCTTCAGAGTCGCCTTGTGCCATAATTTCTTCTGAATCTGTTTTAACCATCAAAAGCTGTTCATCCCTCTTGTAATGAGTTCTTGATGTTTCTCCGTTGAAGTATGGTTGCCTTGTGATTGATAGACCTTCTTATGTCCCTTCAGACATCCCAGGGACTTTCGAGGTGAACCTTTTTGAAATAACGCGCTCTGATACTAGTTGTTATTTTACTGCTATCTTCTAGCAGATGGAAGACATTTAGCTTGCATATAGATAGCACACACTTGATATTTTGTGGAGATTTCAGTGACAAGGGTCTCAGTGGCTGTAATCCTTTCAGAGGAATAGTGTGTTTCGAGCCCATGAATGTATGGAGTACTCACAGACCAAATTCATATGCCTATGATAGGAGCTTAAACCGTTCAACTTTAAAGTCAGCTTCAGCAGCAAATTTCTACAATATGTCCCCTCCTTAGTTAGACCGATGAGAAGTTTTGGTTAGTACTTGTCTTTTGCAAATTAGTGGCCTTTCAAGTAACCAATATGTTCAAGCAGAAACACATACAAAATACAGATTAATATGCTTATACTCTTTCTTGTTAAGGCAACTTCCTACTAACTCAGCATTGATTATACTTCACTTTTCAATCATGAACCTACGGCCAAGTATAATAGCTTGCTGCCTGCTAGAGATCCAAGGAACTCCAAATATTTCTCAAGAGCCTCCACAGTAGATACACGGACTTGATTTACCAGGCACAGCAGTCTGTCCTTTACCTGTGTCAATCATGTCAAGAAGGTGCTGTCTTTCACACGATCGGATGAACTAAAGGTAGTTCAGAAAATATATCAAGTATATCTGTGGTCATTCTTTTGGCCTCGTCACTATTGAGCTCCTACATGAATAAAAGAACTTCTGCAAAGTCTGATGTTAGCGATATTCAAGGTTTGGGATCTTAGAAGAAGAAACATGAGAGCTGCTATCTTATTTCTTCCAATGAAAAAGAGTCACCATGAACAGAAATATTATTAAGCAGAGCTTGGGCCTCCTTAAGCAAGTATTCTTGAAGTATTGAAAAGTAGGTACTGAAGTATGTTAATAAGCACAAACTTGGTGGATACTTTGATCAAACATCAAGTTTAGCACAAACAGCTCCTGCAGAGAAGTAAAATCTTTGGATGAAATTCTTGGAAAGAAGTTTATGTTTATTATTCTGAATGTTGTAGGAGAAAAACTGTCTGTCAATTTGTGATCCTTCATATTGGAAATTGTAAAACAGAAGCTACAATGCTACCAAAGGGATTGATCCAAAGGAGAGAATATCCACAATTTATTACTGAAATTAAAAAAAATAAAAAATACACTTCCTTTATTTGGAAGTAAATTAAAAGATTACTATATGGATGTCTTGTTTTGAACTTAAACAAGGATTTGAATCAGAGATAGGAATGCTGAGACAGTCATATTAGTGGTCTTGAGATCCACAAGCAAGTAAATTTGGTAGTCAGGATGGGTTAATCATGGATTTACATCACTGAAGTAGGTTTGCCAAATTGAGGGAAGTTATGTATAGACTACCTTGCTAACTTGAAGGTTGCTTTCTAGTCTGGTAATGCGACGAGCTATGCTCCAAAGTATATCACCTCCCTATCGTGTGCTCTCATTTATGTTGCTATTTATTTCTCATCATTTTGTCTTATTTAGTTGTAAGTTACACTTCCGTCTTTATAGCACAGACAAACTAGTTCGTATTGAGGCTTAGGTATGTTCCTATGGTTACACAATTTTTTATTTTTTTTTGATAATTCGTATGGTTACACAATATTTGCTAGAAGTACTTTTAATCTTGTTAGAAATTGTGTGTCGGTGGAAAACATTGAGAAATTTTAGTGTTAGAAAACTTGGGCTATTGAATTGGAGTTAAACGGTCCAAATGAAGAGCAATTGCTAGTGAGGATAAATCATATACTATCCTCAACCAGCTGGGGATTAAGGCATAGCACTTCTCCTTGTTATTGGTGTTCATTTTATAGCATATGCTATTTGGATGAAATTTATCAATAAATTTAATCAGTTCTCATCCTCTGATGCAGATCAAGAAATTCAGAACAAAGAGGCGAAATTGTCACATGACACATACACGAAAGGCCTAACTATTTTGCAGGTCTGAGTTGGATCCATTTAGTGATTTTTACAAGCTTTGTTTAAGCTGTAAGATGCTTATTTACCCCTAATCACACAGGTCTTGACGTACTTCTTGTTGATTATCTGGTTTTGGCGTATTCCTGTGGCTTCCATAACTAAGCAGCTCGTACAGCCTTCTGGTAATGCTTCTGATTCCTAGATTATTGAGCTGTAGCCATACCTACATGAAATTTTGCGACCATGATGTTGCAAGATTATTTTTCGACTTTTTCTTCAAGTAACCACCATCCATTACGTCTTCAACCTTTACTTTTCGACATTCTTTGTAAGATTGAATAATGGGTTCAATTCCGTGGGATTTTCAGGCCATGTATCGACTTCTCCATTAGGATCAGCAAGAATGGCACAAGCTTTAATATCACACAGAACGGAAAGCTCTCGAGTCTTTTTCTTTATGGTTTCCGTTTTCTTCTTGTAATTTGCCGCCTTCATGCTGCGCGTGTGCCAACAAGAAGAGCACAACTCTCTCTCTCTCTCTCTCTCTCTCAATATTACTTTACTACTCCCTGATTCAAAATAAGTGAATTTTTGTCTCAACACACACTATAAAGAAAAAGAAGCTAGGATATAAATTATACTTTACTTTTCATTTTTACCCTTTTAGATATTAACAAACTACTATTGAAATTTCAGCCACATTAAAATAAAATCAGTTAAGTCTCGTGGAGCTCATAACCTAAAAAGTGTAAATAAAGGGTAAAATTGGAAGAAATTTCTAACATGTCTCTTGAAGAAAAAACAATTCACTTATTTTGGACATTGAAAAATAACTCAAAAATTCACTTATTTTGAACTAGAGGGAGTACTAATCTATCTCTTATATAATACTAGATATCGAATCACGAGCCCAATATGTGTTACTCTCTTTGTTTCAATTTATGTGGCTCAGATAAAATTTGGAAAGTAGATCAAATTTTTATATCTTTATTTAAATATGTTAAGTTGTTAATTAATACGATTTATAGTGTTTTTTATGTCACTCTCAAATAATATATGTTACTCCCTCTGTCTCAATACATGAGACACAGATGACATTTGGAGAGTCAATCAAATATCTTATAAGATTTTTAAAGATTTTAAATTGTTAATTATTGTGATTTATATACGTTTTAGGTAATTTTCAAATAATATATATTACTCCTTCTATCTGAATTTATGTGGCACTGAAGAATTTTGAAATTCAACCGTATTTTTATATATTTCTTTTAAACATTTTAAGTTATTAAATAGTATGATTTATAGTACTTTCTACGTCATTTTTAAATATATAACAAAATATTTTTACTTGTAATTATTGCGATTTATAATATTTTCAACACAACTTTCAAATATATAACTAATTAAAAAGGAAAATACAATAATAATAAATTAAAACAGAGAGTAGTAAATGTTAATAGTTACAAAAAATGTAGCCCTTACTAGTTACAACTAACTGAAATGGGTAAGTTATGGTAGTTTGTGTCTGTGAAGTACTCCATTCTATTTACATAGCCTTTATATTAAAATAAATATTTTATTTTAATAAATTAAGAGAATTTTATTATTTTTTTTCTCATATAATAAATTAAGAGTTTTTTTTTCATATTATCATTAACAAGTATTAAATAACTACATCAAATAAAAGTAATCAAATTTAGATTCCAAAACATCATTAATAAATTAATTTAGTAAAATATATCTCCATAGTAATAATATAAAATTGATGGAGTACATCTTTTGTTTGCTATAATAGTCACGCAAATATAATAAATCATCAGATATACATGTGGAAGCAAAAGAATAAACCAAATGAGATAAAATGGAAACAGTAATTTACTTGTAAAAGCTGCACATGGTAGTGGGGGCCACCATAGAAAGTGTTAGTAAAAGGACAATTTGGTCAGAACAATAAAGATTTTATACAATAACTACAGTAATCTATTTTTTTAAGCCAACAGAGCTGCTTCATTTTGTTGCAATTACATAGTACATCAATAAAAGTTAAATAATTAAGATTTGCACTCAACTTAGGCATCCCATACCTTAGAACCTAGGGTCTTCGAATAAGGAGTTAAGAGCTCTAGAATGCACCTACTACATACCTTCGTTGGCCCATATTACAAAAGGTTGGATTCATTTGACATTTTATTAAAGATAAGTGGTTGTGTTGTCATTAAAATTTCAGGTCCAAGTTTGTCAGCTCATAACACAAGCAAAATATGCACATTTATTACTGAAATGACCAAAAACATCCTTAAAGGTAAATTAAAGACTCTAAGCAGCCATGTTGACGGGAAGCTCCTCAAGCTGCTCAAACTCCCTCTTATATAAGAGAAAGAGGCGGTGTCCCCAAATTCCCATCGTCCTCCTTACCGACCACTAGGACAATTTTGACATTTCATAAGTTCAACAGCTTAGATCATGCTGAGGGCATTGTACAATCTCTACTAATATAGCTCGAAATTCTATCAGTGCTACATAAATTGAAATAGAAAACGTAAACATATATTTAATAATTACGTAAAAAAATACTATAAATCTCAATATTTAACAACTGAAAATAGCTCCTTTTCTCTTGGTGAAAAAAACATTTACTTAATAAATTTGCTTAGTAAAAAAAAACTTTATTTATTAAAGTTTTAAATAAAAAAATATTATTTATTAAAGTTATAAATTAAAGAAAACTTAGTACAATTAACTTTTACTTATTAAATTTGCCCTTTTCCTTTTAAATTATTTATAACAATTGCTGGTAATATAAGCTTACATGGACAAACTAGGAACAGAAATGTACTATAAGTGAAAAATGAGCACATAGATATAATTACTTAATTAGTATCCTTTCGTTCCAAAATAAGTGTCATCTTAGTGAAAATCATATCCATTAAGAAATCAATAAATACAATGAGGTGGACTATAAAGATACATACTAATTTTTGTCTTGAATTTCTAAAGTGATACTCCTTATTTTGGAACTTTTTTTTTTTGCTAGGTGACATTTATTTTGAGACGGAGGGAGTATAATATTAAGCCGAGAGTTCTCCGTAAATAGACTTTCTACCTCCATAAGATAAGGGTAAGATCTACATACACTTTACCTTTCCTAGACCCAATTTGTAAAGTTTCACCAGATATATTGTCATTGTATTTTGCTCCATCTCATCTTCTAAAAAATTAGTGGATCCAGAATTTGAGCTGAATTCGAATTTATCTATATCTAACACTCTACATTCATACCTGAGAAATTATTATTATTCGATTAATAGTGAAATTTTTCTATAACGATGCATAGATAATTAACCATGACATTGTGATTTATACTAATTCTTTTATGTAATTTTTAGATGTGTAACTTCTATTTTTTAAAAAATGATGAAATCAATTTGGAATTACCTATCCTAAATTTAAATACATTTACTTAACCTGCTAACTTTTCAAGGACGAATATTGGTGTTCACAACTCAACTAAGTTTGGTTCGAATATTATCCAAAAAGAAACCAAACCCATTGTGTACATCATTCTTTTCCTTTGGTTTGTCTCGTGAAAGATATTCAGTCTATTAGAATTATCAATAAACTTTTTAAAATAATTTTAAAGACCTTGCTTTAGATTTAACTTTGTACTATCAATCTCCACCAAATAAATTGAAACGAAGGAAGTATCAAGTTTTCCTTCCCTATTTTGATGTATTTGCAGTAATTGTCTAAAACTATTATTCTCTTTTTATTACTTGCTTGATTGTGGTGAGTCAAAAGTTAAACGACCTGGTCAAGTCAAAAGTTTCTAAAAGTGTAAAATCATATAACTTGAGGATGACCAACTTATGGTCCCCGCCCCACCCCCCACCCCGGCGGTTAATTTTAACTCTTAAGCCAATACTTTTGGTATTTAACAACTAGATAGATAAGCCAAAAATTACTTATAAGATAATTTAACTAGATTTTCTACTTGCAATACTATACAATGTCACTTTTCATTTTACAAATTATTAGTTTTTTTCCCCTCCGGTGTTCTACGATATCCATATTGGATCGATTAAATTTGAATTCACGTGTTGTAGGGTTCAATTCTGGGGGTAGTGCTCCCAATATAAGTTTTTCCATTCCTAGGGACTCAAAACCCAAACCTTTGGTTAAGGATAAAGGTATCCCAAACCATCCCAACATAAATCATGCTGGTGAATTGTTGGCAATCAATCAAATGTAGTAATTTTTATCGGTTGTCCCTTTTTTAGTATAACTATTTAGTAAATGGTAATCCTTTTTATTTCTTTTACAATTTATGGACCTTTTAGATTACGGTTTAAAGAGCTTCTGACTAAACTAATAATCTTATGAGAACGTTAGACCATGATCTAATATTTTGTAGACGTTAGACGACACTACTATTTTGTCAGTCCTAGTCCCAATATATATATTTGGAGAACTTTTAAAAATAGGGACAAAATCTACTTACGTAAAGAGGACATCTGCATAAACCAATCGGTTGAATGGATGAAATTGGGCTATATTTGGGTGGAATATAGTTTCATCGTTATATTTGTCATGAACTCACGTATGCATACAAATAGCATTTACTAGCCACTTTTTGACTCTGAAATTAAAAAAACAACCATTATTGTAGACACGTGATTTTTGACCCTCCCCGAGCTTTATTCTATTTTAGCTTTAAATATTTATTATATTGCCTAATCTTTGTTTTAGCTTCTATTTCATTTTTAGTAGGTTTTATTTACGTAGTTGTGAAAAATAAAATTCAAAAAAATAAAAAAGTCACATCGTAGGATAAGTTTTATTTCTACTTTTCAAGAAACAAGAAAATATACAAAAAATATACTTTTTCTTTAAATTATGTTTAATAAGCTAGTAATTTTAGTATTTTCTTAATAGTATTGTTTATTTTAAAACTAACCATTTAGCTTTTTCTACATCTTATTAATATAAAAGTAGTGAGTTACTATTCTCCCATTATGTTTTTATTTTATCTTTGAAAAAAGAAAAGAATTTCCTAACCTAAACTAGCCCACCAATCCACCCATTTCCCACTATTCCCACAACATATGCCCTACACTATCTACACTCCCTCACGTACACTCCAACCCACACTCACAGCACATGCACACCTATTATATATATACACACAACACATTTAGAAAGGATGGAGAATGAAAAGAAAAAAAACAGTAAGAGAAAAGGAGAAAAAAACAGTAACGGAGGACTTAGAGAAAAAGGAAGAAAACACTTAGACAATAGAGAGGAAGAAGAGAAAAAAGAGAACAACACTTGAGAAAAAAAAAACGTAGCAACACATAGAAAAAAAGACATAGAGAAGAAAAAGATTTAAAGGAGACAACACCCAAAGAAGAGAGAACATAAGAGGAAGAGTTGGAGTTAAAAGTCTTGGTTCGCGGTTTCGAGTTCGTGATTCTTGGAAAGTTAACAATTGTTAACTTGGAAAATCAATAGATTGTAGCCATTTCTTATCATTAATAATCTTCATCAAGGTATCACTTAAATCTCTTGGTATTATTTACTTCCATGATTACATGAGACTTGATTCTAATGTTACGAAATTGCTTGAACTCCAAATGTGTCTAACTAGTTATTATTCCTTTACATGATAATTTGAAGTATGTTGAGACATTTTCATCATAAACTACTTGCAAGTTGAAAATTTGTTATCTGCATCCGTATATATAAATAATAGTTTTGTTTAAAAATTTCACCTATTTTTTTGTAATTTAAGATTGAAAGACTATTGTTACGTACCTATTTTGAGACATATCACATGTTGTTGATTTGATTTCTTTAATTTGTGGCCACTATAATTGATTAAGTAATACTTCTTGTATAATGAAATTGGAATAATTATTTAACTACTCCTATGAATATACTTTATCATCCTTAATTTCAATATTAATTAATAGGTGCTCCCTAGTTAATCAATTGCTCCTTAATGTTAACAGTTAAAAAGGAAAAGTGAAAAAATATATATAAATTTATGTTAAGCTAATTAAGAAAATATTCCCTTCCTTAAGAATAATAATTGTAAGGTCGCATGATGAGAGTTTGTTTTGCTACCCTTAATTGTCGAAGAATTAGTAGTCTGTTTAAGAAGTTATAAATATCTTAAATCAGTTTTATTTTTTGCTTTAGTGAATTCTCTGGATTGCTTAATACCATGCTGATCTTTATTCTTTATTTATGTTTTGATGTATTGGCAAATATCTTATACTGAAAGTGATATGGTATTAGTATTAATTAATATAGCTTGAACACAATCTGTTTTTAATTAATTGTGAGTAAAAGGTTCAAGATTTTACAATTGAGTCTAGACATTATATTTAAGGCCCGAGTAACTTAATATTGAAAATGTGAGAAGCAATATGATTACGAATTTATTCAAGACCTGTTGCAATTAATAAAAGAAAAGAGAGAAAAATCAATCGCGAGAAGTGAGCAAGATAAGTCACGATTTAGTAAAAGAGGGATACAAATTCAATTAATATATCGAGGTTGATCATGTGTGCGGTTACACTCCTTGGTTTATTTCATAATTACAAGGCTCCGTGTGTGGGTATGCTCCTCAGCCGAAAACAAAAGTCATAATGCCTCTCATAATCCATAGGTAAATTGAGCGACCAATCAAACCTAGTTTATCCACTAATTAATTTAAGCCAAATACAAGTCAATAAAGCGACCGTGCTAGAACCACGGGACTCGAGGGATGCCTAACACCTTCCCCTCGGTCAATAGAATTCCTTATCTGGATTTCTAGTTCGCAGACCAATAATAAAGAGTCAACTTTCTTTTGATTAGGGATTCAATAACGGTGACTTGGAACACCATAACTCAATTCCAATTGGCGACTCTATAAAATAATACAAAAATAATCCCTATTCAATACCGTCACTTTAATTGGAAAAACCTTCTCCGACGAACGAAAAAGGGGTGTGACAGCTATCACGAAATTTCAAATTCCACAAGTGAAATTTCATGACAAAGTCCTCATATTGATAAAGTTAATTATATCCTAATCCTGATCAATTTGATTAATATTTGCTTGAGCAGATTAAAAGATTTTTCATCAACTAGAGAGTTCAAGCTGAAGAATTACAAGAACACTAGGAGCATGGCTTTCCAAAGGCTTATGATCACAATTACCATTCAATTTCCCATAAGAAACCTCTAACTGTCAATTAAGTAAAGGTAAATTAGGTTCATGGCTAAATTAATAGTACCTTTTCATCTAATTTGAACCTTGTGTAAATTAATTGTTTTTTTTTTTTTTGGGGGGGGGGGGGGGGGATAGTGCTCTCTCCATCAAGTGGAATACAAAATATCTAAGAAGACTATGGTCCTTTCATTAGACTTAATTATGTGTATTGAGCTTGAATATGTATGATATGATCAAATGTTTTATCTAAAAAATTTCTAAAAAATTATTCTAAGACTTTTATTTAGGGGTATCAAAAAAATTTGAATTTGAACAATAAAAACGGACTGAATTAATAGACATACAGGTCATTAAACCACTCAGAGGTTACTCTATCTAAGATTGACTGGACCAAAATGGACTTAATAATGTGTCATAAGTCATAACCCAATCCGTTCAAATTTAAATTTTTATTTACTTCCTTATTATTTATTTAATTATAACAAAAACTAACACGACTTTTCTATGTATTATGATTGTATATATATAACATATCAAACAAAATAAATCGTAAAAATATTTTAATAAAATTTCTCATGAATCAATCCATGCTTACATACTTAGCCTAATTAAGATTAGGAATCTTCCTTAAGTTTCCTTTTCCTTTCCCTTTCTTACATGGAATCCTACCTGAATTAGGAGTAATATTCTTCTATTGTTTTTTACTAATTAAATTGAATCCCACTTGAAATAGGATTATAAAATCCACTATACTATATATATGTAAATGTATTATTTTAATTTTATCACTCGTCTCACTTACTCTATAGTTGTTATTTATTAAGTGGTACTTAAAGGCAAGAACAACGACGATGTTGTACGTGCACCCCGTTTACTGCCAAAATACATATCTTTTTCCAATACCAAGAACTCAATTTTGTCGAATTCAATTACCCAAAATAAATCGAGTGCCTAACAGACAACCTATTTTCATCAGCTGGGGTTTTCCTCCCTAGGGGTATATCAAGATCAACATCGATGGTAGCTTCATGCCTAATTCGCGATTAGCAGGGTTTGAAGGGGTAGCACAGGATGACAAGGGAAAGTGGTTGGAAGGGTTTTATGGATGAGTTAGCATGGTAGCGACATCTAGTCTTACAACGGAGTTATGGGCTATAGATGGCGGCCTGTAGCGAAGAATAACACTCTAAAAAACGTCATCATTGAGTCCGAATCAAGCGAACCCCTAAAGTTGCTAACTGTGAGAGATAACATCTCTAAAAGTCACCCGAATCGGGCTATGATGGAAGAATGCAAAAGTCTTATATCTGAACTCAGGATTACTCTATTTCATACTTTGAGACAAGAAAACAATTGTGCAGATTATTTGGCAAAGTTGGCAAGGATGCAAGAAGAAGAATTGGTAATAATTCATCGTCTACCGAATTCCATGCAACAATTGCTTCTTGCAGACATGTGATGATGCATAGTTAATACTGTACTATGCTTTTTTTAATGATTTGACAAACCTATCGAGGGACCAGGTTCATGCACTAGGCCGATCCTTACGAGTCAACTCTCACAACAGTCCACAACTGTAAAGATGTTGCCAACTGTGACAGAACTGCAGAAAATATGTTATGGTATCTAATTTCATAGGGACCAAATGAGGGACCATGTACGTGCAATAAGTCGATTTGTATGAGTCAACTTTTACAGATGTCCACAGCTGTAAAGTTGTTGTCACTATAGCAGAAGTGCAGCAGTGCATGCAGCACTACAAAAAAGCTATTGCGGTCCCCTCTCTTGTCCAATGGTTAAAGTTTCACCTCTATCATCCTCCATATATATTCAATATACCAAGAGATGAAAACTCAAGTCTTGCAAAATCAAAATATCCATATTTACTCTGCAAAGCTTCAAGGTGTTCAACAAGACAAGGCTTCAACAATCAAGGGACGAGTTTGCTACAATTGAATGTGTCTTTAGATCTAGGTTGTTGAGTCTTTGTCTTTTGCTCTTCATTGTAAACCTAATCCCCATTATTGAGAAGCTTGTGTAGGTATTTTATTTTCAGTCTTATCTTGTAGATCTGAGTTGAGGGCTAGAGTTAACCATTTGAGTTGTAGGCTAGAGTTAGCCATGGTGAAAGTATGGGATATAGTTAGTTCATAGAGTGGGATAGAGTTATCCTGGTGGTGGTCAGCTAGAGTTAGTTGACGTTGTAAGTTGCAATAGAGTTATTGTAATGTGGCTCATGATAAAGCTATTACAAGGGATTAGGGTTAAGAGATTAATCCTAGAATTATTGGAGTCTGTAATCCGACATCGCTCTTGTTTTAATGAAGTTGTTGGTGAAAATTCTATAAGGTAGGTTATGATTTTATTCCCTTGAGCAAGGAGGTTTCCATGTAAAAATCATATGTACTTTGCTGTTGTTGTTCTTTTTATTTGCACTTTACTTTTCATAGTCATTCTTAGTCAAAGAAACTGGTCCCTTGATTGGTGGTGGATTCATAGAAGTCATCAATTGGTATCAGAGCAAGTTCCTCCTAAAAGGTTAACACCTAGGAGAGATCCTGCTAAAATGGCTGCTCTACCAAATCTCGAAGAAGGTCAGTCAACTACTAGAAGATTTCAAAAGGTGGTTAGACAAAATAATGGTTTTCCTAAAAAGGGGAACATGAGAAAGTGTCCAAATGAAAATGAATACTGCCATAAGTGTGGGAAGCCTAGTCATTTCATCAAAGACTTTCCTCTTCATAAGCTTGACTACAAAGACTACATCAAGAATAATCCAGAAAAAGGTAGAAAGAAGGACCGGGTCCTTGATAAATTCAAAAGAAGAGCAACTGCAGATAATATTGTTAAGCAAGCCCTAGCAGCATGGGGATACACTTCTAGTGAATACGATGCTGAAGAAGAACTAGAAAATGTCTCCATGATGGTGATAGAAGATGAGTCCTCAGGCTTTGACTCTTTGTTTTAATAATACACAGTGTCTCCCTCTCATGGGGAGACACTGTGTATTATGATTGTGTATATCTAACTTATCAAACAAAATAAATCATAAAAATATTTTAATAAAATTTCTCATGGATTAATCTATGCTTACATATTTAGCCTAATTAGGATCAGGAATTTTTCTTAAGTTTCCTTTTCCTTTCCCTTTCTTATTGAGTATCCAGAGTGTAAGAGACAGTTGAATCGCAAAAATTGTATGAAGCCATGTGTGATCTAACATGAAGCCATACACCGTGATTCCAGCTTTGTTGTGCTCAAAGTATGACACAACAACAAATTTTTCCAACAACCAATATCAATAAGGTGCAACGTTAATACAAAAGACTCAAAAGAATTCAAATAAATAAACAAAAATGCGCTAGAGACTAGAGTTACCTAGTGCTTGTCCCTTTTGGTAAGATATTATACTGGCATGAATTGATACCATATTTGTGTTGTCCAACACATCATCTCTGTATCCTTTCTCATCGGTGTCCCAACTGGAATTGATAGGGTATACAACCTGATGTTGGGTTCTAGTATTGGAATGTGAATAGAAAATGGAGGAAAAAGTGAAATTATTCTTTCACTTTATGGAAGAAGGATTTCTCCCTCATTGGTGGGAGAAAGGAAATTTCCTGTGCTTAAAAATAGAAGCATTACTCCATGTTATTAGTGAGGTAAGAAGAAAGCAAGCCTCACACCGTCGTCATTGCTCGCTAGGCTCAATTTCAGATTTGGATTTGTCAAATGATCGATCGAGAGTCTATCTTTTTAGACGAAATTCATTTAAAACTTAATTGTTTAATTATTATTTAATCCAAAATTTGATCATAATTTTTCCTCCTTTTGTGGTCGCATAAATGAGTTTGCGGGCGCACATCCAATGCATAATGAAGGGATGAGATCCTACATTTCACTGTTTAAACTATGTTGAGGGGTTTGCGGTTGCAAAAAGGCTTATGCCCTTTGCAAACTTAACGCAAAAGCCTTTCCAATTCACTGGTTTGGTTTGTTGAGCATTTTGTAGACGCATAATGGGTTATGACCTCCGCAAACCCAACGTAAACAACCCCGACGGGTCCAAAATAGTGCAACTTTTTAGATGCATTGCTTCTTTTCTGAAACAACATATTCGTTATAAATATCTGAATTTTCCTCAAATATTAGTAAAAACTTTTAAAGTTAAAATCTCTTTCTTTCTTATAAAAGTCAAGTGTAATTTGCTACCATTGAGTGAGTTAGAAGTTCAATAGAATTTGAGGTACCACTATTCTACTGAAGTAAATCATTCTATCTTGAGAGAATATATTCCATTAATCTCGGGTACTTGAGAGGAATAATTTCCTTAAGAACACATTGTGAATTCAGTGGGCTTGATTCTTCTATGTTCATCTCTTTCTTTTGTTTGTTTACTATTTTATGAAACAGCTTGAACTTTATTTGTTGTTCATAAGTTGGTTTGAACTTAGTGTTGAAGTTCATATTTTTGAATACTGACTTTATTTGACAGAAATAACAATCTTAAGGAAATTATTCTACTTATTATATATGTATTGTGTCTAGTTTCTTGAAGACTAAAATCTTTTGATTTTCTACTCCCTCAGCCTGAAGAATATAAAAATTTCACCGAGTAAATCAGTGTGTGTATACGGTTCGAAGAATATAAAAACTTCACCGATTCACTGTACTCTCTGTATTGGTTTTTGAAGATAAAAACCTATGGTTTTCTACTCCATTTAAATTTTATTATAATTAGAAAAATATAAGAACTTTGTCAGGATTTAAAGTTCATTCTGTTAGTAATTTGAAGTACATAAAAACTCCGTCATTGACGAGAAATAGTGTGAATAAAGATTTAGTCTTTATTGTTATTATTTTGAAATACTAGATTGTTTGTCAAAGTTTAACAGAAAAATGATGAGTGAAATTAAATAACAAATTGGTTCAGTTGTGAATGGTGTTGTCCTAACAACAACTAATATTGTGTCATCTTGCCATTCAAATGTTGCTACAATAATGGCATCGGCAGAAAAATTAGAAATATTTTCTGGTGTGAACTTCAAAGGTTGGAAACAATGATGTTCTTTTAGCTAAACACGCTTGAAATACAAAGGTTCACAGGTAGAGATCCTCATGTTTCTAAAGAAAGAATGCTTGAAAACCAATTTTTTGGTTTAGAAGATCTTCTGATTCATTTCAAGATAGAAGAGGATAATAAGTTGCAAGAGAATCAGCAATGATGGGTGCAAATCTTCTTAAGGATGATGATCTGAATAATAAGAAGAGGAAGAAGTCTTTTGGACAAGAGAAAGATCATAACGATAGAAGTTTCGAAGGCAAATGCTACAATTAAAGTAAAGTTGAACACAGAGCTCCAAATTGTCAAGTTATGAAGAAGAACAAGAAAAAGAATCAGATAAACATGGTGGAAGAAACTGAAGAGATTGAAAATCTGCATGTTATGCTCACTGAATGAAATCTAGTTGGAAATCCAAATGAATGGTGGTTTGATTCAGGAGCCACTTGACATGTTTGTGCGGTCAAAGAAGCTTTTGCTACTTATGATACCGCTGGTCTCGGAGAAGTGATAGTCATGGGAAATACTGCAATAGCTAAGATTGAAGGAAGTGGGAAGATATTCCTAACTATGACTTATGAAAAGGTGTTGACTCTCAAAATCATTCTCTGTGTTCCTAGTATTAGGAAGAACATAGTGTCTACAATACTTCTCGTTAAAAATATATTTAAGTGTGCGTTTGTATCGGAGAAATTTATAATAAATAAGAATAAAAAGTATGTAGGAAAGGGTTACCTCAACGAGGGCCTTTTCAAACTCGATGTAATGGTTGTTGAAATGAATATAAAGCTGAGACTTCTTCTTACTTGCTTTAGTCTAATGATTTGTGGCATGGTCGTATCGGACATGTCAACTACAAAATCTTGTGAAAATTGATTAATTTATAAGTATTGCCTAACTTTGAGTGTAATAACTTACAATGTCAAACATGTGTTGAATCTAAGTTTGCTAAGCATCCTTCTAAATCTATTAAATGAAATTCCAATCCTTTAGGATTAATTCACACATATATTTATGATATGAAGTCAACATCATCTCACAGTGGAAAAAAGTACTTCATAACTTTTATTAACGATTGCACTAGATATTGTTATATTTATTTGCTTAATAGTAAGGATGAAGCAATTGAAGCATTCATGCAATATAAAACTGAAGTTAAAAATCATTTGGATAAAAAGATAAAAATGATAATAAGTGATAGGGGTGGAGAGTATGAATTTCCTTCTGCAGAGATATGTTTGAAAAATGGAATTGTCCATCAAACTACTGCCTCATAATCACCTCAATCTAATAGAATTGCATAAAGGAAAAGTCAAATGTTGAAGAAAATGATGAATGTCTTAATTATAAGTTCTGGCTTATCTCAAAACTTATGGGGGGACACTATCCTTACTGCAAAACGATACTCAATAGAGTGTCCCACAGCAAGACACAATCTATTCCATATAAAAATAGAAATGAATGAAATCCAATTTGAAATATTTCAAAGTGTGGGGGTGTCTAGCCAAAGTGCAAGTTCCTACAACCCAAAGGGTCAAAATAGGACCAAAGACTGTAGACTGTATTTTTATTAAATATGCTACAAACAGTAAAGCATGTCAATTTTTGGTTTACAAATCCAAACATCATGATATTCATGATAATAAGGTAATTGAATCAGATAATGTTGAATTCTTTGAACACATTTATCCGTATAAAACTAGATATGAATCGTCTAGTGAAAGGTCTAAACGACCTCGGGAAGAACCAAAGAAAAATGTACTTAATGAAGAGAATCCAAGATGTAGTAAACGTCAAGGACATCCAACTTCCTTGGGATCATATTTTGAAATATTTCTTATTGAAAATAAGCCTCAAACATTCAAAGAAGTCATGTCTTCCGCGAACTCATCTTTTTTGAAAGAGGCTACCAATAGTGAGATTGAATCAATCTTGAACAACCATACTTGGAAATTAGTTGATCTTCCTCTAGGACATAAACTTTTAGGTTCAAAATGGATCTTTCAGAGGAAAATGAAAGCTGATGGAACTATTGACAAATACAAGGCAAGACTTGTCGGTAAAGGGCTTTAGACAAAAGGAAGGTCTTGATTATTTTGACACATACTCTTCGGTAACAAGGTTAACATCCATTTAGATGTTAGTTGCACTAGCGGCGGTATATGGTCTTGAAATCCATCAAATGAATGTGAAACAACTTTCTTAAATGGAGAATTGGAGGAAGAAATTTATATGGAACAACCCAAGGATTTTGTGGTTCTTGATAAAGAAAGAAAAGTGATGCAAACTTGTTAAGTCACTTTACAAACTAAACAAGCACCCAAATAGTGGCATGCAAAGTTTGACCAAACCATTTTGGCAAATGAATTTAAGATTAATGAGTGTGAAAAATGTGTTATATTAAAGATACTCTAAATCATGAAGTCATTATTTGTTTGTATGTTTATGACATGTTGATCATCTAGTAAATTTAATATGAAAGACCTAGGTGTTGCTGATGTAATATTAGGGATAAAAATTCATAATACTCAACAAGGTTTAGCATTATCACAGTCTCATTACATTAAAAAGGTACTTGACAACTTCAAGTATTTGGATTTCAATATTGACAAGACACCAATTGATGTAAGTTTTGCACTTCAAAAGAATGAAAGTGAAAGTGACTCACAATTGGACTATGCAAGAGTGTTGGGAAGTTTAATATACATCATGAATTATACGCGAATAGATATAGCATATGCTATTAGTAAATTGAGTCGGTTCACAAGTAATCTCAATCAAACTCATTGGATGGCAATGAAAAGAGCTTTGGGCTAAAACATACTCAAAACTGTGTTTTGCATTATAATAAATATTGAAGGATATAGTGATGCAAATTGGATCATCGGATCAAATGAAGTTAAATCCACAAGTGGGTATGTATTTACTCTTGGTGGAAGAGCAGTCTCTTGAAAATTATCCAAACAGACATGTATCACTTGCTCTATGATGGAATCTGAATTTATCGCTTTAGATAAGGCTGATAAAGAAGCTGAAAGGCTCTGAAATTTCTTAAAAGATATTCTTTTTTGACCCAAACCTTTGGCACTTGTATGCATACACTATGATAATCAAGCTACAATAGATAAGGAAGGGGGCACGATGTATAACGAAAAATCTCATCATATATGATAGAGACATAATACTATTAGACAATTACTCTCTAGTGTAATTATCACTATTGACTATGTAAATTCAAAATATAATGTGTCGGATCCACTTACAAAAGGCGTAACTAGAGAGGGAGTTAAAAGATCATCAAGGGGAATGAGCTTAAGGTCCAGGACAAGTCATCATGGTGGTAACTATACCTAGAAGACTGGAGATCCCGAGAGTTAGGTTCAAAGATATCAAAAAAAGTTGTAACTGACGGTTCAACATTGTCAAATAACTCAATCCATTCTCATGATGAAGACAATATTCAGAAACAAGGATAAAACTTAAGGTTTAAAGCTTTTTAATGGTTTCTAAGTTTGGCAGGTATGAACAAATTGCTTATCTATAGGATTAAAAGATTAGAAATCACCTATGTGAGTGTGAAATGGAAACCACATCAAGGAGAATTATGGTAAAGGTCAATTCTCTAAGTTCTCATGAAACCAGAAAGTGTTCATGGCTGAAATGAATAAAACCATGAGAATCATAGATGGTAAAAAGCTAGTTGTGTGACTTGTATTATCTGGTTATACAATAAAGTTCGAAGGTTCAAAGATATCGCATCTACCAATTGATCGAGTGCATCTTATATAAGTTCACTACGGAAAGTTCAAAGAAAAACCTACTTATCTAGATGTAATTAGTCTTTGCTTGTATATCACATACTTATCCATACATTTCTTGATCTTATAGCCATTCTCCATTCATGTGAGGGATTGTTGGGTTCTAGTATTATAATGTGAATAGAAAATAGAAGAAAGAAAAATGGAGAGAAAAGTGAAATTGTTCTTTCACTTTATGGAAGAAGGATTTCTCCCTATTTGGTGGGAGAAAGAAATTTTCTTGTGCTTAAAAATAGAAGTACTATTCCATATTGCTAGTGAGGTAAGAAGAAGGAAAGTCTCAAATCGTCGTTGTCGCTCGCTCGGCTCGGCTTCAACTTTGACTTCGGATTTGGATTTAAATTTATCAAGTGATCGATCGAGAGTCTATCTTTTTAGACAAAATTCATTTAAAACTTAATTGCTTAATGATTATTTAATCTAAAATCTGATCAAATTTTTTCCTCCATTTATGGAAGCGTAAATAAGTTTGTGTATGCACATCCAACGCATAATGAAGGAATGTAATACTTTAGTTCACTATTTAAACTATGCTGAGGGGTTTGCGGCCACAAAAAGGCTTATTCCCTCCGCAAACTTAATGTAAAAGCCTTACTAATTCACTAGTTTAGTTTGCTAAGCATTTTTTTGGATGCATAATGGGTTTTTCCCTCCACAAACCCAATGCAAACAGCCCCGACGGATCCAAAATAGTGCAATTTTTCAGAAGCATTGCTTCTTTTCTGAAGCAACACTTATTGTCTATAAATATCTAAATTTTCTTCAAATATTGGTATGAAATTTTGAAGTTAAAAATCCTTCCTTTCTTACAAATACTCAAGTGTGATTTACTGTCGTTGAGTGAGTTTGAAGTTCAGTGGAATTTGAGGTACCATTATTCTGCTGAAGTGAATCATTCTATCCTGGGAGGATATGTTCCATTAATCTCGGGTACTTGAGGGAAATAATTTTCTTAAGGACACACTATGAATTCAGTGGGCTTGATTCTTCTATGTTCATCTCTTTCTTTTATTTGTTTGCTATTTTCTAAAATAGTTTGAACTTTATTTATTGTTCATAAGTTGGTTTGAACTTAGTGTTGAAGTTCATATTTTTGAATGCAACCTTTATTTGACAAAAATAACACCCGAGGCCTCGCAGTCTGAGCCGCAGAAGTCTCATCATTCATGTCATCGAAGGTGTTGATTGTTGCACAAACATGCCATTTGGCTGCAAGAGATGTCACATCTTGTGCTTTTTGTGTGATCTTTCCAGCACTACTTAAGCACATAAAAAGTCCAGTTACCAGAGTAATTGAGCTCAACTGCATCGTAACACATATACAATGTGTTAGTAATTTCTATTTTGTGGACTCACATATAATTAATATATTATACATAGATATGCCATCATTTAAGGAGCCCATTTTATGATCTAATAAAGTATTAAAGTTTTTGAGCTTAAAATATAAATATTTATTAGTATGGGGTTTATTTTAGATTAGTTGAAACCCTTGGCCTTTTCTTGTCTGATGAAAACTTATGGAAAAGTCACTTTAGAGTTTTTTAAAAGACACGGTCCCTAAACCAAAAGATATCGCTTCTTCTCTTTCTCTCCTTCTCAGAAAAAGAATACAACAAAAGCAATCTTCAAGGTTTAGAAGAACCTGTAATCCTCAATCAACGCAAGTTATTATTATGGATAAAGGTTAGTGTCTCTGTCATTCCTCTATATTAAATCTATGTCTAGTGATTTACAATAAGTGGTATCAAGAGCAAGGTCTTGTTAGATCATTAGACGTGATTTTTAGTATTTTATAATCAATAAAAAAATACTTTGTTTGTCGAAAATTGAATAAGACTTTCTGCTGTCTTGATGGATCGAGAAGATAAAAGTTGTTTTGTTTTCTAACACACTATTTGTTTTATGCAGAAGTCAAGATAGATATTTTTTATATTTATTTTGGAGAAGCATGTAACAAACTGTAGTTGTGAATTTCAGATTTTTATGTATTTTGACCATTTTACCCTTCTCCAAAGTTGTTATATGTTATTTGATAGTGGTGGGATTGATTGGCACGGTCTCCGATGCATTCAGGAGTGATTTTGGTGAGTTTGAGACTCTTAGAGGCTTTTAAAGCTATGAGTTTGACCTCGGCCAACATTTTATATTACAAGCGTCGGATGATAATTTGGATAGTTTCATTAGATCTAGAATATCAATTTTGTATTAGTAGTGTGGTTAGTTCGAACCCCAAGCGTTTACTTTCATTTTGATCCTTTTGACGAAAACTAGTAAAATAAGCCTAAAGGGAGTATTGGGTGTTAAATTTTTGTAAACGATATCTTTTCAAAAATTTGACTGTTCCATTGAGTTCAAAATGTCAAAAATAGCCTAGTAGTATATCTGATTTATTTTTGTGGGGTCCCGAATAAATTCTAAGGGTTCGTTTGGAGGTTTTGGGAACTTGCATTTCAGCAGAAATGTTAATATCTGGTGCATGTGAAATCCTTCTTTGCGTTTGCAGGGAAGCCATTTCATTTGGGGAGAAGGAAGATTCTACTTCATTGCGATCGTGGTGGAGGGCTCGCGATCATGAAGGGTAATCATGGATTACGTTGGGTTTCGTCCTCTACGTGTTCACGATCAGGCCTCCGAGTTCGGGGTTGGTCCACCTCGTTAGTCTTTGTGTTTGCAAGAGGAAGGGCCACGATCGTGAAGGGAAATTTAATACCCAGTCAATGTTGACCCACGCGATCGCGAGGTGAGGATCGCGATTCTGAGGTACTGTTCACTTGAATAGTATATATACCTCATTTTCACTATTTTCACCATATTTAGACTTGCAAACCTCGAGAAAGATGATTTCAAAGGGGATTCTTCATCATTCTTGCTGGGTAATCTCTAAATTCCTATTGATTCTGTCTTCAAAATGGCAGTAAAAAGTTGATTTCAAATTGGATTTTTGAGGTTTTCATCCGGTAAACCTTAATTTGTTTTTTCTTCGATTTGAAGGTCGATTTAACCTCAATTTTACATGAATTTTCATATTTAATCTCCTCTCGATATGAGGAACATGTTTTAAAATAAAATTTTAGATTTACCCCTTTCGATTTTTAACCTATTTTTCAAACTATTTTTAGACCCGATTTAAATATAGTCGATATGGGTATCATTAGTCCCCTTTTGACGTGTATATTATGTTTTTGATAGATTTAGATCATTGTGAGACTGCTCATAAAGGAAAGACTCCACGTTAAACGGTCTAGGTTTGAATTTTGACTTTCAAGGTACGTTATGGCTTAACTTCTTTCAGACTGGGCTAGGTAGTTAACGATTCATGTAAAGCATGCTATGGGTTAGGGAATTAGTCATGTGAATTGTATTTCAAAATTATTTTAATTATTGTGTTGCCCATGTGGGGGCTTATTTGCATATTGTTGTTAACTTGAAAGATTATAATTGTGGAGATGCCCGAGTGGAGGCTTTATTTGATATTGTAGGCCTTATTTGTGCATTAATTTCCATTACTATCATTGTGATGCCCGTGCACGGGCTTGAATAGATATTATAGGCCTTATTTGAGTATTATTTTCCTCCATCATTATAGTGATGCCCGATAGAGAGGCTTGAGATGATATTACTAATGTCTTACATGATTATTTATTCCAATGGTGTCATGCGATGCTTATATCATGAATTGTCATCAAATTGAGTTGATTTTGAGCTCATTTATACCTGTATTGAATTAATTATTATCTTCATATTGTTTGGTTATGATCATTACATCATCATTTCATCTACACATATTCATGAGATTGGAACTAACGAGGAACGTTGATTTTGAAAGAAAAAGAAATATTTTATAAAACCCTTGGCCGAGGTCACTTGCTGGTAAGGTTGATTGAAACACTTTTAAAACCTTGGTCGAGGTCATTTGACGGCAAGGTTGATTGTGAGCTTAGGTCATTTGGCGGCAAAGTGATTGAGACATGAGATTGAGATTGTGAAAGTATATGGGTTGCGAACCCCTCATGTGTCCTGTCCTGAAGCTCTGAGGCTTGGAAGGTTTATACAAAAGTCATGTGATGGTATATATCATCATTATTCCACCATCATTTCATTGCATTGCATCATTTGCACCTCTATTATGTGTTTGTTGACTTGTACTTGACTTCCCTTATATCTTTGTGTGTAGTTAGGCTTTATAGATGTTATATTGTAGAATTGTTAGTGGAGACAGTGTGAGCTACCATTTGGAAACTTTTCTGTATGCAGGTGGAAGCATTCTCATAGTATCTTTTACTTATTTAGTTTTCTACTTTGCTCAGTCGGCCTATAATACCTACTGAGTACTAGTGAACCATACTCAATCCTGCTTCTGTGCCTTTTCGATGCAGATTTCAGTACGAGTGCGACCCCCAATTGCTGATTTTGTGCTATCAGGGATTGACTTTGAGATACTGGTGAGCTCCAGTGTTCGGGGCAAATACCGAACCTTCTCCTATCTTATCTTGTCTTTACTTACTTTCAGAGATAGGTTTCATATATTTCAGCTTTTTAGTGTTGTATAAGATGCTCTACACACTTATGACACCAGGTCTTGCGGAATTTATTGTATTTCTTTCAGAGTTTCCCAATTTTATGAGTATTATGGTCTGACTTTGTTCTAGACGTCTCCTATTTATTTTATTTCTGTTTTATTTTTATTTTATTTTCTTTGTGGGGTTTCAACTTACCTACCATGGCTGGGTCGAGGTAGGTGCCATCATGATCTCAACTTTTGGATCATGACCAAACACTGTATGGCTTTCTTAAAATCTTTGTTATTTTTGAGTTTTTGGGCAATGGTACAAGTTTTGTTAGTCTGGCTCAATAACATAGAGTAAGTTTAGCCTTACTTGTCCAGCCCATAAATGAGAAGCTGCTAAGAGAACACAATTAATAATCATGTTTTAAGCCAAAGAGATAATGAAAATAAATTCTCAAGAACTCTAAAGCTCCTATACCACTCTCTCACTACAAGGACAATTAAAGAATGTTTGTCGTGGTGAACTTCAGCCAACAATATATCTATCTCAAAATTCACTTTGATTTGAAAAGTCAAAAAAATTGAAGGAAAGATACTTAAGACATAGTTTTATTTTTTGACAAAATCAAATGATTACATCATCCATTTAACAAGTACAGAACATGCAGACTGAGTTTTGTGAAGAAATAGTGTCATGTCCCAAAATGATAGGGGCGAACAAGAACCGTATGCACCTACTTACAATCAATCTATGACATATATGAGATTATGGGACAATAATAAATAGGGTATCCAATATAATCTCTATATACATACGAGAGAGTTCTATTAACAAAAACTGTACAATACAATACTGCATGATATCCATAAAGCCTCTAGCCAGTTTAACACACTATACTACTAATAACTAGTTGGGACAAGGCCCGACATACCCAAATAGAGACCTGTACATATAATCAAAAATACTAGACATACACTGGCTCTGGAGAGAGATAAAGCTCACCAAAATACCAGCTGAAAATGGCAATAGAGCCTAACGTGGACGTCTGCTATCCTGAGAATCTATGCCTACGTCAATAGAACATGATGTCCCCAATATTGAGACGTCAGCACATATGCAACATGTATTGGCATGAAAAGCAGACAGAATAACAGCTGGACAAGTGCGGAAGCTCATATGAATCAAGTACCAAAGTGAAAGAGTTATAAGCGTACAAGTACTACATATACGCTATGAAATTATAACCTATGCATTAACTTTATTAGTTCTTCATATAATGTCCAGGAGAGTGTTCATTATAATATATAACCTATAATTTGCGTAGGTGATGTACTTAAACTATCTGTAGTCCAAATAATCATCGGGTGGCCGATCGAAGGCGATCTGAATCACATATAAAACGTACGTTGCCCAAATACATATTGCTATGATTTATATGTATAATTGTAATCGCAGTCTAATATAATGTATGCCCCCCAGGGACTTACAATGAGGGTCTGACCGCAGGTCATAAATGCCATATGTTGGCATGAGTCAGGGGAAACCAGTGCATGATGTTTCAGCTGACTCCAAATACAAATGATGCCACAAAGGCGGGTACACCCTAATGTTCGGGCTCACTATAATGGTCTGGTCTCGATCCTGTGCACAGAATCACGTCGAGCGGATATGCCAAGTAGAACCTATGTACCTTCCCGTCGTTAACGCTTATCAAATAATGACTTAAAGGCCTATGACATGTAAATCACAGTAGAGATTATTTAGCTATTTAAGTGGAATTTCTATCCAAAGCTAGTTCTTGTTTTAACTTCTCATATATACAAGTGCAACTATATTATGATGATTTACTTTCATTTATGACGTGTGACACATATGCCATATGACCTAAGAATTTCAAGTAACGGAACTTACAATAATATGGGGCATCGTGAAGATTTAACATAAAGAGAGCAAAATAGATTCTTATAAGTTTGATGGTAGGATGAGGGAACGATATATAAGGCAAATGAAGATCCTGCCTTCATATTTCATGAGAACTATATTGACGTTTATAAAAGGGAGCACATGACGTAGGGCGGTTCCTTAATGGCGAGGGAAGGTTTAGTTTTACATACCTTTAGTACTTTACTAGCTACGATAGTATTCCGAACCCCAAATAATTCAACCCGCGGAAGTGTAGCCTTTATCTTTCCAACCACTAGTTTCCTTTATTCGATAGGCAATCAATTTAGCTACAAAGATAACATATACATCCATCAATAATCCATAGGTTCATCTAACAATTTATTTTGATAATCTCCACTTATGCCCAAAACTAACCAAATTTCTTAATAAGAATCCAAAATGAATTCTTTAGTTTCTAACTTATAGAATTCAACGTTAAATCCACTCAATTGATAGGAATTCCTAAAAACTCCTCTTTTATCAAAATTTCACCTTTTTTCCTTTTTATCATGAACCCATTTTAAAAAGTAGTGCAAAGATGCAAATTAAACATCCCCAAATACTTATCTATAATCGTATTCGAGAATAGGATAACGAATTTACCTCTTGGAGTTCAAATTCCAACTATAGATTTTTCGAATCAATACTTGAAATCTCTTGAGGTTACCATAAAACCCTTTAGCTTATATGATCCGAAGGACGTAGGTATCCCTCTCCCGTTTATAATTCCTTCTTGATCCCTTAGATTAATTCTCCTCGTTGATATGAAAGGAAAAAAAAGGGAAGAAAGAAAGAAACAGAGGAGTAGTATGTTTTCTTGTTTCTGGAAACACTTCCAGGGAAGTGTAAATACTCCCTCTCCTTTGTCTACTTAGTATTCGTTTAGGAGAAAAATTTATAAAGTGGACCCCACCAATTTCCAACATTAACAATTAAAATAAATAAGGGAGTACACTTTAATTTTCTTAACATATTTGACAACCGAAGACTATATCAACACAAAGTACAACTCCTTATCAAGTATGTGCACCATTTAATAATTCTTTATAGATCAAAAGTTACACTTGTCTAAAGTGCTAAATTAATTCAATTTTTTTTCCCGAGGTGCTACAAATAGCTTTCAAATTTGTGTATTACTTAATGTAATTTCATGTCAATCTCTTAAAAATAATCTGTGATAGTTGGAGTTCTCTGAAACTAGAAGCAGGTTGAAGAAACACACCATATTTAACACTGCTCTTGATCAAACCTACCACTACCTGCCACATTAGATATCTGATGATGACTTAACTTTCTCTATCAAGAACTGCAATATGTGCTCACATTTCCAGTTATCAATTCTAATGGTATCCTTATGCTTTCCATGATCATCCAACATGATCAAATTTGATGGAGAATTAAATACATATTGAAATTTATTAACAGATTATTTCAAATAACTATTATATCCTAAAAGAAAAATAACATTTTCAATAGAAAAATAAATGGGACAATAATAAAAGTTATATATTTTCATATTTTAATTCTAGAAAAAAAATCTTTATTCAAAAAAAGAAAATTCTCGTCGAGAAATATTACATAAGGGGGTTATCGTTCTCTTTCAATATGTGGAGGGGGTATCATTTCCTAAACCTTTAATGTTGGAGGGTGAAGTGGGATTGATTCTAGAAAAACAATAAGCAAATACAACAATATATCACCTTTGTGATTACACAAGTCGGATTTGAGAAGAATGCGGTACAAGTATAAAAGTTATTTCCGATAAAACAAAAAGCAAATGAGGAAAGCTAATCTGTTTCTTATTAAACAATGAAGGATATTTTGCTCTAGTTATAAAATACAACAAAACACATACCGTGTGAAAAAAATATCTCGTAATATATTTAACCATAAAAATAATTATTATTCTACATAAGTATTTCATCATTTCTATAAATCTCAATTACATTAATATTTATCCAAGCAATTTTATTCTTAACCATTTGGTTTGAAGCATATATAAGTAGCATAATTTAAAAAATTTATTAAGAGAGTCAAAATATAAAAAATTATATATGTGAAGAAGTCAAAGAGAATTCAATAAATAGTACTCCCTCTGTTCAGAATTACTCATCACTTATTTCTTTATTGGATTTTCATTTTTACTTGTTATTTTTGATATATCAAGGAAGGACAACTTTTTTTTTTCTATTTTACCCTTGACATTAATTGTTTATTCTTCAAACTAATTTCAAGACACAATAGCAACCATCATTTATTAGGGGTACTAAGGTAAAATAGTCATGTTAATAATTATTTTCTTAATGGGTTTGTCAAGTCAAAATGCGACAAGTAAATGTGAACAGATGCAATATATAATATTTTGGAAAATCCATTGGATAATGAATGATATTTAATAGCAATAATAAAATGGACACAAGATAGTAAATTATCCCTTGATTTTTCAAACTGGAGAAGTATTATTGGATATCTATTACTGGACAAGTAAAAATGGACAGAGAAAATAGTGTGTGTGTATATATATATATAATCTCTGCTAGTGTATCATGAAAAAAAATAGGACACACTAATATATCCTAGTTAGGAAGCCTTTGTACTAGGAAGAATGATCACTGACAACATCATTTTAAGTCATGAAATGGTCAAAGGATATGGGAGGAAAGGGATTTCCCCTAGGTGCATGCTGAAGATTGACATCCTGAAAGCCTATGACTCGAAGCTCTGAATTTTCCTGAACTGTTTGTGCATTGGATCATGCAATGTATCAATACAGTTTCATATTCTGTGGTATTAAATGGTATCCCAACAACTCCACTTCTTGCAAAAAGAGGCTTGAGGCAGGGGGATCCTATGTCCCCTTACCTCTTTATTATTGTAATGGAGTGTCTCACAAAACTTTTGAAGGGACTAGCTATACAGACAGAGTTTAAGTACAATCCTATATGGGCCGAGTTGAAACTAATTCAACTTGGATTTGCTGATGATTGTTTCTGTTCTGCAGGGGGATGTGAAGTATGTTGTTATGCTATTTGATTATTATTCTAAGTTCTCTGAGGCATCAGGTCTGCAAGCTAATGCTAGTAGGAGCTTCATATATTTTGGAGGTGTTCAGAGTAATGTTCAACAACAGATTCTGCAGATTCTTGGTTTTAGTAAAGGTGGTATGCCTTTCAAGTATCTAGGAGTGCCCCTCAGCACCAAAAGAATTTCTATTATTCAATGTCAGCCTGTCACGATCCAAAAGTTGAGGTCATGATGACACCTACCTCGACCCAGCGTAGGTAAGCCGAAAATCCAAAAATAAAAAGAAAATCAACAAATGAAGAAAAATGAGTAAATGTGAGACTTCTAGAACAAAGTCAGGCCACAATATTTAAATAACATAAGAATCTGAACGAAATACATAAATCCCCAAGATATTAGTATCATAAGTGTAAAGAGCATCTAGTACAAATCCAAAATCCAAAATACATGAATCTGTCTCTAAAAATAAATAAAGACAAGATAAGATAAGAGGATGTCCGAAATCTACTCCGAACTCTGGAACTCACCAGTACCTCGAATATCAACCTCTCACAGCATGAGATCAGCTACCACGGGTCGTACTCGTACTAGGATCTGCACCGAAAGGGCATAGATATGCTACTAGGCTATGTTTGACATTCTGAACTAAATAGAAACATCAAGTTTTTGAAAAGAGATTGTTTACAACAATTTAGCTCCAGGACCCATTTAAGCTTACTTTAACTAGTTTTCGTCAAAAGGGTCGAAATGCAAAATGAAGGCTCGGGATCCGAACTAACTACGCTATTAACATAAAATCGACATTCCGAATCTAATGAAACTGTCCAAATCACCATCCAACACTCGAAACATGAAACGTTGATCGAAGTCAAACTCATGGCTTTAAAAGCCTCTAAAAGTCTAACCCAAATCACTCCCAAATGCATCAAGAACCGTGCCAACCAATCCCACAACTCACAAATAGCATATAACAACTAAGCGGAAGGGCAAAATGGTCAAAGCACATAAAAGGGTGAAGTTTACAGCTACGGTTGTTACAATATGTAATGTATCGATATTGTATAAAGGTTTATAAATGTTTATCAATATTGTATAAATAGTATCATGCATCGATATTGTATAAAAACTATGTAATGTATCGACATTGTACAAATGATGTATAAACGTGTATCAATATTGTGTAAATAATTTATAAATGTGGATCGATATTATATAAATAGTGTATAATCGTGTATCGATATTATATAAATAGTTATGTAATGTATCAATATTGTATAAATGGTGTATAAACGTGTATCGATATTATATAAATAATTATGTAATGTATTGATATCAATATTTATCTGACTATCATGTATTCCAACCTAATAAATAAAAAATGATAAAATAACATAAATATTCCTTTTTTCATAAAAGAAATGAAATAATTAGAAGAGCAAAAAATATTTTTAAAAAAGAGCAACAAATTTTTCTTAAAAAAAAAGAGAAAAAACATAATGAAAAAATAGCAATAATTTTTTAAAAATAAAATTGCAGTGAAATTTTTTTTAAACAAAACAACAAGAAAGTTTTTTTTTTTAAAAAAAATAGTGCAGAAAAAAAAGACAAAATAAGTTTGTTTTTTTTAAAAAGGCGCATGAAACTTTTTTTTTTTTTTTTGTTAAATAATAAAAAAAAAAATAGTGCAGAAAAAAAAGACAAAATAAGTTTGTTTTTTTTAAAAAGGCGCATGAAACTTTTTTTTTTTTTTTGTTAAATAACAGAACATGGATGAAACTTCAAAACAATGAAATATCCACCAATTGGCCGACTGGCCATTTTATATGTAAAAAATAGTTTGGCCGAGTGGCCATATTTGGTAACAATATTGGCCGAAACCACTTTGGGTAAGAAATTATAAGTTTGCTATTTTTTTATAAGAAATTTAACTTAGGGATATTTTGTATAAATTTTTTTTTAATATATTATACATAGATATGCTATTTTTAAAGAAGTCCAATTTATGATCTAATAAAGTATTAAATATTTGGGCTTAAATAATAAATATCTATAAGTATGAGTTTAATTTGGAACTAAAGAAAACCTATGAATCTTTTCTTAAGTATGATGGAGATTTATTGAAAAGGTACCGTTTCAATGTGAAAAGACACTTCAGAGCCTTAAATAGGCATGGTCCCTGTATCAGAAGATTAGGCTTTTCTCTTTCTCTCTATCTCAGAAAAAGAATACAACAAAAAAACAATCTTCAAGGTTTAGAAGATCTTGCCATCCTCAATCAAGTTATTGCTATGGATAAAGGTTAGTATTTTTATCATTCTTCTAGATTTATTTCTGTCTAATGATTTACTTGTGTTCTTGGGTGAATTCTTTAAAGTTTTTCAACAGGTGTTATCAGAGCACAATCTTGTTAGATCATTAGGCATGTTTTGCAATAATTTTTGGATTAAATTCGGATAAGGAAGTTTTTTTTTTTTTTTTTTTTTTTTCCGTTTTTGAAATTTTTGGGACTGTTTAAGTTTTGTGTTTTGGTGCATGCAAGTTTCTGCTGCCACCTTGTTTTCTATATTAATATAGAGATAGTAGAAATTTGCACTTTCTTATGTTTACAATCGAATAAGCGGCATTCAGTTAAATTTTTAAAGAATAATTTTGGGGAAGTTCTTGTTTTACCAATTAAGGATAGTAGAAAAAGTTTGTATATATTTCATTGGCTGTTTGTCGTGTATAGATCTTTAATCCTTGTTGCCTTGCTGGTGTGAGTATTTATTATGAGTAAAGTGCACTTTCAAAGAACAAGATTTTTGCCAGTTTTGCACTTTCGGAGAAGACGAATTGTCGGATCTAAATTTTTATTTTTATTTTACTTTGTATTCTCTTCAAGTTTATAAACAACTTTGAAAATTGTGCAGATTTTTCTGCAATTTCTTACAAAGCAATTTGACATATTTTGTCAGTTTTTTGTTTTCTTTTGAGAAACAAAATTTTTAGTTTTTCTTAGAGCAAGTTTTTCTTTTAATTATTATTATTATTTGTGCTTCTTATTTAAAAGTGAATAGATTGAATCAATATGTTGCCAAAGTAACATCTATTGTGTATATTTTGTTTACTTTGAACATGTAAGCATGTTTTATCTATGCGAAATAACTATCCCAAAGGAGATTATTTTGGCCAGATTATTGATAGTCATGAATTTTTAGAAGATTATTTTGGCCGGATTATTCAGAGAGGTATCACGATTATGGTTATTGTAGGCGTATAAAGGTTGAGGAGGTCAAGGGTGTTATTCGTAGGATGCGTAAGGGTATAGTGATTGGGCCAGACGAGATTTCGGTGGATTTTTGGAAGAGAACTGGTGGGGACGGTTTGGAGTGGCTGACAGAGTTGTTTAACATCATTTTTAGGATAGCGAAGATGCCCGAAGCTTGAAGATGGAGTAAGATGATTCCATTATATAAGAAAAAGGGTGACATTCAGAGTTGCACAACTATAGGGGTATCAAGTTGTTGAGTCACACTATGAAGGTTTGGGAAAGGGTGGTAAAGTTGAGGTTGAGGAGGGTCGTGACTATTTCTGAGAATTAGCTTAAATTCATGCCAGATCGCTCGACCACCAAGGCCATTCATCCGTGAGGAGATTAGTGAAGCAGTATAGGGAGAGGAAGAAGGATTTACACATGGTAGTCATCGATCTTGAGAAGGCGTACGACAAAGTCCCCAGGGAGTTTCTGTGGATGTGTTTGGAGGCTAGAGGCTTTCCCATGCGTACACTAGGTCAATTCAGGATATGTATGACGGAACAAAGATTCGTGTGAGGTCGGTGGAAGAAGATTCAGAGAAATTTTTTGTTTTGACAGGGTTGCGCCAGGGATTGACTCTTAGTCCATTTTATTCGTCTTGGTGATGGATGTTCTGACACGACATATTCAAGGGAAGGTGCCTTGGTGTATGTTATCTGCTGATGATGTAGTTCTCATTAACGAGACCCGAGAAGGAATTAATGATAACTTAGAGGTTTGGAGACAAACCCTAGAGTCGAAAGGGTTTAGATTGAGCAGGACCAAGATGGAATACTTGGAGTGCAAGTTCAGTGATTTGATGCATGAGGCTGATGTGGTAGTGAAGCTGAAGTCCCAGACCATTTGGACGAAGATAGTTTCAAGTATCATGAGTCTATGATTCAAGGGAATAGACAGATTGACAAGGATTTCACACACCGTATTGGTGCAGGGTGGTTGAAATGAAGGCTCGGTTTGGGAGTCTTATGTGATAAGAAGGTGGCTCCTAAGCTTAAAGGCAAGTTCTATAGAGTGGCAGTTCGACCGACTATGTTGTATGGAGCAGAGTGTTAGCCAATCAAGAAATCTCACATCCAAAAGTTGAAGGTAGCAGAGATGAATATGTTGTGATGGATGTGTAGACTTACGAGGAGAGATAGGGTTAGAAATGAGATTAGCCGAGAGAAGGTAGGAGTGGCTTCGGTGGAAGACAAGATGCGAGAAGTGAGGTTGAGATGGTTCAGGCATGTGATAAGGAGGGGAACGGATGTCCCAGTATGGAGTTGTGAGAGGTTGGCTATGGATGGCTTCAGGCGGGGTAAACTTAGGCCTAAGAAATATTGGAAGGAGGTAATTAGACAGGATATGGAGCAGTTACAACTTACTGAGGACATGACCCTAGATAGGAAAGCGTGGAGGACGCTAATTAGGGTAGATGGCTAGTGGGTAAGAGTACGTCCGTGTTAGTAGGAAGGATTGCTATGTTTGTAGTTATGCTTATAGTCATAGTGTTATTCGTGTGTCATTTTAGTTTCTTGTTCGTGGTATTTTGGTGATGTTTATGATTTTCGGATAGATTGTGTATAGTATTACTCTGTGGGTGTCTTGTTTCTTTTTTTATCTATTGGTGTGTTATCCCATTTTTTTGTTGTTTTTATATTTTTTATACTGTTATTTGTCCTGAGCCAGAGGTATATCGAAAACAGCCTCTCTACTTCATCTAAGGTAGTGGTATGGACTGCGTACATTTTACCCTCTCCAGACTCCACTTTGTGGGAATACACTGGGTATGTTATTATTGTTATGGATAGTCATGAATATGTGATACATATGTAATGCGTGTTGATAATATGTCAGTTCAAACAAAGGCATACTGTTAGGTCGCTTTAGTAATCAATGTTTATGAACCATGTATAAGAGTTCCACTTACAAGTTATTATTTTTGTCCAAAGACTAAATGATAATGTTGTGTTAGATATCTTGAGATGGTACCACTATAATGTATATTTGTGTGATAAATATAGTTTTTGATTTATTTATCATTTTCCTTCAGATTTGTTTAATTTTAATTATCTGCACATATACATGATCTATTTGAATGATTAATTGTGAGCATTATTTATTTTATCTTATAGTGTCTTCTATGTCTGTCAATATGAATAATATTTCCGTGCCTAATGGCATAAACTTTAAGAATCGGACTTTGAATGAGCTTATACCTCAATATGTGCAAGAAGAGGATAGAATTAAAGAAGAGCCGATTGAATGTACTTATTTGGGATCTACCTCTAGAACTAAAACCATTGCACGTAAGTGAAAAAGGAGTAAGACTAAAGAAACTGCTGACAAAGGAACATTATTATGTTTTTTTGTAAGAAACTTGGTCATATAAAGAGCATTCCAAGTACACTGCCTTGCGTGAAAAGAAAGTAAATTTCTCAATTTTATTTGTTCAGAAGTTAATTTGGCTATGGTATTTAGTGATACTTGGTGGGTAGATACAGGTGCAACTACTCACGTAAGTGCCACTATAAAGGATTGTATAAGGAACCAAGTGTCAATTGATGCTGAAAGATACATCTATGTAGGCAACGATAGTAAAACAGTTGTGAAGGCTATTGGTGTCTTTAGAATTCCATGAGATACCGATTTCTATTTGAAATTAGAGGAAACATTTATTGTACTGTCATTTTGATGGAACTTAATTTCTATTTTCTGTTTGAACATATCTGGATATAATTGTTCTATTGAAAATGAAATTTATAGTATTTCTCTAAATTCTAATACTATTGGAACTACTACTCTGATTGATAAGTTCTACAAATTAAACAGACAAGCCTCATGCAGCAATGAAAATCTTCATTCAAGTAACTTCGGTACTAAGCAGATTAACAAATAAGTATTCATTAATGTATGACATTAACGATTGGGTCATATTTCTAAACAAAGAATACAATGGCTTGTGTCAGAAGGTATTCTTGATTCTCTTGATTTATCAGATTTTGAAATTGGCATAGAATGTTTTAAGGGAAAACAAACGAATATAAGAAAAAGGGGTGCTTATAGGAGTAAAGAACCTTCAGAGTTGATACATACAGACATTTATGGTCCATTTTCTACGGCTTCATGGAATGGTCAATAATATTTTATTAACTTTATAGATTACTACTCCCGTTATAAACATCTTTTATTAATTCATGAGAAGTCACAATCTTTGAATGTTTTTAAAATTTTCAAAGCTGAAGTTGAAACTCAAGTAGGCAAGAAAATTAAGGCTATCAAATCTGGTCGTGAAGGAGAATACTATGGTAGATACGATGGATTAGGTGAACAATGTCGGAGACCTTTTGCAAAATATTTCACAGAGTGTGGAATTATACCTCAATACACCATGTCGATGACTCCAAGTCAAAATGATGTAGCTAAGAGAAGAAACGAAACTCTTAAGGATATGGTAAGAAGTATGATTATTCATTCTTCTTTACCTAAATTGCTTTGGGGAGAAGCATTAAAGACTACAGTTTACATACTAAACAGAGTTTCAAGCAAAGCGATAGCTAAGACCCCATATGAGTTGTGGGCTGGTAAGAAGTCTAGTATTAGGCACTTACATGTCTAGGGATGTCCAGCCGAAGCAAGGCTTAAAAGCTAAATAAAAAGAAGCTGGATTCAAGAACTATTAGTTGCTACTTTGTAGGTTACTCAGAAAGTGTAACACCTCGTACCTTCCCAACCCTACTTGACGACATTGAACAATGATTATGTAGGTATCGAGAGCCATAGATGTGTATTTTGTAATGCTAAGGATGAGAAAAATTGAATTTGGCCTCTTATATGGGATTAAACCTTTGTGGAAGTGTTTTGTGATTTTCATGGGACAGTTGTGGGGTTCAAAACGAGGTTCATAGGACCTCTAAACAAAGGATATTAAGGTTAAGAAGTGAGTTAAAGAATAGGACTTGAAGTATCTAACCGAACCCGCGAAGAAAAGTCGAAAAATCCAATTTTTGAAAAATTTGAAGGAGGGGCGCGTTTGGGACCGTGACATGCCGCTCTGGGCTAAAATTTTTAGCCCATAGGCAGTAAGTTGGCGCGCCCAGGGGCGTGCCACCTTGGGTTTTCCACTTTTTCGAAAGTTGGAAATTTCTAAGTCCCAAGGGTATCCGGGGACGTACCGAGCCGATTTTTGCCACGTCTATTCTACAACATATATTAAATGAGTAAAATATTATATTGGAATGATAAAATTACTCGAGAACGAATTTGGAGTCAAAATGACGATTTTACCCTTTTGGGCAAAATAGGCCATACGTGGCTAGAATCGCTTGTTCTTGGGATCGAGGCTACGAATATGAATAACATGAGTGGGAATATTTTTGTAACACGTATGAGATGACTTGAATACGATAAATTATTGATTTTACTGGGTTAAGTGAATTGGGCCCAAAAAGGGCCCAAAAATGAAAAGAATGCATGGCCCAAAATGGGTCAAATGACCCATTCTTTCAAGACCTTCTAGAAAAAGTATTTAATGCTTTAGAATTGGCTAAGGATGGACATAAATGCTTATAAAAGGGACCAAAAATCTGATTTTTTTGGTCATTTGGAAGCTCTTGCCTTTTGGTCTATTTTTCAATTTATTTTCTCTCAAACCCTAGAAGCTCAAAGACAACTCTTGAAGCAAGATCATCCTATTTCAAGCCTTGGTAAGTATTTATTCTTATGTATTAACATATTATATGCATGGTAGATTATGTATATCATGATAGTTGTGTTGACAAGGTGGTGAATGGTGTATTGTTGCTTTTGGTGGAAGATGTGCCATCTTTGTGAATTGAAGGTGAAAAGAGACTTGATGTCTTAATGAAAAAGCATGGTATGGATAAAATATGAACATGTATGGTGTTATTTTGTTTCTAAACATGCTATTTTCATATAAGTGTCAATTAGGGGATTTTGGCCGATTTGTTGTTGTAAGGTGTGTTGAAGGAAATTGATGGCATAAGTATGAAGTGGTGATAATGGAGAGTGGAAAGTGTGAACTTGGCATGACATGCTATTGGTTATCATGTGTTGGTCAATGTTGGGAATATTGTGGGATTTTTGGAATAATACTTTCATGAATGTTTGTGTCAAGTGGGACATGGCATGTCTAAAGGCAAACATGAGAATGTTACTTATTATATGCATTAAGTAGTTGGTGGTTAATGTTGGCTCCGTTGTGTTTGTGTTGTAGAGTGGAACATAAGGAAGGAGCGGAACGATTGTATGCGTATTTAAGATTGTGTGTTGGTATTGAGAATACAAGGTATGTAAGGTTACTTTGTTCGTATCTTTTTGCGGTACATCGTATTCACATTGGCATTATGCTAGTCCTATCTCGAAGTGTGCTAAGGTATTCTATATCCGTTTAGAAATGGTTATTATTACATATTCCCTACTCATTGATCACTTGGGAATTGCATGTCTCATATTCGTTAGTCAATGTTCCAAAAGCCCAAAAAGGTTATGTTCCAAAGTGCCAATAGTGGCTATATACATACCTCTTGTTCATTGACTTGTGTCTCATGATTCCAATAATGTTATCTATTGTTGAGTCCAATACTCCTCATTCATGAGTTATTGTGGTTCATGGGTTACATAATTATGGACATGTTCCAAAAGTCCCAATCATGTTGTGTTCTTGAGTTTCCAAGAATGTTGTGGCTATGTACATACGTTAATCTCTGTATCACTCTCTCATAAGAGGATGAATCAATTCCTCATAAGTATCACTCTATCAAAAGTAAGAATAAAGTAATATACATTTGTTGTTGGTTATGATTTATAGGTGGCAAGTCTAGGGGCATAAGCCTAGCTCGACTCGATCCCGATGTGTTGATTTATGGGTGGAAAGTCTAGGGGCATAAGCCTAGCTCGAATCGATCCCAATGTGTTGATTTATGGGTGGCAAGTCTAGGGGCATAAGCCTAGCTCGACTCGATCCCGATAGGTGGCAGGTCTAGAGGAATAAGCCTAGCTCGACCCGATCCCAACATCACATGATGTGATGTTAAGACCTACTGATCAGTCGGGGTCCGGGTACGTTATGATATGAGCAATGAGGAATAAATCATAAAGAGAAAAACTTAATTTATATAAGCTACACTGTTCCACATATACAAATCGATGAGTTGTTCATGTTGCCTATCCTATTACATTTTGATTCTATTGATGTATTTATAACAAGTTTCTTATGGCCTTACATACTTAGTACATTCTCCATACTGACCCCTCTCGGGGGATTTACCTTACTTGCTGCAGGCGCAGGTACTAGTAGGCCTCCACTGTAGGTTGCGGATCTTTTGCCGACTTTTGGTGAGCTCCAGTTGGTTCGGGGCTTCCTTAGTTGCTATGTACATTCATTTTGGTATTGTATATGTGTGTAGAGCGGGGTGTGGTCCCGACTCTAGGATTGTCATAATCATGTATCTGTAGGGGCTTTGTAGACTTATGTGGGAATAGAATGTAAGATATGTATGCTCATTTTGGTTTGTTGGCCCCAACGGCCAAGTTGATATATATTTATATATATGACATATGTTTCCATATCCGTTTCCATATCCATGACTTTTGCATAGTTGCATGGGGTTTCATAAGGTCCATATGAGGTTGGCCCCAACGGCCAAGTTGATATATATTTATATAAATGGCATATATTTCCATATCCGTTTCCATATCCATGACTTTTGCATAGTTGCATGGAGTTTCATAAGGTCCATATGAGGAGATGCATGCAAGTGTTCATAAGCAAAGATTGGTTCTCTCAGGCCATGTCGGCTTCGGGTGCCAGTCCGGCCCGAATGGGATTTCGGGTCGTGACAGAAAGATTGAGAGGTTTTAAGTTATATGACTACTAAAACAGATTCTTTTTCAAAATAGGGAATGCCAAATTTATTGAGGATGTTGATTATACCGAGAGTGATCAAAACAGACAAATTATGTTTGAAGAGGAATTTAATAATATCCTTTCTACTAATAAAAATGATCAAGTAGTTCTATCAAATGTGTTTCAACCTGTAAATCAGGATTATGTAGAAAACACAATGTTATTACCTCGTGTTCAACAATCTCAAGTTGAAGTGTCTAAAAGAAGATCTAATAGAGAAAAGAAAAATGCAATTTCGGATGATTATTTTGTTTATCTCCAAGAACATAATTTTGACATGGGATTGGAAGATGATCCTATAATTGTTAGTCAAGCGAAATCAAGTTGAAACTCTGCTAAATGGATCGTAGCCATTAAAGATTAGTTGAAGTCTATTAAAGACAATAACGTTTGGGATCTTGTCGAGTTACCACAAGGATCGAAATCGATTGGTTGTAAATGGATTTTCAAAACCAAACGTGATTCGAAAGGTAACATAGAAATATATAAAGTACGCCTAGTTGCCAAAGGATTCACTTAAAAGGAAGGCATAGATTTTAAAGAGACTTTTTTGCCAGTTTCATCAAAAGATTTCTTTAGAATTATTATGGCACTTGTAACTCATTATGATTTAGAGCTACATCAAATGGATGTTAAGACTGCATTTCTTAATGGAGACACTAAAGAAATGATATACATGGTGCAACCAGAAACCTTTGAGTCCCAAGATTCAAAGCAGCTTGTACGTAAACTTAAGAAGTCCATATATGGTTTAAAACAGGCATTCCGTCAATGGTACCGGAAATTTGATCAGGTGATAACCTCTTTTGGTTTTAAGGAAAACGCTATTGATCAGTGCATATATCTCAAGTTCTATTGGAGCAAATTTATTATCCTTATGCTATATGTAGATGACATTCAGTGATGTAGGTTTATTGCATGAAACTAAGAAATTTCTATCCAATAAATTTGAAATGAAAGATCTTGGTGAGGCGTCCTTTGTTCTAGGTATAGAGATCCATGGGGATCGTACTAGAAACATTTTTGGATTGTCGCAAAAGACTTATATTGATAAGATGCTAAGTAGATTTGGCATGCAAAATTGTGTACCAAGAGATACACCTGTGGCAAAAGGTGATAAATTTAGTTTGCGCCAATGTCTAAATTTGGACATAGAAAAGAGAGAGATGGACAAATTCCCATATGCATCAGCAGCGGAAAGTCTCATGTATGCATAAGTTTGTACGCGTTCAGATATAGCGTACATAGTGGGAATATTGAACCGATATTTAAGTAACCCGAAAATAGATCATTGGAAAGCTGCAAAATGAGTTATGAGGTATCTTCAAAGAACTAAAAATTAAATGCTTACTTATCAGAGGTCGGATCACGTAGAGATCGTAGGATATTTCAATTCATATTTTTTTGGATGTCTTGATAGTAGGAAATCTACATCATGTTATGTTTTCATGTTGGCTGGATGAGCTGTTTCTTGGAAAAGTGTGAAACAAACATTGATAGCTTCTTCTACCATGAAAGTCGAATTTGTCGCCTGCTATGAAGCATTAAATTAGGGAATGTGGCTGAAAAATTTAATCACTAGAATGTACATAATTAGTGGCATAGAAAGACCATTAAAAATTTATTGTGATAATAAGTCTGCTGAGTTATATTCGAAGAACAACCGAAGTTCGTCTAAGTCAAAACGCATAGACATTAAGTTTTTGGTTGTGAAATAAAGAGTTCAGCATCGTCTTGTGTCGATTGAGCATATTAGTACAAACTCGATGATTGCGGATCCGCTCATAAAAGATTTGCCACCTATAGTGTTTCATGGCCATGTGGCTCATATGGGTGTTGTCAGATTTGATGATAAGCTGTTTTAGTGGGAGCGTGTTGTTTTATTAATGCTTTTGACATGTTAAAGTTTATATTCTGTACAGACTGAAGTTTTATGAAATTTATGAATTTCAATTGCTTATTGATAACTTTGAAAAATAAAGATTTTAATTTTCTATTGCGATTTTTCGTAAGGTATAAGAAAGTGATTTTAGACTTTTAAAGTCATAAAGTATGACAAGTTGGAAATAGGCACGACTTAGATCATTTTACATGTAATTTTCATATTTGATCTCTGTCATTGGTATTGCTGATATTTGTGACATTGATGGGTTTAGTTTTAAATATATGTTTCGAAAACCACTTTGATCCTATATTGATAGTATCGAAGAACCAGATTGTTTTGGGATATTTAAATCAAGATAGCAAAAGTTTGTGCACACGAAAGTTTCATCTATGTATGGTTATTCATAAATATATGTGGTTCAAGTGGGAGATTGTTAGTAATTTCTATTTTGTAGACTCACATATTAATATATTATACATAGATATGCTATCTTTAAAGAAACGTAATTTATGACTAATAAAGTATTAGTATTTGGGCCTAAATAATAAATATCTATTAGTATGAGTTTAATTTAGAATTAAAGAGAACCCATGGACCTTTTCTATCACGACCCAAACCCGTCGTGAGTGGCACCCACATTAAATCTCCAGTGGGAGAACCAACTAACCCAAACCATCAACCCAACACTTAGCCAAAAATAGGCAGCTAAACCAATTCCATTGAAAAAAATCAATATCCAATATCATAACGTAAGTAAGAAATATAATAAATGTGGAAAACCATCCCTTAGGATCTGAAAGTCATTGTACCAAAACTTTAATAAATGTCAAAAAGTAGGCATGCAACCCTAAAACCAATGTAATATCTGAGTCCGAAACAAATGAACCAGAAAACATTAGATGAACCCATGGTAGCCCAAAAGATACAACTCACCCTTGAGTTCGAATACAGTCTGAATCACAGCTGAGGTCTCGAAATAGTCGCTGAAAAATGCTTTGCACTCAACAAAAAGAAAAGCACGTGTAGTATCAGCACACAAGAAATAATGGTATGTCGGTAGGGTCATCGACCAATCCAAAATAAGAAAGATGGACACCTAAACAAAACATAGTACAACAAGACAACCATGATTCCTATCATGCAACTCTATTTTAAGTTCATAGCACTTAACCTTGTAATAAGTATAATATGAAGTTTAGTCAATATGAGTCAACAAGGATAACAAGTCAAATCAACTAAGACCACCAATAAGACTCCAAGTCAACGCTCATGACACAACTATCATATAATTCATGTCCCAATTACACAAGTAATAGACAACATCTAGTTACGTCACAACTTGCAATTAACTCAGACTACGTAAGGATCCACAAAGACAACAACAATGGCAAATATCATGCATCCTGATTTACATAAAGAAACCACCTTCGGCAATTAAGCACATAAACCCGATTTACTCAAGGAACCAACATATAATGACAACACTTAAGCCCGGTTCACTCAAGGAACCAATATAATCAAGAAATCACACAATCCTCAGTTCACTCAAGGAACCGTCACACTCACCTGCATCTTGTACACATATGCTAAGGGTCCTATGTGTGCACCCACTAGTCATGACCTGCAGGGGACGAACTCTTTTCCATGTACCGAAATTACATACATCAAGTGCCTACCAACCTTATATCATCAACCAATTCCGTGGAGATGTCTAAATACCGATACACTCCACAATAATGACAGATATCACAACAATCACAACCAGATTGATAGCATAAACAACACTTGTAAAGACCAACAAGCTTTCATATAGTTCATTGCATGTGATTAACACTAAGATATCAAACAATCATTCACTTTCCTTGAACATGCATTGTACAAGCAATACTAAGAAATAGTTATCATGCACACATAACACAAATTGGGTTTCAACTATATTAAAACCATCACCTACCTCAATCCAAGCTTGCACCACTCTATTAAACTTGAGTCTTGCCTTTCCGTATAATTTTTGCTTGGTTGTGGTATAAAAACATGAACACAATATATAATCAACCAAATGACCTACCCTGTCGAGGATTATAACCTAATCCCAAACCCCATGGCCAATTTCATGATCATTACCCTCGTTCTAGGATTTTTCTATCATAATTTACCTTAAACCTACCAATTTCATGGTTACCACAGTGAGTATTATCATGCAAGAGTAAATTAACGATTAACAACTAAAATCCAAAGGTTTTACACTTAATTTACCACCTTGCACCAGAAAATCCGCTAATTCAAGCTCAAACCCTCCCCAAAACCCATAAACTAGTGATTCAAAGATTAATTAACCAAAACTAGTTAATGGGGATGAATTACTTACCTTTACACAGAAATCAATGGAAACTTGATGAAAATCGCCTAAACCCTTCCTAAAAAATGAATTTAGAATAATAAACCATTTTTGGAGAAATTTCTGCATTAACAACGATTTACCCCGCTATAGCGGTCCGATTCCACTATAGCAATATCACCCGCTATAGTGGAATTGACCGACTTTGACTTCCGCTATAACGGAATTTTCCTGCTATTGAAGAAGTCGCTATAGCGACGTGCCACCTGCTATAGCAGGAGTGGCAAGGAAGAAACTTGGAAATCCTTCCAGTTTTTCCTTTTTCGTAACATACCCTCAAACCAAGACATCCTGGACTAACCCCTTTGCGTCATGTTCGATATTGAGAGTTCTACTCACCCGAATTCACTTTTGAAAAATCCTACGAATTCCTTATCGTATTAGCTAACATAAAATCAATCTAAACTTAATCATATTTACCCAATACATTCTTGGATTTCCCTAAACTATACCTCACTCAGATTTCATATGAGATTAGCTTAGCCTAAAAATTTTAATTTTCAATTCGGGGAAAAATTAACCCGAATTTCTGTACGATTGACTTACCCGTAACGACTGAAAGGGTCATTACATTTTCTTAAGTCTGATTGCGACTTATTGAAAAGGTACTTTTTCAATGTGAAAAGACACTTCAGAGCCTTAAATAGGCATGGTCCCTAAATCAGAAGATTACGCTTCTTCTCTTTCTCTCCATCTCAAAAAAGGAGTACGGCAAAAAAGTAATTTTCAAGGTTTAGAAGATATTGTCATCCTCAATCAAGTTTTTGCTATAATAAAGGTTAGTATTCTTCCTATTCTTCTAGATTTATCTATGTCTAATGATTTACTTGTGTTCTTGGGTGAATTCTTTAAAGTTTTCCAACATTTACTTTTTGATCAATTAAATTGTTAAAAGATAGAATTAATTTTCTAACTATTAAAATCAAAATAGGCATCAATTTTGTGGTTCTGACTTGTGAGCCTCCATATATATTGTAGGAACTCTTGATTTGTATAAAATGTTGTCAGTTCTTTGTCTTTGAGCTATGTCATGGCTTGTTTTTAAGCTACTATAGTATCGCTATAAGTTTATTATATTTGTGGAGATATACTAGTTCATAAACAATTTTAATGGTTTTTAGTATAGATTTTATTTGTGATTTAGGGTAGTATATATGTACTTTCATCTTTCAATTTGACATACCCGATAAAGGTCGATCATGAAATGGTTATCAATACAGATGACTGACCATCAACAAGTAAAAATCGATAAGCCGAACAATTAAGTACAAATATTCAATCAAACCGTTTGATAGGCACCCTTACTGGGAACCCACATGCTTAAAAGTCTGAATCCGCCTCTTTTCATGAGTATGTCAAAAGTACTAGTATTCTAAAAATTACCAAGTTAGTCTTGTTCTTCATCACTAATCTAAAAAGAAAAATTAACTTTTTCATCACATGTTTAGTTAGATTACATTATTATTAATTTTGTCGTATGAAATTTTAGAGTTTGTCAGTATTAGGGTTTATTCCTAGTTTAAATTTTAAGTTTATAAGTGTGACTGATTATGTTGGGTAGTATTGTTGTTTCATGTTTGAGCAGTTCATTTCCTTCAAAATATTTGAATTTGTATCATATTTAAATATGTATACTCATTTTTCTATATTTTTTCTTGTGTTTCTAATTGTTAATTACTATTATTGTTGTATAATTTCAGGAATGAGTGGATTTATATTGATAACATTGAGATGATATGTAACACCCCGTACCTTCCTAACCCAATGTGATGACGATGAACAATGTATACTTGAGTGTCGAGAGCCACACGAATGTATTTTGTAATGATATTGACAAGAAAATTGAAATTTGGCCTTGTACATATGCTTAACCTTGCGTAAAAGGTGTTTTACGATCTTCATGGAGCATTTGTCGGGTTCAAAACGAGGCTAAGAGGACCTCTAAACTACGTATGTTAAGGTTAAGAAGTAAGTGAAAGAATAGGATTTGAAGTATCTAACCAAACCCGCGAAGAAAAGTCGAAAAATGAAATTTTTGAAAAATTTAAGGGAAGGGCGCGTTGGGTAGCGTGCCACGCCGCTCTGGGCTGAAATTTTCAGTCCAGAGGCAGTAGAGGGGCGCGCCAGGCAGCGTGCCACGCCGCCCCTGTGGACCTTTCAAAAGTTGAAAATTTTGTTTAAGTCCCAAGGGTTCCCGGGGACGTATTGAGCCGATTTTCGCCATGATTCTTATAAAACTATGAGAATATACATGAAATGAGTGAAATATTATATTGGTATGATAAAATTACTCGAGAACGAATTTGGCGTCAAAAGACGATTTTATCCTTTTGGTCAAAATGGGTCATACGTGGCTGGAATCACTTGGTTTTTGGATGGCGGCTACGGATATGAATAGCATGAGTGGGAATATTATTGTAATACGTATGAGATGACTTAAACACGTGAAATTATTTATTTTATCGGGTTAAGTGAATTGGGCCCAAAAATGGAAAGAAGACATGACCCATATGGGAAAATTTGACCCATTCTTGTAAAAACTTCTAGAACACCACATGGCATGATATAGAGTGGATAAGAGCCTATATAAAGGGCAAAAATGCTGATTTTATTCAATTGGAAAGCACATGCCTTTGTAGATATTTTTTTCAACCCTTTCTTTTTCTCTCAAACCCTAAGAGGTCAAAGCTAACCTTTGGAGCAAGATCAACATCTTCCAAGCCTAGGTAAGTGATTATTGTCATGGATTAATATATTATATGCATGGGAGAGTATGTGAATCTTGTTGGTTATGCTTGAAAGAGTTGAACATAGTACTTTGGGTTTTTGTACAAGATGTGCCATCCATGAGATTTGAACTTGAATTAGGACTTGTGCCTTTGATGAAAACTCATGGTATGGATAAAATATGAACATCTATGGAGTTATTTTTGTTGTTAAACTTGTTCTTGTCTATAAGTGTAAATTGTGGGAATTTGGCCGATATGTGCTATGAAGTGTATTAAGGTGAATTGATGGATTATTTGTGATGTGGTATGGATAAGGAGGTGTAAAAGAGAATTGTTATAGTGAAATTCAATGATTATTATGTATTGGTCAATGTTGGGAATATTGGAGGATTTTTGGAATAATGATGCTATCAATGGTTTTGTCAAGGGGAAATGACATGTTTCAAAGCAAACATGTACCCCATTGATGTTATATGCATTTGTGAAGTAGTTGTGGTTAATGTGAATTACGTTATGTATTTGTGTTGTAGAGTGACACATAAAGAAGGAGCGGGACTATTGTACACACATCTAGGACTGTATATCCGTGTTGAGAGTACAAGGTATGTAAGGTTACTCCGTCCGTATCTTTTTGCGGCAAATAGTATCCACATTGCTAATTCATTAGTCCTATCCCGAATTGTGCCAAGGTATCCTATATCCGTTTATCAATAGTCATTGTCATATCTTTCCTACTCATGGATCATTTGTGAGTCTTATGTCTCATTATCATGGTTAATGTTCCAAAAGCTCAAACAAGGTTATGGTCCAATGTTCCAATAGTGGTTATGCTCATGTATCTTGTTATGAATGATTGTCCAATGGTTCCAATGGTGTCAGGTTTCCAATAATGTTTATTCACATGTCTTCTATTTTGATTATGGTTCCAAGTTTCCAAACATGCTATGTCACATGAAAATGTCAATCTCTCACAAGTGAATGTACCAATCTCATATGTCTCTCACTCATTGGCTAATTATCCAAAGGTTCAAGTGATGTTATGACTATCAAAATACCAATCTCAAAGTAAAGAACAAAGTAATGCAAATGTGGTCAATGATCAAGTATGGGTGGCAAGTCTAGGGGCATAAGCCTAGCTCGACTCGATCCCGATGTGTTGATTTATGGGTGGCAAGTCTAGGGGCATAAGCCTAGCTCGACTCGATCCCGATGTATGATTTATGGGTGGCAGGTCTAGGGGCATAAGCCTAGCTCGACCCGATCCCAACATGACGATAAGTCATGTAAAGACCCACTGATCAGTAGGGGCCCGGGTACATTGTGACATATGTAATGACATTGAAGTAAAGAAGCATGAAAGCGATGAAATCAATGAAAGTAATACACATGGGTTCCAAAGTGCAAAATGGTTACTTATTCATCTGATTATGCATATGCATTTGAGTTTCATTGAGTTCATTGAACTATTCATGTGTTGTATAGTTTCATTTGAGCCTTACATACTCAGTACATTCTTCGTACTAACCCCTTTTGGGGAACTTACCTTACATGCTGCAGGCACAGGAGTTAGTAGATCTCCTCAGTAAGTGGCGAGATTTCCGCAGATTGTTGGTGAGCTCCAGTTGCTTCGGGGCTTCCCAAGTCACATGTGTCTAGTAGATGTTGGCATTTGTAAACATTGTATAGACATGGTCATGTATCTATTAGAGGCTTTGTAGACATATGTGGGGTATCATGAGGTAAAAGATGCACGTGCATTCTGACGAAATGGCCCTAACGGCTAAATTGCATATATATTACATATGTTGTCATGCCTTCCGCTATTGATATTTAATTACATGAAAGAAGATGATATTCATACACGAACATACATATGAGAGTACATGATCAAGAGCAAAGATTGGTTCTCTCGGGCCTTATCGGCTTCGGGTGCCAATCACGTCCCGATGGGAATTCGGGTCGTGACATGATATCATAGTGGCATTTTGGATGTTAGTAGAGGAAAACCATTGTATATTGGTGGAGAAATCACTGAATCTTTGAATGTCAATGTGGACAGAATATCCTTTTTTGAACTAACGGGTTATTACAAACAATTAGGGTACATTACAAGTTGCACATTTTATGTTAAGCATCCTCATAGTGACATTCCTGTTGTTACCCAAACTGATAGGGATATTTTTGAACTTTCCAAAAAATTTGACAATGGAGATATTGTTGAAGTTTATGTCTGTCACATGGTTCTTCGAATAGATGGTCACATTGCTTTATTGAAATGCAATGTTCCTAATAAAAAAAATGTTCCTGCTTTTAATGAAAAAAGGGATGAGTGTGTTGAAGAAGGGGACAACGATGTTAAAAAAAAGGATGAGGTATCCATTTTAATGAAATTACTGAAACAACTGTATTTGTTGAACCAACAACTACTAAAATTATTTCAGCTACTCAATCAGCAGTTGCTAAAACTACTGAATGTACTCAACCAACAACTACTGAAACTGAGACAAAAAAGTGTGGTAAGTTGTCAAGAAAAAGAGGTTGTCCTTTAAAGGTGTGTACTTTTGCGTTACTAGTAAATACTTTTTTCTTTTAATAACTTGTAAATGTTTGTTTAGATGACCTTTTTTTGTTTTGTAGAATTCTGTTGAATAAAGTAAAGTTGCTAAAACAATTACTGCTATTGCTAGACCTTCTGAAGGTTATAGAAGGCCAAAAAAGCTATTTGGTACTTCTGAAATATCTCCTAGAGCCAGAGGAAGACCAAGAAAGAAAACAACTACTTCTGAAGTTGTTGAAGCACCTTCTAGAGCCAGGGGAAAACCAAGAAAGGCAACAACTACTTTTGAAGTTATTTAAGCACCGGCTAGAGGCAGGGGAAGGCCAAGAAAGCTAATCGGTACTTTTGAAACACCTCCTACAGCCAGGAAAAGACCAAGAAAGGCAATAACTACTTCTGAAGTTGTTGAAGCACCTGCTTGAGGCAGGGGACAGCCAAGAAAGCTAATTGGTACTTCTGAAACACCTCTTAGAGCCAGGGGAAGACCAAGAAAGGTAACAACTAATTCTGAAGTTGTTGAAGTACCTGCTAGAGGAGGAGGAAAGCCGAGAAAGCTAATTGGTACTTCTGAAATACCTCCTAGAGCCAGAGGAAAACCAAGAAAGGCAACAACTACTTTTGAAGCTGTTGAAGCACCTGCTAGAAGCAAGGAAAGGCCAAGAGAGCAAATTAGTACTATTGAAGCTGTTGAAGCACCTGCAAGAGACAGAGGAAGACCAAAAAAGACACTTGCTAGTGACATGGGAATGCCTAGAAGGACATCATTTAGTTCTGAATAGTTTGAAAATCTAACTAGTTATAGCGCACATGTTGCACTTGCTCGATCTTTTCCTACTCAATCTAATTTAGACAGGGAAGAAGTACCTGCTAAAAGAACTAAGACAATTAGAATTTGTGAGTTTGTTGCCGAAAATGGTTTTACAATGTACAATTAAAATGTTGAAAATTGGGATAAAATTTTAAGTTTGTGATGCAGTTACTATCTTTCTTTATCTATATCATTGCCTACCAAGTATATAGAATATTATATATTAATGCAAAACAACCTATAAGGTCAGTTGATATTACTATGGATCTTGATTACAAATCAAGGACTACAATAAGGTAGAAGGGTAAAGTAGCAGTCATAATAGACCAGATTAAAAAGTTGAGTAATAAGGTTGAACAAAAGAAAAAAAAAGTATTTTCTTCACAATTCAAAGAACCATTAGATTGAAATATTTTTAGCGAAAAAGAAATTCAACATTTTTTGTAATAATTATTCATGCAGGAATTAATCTCTCCTTCTATGGAGTACTTTCTTATTTTGTTTTATCCCGCTCTTATATTATCTACTTGCATCTCGCTTTCAGTGCAATATAAACCATAAAAATGTTAACTTAATGAATATTTATTTATTTATAGAAAAAAGAAGGGAAAAAACTCAATTGACAACGTGAAATTTCTAAATTGAACTTAATTTTTTTAAAAAAGAAAATTCTTATGAGATAGATGTTATCTTTCATTCTATTCTCATCTAGTAAAAAAGAAAATCCTTATTATCAAGTGAAGAGATAATTATTATAGTGAAAATTAAACTGCCAAAAGAAATCATCTTCCTTTAAACTTGTCAATTTATGTCCGATTTGCAAATATATTTTTCTTTGATCACAAATTAATAGCTGATCCGTTTTTTTCTCCCGAGATTTAATTAATAGATTCTAACCTTCCATAAGTACACATATATTTACGAAAATTGAATTGTAGAACTTTGTGGGAAATCTCAAACTTTTATAAGTACTACTCCCTCTGTTTAAAATTATTTGTCACTAATTTCCTAATTGAATTTTTATTTTTATTTGTTATTTTTGAGAAAAGACAACTTTTTTTTCTATTTTACTCTTAGCATTAATTGTTTATTTTTTAAATTAATTTCAAGATACAATAGTAACCATAAATTAATAGGGGTAGTGTAGTAAAATAATCATGTCAATTATGATTTTATTAATGGATATGCCAAATCAAAGTATGACAAGTAAAAGTAAACAAAGGAAATAATATATATACGCAATTCTTTACCTAATTACATAGTGTAAAGTTTCAGAGAAGTTGTTTCAATTGATACTCCTCGAACAAAGGTGATTCCACCACTACTCCCAGTTTCTTTTGCTTTAATATGATTTCTACATTCGTAACTAAATTATTATTGTTGGATGAAAACTTTGTGAAATAATTGTACATGTAAGTCGGCCTGAACACCATTACCATGGTATGAAAAAAATCAAACATAATTTGGTACTTCCTTCACCCTATATTAGATTATCACCTTATTAAAAATGTCTCAAATTACTTGTTCGAGATAAAATAAAATAATATTTTCTATTTTACCCTACAATTAATATTCTTTGGAAGTGTAAAAATAAGTTTGTAAAGTTCCAAGAAAGTATAAATTAATACTCCCTCCGTTCCATATTAGTTGGTCATCTTACTAAAAATAGTTGTCCCATATTATGTTATTGGTTTATTGTTATTGAGTTATTGGGTTAACGTTTTTTTTTAATGATTTTATAAAAAAATTTATTGGATTATTGGTTCGGTTTCGGTTTTTTCATATTGGATTATTAGGTAAATCGATAATCCAATAAGAATATACTAAATTACTACTTTACCCCTACTTATATATATATATATATATATATATTATCTTCGCTAAATTTCTCTTTATTTTCTATAAACCTATTCAATTTCCTGAAAATTTATTCACTTTATCATGGAATTTGGCATTGCAAGGCATATGTGATGCTTCATTTTATAATATGAAGAGGATGTTTAAGGCATTTTTGACATTTATCATTAAATTTACTTGTTGCATAGTTTGTGAACAGGATGGTGGACTTATCCTTCTTAGTTTGTGGAATTTGGCACTACAAGGCATATGTCATGTTAGCTGCTATTGTTTTTATTTTGTGAGTCTTTTTATTGATCTCATGTTAGTTGCTACTATTACAACATTGAAAATCATTGCGCCAAATTGATATTTGTTTTATGAGCATTTTCTTATTGATTAAACCAAAAATTGAACCGTTAAGGACCAAAAATTGATAAAAAATATCTTATTGGCTTGGTTAATGGTTTAGCATATTTAAAAATCGAAAATAGATAAACCAAATCGATAATACATAAAATTGAACTGAACCGACTGATGCTCTCCCCTAATATTATCCTTGTAATTAATTCTTTTTAAAAGTGTTCACACTTGTTAGTAAAGTTCTCAAAAAGTTTTTTAAGGGGAGAATTAGTGAAATTAACTTTTTATTTATGATTTCTTAACATGCTTATAAATTAGAAAATGACCAACTAATATGAGACAAAGGGAGTAAAACTATCCTTTTTATTTATGATTTCTTAAGTAACGTGCAAAAGTGAAAGTGATCAACTAACATGACACAGAGAGAGTACGTACTCCTCTCTCCGTCTAATAATATTTGTCCACTATACTAAAAATAGATGTCGAATAATACTTATCAAATACTATTCAACACTCAATGCATTTTTTAAGGTATTAAATTTATTATATTTAAAGTGTGATATAGTAAAATTACTCTTATTTTTATTATTTCTTAATATGTGTGTCAAGTCAATAGTAGACAAGTACTCCCTCTAGTCCAAAATAAATGAATTTTTGCCTTAATGTACACCTACTAAGGAAAAGAAACTAGGAAATAAATTATACTTTACTTTCCATTTTTATCCTTTTAGATATATTATCAAACTACTCTTGAAATTTTAGTCACATTAAAATAAAGTCAATTAAGTCTTTTGAAACTCATAACCTACAAAATATAAATGAAGGATAAAATTAAAATAATTTTTAATATGTTTCTTGAAGAATGAATAATTTTCTTATTTTGGACATTATTTATTTTGGACTATAGGGAAATGACTAGAGGGAGTATTGTTGTACGGAGGAAGTAATTATTATTGTTACCTTAATGAAAACCCCTATTCAAACTAGGGGTGGGCGTTCGGTTCTTCGATTCGGTTTTGTCAAAGTTCGGTTCGGTTCTTCGGTTTTCGGTTTTGCAAAAATGAGCACCGAACACCGAACCAAACTAATTCGGTTCGGTTCGGTTTTTTGAACTTCGGTTCGGTTTAATTCGGTGTTTGTGAATCGGTTTTTCGGTTCAAGTGAGAAACAATACAAACAAAATGTGAAGGTTGCAAACTTAGCATATTATATTGTAGCTACTGCCTACTAACCCTTTCACCAGTGCAACAATTAGTTGCTTTAGCACATTTTGAGTTTCTTGTCTTTCTTGGCATCCACAAGTACTAGACAGTTGACACTAGCAAGTAGCAACACCTACGCCATGAGTGCTGGTAGCCTGGTACCAAATGAAGAAAATAGTCTAACTGCAAATCAAAGTACCATACTTTGAAAACAGCTCGTACCAGCTGCCAATCTGCCATCAAGGCATCAACCAGTACTCAACCAAAGTTGAGAGTCTTCAGAGTTGTGTGATAGGATTGTGAAGAGGCGATTAGAATTGAGGTCTGAATGTGTCATAGGATTAATTAGTTAGGTAATTGGGTATTGGTCTTTAAAATGTTTTGGGCCATCATATGAATTACATGTCATATAAAATATTTTTTAAAAAATATAATTAGTAATAAAAGTTCGGTTCTTCGGTGCACCGAAGAACCGTGAACCTTAAACCGAACACCAAACCGAAGAACCGAAATTTCAAATAAAAAAACCGAAACCGAACCGAAGAACCGAAACCAAAGAACCAAATTAATTCGGTTCGGTTCGATTTTTCGGTTCTCCGGTTTTTATGCCCACCCCTAATTCAAACCCTTCAAATTAAAGAAACTCGTATATAAACCCTTTGATCCTTCAACATTCTTCCATTCTAAATTCAAATCTCTTGTATAGTATTCACTTTCTCTCTCTAGAATCCTCTTACAATGGCGACTACTGAGCCTAAGCACGAGCGCCGGGAAGATGAGGAAGAAGAAGCCGCCAGAGCCGACGACGAAGATACCGGAGCTCAGGTAGCACCAATTGTTAGACTCGAAGAAGTTGCTGTATCAACTGGCGAAGAGAACGAAAATCCCATCATTGATTTGTAAGTTTTCTCTTTCTTCTTTCGTATTACTGTTTAGTTAATGACTCAATTGTTCAAATCTGTCGTTGTATGCTGTGGTGGAAACAGGATTTTCACTAATGGGATTCGAAACATAGAAATATAGTGCCTCGAATTTGAACTTGAAACGTTGAGCCCACCTGTTGTTTCAGTTAGATGGATTGTAGTATTATTTTTGTGGTAGTATTGTTTGTGTTACTATCTGTTGTTTTGTTACTACCTACCGTTAATATTTCTTTCTCCTCTCATATTACTCCTTTTGCTTGTCAAGTGATCAATTTTAGGGTTTAATTAATGACTCAATTGATCAAATCTGTCGTTGTATGCGGTGGCGGATACACGATTTTCACTAAAGGAGTTCAAAATATAGAAATATATGGTAATAGTGCAAATTTTGACACTCCTCTAAACTACTGAGCCACCTGTTGTTTCGGCTAGATCGATTGTAGTATTATTTTGTGGTAGTCTTGTTTCTATTATTGTATGTTGTTTTTGTTACTAACTATTGTTTATTGTTCAAATCTATCATTGTATGCGGTGGCAGATACATGATTTTCATTAAGGTGGTTTGAAACATAAGAAATATAGTGCCTCGAATTTGAACTAGGCAAATTTTGACCGCCCCTCCTCCCCCCAAATTACTAAGCCACATGTTGCTTCGGGTAGATCGATTGTAGTATTATTTTGTGGTAGTCTTGTTTCTGTTACTATCTGTTGTTTTGTTACTACTTATGGTTTATTGTTCTTCCATTACGTTTTTTTTTCTATACTATTTTTGTCTTGATGGGGGTCTACCGGGAAGAGCTTCTCTACCTCATCTCTAGGTAGAGGTACGGACTACATATACTCTACGCTCCCCAAATCCCACTTTGTGGAAATACAATGGGTATGTTGTTGTCCTAAACTACAGAGTCAAACTCTGAATTTTGAACTTACATTTTCTCTACTATGAAAATCCTAATGAAAATCCTACACTTTATACTCTTATGAGATTTATATTTTGAACTAAATTTAGAGTGTTGAAAATTGAACTGTTATCGATAATCCGACCGCAAAATAGGATTATTGGCTTATAGGTATCGGGTTATCTGATTAACGGTTGATGAACATATTGAAATTTATAATTAATGGCTTAACTGTAGAGTTGGATTACTCAATTTTCTTATTGGATAAATTGTAAATCCGTTAAGAATGGTTAAATTTACATTTACATCCCTTTTATATATAAGTAGTTTAGAGAGTTAGAAACCTAAAATGTTAAAACTCTAAGAGTTGAGAGTTTGCAGTGGTTTACTGAAAAAATAAAAATAAAGGGTTAAGAGTCTGCAATGAATCCATGCTTGAGTGATATTCTGTTTGTGTGTTTACTTTTTGAATGTTGGAGAAACTTCTCTTTAAGGAGAATTTAAGAGTTTTCTTTCCGATTGTTAGTATTGGGATTGGGGATTTTCTGGGATTGTAACGTGTGAGGTGTTGTAGCTTAATTTGTCTTTGAATTTATTATGAGGTTTGTAAATAAGTAGTTTCAAAAGGATGCACGAAATTGGGTAATTCAGACTCTCAAGCCAATTCAAAATATTGAATTTTGGAAAGTCATGTTTTGGTCCAATTTGCTTCACATAAGCAGATTCAACATGAGCTTTTTGGATTTTGCCTTTTCTTAATTATATTTGACTTTGTTGATTAATCGATAACCAGTTGATAACCGTTACATGCAAACCGAACTAACCGATATCTTATTGATTAGTATATTAAAAAATTGAAAACTGATAAGTCAAACCGTAAAGCAAACCGAACTAACCAATTGATAACCACTACATGCAAATCGAACTAACAAACCGAGCTAACCGATATCTTATTAATTAGGTTAGCAGATTAGTATATTTAAAAATCGAAAACCAATAAGTCAAACCGTTAAGCACAAATATCCAACCAATCCTCTAGATAAGAACTCTAACTACATCATTCTTTTAGGAAAAAAATATTGTTAAAGGAAACACTATACAAACTCCTTGAAAACTCCGTCTCCTATATAAAACCCTTGTCCTTGCACATTCTAATTCATACTTCTTCTCTACTATTTCACTCTCTATATATATAGAATCCTCTCTGTATATCTCTACATATCACATCCAATACATACACGACAATGGCGACCACTGAGCCTAAGCACGAGCACCAGCAAGGGGAAGAAGAAGCTGCCGGAGCTGATGATGAAGATACAAGAGCTCAGGTGGCCCCAATTGTCAAATTCAAAAAAGTTGTTGTATTAACTGGCGAGGAGGATGAAGATCCCGTCATTGCTTTGTAATTTCTTTCTCCTCCCATATTACTGTTTATTGCTTGCCAATTGATCCAGTTATAGGGTTTAAATAATGACCCAATTGATTAAATCTTTAATTTTCTGACACAGTTCAAGTTATTAACCCAATTGTTCAAATATGTTCACTCCGTAGAAAAAGAATGATGGATTACAAGTGTCACTGCAGTTCGCTTTCCTTGTAAATCTCTTTATTGCCTATCCATTAATCCAATTCTAAGTGTAGTTAATAACCTCATATTGTTTAGATCTGTGTTATAAATACTCCAGATGACTGGTGGGTTCGGATTACTGAGTGTCAATGCAGTTAATTTCTCTGTGTGAATCTGTTCATTGCTTGTCCATTGATCCAATTCTGGGGTTAAATTAAGAACCTATATTTTCTTATATTCTGTTTTTAATGCTCTCAGCATCAAATAAAGATGGCGAGTTCAGAGTAGAGTGTCGAAGCAGTTAATTTCTTGTGTGATTACGGATATGATTTTCTTGGATAAAATTTGCAGGAAAGCCAAGCTTTATAGGTTCGATAAAGATGGGAATCAGTGGAAAGAGAGAGGTGCTGGAACTGTGAAGCTATTGAAGCATAAGGAAACTGGCAAAGTTCGCCTTGTTATGCGCCAATCCAAGACCCTTAAGATCTGCGCCAACCACCTTGGTCTGTATTTCAAAAGAAGATTAATTTTTCGGCTCTCCTTAATAAATCAATATTTCATGTCAATTCCTGCTTGAGAATTTTATCAGGGGTAAAATAAGAATGTCAAGATTAAGGAATTTCAAGTACCTAAAGGTGTCATCTTTTTTGAATTGGCCAAAAAGGAAAGTGTCACTTATAAAGGAATATTAGAAGTATCAAATAATATTATACTCCTATATCTCTAAAGGGCTGACTAGATTTTGGAGTACTAGCATCAAGCATCTAATTTCATTGTAAAGTAGGATATAAATTTCTCAACCTTTGTGAAACTAAATTTGCTATGTTATGATCTGTTGACTGATTATCCCTGTTAGCCGGAGTCGTTTGAGTTAGGAAAGAAATTTGTATGTTTGTGCAGAGATGTGATTTTAGGGAACCTCGAGTTTTAGAGGACCCCTTATTTTTCAAAGAGAAATTATTGAGTATTCTAACGAAACATGTCTGAAATGAAGTAAAATGAATATAGCGGATCTTTATGGCAGAACCTTAGTAGTTTGCAGCAGCATTGTTACTTTTGTCCTTATCCTCTTTATGAAGTATTTCTAATCAAGTTGTCAGTTTCATTTACTTGGGTGATCTGAAATGTAGTTTCTCTTCTCATGTGTTTGGGTTTTATTTTTTCTTGCTGAATATATGTTTTGGATGTATGATCTCCAGTTCTCCCAACAATGACGGTTCAGGAACATGCTGGAAATGAAAAGTCTTGTGTGTGGCATGCAGCAGATTTTGCTGATGGTGAACTGAAAGATGAGCTTTTTTGCATCAGATTTGCGTCTATCGAGAGTGAGTAATCGCACTTCTGCATTACTGACTTTATCTACTATTTTCCAAGTGTTCTTGCTAGTTAGATGGAGGTCCAGTGAACTGGTGAAGGCAATGCTATGTCTACCTTTGTTAGTCGCATAATTTTGGTAGCTTTCTTCATCACTATCAATCTAGAGGAGTTATCAGATTTGAATGTTTTTTAGTTGGCAGTCAACCTTCCGCAATCCTTTTCCTTTATCCATGTTTAGTACCAGCTGGTGCTTGGCATCAGTTGCTTTCCTTTTTCTTTTGGGATAAATATATGGAGTAGCTTGCTTTATCTCTGTAGTTGCAAACTCAGCCATTTTAGGTGTGTATAAATTCTGTTTCTTTTTGAGATATTGTGCTGCGCATAATGCCTGTTTTATTTCCTTAGCTTTAGAGTTTTACCCAAATCAAGTGAAAGTTCTAGTTATGAATATCTGTATCATTTATGTCAAGATCCCATATTAGTGACATTTTTTTGGTTGAAGTTGACCTAGCCAGTGAATTGTGCTGGCTTTCTAAGATACCATGTATCACATGTGTCTCACTACTTCTCAAATCCTGATGGGTCGTAAGTTTCAATCAAATATTAATTTCCCGTTGGCATATATTAACTGTTGTTAGCCTGATCCTTGTTTGCTTAGAAACCAACTCAGGCTCAGTTATGTTGTAACTAAAGCATTTATCACAAACCTGTTTGTGTCTCTACTCTGCTGAAATTATAATAAGGGTAGAGAGAATTTTACCAGCGGGAATAATTGTTTGTAGACCTTAAGGAATTTGTTGTTTTGTTTTTCAAAAGATACATTCTTCTCCTTTTACTGTTTTACACTGACTTATGGCTGATTCGGAAGATTGAATGGCTGAGAATTGCGAATCATAAGTCAGATTTTGAGCCTGCATCAAAATTCAGCAATTTTAACCATTATTGAGATGTAGCTAGGAACTTCCAGTATTTGTTACGTTTAACCTCTCTAAAGTTGTTTTGGTTTCATGATTGGCCATGTAACCAACAAACTATAGTAAGATACTTTGGGTGTGAATTTGATGTCTGTGTGGTGTATTTTTGGCATGAGATGGTGAGAAAAGTCTCTTCAGGCTAACTGTATCAAATTGTTGAGTACGTAATTATTTGAAAGTAACTTTCATACAAAAAATTGGTATTAGGCACAAAATATATGTTTGTATAGTTCTTAAGGTTGTAGATAATGCAGGATAAGACATATTCAAGAAAAAAAAAGATAAATTCGTCTTAAGAAAAAATAGAAAAGATAAGAGCTAAAAATAAACTATTATCAATTAAAAAATGGGCGGAGGATGGAAATATTGCTTTATCCGATGTATTGGGACATCAGTGGCCCTGAGTGGTTCGGGTGGTGGTTGGTTGACTATGGGTGGGGATGGAGAGTAGGTTAGATGGTAAAATAAAAATATAGGTTTTTTTTTTTGCATTATTATTTGTTCGGGGTGGGCAATATTCAAGGGGAGGGAAACAGTCTTTTCAACTTTGATAAAAATACATGGTGAGTTTTTCCCAAATTGCTGGTGTTCAGAGTTATTTGATACATGTGCTAGTGGGAGGTAGTAGGTACCTTGTGGAATAGCTGAGGTACATGCAAGCTGACTCAAAAACTGCTATTATAAAAGAAAAGTTGAATATCCCCGCAGATGCTTAAGGCTAATCAGAATGTTGGTTTTATCTCCAAAAAAATGATATTTTATATGCTCATTATGTGATTTAGTTGGTAAGTCAGAACAAGTACATGTGTTTCATATTGGACTAGCGAGTTAGTCAAAAGGTGGATAAACACCAGAGCCGTTCACCAAGCTAAACTCACATGCCCGTTTTCCCTCTTCCTCCAAAGTGAAATGTAATAATATGGAAAAGGAATAATTGCTTTCCTCTCAGATCTATTTCAAAATCTGACCTTTTCCCACCGTTCTTCCTCGAAAATAAGGCTGGAATTAGTTGATGATGTCAATAGCTTCATGAAACCATCACTCTTTCCACCGTAAACCAGAGCCCTAACTTCTGTGTGACTATTACTCTATTAGCCTGCAGTCTTACTGTCTGAAAAGAAAGGAAAAGAACCCTAGTATATTTTATTTGTTTTTGTATATGTATGTGTTAGAGATGTGTATGGTGGATATGATTCAAATTGAAAATCCTGGTCTATAAGATGGGATAGAACTTTGAAAGAGTAAACATCGTTCAACGGTGGGGGGTAGAAGAAATTGCTCAACCACCATCTCCAGGTATATCTAAACAAGTGAATTGATGAATTTATTCTTAGATGTTCTGCTAACTCAAATTCTAGAGTAACTTCACTACTGAAGTTTGTGCGTTAGGATATAGTTTAGCGTCCCATTTTAGGCTATGACGCTATTGTTTGGCAGGTTCTTTTTGTTGAATCATAGTATGTAAGATTTGGAAATAATTATCTGACTTTCCATCTTCTTACCCTGTTTTTTTGATAAAGTAAGAGATTATCATTGCATGGGCATCAGGAAGATGCCAAATTTCAAAAAGTGTAACCAGTTAGCTCCAGTACAGAAGGGCAAAAGACATTTCAGCACTGGTACAAGTAGTCTAAGCTAGAACTAAGGAGCTAACAAAGTCTAAAAACCTGTGAATGCTATTAGCAAGGGAAAGAAAATTCCAACTGAACAAATTAACTAAACGTTTAGTCTTCAGAGAGTGAGTAGGAGTTGATATTCCATCAAAGCATCGGCGATTCCTTCCATTGCAGATAACCCGAAAAATGACTGCTGGGATCATCCTCCAAACTTTCTTGATGGCTTTGTCAACTCTCCAAAAAATCCAGCTGATGTAGAACTCCTTGATTGACTTGGGCACACTCCAGGAGAAGCCAAATAGAAAGGTAAAAGTTCCAAATATCGGTTGTGATGCGGCAGTGCAGAAACAGATGGCTAATACTCTCAAGATTCTGTTTGCATAAATAGCATCTGTTAGTAGAGTAATTTTCTTTCTGCTAAGATCATCTTGTGTTAAGCATGCATTATTGAGAGCTGTCCAGGCTAGGCGTGTAACTTTGAGCGGTACTCTGGTCCTCCAAACATGCTTCCGAGCCAATCTCCCAGAATTCCACCCTGTGAAGTGTGAACACATTAGATTATAACCTTCCTTTACTGTGTATTTCCCCTCTTTTGATGTACCCCGAATGATTCTATCTGCTTGGTGCTCATTAATGTTGAAATCTGCCAGGGTTGCAAGTAGAGCAATCATGTCATTAATTTCCAATCTTGTGGTATGTTGTTGTCTCTGTCTTGGGAAATACTGGTACTCTTGTTCCTGGCAAATTGATAGTCCTGGATAGGTGTCTTTCAAAGCAGTGTTCCCAAGCCATTTGTCTTCCCAAAATTTAATGTGCATACCATTCCCAGCCTTGAAAGAGGTATTTGGGAAGAAAACAGTACCATCTTCTTACCTTTTGTCCATGATTTGGATTAAAGTGTTTTTAGAATCTTGGTGCTTGTGATCCGGCCTTTGCTGCATTACTGATAATGTCATGAAAGGGGAATATACACAAGTTTGGACTAGGATAGGGGAAAGGGTGGTACTGGTAGGCTGGTGGGTTTTAATCGATGCCTCTTGTCCTGAGCCACTTAGCTCAACTGCCTAATGTCATAAGTTGAACTTCTATGACGCACTTGAAGTGAAAGTCCTAAAATATGAAATTGCAAAAATAAATGTCCTCAAATGTACAATGTTAAGCTAAGAGGACTGATTATCCAAAATGATAGAATCATCAGTGCACCCAAAGCTTAGTCTTGGCTTGATTGAGATTCTTGAGTAGCTATGTGTCATATTTCCTTTGTTTGAGGTCTCTGTTGGCATCTAGAGAGACTTGAGCTTGGACTTGGGGTAGAATCAAAATTTATCTCCACGGCTATGGTGATGAAAGGCCATGGTCGATAATATATCGTCTGTGTAATATTTTATTTTCTTAATTTTTTGCGAAAGACTGCTTTTTGGTTGGCTCGAGGAATATTATACGATTATAAAGTATGGAATGTACTCTGTCCGAGTGTCCTTACGATTCATTACAGGTCTACATTAAGCTGATGCCTGATTGTATTATGCATCAACTGCATTTTTGCCTTGACGGGTGGAGTTATAATATTTGACCTTATGTGATAAAAAAATTTCAAGACATTTCAATGGAGAAGGGGTCGTATAAGTGTCATATCATCAATTTTAACACCATTGCTCTCTTTTTTCACTCTTAGATTGCAAATCCTTCATGGAGATGTTTCAAGAGGTAGCTGAATCACAAAAGAAAGAGGAAAATGAAGATGCATCTACTGCTGCTGGACTGCTTGAGAAGCTAAGTGTTGAAGATAAAAAATCAGAAGAGAAGAGCGAGGAGAAAGCTGTAGGCAAAACCAAGGAAGGGGATGGTAAGGAGGAGAAAGCCGAAGACAAGGATGCAGAGAAAAAGGATGAAAGTGCTTCAGCATGAGGGTTACGCGGGTCATGTACTTACGCCTGTAGTTTTAAGTTTTCTAATGCCATTTCTTTGCCAACCAAGTTGGTTGTATTGTTGGTCAAGTGCAAGAGGTGGTTAAATAGATTCTACTTTGGTTTGTTTCTTAAGGTGGGCTTGAGGTTATGGGTACCGGTAAGTGTTTGGTTTTATTAGTCTATCATGAGGTGTGTGAATGTTTGGAGAAACTGAATTTCACTTTTAAGGTCGTGTCCTGTATTCTGTTTATATTTTCCAAGTGCGTGTAATGTTAGGTCTTTGCTAATGTTATTTCTTTATGCAATCTTCTGAGTTCTGAGTCTATTTTTTGTGAAGGCGTCAGTTTGATCGATTTCATAGTTATCGATATTTTGAAGGTGCTTGGTGGTTAGTGCTAATTCACCATCTTTTGATGTGTTAACGTTTGTGTTTCTTGAGACATATCCTTCTCTTTTCAAAATATTGGCTTTGCTTCAACCAAATGCACCTAAGCGAAGATAGATAGATAGAGAAAACATAACAATGGACACCCCCCAGGCTTTGGTTCAGTGGTCAGAGTACAACGTGTGATGTGAGGTTAGTCGTATGTTTTGAGTTTTAACTTTGATATCAAAAGTCTAGTATTTAAGTAGAGAACGGTAGAGGATGAGTCGTGTACAGTGCAATCAGTTCGTTCTCAGAATTTCTCAGTTATAAAAAGAACATAAACAAGGAAAAAAGAGAGCAAAAGAGAAAACTATGTACTAATAAAGATAATGACCTTTCCTATTTGAACTCACTTGTGTATTTGAGCCCTAATATAGTGTTTTTAAAGATAACATCCTCTTTTTATGGAAAATATGTCATTAATAAGAAATAGACTTAATAGACTTTGGACCTAATTCAATCCTGAAAGTTAATATTACCTAAGAGCATATAAGAGAAGACCAAATATTTTACATCCGACCGATGTTGGATAAACATAATACCCTCCGCACACAGAGGAGGTGCTTCGTACATTCTTAAACTTTGATAAGAAATGAATTTAACTCACCTTAAAATCTAACTCTCGAGATGCTAAAATTATATAAGGCTACTTAATATTTCATATCTCACCGATGTTGGACAAATCCAACACCATTGTCTCTAAAACAACCCAAGCTAAAGCACTTGGCTTTTTCTTGAACAGAAAAGGGTCGTATTTGTCCTTGTACTTTTACAAATAAGTTATATTTGTCATTTGTTTATACTTTTTCAACATATATACCCCTTTCATCCAATTTTAGGGCCATATTTGCCTTATACTTTCAAAAACGTCATACGTACCCTACAGTGTTAAATTTTCATGTTTTACATTAAGATTTCTATCTGGCGCTTACTTGTCATATTTTTTTTGGGAAAAGTACACTTTTTGGACCAAAGATCAAAAGTAATTACACTCACATACCCCCTCCCTTACTAACTCTAATAATGTCTAGGCGGTCCAATTTAATTACAGCACGTGCCCCCTTCTCTTTGAAGTTCAATTACTCTTCTTTGTTCTTGTTTTCATGACGATTTCAATTTTTTTTTAAAAAAAAACAGGTAGTTATGCTTCATCTTCTTCATCCAACTTGTAACTGGTAACTACTTTCTAGAGTTGCATATACAGTTATAAATTTGTTCTTATTTGTTTTGTTGCTTTTGGTGTGGTGTTTTTGTGAGTTTGTTGATTTTTCGGTATGGATCGGAAGCATCGGATGGTGAATCGATGGTGGGGTCACGTGTTTTACATTTATGCAATTCTGATGTTGATGGTGTAGGTGAATAAGAGTCGATTGCATCAGTGATGTCTGATTCAAATTTTTTGTTGCATTTGGATGAATTGCAGAAGGTTTCTCATGACAATCCTAATAAAAATAAAATAATTAAATAAGTAGACTACAATGATACCATGTTAGTATATAGATACAGTGATAGTATCATGGAGGTCTCATGGAAGGATTGAAGCAGACATCAATGATATCATGACAGTATATTTATACTGTGCTGGTATCATTACGGATTAAAACAAACCTCAATGATACCATGTCAGTAGATATATACTGTGATAGTATCATGGAGGTTTCACTAATGGATTGAAGTAGAGATAATGATACTATGACAGTTATAAATGTATTGCGATGGTATCATTGAGGTCTCACTGAAGGACTAAAGGATTGAAGTAGACATCAACGATACCATGAAAGTATATATTTATACTGTGATGGTATCATTACGGACTGAAGCAAATCCAATGAAACCATATCAGTATATATATACTATTATGGTATCATGGAGGTCTGACTGAAGGATTGAAGCATACATCAATGATACCATGACAATATATAATTATACTGTGATGATATCATTACGGACTGAAGCAAATCCAATGATATCATATCAGTATATATATATACTATGATGGTATCATGGAGGTCTGACTAAAGGATTGAAGCGGACATCAATGATAACATGACAGTATATAGTTATACTGTGATGATATCATTACGGATTGAAGCAAATCCAATGATACCATATCAGTATATATATATATATACTATGATAGTATCATAGAGGTCTGACTCAAGGATTGAAATAGACATCAATGATACCATGACAATATATAGATATAATGTGATGGTATCATGGAGGTCTCACTGATGATGAAACATACATCAATGATACCATGATGGTATATAAATATACTGTGATGGTATCATTACGGACTAAAGCAAATCCAATGATATCATGGAGGTTTGACTGAAGGATTGAAGCTGACATCAATGATACCATGACAATATATAAATATACTGTGATGGTATCATTATGGACTGAAGCAAACTCAATGATGCCAAGTCAGTATATATATATTGTGATGGTATCATGAAGGTCTGACTGAAGGATTGAAGCAGACATTAATGATACCATGACAATGTATAGATATACTGTGATGGTATCATCGATGTCTCATTGAATGATGAAGCATACATCAATGATACCATAGCGGTATATATATATACTGTGATGGTATCATGGAGGTCTGACTGACGAATTAAAGCAAACATCAATGATACCATGACAACATATAGATATACTGTGATGGTATCATTACGGACTGAAGAAAACCCAATGATACCATGTCAGTATATATATACTGTAATGGTATCATGGAGGTCTGATTGAAGAATTGAAGCAGAAATCAATGATACCATGACAGTATATAAATATACTGTGATGGTATCATTACGGACTGAAGCAAATGAAAAAAACGAAAATAAAAAAGAAAAGAGAATCAAAAAAATTATAAAAGAAAAGAAATAAATAAAATAATAAAAAAATATAGAAAAGGACTGAAAATATGAATTTAGTTTGTGGTGAAAAAATAAATAATATTATGAATTGAGAAAAAAATGAATGAAAAAAGAAGAAAAAAAAATAAAGAATAAAGAAATAAATGAAAAAAAAAAAGAAAAGGAAAAGAACAAGAACTAAAGAAATTGAAAAACAAAGAGAATATAAAAAAAACACAAAAATAAAAGAAAAAAAAAGAAGTAGAAAAAAAATTAAAGAATAAAGAAATAAACGAAAAAAAAAGAAAAGAAAAAGAACATGAAATGAAGAAATTGAAAAACAAGAAACAAATAAAAAATAAAAAATGCAAAAATAAAAGGAACCAATAAAGGAAAAAAAGCAGAAAAAAAGAAAAAAAGAAGTAGAGAAAAAAATGAATAAAGAAATAAAAGAGAAAAAAGAAAAAAAAAGAAAGAAAAGGAGTATAAAAAATAAAAATTTAGTGTGAATTAAATTATGGAGTAAAAAGAAAATAAAAAATAAAATAATTTTACGAAAAAAATAAATGAACAAAGAAGCATAAAAAGAAAAAAAGAAATGAGAAAAAAAAAACAAGTAGAGAAATAGAGAAATAAAAAGAAAAAGAATTAAAATGAAGATAAATAAATAAAGCTACAAGGGAAGGGGACATTTTATGTAATTAGATAAAGAGACATTTTATGTAAGGAGACATTTAGTTGTAAATAGTTTGCTCCAATGGTGCAAGGATGTACTTTCCCCTATTTTTTTCCAATTAAATCTACTGACCCATTTCAATTCTTTTAGTCCGATCACCAGACCCACTAAAAAAATTAAAAGAAAAAATTTCATTTATATGCAAAAAAGTAAATAGTTTACCAAAAATTAGCCAAGGTTTTGTTTATTGCTTAAAATGACTATTATTACTTAAAATGACTATTTTTTTCCTTTTTCAGCAGTTATTTTTTTTAAAAAAACTTTTTTTTTGTTTTTTTTGGCTGCATTTTTCTTTATTAAAATTAAACTTTTTTTCATTTTTTTTTCAAACTTTTTCCGTGCAATTTTTTTGTTCATGTATCAATATTGTATAAATGATAGATAAACATGTATATATGATGTACAAATAGATATGTAGTGTATATGTAATGTATCGATGTTGCATAAATAGTTATGTAGTGTATATGTAATGTATCATTATTGTATAAATAATACATAAACGTGTATTGATATTATATAAATGGTGTATAAACAATGTATATATGATGTACAAATAGTTATGTAGTATATATGTAATATATCGATATTGTATAAATGTGTATAAACGTGTATCGATATTGTATAAATAGTTATGTAATGTATCGATATTGTATAAATTGTATACAAGAGTGTATCAATGTTGTATAAATTGTATATAGACGTATATCGATATTGTATAAATAGGTATATAATGTATTGACATTGTATGAATGATGTATAATCGTGTATCAGAATTATATAAAAAAGTGTGTAATGTATCGATATCAATATTTATTTGAATATCTTGAGTTCCCACCTTAATAAATAAAAAATAATAAAACAACATAAATATCCATTTTCCCCACAAAAGAAGTGAAACAATTAGAAAAGAACAAAGGTTTAAAAAAAAAGAATAACAAAAAAAATTTAAACAATGATTTTTTATTTTATTTAATAGCATAGCACAAAAATAAAACAACTTAAATTTTTATTTTTTTTTTAATTCGAAAGAAAATGTCCCAATGGCCACTAATGCCAGTAAAGGAAATGAAATGTCAGGTTGCCATGATTGTTGTAATTCATATGGTTAAGTGGCCAATTTGGGTAAAAAACATGGCCACTTGGCCATTTTCGGTAAAAAAAAAAAGTGGATTATTTTTTGTGCAAATAATTTATCCCAATGGACATTTTGCATAATTTTTTCAAATTAAAATCAATAGATTCATTGTTCATCCGATATGATTTTACTACTCAAATCTTATCCAAAATCAAAACTCAACTTCTATTATTGCAATAGGGTAATAATTGTTCTAAAAATTAATAATTTTTTTATTGCACTAATATTCTTAATCAGAATATTACAAATTAAAAAAAATCTAAGAAAAAAAAAACAAACTGAAAACGGGCTATTGGTTACAACATTAATTTACTACCCATCTACTATGAACCAAGAAACTTGTGAAATCTTGCGAAACTAAATACTCCAGCCGTTCATTTTTACATGTCAATTTTTCACTTGGCACGTCCATCAAGAAAATAATAATTGACATGGTTATTTTACCACACTATCCTTATTAATTGATGTTTAGTATTAGGTTAAATGACTTGGAGAATAAGTAGTTAATGCTAAGGGTAAAATATGAAAAAAATAATTATTTTTTCTTGATATGTCAAAAGTGACAAGTAAAAATGAAAATTCATTTTAGAAATAAGTTACAAGTAAAAATGAACGAAGAGAGTAAGAATTAATTTCTTAATTATTTTTTCCCATAAAGATATGCACAAATTAATTATAATCTTTCTCAAGAGTCTGAAGACTAAGAGTGTGTTTGGTCTTGAAGGAAAATGTTTTCTAGAAAATGTTTTCCAATTTTCTAATGTTTGATTGGCTTAAATGTTTTGAAAAATGTTTTCCAAATCAACTTAGTTTCCTCAAATTTAAGAAAAATGACTTCCCTTCAAAAAGTAAGAAAAATATTTTCCAAAATTGTCTTGCAACCTCACACCTCAACTTTGCACACTAACCCAAGTCTCGGGTACCAATTCCCGACACTAACCTAGAATTCGACTCTCGACCCGACTCCCGACCTTGATTCGAGACCCAACTCCCAACCCCAACACCCAACTCCCAACTCCCAACCTGAGACCTGACTCTCAATTCTAATCCAAAACAAAAGACATGGGATCCGACCTCGACTCGAGATCTGACTCCCAAACCTGACTTGGTTTGGGATGCCTGACCATGACTCGTTACCCTGGGCTCAACTCGACTCCCAATCTCCTACTCAGACCCCGACTCGGGATTTGTCTCCCCCTCCCTGATTCAAGTATCGATTTAAAGTCGAGGTTAGGTTCTAGGTCTGGAGTCGAGAGTCGGGGTTGGGTCTTCGGTTGGAAGTCGAGGTCGGTTATCGGGTCAGGGGTCAGGATCGGGTCTTGGGTCAGGAATCGAGGTCAAGTCTTGGGTTAGGATTCGGGGTCCAATTTGGGTGTCGGGGTCGGGTCCCAAGTCAGGTGTCGAGATCGAGTCCTGGTTCGAGTGTCGGGGTCGGGTCCCAATTCGGGTGTTGGGATCGGGTCCCAATTTGGGTGTCGGGGTCGGGTTCTTGGTCGGGAGTCGAGTATCGGGGTTAGGTCATTGATAGGGTAACATGGTTGGGTCCCGACTCAAGTGTCGGGATTGGGTTCCATTTTGAGTGTCGGGGTTGGGTCCTGGTTTGAGTGTCGGGGTCGGTTATCGATTCAACACTGGTGATAGGCGATGCATATAAATGAATGAATGTAACTTAACCATAAAATACCATAATCGATCCAAGTGCCAAAAATTACCAAGTACCATAACGTAACAAGTGTATACACCTCCTCCGATTTGGTAGCATGCAAAAGTAGGACCCACAACGATCACTCTTCTTAGGCATTGTGGCTCACGAACGAAGGGGCCCCAAGGGGATTCGGGATTTCTGTATACACTGCCTGGTTCCGAACCAGGACTTCCAATAATCATCATAATCCATCTACTCCATCCAGTATTGGAGAGAGATATAAGTATAATACGTGCACAGACTCGAATCATGACTAAAAGAATGTAAGTCTGTAAATCCATTACCCGAGATCAAGTTCGGGACTAAATCATCATAATAATATAGAAAGGGTCAGAATTTTCGTCGATCAAAGTAAATAGTAGTAGTAAAATGAGTGGATCAATAATTGACCGAAATGAGCCTCGATCAAATTTCCAAAACATCATTTTTAGTTCCAAAAGCTCACAATTCATTAAATAAAGTGGTACGATTCCCGTCGTAAAATAATCCTTTTTAAAAGTGAAAAGTGGGAATAAATCCCTTTTTAGAAAACAATAGTAAAATCAAGGTTTTGGTTGGAATCGTACCACTAAGTGAGCATGAATGCACCTAAAAGTATGCATGCCATCACCAGTTTCCAAACACTAGCACTATAAGCGCCTAAGCGTCTATAAACTAAAATCATGTCCTCTCAAGGATAGAATACTCACCTAGAGTTCAACTAGTATCATAACTACGGTCTCGGTACCAACAATACATAATTAACATAATTAAACCTCATAACTCGAGAAACTACGGTAATCAAGGGCATGAAGCCACTACAGGATCTAATCGGGGAAATACTACCCAATTCACTAATTCAAATGGTAAACCTTATACTAAAGGATCCTTAATCATCAACTATGGTTATCATGCTTATAATCAAGGGTAATAGGATTCTATGGTCATAACAAGCAACCTATGCTAAGGTTCGGGTCATACTTCTACCCCAAATTCCCTAAATAGGCTAAGTCATGATATACTAGGCATAATCTTATCCTATAATCCCTACCTAGCATGCAATCTTCACTATACACAATCTCATAGAGAAAAGTAGACCGAAGCCTACCTCGTTGCCGAACAACAAGTCTTGAATTTCTCATAAATCGCTTGACTTTGCTCCACGATCCCAAAATGTTGCCATTCTATCAAAACAATCATCTATACGTCAATACGAGTAAACTAAGACCCATATTTCTATATAAAAGCTCGACCCAAAATTTGGGTCAAGAACGGGCCCACGTGGCCTGCAAATGAAATCTAAAACTAAATCCTTCATGAGGTCCCTCGAAGGACAAGGAATATGTGCTCAAAAGTTGAGCACAAACGGAGCGTAAATTGGGGCTCAAATCAGCCCCTAAAGTTTATGGATTTAAAACCCTAATTTCTAAGAATCTACAATGAAAATGATGAAGTTCAACGGGGAAAAATAATGGGAAAGGACCAAAGAGTGTTGGTATAGCTTACCTTTGCTTCAATGGATGATTCTCCACACTTTCTCATGTTCCATGCTCTCAAAAATAGAGGAAAAGGGTTAAGAAATGAGGGAGAAAAACGGGTGAAGGAGAAAATATAACACCAGCAGTTTCCGCTTAAGCAACCAAATGATCTCTTAAGCGATCACCGCTTAAGTGGTCAAATGATCACTAAGCAGTGATCACTTAAGCGATCCTCCATGAAAAGGGGGCCTTCACTTAAGCGGTCGAGTGTCTCTTAAGCGATGAAGCCTCTGCTTAAGCGACTAGGCAAGGTCCAAGGCTGATCGCTAAAATGATCCCCTGGTCGCTTAAGCGACCACCACTTAAGCGACCAAATGTCCACTTAAGCGATTGCACCATTTGATGCCATGCACCAGATTTTTCTAAGTCCAAGTGGACTCCGACCGGGTGTTCGAAATTTGTTCGAAACCCTGTGCGCGCAAACGAACTATGCTACCATACCAAATTCGACATTCCAGACTCAATAGAACCATTGAAACTTTTATCCAAGATTGTTTTGATTAAATGTGGACCCCACACCCATAGTTCTATTTTTTATCAAATCTACCCAATAGCCCAAAACGAATTCGAAAGCCTCGGGACCTGAACCAAGGGTCCCCCTAGCCTAAAATCAACGTTCCGGAGCTGATGGAGCTATCATAATTTCCATCTGAGGTCATTTACTAGGATTTTTGGTTCGAGATCAATTTCTTAACAACGAAAGCTCCCAAATAGGGAATTGAGCCTAAAATCCAAACTAACTATCCGATAACCGAACCGACAGTTACGGCAAGTCATAATTGACCTGTAGCCACTGTGGAAAGACTCAAAATACCAAAAATGCATGGAAATCAAGAAAATAACCTAAAGGGTCATTACATGCACCTACCAACTTTCATGGTCACGTCGTTGCCTGAGCAAAAGTGGTGAACAAAGAAGAGCAAGGGTTTTCAAATCTGGAAGCTTAAACCAAATGGCTTTTTTCTCTGACTTTATTTATCTCTTTTATGTCTTTTCCTCTTTTTTGGATTTGGGTCGGTCAAGTTGTTTGTTTTATAACTCTTTTGCTTAAATAAATAAAAAGGTCCATGTGGCCAAATCAAGTTTTGCAAAAACAAATACAACAGTAATACTTAAAAAAATTCAAAATAATTGGTTTTAGAGAAAATTAAGTGGGTGTTAGTCGATGAGAACCAAAAAAATCATTTTATTTGGAATTCTCAAATTTGAAATTGGAGTTGTGTTTGACCATAGTTTTTTTTACAATAAATATTGAGAATTTAGGTGTAACATTTTTTTTAAAAAAAATATAAAATATAATTTAAATGGGATTATTTTATGAAAATAAAAAAAATTAGAATTTTTCTGAAAAAGAAATTAAAATATTAATAAAAGTAAAAGTGAAAATAGGGTTTTGGTTATTTTCCAAATACAACTTGAGTTGTATTTAGAATTTTCATATTCAAACGCTAATTTTTAAATTAAAAAAAAATGAAAAAAGTGAGAAACTTTCATTATCAAACGGGACTAAATATTTTGGCAACAATAAAGATATATTGTTGTCAAATTATTATATTCTAAAATTTATTAAACAGTCATAAAATATATTAACATCAAAATGTTTTCTAACATAAAAAAATAATTTATACACCAAAATTAAATCAAGTTTGTCATTTATTGAAAATTACGAGTATTATTATGGTTTTTGGGAAAAAGAATGTTGCAAATCAAGACATTAAGTGAAAGAATAACCATGTGAGAAATATATAAACCTCAAACGATCAATACATCAAGAATCATGCTCACGAAATCATCATCAATCAAATAGATGTCTACTTATTTATGAAAAACCCAAAATGTACCCCATTATTAATTACCTGTTGTTTCAACAATCAAACAACTCTAATACTTCATAAAGAGTCAAGAAAGTCTCAACTTGTATTAATCAGAGCTCAAATAGTTTAAATTATGGACTTGACCTTCCGCAACGTCTTCAAATTATCTTAATCTAATCAAGTGCGTAACAATATGAGTATACGAGTCTGTAGACATCCATATTGTTATACTTCTATCTTCGGATCAAAAAGTCTATCCAAAAGTCAACCCCTAGCTTGCAAGAGTCAAAACAGTAAATTAACATCAAAATCAGTTTACCATAACGTCAGAAGCTTGTGTGCCAAAAATCATTGAAACCCAATCACTTATCGCCCCCAAAATCAATGAATTATCATTGTTCAAATTTAGCTTTAAATCCCCTAATTCTAATTAATTTTAAGAATTAAATTATAAAATTAATAATGGAATAGCAAAGAAATAGTAAATACTAAGTTATATTTTATTTATTTATTTATTTGAAGGAACCGGCAAATGTTAGTTGATTTTTTAGTGACAAAAGTAGGAAAATTAATTTTCTATCGAGTCTATCAAAATATTATATCACATTTTTTTTGGACAAATCGACGAAATCGATCAATTTTATATTAACATAAATAAATAATAATATTTAAAAAAATGGACGAGTCGAATGTGTTTTTTTTTTTTCAAAACTCTTATCAACTCATTGAAAATAACCCACCTACATGGTCTATAATATATTCTATTTTTAAAGAATAGCAACGAAATACATTGATTATTTTCGTGCAAAAATTAGGCTGAAAAGTATAAATAAGAAAATTGAAAATCTAAGACCATCAAACACTAGTACTCTAGTGGTACCTTGCCACAGTATAAATCTTGATTTCATTCCCAAATGATGGTTTCTATAGTTGCATAATTTAAAAAAATTAATGAATTCCCTTATTTATACAAAAATATTGACTCACTTACCGAGTTCACAAGTTTTAAATTTTATTTTTCTTGACAATTATCTGCTAGACTCGATCAATTTCTAATTATGAAATGCTTGAGAAAATATTTGTCAATTGTCATTTATAAGTATTAATAATCATAGCTAAATAATATTTTATAGTAGTTATGTCTTTTTTAGGAAATAGTTGAATTATTTAACTACAAATTTTAATTATTTCTATTTAAAATATTGAGTATTTTGCGACGAGACCTTATTGTCACTAAACGCAAGTTGATTAGAGACAACAAAAAGATAATCACTAATTATTAATATCATTAGGGACAAAAATTATGGTGACAATTGAATATAAAAATTGTGGCTAAAGCTTACAATATTTAACCACAAATTTTATTTTATCGCTATTGAAACAAGATTTTTTTTGTGACAAAACTTTTTCGTATCTAAAACTTAATTAATTTTAAGACAAAAATTAATTTGTCACAAATTGAAAATATTATTAGTGACGAAATAATGTGTCACTAATAACATGAAATTTGTGGCAAATGCAACTCAATAAATGGCGTCAACTCATTTTTTGGAGGGAAATTTTAATGGACAAAAGTTTTGCTACGAAATATTGTGTTTCGTCACTAAAAGTCCATGACTCATGTATTTAATGACGAAATGTGATTTTTTTCACAAAAAATGAATTATTATTGACGAATTTGATGTTGTAGCTAATAATTTCGTAGCTAAATATCACATTTATTGTAGTGACACAGAAAGTATTTTAATAATATTAATATTATTTTAAGATACATATACTCCATGATTTGAGTACACGTGGGTTATCGTGAAAATAGTTTTAGTAAACACTATTATACATACCCGCGCGATGCGCGGACAATATTAAAGAATGTAATTACGTTATACATTAGGTGAAACTTATATTATAAACTTGTATATTTGAATAAAAAATAATTTAAATTAGTATATTAACGAGTGATACCTTTAAGTTCAGTATTTTTTGTTGCGTATTTGTGATGGTGATTTGCAAAGCAAGTATATTAATGAGTGATACCTTTAAGTTCATTGTTTTTAGTATATTAATGAATTGAACTTTCTTGAGTAAGAGATAGAATCATTGTTTTTAAAAAATGAGATATTGGCGATAAGTCTATTTGCATATCCTTAGTCCAAAATCTCTTAGCAAACTCGATGATTCAGTTCTCAGATATTATCGATTTTGCTACCGAGATTGTTACCCCAAGTTTGTCCAGCAGACTACTATAAATTTAACATGCATTTTATCAGCTCTTAACCAAGGTAAACTTAGTAATACACCTTATGATAAAGAAAAAAAAACTATATACAATTAAAGGAAATAAATCGTATAGTTACTCGATAATTTATCGGGAGATACATCAAGAGTATAAAATGAAGTTATAGAATAAAATTTATACAATTTTGATGCAGAATTAGGTTCTTCACTAATGTCATGTATAGTTTTTCTCCTATCCTCTGTCACATGAAACATAAAAAACTAATACATCGTGAATATAAGCAAATCAAGTACATATTAACACGAACCAATACCATTAACACAGAAGTACATAGCAAGTGAAATAAATCATATAAATATACATCTGGATTGCTCCCTGTCCGGTTGTTCCTTTATGAATCCTCTCCTTTACAAATCCAACAACAACAACATCCCAGTATATTCCCACAAGAAATTATATCACATTTTTTTTTGATAAATCGACGAAATCGATTGATTTTATATTAAAATAGATAAATAATAATAATTAAAAAATGCACGAGTCGAATGTTGTTGTTTTTTCAAAACTCTTATCAACTCATTGAAAATAACCCACCTACATGGTCTATAATATATTCTATTTTTAAAGAATAGCAATGAAATACATTGATTAGTTTCGTGCAAAAATTGGGCTGAAAAGTATAAATAAGAAAAGTGAAAGCCTAAGACCATCAAACACCCCTGCCACGGTATAAATCTTGATTTCATTCCCAAATGGTGGTTTCTATAGTTGCATAATTTAAAAAAATTAATGAATTCCCTTATTTATACTAAAAATATTGACTCACTTACCGAGTTCACAAGTTTTAAATTTTATTTTTCTTGACAATTATCTGCAAGACTTGATCAATTTCTAATTATGAAATGCTTGAGAAAATATTTGTCAATTATCATTTATATTAATAGGCATAGTCAAATAATATTTTATAGTAGTTATGTCTTTTTTAGGAAATAGTTGAGTTATTTAACTACAAATTTTAATTATTGCTATTAAATAATCCGTTTTTTGTGATGAGCCCTTATTGTCACTAAATGCAAGTTGATTAGAGACAACAAAAAGATCGTCACTAATTATTAATATCATTAGGGAAAAAAATTATGGTGACAATTGAATATAAAATTGTGGCTAAAGCTTTACTATATTTAACCACAAATTTTATTTTGTCGCTATTGAAACAAGATTCTTTTTGTGACGAAAATTTTTTGTATCTAAAACTTAATTAATTTTAAGGCAAAAAATAATTTGTCACAAATTGAAAACATTATTAGTGACGAAATAATGTGTCACTAATAACATGGAATTTGTGGTAAATGCAACTCAATAAATGGCGCCAACTCATTTCTTGGTGGAAAATTTTAATGGTCAAAACTTTTGCTACGAAATATTTTGTTTCGTCACTAAAAGTATGTGACTCATGTATTTAATGACGAAATGTGATTTTTGTCACAAAAAGTTAATTATTAGTGATGAATTTTATGTTGTAGCTAATAATTTCGTAGCTAAATATCACATTTGTTGTAGTGATATACAAAAAGTATTTTAATAATATTAATATTATTTTAAGATACATATACTCCCTGACTTGAGGTACACATGTGTCACGACCCAATTTCTGAGTCATGATGGCACCTACTATGTCTCACCAGTAGGTAAGCCAAACCGTAGCCCGAAACTACAAGTAATGGGCCAAATGGCGAAAGATAAAGAAATTACCAGCAGATGAAATATACATAGATAAAATAGGGAGGGGGCAAAAGAATATCCCACGACCTAGTAGGACCGGTACAAGATCCACTAACCAAAAGAATAAGAGTAATAGTAATATCGATATACAAATAGTCTCAAAATGAAAAACTGTCCAAAAATAGGGGAAGGAGAGGGGATCATCTCCGGCTCTGAAAGCTTACCCTATCTCCAAGACCTGTAGATAGATGGCTAGAATATCAACGGCGGCGGCTAGTACTCGGATCTACACCAGAAAAGATGCAGAAGTGTGGTATGAGTACCAAAACAACGGGTACTCAGTAGGCATCATCACCGACTGAGCTAAATCATAATAAAAGTATAATAAAATGCGAGGATGTAAAATAAGTCAAGGGAGAGGGGCAAACCTGAGAACATGCTCTAAGATAGGTAAATAAATAAAGAAACACACGATACCAAAATTAAAGTAGCTACTACAACCTAACTAGGCTCCCATAAGCCTAGAGGGTACAACAAGAGAAGACTAATCCAAACGAACCCCCATAAGCCTGATAGATGCAATCAAGGAATATACCATTACCATACTTACGAATCCCTTCCGAACCACAACTCACCGGACTCAAATCGATACCGTAATACCATGAAATAACCCAAAATCATCAGCCTTGAATCGGATTTCCCTCTTCATAACTGACCACAAGTGTCGGACTCGAACCGGTAACTTAGTGCCATAAATAGACAGAGTATACCGGACTCAAATCGGTCTTTAAAGGCCATTAATCAATAGAATGTGCCGGACTCGAATCAGTCTTTAAGTTTCATAAATCAATAGAATGTGCTGGACTTGAACCGGTCTTTAAATACCATAAATCAATAGAATGTATCGGACTAGAACCGGTCTTTAAATAAGCTCAAGATCATTAACCTAGCCCCGTACTAGGTATATACTATGTAGTCTAAGGCTCAAGATTAAGAATAATGTTGCGAAAGAAGGCCTCCTAAGTCTACAAGGAACTAAGAGCGATGTCTCAACCCCAAAGCATCAATTTACCTACGGGAAGGGTAAATGGGTCGATTCTACCTCCGAAACGGCCTTCAAATCGGCCAAATAACCCAACTTTTAATAACTAAGCAACCAACCGTAAATTCCAACCCCAAACTAGCATAATATCATACTAATACCATACTTAAGCTCAATCTATAAGAAGGGTAAGTCTAGCCTACCAGGACGCCGAAAAAAGCTCGATAAAGTCCGCTAAAGTAGAGCCTTTCCCTTTCGAGAAGCTTCCGCACGATGCCACGCTATCAAAATAACAATCTACTCATCAATACGAGAACAAAAATACCCATATTCCATATAAATGTGTCGGGTCTAAAATCGAGTCGAAAATCTCATGTGGGACCTGCTTACAGAATCACAAGTTTGAAACTGTCAAAACGTCCCTCAAAGCCCAAGGATCATTTACCCTCAATAATGGGTGAATTCTGAGCATCACAACACCCAAAATCAATCCACAAAGCTAGCTAGGGTTTTGGGCTTAAACGGAGAATTTACCAAGAAATTAGACGAAACTTACAAAGATTTAAAAGAGAAAAATGATGTTAATGAACTCTCCAAGCTCCCTTGAACACCCATGAATCGCCTCTTCTCTCCCACTATCTATCTAGAGCTTTTATGCTCTAACACTTCGAAAATATGATAGAAAAACGGGTGAAAGGGGATTAAATGCTCTGCAGGAGCCGCTTAAGCGGCCACTTGGTCGCTTAAGTGGACAGGCGGGGCCGAGGCTCCAGCTGCTAAAGCGGTGCCCAATCTGCTAAAGCGGCTTCCGCTTAAGCCGCCAAAGGCCCACTTAAGCGGTTGAACTAGCTGAAGCAGCATCAGCACTTGGCAATATTTTTCCAAGTTTCCAACGGGTCCTCGGGATTCGTTCGAAACCCCGTGAATGCAAACGAACTATGATACCCTATCAAATTCAACATTCCAAACTCAACAGCGCAATAAAAATTTCTATCCAAGGTTGTTTCGATGAAATGTAGGTCCCACACCCAAATGGCTGTTTTCATCACTTTCCACCCAATAGCCCAAAACGAGTTTGAAAGTCTCGAGACCCGGACCAAGGGTCCCTCTAGCCTAAAATTAATGTTTTAGAGCTGATGGAATTGTTCAAATTGGCATGCGAGGTCGTTTACCTAGAGTTTAGGCCCAGTAGCCAAATTTGAAAAGCGACCATTTCAAAATAGGAAAATGGCTCTAAAAACTATACGAGCTGCCCGGTAATCGAACTGTCAGTTCCAGCAAGTCATAAATGACTTGGGGCAGCTATGGGAAAGCTCTAAAAGTCGAAATAATATGGAAATGCAGAAAATGACCAGGAGGGTCACTACAATATCCACTACTAAAAGAACTTTAGTCCGCGAAAGTAAAGGGTAAAGATGTACCTGAAGGCTCAAATAGGTGGGGATACTGGGTCCGCATCTCGCTCTCGATCTCCCAAGTAGCTTTCTCCACTGGATGGTGCCTACACTGGACCTTAACTACTGGAATTTCTTTGTAGTGCAACCTTCTTACATCCCTAGCTAAAATGAGGACTGACTACTCTACGAACGCCAACCTCTCGTCCAACTGAACAGAGTCCCACCGAAGAACGTGAGACTCATTCGGGATGTAATGCTGCAACATAGAGACATGGAAAACTAGATGAACAACTGAGAAATCTGGGGGCAAGTCCAATTCATAAGCTATCTCTCCAACTATCCGAAGTATCTCAAATTGGCCACTATACCTAGAGCTGAGCTTACCCTTCCTCCCGAACCTCATCACGCCCTTCATGGGCGATACTAGGAGGAAAACTCGATCACCAACCCCAAATATCAAGGCACAAAGTCTACGATCAGCATAACTCTTCTGCCTACTCTGAGCTTCCCTCAACCTATCCTGAATCACTCGCACACTATCCAAGGACTCACGAAGCAAGTTAGTGTCGCGGGGGCTAATCTCTGAAGTCTCAAACCAACCTATCGGAGATCGACAACGCCTACCATATAATGCCTAAATGGTGCCATCTCAATGCTCGAATAGTAGCTATTATTACAAATGAACTCTGCCAAAGCTAATGCTTCTCCCACCGACCTCCAAAGTCCATCACCCAAGCGCGGAGCATATCCTCAAGAACCTGAATAGTCCAATCCGATTGATCATCGATCTGAGGATGGAATGCGGTACTAAGATCGACCTGAGTCCCAACTCCTTCTAACAGGTCCTCCAGAAGCTAGAAGTAAACACTGAGCCTCTATTAGAAATAATAGATACAGGTACTCCATGAAGGCGAACTATCTCTCGAATGTAGATACGGGCTAACCTCTGGGAACTGAAGGAGATCTAAATTGGGATAAAATGAGCCGACTTGGTCAATCGATCCACGATGACCCAAGTACTTCAGACCCATGCGAAGAACGAGGTAAACCAGTCACGAAGTCCATAGTAATCCACTCCCACTTCCACTCAGGAATGGGTAACCTCTGAAGCAATCCACCTGGTCGCTGATGCTCGGTCTTTACCTACTGACAACAAAGGAAACAAGCTACAAAGTCTGCAATATCTCTCTTAATGCCACTCCACCAGTAATGTTGCCTCAAATCTCTACACATCATTGTTGTCCTAGGGTGAATAAAAGATCTGGAGCTATGAGCCTCTCGCAGTATCAACTGAATCAACTCTCCAACCCTCGAAACACAGATGCGACCATCAAACCTTCGAATACCCTATGGATCTAGGGTAGCCCTACTGGACTCACCCCTTGCCACCTGATCACGGATGTCACAAAGGCTACTATCCTCAAACTGGCGACCCCGAATCTACTCTAATAAGGTAGACCTAGCCTTGACACTTGCAAGGATCCTACTGGAGTCCAAAATATCGAGTCGAACTAACAAGTTGGCTAAGAACTGAACGTCCAAAGCCAACGGCCGCTCTGAAGTTGAAATAGAAGCCAAACTACCCATGCTCACTGCCTTTTGGCTCAAGGCGTCTGCTACCACGTTCGCCTTGCCCAGATGATATAGGATAGAGATATCATAGTCCTTCAGAAACTCAATCCACCTACGCTGCCTAGAATTAAGCTCTCTCTGAGTCATAAGGTATTGAAGACTACGATGGTCAGTGTAGATCTCACAATGAACACCATACAAGTAGTGCCTCCAAATCTTAAGTGCAAAAACCACCTCCACCAACTCCAAATCATGAGTGGGGTAGTTGCACTCGTGAATCTTAAGTTGCCTCGACCATAAGTAATAACTCAACCCTGCTGCATTAGAACACAACCCAAACCCACACCAGAAGCATCACAATAGACTGTAAAACCCCTGCACTCAATAGGAAGGGTCAATATCGGAGCTGAAGTGAGTAAGTTCTTGAGCTTCAGAAAGCTCAACTCACAATCCTCGAACCACTGAAAAGGAACTTCCTTCCTAGTCACTCTGGTCATAGGCAATGCAATAGAAGCAAAACCGTCAACAAATCTTCGGTAGTAACCCGACAAACCAATAAAGCTACGAACCTCAGTCAGAGATGTAGGTTTGGCCCAATCACGAATGGCCTCAATCTTTGCTAGATCCACCATAATCCCATCCTTAGACACCACGTGCCCTAGGAATGTAATAGAACTGAGCCAGAATTCACACTTTCAGAATTTGGCATAAATCCTATGATCTCTCAAAGTTTGGAGCATAATCCTCAAATGCTGTTTGTACTCCTCCCCGCTCCTCGAATATACAAGAATGTCATCAATGAAAACAATAACAAAAGAGTCCAAATAGGGCCTGAAAACTCGATTCATCAAATCTATAAACACCGCTAGGGCATTGGTCAACCCAAAAGGCATCACCAGGAACTCATAATGGCCGTACCGAGTCCTGAAGGTTGTCTTAGGGATATCCTCAGCCCGAATCCTCAACTGATGGCAACCCGATCTTAAGTCAATCTTAGAGAAAACTGGTGCACCCTGAAGCTAGTCAAATAAATCATCAATTTGAGGCATAGGATACTTATTCTTCACTATAACCTTATTCAACTACCTATAGTCAACACACAAACACAGAGAGTCATCATTTTTCTTGACGAACAAGACAGGAGTACCCCAAGGTGTACACTAAACCAAATGAAACCCTTACCCAAAATATTCTAAAGTTGAGAATTCAACTCCCTAAGCTCTGTAGGATCCATACGGTAAGGTTCCATAGAAATAGGTCGGGTACCCGACTCGAGATCAATAGCAAACTAAATATCACGCTCAGGAGGAAGGTCAGGTAGGTTGGTAGAGAAAACATCTAAGAACTCACGGACAATAGGAACAAAATCAAGTGAGGGACTCTCAGTACTAACATCACGAATATAAGCGAGATAAGACTTTCAACCCCTCAACACCAATCTCCTAGCCCGAACATAAGAAATAATCCCCATCGGTGCACGACTAAAAGAACTCTGCCACACAATCGGGGTATGCCAGGCATGGGTAAGGTAATGGTCTTGGCGAAATAATCCAACACTGCATGATAAAGGGATAACCAATCCGTAAGAATCACATCAAAGTGCACCATCTAAAACAATAAGATCAGCCCGAGTATCAAACTCTCGAACGGTCACCATACATGATCTATAAATTTGATCCACTACTAAAGAATAGCCCACAAGTGTAGATACACATAGTGGCACAGATAAAGGCTCCCAATACAACTCTAATCGTGGTGCATAATAAGCAGAAGCATAGGAATAAGTGGATCCCGAATCAAACAAAGTAATAGCTGGCCGATGGCACAGTGAAATCGTACCTGTAATCACATCATCTAAAGACTCTACAGTCCGGTCTACCAGGTACAGCATATAAATGACCTCGCCCACTGCCTGAATGGGCGTCTGAGCTATACTTATCCTACCTACCTGAGAACCACCCCTGCGACCCTGAACACCACCTCTAGCTAGAGGCGACACTTATCTGATCGACTGGTGCCGATATGACTGACGTGGAAGGTACCTACCCTGAGAACCTCTGCCTCTGAACTGTGAGCCTCCATGGCTCCCACTCAAACTGCCCTGATGTGGTCTCTTATCGCTACCCCCTTGGGCCTCGCGATGCATCTCCTCCATAGTCTGGGCATAATCAGAAATCTCAACGAAATACCTACCAGCGGTAACCAAACTCTAAGCAACCATGAGAAGACGAAGTCTCAGTCCCCTAACATAACACTGAATCCTCTCATACTCGGTAGGCAGAATCACCGTAGTATGTTTGGCCAACTCGTGAAATCATGCCTCATACTCGAGAACTGTCAGAGAACCCTGCAGTAACCCTGTGAAATTATCTCTCAAGCGCTCACGAAGACTGCGGGGCATATACTTCTCAAAGAAGACCTCGGAGAACTGAGTCCATGTCAAAGGGGGAGATCCAGCTGGTCTGGATTCAAGAAAACCTCTCCACCAATGTCTAGCAGCCAAGTCCAACTGAAAAGTAGTGTAATCAACCCCACGAGCCTCAACTAGGCCCAAATTACAGAGTCTAACCTCGCAAGCAGCCAGGAACTCAAATGCATCCTCGCTTGAAGCCCTTGTAAACCTCGGAGGAGTAAATCTCAAAAATCTACCTAACATCTTCTGCTCCTCAACAGACATAGCTGGCTGGACGACCACCGGCTAAGCAACTACCCATGCGGGGGGAACCTGAACTCTGGGTGCCGCAGCTACAGGTTACACCCCTACAACCATACCACTCTGATCCGCAGACTATGCAACATCAGACGGTGCATCACCAACTAATCCCAACAATTGGACCAAGGCATCTCTGAGCAATGACGAAGAAATAAACCCCGATGGAGCCTGGGCTGCCCCCTGGCCCACTAATAGCTAGGGTGGCTGAACCTGTGGAGCAACCTCTGCCTCTGGAGCAATAACTGGATCTGGTGAAAGCTCTCTATCCGGCCTTCTAATTGGGGTTGCAGCTCTACTCTGGACGTGACCTCTGGGTCGGCCATGGCCTCTAGCAGGTGCCCTAACAGCGAGCTCGGGGTCACCATCACCTGTCGTCGTAGCTTGCATCCTAGCCATCTGTGAAAGAGTGAAACAACGAGAACCTTAGAAACCAACACAGACTCGGCGCATGAAATGAATGAAGAAAGTGAAGTCATCCTAAGAATGTCCTGTAGCCTCCCGAAGATAAGATACGAACGTCATCGTTTCAATCCGCGGGACTTTACTAGACACTTGCTCTTGTAACAACAATACCAGTGAACCTAGGCGCTCTGATACCAATTTGTCACGACCCAATTTTTGAGTTATGATGGCACCTACTATGTCCCACCAGTAAGTAAGCCAAACCGTAGCCCGAAACTACAAGTAATAGGCTAAATGGGGGAAGATAAAGAAATTACCAGTAGATGACATATACATAGATAAAATAGGGAGGGAGCAAAAGAATATCCCACGACCTAGTAAGGCCGGTACAAGAGCCACTAACCAAAAGAATAAGAGTACTAGTATTATCGATATACAAATAGTCTCAAAATGAAAAACTATCCAAAAATAGGAGAAGGAGAGGGGATCAGCTCCGACTCTAAAAGCTCACCCTATCTCCGAGACCCGAAGATAGATGGATAGAATATCAACGGCGGTGGCTAGTACTCGAATCTGCACTAGAAAAGATGCAAAAGTGTTGTATGAGTACCAAAACAACGGATACTCAGTAGGCATCATCGGCCGACTGAGCTAAATCATAATAAAAGTATAATAAAATGCGAGGATGTAAAATAAGTCAAGTGAGAGGGGCAAACCTAGGAACATGCTCTGAGATAGGTAAATAAATAAAGAAACACGCGATGCCGAAATTAAAAATAGCTACTACAACCCAACTAGGCCCCCATGAGCCTACAAACAAGAGAAGATTAATCTAAGTGAACCCCTATAAGCCCGATGAATGCAATCAAGGAATATACCATTACCATAATTATGAATCCTTTCTGAACCACAACTCACCAGACTCGAACCGGTACCATAACACCATGAAATAACCCATAAACACCGGGCTTGAACTTGATTTTCCTCTTCATAACTCACCACAAGTGTGGGACTCGAACCTGTAACTTAGTGTCATAAATAGATAGAGTATGCCGGACTCAAATCGGTCTTTAAAACTCATAAATCAATAGAATATGCCGGACTCGAACTGGTCTTTAAGCGTTATAAATCAATAAAATGTGCTAGACTCAAACCAGTGTTTAAATACCATAAATCAATATAATGTGTCGGACTCAAACCGGTCTTTAAATAAGCTCAAGATCATTAACCTAGCCCCGTACTAGGTATATACTATGTAGTCTAAGGCTCAAGTTTAAGGATATTGTTGCGAAAGAAGGCCTCCTAATTCTACAAGGAGCTAAGAGCAATGTCCCAACCCCAAAGCATCAATTTATCTACGGGAAGGGTAAATGGGTCGATTCTACCTCCAAAACGGCCTTCAAATCATCCAAATAACCCAACTTTTAATAACTAAGCAACCAACCATAAATTCCAACCCCAAACTAGAATAATATCATACTAATACCATACTTAAGCTCAATCTATAAGAAGGGTAAGCCTAGCCTATCTGGATGCCGAAGAAAGCTAGATAAAGTCTGCTAAAGTGGAGCCTTTCCCTTTCGAGAAGCCTCCGCACGATGCCACGCTATCAAAATAACAATCTACTCATCAATACAAGAACAAAAATACCCATATTCCATATAAATGCGTCGGGTCTAAAATTGAGTCGAAAATTCTATGTAGGGTCCGCTTATGGAATCACAAGTTTGAAATCGTCAATCGTCCCTCAAAGCTCAAGGATCATTTACCCTTAATAATGGGTGAATTTTGAGCATCACAACATCCAAATTCAATCCACAAAGCTAGCTAGAGTTTTGGGCTTAAACAGAGAATTTACCAAGAAATTAGACGAAACTTACAAATATTTAGATGAGGAAAATGATGTTAACGAACTATCCAAGTTCCCTTGAGCACCCACGAATCGCCCCTTCTCTCCCACTATCTCTCTAGAGCTTTTATGCTCTAACACTTAGAAAATATGAGAGAAAAATGGGTGAAAGGGGATTAAATGCTCTGCAGGTGCCGCTTAAGCGGTTACCTCCAAAGTGGACAAGCCTCCGTTTAAGCGGACAGGCAGGGCCATGGCTCCAGCAGCTAAAGCGGTGCTCAAGCTGCTAAAGCGGCTTTCGGTTAAGCGTCCAAAGGCCCGCTTAAGCGGTTGCACCAGCTGAAGCAGCACTAGCACTTGGCAATATTTTGCCAAGTTTCCAACGGGTCCTTAGGATTCGTTAGGAACCCCGTAAATGCAAACGAACTATGCTACCCTATCAAATTCGACATTCCAGACTCAACGGCACAATTAAAATTTCTATACGAGGTTGTTTCGATGAAATGTAGGTCTCACACCCAAATGGTCGTTTTTATCACTTTCCACCCAATAGCCCAAAATAATTTCGGAAGCCTTGGGACTCAGATCAAAGGTCCTCCTAGCCTAAACTCAACGTTTCAGAGCTGATGGAATTGGCATACAAGGTTGTTTACCTAGATTTTAGGCCCGGTAGCCAAATTTGAAAAGCGACCATTTCAAAACAGGGAAATGGCTCTAAAAACCATACAAACTGCTCAGTTCCAGCAAGTCATAAATGACTTGGGGAAGCTATGGGAAAGCTTTAAACATCAAAATAATGTGAAAATGCAAAAAATGACCTGGAAGGTCATTACAACGTGCAACGCACGTATCATGAAACTAGTTTTAGTAAACACTAGTATACGTACCCGCGCGATGCGCGAGCAATATTAAAGAATGTAATTACGTTATACATTATGTGGAACTTATATTATACACTTGTATAGTTGAAAAAAATAAATCATTTAAATTAGTATATTAATGAGTGATACCTTTAAGTTCATTGTTTTTTATTGCGTATTTGTCATGGTGATTTGCAAAGCAAATATATTAATGAGTGATACCTTTAAGTTCATTGTTTTTAGTATATTAATGAATTGAACTTTCTTGAGTAAGAGATAGAATCGTTGTTTTTAAAAAATGAGATAACAGACAAAATATAGTACTATAAATTTAACATGCATTTTATCAACTCTTCACAAGGGTAAATTTAGTAATACACCTTATGATGAAGAAAAAAAAGTTATATAGAATTAAAGGAAATAAATCATACAGTTACTCGTTAATTTGCCGGGAGATACATCAAGAGTATGAAATGAAGTTATAGAAGAAAATTAATACAACTTTGATGCAGAATTAGGTTCTTCACTAATGTCATATATAGTTTTTCTCCTATCCTCTGTCACATGAAACATAAAAAACTAATACATCGTGAATATAAGCAAATCAAGTAGATATTAACACGAACCAATACCATTAACACAGAAGTACATAGCAAGTGAAACAAATCATATAAATATACATCTGGATTGCTCCCTGTCCGGTTGTCCCTTTATGAATCCTCTCCTTTACAAATCCAACAACAACATACCCAGTATATTCCCATAAAGTGGGTCTAGATATCTTTACAAATCCAAAATAAAAAATATGATTCAATTGAGGCAAATACTTTATTTTATAGATAATGAGAATTGACATTGATAAAGCAAGCAAACAACACCACAAAACCCATTTGCTGTGTGTACGAATAACTGATCTGGGTCAATAAAGTTTGTAGGTCATTTCCTACTAGTTTCATCACTTTAAGTTAATTAGTAGCAGTACTAACATTCACTTAAAAATGGAATTATAATAAAAACATGTACATATTAGATTGATTTCAATCTGGTCACGCTTGCATTACTTGATTAATAGGAAAAAAATCTAAATTGTACATGTAATCCAGTTAAAAATTCTCTCCAAATTTTAAGAACATATTCACATGCTTATTAGACCACAACAAACAAAAAAATTGTAGTGTCCAGGCATTCTATGAAGTAGCCAAGAGAAGCAGACTTTCAACGAAGGAAATTATATTTACTGTCAGCAAAAAATTTTAAACATATATTATCTATCAAACCAAATATTCCATAGAACAAAAATCCATATAATAAAAGAAATACCAAATAAAAAATGGCTACTCACCAAAATCCATCTAATACGATGTCTCTTTCATCTCCTCGAGGTTAAAGTTCATTTGCTGCTTGTGAACTTTACATTTTAAGAGAAATTTAATAATGTATAAATAACATTTACCCGTTCCTTATAATTTTTGCAGGTGTGAGATGTGAAGGGAATGGAAGAAGAGCATTGGTAATTTCAAAGGTTTTTAATTTTTTATTTCTCAATTCAAATGGATAGATGGACTTCAGAAAAGAAGAAGTTGTAACCACTTCGTCTGGCAGTTATATATTTCATCTTTAATTAATTTAAAAATTTATGGTGATGATTTGAATTGTACAGTTATTTTTTTATTTTAAATTTTAAGATAGAAATTTTAAAGGAAGTTGAGCAGTTTTCGATTTTGTAGAGTTTGCCCTTTTTTTTTAATTACTAATTCTTTTGACTTTGTTATGAACTAATAAAGAAAAGAACAAGAAGAATAAGGGAGAGAAGAGAGGAGACTTCTTTATTTCTCTCGAGGGATGAGGGATGGATTCAAGATGATTTACAATGAATAAAATCCCTCTATTTATAGGAAAAAATTCCTCCTAATATCTCCAAGAGATAGACATTCCATATCTTGATAAACATTCACAATATCTTGATAGATACTCACTATATCTTGATAGATACTCAATATATCTTGATAGATATTCAATATATCATGATAGACATTCACTATAATGTAAATACATTTATAACACTCCCACTTGAATGTCTAATTGATAGATAATGTGTCTCGTTAAAACCTTACTAGAAAAAACTCATTGGAAAGAAAAATCTAGTGAAGGAAAAAGAGTACACATCTCTAATAATACGCATTTCGGCTATCTCATTAAAAACCTTACAAGAAAAATTCAGTGGGACAAAACCTTGAAAGAAAAAAAGAGTACAACGCGTATTGGCTCCCCCTGATGAGAACATCAATTCAAAATCTTGAATCTTCACATTCCAAACTTATGCATCATCTTTTAGAAAGTTGCAGTAGGTAGAGACTTTGTGAATGAATCAATCATATTATCACTCGAACGAATTTGTAGCACGTTGATATCACCATTCTTTTGGAGTTCATGTGTGTAGAAAAGTTTTTGGCAAAATGTACTTTATGCTCTCTCTTTTTATGAATCCTCTCTTTAGTAGAGTCATGTCTGCTGCATTATCTTCATATAAGATCATGGGTATTTTGTCAAATTTCAAACAATAATTTTCTCGAATGAGATGTATCATAAACCTTAACCACGTATATTTTTGGCTTGCTTCATGAGTAGTCATTACCTCAACATGATTTGACTATCATGTAAAACAACATGGTACGGTAGTACCCTTCGTGACATATGTTTGTATCGAACTTTATGTCAATCATATGACTATCCCGCATATTCAAAAGCTTGATAATATTCATTAGGACAAACACATTCATACAAGCACTTTCATTTGCAATATGCAAGTGATCTTATTTCAATATCTCCATATAGGAGTAAAACTATGTCATGCTCATAGTTATAGCAAGATGTGTAAATACACCAATTGCACAAGATATGGTACATTGGGACCAATTCAATTCTGCATGTTTCTCATTTCAACTTCTTTCAGTAGATAATCTATTGCTTTCGAGAACTCTCCAAGAGTTCCAATGATATTCAACTTATCAATTTATGCAATATAAGGTATATAAATAAGTTTCCCAGAAACTTGTATATGTTTCAAACATTTTGAATCCTTAGGAATTTTCATATAGATTTTGTCAAGTGACAATATTCAACATTTCATGTGAGACATCTTCTAGTGTCTGGACTACAAATCAAATAGGCTTTATGCTTACCAAGATGCATCCTCTCATGTCACTTGATAAATACTTCTACATCAGCATGCTTAAGTAAACGTAGAATTCAGATCCTCATAATCTTTAACAATATTGCGCCATATTGTATCAAAGATATCGTCGACGATATATCATTTTGTATCGATTCGCAATGTGGCATAACATTTTGAGATCTCATCACTTCATTATTTTTAGATACCTGAACCTCTCATAAGGTTTCATGAAGTGTTATGTCGTAAGCTCTTCAAAAGCACATCATTTCTTTCTTATGACCATTTGTTCCTTATCCTTTTCAAGGATTATCTCATTTTGAACCGATTATGATCTACCATGTTATATGCATATAGTAGACTTTGTCCTTCAGGGACATTCAATTGGAGCATTTATAGCTAAATATGATGTCAATTTGAGGTCAGCAAATGCTCCTAGCATTTGACTTGAATTATTTTGAATGAGCATCATATTGATGATAATTCACAACATATTTCTTAGTTACTTATTATCTCCCCCTTTTCCAATTTACTTTAGAGAATCCATCTTTGTACATCATGGTATATCTATTAATCACATACCGCACATCAGAAACTATTAGATGGAATATTTGATTCCTGACCTTGAACCAATTAGGAGGGAGGAATAATCATAATTTATTGATCCAACACATACAAGTGCTATTGTATGCAATATATCATATTTCAGACTAATACATGAAGCTTTATTCCCATAAGGAATGGTTCAGCTATTTATCGGAGGCATTCAACGCCAAACCAGCATTATCAAGAGGAATTACCTTGATTACACAATGTGAAAATTATGTTCTTAACTCAATTTTATTGAGCAAGCAACTTTATGAATGTCAAACTGCAGGTTGACAATAAATGTACATGTGATCTTCTCATTGATGCATCTTTTCAACATATCACATGATAGGTGAATGGGCCCTTATTCACCTTGAATACTTTCCAGAATTTAGGGGATTCAACCCTAACATTAGTTGGTCCAATCAACTTATCATGAGAACAAACAACATTAAAAGCTCATGAAGAATTTTCTAGCTCTTCAATATATGTTTAATATTCAATATGCACATCTTTGGGATGTCGCAATCGTTCATGTCAACTTATGAACTTTTATACTAGTAAACTCCAAGTTTACCATGACATGTGCCTTTTACTTTAGTAAACTTCTTGTTTACTATGACGTGAATTTTGTATCAATAAACAATAAACTCTTAGTTTATTATGGCATGTGATCTCATCATGCTTGGGTAACTTTTCACATTCGTGTTTCGTACCATAGTAACTTGGAGATATTCAATCTTCCAATTATTCTACCTCTTCTAGAGATGGATTGTGATAGCTTCACAACTAAGAACACGTTCGAATGTATATACAATCACATTCACCCCAGGGTATAGATCTGTATTTCGAAAGTAATTACTACTTCATGAGCTTATGAAGTATTATGAAGTTTAACAATTTGTCTTCTTTCAGACATATAATGCATTGCTATCACATTCACTTCAGGGAATGGAGCATAATCAATGGGATAAGTTTCATGACTTTTCATCAAAAACCCATTATTTTGCCTTAGCCATCATTATATCATTAATATAGTGCATTGAGATTCAAACTTAACGTCTTATCCATATAAAGGCGTCTTAGCCTATAATCGATGGGACTTAAACCCAACATCTTACTATCATGGTGCATCAGGACTCTAACCCGATGTCTTACCCTTTTAATGCGAGAGATTTGAATCCATCATCTTATTCTTAATCAATGACATAATATGTCAAATTGTACAAACAACTTGAGTTTCAACAAGTATTAGAGGACTCATAGAATACTAATTTTTGGAATTATCAAAACATAATGATAAAATAAATTGTCAAACTGAAAATTTATCTTCCACGAGAATCCCACCAAGATCTGTACAAATATAAGATCTACACAAATATATTAGTAACAAAATTGGGGCAGCGTCAAAAGGTAGCTGTCGTGTTTGTGTTTGAAGAATGTCAATCGTCAGTTGTTTCTTAAGTTTGGGAAAGATCCTTTTTTATGTGTGTTTTTTAGAATTGAGCTTTTATTTTATTATTATTATTATTATAAAGGTTAAAATTTGTTTTAATTTAAATGAAGAAAGGAGTTTAAAAGGGGTGGGGATCAGATGAGGTGGCAAACAATTTAAAGTAAAGAATTTAAAGGCAAAAATAAAAGTCGCACCCCGCTTGGGCTCGAACCAGCTGAGTCGTGCCTTAAAATGACACAAAGTCTCCTTTCCGACCAGTGCACCAAGGCGACTTCTGTTAATGAGGTTGCACATTTAATAATATGAATATGTTTTAGGATATCTATACATGTATCTACAAAAAAATTCAAAAGTTATCGTGTACACGTGCACCTTCAAGGGTCCGCGTAGGTCCGCCTCTGTAGATAGATGTTAACTATTTTAAGATGGAGAGAGTATTTTTTTAAAAGAAAATTCCTTTCATTTAACTAATCAATTGGATAAATATTTCTAATTTTCTTTTTTTACTATTTTGCTTTCAAATGTGCGAAATGCTTGTGATTTTCTTTTTCACTGACAATTGTAACACGAAAAATAAATAAATAAATAATAAATCAAAAGAAGAAAAAGTATTAAAGATAAGAAGATGGTAATTGAGGATGTGAAATATACCATGAATGAAATATTTTATTGTCAGTGTCTTGAGGAAATATGTATCTTGAATTTTATGTTCATAGATATTAGAATAATAAAAGCTACTAGTACTAAAGCAAGACGTCAAGATTTTAAATTATTTTAAATAATGTTAATTAAAATAGAAAATACATGCATAACATATAATATTTCCATTATATATTGTTTTTGCTTTCCATCTAACCATCTCAGGTTTAGTCAAATGACAACTAAAATACTAACAAAATAATATGCATTTATTATCAAAGTAAAAAAATATATGTCCGACTGGTAATAAAATTATTAGTAATTCGAAAAAGATTCAGTAAGATTATACACAAAATTAAGGTAAGAAGGAATTTGCAGAACTATAATATTATAAATTGACAAATAAATAAACATCATTTTAAATTTATATTATATTCTTTACTTATTTATGTTACCTTTATTTGTGATATCAAATGTTGGTTAAATTTTTAATAAGAAAAAAAGAAACAAGCACCACTTCCAAAAATCATGTAGAAAAATGAAAGACGTATTTTTGATTGAACAAAATAAGAGGAACTGAATTATTCTATTATTAATGTCCATTCAGACTTTAGATCAATGATAACCCCAACTACTTTTTGATGTACAAAAAAAATTGAAATAGCTTTTACTAATAACAATATTAAAAAGGTGTGTGAAAATGATCATCCTCACTAAAAAAAATTTCATCCGATTTTGTATCATTAAAAGAGGCAAGACAATTAACTAACAATACTTTCCTTGATAACTCTTTATAGAAATTTATAAATCATTTTTGCACGACTAATTGATACTTATCACTAATTTTAATCATATATTTTTCAAATTACTTTGTACATTAGTTACTGTAAAACCACTTAGGAGAAGGATAGATAAAGATATGAGAGATAATAATTACTTATGAAATATAATTTAAAATAACACAAATATACATACAAACTTATCATTTAACGTATTGTATAGACAAGTTAATATAATTTGTACAATTTGTAATCTCAAATATTTGTATGTCAATCTATGCAAAAAGAACATGCTTAAATAATATTTATATGATTTGTTAAAAAGGTGTTCGACAATGAAATGATGTGGTGAATTAAGTTTGACTCTTACATTTTATAAAAGGAAATTCCGTAAAATAATAAAAGTATCAGGGTGATTTGATTAATGATTATTATTAATATAAATTTAGTATCTAATATAATTTGAGGAACTACAGATATAGAATATACTTAAAAATTATATTTTTTTCAATTTTTATAGAATTCTAGATTGAGATGTATTCAAATTATCGATTTGTTGATTGTAATTAATGATACGAATGACAAAATAGAAATAAATAGGTTTATATCTTACATAGTTGAAGGAAAGAATCATGAAGAAATTGCTATAATAGTATTAGGTATGAAAATTAGTGGAGATTTTGTGTTGAGTTAATCCATTACATGCATAAGTAATTTCAATATAAAAGAGTTAATATCATATTTGATCCATGTATCGAGTTAACTAAGAATAACGAAAGTTTTATGACTTAATTATATTGTGTATGTAAGTATTATTGGAAAGTCATTGTCCAAATTTTTTATTTTTTTCAAAAGATTAAAGATTTAAGACTTTAATACTTAAAATTTCTTGCATGATTAAATATACACGTGCACGTGATGAGAAACTAGTATACTCCCTCTGTCCCAATTTATATGGCACACTTTTCTTTTTAGTCAGTCCCAAAAAGAATGATACATTTCTCTATTTGGTAACAATTTAACTTTAAAATACCCACTTTACCCTTAATGAAATGATTTACAACCACACAAATATCTATAACTCATTTTAGACCACAAGTTTCAAAAATCTTCCTTTATTTCTTAAACTCCGTACCAAGTTAAAGTATATCACATAAATTGGGACGGAGGGAGTAAAAAGAAAGTTTGTCTAGCGAACAAAAGATAAAAGCAAAAATTTGTCTATTCTATTTTTGACTTTTAATTAGCGTTCCGCGTTTACTCGTCCGTCTCAAGACCATTTCGTTTCTTTTTTTTTTTTTTTTTTTTTTTTTTTCTTTCTTTCTTTTTTTTGGGGTATAAAAGGACATTACTTGGTCAGACAATAACCCACATCAGTTACATCTTCTCCCTCACCTTTGCCGCTGTCTTATCTTTTTTCTGTCGCACCCATGTCTCCTTCATCGTCTTCTTCTTTCCAACAAAAAACTTTACGAATCGGCATAATTGGATTTGGTCCTTTCGCGCAGTTTTTGGCCAAAAAACTGATTAAACAAGGCCATTTTATCAGGGCAACTTCAAGATCAGATTATTCAGAGCTGTGCTCAAATTTGGGCATCCTATTTTTCAGGTATATATATGCAGACGATCGACTTTCTTGATGGTACAAAAGAATGAATTTTTTTTACCTGTTATTGACTGCTAGCTTTGGCCTTTTAGGGATATGAGTGCATTTCTTGGATCAGATAATGAAATCATAATAATTAGCACGTCGATCCTGTCTCTATCACAAGTCGTGGTGTCCATACCATTCCATTGTCTCTAGCGGCCTACACTTTTCGTTGATGTGCTCTCTGTGAAAGAACACCCAAAAGATGTCCTTTTGCGAGTATGCAATTCACACTGCTTCATACACTTTTGCTAGTCAACGGTTCCATATTTTGTCTAACAATATATAGTTTCATACCATGTGTTTGAAAGATACTGCCCAAGGAGTGCGACCTGCTGTGTACGCACCCAATGTTTGGACCAGAAAGTGGAAAAGATGGATGGACAGACTTGACTTTTATGTACGACATGGTTCGAATTAGAGATCAGCCCCTGTGCTCTAGCTTTCTGCACATCTTCTCAAGTGAGGTAACAAAGAACTGCAGATATGCTGTAGCTGTCTTCCTCGATTTTATTGCTTTCTCATTATGGTTCATTCTGATACAAAGTCCTCAAGCTGAAACTATTCCTATACCATTCCAATTTGACTGGAAAAATGAGTAAAGAGAACCCCATCTGAGCAGTCTCTATTGCAATTTGCAGGGTTGCAGAATGCTCGAAATGACTTGTGAAGCGCATGATCGATTGGCTGCTCGAAGTCAATTCCTCACGCACACAATCGGCAGGTAATTTGCGTCACCTGCTTTTTAGCAACTAAAATTATACGTAGTAAAAGAACTAAATACAACTACCAAGTCTACTACAGTATTGATCTTCTTCACTTGACAGGATTTTGTCGGAAATGGACGTTGAACCCACACCCATAGACACAAAAGGATTTCAGATACTTATTCAAGTGGTAATTATGCAACATTTTGACTCCACGGGAGAATATTATTTTACTAGATTGCACTTGTAAAAGATTAAGCATGCCCGCACATTCATCCTCTAGAAGTAATTTTCAACTTATGGGACTCTGTTTTTGTATTATACACTAAAATTGGACAACTTGCAGAAGGAGAGCTCAGTTAAAGATAGCTTTGATCTGTTCAGCGGACTATTCATTCACAATAGGTTTGCCAGGCAACAGGTATAATAATATTTTTTTCGTATTCTGCAACTGAATCATAATTTCTTGGTATAATCAAAGGAGAAGAAAAGCTGAACACAGAATGATGGTGCAGATGAAAAATTTAGAAGTAGCACTGGAGAAAGTTAAAGAGAAACTTCAAGAGAGATCGAAGGAGCTGTAGGATCCTATCATACCGAAGTTCTAACAACTGCTGAAGAATACTAATGAATGGGAACTTCATTACTCGCTTTCTTGGTCTTGTAATGTTCCATTGCTTGTATCATTTTACATGTTATATATTTGTTTGCAACTTTATTAAGACACATCCCGAGGAATCAATCAAGACGATGTACTCTAATAGTGAAATTTTGTTAAGAATTGACAATAAACTAGTTGAATTAGCGAGGATCCTTGAGAAAGCGGGTGCCATTCTGTCAGCTTCATCCCGATGGATATCTCTCTCTCAAACAGCAACCTAAGGAACCTCTCTTTCCACATGAGGATTTCGTCTTGACATGATAGTGATGCCCACCTGCAGAGCATAGTCCTCCATGAATAGAAGTGTTTCATTGCTCATATCATTTATGATTGAGATGATTTTTTGTTGTTCAACATATCATTAAGATGATCCCAAGAAATTAATTTTACAATGCACTCTAGAGTGAACGGCATCTTGTTAAAAAACTGACAATAAAAATGTTGATTCGTAGTTTATCAAACCCTCTGTAGCAACGATTTTTGGAGAATCAGTGCACCTTTTGAATAAATGTTTTCATTCTTTTTCCTGTATTCCTTTTTTGAATAGTCAAATTATTGAATGCCGACCCCATAGACGTACTTTGAGAGATTGAACCCCGTTGACTACTTTCAGGATTCTCAGGTTTTGCAAGTTAAAAGTGCCTTGCATTCAGCCACTTACGACAAACAAAGTTTATGTCATCGTTCACTATTTATAGTTTCTCACTTGTTGCAATTCCTATCTTTCACTTTATCTCAGAAAAAATGCAACTTTTACAGTGTTACTTAAAAAGGTATCCAAGGTGCAGCTAAAGCTAAGTTTTGAGTGTTTTACACTACTGGGTAAGAGAAGTATCTAGTGCAATGTTGTATTCGGTTATAGCTAAACAGTGCTCCAATGTAGTTTCAGTTTGGTTTTATTCTCGGCAAAGTAGATTGAGTGTCTGAATAACAAATTTTTATTGGATGTGTATCAAAACTTATCAACTGCGTATATTGACAAGCTAAAAAGTGAATGGTATATAGCAAGAGAATCAAAATTGCTGCTTACAAGTTATGCTAGAAAGTAGAGAAGATAAGTGAAAGTGTTACTATTGACTGTTGATTTCATCAGTATTGGTATCTTCTGGTGTATTGCAACCACCTGCAGCAGCATTTGCAGAATCTGGAGCAAGATCAGAAACTTGCTCACTCTTCCGAGCCTGCAATCCTGTAAGCCGTGCAAGGTCAATCCATTGCTGCAGAAGAACAGATACAGAAGTACTAATCATTAGTAAATATAAAAATTACATATCAACAATGAGATGATAGGTGGATGAATGGTTAGTAAAACAACAGGCCACGGTGGAGGACAAGTTTGTAAGAAAATAATGTGCGAGACGACCCGGGGTAGGAGCATGTGAGGCGTAAATTGGGTAAGGGGAAAATTAGGTAAGTAATAGTATTAAGAAATTCTCTGGTCCCTCTCATCCCATTTCTGGTTTCCTCTCCCCCTTCTCTGTTCTTCTCGGTCTTTCCCTCTTTCTCTTTTTAAGTGTATTCTGTTGCTACAGTTTAGTCCCTTAATTACTGTTTGTATTTGACTATTTGTTCAATTCATTATTGGAGGAGTTATTTGGATTAGTAGGGTACATTACCCTGGTTTGAATCTATTGGTTTTGCTTGGTGACATTACTGTTCATTGCATCTTTACTTCAGAGCTGCTATGGGGATTGGGAACTTCTCTTGAAAGAAAGGCCGTATCTCCTACTATGTTTCTAAGAGAATTTTTTTCCGGGAAAAAAAAATAAGGCTAATTGGGAAACGAATTGGACAAAATATAAAGAACGGAAGACACAGCAATACACAACAACAACAACATACCCAGTGTATTCCCACCAGGTGGGGTCTGGGGAGGATAAAGTGTACGCAGTCCATACCACTACCTCAGATGAAGTAGAGAGGCTGTTTCCGATAGACCCCCGGCTTAGAACAGATAACAATCAAACAAAAGTCATAGAAACAAATAAGAAGAAGAGATAACGCATCGCTATATACGGAAATAGGCAAGACACCCACAAAGTAGCACTATAGACTATTTATTCAGGGTTACAAACATCTCCAAAACAACACTAACAAGAATATGCCCAAGAAACAACAGGCACTGATACACATAAACATTCCTTCCTACACAATACAGACTCCTTCCTACCCACTATCAAGGATAGGAAATCTAAATAAAAGGTTTTAACTGGAGAATGGTAAAGGGGCGGGCACATTTTCCACTGAGCTTCGAACCGTGCACGAGCTAGCCCTCGGGACAGAATAATAAATGAAAGGCATTACCCTGAGGAGACCCTCACGAAGACTAATCTTTTAGATTTCATCATTAACCTACATGACTGATTACTGGGATACTCATGAACGTAGTTTATGGTTGGTTAGTCATAAAAAAGAAAAGGAACAAAAAAAGATTTAACTTCAAGAGAATTTTACACTGTATCTAACCTGGGTTCCCCAATAGGAGTTGATCGTTCGAACAACAAAAGAAAGCATATTTATAAGTAATGTTTGGTCAGAAAATTGATCTGCAAGTCGGTGCTCTACCAATCCTGCAATAACCTGCATTTCAAGAATGTTATCATTTTCAGTTGAACCTCAAACACCTTAATAGAAAGTTAAGGAAATCATTGTCAGATAGGTGTTTCCAAAGTAACTGCTACTACAACAATTGAGCAAAAGCTCGTGTCAAACATATTACAATAGTGAAGGTGAAGGTATCAACAACATACCTAGTAAAATCTCACAAGTCAGGTCTGGGGAGGATAAAGTGTATGCAACATACCTTACCACTACCTCGGAGAGGTAGAGAGGTTGTTTCAGGAAGACCCTCGGCTCAAGTGTAGCAAATTCAGGTACAAAGAAGAGGAAAACAGTGAAGAAAATATAGCAACTAACAAGGTAATAATGCAAAATCGATTAGAAAAACAATAATCAGCCACAAAATAGTGCGATAATCGAACACAATAAACAACAACAATGATAGATATCTACGGCTAAACCCTAAGCTACCATACCACGACTAGTGCACGACAACACTCCTACCCGACTAACCTTCTACTTTAATACGCATCCTCCACATCCCCCTAGCTAACATCATGTCCTCGGTAACCTGAGTATATGTCATGTCTTGTCTAATCATCTCTCTCCAATACTTCTTCGGTCTACCTCTAACCCTCTCGTACCTACTATATCCAACCTCTCGCACCTCCTCATTGGGGCATTTGAACCTCGCCTCATCACATGTTCAAACCATTTTAATCTCGCTTCCTTTATCTTATCCACCACGGAGGCCTCTCCCACCTATCTCGAATAACCTTATTTCTGATTCTATCACACCTAGTATGTCCACACATCCATCTCAACATCCTCATCTCTGCGACATGCATCTTCTGAACATGGGAGTTTTTGACTAGCCAACACTCTGCCCCCATACAACAACATCGTTTTAACCACCACTCTATAAAACTTACCTTTAAGTGTCGGTGGTATCTTCTTATCACACAAGACTCCGGAGGCAAGCCTCCACTTCATCCACGCCGCACCAATAAGATGAGTGACATCACCGTCAATGACCCCACTATCCTGGATAATAGAGCCAAGATATTTGAAACGCTCGCTCTTGGGGAGAGCCTGTGTGTCCAGCCACATTTCCACGCCTTCCTCATGCAACCCCTCACCGAATTTGCATTCCAAATACTCCGTTTTGGTCCTACTCAACTTAAACCCTTTAGCTTCCAGAGTTTGTCTCCACACCTCCAACCTATCATTCATTCATCTACGCATCTCATCAATCAGTACTATGTCATTTGCAAATAACAATAAACCAAGACACTTCATCTTGGATGCACCGCATCAATACATCGATCACCACGGCAAAGAGGAATGGACTAAGAGTTGATCCCTGGTGCAACCCTATTTTCACGGGGAAATGCTCTGTGTCTTCTCCTACCATTCTAACCCACGTTTTAGCTCCATCATACATGTCCTTTATCGCCCTAATGTAAGCCACTGATACACCTCTAGCCTCCAGGCAACTCCAAAGTACTTCCTTTGGAACTTTGTTGTAGGCCTTCTCAATGTCAATGAACACCATATGTAAGTCCCGCTCCTTTTCCCGATATTTCTCCATCAGTCTCCTCACCAAATGGATGGCTTCCATAGTAGATCGCCCCGACATGAATCCAAACTGATTCCGTAGTAAAGATGAAGGGACCGAATTTGATTAACAATCAGACTTTCACAAGCTCCATGAAGCACGAGAATAAGTTAAATGTTAATTGATGTTGGCCTTTTTCTCAATCTTGAAAGGGATATAAACCATGGATTAAAGGTCAATTTTGAAACAAAAATGACAGCAAAAATCAATCTCTAATTGCACCCAAGGGTGTGGCCTAGTGGTCAATGAAATGGGTTGAGAACCTGAGGTCTCAAGTTCAAATCCCAACAGAGACAAAAAACACTAGGTGATTCTCCCCATCTGTCCTAGCCTTGGTGGACAGAGTTACCTGGTATCTGTTGCTGGCGGGAGGTGGCAGGTATCCCGTGGATTTAGTCGAGGTGTGCGAAAGCTAGCTCGGACACCACGGTTATCAAAAAAAAAAAATCAATCTCTAATTTGTCATTATTGTGGCAGGAACATCATCCAGAAAATTCCTTAAAACTTGCAGGAGCTAGAGATGGCAGCCTAGTCCCCAATAAAACCACCAGCTACATTACCCAAAGTGTTGTTTAAAAATATACTGGCACTGTACATGTTTAACCAAGATATCCAATGAAAATAGATGGTCATCATTTTGGATTTGAAACCAATGTATATGTGGATGTTACCTGATAACGCAGATTTGAAGATATACCGAGAAATGATGAATACACAAGCGCCGTTTTCAATATTGGAGACCGCTTGTTCTTTTGGACAGTAATGAAGGTTGGATTTAATGCTTTGCGCACTGCATACAAGATATTTGATGAAGCCACTGCCCCGATGCTAGAAATAAATCCTACACCGGCCAATTTAAGGCCACCAACAAGCACAGAGGCAACTCTGTGGCTCACATTCCAGTCCTTCCCAACAAGATTTTTCTGAAAAGCATTATCTGGGATGGAACCCAGGAGATCTTTCAATGCTCCAATTCTCTCAGGCGCATCAACATTATCAGCAACTGATAAGAAAGAAATTGTTGGAGCAGGAAGCCACACTGTGAAAAAATCCACAACTATGCCCCTGACAGTGTCTGTAATAACATAATCAAGCTCTTCAAAAAAATTCTCTTTACGTTTCTCATACTGTGCCAACAAAGTAGTTGTTATTGATATAGATTCTTCAATAGCTAATCGATGTAGAAATTTAGGATCAGCCAACAATCTCTCTCTAAAACCCTGCATAAAAACAAGCTTCTTTTCAACTACAAACAATTTAGCATTTTCTTTATACACAAGTACAAGCTTAAAACAAAAAAACAAAGTAGAAAAAATCAATGTTCTTTTTATTTATTTTTTCTTTCTTTATTCATTGTCTTTTCTCCTTATGCTGGTGAAAGGGTAGCTTAAGAAGAGATGTCTATCATGGCACACCTGAAAACGGTCTGTTAACTCTGAAATGAAAGGATATTGCTCTAGATCAAAAAAGTTCTGCAGCACTTCGGGGGATACCACACCAAGATCTAGTCCATTTTGAAGGTCCTGAAAAAGGTAAAATGTTAATTGTAATAAAATCAAGTTCCTCAGAGTACAACTCAACAATATGCACAATTACTAGTACGTAATCGTTTTCCAACAGCTGCAGTATCATATACTCGCAAATTGCAACCAGTGTATTTTAGTTGAAATTTGAAGCCAAAGATAGTAATAACTTCAAACTTTCTGCTACGACGTGTCAATTAACCCTAACAGATGGGACACTAGAAAAGAGGAAGATGAGTGTTGTAACTGCAGGATCCGTTACTCTACTATCTCACTGAAACCCTGGCAAAAAGTGTTATAGCTCTCAGTTTAATGGAAAAGAATTATAGAGACGGATGTGTGGTAAGGGCATGCCACGTGTTTGAATCCTGACTAATGAACCAAGTCCGGTATTTAAGAGGAGAAAAGTGGAACAGAGGATTATTTTGATTATAATAAAAGGCCAACTTGATACAAATAGAAAACTAACGTGTTTTGAAGAATTAAGTTTTTTTACACCACAAATCCAACAGTTCCTTGTGCCACTTGGTTCAATTTTTTCTTAATTACTCTCTACAAATATGAAATGAGATATTTTACATCTGGGACGGCAAGACCTGTGTCATTCTTACTGATAAAAAATTTGAAAGGGCCCATTTTTGCTGATGCTTTTGGGACCCAAAAGAATGTTAAACAGACATCATTATCCAAGCTCAAACTTGATTGTAGTGTAAGAAAGTGACAGGGTGCTGCGTTTTATTGGTTCGATAACAGCAATCAGCATACAGGACGGTGGTCATCCGGTAATGAGTTATGCAACTTGTAACCCATTAATTCTGAAATTATTTAATACATTTGTTGAAAGAGATCTTTCAATGAACACCTCAAATTTTATGCATACATAAAATGCTCAGGAAGTCATGTCAACAAAATGGAATAAAAAATTTGTGATAAGTAACTTAAGAAAAACCTTTTCCACCGAAAAAATCTGTGGAATATAATTTACCATTGAGGTGAAAGTATGACAGATGTTTGATAAAGAAAAGATCAAAAGAAAATACCTTACTAATAAACATGCAGAGACATCAAATTCAATTCACTACAGCAGATAGAACAAATGAAATTGCATCTGAGGACCTTCAACACACTATTCAGGGGTCAAGCTTGCGGTAAATGGTATAAAGGCCATCAGTGCAGGACTCTGATTATACAAGGAGTCGGTCTTGTAATATTTATTTTTTTTGAGAAAGTTAACTGGTATTATAAACAAGAAATACACCAATAGTGTACTTCAGCATTAATTACATCATAAGTATAAAGGGCCAAAGCAAAAAGATTTACCACCTATCTTCCCCATAAGCTATCTAAAAATAGGGTAATGTCCCCCAGATCCTTCGGTAGCATATGATTGCACCAAAAATAAAAGGTGATTAAGCAGTTCATTTTTAAACTCTGGAAGGGAATGCTCTTGTTCTCGAAACATCTCTGGTTCCTTTCCTTCCATATTGTCCACCAGATGCAGGCAGGTACAATCTTCCATCTCTCCTTGTGTCCTGACTGACTTGCATCTCTATTCCAGCATGCTAGTACTTCATCAGTATTCCTTGGCTTGGTCCAACTGATGCCCCTCAAGTTGATGAAAATCTCCCATAGTTTCTCAGTCACTTTACAATGTACAAAAAGATGGTTTGTTGTCTCTGTCTCAGTTTCACAAAAGAAACATCTGGAGCATAACTATCTTCCCCTTTTCATCAAGTTATCTTGTGTTAATACTGCTTGTTTGGCTGCTAACCAAGTGAAACAAGCCACCTTATGAGGGATCTTCCCTTTCCAGATCATCTTCCAAGGCCACAATGTCTTGATATGATTTGAAACATCCAAAAACTTATAAGCTGACATCACCTTGAACTTACCATTCTTGTCCATCTTCTACATCAGGCTATCCTCCTCACTGGTGAGACTCTTTGATTGTTCCAGGATATTGTAAAACTCTGTCAGTCTTTCTACTTCTCAGTCATTGAAGGACCTTCTAAAAGTCGGGTTCCAACCTTGGACATTCCTGACTTCTAGAATAGTAGCTCCTTTCTGCTGATTTAGGTTGTAGATATCTGAAAACTGTTGTCTCAGAGATGATTGACCCACCCATCTATCATTCCAGAAGGAGGTCTTCCTTCCATTTCCCACTTTGACTGCTGAGTTTCTCCACATTTTTAGCCACTGATTCTGATACAATCCAAAATGCCTCCGGACCTTTTGATGGAATGATCATGAAGCAAGAGGTGTTTGACGACCCCTTAGAGCTATCCAAAGGGTGTCATGAGTTAGGTGATTGCGTCCAAGAAGGGTAGAGGGGCCTTGGAGGGGTCAAAAGGAAGCAAAGACGAGCTAAAAGAGGCCCTGGAAGGACCTGCGAGCTCACCTGCGGCCGCAGGTGAGGCACATGCACCAGCAGATGATAGGCAATGGCATCTGCGCCCCTGACCTGCGTGGGTTGATGCCCATCTGTGTGGGCAGATGACCCTTGGCGGTTGAAATTGTTCCTTTGATGCAAATGGGTCACTTTTGGGCCCATAGTTGTAATAAATAGCCCATGGCTATAAATAGTAGCTTCTTCTTCATTTTTAGGTTAACTTTGATGCTAATGAACAATTATACACTTGAGAGTGTGAGTGAGCTAGGATTAGCTTATGTTGAACAATCGTTTGGAAACGTTGGCTGCTTGAGAGTTCGATTCCCTCGTGGTCTACGTAAGATTTAGGTGCTTTGTAGGATAATTTGATTGAGGATTTGGGGTTTAATATACCCTTAATTTGTATTCAATTTCCTTCTTTATGTCCATCTATTTCTTTATCTTTTCCCTTTTGATTCCTTGTTTATCTCGTTTTCGTATTTTGTTCTTCTTTTTGTATTTTGTCCGTTATCATTTGGTGATACAATCCAAAATGCCTCCAGACCTTTTGATGGAATGATCATGAAGCAATGGTGTTTGACGACCCCTTACAGCTATCCAAAGGGTGCCATGTGTTGGTGATTGCGTCCAAGAAGGGTAGAGGGGCCTTGGAGGGGTCAAAGGGAAGCAAAGACGAGCTAAAAGAGGCCCTGGAAGGACCTGCGAGCTCACCTGCAGCCGCAAGTGAGGCATATGCGCCAGCAGATAATAGGCAGTTGCATCTGCGCCCCTGACCTGCGTGGGCAGATGACCCTTGGCGGCTGAAATTGTTCCTTTGATGGAAATGGGTCACTTTTGGGCCCATAGTTGTAATAAATAGCCCATGGCTATAAATAGTATCTTCTTCTTTATTTTTAGGTTAACTTTGATGATTATGAACAATTATACACTTGAGAGTGTGAGTGAGCTTGGATTAGCTTGCGTTGAATTATCGTTTGGAAACGTCGGTTGCTTGAGAGTTCTATTCTCTTGTGGTCTACATAGGATTTAGGTGCTTTGAAGGATAATTTGATTGAGGATTTGGGGTTTAATATACCCTTAATTTGCAATCAATTTCCTTCTTTGTGTCTATCTATTTCTTTATCTTTCTATCTTTTCCTTTTTGATTCCTTGTTTATCTCGTTTACGTATCTTGTTCTTCTTTTCGTATTTTGTTCGTTATCATTTGGTATCAAGAGCCAGGTTAGGGTTGCTTCCACAATCCTAAGTCTGGGATTGATATTCAAAAAAAAAAAAAAGGAGTCAAAAACGTTTTTAGCAAAACCCCCCAAAATCTGTGTTTTTGAGTCATTTTTGTAGTTTCTATACTAGATTTGTTCCATCTAGTACTATTAAGGTTGGAATCTTGAGTTTTGGGTGTGTTTTGAAGAGATTTGAAGAAAAACTCCATTGTTGTGCTTGAGTTTGAACAAAAAGTAAAGTGTGTTTTGAGATCTTGCTAGTTTGGTGTGGATTTGAAGGTTACAAATTGTTGAAAGTTGTCCCCCTCGTTGAAGAGAACACAAATCTGAAATTTCATGCAAATCCGAGCTAAAACGAGTTAGTTGGAAATTTTGTGTTCTTGGTGTTCTTGAAGAAAATTCATATCTTCAAGGGGAAGATTTGTCAAAAAGTTGTTGTTAGATCCACAAGGAAAGAAAGAGAAAGGTGTTTAGGTGTTAGTACAAGAGAATACCAAAAGAAAAGGGAATATTCTAAGAGAGAGAATGCAAAAAAGGCCCACAGAAAGCTGAAAATCGGATGTTTCCAGGTGATCTGCCCAGACCACCTGCGTCCTCACCTGCCAAAGCAGGTCATCCACCTGCCCACACAGGTGACTTCCAGCAGCACTGTTTTGTGACATGCGAAGCCACCTGCGAGGGCATGTGAACCATCTGCGCCCACAACTCTGAAAACGCATGTCAAGCACTTCAAAACCAATTTTGCTCAGGTTCCAACATCCTAATTCCATTTCTTAATTCCTAATCTCATTTCTTGATTCTAAACTAATTAACAACTAGTAATTCATCTACTTAGTTGGTTGATTAGTCTTAGAGTCAGTTTTCTTTCTTCGTCCGTTTCTTTTTGTGCTTTTCTGTTTTTGTTTTGTTGTAATTTCTTGTTTCAAGTACGTTAGTTTGCTTGAGTCATCTATTCAACTTCAAACAAGAATCCATTCCGACCACAAGTAGCAATTGACACCACGTCATCCATCGGAGTAGAAACGATCCTTCAACTCTAGCGACGCCTATTGAGAGCAAAACAAAGGTGTGTGTACTCCAAGAGATTGTGAGGCTGATTTCTTAACGCTAACTTGTTTGTTGGTTTTGTTTAGTGTTTCTTCTTACTAGGTACAATGGCTCCGGGAGATGATGTGCAAGGTTCTTCGGGAGAGGTTAACATGGAATCCATAATGGCGGCCATCTTGGGTATGAGACAAGACATAATGAGAGAAGAGGTCAAATGACTACACTCCAAGGAAGTGTGTCAACCAGGATGGACAACATGGAGGGTCGTTTAAACTCCAACAACTCCACCCCCCAAAACTATCATGTCTCCTCAAGTGGAAATGTTCCAAACACCCCCACTACTATCTCCGCGGAAACATTTCACCAAATGTTCAATCCATCGAGGCAAGTAGATGATCCCATCAACCAAACCACTACTTGCCCAAATAACCGAAATCCCGTTCGTCCACTACAACCCTAATTCAATCAAGCCAACCAAGAAGCTCCACAAAACCAACCCTTTAACCAAAATCCACCACCCCAAGCCCTACTTAACCAAAATCAACCCGTCCAAGTTGAGGATATAGGAAGAGAGGGACTCCAAGGAGGAGATGAGGTGATAGATGGAGCGGCCCTATTCGCGGAATTTGTACGGAATAGGCTAGGAGCTCACGGAGGAGGGCATAGAGGACAAGGAGGAAGGTTTGGTCCGGTTCCCCATGGTAGAGGAAACTTGGGAAACCAACCCCAAGATCAAGGAGATCGTCAATGGGATCAAGGAGGTAATGCGGGTCGAGACACGGGTCTTAACTCCATCAAGATCACTCTTCCTACCTTCAAAGGAACTAGTGATCCATCTTCCTACCTTGATTGGGAAGTACAATGTGATAGGATCTTTCAACTCAATGAGTTATAGTCAAAAGAAAGCCGCCCATGCAATTGCTCAATATGAAGGGTATGCTTCTACTTGGTGGAAAACCCAAAGGTTACAACGAGAAAGAGATGGTAATCCCGACCTTCCGGATTGGGACCAATTGAAAGCGCTTATGAGGGGAAAGTATGTGGAAACAAGAACAACTCACCAAGCTATACAACTTGAAGCAAGGAAGTAAAGGTGTGAAAGACTATTATGAAGAATTCTAAAACTTGATCCTTCGACTTGAGATTGTTGAACTACCACAGCATTGCATGGCTCAGTTCAAAGGAGGGTTGGAATATGACATCACTTCTCAACTAGTTGTCCACAAGTTTGAGAACATAGAAGCCCTTGTCGAAGTGGCCATTGAGGTTGAGAAGAGCAACAAAGAAAAGAGGTCTTTCAATCCTAAAGGCTATACCTCTTCTAGTTCATACGGGTGGAACAAGAATATGGACTTCAATAAGTCCTATGAGAAGAAACCCTTTGAGAAAACTATTCCAAAGTATCCGCCAAAGAATGAAGGTAACCAATACCCGAACACTTATTCTAGAGGTATTGTTTGTTTTAAATGTCAAGGTTGGGGACGAGTGTCCCAATTGAAGAAACATCGTTTTGGTGGAAGGTAAGGCTTACTTTGTTGGAGATAAGGTGGACCAAGAAGATGGTGGTGCGGAAGAAATCCAAGAGGGTGAAGACTTTGAAGATGAAGGGGAACTTGCGGGAGATCCCAATGAAGGGGAAGTTAATACATTTCTTGGCATGATGATAAAGGTTCCCCATGAAGATGTTTGGCCTCAAGAAGGAGAGATAATAAATTCTAACTTTATGATGAGGCGAGTGGTGAGTAGTGAGGCTTTAGATGATCCTAGCCAAGAGGAGGAAATGGACTTGGCTCAAGGAGGGGAACCTTGTGTTCTTCCCAAATCCTTGTTGTTTACTAACCATGGTGCTAGCATTTTACCTAGCACCAATACTTCTCTTTTACAGGGTCATAAGGGAATGCCTCCAAATGAGGGTCCAATGAAAGCCCTCACAAGTACACATTTGAAGGCCTAGATGAGTTCTTATCTAAGGACTCCGAACTTGATGAAGGTTTAACTCCAAGGAAGATCCTAGGCAAACTCCTATGGGTCGATGGATACTTGCTAGCAAGGAATGAAGCATCTAACCCCATAGAGCGAATGATGGAGTTACCTACCAAGGAAACTCCTACAAAGAGGTAAGGGGACCAAGTCTATTGGTCCAAGTTGATGCATGGGAGGGAAGGACCATGTGAAGGATGTAAAGGAGACAAGCGTGCAAGTTCAAAGCCTTTCCCCAAAGGTATGTACCTACCCCCACTTATTCAAAGCAATCCTTGGAATCATGATGACATTTACCCTATGCCCTTTGTGCTTAAATTGTGTGGGCCTTGCAATCTAAATGCCCAATCTATTTGTTGCTTTGAGAAGGGTCCATGTTACCTACTTGACAAACAACTCTTGTTCCCATTTCCTTGTCACACTTATGTGGGTAGACAAGTTGAAGCACTAGGATGGACCCTACTAGTGAATGCTCTTTCCTTAGGAAGTTGTTTGGATGAGAGAGATGTGAGGCGCTTGAGTTGCTTGTTTTTACCTTTTTGTGTTCTTATCTTTGATAGCACCATCTTCTTAGCTCTTTTCACTCCTATCTCTTTGCTTGTAAAGATAGTCATGTTTGTGTTTAGAATGCCTTTTGTGTGAACATGGTTTGTTGTGGGAGGAAAGGTAATGCACACCCTAATGACTACTTGATTTTATCCTTTGTTGTTCCAACATATGGTGATTTGCGTGCTAGCTCACTTGAACCTATTGGTAATCTTGTTTATGGAACTACCTTGGAAGAGTCTCATGATGCTTATTGTAGCCAACACCTTTGTGACTTGTATAATGAGCTCTTTTCATTGAACATGAAAGATAGTTGGTTATACGTCAAGTGGGTATCCCCTTGGCATGAATATGTTGATGCTAACCCTCGTACTTCGAGGAAATATTGGTTGTTTGTTCGTCTCTTGTGCTTTCAGGACTTAGATTCTAGGACGAATCTTTTTCAAGAAGGGGAGGATGATATAATCCAAAATACCTCCGAACCGTTTGATGGAATGATCAGGAAGTAAGAGGTGTTTGACGACCCCTTAGAGCTATCCAAAGGGTGCTATGAGTTGGTGATTGCGTCCAAGAAGGGTAGAGGGGCGTTGGAGGGGTCAAAGGGAAGCAAAGACGAGCTAAAAGAGGACCTGCGAGCTCACCTGCGGCCGCAGGTGATGCACATACGCCAGCAGATGATAGGCAGCCGCATCTGCGCCCGCCGCAGGTGAGGCACATGCGCCAGCAGATGACCCTTGGCCGCTGAAATTGTTCCTTTGATGAAAATGGGTCACTTTTGGGCCCATAGTTGTAATAAATAGCCCATGGCTATAAATAATAGTTTCTTCTTCATTTTTAGATTAACTTTGATGATTATGAACAATTATACACTTGAGAGTGTGAGTGAGCTTGGATTAGCTTGCATTGAATTATCGTTTGGAAACGTCGGTTGCTTGGGAGTTCGATTTCCTTGTGGTCTACGTAGGATTTAGGTGCTTTGTAGAATAATTTGATTGAGGATTTGGGGTTTAATATACCCTTAATTTGCATTCAACTTCATTCTTTGTGTTTATCTATTTCTTTATCTTTCTATCTTTTCCCTTTTGATTCCTTGTTTATCTCGTTTTCGTATCTTGTTTTTCTTTTCGTATTTTGTCCATTATCAGATTCCTAATAGTTCTCCACAGACCCACTCCGTAAGGATTTTTAACTTCCTTCGCAGTTCATGGCCCTTCCATTCTATATCTTGCTATGATGATTTTCTTCCATAGACCCTGCTCTTCTGATGCGAATCTTCATAGCCACTTTAACAAGAGACTTTGGTTTTGGGTTTTCAAGTTTCTGATTCCCAAACCCCCTTCTTTTTATTTGTAATGACAGCATCCCACTTGACCAAATGATACTTCTTCATGGCATCAAGGACACTGTTTATCAATGTAACTCTGCCACCTAGGGATAAATATTGACTCCTCCAGCTGACCAGCTTCTTTTCACACTACTCCACCACAGCAACAACAACAACAACATACCCAGTGTATTCCTACCAGGTGGGATTTGCGGAGGGTAAAGTGTACGCAGTCCATACCACTACCTTAGATGAAGTAGAGAGGTTGTTTCCGATAGACCCCCGACTCAGAACAGATAACAATAACAAACAAAAATCATAAAAACAAACAAAAAAGAGATAACACATCGCTAGATAATAAAAGAAGTAAGACACCTACAGAGTAATACTATAGACTATTTATTCGAAATCACAAACATCACCAAAACAATACGAACAAGAATCTGCCCCAAAAAAAAAAGGCACAGATACAAACAAACACTCCTTCCTACTGATACGGACGCCTTCCTACCCACTAACCCTCTACCCTAATCCGCGTCCTCCACACCTTCCTATCAAGGGTCACTATTCCACCACAGAGTTCCAAATATTCAGAGACTTACTCTTATTTCCCAACGGCATGCCAAGGTAGGTGGTTGGAAGTTCACCTATCTTGCCACCTAGAATGTTGGCCAGATTATTGATTTCTGGCACTTCATTGACCGGATACACGAAACTCTTCCCCCAGTTTATGTGAAGGCCAGAACTAGCTTCAAACAGGATGAAGATAATCCTTAGGCGCTTCAATTGTTCACTCACACAAGTGTATCATCAGCATATTGTAAGTGGGAAATTGACCCTGCCAAGTGATCTCCTTCCTTAACCTTGAAACCAGTAATTCTATTGTTCACTTAGGCCGTTTTCAGCATATCACTTAGACCACCCATAGCCAGGATGAATAGAAAAGGAGATAGGGGTCTCCCTGTCTCAGCCCTCTCTTAGAGGAGAAAAATCCAGATGCTGACCCATTGATCAATATTGAGAACTTCACTGTGGACATAGAAAACCTCACCCAGCTTATCCATTTGCTACCAAACCCCATCCTACTTAATGTCCTCCACATATATTCCCAGTTCAAGTGGTCATAAGCTTTCTCTATGTCTAGCTTACATAGAATTCCTGGAATTTTGGAGATCATCTACACATTCATTTGCCGCCAGAATAGCATCCATTATTTGGAACAACCGTCATTAAAAAAAAAAGTAGATGTGATGCACATGAGAGGAACTATATAGTGCTTCAATCGAAACATGATGATTGCATATCTAAGGAAGGGTAACAACTCAATCAGAAAACAACTTCTCCACAGTACTAAAAGCTCCATTTGCAAATGGAATTCATTTTGGTAAGTGAGAAACATCTAAATGCAAATGGGACCAGAGACAAGCCAAGCCAGATTAGGTCTTAAGGAATTTGATAAAGCAGGCAAAGAGAGTGCATTGGATTCATTAACTGGTCATAATCATGAACATGAACAATATAGCACTGTTTGAGATTATAGGGTATGCTTCACATACTGAATATACCACACAAAGTCATCGCCGGAGATGGGAAGAAAATGTTATGTTGAACCAGATCAAGATAAGGTAGAACTATGATTCCCATCTCTATTAATTAACTGAGAGCGTGACTCTACAGCCAGATGATTTCAGGTCCTTCATTAGATAAGTCTCTTCAAAAAGCAAAAAACGTAATACACCGTGAGGAGTTTCTAACAGCAGACTTCTTGTACTCAAAGTGATTTGTCTAAGTGTTCTCATTTGTCTTATTGTTTATCTTGTTCACAAATCTCCAGTAGAAGTATTCTCTACAAATGTGGTATGGAAGTCTTGGACTAAGACTTTTGCAACATTTATAAGAGGTTTGGTCAATTTGTATATGTTTCCTCCGATTGAAAAGTACTGTATTCTATTAGGTTTGGTCAATTCTCATCTGACAAGCCTGTGGGGTAAAGAAGCAAGCTTTTTATTTTCATCATTTCTTAAATTCTCTATAACACACAAGCTACTATGGAAATCGAATTTTGAAGAACTCAGGCAGCAGGAGGTACTTGTAGATCTAGCAACACATAACTGATATTTTAGTTTTCAACCATCTAATAACTTCAAGTTCCATATCATTTAAAGCATGACAATCTCAGTTAGCAGGAGACTATCCGTTTTAATGATTCAATATATATGTACGACTGCCACCAAAGTAGGGGTTTAGAAGCAGAGTTAGTTATAACCTTTCACCTTGAAGCATAAATAACAAACCTGAGGTAAGGCATCTCGTCTCCTGCCAGCTGCATTCATCACACGGGCAATTTCTGCACGATCAAAACAATTTCTACTACAAGGTCTAGCTGCAGAGTACCATAGGAAATCAGCAACAGGAACTTCTCCCTCCCTCCTTAGCCATTGTCTTTCAGGGTCAAGTAGTATTACAATTTGATTTTTCTTTTGTATCTTCCTTGAAATTCTAGCAGGCAACCCGGTCCCTCTTGATCCATACATGACATGGGTAGCACCTGTGACAACTACAAGCAGTCCAGCCACCCCATCATCCGTCACTGCTTTTAAAACTATCTGGGACATATTGTACTCCTCAACAACTCTTGCTTGTGCAGAGAGATATGAGCTTGGTCCAAAAGGAGTAGGCTGGTTCAGCATATTTATATCAATCGATGATCTGCGTGATATGGACGTAAAGCCTGAAATGAAACCTGAACCAGCTGGAGGAGCATATTTCTTGTGATCAGCTTTTGAAAGTCCCCGAATACCTTCTGCTTGAACTGTTCGTAGGACCTAGTACACAAAAACCAGAAAAATCATCATTTTCATCCTTAACTTATGAAGCTAGAAAAACTTGATCAATGCAGAGCACTACAAGACAGTGAAAAGAATTGCAATTTATAGAACAAAGAGATCTTCCGTGATGATAAAAGGAGTAAATCTTTTTTCTGCTGAATATCTTGCAAGCATAGTGCATAAGAATGAGCATAGGTAATATGTTTGCTGCTATTTTCTCTGGATTCATAAATATTTCTACATGCCTGTCAACTAACAGATGAAGACAGATAATAAGTACCTCTAGAGGCAAACCACATGCAACAAGACGAACCCCATTGTCTCGACAATAAGTCAATAAGGGCTCATACTCCTGCCAATATTGAGTTGGCCAATGTGCTACATAAGATTTCAAACTCTCTCCATCAATCCTGCAATATCAAGTGCATAACATCAGATATATGTCTCATTCAAAAATTTCAATGCAACTAATTTTCTCTTTCATTAGATGTAACAAATGCATACTAACAAGCTCTTTGATAAAAAGATCATACACCTCTAAACAAGATTTATTCCATGACTTCACATATGAAAGGTCAACAACAACAAAATACCCAGTGAAATCCCACAAGTTGGGTCTGGGCCGAGTAGAGTATATGCAAACCCTACCACTACCTCGTGGAGGTAGAGAGGTTGTTTCTAAAAGACCCTCGGCACAAGTGCAGCAAATCCAGGTACAAAGAAGAAGAAAATAGTGAAGAAAACATAGCAACTAATTAAGAGAAGCAGTGCAAAGCCTACAAGAAAGGAACAACATCAACAAAATAATGAAATAACCGAAGCACAATAAACAGGTGATGATATATATCAAAAGCAAGAGCTACAAGAACACGGTTAGTACAACGACAAACACCAACAAGACTAAACCCTCGAAAGCAAGAAAACATTCCTCTACCTACTAACCTTCCACCCTAATACGCAGCCTCCACACCCTCCTATCTAAGGTCATGTCCCTAGTAATCTGAAGTTGCGCATGTCCTGTCTAATCACCTCTTCCAATAATTTTTTGGCCTACCTCTACCTTTCCTCGTGCCTACTATATCCAACCTCTCGCACCTTCTCACTCGGGCATTTGTGTATCTCCTCTTCACATGTCCAAACCATCTCAATCTCGCTTCCCTCATCTTGTCCACCACGGAGGCCACTCCCACCTTATCTGAATATCCTCATTTCTAATCTTATCACTCCTAGTATGTCCACACATCCATCTCAGCATCCTCATTTCCACTACATGCACCTTCTAAACATTGGAGTTCTTGACTAGCTAGCACTCCGCCCCGCACAGCAACGTCGATTTAACTACCACTCTATAGAACTTACCTTTAAGTTTAGGTGGTACCTTTTTATCACACAAGACTCCAGAGGCAAACCTCCACTTCATCCACACCGCACCAATACAATGTGTGATATCATATGTCCCCACTTTCCTATATTACAGACCCAAAATACTTGAAACTATCTTTCTTGGCGATAGCTTGTGAGTCAAGCCTCACTTCCACGCCTCCTCATGCATTGCATCACTAAATTTGCAGTCCAGATACTCAGTTTTGGTCCTGCTCAACCTGAATCCTTTAGACTCCAGAGTTAGTCTCCACACCTCCAATAAGAACTATGTCATCCACAAATAACTTACATCGAGCTCATCTTGAATATAGCGCGTTAATTAATCCATCACCAAGGCAAACGGGAACAGGCTACGAACTGATCCTTGGTGCAACCCCATCCTTGCCACTCTTGCCAAATATCTCTATATTTTTCGGTTATCTAGATTATGCTAATCTTGGCTTACTTCCATCATTGCAAATCTGAAGGACTGGATACTAAGATCATATTCATTCCTTTTCAAGTGTTTATGACCAGTTTCACATCTGGTTCACTCGCTGGCATTGACGATTACTTCTGTGCTTTTGGAGCTACCAAACATCATCTCTCTAGATCTTCCTTGTTTTAACTCTGCTAGTTTTCTCGGTGGATTAGGAAAGCGAAATTGCGCCACATATTCCATTCAAGCTGTTGTGGTGTTAACAATTGGAGTGGGCATTTTCGATATTGGAGCAGGCAATAACATGCCAACAAGAAATTCAACGGATGAGAACATAATTGTCCCTTTGATTGCTTTTTGGATGGCTAGTACTTGCTCTTTATTGATTCCATGGTAATAACTCTTCTCCCTATCCATGAGGAAACACTATCAGCTAATCTAGTATTTTTCAACTACTTTAAGAATATGTTACATGATGAATTTGCACAGCGCATTTGTGGTACGGCATTTTTTTAGGAGTTGGATCAAAAAACTAACACTGGTCTTCAATCAATGCTCTGGACTGGAAAACAAAACGGAGCATATGTGGTTGCATCTTAGTTATGGAATTGTTATCACACTACTCTTTAATGGAATTGACGCGAAGAAGTATGTTTCACTTTATGAGGGTGATACTCTTTTATTATTACCATTGCTCTACTTGAACCTTGAGGACAAGTATTGTTGTGAACATGGATAGCCCAGAAGCTGGCCAAGTTGTTGGGCCTGAGGCTAAACCACGAAGAGGCCCAATAATTAGACAGCCCAACAATAGAGTTGTTTGGGATCCGGGTTGAGTAGAGATAAAAGGGTGGTTGTTGTGGTTTTGGGAATTATACTTATTGTGAACGAAAATGTATGTTACTCTCATCTTCTTCTAGAGTCTAAGCTTCTCATCCCCATTCTTATCTCTATCTTTAGTTACTTTAGGTAGTTGCCTTTGTATATAATACTTGAGTATTTGTGTTAAGAATTCGGGTTCGTTACATTAAACACACTAGGATAACCAAATTATGGATATACTCCAAGAGAATTCTAACCTTTTAGTCATGAATTGATTGAGTTGTTCTTGTAAATTAGACGGAAATGCTTCTAGAGCCAACGAAATCGACCGCTCTGCTTCCGCGCATGTCTTCCTCAAATTCTTCACAATCTCCAGCTCCAATTCTTTGTCATCTCGAGTTGGGACTTGCTCGGCTTCCCCTAAATACACGACCCGAGCATTCATGAGCTTCTCCCATACCTTCTTCTTATCCTTCCCCAAAGCCAAAGGCTCTCCAATCACCGTGGCATCATAAATCCTTGAACTTATCACTTCCTCCGCCTTAACCACCGGATCAGGCGGCGGAGATGCCACTGTATTCGACAGAAGTTGCGGCGTACTCTCAGGCGGTTTGTCGTCCGCTCTGGCAATTGCGGAACGGAGAGAACAAACTCCGATGGTAAGAAGAGGCATGAGTAGTACATTACGCCTTGTAACCGAGGAGTCTTGCTTCAGAATTACCTCGTCGGAGTTATCGGCGGGAGTCTGAGAACAACGGACTGAAAAGCTGACGTGGCTATGCTCGTGAAGTAAGCAGCGGGGGATATTGAGTCTTCTTCTGAATAAATACTTTGGCCGGAGTAGAGTTGCCGGTGGAACATGTAGGTGCAGTGATCTAAAAGAGCAAGATTGGGCCTTCATTTTCCAGTTGAAGGCTTTAAGAAATCAGCAGGGGGGCAATCCTACATGGTCAGCGCCCTGCAATCCCACCAAATGACCAATCCAACCAATCCTTTTTAGCCTTTTAAACTTATCTGCACATTATGCTTTTCCAATTTTCTTTCTTTTATACTATCTTGATAAATAAATAAATAAATGTAAATACTCCCTCCGTTTAAAAAAAATGATCTATTTTTTTTTTAGTCCATTTCAAAAAGAATGATTTTTTTTTTTTTTGAGAAGACTTTAATTTCAACTTTTCACGTGGCATATTTTAACACCACAAGATTTAAGGGTATTTTGATACATTTGTCATAACTTTAATTTAGGATCATAAGATTCAAAAGACTTCTTTATTTTTTTAAATTTCATACTAAGTCAAACTAGGTCATTCTTTTTTAAACAGAGGGAGTAAGAAGAAATTAGAAAACTACTAAGTGAGTAAAATACTTGCATGCACTCCAACCGTTGCAAAATAACATGTTCATAATATAGATCTTTTATATACAGTAAGATTATCTTACTAGTCTCTTATATTAAAAAAAATAGTTATTTTATTTTATTTATTCATTCTAATAAATTTTAAAAAAAAGTTATTTAACTATATAAAATATTAGCAGTTTCAATTTACATTTTTAAAGCATGATCTATATTGGTGATTTGGTAAAACAAATTTTTTAAAATATTTTTAATAAAATGCAAAATCAATAAAGGACAAGTATAAATGAACAAATGTGAGTACCCTTTATCACAATTCATTATTTTATTATAATAAATTATTAATAGCTTGTTTGGTCAAACTTTTAAAATCAACTTATTGAAAATTATTTTTCAAAAAATACTTTTGGTGAGAAATTATTTGTTTTTTGCCAATAAATTTAAAAAGTTCAGAAGATTTTGAGGAGACAACAGCACACCATAATTTAAGTATGAAACTAATCAAATGTGAATAGCTTAAGAGAGGTTTTGATGTATTAAAATCAATAATATGCTTACAAAATGTTAGTACAGTACTAAGTTGTACTACACCACAAAAAAGAGGGAAAACAATTATATGGAAAAAAACGAGGATTTTGGAATGACCCAATTGATTTTTGTCTTAGTTGGTGAATTGGATGTTTTGATGCATATTCCTACGTGGACTTGTGAAACTCTTTGTTTTGTGTAGTCTTTTTCTGGCTCTCATTAGATGGCCATTTTTTATTTCTTTATTTTCATTTCTAGATGGATATCAAAGGCTTTGCTTACCTGTCAGATGTGCACAATTTGAGTGGTTGCAATGAATCAACTCATTTTTGTGGCCTTTGAAGTTAAACGTCAGAAACGTTTGCCAACTTGTTACACAATGTTTTTGAGTGGTTATCTTCTTTTTTTTAGCTTCTTCTTGAGAACCACGTGTATTAAGCATGTCAATTGATCCGCAGGATATATTTTGTGGAGAAAGGATTAAAGTCAATATATTAGTATGTTTATCTTGACTAATAGTTCGTTTGGCCAAATTTTTTTTTTAAAAAAAGTATTTATTTATTTTAAAAAATTGAAGCGTTTAGTCAAGTTTTTGGGAGAAACAAGTGTTTCTGGGGAGTAGCAGAAGCTATTTTTCATAAGCTAAAAAAAATAGCTTCTCCCCAAAAATACTTTTTAAAAGAGCACTTTCAAACACAAATCATTTCTCATTAAAAGTACTCTTTTGAAAAAATCACTTCTCAAAATAAGCTGATTTTATAAGTTTGGCTAAACAAGCTATTAAAATGAAATTTGATAAACATCATCTATTTGTAAATACCGAAATCAATTATATAATTTTATAATTAAAAATTTTAAGTTTAAAGTAAAAGTGTTGAATTTATAATGGGGTAAATTACACAAACCTCCAAACATGAAGATTATTAATACATAAAATCCCACAACTTTTAAAAAATTACATAAAATCTCAAATCTTAAGAATTAAACTTGGTACAAATTAATACTTTCCCACTGTCGCATACTACTCCACCATTGTCGCCCAAAATCTCGCAACACAATCTTTCAAAATCTTCCACCCCAAAATTATCGATAACCTCTTCCCACAATTGTGTTTTCATCACTTTCTCTTCAACCTCCAACAACTGCCCACATCCAACAAGTTGATGCAAAATTATTTTTTATGATTTTTTTATGAGATTAGTTGATGGTTGAAGTTCATTTTAAGTATCATTCAAGTTTCTTTATTAATTTTTTCTTAGTTATAAAACATAAGATCTTGTCGTGTTACTTTTTTTTAATCCTTTAATGGCTTCACCATCTTCATTCAGTTTGGGCATTACCCAATTAGAAAAAAAAAATGTTGGTTCTTCAATGGATCAAGTAGTGAGTTTTGTTCTGGGCGTATTTGATTGCACTTCTGATGATTTTCACAAAAATAGAATTAAACAACGCAAATGACCCTATAATGATGAAGAAGATTCGAGAAGAATATGCTTCAAGAACTGAGAATTCAAACATACAAATGATGGAAGAGAAGAAAGCAGAGAAGATACACTATGACCTCCAAAATCAAATAAAAATTCATGGATATTTTCATTTGATACATAAGAATTTCATTTGATACATAAGAATTTTTTGAAAGGGAGCCTTGGAGTAACTGGTAAAGTTGCTGCCATGTGATCAGGAGGTCACGGGTTCAAGCCTTGAAAACAGCCTCTGGTAGAAATGCAAGGTAAGGCTGCTACAATACACCCTTGTGGTGGAGCCCTTTTCCGAACACCGCGCATAGCGGTAGCTTTAGTGCACCGGACTGCCCTTTTTTTACATAAGAATTTAATTTCATTTTGTGATACATTTTGTATGTGTCCCACTCATATATTATTTTGATACATTTTAACCTGTGAGATTTCGTATGTGTACAACTGATATATTCTTTTGATACGTTTTGTATATGTATCAATAATTCATTATTTTCACTGCTCATGATACATTTATTTTATATAATGAAAATAAGTATAAAAAATTATAGTATATGTATGATACACATCATAGTCGCTCTTTATATTTTGTATACAAACTTAGTTATTTACTTTGATACATATGACTGTTCGAGAGTTTTATACTCGGGCTGATCTTATTATGTTAGACATGGTGGACTTTGATGTGATTCTGGGCATGGACTGGTTATCCCCTTATCTTTTAATTTTGGATTGTTTTGCTAAGACCATTACCTTGGCATGCCTAGCGTACCCTCGGTTGTGTGGTAGGATTCATTTAGACATATACTAATAGGGATTATTTCTTATGTTCAGGCTAGGAGATTGGTGTGGAGGGGTTGCAAGTCTTATCTTGCTTATGTGCGTGATGTTCGCGTGGAGAGTCCCTCGCTTGATTTTATTCTTATAGTCCGTGACTTTTCTGATGTTTTCCTTACCAACCTACCTGGCCTTCCTCCTGAGTGTGAGATTGAGTTCTTTATTGATCTTGAGCTGGGCACCCGACTTATTTCTATGTCTCCTTACCGTATGGCTCCTATGGAGTTCAGAGAGCTAAATTCTCAGCTCCAGGATTTATTGGGTAAGGGTTTATTAGACCGAGCATATCACCTTGGGGTGCTCCTGTCTTGTTTGTGAAGAAAAAGAATGGTTCTATGCATATGTGTATTGACTATAGGCAGCTAAATAGGGTGACCGTGAAGAATAAGTACCCTATGCCTCGCATCGATGATTTATTTGACCAGCTTCAGGGTGCGGAATTTTCTCTAAGATTGACTTGAGATTGGGTTACCATCAGTTGAGGATTCAGGCTGAGGACATCCCTAAGACAGCCTTCAGAACTCGCTATGACCATTATGAGTTTCTGGTGATGTCTTTTGGGTTGACCAATGCCCTAGCAACGTTTATGGATTTGATGAACCGTGTTTTCAGGCCATATTTAGACTCCTTCATGATTGGGTTTATTGATGACATATTGGTGTATTCGAGGAGTAGGGAGGAGCATGAGCGGCATTTGAGGATTGTGCTCCAGACTTTGAGAGATCATAGGCTTTTTGTCAAATTCTCAAAGTGTAAGTTTTGGCTCGATTCTATTACATTCCTAGGACATGTGGTGTCTAAGGATAGGATTATGGTGGATCTAGCGAAGATAAAGGTTATTCGTGATTGGGCTAGACCTATATCTCTGACCGAGGTTCTTAGCTTTATTGGTTTGGTAGGTTACTACAAGTGATTTGTTGAGGGTTTTGCTTTTATTGTCGTGCCTATGACCAGGTTGACTAGGAAGGAGCTTCCTTTTCATATTCCCTTGAGTGAGAGTTGAGCTTTCAGAAGCTCAAGGAGATACTCACTTTCGCTCCTGTATTGACTCTTCCTGTTGAGGGCAAAGGGTATACGGTCTATTGTGATGCTTCTGGTGTTAGTTTGGGTTGTGTTCTGATGCAGCAGGGCCGAGTTATTGCTTATACATTGAGGCAGCTTAAGGTTCATGAGTTCAACTACCCCACCCATGACTTGGAGTAGGCGACGGTAGTTTTTGCGCTTAAGATTTAGAGGCATTACTTGTATGGTGTTCATTGCAAGATCTACATTAACCATCATAGTCCTCAATACCTTATGACTCAGAGAGAGCTTAATTCTAGACAGCGCAAGTGGATTGAGTTGCTGAAGGACTATGATATCTCTATTCTTTACCATTCGGGTAAGACGAATGTGGTAACAGATGCCTTTAGCTGGAAGATGATAAGTATGGGTAGTTTGGCCTCTATTTTAGTTTCAGAGCGGCCTTTGGCTTGGGACATTCAGTCCTTAGCCAACTTGATGGTTCAACTTGATGTTTCGGACCCTTGGAGGATTCTTACTAGCGTGGAGGCTAGGTCTACCTTACTTGAGCAGATTCGGAGTCTCCAGTTTGAGGATAGTAGGCTTTGTGGCCTCCATGATCAGATTCTGAGGGGTGAGTCTAGTCGGGCTACCCTAGATTTAGAGGGCATTCTGAGATTTAATGGTCGCATTTGTGTTTCGAGGGTTGGAGGTTTGATTAAGTTGATATTGCCAGAAGCTCATAGCTCCAGATATTCTATTCACCCTTGGACAGACAAGATGTATAGAGACTTGAGACAACATTACTGGTGGAGTGGCATGAAGAGAGATGTAGCGAACTTTGTAGCTCGTTTTCTATGTTGTCAGTAAGTAAAGGCCGAGCATTAGAGATCGGGTATATTACTTCAGAGGCTACCCATTCCTGAGTGGAAATGGGAGCACATTACTATGGACTTTGTGACTGGTTTGCCTCGTACTTCCCGTGGTTCCGATAGTATTTGGGTCAGAGTAGATCGGTTGACCAAATCGGCTCATTTCATCCCGATTTAGGTTTTCTTCAATGTCGAGAGCTTAACCCGTATCTATGTTCGTGAGATAGTTCGACTGCATGGAGTGCCAGTGTCCATTATTTCAGACAGAGGCTCTATTTTCACTTCTAGCTTTTGGAGGACTTTTCATGAGGAGTTGGGCACTCAGGTTGATCTTAGCACCGCATTCCATCCCCAGACCGATGGACAGTCGAAGCGGACTATTCTGGTCTTAGAGGACATGCTCTATGCTTGTGTGATGGACTTTGGAGGTCAGTAGGAGCAACACATAGCCTTAGCAGAGTTCGCTTATAATAATAGCTACCATTCGAGTATTGAGATTGCACCATTTGAGGAATTATATGGTATGCGGTGTCAGTCTCTAATTGGCTGGTTTGAGACTTTAGAGATTAGCCCCCGTGGTACTGACCTGCTTCGTGAGTCATTGGATAGGGTACGGGTGATCCAGTTTAGATTAAGGGCAGCCCAAAGTAGGCAGAAGAGCTACGTTGATCATAAACTTTGTGCCTTGGAATTTTGGAGTTGGTGATCGGGTTTTCCTTAGTGCGTCGCCCATAAAGGACGTGATGATGTTCGGGAGGAAGGGTAACCTCAGGCCCTGATATGTTGGTCCATTTGAGATACTTCGGATGGTTGGGGAGGTAGCTTATGAATTGGCCTTGCCCCCAGACTTCTTAGCTGTTCATCCAGTTTTTCATATCTCTATGCTACGACATTATATCCCGAATGAGTCACATATACTTTAGTGGGACACGATTTAGTTGGACGAGAGGTTGACATTCGTGGAGGAGCCAGTCCTTATTTTAGCCACGAATCTCAAGCGGTTGCTCTCTAGAAAGATTCCAGTGGTTAAGGTTCAGTGAAGGCATCGTCCAGTTTTGGAGGCTACCAGGGAGATCGAGAGTAAGATGCGGACCCAATATCACCACCTATTCGAGCCTTCAGGTAATTCTTTACCCTTTACTTTCGTGGACAAAAGTCCTTTTAGTAGTGAATATTGTAATGGGCCTCAAGGTCATTTTCTGTATTTCAACATTATTTCGGGGTTTAGATCTTTCCCATAGCTGCCCCAAGTCATTTATGACTTGTTGATTTTTAGAGCTAATTCCCTATTTTGAAGTCTTCGTTGTTCATGTTTGTCTACCGGGCCTAAACTTCTAGTTAACTACCTATTATACCAATTCTGAGAGTTCCATTAGCTCTGGAACGTCGATCTTAGGCTAGGGGACCCTTGATCCGGGTCCCGAGGCTTCCAAACTCGTTTTGGGCTATTGGGTGGAAAGTGATGAAAATGGCCATTTGGGTGTGGGACCCATATTTTGTTGAAACGACCTCGGATGGAAATTTTGATTGCGTTGTTGAGTATAAAATGTCAAATTTGATAGGGGAGCGTAATTTTTTTGCGTCCACAGGGTTCCGAATGAATCCCGAGGGCCCATTGGAAATTTGGCAAAATATTGCCAAGTGATGATACTACTACAGCTGGTGCGACCGCTTAAGCGCAGGTCGCTTTAGTGGACTCGATACCTCTTTAGCGGCTAGTACTGGTCCTCGATGGTCCGCTTAAGCGGAGACCTTACCGCTTTAGCGGGGTGCGCTTAAGAGTCACCTGTCTGCTTTAGCGGAGGTCAGGCCAAGTCTTCGGAACGCTTTAGCGGCGACTCCTTTAGCGGTCAATTAGGTGCTTTACTGGTACTTGTAGTGCATTTAATCCCTCTTTCACTCGTTTTTCCCTTATTATTCTCTAAGTGTTGGGTATTAAAAGCCCTAGAGAGATAGAGAAAGAGGGGGCAATTCTTGGGAGATCAAGGAAGGTTGGAGAGTTCGTCAAGCCTTTTTCCTTGTCTTAATCCCTGTATGTTCCGTCTAATTTCTCGATAAATTCTTCATTTTAGGTTTAAATCCCTAATTCATTTATGGGTTGATTTTGGATGTGTGGGAGCTTGGAGTTTGCCCATTCTTGAGGGTAAATGATCCTTGAACCTTGAGGGACGTTTTGACGGTTTCAAATTTTAGCTCGATTTTGGACCCAAAGTATGTATCATTATTCTCATATTAATACATATATCATTATTTTGATAGCGTGGCATCGTTCGGGGGTTTCTCAAAAAGAAAAAGGCCCACTTTAGCAGACTATATGGAGAATTCTTCAGCGTCTAGGTAGACTAGGCTTACCTTGCTTATAAATTGACCTTTATTATGGTATTGGTATGGTATTGTGCTAGTTTAGGGTTGGAAATTATTGTTTGGTTGCTTAGTTAGTGAAATTTGATTTATTTAGCCGATTTGTGAGCCGTTTCGGAGGTAGAATCGACCCTTTTTCCCTTTCTTTTAGTCAAGTGATACTTTTAGGCTTTATTTAGACTTATGTAATAACTTATAGTGGAATTTGGAGACTTAGTCATTTTTGGGTAGTAATAGCCTTAGTATGGACTTTTGGGTTTAGCAGCGGGCCCCACCGACCCTATTTTAGATTGTGAAATCTCTTTTAACTCCTTGTAGACTTAGGAGGCCTTTGTTCACAACATTATAGTTAATATTGAACCTTAGGCTATATAGCAGTTACCTAGTTTGGGGCTAGGCTAGTCAATGTGACTTTACCCTATTATACTGGTTCGAGTCCAGCATCTATGATATGGTTATGGTGTTAAAGACCAATTCGAGTCTGACATCTATGATATGGTTAAGGTGTTAAAGACCAGTTCGAGTCCGACATCTATGATATGGTTATGGTGTTAAAGATCGGTTTGAGTCCGACATCTATGATATGGTTATGGTGTTAAAGACAGGTTCGAGTTCGGTACTTTATGGTTAATCTATGGTATTGCGAATCTGATTCGTTCTGGTATTATGTAGTATGAATGGTTTCACAGATATGGTAGTACTGGGGATTAAATGCACTGCAGGTACCTCTTAAGCGCCTACTTGAACGCTAAAGTGGTCGCTGGTAAAGTGGTACACTACCGCTAAAGTGGTCCATGGACCAGGCTGACCTCCGCTAAAGCGGACCAAATGTCGCTAAAGCGGCAAGGTCTCCGCTTAAGAGGACCATCGGGGACCAGTGCTAGCCGCTAAAGTAGTGCCCAGGCTGCTAAAATGACCTCTGCTTAAGTGGCCAAAAGCCCTCTTAAGCGGTTGCACCAGCTGAAGGCATGCACCAACTATGACTTGGTTTTTGCCAAGTCTCTGATGCACCCTCGAAATTCTGTTGGAATCCTGTGAACCCAAACGAACTATGCTACTCTATCAAATTCGACATTCCGAACACAACAGTGCAATTGCAATTTCCATCCAGGGTCGTTTCAATGAAATATGGGTCCTACACCCAAATGGCCATTTTCATCACTTTTTACTCAATAGCCCAAAATGAGTCCAAAAACCTCGAAACCCGGACTAAGGGTCCCCTAACCTAAAATCGAAGTTCCGGAGCTGAAGGAACTATCAAAATTTACATACGAGGTCATTTACCAGAAGTTTAGTCCCGATAGCCAAATTTGAACAACAAAGACTTCAAAACAGGGAATTGGCTGTAAAAACCAAACGAACTTCCGGTAACCGAACTGTCTGCTCTAGCAAGTCATAAATGACTTAGGGCAGTGATGTGTCATGGTCTCATGTCACTTTCAATGCTTAAAACAAGGAGAATATGCAATAACTTGGGTATGTTTGGTTGGTATGATATATTTTCTGTCTTACTTTGTAGAGAAATAGGTTATGGAGGCAAACTGGAGAAAAAGGGAAGAAGCATGCACTATAATGGAGCATTTGAAGAAAAAAAGAGCCAAGTCGAAGCTGGGGAGTGTCCCACGAAAAAGACTCACATCACGTGAGTAGACCCATGCCACGTGGGTGGGTACTGTAGGTCAACTCCTGCAGACTGGAAGGAAGCCTTCTTTCCACATCAGGGACTCACGACACGTGAGTTGACCCATATCACGTGGATTGGTGCCATGAGTCAACTCCCAAAGAGTGGAAGGAACCTTGTTTTCCATGGAAGGACCCACGTGGTGTGACTTGGTTCCACGATACCAAGTCATGGTACCGTGGAAAAATACCGACTCTGTTTTCCTGTTTTGTTTAGGATAGGATTCATCTTATATATATAAATATCCCTATGTTGTCCTATGTTTAAGAGTTAGTCATTACACTGTTTTGAGATAAATTTTCATTATTTTGAGTTCACAAACATTATTATTAATTTTGTAATCTTGGAACACCAATTCTAGGGTTTTATTGATATTGAGATTTCAGAGTTTTATTCTCTATTGTGAGTTTACAATTATGTTTTAATCTTCAAATTCTTCTTGTGTTCTTGCAATCATGAGTATCTAAACCCATCAACTAGGGTTGTGTAAACCATGAGGACTTAACGAAATGGGTTAAGTACAATGTAATTTTGAACCGGTGTGAATGCATGTATTGTGATTACCTTTGTCATAATTGATCTTCTAACAGTTTCAAATGTTAGAAACTTGCATGTATTCTAGACTTGCTCGAGAGAGAGGTAGAGATTGGGAAAAGGAAATAAAAATAGAGATTTAAAGCTATCAACCTTTATCTAATAACTTGAGCTGTAACAGGGATAGTTATCTGAGATCCAGGACAAGGGTTAGTAGTGCAACACTCGAAGACCGAGAGGAGAAGAGTGAAATTCATCTAACCAAGGTCAAGAGACGTTTAGATGAACATATCTTGTTGGATTTTGCATACAACACAGCGGGACAGATTTGCCAGCACAAGTAACTGGTGGAGTTAAGGAATCATTGGGGATCACAGTCCTAGTGTATTTCTCATATTGATTACAAATCCAATAATCAACAATCGTTACTATTACTGCTTGCTCACAAAAAATCCCCCACTTTTACTTACTTGCCAATTACTCAGACAAGCACTCGACCTAATTTCATCCTATTCCCTGTGGGATTGACCCCAACCTAGTTGGGTTCTATATTTGATACATCGATTGCATTATACTTTTCTGCAGGTATATTTTGGACGACATCAAATTTTGGTGCTGTTATCGGGGAATACGATTACGGAGTTGATTAGTTTGCTTGTTGGAGTTGATTGGTCTTTTTTTTTACCATTATTTTAAGGGCACACGCCGGTGTATGCCCAACACTAGGAGTCAAGGAAATCCCCTGATTCCACTTAATACTGAGATAGAATGAACATTGAGAGCTAATCGAAGGATGGTGAATACCGACGAAGTTCAGGACCCCGCTGCCGCGGGAGATATTCTTAACCAGCCAGTTGGTCAGGAAACTGAGGATAAAATCACTACTCGATTAACAGCTGAGGAAAATTCAAGGCAAGGGCCTCTTAGACAAGCGGATAGAGATCATCAAGGAATGCAAGCGACAACATAACGTCTTGCTGCACTTGAAGAGAGGCAAAGAAGAATGAGGATGCAATAGCCATCTCAAAGACCATATGTACCAGTTTAAGATGATCCCAAAGAAGAGGATGTGGCTTATTTTGAGCCGATTGAGACTGGTGCCATTATTCCACCAGAGTTACCTTAGGGCATTAAGTTCGACACTATAAGTGCCATGATCCACTTGCTAAACTTGAAGGGTGTGTTCGCCGGTCTTTCTACAGACAATCCCAACATACATGTGATGAACTTTGTGGGAGTCTGCACTTCATACAATTTTCCTGGAGTTGACCAAGAGGCTATTCGATTGAGGTTGTTTCCATTTTCTCTTATAGGAGAAGCAACTTTGTGGTTGGTTGAGTTACCACGAGGTTCCATCACTACTTGACAAGAGTTGAGAAATCAATTTTTGGAGAGATTTTTCCCACCATCCAAAATGCTACAGTTGAAGGATGAGATTCGCAATTTCAGTCAGCTACATTCAGAAGCACTTTACGAGACATGGCTAAGGTTTAAGAAGAAGCTGCAGAATGTTCCAAATTATAGGATGAGTGGTAGGAGTTTACTTGAAATCTTCTACAGGGCTTTAAATACAAATAACAAGGTTGTAGTAGTTACTATCACTGGTGGAAAATTTATAAATCTGAGGTAGGAACAAGCTTCAGAGATTTTAGATCGTATCACTAAGACCTACCAAGGATGGCATACTCGGGAGGCAGATACATCTGTTGGTACGTATGCTATTAGAGCATTAGCAACACAATGGGATTTGGATGAAACTGTAGCTCAAGAGGTCGCACAGTTGAGGACAGAAATTAGCTTGTTAGCCAAACAGATTACGGCTGGAGGTGCTGATGTGTCATGGTTACATGGCACTTTTGATGCTTAAAACAAGGAAAATATGCAATAACTTAGGTGTGTTTTGTTGGTATGATGTGGTTTCTGTCCTACTTTGCAGGAAAACATGTTTTAAAGGCAAAATGATCAAAAAGGAAAAATCAAGCCCGAAAACGAAGTACCGGAAGATGAAAGAACAAAAATCAGCACTGGAGTGGGAATCAAGACACCACTCACGTGCCGTGAGTCACCTCCCCAGTGTGAAAATTATGCCTGATTTCCACTCCATGCATCCATATGGCGTGGGTCCACCTACGTGACGTGGAAAGGTGGCGTGACTCGACTTCTAAAGACGTCTAATTGAGCCTGATTCCCACGACATCAACCTACGTGGCGTGACTTGGTTCCACGACACCAAGTCACGACACCATGAAAGTTGCCGACTCTGTTCTCCTATTTTACTTAGGATAGGATTAATTTTGTATCTATAAATACCCCTGTATAGTCCTATGTGCGAGATTCATTGAGAGTTAGTCATTATATTATTTTGAGAGTTATTTCATACTGTTTAAAACATATTCTTGGTTTTGTAGTTACAAACCCTAATTTGAGTTTTATTGATAATTGAGATTTCGATTTTTCCTTATTGTTGTGAGATCATAATTATGTTTTCATCTCTGATTTCTTCTTGTGTTCTTACAATTATGAGCAGCTAAACCCATCAACTAGGGTTGTGTAAACCATGAGGAATTAACGAAACCGGTTAAGTGCAAGGAAATTTTATACCACTGTGTATGCATGTATTGTTATTTCCTTCATTGTGATTGCTCTTCTAACGGTTGCAAACGTTAGAAATTCGCCTGTATTCTAGACTTTCTCGAGAGAGAGGTATAGATTGGGAAAAGGAGATAACAACAGAGATTTGAAGCTATCAACCTTCATCTAATAACCTGAGCCTTAGCGGGAATGGTTATCTGAGATCCAGGACAAGGGTTAGTAGTGCGACACTCAGAGACCGAGAGGAGAAGAGTGAAATTTGTCTAATGAAGGTCGAGAGACAATTAGATGAACCTAACTTGTTAGATTTTGCATACAACGCAGCGGGACAGTCTTGTTAGCACAAGTAACCGGTGGAGTTAAGAAATCATTGGGGATCAGAGTCATAGTGTATTTCTCGTATTGTCTACAAACTCGATACAAACCAGCAATCGTCATTGTTACTATTTATTCACAAACCCCACTGTTTTGTTTACTTTCCAATACTTTCATCTAGTATTCTAAACAGCTTTGTCCTATTCCCTGTAGGATCCACCCCAACCTCGTTGGGTTCTATATTTGACAGTGATCGCATTATACTTTTCTGGAGGTATATTTTGGGCGACATCAAATTTTGGCGCCGTTGCCGGGGAATACAGTTATGGAGTCAATTATTACTGGTTAGAGATGATTGGTTGTGTTTTTACATACTTTTGAGGGCATACGCCGGTGTATGCCAAATACTAGGAGTCAAGGAAATCCCCTGATTCCACTTGATCGTGAAATTGAAAGAACTCTGAGAGCTAATCGAAGAATGGTGAATACAGACGGAGTTCAGGATCTCAGAGCTGCGGGAGACATTTGTCACCAACCAATTCAGCCAGTTATTCATGAAACAGCAGAACAAACTACCGCTCGATTGACACGTGAGGAGCAGGCTAGACAAGCTGCTCTTAGACAAGCAGAAAGAGATAATCGAGAGATGCAAGAAGCAACACAACGACTGGCTGAGGCTGAAGAGCGACAAAGACAACTGAGGGCACAACCGAGACCACATGTGCCTATTTATGATGATCCTGAAGATGAGGATTTGGCTTATTTCGAGCCAATTGAGACTGGTGCCATCATTCCACCTACATTACCTCCGGGAACTAAGTTTGACATTACCAGTGCTATGATTCACCTGTTAAACTTAAAGGGTGTGTTTGCCGGTCTGCCTACGGATGATCCAAACATGCACGTAATGAATTTTGTGGGGGTCTGCACATCATATAATCTACCTGGAGTTGATCAGGAGGCGATTCGGTTGAGATTGTTCCCATTCTCCCTAACAAGAGAGGCGACATTGTGGTTGGCAGAATTACCACGAGGATCCATCACTAATTGGCAGGAATTGAGAAATCAATTTCTGGAGAGATTTTTCCCACGTTCCAAGATGCTGCAGCTGAAGGATGAGATCTACAACTTTAGACAACTACATTCTGAAGCACTGTATGAGTCATGGATAAGGTTCAAGAAGAAGCTGCAGAATGTGCCAAATCATAGGATGAGTGATAGAAACTTACTTGAAATCTTCTACAGGGCGCTAAACGTAAATACTAAGGCTGTAGCAGATACTATAACTGGTGGAGAATTTATGCGAATGAGGTAGGAGAAAGCTTCAGAAATCACTAAGACAAATCGAGGGTGGCATACTCGAGAAGCAGATACGCCGGCTGGCACATACGCTATTGGAGCCTCGACAGCACAACGAGCTTTGGATGAATCTGTGGCTCAAAAGGTCGCTCAGTTGAGGACAGAAATTGGTCTTCTAGCCAAATAGATAGCGGCCAGAGATGCGGAAAAAGTGCATGCTGTAGGTGCACAAGGGAAATCGACTAGACATAATGATAGTGAGTCTGATGAAGAGGCCAAGTACCTAGATCAAGAAGTGGCAAGTTTTCGAGCCAAAGGCCAAGGGTCTAATCAAGACTCTTGGAACTCAAGGCAAGGGAATCAAGGTCAGAACTATTATGGAGACAACTACAACAAGTCGGGATACAGAGATAGAGAAAGAGACCGTGATGGTGATTGGAGGCGGAAAGATAATTATAGAGAAAATAATGGTCTTTATGTACCACCAGGTAGCCGCAATACTAAGCCGGGAAATTCAAGGATTGAAGACCTTCTTGATAGACAGGTTACAAGGTCAGAAAGCCAAGAAAACTGTCTAAAAGAGATCAAGGCAGATATTTCAGAAATAAGTCAGAAAGTAGATTCCCATTTGATTGCCATCAAACAGCTGGAGAAACAATTTGGGCAGATATCTATAGCATTGAATCAGCGTCAACAAGGTACACTTCCTAGTAACACCATCCAGAACCCAAAAAATGATGCTCATTGTATGGCTATTACAACGAGAAGTGGGAAGATTCTTAGTGAGGCACCCCAACAGGTTGAGGGTGTTTATGCCCCACTGAAAGAGCAGACTAAGGCCACGAAAAAAGTAAAGGAAACCATAAATAAGTATGTTCCATTCCCAAGGCTTCCTCTACCTTTCCCTCAACGTCTCAAGAAAAAGGTGGATGAAAATAAAATTGTTAGTGGGGAGATCACGAAAGAGGTCGAAAAGCCTCAAACTGATGAAATCAAGGTAAATGATAAAATTGAGAAAGAAAAAGAAGCTCCACAGGTGCTAACCCCCATTCCTAGGCCGCCACTTCCATTCCCTGAGCGATTGAAGAAGAAGAAGGAGGATGGAAAATTTCAGAAGTTTATGTCCATCTTGAAGCAACTTTCTATAAACATTCCTCTTGTTGAGGCGTTGGAGCAGATGCCAGGTTATGCGAAGTTTATGAAGGACTTGGTCACAAAGAAGAGAACTGTTAGTTATAAGTCTGCTGATAGTTTACACCATTGTTGTGCAATTGCATCCCGTTCTCTGGTGCAAAAGAAAGATGATCCAGGTGCCTTCACAGTTTCATGCACAATTGGGTCAGTTCACTTCGCCAGAGCTTTGTATGACCTAGGTGCAAGCATTAACTTGATGCCGCTGGCAGTATTTGAGAAATTAGGTTTGGGAGCCCCCGAGCCAACAAAGATGCGGTTATTGATGGCGGATCGTACGATCAAGAAGCCCGTGGGCATAATATGTGATGTTTTGGTCAAGGTTGAAAACTTCATCTTTCCTGCTGACTTTGTTGTCTTGGACTATGAGGTCGATTTTGAGATGCCCATAATTTTGAGGAGACCATTTTTAGCCACCAGCAGAGCATTGGTAGATATGGAGTGGGGTGAACTAAAATTTAGGCTGGATAATAAGGAAGTCACATTCAATGTTTGCAGAACTATGAAGCAGCCAAAGAACATGAGGGTGGTTTCAGAAATAAATATTTTCGATGACCCTGGAGGACAACCCAGGGGGATCTTAATGAAGTCTGAGTAATCAAGATACCCCCGTCGTGCCGCGACGTTAAATCAAGCACTGTTTGGGAGGCAACCCAAGGTGTCTTACTATTCCTACATTTGCTTTGATTGTTGATTTTGATCGACATTAGACCCACGCACCTAGGGTGCCACAGGTATGTTCCTAACTCCCTTGTTTTATTTTATCTATTGCATTGGGGACAATGCATGCTTACAAGTTGAGGGTGTGAGGTACTTGTGCGTTTATATGTCCTCTTGAGGGTTTTTGTTGTCGTGTTTCTTTTCCCTCAAGTGCTATCTTAGTAGAACCGGCATGTTTAGGTTTTTATTATCATGTGTTTCTTGCTAAATTAGGAGAAAAATAAGGGAACTGTAGTGGACTTTTGAATGTTAAGGATACCCCTTCTAAATTATTTTATTTTTGAAGTATGTGTGTGTAGCATGTTTATGTGTGACAACTGTTGGATCTTGTTATGGCACTAGGATTATAGGCAAATAACTGTAGCTAGCATTGCATGAACCAGATAGGTAGTAGTTAATAATACAACCCTGTGCTATGTGTGTGTGAGGTCACTACTTACTTAACTGTGTGTATGCAATCCAGAACTTGCCTGGTTAGTCTTGCCTAGTTTAGAGGATAGGGATTAGGAAAGGATCATAGGCCGTTTTTGAATAAAGTCCACTTTTATCCTAAATGCCAAACCAAATGAATAAGTATCCCTTGATCCCAACTTTGAGCCTTAATTGACTTATTTCTTTCATTAGCCTATTCACCTTCCCATTTTAATTACAATGAACCTGTCTTGGCCCTGGTCCCTCCTTGGACACTGTGTACCTCAAATCAGGCAAATCGCCTAAGTTGAGGGTGGCTATTATAGGGGTGCATAGATTGAGTTGGGTATGAAGAAGAGGTTAATAAAAGAAAAAAGGGAAAACAGGTTTTGGTGTGTATAAAAAGAAAAAAAAAATAGAGTGAAAAGAAGAGAAACTGCAAAGAAAAAGAAAAAAAAAGTTGTGTTGCGAAGTTTGAGAAAAATCACACCCAAAATCTGAAAATAAAAGAAAGGAGAATAAGGGAGAATAAAAATGAGAAATGTTGAAAGTTGGAGCCAAAAATAGTGTAGTATCAAGGAGGGTTGAGTCACCATATCCATATGTACCATACCCGTCCCCAAGCCTACATTACAAGCCGAATAAAGTCTATAGTGATCCTAGTCCAACTGTCCGAAAACTAAGGCGTAGAAAATAAGGGCAAGCCTATGGTATTTTATGCACACTATTTTAACTTCTTTGTGAGAGTGAGTGTTTTGACCTCGTCCCTACTTTGATATTCATTAGTATATTGTGAGTCCATGGGATTTCTTTGATTGTGAGAGCATATGGGTTGCATTGTTAGCTGCTAGTTGTTCAAAATATGTCGTTTGCATATATTCTTATTTGGTTGTGCATAATCTGGTGCCATCACTTGATCCCTTCTGTGTCATAATCCTATGCTGCTTGTACACACACTTTGGTTTTGATTTGCAAATAGGAGGGGTCGGAAAGGTTTTGTGCCAAAGGCATTGAGTCGACTACCGTAGGTCCCTTAGGTTTCTCTTAATCAAGCATCGTATATGTCTGTTTTTGTTTTGTTCGCCTGAGGACATTCAAACGTTCTAAGTTGAGGGTGTTGATGTGTCATGGTTACATGACACTTTTGATGCTTAAAACAAGGAAAATATGCAATAACTTGGGTGTGTTTTGTTGGTATGATGTGGTTTCTGTCCTACTTTGCAGGAAAACAGGTCTTAAAAGCAAAATGATCAAAAAGGAAGAATCAAGCTCGAGAACGAAGTACCAAAAGATGAAAGAACAAAAATCAGCATCGGAGTGGGAATCAAGACACCACTCACGTGCCGTGAGTCACCTCCCCAGTGTGAAAATTGTGCCTGATTTCCATGCCATGCATCCACATGGCGTGGGTCCACCTACGTGACGTGGAAAGGTGGCGTGACTCGACTTCTGAAGACGTCTAATTGAGTCTGATTCCCACGACATCAACCTACGTGGCTTGACTTGGTTCCACGATACCAAGTCACGACACCGTGAAAGTTGCCGACTCTGTTCTCCTATTTTGCTTAGGATAAGATTAACTTTGTATCTATAAATACCCCTGTATAGTCCTATGTGCGAGATTCATTGAGAGTTAGTCATTATATTATTTTGAGAGTTATTTCATACTGTTTAAAACATATTCTTGGTTTTATAGTTACAAACCCTAATTTTAGTTTTATTGATAATTGAGATTTCGGTTTTTCTTTATTGTTGTGAGATCATAATTATGTTTTCATCTCTGATTTCTTCTTGTGTTCTTACAATTATGAGCAGCTAAACCCATCAACTAGGGTTGTGTGAACCATGAGGAATTAACGAAACCGGTTAAGTGCAAGGCAATTCTGTACCACTGTGTATGCGTGTATTGTTGTTTCCTTTGTTGTAATTGCTCTTCTAACGGTTGCAAACGTTAGAAATTTTCCTGTATTCTAGACTTGCTCGAGAGAGAGGTAGAGATTGGGAAAAGGAGATAACAACAGAGATTTGAAGCTATCAATCTTCATCTAATAACCTGAGCCTTAACCGGAATGGTTATCTGAGATCCAGGACAAGGGTTAGTAGTGCGACACTCGGAGACAGAGAGGAGAAGAGTGAAATTCGTCTAATAAAGGTCGAGAGACAGTTAGATGAACCTAACTTGTTAGATTTTGCATGCAACGCAGCGGGACAGTCTTGTTAGCACAAGTAACCGGTGGAGTTAAGGAATCATTGGGGATCACAGTCCTAGTGTATTTCTCGTATTGTCTACAAACTCCATACAAACCAGTAATTATCATTGTTACTATTTATTCACAAAACCCCCCTGTTTTGTTTACTTTCCAATACTTCCATCTAGTATTCTAAACAACTTTGTCCTATTCCCTGTGGGATCGACCCCAACCTCGTTGGGTTCTATATTTGACAGCGATCGTATTATACTTTTCTGGAGGTATATTTTGGGCGACATCAGATGTTGAGAAGGTGCATGCCGTAAGTGCACAAGGCAAAACACCTAGAATTGATTATGAATTTCTTTGATAAGGATAAGTACCTGGATCGAGAGGTGGCGGGTTTTTGAGCCAAGGGCTAGTGGTCTAATCAAGACTCTTAGAACACGAGGTAAGGGAATCAAGGTCGGAACTACTATGGAGGAAATTACAACAAGTCGGGATATAGAGATAGAGAATGAGATCGTAACGGTGATTGGAGGTGAAAGGATGATTATAAAGAGAAGAGTGGTGCATATATTCCACCAAAAAACCCCGATGCTAACTATGGACATTCAAGAATGGAAGTCCTTCTTAATAAACTGATTAAAGGGTCAGAGATCTAGGAGAGCTTCTTGAAGGAGATTAGGTCAGACATTTCGGGAATAAGTCAGAAAGTAGAATCTCATTCGACTGCCATTAAACAGTTGGAAAATAAGTTTAGGCAAATATCGATGGCATTGAACCAGCGTCAACCAGGTACCCTCCCGAGCAACACCGTCCAGAATCTGAAGAATGATAGTCATTGTCTGGCCATTACTACTAAAAGCGAGAAATGCACGACTGATCCAACTATACCTGTGAATAGTGGTAAGAAGGATGAGCCGATGATAGTTGATGTAGAAACTGAGATAGAGCCAGATAATCCAAAGGTCGATGCAGTTCCAAAGCCTCACAATGCTGACGAAAAGGCAAAATCTGATAACAGGAAGGAAAAGAAAATCCCTCAAGTATTCAAACAAATTGCTCGACCTCTTTCTCTTTTTCCTCAGAGGTTGAAAAAGAAAGCTGAAGAGCATAAATATCAGAAATTTATATCAATGTTAAAGGAGTTATCGGTAAATATTCCTCTCTTTGAAGCTTTAGAACAGATGTCAGGTTACGCAAAATTCATGAAAAATTTGGTGACAAAGAAGAGAACTGTCAGTTTTGAGCCGGTAAATAATGTACACCATTGTAGTGCAATTGCTTTTCGTTCTCTTGTTGAGAAGAAGGAAGATCCAGGGGCCTTCACAATTCCGTACACTATTGGGTCCTATAATTTTACAAAAGCTCTGTGTGACTTGGGTGCTAGCATTAACTTGATGTCGCTAGCTGTTTTCAAATAGTTTGGATTGGGAGCATCAAAACTGACTTCTATGAGACTTCTTATGGCAGATAAAATTGTGAAAAAGCTGGTAAGCATTCTGTATGATGTTTTGGTAAAGGTTGCATCTTTCATATTTTCGGCTGACTTTGAAATTCTAGATTGTGAAGTTGATTTTGAGGTCTCTATCATCTTGGGAAGACCATTCCTTGCCACTGGCGGTGCATTGGTTGACATGAAAACTGGGCAGATGAAGTTCAGGTTAAATGATGAACATGTTACTTTCAATGTTTGCCATTCCATAAAGCAACTGAAAGATATGCGGGTGATTTTTGTAATTGATACGATTGATGAGAGTGACATAGTCGTTTCGATTAAAGAAAGGTTGGGCGTAGAAGCTCTTGCGACTGTGATTATGAATTTTGATAATGATGGTATTGAGGAATACGATGAGATGGTTGGTGCACTTGCTGGTAGGAGATCATACACTTATACTCCAAAGAAACTTGTTCTCGATTTGAAGAATAGGGTGAAACCACCGGCTTGTCCTTCTATTGAGAAGCCTCCACTTTTGGAGCTTAAGGCTCTTCCGGATCACCTTCTCTACTCACTTTAGGAGCCAACAACACTTTGCCTATGATTATTTCTGCTGAGTTGGTGGAGTGGCAAGTAGAGGATCTTGTTTCGGTATTGCAAAGATTTAATAGGGCCATTGATTGGTCCATTGATCATGATATGATCAAGTGCTTTCTGGGTCGTCTCAGACCTTCTAATTTGTATTTATCTCCAAAATGGTTGGAGATACACATACAAGGTTTGCTTGTTACTAATATAGGAAATAAGATATTCAAATAAATAATTTTATAGCGAATGACTATTCATCTATTGTATTTTCATGCAAATAGGGGGCAAGAAAACTCTATGGAAAGACGGTGGTTTAATTCGATGTTGTTTAGGGCTTTTTAGTTATGGGCCTAGCAAAAGAAAAATTGGGATAAGATTCTATAGGATCTCCCCCCCCTTCAAAATCGAACGTGAAAGTTTCCTTTGATATTATAGGGATTCCACCCGACATTTGCACTCATAAAATTTAGCTTATTCCTGAGTGCATACTAAGAATTGAACACCAACGTCGTTTGAATTCGCCGATGCAAGAAGTTGTGAAGAATGAAATTATCAAGTGGTTAGATGCAGGTGTGGTATACCCCATTGCTGATAGTAAATGGGTAAGCCTAGTTCAGTGTATGCCATAGAAGGGAGGAATCACTGTGGTTCCAAATGACAAGAATGAGTTAATCCCAATGAGGTCGGTTACTGGATGGAGAGTTTACATAGATTATCGAAAGCTGAATTCTTGGACCGAAAAGGATCACTTTCCCATGCCCTTCATGGTCCAGATGTTAGACCGTCTTGCTGGAAGAGGGTGGTATTATTTTGTTGATGGTTATTTGGGATATAATCAGATTTACATTACCCCCGAGGACCAAGAGAAGACCACGTTCACCTATCCATATGGGACTTTTGCGTTCAAAAGGATGTCGTTCGGTTTATGCAATGAGCCAGCCACTTTTTAGCATTGCGTGATGTCTATTTTCTCCGACATGGTGGAAGACACTATTGAGGTTTTCATGGATGATTTTTCTGTAGTGGGAGACTCTTTTGACGACTGTATGGACCACCTCGCTAATGTGTTTCAAAGATGTGAAGAGTGCAACTTAGTGCTAAATTGGGAGAAATGTCACTTTATGGTTAAAGAAGTTATTGTATTGGGACATCGAATCTCAAAGAAGGGTATCGAAGTAGACAAAGCAAAGATTGAGGTGATTGAAAAATTACCTTCACCTATTTCTGTGAAAGGGATTCGATGTTTTTTAGGTCATGCTGGCTTTTATAGAAGATTCATCAAGGATTTCTCTAAGATTGCACATCCGTTATGCAAACTTTTGGAGAAAGAGGTGAAGTTCATGTTTGATGGGGCGTGCCTAAAAGCATTCGAATGTCTGAAAGAGAAGTTGATTTCAACTCCTATTATTGTCGCACCAGATTGAACGATGCCATTTGAGGTTATGTGTGATACTAGCGGAGTGGATTTGGGTGCAGTCCTTGGCCAAACACATGAAAAGATTCTACATCCAATTTACTATGCTAGCAAGTCACTTAATCCAGCAGAGAAGAATTACATTGTGACTGAGCAAGAGCTGTTGGCGGTGGTTTTTGCTTTCGAAAAGTTTCGATCTTATTTGATTGGTACGAAGGTGATTATACATACAGACCACGCAACACTTATATATCTTATGTCAAAGAAGGATGATTCGGTGGGTACTTCTATTACAAGAATTTGATTTTGAGGTCAAGAACCGAAAGGGGACTGAGAATCAGGTTGCAAACCACCTATCACACCTTGAGGAGGAATCCATGCTTAGATTAAGGGATGATCTTGATCTTGATGAAACTTTTCAAGACGAGCAAGTGTTGGCAGCGTCACAAGACTTAATCCCATGGTTTGCAGATTTTGCCAACTTTCTGGCAAGTGATTTAGTCCTAGAAGATATGTCGTACCAGCAAAGGAAAAGATTCATGCATGAGGTGAGAAAATTCTTCTGGGATGAGCCTTACTTATTTAGGGTGTGTGCAGATGGTATGATTCGAAGGTGTATCCTGGAGGCCGAAATGATGAGTATTTTGGAAGCATGTCATTCATCTCCAGTTGGGGGTCATCATGGAGGTACACGAACTGTGCACACGATCTTATAATGCGGTTATTATTAGCCTACCATCTATAAATATGCTCATGACTATGCTCGGGATTGTGACCAATGTCAAAGACAAGGGAATATCTCGCATAGACACGAACTCCCTATGACAACTATCCTTGAGCTTGAATTGTTTGTTGTATGGGGAATTGATTTTATGGGCCCATTTGTGAGCTCACACGGGATGAAATACATTTTGGTAGCTGTCAACTATGTTTCTAAATGGGTGAAGGCAATTACGCTTTCCAATAATGAAGGAAGAAGTGTCACGGCATTCTTGAAAAGGAACATATTTTCATGATTTGGTACAGCTCGAGTTATCATTAGTGATGGAGGATCCCACTTCTGTAATCGACTATTCAAAACCCTGCTTGAAAAATATGGTGTCAAACATAAGCTGGCACCACCTTACCATCCTCAGACGAGCGGGCAAGTTGAGGTTTCAAATCGTGAGATTAACTCTATTTTGGCAAAGACGGTGAATGCCAATAGGAATGATTGGGCAAGAAGAATGGATGATGCACTATGGGTATATCGAACTGCATTCAAGACACCGATTGGTGCATCTCCATATCAGCTGGTATTTGGTAAATCGTGTCATTTGCCTGTCGAACTTGAGCATAAGACGTTATGGGCATTGAAGAGACTGAATCTGGAATGGAGTGATGCGGCTAAATAGAGACTAGAGCAGATAAATGAGGTGGATAAATTTCATCTTCAGGCTTATGAAAGCTCAGTACTGTATAAAGAAAAGATGAAATTATATCATGATCGGAAGATTGAACAATGAGAGTTTCATCCGGGAGAGTTGGTACTACTTTATAACTCCAGGCATCGCTTGTTTCCTGGAAAGTTAAAGTCCAAATGGTCCGAACCATTCACGGTGGTTAGGGTGTTTCTGCAAGGAGCAATCGAGCTAAAATGTGATGGTAATATTCTATTCAAGGTCAATGGACAGCGTGTAAAGTACTGTGTTTGAATCACGAAAGAAATAAGGAAGTGTGAGGAGTTTGGCCTTGATGAAGCCTGAGTAATCAAAGGAGTTGGGTTGTGTCGCGACGTTAAATCAGGCGCTTCATGTGAGGCAACCCATGGGATGGTTGGTGAAGTCTGAGTATCCAAATTAGCCATGTCGTACTGCGACGTTAAATCAAGTTCTGCTTGGGAGGCAACCCAAGGTATGATTTGGTTGTGATCTGATCATTGGAGGATGCAGAGTATAAGTTAGCTTGAATTTAAAATATTGAACGGAAAATGTTCAGTTCAACCCATGGGGGTGACCCACGTGATGTGCGTCTACCCACATGATGTAGGTTGATACCATAGAATTGAGAAAACATTGTCAAGTTCCAGTACTTAACCCACGACACTGATCCACGTGATGTGAGTCCATCCACGCGATGTGGGTAGATAACATGGGATTCATAAAAATCATTGACCTGCAGAACCCAACCCACATCAGGGACCCAAGGGACGTTAGTCAACCCACGTGGCATGGGTCGGTGCCTTGGAAACTAAACCCATCTTAAAATCTGAGATCCGACCCGACCCAACCCTATTTATTTTGGTACAATATAAAATCCGACCAAAATCCTCACGAATTCGAATTCAAACATCCTCCCTATTTTCGAAGATTCATCAACTCATCCACTTTAAATCATCCATCCCACAAATTCCCACATACCAACTCCAAAATTCATCAATTCCCAACCATTATTTAGCCGAAAATCATAAACCCCAAAATCCTAAAAATTTGAAACCCTAGAAACCCAAACCCAAACCCAAACCAAATCTGAGCCAAACCCAACCCATTTGATCTAAAATGCCACCAAAATTAAACCCCAAATGCAGAGATATGGGTTCATCTTTGAGAATCAAACTAAAAACCCCGAATTTATAATAAGTTTGAGCAATGAATCTTTGGGGTCGGATAAAAGTGGGTCCGAAGAAGTATACGATCTTGCTCACAATGATTTTGTACTTGTACATCGCAATACAAGGCTACGAGCTAGAGCCCAGGCTACTGCCCGGGCTGCTCCTCCACCTACTTCATTTCCCCCACAATCTGCCAAATCGATTGCTCCTATTCAGTCTTCTGATTCCTTCCCCAGTATGATGAAGGGGTGGATGCTTATGCAATAGATAATGAACACGAGGTTGATGTATCTGGGTCTGAGGAGAATGCTGAGGGTACAGATGATTCTGCATTCGGTGATAGTAGTGCAACTGATGGGACAACTTCTCTTCAGTACTGGTGGCCAAGGTTCGACTACCTCCTCAGAAAGAGCCTTGAATAAACGTTGGGCTGCAGCTACGGTCCTAAGGGATGACATGAGGTGGTGTGTTGAAGGCATGAAAGACATTTATGATAGGGATGTCGAACCAACTGAGAGGGGTACATGGAGAAGAAATATCATAAGGAGGCTCGGTATCTGATAGATGAGGTGAATGAGCCACCCGAGTTAAAGACATTGTTTGATCACTATGAATTTGGGTGGATCACAGAGCCTTTGGGCAGCTATAGCCGTGAGTTGGTCCGCGAGTTTTATGTTTCATATGCTGCATCGGTAGAGTTGATTACGCTTAATGAGCAGCGATATCAGGACCAGCCACCACTGACTCATATTTTGGTTCGGGACTCCAGAGTCGACATATCTGAGCAGATTATCCATAGGTTCTTGTTTGGAGCAGGACGGGAAATTTTGGCCACGACTGCTGAGTTTGATCACAGCATAAAGACGGTGAAAAATAAGACTAAAATGAGGGACATCAATCAGCAGTTGGAGTTACTGCGGTGGATTGCAGGTTACATAGCGGAGGATGGTGCAGATGCTAGTTGGGTTGCTGGGAAGCTGGACATTAAGAAGTTCGCTTCACTTTGTAGAATGGTTTCGGTGGTCAGTTATAAGGCACCATTTGGGTCCAACTAATGCTAATAATTCACTCACACTTGATCGGGCAGTTCTGGTAGCGAGCATTCTGGTAGGTTATGACATTAACTTCGCTCGCTACATCATTGAGGAGATCTATGAGCGTGCTTTCCACGACTTCACCAGTATTTCTTTTCTATGTTTGATCTGGGGTTATGTAATACTGCTGGTGTGGTCACAATACCTACAGTTGATCATGATAATTAGGTGACCCATATTGCTGATATAGGGTTGATGTAGCAGTGGGGGGCTAACCCAGTTTTTTTGAAGAGGTCTCAACCTTCTATGTCATCTGGTGCGACCCTTTTTGAAGGGCCAGGAGATAAAAAGGAGCCAGTTAGTAATCTAGCATCGGTGAGTGTGCCTAAGACTGTGCGTGTACCTACTGAGGGTACCTGTCCTGTGATTGACGATGAGGTTACAGGCACTACAGCACCACCACCCCTGTCTGGTATGGTCTCAGTTTCGAGGGACTTTCTGCAGTAGTTGGTTGATAAACAGACTCAGATGTTTGAGAGGCAGGCTTACATAGAGGTCCAGATGGCTAAGTTGGTATCCCAACTTAAGCCATGGGTCAGGACCATGGTAGAGGCTTTAGAGGCGAGAGTTGAGGCCCGCATGACTGCATCCATGGATAAATTTATGAGAGAGTTGCATGGGTGGATTAATAGTTTTGAGACACGGATGGCTAATCGGATGAGTTCGGCCCAGATTCCTGATATGACAGGGTTGACACAGGAGGTGAATGCTTTTAGAGAAGAGGTTAGAGCTTTGGCACTGAGCAGCACCCCTATCATTCCACCTATGCCCGTTCGGGCTCCGATGAAGCAGGATTTTAAGGTGGATTTATTTGCTGATAGGAGCCTCCTATTGATAGAAGAAAGCGGCAACATAGTTCGGTGGGTCAGATTAATAGTGGAGATGACTTCGAGAATGATCTACGGAGAGAGACTAAGGCTTCCAGGGTAGAGTACCATGCCAGTCAGATTGCTCATGAGAAGAGGGCATAGGGTGCATCCTCTAGTCAGCTACCCCCTTTATCGGACGCACCTAGCATGGAGCCCAGAGAGAATACGGATGATCCTACTGTGGAACAGCCTACATCCAGTGGCTAGGGTACCTCAGGTATGTCTTCACTCCCTTACACTTATTATATTGATAGTTGTGCACTGAGGGAAGTGCACCATTATTTAGTTGGGTGTGTGTGTGTATATCACCACTTGGGGTTTTTTGTTGTCATGTTTTCTTTTTCCCCAAGAGTGCTATCATAGTAGAACCGGCATGATTAGGTTGTTATTTATATTATTTATGTGTTTTCTTGTTTAATTAGGAGAAAAATAGGGGAACCTTAGTGCAGTCTAATTTTGAACGAACTTTGAATGATAAATAATCCTTTTTGATTGTTTAAAGGATACCCCTTTCTGAAATTTTTGTTTTGGAACTGTGTGTGTAGTATGTTAGTTTATGACAGCTGGTGGATCTTGTTATGGCATTAGTATTATAGGAAACATGACTTTAGCTAGCAATGCATGAACTGGATAGGTAGTAGTTGATAGTGTAACCCTGTGCAATGTGTGTGTGAGGTCATTACTTAGTTCAATTTGTGTATGCCATCCAGAACTTACCCAGTTAGTCTTGCCTAGGTTATAGGATAGTGGTTAGGAAAGGATCATAGGCCGTTTTTGAATAAGTCCACTTTTAGCCTAAATGCCCGACCAAATGAAATAAATATCCCTTGATCCCGATTTTGAGCTGTAACTGACCTATTTCTTTCATTAGCCTATTTACCTTTCTATTTTGATTTACAATGAACCTGTCTTGGCCCTGACCCCTCCTTGGACATTATGTACCTCAACTCAAGCAAATCACCTAAGTTAAGAGTGGCTATTATAGGGGTGCGTAGTTTGACTTGGGTATGAAGAAGAGGTTAGTAAAAGAAAAATGGAACAGATTTAGGTGTGAAGAAGAAAAAAAAAAGAGTGAAACAAATAGAAATTGCAAAACAAAAAAAAAAAGAAAAAGAAAAAGAAAAAAAAAAAAGCATGTAAGTTGAAAGTATGAAGAAAATCACACCCAAAAATCTGAAAATAAATGAAAGAGAATAAGGGAGAGTAAAATGAGAATGGTTGGAAAGTGGAACCAAAAAAATAGTGTAGTGTCAAGGAGGGTTGAGTCACCATATCCATATGTACCACACCCGTCCCCAAGCCTACATTACAAGCCGATAAAAGTCCTATAGTGATCCTAGTCCAACTGTCAGAAAAACTAAGGCAAAGAAAATAAGGGCAAGCCTATGGTATTTCACGCACATTGTTTGAACTTCTTTGTGAGAGAGAGTGTTTTGACCCAGTCCCTACTTTGATATTAATTAGTATACTGTGAGTGTATGGGATTTCTTTGTTGTGAGAGTACATGGGTTGAATTGATAGCTACTAGTTGTTTGGATAATGTCATTTACATATATGCTTAGTTGAGTGTTCGTAATCTAATGCCATCACTTGATCCCTTCTGTGTCATGATAATATACATCACATGCATACACACTGTGGTTTTGATTTGCAAATAGGAAGGGGTCAAAATTTTTATTACAAAAATCAATGAGTCAACTGCCGTAGGTCTCTTAGGTTTCTCTTAGTTAAGCATCGTACATGTTTATTTAGTTTTATTCGCCTTAGGACATGCAAACATTCTAAGTTGTGGGTGTTGATGTGTCATGGTCTCATGGAACTTTCGATGCTTAAAACAAGGAGAATATGCAATAACTTGGGTATGTCTGGTTGGTATGATGTGTTTTCTATCTTACTTTATAGAGAAATAGTTTATGGAGGCAAACTGGAGAAAAAGGGAAGAAACATGCACTATAACGGAGCATTTGAAGAAGAAAAGAGCTAAGTCGAAGCTGGGGAGTGTCCCACGGCAGGGACTCATGGCACGAGAGTAGACCCACACCACATGGGTGGGTATCGCAGGTCAACTCTTGCAGACTGGAAGGAAGCCTGCTTTCCACGTTAGGGACTCACGACACGTGAGTCGACCCACGTCACGTGGATTGGTTCCGTGAGTCAACTCCCGAAGAGTGGAAGGAACCCTGTTTACCATGGCAGGACCCACATGGCATGACTTGGTTCCACAATACCAAGTCACGGTATCGTGGAAAGATGTCGACTCTGTTTTCCTATTTTGTTTAGGATAGGATTCCTCTTATATATAAAAATATCCCTATGTTGTCCTATTTTTAAGAGTTAGTCATTACATTGTTTTGAGATGTATTTTCATTATTTTGAGTTCACAAACATTATTATTGATTTTGTAATCTTGGAACACCAATTCTAGGGTTTTATTGATATTGAGATTTCAGAGTTTTCTTCTCTTTTGTGAGTTTACAATTATTTTTTCATCTTCGAATTCTTCTTGTGTTCTTGCAATCATGAGTAGCTAAACCTATTAACTAGGGTTATGTGAACCATGAGGACTTAACAAAATGGGTTAAGTTCTACGCAATTCTGAACCGGTGTGAATGCATGTATTGTTATTACCTTCGTTATAATTGATCTTCTAACGATTGTAAACGTTAGAAACTCGCCTGTATTCTAGACTTGCTCGAGAGAGAGGTAGAGATTGGGAAAAGGAAATAACAACAGAGATTTGAAGCTATCAACCTTCTTCTAATAACTTGAGTCATAACAGGGATCGTTATCTGAGATCCAGGACAAGGGTTTGTAGTGCGACACTCGGAGACCGAGAGGAGAAGAGTGAAATTCGTCTAACCAAGGTCGAGATATATTTAGATGAACATATCTTGTTAGATTTTGCATGCAACGCAGCGGGACAAATTTGCCAGTATAAGTAACCGGTGGAGTTAAGGAATCATTGGGGATCACAGTCCTAGTGTATTTCTCATATTGATGGCAAATCCAATAATCAACAATCGTTACTATTACTACTTGCTCACAAAAATCCCCCAGTTTTACTTGCCAATTACTCAGACAAGCACTCGACCTAATTTCATCCTATTCCCTGTAGGATCGACCCCAATCTAGTTGGGTTCTATATTTGATACAACGACCGTGTTATACTTTTCTGGAGGTATATTTTGGGATCATGCAGATATGAGAAAGCTCTAAATGCCAAAATAATATGGAAATGCAGAAAATGACCTGGAGGGTCATTACAATATCCACTAGTGAAAGGACTTTCATTCGCGAAATTAAAAGGTCAAGAAGTATCTGAAGGCTCGAACAGGTGGGGATACTGGGTCCGCATCTCACTCTCAATCTCCTAGGTAGCCTTCTTAACTAGGCGGTGTCTCCACTGAATCTTAACCACTGGAATCTCTCTAGAGCGCAACCGTCTGTCATCCCTAGTTGAAATAAGGACTGGTTCCTCCATGAATGTCAACCTCTTGTCCAACTGAACTGTGTCCCATCGAAGTACATGCGACTCATTCGGGATGTAACTCCGCAACATAGAGACATGGAAAACTGGATGAACAGCTGAGAAGACTGGGGCTAAGGCCAATTCATAAGCTACCTCCCCAACCATCCGAAGTATCATGAATGGACCAATATACCAGGGGCTGAGCTTACCCTTCCTCCCGAACCTCATCACATCCTTCATTGGCGATACACAGAGGAAAACCTAGTCACCACCTCCAAACTTCAAGGCACGAAGTCTACGATCAGCATAGCTATTCTGCCTACTCTGGGATCCCTCAACCTATCCTGGATCACTCGCACCCTATCCAACGTCTCACGAACCAGGTCAGTACCATGAGGGCTAGTCTATGAAGTCTCAATCCAGCCAATTAGAGACCAACAACACCTACCATATAATGCCTCAAATATTGCCATTTAAATACTAGAATGGAAGCTTTTATTACAAGCTAACTTCGCTAAGGCTAAGTGTTGCTCCCAGTGACTTCTAAAGTCTATCACACAAGCGCGGGGCATGTCCTCCAAGACCTGAATAGTCTGCTCCGACTGTCTATTGGTCTGGGGATGAAATGTGGTGCTAAGATCAACCCGAGTGCCCAATTCCTCCTGAAAATTCCTCTAAAAGCTAGAAGTGAATATAGAGCCTCTGTCTGAAATAATAGATACAGGCACGCTATGCATTCAAACTATCTCACAAACATAGCTATGGGCCTTTCGATATTGAAGGAAACCTGAATCGGGATAAAATGATCCAATTTGGTCAACCAATCTACTATGACCCAAATACTATCAGAACCACAGGAAGTATGAGGCAAACCAATCACAAAGTCCATAGTATTGCGCTCCCATTTCCACTGATGAATGGGTAGCCTCTGGAGTAATCCACCCGGTCTCTGATGATCGACCTTTACCTACTGAAAACATAGGCAACGAGCTACAAAGTCTACTACATTTCTCTTCATGCCACTCCACCAGTAATGATGTCTCAAGTCTCTATACATCTTGGCTATCCCAGGGTGAATAGAATATCTGGAGTTATGAGCCTCTCGCAATATAAACTGAATCAAGCCTCCAACCCTTGGAACACAAATGCAGCCATCAAATCTCAGATGCCCTCTGAATCTAGGGTAGCCAGACTGGACTCACCCCTCAAAATCTGATCACGGAGGCCATAAAGTCTACTGTCCTCAAACTGGCGACTCCAAATCTGCTCAAGTAAGGTAGACCTAGCCTCTACGTTAGCAAAATCCTCTTGGGGTCCGAAACATCAAGTTGAACCATCAAGCTGGCTAAGGATTGAATGTACCAAGCCAACAACCACTCTGAAATAAAATAGAGGCCAAACTATCCATACTCACCGCCTTTCTGCTCAAGGCATCCGCTACCACGTTCGCCTTGCCCGGATGGTAAAGAATAGAGATGTCATAGTCCTTCAGCAACTCAATCCATCTGTGTTGTCTAGAATTTAGCTCCCTCTGAGTCATAAGATGCTGAAGACTATGATGATCAGTGTAGATCTCGCAATGAACACCATACAAGTAATGCCTCCAAATCTTAAGAGTGAAAACTACCGTCGCTAACTCCAATCATGGGTGGGATAGTTGCGTTCATGAACTTTAAGTTGCCTCGATGCATAAGCAATAACTTGGCCCTGCTGCATTAGAATGCAACCCAAACCAATATTGAAAGCATCTCAATAAACTATGTACTCCTCGACCTCAACTGGAGGAGTCAATATAGGAGCTGAAGTGAGCATCTCCTTGAGCTTACGAAAGCTTAACTCACACTCAATGGACCACTAAAAAGGAACCTCATTTCTAGTCAACCTGGTCATAGGCGATGTAATAGAAGAAAAATCCTTAACAAATCATCCGTAGTAACCTACCGAACCAATAGAGCTACGAACCTCAGTTGGAGTTGTAGGTCTGGCCCAATCACGAATAGCCTCTATCTTCGCTGGATCCACCATAATCCCATCCTTGATACCATATATCCTAGGAATGTAACAGAATCGAGCCAAAACTCACACTTTGAGAATTTGACATAAAGCCTGTGATCTCTCAAAATCTGAAGCACAATCCTCAAATGTTGCTCATGCTCCTCCCTACTCCTCGAATACACCAATATGTCATCAATGAAAACAATCACAAATGAATAGGGCCTGAAAACTCGATTCATCAAATCCATAAATGTTGCTGGGGCATTGGTCAACCCAAAAGACATCACCAGGAACTCATAATGGCCATACCAAGTCCTGAAGGTTGTTTTAGGGATGTCCTCAGCCCGAATCCTCAACTGATGGTAACCCAATCTCAAATCAATCTTAGAGAAAACTGTCGCACCTTGAAGCTAGTAAAATAAATCATCAATGTGAGGCATAGTATACTTTTTCTTCACGGTCACCCTATTCAGCTGCCTATAGTGAATACACATATGCATAGAACCATTCTTTTTCTTCACGAACAAGACAGGGGCACCCCAAGGTGAAACGCTCGGTCTAATAAAATCCTTACCCAACAAATCCTAGAGCTGAGAATTCAGCTCAGCAGGAGCCATACAGTAAGGAGACATAGAAATAGGTCAGGTGCCCATCTCAAGATCAATAAAGAACTCAATATCACGCTCAGGAGAAAGGCCAGGTAGGTCGGTAGGGAAAACATCTGAAAAGTCATAGACTAGAGGAATAGAATCAAGCGAAGGACTCTCCGTGCGGACATCAGGGATATAAGAAAGATAAGACTAGCAACCCTTCGACACCAATCATCTATCCCTAACATAAGAAATAATCCTCGTCGGCGTGAGGCTAAATAAACCTTGCCACACAACCAAGGGTACGCTAGGCATGGCCAAGGTAATGGTCTTGGCGAAACAATCCAAAACTGCATGATAAGGGGATAAACAGTCTGTGCCCAGAATCACATCAAAGTCCACCATGTCTAACACAATAAGATCAGCCCGAGTATCAAACTCTCGAATGGTCATAACACATAATCTATAAACTCGATCCACTACTAAATAATCACCCAAGGGAGTAGATACACGCAATGGCACAGATAAAGGCTCCCAAGATAACTCTAACCATGGTGCATAATAAGTAGAAACATATGAATAAGTGGATCCCAAATCAAACAAAGCAATAGCACTGACGGTACACTAAAATCGTACCTGTAATAACAGTATCTGAAGACTCTTCCTCTGGCCCCTCAGGCACAGCATATAAATGACCTCGCCTACCACCTGGATGAGCGTCTGACCTACCACCCATCCTACCTGCCTGAGAATCTCCTCGAGAATCTTGGGGGCCACTCTTGCGACCCTGAGCACCATCTCTAACTGGAGGCAACATAGATTTGATCGGCTGAATACTCTGAGCTGCAGGCTGAATCATTCCACGCTGGGGACACTCTCTAGAGAAATGACCAATCACTCCAAAAGTATAGCAAGGCCCAGAAACACTACTCTATCTAGATTATCCCCGCTGACTCGGAATAGCCACCTCGGCTAGAAGATCCAGAATATGCACCCTTTGAAGACTGACCACTACTCAGGCTAAAAAAATCACTGAAGCTGGACTGACCTCCGTCAGTGATCTGGAGTGCTGCCTGAATGGGTCTACTATACTGACCCTGGGGCTGGAAAGACTGACTTGAAGGGTACCTACCCTGAGAACCTCTGCCTCTAAACTTCGAGCCACTATGGCTCCCACTAAAACTTCCCTGATAACGTGGTCGCTTATCGCTTCCCCCTTGGGCCTTGCGATGCATCTCCTCCATAGTCTGGGTATACTCCAAAATCTCCACGAAATACCTACCAACATCAACCAAACTCTGAGTAACCATACGAAGAGGAAGTCTCAGTACCCTAACATAACATTGAATCCTCTCATACTCGGTAGGCAAGATTGCAGTAGAATGTCTAGCCAACTCGTGGAATCATGCCTCATAATCAACCACTGACATAGAACCCTATTGTAAGAGGGTGAACTAATCCCTCAGGTGCTCACGATGGTTGCGAGGTATATACTTCTCCAAAAAAGGCTCAGAGAATTGAGTCCATGTCGTAGGGGGAGATTCAGCTATCTTGGAATCAACCCCACGAGCCTATCCTCGCAAGCAGTCAAGAACTCAAATGCTTCCTCGCTTGGAACCCTGTAAACCTCGGTGGAGTCAATCTTAAAAATCTACCCAATATCTTCTGCTCCTCGACAGACATAGCAGGCTGGGCGAATACCGGCTGAGCAACTACTGGTACAGAAGTAGCTACAGGTTGCGCCCCTACATCTATACCACTCTGATCTCCAGACTGTATACCATCAGACGGTTCTCTACCAACTAATCCCAATAACTGGACCAAGGCATCTCTGAGCAATGAAGAAGAAATAAATCCTGGTGGCACCTGGGCTGCCCCCTAGCCCACCAATGGCTGGGGTGGCAGAATCTCTGGCTCGGGAGCAATAGCAGGATCGGGTTATGGCTTCCTATCCTGACCCTTAGCTAGGGTTGCACCTCTAGCCTGGCCTCGACCTCTAAGTCGACCATGTCCTCTGGCGGGTGTCCTAGTCGCAGGCTAGGGATACTCATCATCAGTCATAGTAGTGCGCATCCTGACCATCTGTGAAAGAGTGAAACAATGAGAACTTTAAAAACCAACACAGACTCAACGCACAAAACGAATAAAGAGAGTGAAGTCATCCTAAGAATATCCTATAGCCTCCCGTAGATAAGACACAAACTTCTTCGCTCTAATCCGTGAGACTCTAATAGAAACTTGTCTTGTACCAACAATACAAGTGAACCTGGGCTCTGATACCAATTTGCCACAACCCAATTTCTCAGGTCATGATAGAACCTACCATAAACCACCAGTAGGTAAGACAAACAGTAGCCCAGAACTATAAGTAATGGGCTAAATGGCGAAAGAAGGGATAAATACCAGGAAATAAGCATAAAATAAGATCAAAGACAATATAAATATGAATAGGATCCTAAAATACAAAACAAAAAAAATAAAGAACGAAAGAAACATCCCACAACCTAGTAAGGCAAGTATAAGAGCCTACTATTCAAAAGAATAAGAGTACTAGCAGTATCAATATACAGATAGTCTAAAATATAAAGACTGTCCAAAATCAAGAAAGGAGAGGGGATCATCTCCGGCTCTAAAAGCTCACCCTATCTCTAGATCTTGTAAGCAAGTTGGAAGAAATATCAGTGATGGTGGCTAGTACTCAGATCTATATCAGAAATGGATACAGAATTGCAGTATGAGTACCAAAACAATGGGTACTCAGTAGGCATCAACGACCGACTGAGCTAAATCATAATAAAAGCATAATAAAATGCGAGAATGTATGTTAAGTCAAGGAGAAGGGGGCAAACCTGAGATCATGCTCCAACACAGGAAAATAAATAATTAAACACGCGACACCAAAATTAAAGTAAACTAATTATAACCTAACTAGGCCTCCATAAGCCTAGAAGGTGCGAACAAGAGAAGACTAACCCAAACGAGCCCCCATAAGCCCAATGGATACAATCAAGAGGAGATCTATAGACACTAAGCATGATATAACTAACCAATACTCCCATATTCGTGAAACCATTCATACTATGCATTACTGGACTCAAACTGGATTCACAATACCATAGACGAACCATAAAGTGTCGAACTTGAGCCGGTCTTTAACACCATAACCATATCACAGATGTCGTACTCGAACCAGTCTTTAACACCATAACCACATCATAGATGTCAGACTTGAACTGGTCTTTAATACCATAACCATATCATAGATATCGGACTCGAACTGGTCTTTAATACCATAACCATATCATAGATGCCGAACTCGAACCGATATAATTGTACTATAAATAAATAGTAGAAGGTCGAACTTAAATTGGTATAATTAGGTAAAGTTACAATGACTAGCCTAGCCCCGAACTAAGTAAATGCTATATAGCCTAAGGTTCAAGATTAACTGTAATATTGCAAACGAAGGCCACCTAAGTCTACAAAGAGCTAAAAGAGATTTCACAACTTAAAAGAGGGCCGGTGGGGCCCGCTTTTAAACTCAAAAGTCCATACTAAGGCGATTACTACCCAAAAATGACTAAGTCTCCAAATTCCACTACAAGAATAAAGCCTAAAAGCATCATTTGACTTAAAGGAAGGGTAAAAGGGTTGATTCTACCTCTGAAACAGCTCACAAATCGGCCAAATAAATCAAACTTCACTAACTAAGCAAGCAAATCATAATTTCCAACCCAAAACTATCACAATAACATACTAATTCCATAAAAAAGCTCAATCTATAAGTAAGGTAAGACTAGCCTACCTGGACGTCGAAGAATACTCGATAAAGTCCACTAAACTGGGGCTTTTCCCTTCCAAGAAGCCTCCGCATGAAGACAAGCTATCAAAATAACAATCTACTCATTAATACGAGAATAATGATACCCGTATTGCATATAAATGCTTCGGGTCCAAAATCGAGCTAAAAATCCCATGTGAGGCCCGCTTACGGAATCATAAATTTGAAACTGTCAAAATATCCCTAGGCTCAAGGATCATTTACCCTCAAGAATGGGTAAATTTCAAGCTCCAAAATCAACCCATAAGTGAATTAGGGATTCAAACCTAAAACGAAGAATTTATCGAGAAATTAGACGAAACTTACAAGGATTAAGATGAGGAAAATGGTTTCGACGAACTCTCCAACCTCCCTTGACCACCCAAGAATCTCCCCCTCTCTCTCTATCTCTCTAGGGCTTTTAATGCCCAACAGTTAGAGAAAATGAGAGAAAAATGGGTGAAAAGGGGATTAAATGCACTGCAGGTACCACTTAAGCACCCACTTGACCGTTAAGGAGATCGCCGCTAAAGTGGCACACTACCTCTAAAGCGGTCCATGGACCAGGCCGACCTCTGCTAAAGTGGACTAAATGTCGTGTAAACAGCGTCTGCTAAAGCGGTAAGGTCTCCGCTTAAGTGGACGAGTGGGGACCATTGCTAATTGCTAAAGCGGTGACTAGGACGCTAAAGCGACCTTTGGCCGCTTAAGCGATTGCACCAGCTGAAGGCATGCCCCAGTTATGACTTGGTTTTTGCAAGGTCTCCGATGCACCCTCGAAATTCATTCGGAATCCCATGAATGCAAATGAACTATGCTACCCTATTAAATTTGACATTCTGAACTCAACGGCACAATCAAAATTTACATCTGGGGTTGTTTTGATGAAATGTGGGTCCTACACCTAAATGGCCATTTTTATCACTCTTCACCCAATAGCCCAAAACGAGTTCGAAAGCCTTGGGACCAGGACCAAGGGTTTGCCTAGCCTAAAATTGATGTTTTAGAGCTGATGGAACTATCAAAATTGGCATACAAGGTTTTTTACCTAAATTTTAGGCCTGGTAGCCAAATTTGAACAACGAAGACTTCAAAACAGGGAATTGGCTCTAAAAATCAAACAAACTGCCCGGTACCCGAACTGTCAGCTCCATCAAGTCATAACTGACATGGGGAAGCTATGAGAAAGCTCTAAACACCAAAATAATGTGAAAATATAGAAAATAACCTGGAGGGTCATTACACAAACCGAAATTAATAGATAATAAGCAGTAAAACCATATGCCAAATTTGAAGTAGAACTAAATTGTAATATGAGGTAACAATCCAGAGTTTAGACTTAAATGATGTTTAACTAGTCTAATCTTATTTTAGAAAACCAAGTTCCTTAAAGATATACAAAGTTCCTTTTGTTAAGTTGAAAATTGTGATTTAAGGCCAAAATATTAAAATACCAAGGATACTGAAGCTACTGAACATGCTATAGTGAACATACCAACCAAGTTTCCAATAACCAACTCCTCAAAGCAATCCTATAATCATTTATATCTAAAAAGAGTGTTATTCTAAAGTAACCTACATTAAAAGGAGCGATAGTGCTAACTACTAGTCCCGATAACCGAACCTAAGGCAAGAAGATACCTAATACTAGACTATGACATCTTAATCCAATTACCAAGGGCCCTAGGTATGCGAAGCTAAGTTCTAAAGGAGAGCATATTCTTCTGGGCCTAAAGGAATTCAAGGTGGAAATCTATCCTAAAGTCCTCTAACCGGCTACAATGCTCGTAAAACTCCTAACGGACTATCCAAATCATAATACCCTACCAAAAATAAGAAAATTGCCATGTACAAACCTTAAAAAAGCAAAGTCTAAATGGAGGTAAGCCTAGCCTACCTAGACGCCGCCGAAAACACTCAAAATCCACTGAATCAAAGCTTTTCCCTTCAGAGAATCCTCCAACCGTTGTGACACTATCAAAATGGTAATCTAGGCATCAAGATAGGAATAACGATACCTATATTGCAAAATTACGCTCCAGGTCAAAAGTCGGGCTATGAATCAATCGTAAGGCCCACTTACGAAATTCAAAAATTGAAACTACAAAAATATCCCTCGAGGAAGAATGAGCTTGTACTAAAAAATTGAGCATCACCAACTCTTTAATTTCCCTAAAATAGCCCCAAGAGTGAAAGAGTATTCAATAATTAAAACTAGAATTTAAAGTTGCTATAGGCCGGGAACTTATGAGTTTAAGACGATAAAAAATCAAGGTACGAGAATACAAAAACCCCAAGCTTTAAATTAATGATATTTACTAATTTATAATCTCAAGGTGCTTCAATGGAGGTTTATAAACTTATAAATGGCTTTGGGATCGTGCTGGGTTGAGGCTGTCTCAGAGTACTGGTGAACTTCTCATCCGGAGCATGATTCCAGACTTCATCATATCTTTATCTTGTAGTTATTTTACATTTCATAGACTGGATTGTGTATTTATGTATTCTATTCTATATCCGTTATTAGTGCTCTTTACCCATGACACTACATTTTGGGATTGGAGTTGTATTTATTTCAATTTTTGATTTGTTTTATATATATTTGTTCTGACTTTATTCTAAAGTCCCGTATTTGGGTGTTATGTATCTTTTTTATGTGTTTGTATCTCTTTTAGTCATTGGTCTTACCTACCAAGATTGGGTTAAAGTAGATGCCATCATGATCTCGACTTTTGGGTCGTGACCGATTGATATATTTTGCTCTTATTATATAACAATAAAATATCAAATAATCATTTAAATTTATTATATTAAATGATTATAGAAGTCGCACCTCAATGTATATCATTAAAATTTAACGAATTTAGCTACACGTAACACATTACGTAAAGAAAAACACTGTTTACTAAATAAATTAAATATTAAAATATTGTTACTATATTTAATGTAGAAACAAACATGCATGCTCTTAAAGTCACGAGATTGTTTGAGTTAAAACTTCATTGTGCTTCTTAAGATATGGGTTTAAACTATTTACTTATCACAAGAAAATTATTAATTTTGATTCGATGTATGAGTTTCAATGTTCAATATATCTACTAACCCCTTTTTGTTGTTTAATGAAAACAATCTATCTCAATACTACAAGTTTAGTTTTATACACTCCTTAACTATTTTTGCATGAAAATTAAAATTTATTAAAACAGCAAAAACTTTATGATGTCATTCAAGGAAAAAGCTTGATTTTTTTACTCATTCTACACAAATCTAATGTTTTCTTTTTTTTCGTCTTTAATAAGATTTTGAGAGATAAAATGGAAGTTTATTTAACACATACCATAAGTCAGATAAAGTAAGAACATAACTCTCATTTTCTATATGTGAAAATGAGTACTCACTCAGATTCTATAAGTGGGATAAGTCATATTTTTCTTAAGACTATAGCATTTTTCTTGAAAAATATGTTGAAGTTACTAAATACTGAAGGTGATTTTATCAGGAAAAGATTGCCCTCCATACTAAACTAAAAGTAAAAAGAAAAAAAGAAAAGTCTACCATTGTCTTGACAGAAACACAGAAAGAAAGAAACAATTAAAAACATCAAAAAAATAATCGCTAACACTAAACATGCTAATGATAGTCAATACTAAACATGTTCATCAATAAGTATAGTTAAGTGAACTCTGCATTAGGGATTCAATTAACAAATCTATAAAGAGTTAAGTATTTCTCAGATAAATTAAACCTTTTTATATAACAAATCAAGAAAATTTCCAAATTGATGAAGGAATAGATAATTCAATGGCAGCTCCATTTTATGATATGATAAAAGAAGTTCGTGTGATGCTGGTTGATAATGACGAAGAGTTTGTTAATAAGATGATTCACATGACTCTGGCAAATCAATCATCTTAGAAATAAACACTTTGTCATGATCTACCAGCATCTCATGAATTTATTCAATCATACCATAAAAGGACCTGCCATTGGATTATCAATTTCCATAACAAATTGAGAATTTTCTTCTAAAATCACACGCAAGGCATTTGTTGGAAAATAGGAGAACATGTTTGTAGTTTTGATTAATGACAAAGTGAAATCCGTTTAGTACTTATGCACAAAGACAACCTGTACAAATATGGATGATTGGTGCAGATAAGGAAAGAAAATAAATAGGAGAAATATATGTATGAATAAGGATTGAAATAGGGACGAGAAAATAGAGGAGTAAAAAAGAAAAGAAATAGTGAGATGAAATAAAGGAGCAAATAAAAAAATAAACAATGAGGAGAAATAGAGGAGCCAAAAAAGAAAAAAAATAAAGAGGTGAAATAAAGCAGCAAAGAAAGAAATAATTAATGAAGAGAAAAGAAATAATTAATGAAGAGAAATAAAGGAGCTAAGTAGGAAAGAAATAAAGAAGAGAAATAGAATTCAAAGAGGAGTCATTTTTCTTATGGGATGAAACCTTCTTATAGGGTCCCTATGACACCTTCTCAGAACATTTCTACGATCTGACATGTGGTTTGTGACATGATCAACGATCATAGATCATCATATTTTTGGTACTTTTATATATTTTTCTTCTTTTTACCATTATGATTTTTTATCCCTACAAAACAAGATTCTAAAAAAAAAAAAACAAGTCTAAGAACCTATAAAACATCAAGAAAAAGGATGTGGCCTAGTGTCAAGGTGTCACAACCAAAAAACCAAGGTCATGATGGCACCTACTATAACCCACCAGTTGGTAAGCCAAAATCATAGCCCGAAATGGCAAGTAATGAGCTAATAGGTGGAAGAGAGAAAAATAGGGGTAAATTAGTAATTAAAATGCCTAATGAGGAAAAATATTCAAGACATACATACAAAATAAGGGGAAAGAACAAAATATACAAAATGATTTCCCTAAAACCTGTTGAAACCAGTAAAAGAGCTTCTATACAGAAGGAGTACTAGATTGGTACAAAATATACAAAGTAGTCTTCGAGGATACAAAATAAGACAATACTAAAACAAGAAGGAGATGGATCAACTCCGAAGGCTGAAAACTCACCCTAATCCCCGATCAATAGCTCAGCTCGAGGGTGTTGTCAAAGGCGAGGACTCATACTGGGATCTGCATCAGGGTAACAGATTCAGAAGTGTAGAATGAATACCAAAACGTGTGGTACTCAGTAGGCATCATAGGCCGACTTAGATCAATTTAAGTAAAAGCTTAATAAAGTGTGAATCTATACTAACAGACAATAAAAAAGGTGGGTAAAAATGGAAATAATAGGCTTTGCTAAGCATATGTGAAAAATTGTATGTAAATTACGAAGAGTAAAAATAAATGCCTAGCTTTAACGTAAGTGGACCCCCATAGGCCAAGAAGATACACATAATAAAAATAAAACCCAACCAAGCTCCAATAAGCACGATGGGTGCGGACATGGAATAATACTATATAAAGCCAAATTAAACCATAAGAAAGGTGAAAACTAGACAAAATGTGTAATAAGCATACCGTGTAATCCTTCTTCTGCCATAACCATAACTTATACCTGTATCAAACCGAATTTCCAACCAAAACTCAATAATAGTTAATGTCGGACTCAAATCAAAATTAATAGATAATGAGCAGTAAAACCAGATGCCAAATTCGAAGTAGAACTAAATTGCAATACGAGGTAACGATCCAAAGTTCAGACTTAAACGATGTCTAACTAGTCTTTTTCTTATTTTAGAAAACCAAGTTCCTTAAAGACATACAAAGTTCCATTTATTAAGTTGAAAATTATGATTTAAGGCCAAAATATTAAAATACCAAGGATACCAAAGCTAATGAACACGCTATAGTGAACAATCCAACCAAGTTTTCAATAACCAGCCCCTCAAACCAATCCTATAATTATTTATATCTAAAAACGGTTTTATTATAAGGTAACCTACTTTAAAAGGAGCGATAGTGCTAACTACAAGTCCCGATAGCCTAACCTAAGGCAAGAAGCTACCCAAGCCTAGACTATGACATCTCAATCCAATTACCAAGGGCCCTATGTGTGAGCATATTCTACCGGGCGTAAAGGAATTCAAGGAAGAAATCTATCCTAAAGTCCTCTAACTGGCTACAATGCTCGTAAAACTCCTAACGGACTATCCAAACCATAATACCCTACAAAAAATTAGCAAATTGTCATATCCATACCGTAAAAGAGCAAAGTCTAAATGGAGGTAAGCCTAGCCTACCTAGACGCCGTCAAAAACACTCAAAATCCACTAAATCAGAGCTTTTCCCTTCTGAGAATCCTCCAACCTCTGTCACACTATCAAAATGATAATCTAGGCATCAAAATAGGAATAACGATACCCATATTGCAAAATTACGCTACGGGTCAAAAATATGGCTAAGAATCAATCGTAGGGCCCACTTACGAAATTCAAAAATTGAAACTGCAAAGTCCCTCGGGGAAGAATGAGCTTGAGCCAAAAAATTGAGCACCACCAACTCTTTAATTTATCCAACACAGCCCCAAGAATGAAAGAATATTCAATTGGCCGGGAACTTATGAGTTTAAGACAAGAAAACGATCAAGGTACGAGAATCCGATGACCCTAAGATTTAAATTGATGATCTACAATAATTTATAATCTCTCAAGGTGATTCAATAGAGGTTTATAAACTTAGAAATGGCTTTGGGATCACGCTGGGTTGAGGCTGTCTTGGTGTACTAGTGAGCTCTTCGTCCGGAGCAAGATTCCAGATTTCACCATATCTTTATGTTGTCTTTATTTCACATTTTAGAGACTGAGTTGTGTATTTTTATATTCTATTCTATGTCAGTTATTAGTGCTCTTTACTCATGACACTAGATTTTGGGATTTGAGTTGTATTTATTTCAGTTTTTGATTTGTTTTATATATATTTGGCCTGACTATATTTTAAATTCTCATATTTTGGTGTTATGTATCTTCTTTATGAGTTTCTATCTCTTTTGGGCGTTGGGCTTACCAACCAAGGTTAGGTTAGGTTAGGTGCAATCATGATCTTGACTTTTGGGTCGTAACAGATTGATATATTTTGTTCTGATTATATAACAATAAAATATCAACTAATCATTTAAATTTATTATATTAAATGATTATAGAAGTCGTACCTCAATGTATATCATTAAAATTTAACAAATTTAGCTGCACGTAACACATTACGTAAAGAAAAATACTGTTTACTAAATAAATTAAATATTAAAATACTATTACTATATTTAATGAAGAAACAAACATGCATGCTCTTAAATTCACGAGATTGTTTGAGTTAAAATTTCATTGTGCTTCTTAAGATATGGGTTTAAACTATTTACTTGTCACAAGAAAATTGTAAATTTTGATTCGATGTATGAGTTTCAATGTTCAATATATCTACTAACCCCTTTGTGTAGTTTCATGAAAATAATCTATCTCAATACTCCAAGTTTAGTTTTATAAACTCCATACCTATTTTTGCATGAAAATTAAAATTTATTAAAATAGTAAAAACTTTATGATGTCATAAAAGGAAAAAGCTTAATTTTTTAACTCATTCTACACAAATCTAATGTTTTCTTTTTTTACGGCCTTAATAAGATTTTGAGAGAGATAATGAAAGTTTATTTAACACTTACTATAAGTGGGAGAAAGTAAGAATATAACTATAATTTTCTATATGTGAAAATGAGTACTCACTCAGAAATATAACTATAATTTTCTATATGTGAAAATGAGTCCTCACTCAGATCCCATGAGTGGGCTAGGTCACATTTTTCTTAAGACTATAACATTTTTTTTGAAAAATATATTGAAGTTACTTAACACAGAAAGTGATTATATCAAGAAAATATTGCCCTCCATACAAAACTAAAAGAAAAAAGAAAAACTTACGAAAGTCTACCATTGTCTTGATAGAAACACAGAAAGAAAGAAGCAATTAAAAACATCAAAAAAGTAATCGCTAACACTAAACATGCTAATGATAATCAACGCCAAACATGTTCATCAGCAAGTAGAGTTAAGTGAACTCTGCATTAGGGATTCAATTAACAAATCTATAAAGAGTTAAGTATTTCTCAGCTAAATTAAAACATTTTATATAACAAATCAAGAAAATTTCCAAATTGATGAAGGAATAGATAATTCAATGGCAGCTCCATTTTATGATATGATAAAAGAAGTTCGTGTGATGCTGGTTGATGATGACGAAGAGTTTGTTTCTAAGATGATTCACATGACTCTGGCATATCAATCATCTCAGAAATAAACACTTTGTCATGATCTACCAGCATCTCATGAATTTATTCTATCATACTATAAAAGGACCTGCCATTGGATTATCAATTTCCTTAACAATTTGAGAATTTTCTTCTAAAATCACACGCAAGGCATTTGTTGGAAAATAGAAGAACATGTTTGTAGTTTTGATGAATGACATAGTAAAATTAGTTCAGTACTTATACACAAAGGCAACCTGTACAAATATGGAAGATTGATGCAGATAAGGAAAGAAAATAAACAAGAGAAATATATGTACGAATAAGGATTGAAATAAGGACGAGAAAATAGAGGAGCAAGAAAGAAAAGAAATAGTGAGATGTAAAAAAGGAGCAAATAAAAAAAAAATAATGAGGGGAAATAGAGGAGCAAAAAAATAAAAAAAATAAAGAGATGAAATAAAGAAGCAAAAAGGAAATAATTAATGAAGAGAAATAAAGGAGCTAAGTAGGAAAAAAATAAAGAAGAGAAATAGAATTCAAAGAGGAGTCAATTTTCTTATGGGATGAAACCTTATTATAGGGTCCCTATGAAGCCTTCTCAGAACATTTCTACGATCTAACATGTGGTTTATGACATGATCAACAATCATAGATCATCATATTTTTGGTGCTTTTATATATTTTTCTCCTTTTTACCATTCTGAATTTTTATCCTTACAAAACAACATTCTAAATTAAAAACAAGTCTAAGAACCTATAAAACATCAAGACAAAGGATGTGGCCTAGTGTAAAAGTGTCACGACCCAAAAACCAAGGTCATGATGGCACCTGCTATAACCCGTCAGTAGGTAAGCCAAAATCATAACCCTGAATGACGAGTAATGGGTGATTAGGTGAAAGAGACAAGAATAGCGGTAAAATAGTAATTAAAATTCCTAATGAGGGAAAATATTCAATACATACATACAAAATGAGGGGAAAGAACAAAATATATAAAATGAATTCCCCAAAACCTGTTAAATCCAGTACAAGAGCTTCTATACAGATGGTGTACTAGATTGGTACAAAATATACAAAGTAGTCTCTGAGGATACAAAATAAGACAATACTAAAAAAGAAGGAGATGGATCAACTTCGGACGCTGAAAGCTCACCCTAATCCCCAATCAATAGCTCAGCTCGAGGGCATTGTCAACGGCGAGGACTCATACTGGGATCTGAAACAGGTAAACAGATTCAGAAGTGTAGTATGAATACAAAAATACGTGGTACTCAGTAGGCATCATAGGACGACTTAGATCAATTTAAGTAAAAGCTTAATAAAGTGTGAATCTATACTAACAGACAATAAAAAGGGTGGGTAGAATGGAAATAATAGGCTATGCTAAGCATATGCAAAAAATTGTATGTAAATTACTCAAGAACAAAAATAAATGCCTAGCTGTAATGTAACTGGACCCCCATAAGGCCAGAATGTACACACAATTAAAATAAACCCCAACTGAGCCCCAATAAGCACAATGGGTGCAGGCATGAAATAATACTATATAAAGCTAAGTGAAACCAAAAGAAAGGTGAAAATTAGAAAAAATGTGTAATAAGAATACCGTGTACTCCTCTTTCAGCCATAACCATAACTCATACCAGTATCAATCCAAATTTTCAACCAAAAATTAATAATAGTTAATGTCGGACTCAAACCGAAATTAATAGATAATAAGCAGTAAAAGCAGATGCCAAATTCAAAGTAGAACTAAATTGCAATATGAGGTAACGTTCCAAAGTTCATACTTTAACAATGTCTAACTAGTATATGTCTTATTTTAGAAAGCCATGTTCCTTAAAGATATACAAAGTTCCATTTGTTAAGTTGAAAACTGTGATTTACGTCTAAAATATTAAAATACCAAGAATATCGAAGCTAATGAACACGCTATAGTGAACAAGCCAACCAAGTTTCCAATAACCAGCCCCTCAAAGCAATCCTATAATCATTTTTATCTAAAAAGAGTGTTATTCTAAAGTAACCTACTTTAAAAGAAGCGATAGTGCTAACTACAAGTACCGATAACCTAATCAAAGGCAAGAATCTACCCAAGCCTAGACTACGACATCTAAATCCAATTACCAAGGACCCTAGGTATGCTAAGCTAAGTTCTAATGGAGAGCATATTCTACCGGGACTAAAGGAGTTCAAGGTAGAAATCTATCCTATGGTCCTCTAACCGGTTACAATGTTCGTAAAACTCCTAACGGACTATCCAAACCATAATACCCTACCAACAATTAGCAAATTGCCATGCCAATACCTTAAAAGAGAAAAGCCTAAATGGAGGTAAGCCTAGCCTACCTAGACGCCACCGAAAACACTCGAAATACACTGAATAGGAGCTTTTCCCTTCTAAGAATCCTCCGACTGCCATCACACTATCTAAATGGTAATCTAGGAATCAAGATAGTAATAACAATACCCATATTGCAAAATTATTCTCCGAGTCAAAAATCGAGCAAAGAATCAATCGTAGGGCCTACTTACGAAATTCAAAAAATTGAAACTGCAAACATTGAGATTGTGCTAAAAACTTGAGTGCCACCAACTCTTTAATTTCCCCAAAATAGCCCCTCGATTGAAAGAATATTCAATAATTAAAACGAAAAGTTAAAGTTGCAATAGGCTGGGAACTTATGAGTTTAAGACGAGAAATCGATCGAGGCACGAGAATCCAACGACCCCAAGCTTTAAATTGATGATCTACACAGATTTATAATCTCTAAAGGTTTTTTAATGTAGGTTTATAAACTTAGAAAAGGATTTGGGATCGTATACTCTTTTCACTACGTTCAACTCCTTCACTACGTATCTAAGTTCGAGTGAAACGACTATGTAGGTTTATAAACTTAGAAATGGCTTTGGGATCGTACTGGGTTGAAGCTGTCTAGGAGTACTGGTAAGCTCCTCGTCCGGAGCATGATTCCAGACTTTATAATATCATTATCTTGTCTTTATTTTACATTTTAGAGACTGAGTTGTGTATTTTTGTATTCTATTCTATGTCAATTATTAGTACTCTTTACTACTAGATTTGGGGATTGGAGTTGTATTTATTTCAATTTTTGATTTGTTTTATATAAATTTGGCCTGAATTTATTTTAAAGTCTCATACTTTGGTGTTATGTATCTTATTGAGGTGTTTCTATCTCTTTTGGGCGTTGGGATTACCTACCAAGATTGGGTTAGGGTAGGTGCCATCATGATCTAGAATTTTGGGTCGTGATAGGTTGATATATTTTGTTCTTATTATGTAACAATAAAATATCAACTAATCATTTAAATTTATTATATTAAATTATTATAGAAGCCGCACCTCAATGTATATCATTAAAATTTAGCGAATTTAGCTGCATGTAACACATTACGTAAAGAAAAACACTATTTACTAAATAAATTAAATATTAAAATATTATTACTATATTTAATGAAGAAACAAGCATGCATGCTCTTACAGTCACGAGATTGTTTGAGTTAAAACTTCATTGTGCTTCTTAAGATATGGGTTTAAAGTATTACTTGTCACAAGAAAATTGTTGATTTTGATTTGATATATGAGTTTTAATGTTCAATATATCTACTAACCCCTTTTTGTTGTTTAATGAAAATAATCTATATCAATACTCCAAGTTTAGTTTTATACATTCCATACCTATTTTTGTATGAAAATTAAAATTTATTAAATAAGTAAAACTTTATGAGGTCATTCAAGGAAAAAGCTTAATTTTTTCGCTCATTCTACACAAATCTAATGTTTTCTTTTTTTTTTTTTTTGCGGCCTTAATAAGATTTTGAGAGATAAAATGGAAGTTTATTTAAGACTTACCATAAGTGGGATAAAGTAAGAATACAACTATGATTTTCTATATGTGAAAATGAGTACTCACCCAGATCCCATGAGTGGGATAAGTTATATTTTTCTTAAGACAATAAGATTTTACTTGAAAAATATGTTGAAGTTACTAAACACTGAAAGTGATTTTATCAAGAAAAGATTTCCCTCCATACTAAACAAAAAGTAAAAAGAAAAAAAGACAAAAGTCTACCATTGTCTTGACAGAAACACAGAAAGAAAGAAATAATTAAAAACATCAAAAAAATAAATCGCTTACACTAAACATGCTAATGATGGTCAATGATAAACATGTTCATCAGCAAGTAGAGTTAAGTGAACTCTGTTGATTAGTGCTTCAAAAATGTCGATTTAGTTCCTAGTTTTTAGCTAGTAAAAATAGTTGTTTGTTCAGTTAATTAGAATGAAATTGTTTCCCCTATTTTTAGTTGTTAGTGTAGAGTTAGTGGGCCTGTTATCCACTTACTCTTTAGTGGCTTATTTTTAGCTAAAATTAGTTGGTTGTAAGCCTATTTAATAGGCCACTGTTGTACCTTTTTACACAGCAATCAAAAGACTTCTGAAAATTACTCTCTCTGCTTTTACCGTTCTTTTTCTGTCCCCAACAATATTCTGGTATCAGAGCCAGCATGAGAGAACAACCATTTCTCTCTTAACGCAGGTGAGATCAAACCAACTGGGCGATAGATTGAGAGCAGTCCATGGCAAGCAACAACACCAACTCTTCTTTTCAGCCCCTAATTCCAATATTTAAAGGGGAAAAATATCATCTTTGGAGTCTCAAAATGAAGACAATGTTCAAGTACTAGGAACTATGGAATTTGGTGGAGACGGGGTATGAAGAGCCAAATCCGACACCGGCTCAACCCGGCAATCAACTACAGGAGACTCGCAAGAAAGATGCAAAGGCACTGTTTCTCATCCAATCGGCGCTGGATGATAAAAATTTTCCCCGAATTGCAACAACAACAACCTCCATACAAGCATGGGAAACTCTAAAGCAAGAGTATTTGGGCGACAATAAGGTAATTACTGTGAAATTACAAACACTTCGTCGTGAGTTTGAAAATTTAGCCATGAAAGAAAAAAAAATTGTGCAAGAATATATGTCTAGGGTGTCTGGAGTTGTTAATCACATGAAAACATATGGTGAAAATATTAGTAATGAAACTGTTGTGAGTAAAGTGTTGAGAAGTTTAACAAAAGGCTTTGACCATGTTGTTGCTGAAATAGAAGAATCTAAGGACATTTCTACTTATAATTTTGATGAATTAATGAGTTCATTGTTAGCCCATGAAGTTCGGATTAGTATTACCTATGAAAAGGTGGAGGAAAAGGCTTTTCAGGCAAAAGGGGAGTCTTTTCACAAAGGAAAATCAGAATATTCAGGTGGCTGAGGTAGATGAAGAGGTGGCTATCGAGGTCGAGGTCGTGGAAGCGGCAGAGGAAGAGGCCAATTTGGTGATCAACGTCAACAAAGAAACAACATTATATGCATATATTGAATGAAGTTGGGCCACATAGAAGTTGATTGCTGGACCAAGCAGAGGGATGACCAAAAGCAAGCAAACTTCATAGAGGAAGTTGAAGAGGGAAGTAAGTTATTCATGACTCAATCTTCTATTGATGATGGCCTTAATGGAGTGTGGTTCATGGACAGTGGGTGCTCAAACCATATGTCCGAAATGAGGTTACTGTTTAAAGAACTTGACGAATCCCAGAAAAGTGAGGTCCGACTTGGAGACAACAAGCCAATGAAGGTTGAAGGGAAAGGTACAATTTCTATCAAAACCACCCAGGGTAATTTAAAACTTTTACATGATGTGCTATATGTTCCTAATTTGGCTCATAATTTGTTAAGTGTTGGGCAATTGATAACTGGTGGTTACTCTATTTTGTTTGATGATTATGGTTGCACTATTTATGATAAGAAATCTATGCAAAACATTGTAACCATTTCCATAACACAAAATCATATGTTCCCTTTAGAAATCTCTAGCGTGCAAAATTCTGCTTTAGTTGCGAAAACTAGTAATACTAGTTTATGGCATCTAAGGTATGGACATCTGAGTGTTAAAAGGATGAAATTATTGGGTCAAAAGAATATGGTTGTTGGGATGCCTAAAATTTATGGTCTTGATTTCTGTGAAGGGTGTGTCTACGGGAAGCAAAGTAGAATCTCATTTCCAGTAAACAAGGCTTAGAGGGCTTCCGGTTGTCTTGAATTGGTGCACGCTGATGTTTGTGGTCCGATGAGTATTGAATCCTTAGGTGGAAGTCTATACTTTTTGTTGTTTACTGATGATTATAGTCGAATGGGTTGGGTTTATTTCTTGAAGTTTAAATCTGAAACTTTCCAGAATTTTAGGAAATTCAAGGCATTAGTAGAGAAGCAAAGTGGATGTTCTTTAAAGGCTCTCCATTTGGATAGAGGTGGTGAATTTACTTCTAAAGAATTTGATGATTTTTGTGAAAAATATGGTATTCACAGGGAGTTGTCAGCACCACGCACACCGGAGCAAAATGGAGTGGCCGAGCGGAAGAATCGAACAGTGGTTGAAATGGCTCGAACCATGATGAAAGAAGCAGAACTTCCAATGAAGTTTTGGGCAGAAGTAGTGGCAACAACAGTGTATCTTCTCAATATCTCACTAACAAAGGCATTCATGAATCGAACTCCATATGAAGCCTGGAAGGGCAGGAAGCCACGGGTAAGCCATCTAAAAGGTTTTGACTGTTTAGCATATGCTTTGGATACTTCTCCATCTCGTCGCAAACTTGATGTGAAATCAGAAAAATGTGTTTTTTGTGGGCTATAGTCCTCAATCCAAAGAATTTAAATTGTATAATCCGAAGAGTGGCAAAGTTATTATAAGCAGGGATGTTAGGTTCAACGAGGCAGGAAGTTGGGATTGGAATGATGGAAATACTTCAGGACCATCAGGTTCTTTAGTTACTGATGATGCACTCGAGTCACCTGTTGCTGAATAGTCAGCACCAGTAACATCTGAAATAGTTGAAGAATCTTCAGCAGAGCCAAGTCCACTTAGAAGATCAACAAAGGATAGGAGACCAAATTCCAGATACTCTAACAATATGTATACTTCTTGTTAATTTTATCTTCTTATTTCAGATCCCATATATTATGGAGAAGCAGCTGAAAAAAAAGAGTGGCAGCAAGCAATGGTCGAAGAGATGAACGTTGTTGAAAAGAATGAAACATGGGAATTGGTTAAGTTACCAGAGGGTAAGAATGTTATTAGCCTAAAGTAGGTGTATCGCACAAAGTACTAGGCTGATGGATCAATTGAGAAGCACAAAGCTCGGCTTGTTGCAAAAGGATATGCACAGCAACAAGGAATTGATTTTGATGAAACATTCTCTCCCGTAGAACGCTTTGAAACGGTGAGAACTCTCTTAGCTCTTGCCGCTCAACTCTCCTGGCCAGTTTACCAATTTGATGTCAAGTCTGCCTTCTTAAATGGAGAACTAGAGGAAGAAGTTTATGTTGCTCAACCTGAAGGTTTTGTTGTGAGCGGACAAGAAAGTAAAGTGTACAGGTTGAAAAAGGCATTATATGGCCTAAAGAAAGCCCCGCGAGCATGATATAGCATGATTAACTCTTATCTCCAGGAGAATGGATTTGAAAAGAGCAAAAATGAGCCAACTCTCTATGTGAAGAAGCGAGGTAAAACTGATTTCTTGGTGATGTGTCTTTATGTAGATGATATGATTTATATAGGCTCTTGTGAATCTCTTGTTGCTGAATTTAAGTCTTTCATGATGCAATAATTTGAAATGACAGACTTGGGGTTGTTGCAATATTTTCTTGGTCTTAAGATTAAACAAAGTTTAGATGGTATTTTTGTCTCGCAAGAAAATATGCAACTGATCTTCTTAGGAGATTTAACATGTTGAGTTGTAAGATAACTTATATGCCTATGAATGTAAATGAGAAGCTCATAGTTGATGATGGTACGGGTTTGGCAGATGCTCGATGCTTTAGAAGCATAGTTGGTGGTCTGAATTATTTGTCGCACATACAGCCAGACATAGCATTTTCTATTAGTGTGATTTCCAGATTCATGCATAACCCAACAAAGCATCATTGTGGGGCTGTAAAGAGGATTCAACGATATGTTGCCGGAACTACTGATTTTGGAATTTGGTACTCTAAAATATCAGATTTTAGATTGTTTGGTTTCACTGATAGTGATTATGCAGGGTGTCTGGATGATATAAAAAGTACTTTTGGATATGTATTCTCTCTAGGTTTGGGTGTTATATCCTGGAGTTCAAAAAAGTAAGAAATTGTGGCCTTGTCATCATCCGAAGCAGAATACATTGCTGCAACTGCATCATCCTGTCAAGCGGTTTGGCTAAAGAGGTTGCTTGCTGCTGTTTTCAGGAGCAAGCTACAACAATCGAAATTTTCTGCGACAACAAAGCAACTATTGCAATGACAAAAAATCCAGCATTTCACAGCAGGACAAAGTATATTGACATTCGGTACCACTTCATACGCGATCTGGTAGAAAGTGGAAGCATTGTGTTGAAGCATTGTGGCACAAATGAACAAGTTGCTGATATTCTAACCAAAGCACTTCCAGTTGGGAAGCATGAGTACTTCAGATTACAGATAGGAGTGTCAAGCTTTGAAGCAAGGGAGAGTGTTGATTAGTGCTTCAAAACTGTCGATTTAGTTCCTAGTTTTTAGCTAGTAAAAATAGTTGTTTGTTCAGTTAATTAGAATGAAATTGTTTCCCTGTTTTTAGTTGTTAGCGTAAAGTTAGTGGGCATGTTATCCACTTACTCTTTAGTTGCTTATTTTTAGCTAAAATTAGTTGGTTGTAAGCCTATTTAATAGGCCACTGCGGTAGCTTTTCACACAGCAATCAAAAGACTTCTGAAAATTACTCTCTCAGATTTTACCGTTCTTTTCTCTCCCCAACAAACTCTGCATTAGGGATTCAATTAAAAAATCTATAAAGAGTTAAGTATTTCTTAGATAAATTTAAAAAATTTACATAACAAATCAAGAAAATTTCCAAATTGTTGAAGGAATAGATGATTCAATGACAGCTCCCTTTTATGATATGATAAAAGAAGTTCATGTGATGCTGGTTGATAATGACGAAGAGTTTGTTACAAAGATGATTCACATGACTCTGGTAAATCAATCATCTCAGAAATAAACACTTTGTCATGATCTACAATCATCTCATGAATTTATTCTATCATACCATAAAAGGACCTGCCATTGGATTATCAATTTCCTTAACAATTTGAGAATTTTATTCTAAAATCACACGCAAGGCATTTGATGAAAAATAGGAGAACATGTTTGTAGTTTTGATGAATGACATAGTAAAATCGGTTCAGTACTTATACACAAAGACAACCTGTACAAAAATGGAAGATTAGAGCAGATAAGGGAAGAAAATAAACAGGAGAAATATATGTACAAATAAAGATTGAAATCAGGAAGGGAAATAGAGGAGAAAACTAGAAAAGAAATAATGAGATGAAATAAAGGAGCAAATAAAAAATAAATAATGAGGAGAAATAGAGGAGCAAAAAAAGGAAAAAAATAAAGAGATTAAAAAAAGGAGCAAAGAAGGAAATAATTAATGAAGAGAAATAAAGGAGCTAAGTAGGAAAGAAATAAAGAAGAGATACAGAATTCAACGAGGCGTCAATTTTCTTATGGGGTGAAACCTTCTTATAGGGTCCCTATGACACCTTCTCAGAACATTTCTACGATCTGACATGTGGTTTATGACATGATCAACGATCATAGATCCTCATATTTTTGGTACTTTTATATATTTTTATTCTTTTTACCATTCTGAATTTTTATCCCTACAAAACAACATTCTAAAATAAAAACTAGTCTAAGAACCTATAAAACATCAAGACAAAGGATGTGGCCTAGTATCAAGGTGCCAGGACCCAAAAACCAAGGTCATCATGACACCTACAATAGCCCGCCAGCAGGTAAGCCAAAATCATAGCCCAGAATGGCGAGTAATGGGCTATTAGGACCTGCTATTGAATTATCAATTTCCTTAACAATTTGAGAATTTTCTTCTAAAATCACACGCAAGGCAAAATGAAAGTTTATTTAACACTTAGCATAAGTGGGATAAAGTAAGAATATAGCTATGATTTTCTATATGTGAAAATGAGTACTCAATCAGATCCCTTGAGTGGGATAAGTTATATTTTTCTTAAGACAATAAGATTTTTCTTGAAAAATATGTTGAAGTTACTAAACACTGAAAGTAATTTTATCAAGAAAAGATTGCCCTCCATACTAAACTAAAAGAAAAAAGAAAAAAAGACAAAAGTCTATCATTGTATTGACAGAAACATAGAAAGAAAGAAATAATTAAAAACATCAAAAAAAAAATCGTTAACACTAAACATGCTAATGATGGTCAATGCTAAACATGTTCATCAGCAAGTATAGTTAAGTGTACTCTGCATTAGGGATTCAATTAGCAAATCTATAAAGAGTTTAGTATCTCTTAGATAAATTAAACCTTTTTATATAACAAATCAAGAAAATTCCCAAATTGCTGAAGGAATAGATAATTCAATGGCAGCTCCCTCTTATGATATGATAAAAGAAGTTCGTGTGATGCTGGTTGATAATGACGAAGAGTTTGTTACTAAGATGATTCACATGACTCTGGCAAATCAATCATCTTAGAAATAAACACGTTGTCATGATCTACCAGCATCTCATGAATTTATTCTATCATACCATAAAAGGACCTGCTATTGAATTATCAATTTCCTTAACAATTTGAGAATTTTCTTCTAAAATCACACGCAAGGCATTTGATGGAAAATTGGAGAACATGTTTGTAGTTTTGATGAATGACATAGTAAAATCGGTTTAGTACTTATACACAAAGACAACCTGTACAAAAATGGATGATTGGAGCAGATAAGGAAAGAAAATAAACAGGAGAAATATATGTACAAATAAGGATTGAAATAAGGAAGAGAAATAGAGGAGCAAAATAGAAAAGAAATAATGAGATGAAATAAAGGAGCAAATAAAAAAATAAACAATGAGGAGAAATAGAGGAGCAAAAAAAGAAAAAAACTAAAAGAGATTAAAAAAAGGAGCAACAAAAGAAATAATTAATGAAGAAAAATAAAGGAGCTAAGTAGGAAAGAAATAAAGAAGAGAAATAGAATTCAACGAGGCGTCAAGTTTCTTGTGGGATGAAACCTTCTTATAGGGTCCCTATGACACCTTCTCAGAACATTTCTACGATCTAACATGTGGTTTATGACATGATCAATGATCATAGATCATCAAATTTTTGGTACTTTTATATATTTTTCTTCTTTTTACCATTCTGAATTTTTATCCCTACAAAACAACATTCTAAAATATAAACTAGTCTAAGAACATATAAAACATCAAGACAACGGATGTGACCTAGTATCAAGGTGTCAGGACCCAAAAACCAAGGTTATGATGACACCTACTATAGTCCACCAGCAGGTAAGCCAAAATCCTAGCCCAGAATGGCGAGTAATGGGCTATTAGGTGAAAGATAGAAGAATAGCGGTAAAATAGTAACTAAAATACCTAATGAGGGGAAATATTCAAGACATACATACAAAATGAGGGGAAAGAATAAAATATATAAAATGAATTCCCCAAAACCTGTTAAAACCAATACAAGAGCTTCCATACAGAAGGAGTACTAGATTGGTACAAAATATACAAATAGTCTCCGAGGATACAAAATAAGACAATACTAAAAAAGAAGGAGATGGATCAACTCCGGATGCTGAAAGATCACCCTAATCCCCGATCAATAGCTCATCCCGAGGGCATTGTCAACGGCGAGGACTCATACTGGGATCTGCAACAGGAAAACAAATTCAGAAGTGTAGTATGAATACAAAAATACGTGGTACTCAGTAGGCATTATTGGCCAATATAAATAAAAGCATAATAAAGAGAGAATCTATACTAACAATCAATAAAAAGGGTGAGTAAAAATGGAAATAATAGGCTATGCTAAGCATATGCGAAAAATTGTTTGTAAATTACTCAAGAACAAAAATAAATGCCTAATTGTAATGTAACTGGACCGGAACCCCATAAGCCCATAAGGTACACACAATTAAAATAAAACCCAACCGAGCCTCAATAAGCACGATGGGTGCAGATATTAAATAATACTATATAAAGCCATGTTAAACCATAAGAAAGGTTAAAATTAGACACAATGTGTAATAAGCGTACCATTTACTCCTCCTTCAGCCATAACCATAACTCATACCTGTATCAAACCGAATTTCCAACCAAAAATCAATGATAGTTAATGTCGATCTCAAACCAAAATTAATAGATAATAAGCAGTAAAACCAGATGCCAAATTCGAAGTAGAACGAAATTGCAATACGAGGTAACGATCCAAAGTTCAGACTTAAACAATATCTAGCTAGTCTATGTCTTATTTTAGAAAACCAAGTTCCTTAAAGATATACAATGTTCCATTTGTTAATTTGAAAACTGTGACTTATGGCCAAAATATTAAAATACCAAGGATACCGAAGCTAATGAACACGCTATAGTGAACAAGCAAACCAAGTTTCCAATATCCAGCCCCTCAATGCAATCCTATAATCATTTATATCTAAGAAGGGTGTTATTCTAAAGTAACCTACTTTTAAAGGAACGATAATGCTAACTACAAATCTCGATAACCTAACGAAAGGCAAGAAGCTACCCAAGCCTAGACTACGACATATAAATCCAATTACCGAGGGCCCTAGGTATGCTAAGCTAAGTTCTAATGGAGAGCATATTCTACTAGGCCTAAAGGAATTCAAGGTAGAATCTATCCTAAGGTCCTCTAAACGGTTACAATGCTCGTAAAAATCCTAACGGACTATCCAAACCATAACACCCTACCAACAATTAGCAAATTTCCATGTCAATACCTTAAAAGAGTAAAGTCTAAATGGAGGTAAGCCTAGCCTACCTAGAGACCACCAAAAACTCTCAAAATTCACTGAATAGGAGCTTTTCCCTTCTGAGAATCCTCCGACTACTGTCACACTATCAAAATAGTCGTCTAGGCATCAAGACAGGAATAACAATACTCATATTGCAAAATTACTCTTCAAGTCAAAAATTAGGCAAAGAATCAATTGTAGGGCCTACTTACGAAATTCAAAAATTGAAACTGCAAAATCGTCCCTCGGGTAACAATGAGTTTGTGATAAAAAATTGAACACCATCAACTCTTTAATTTCTCCAAAACAACCCCAAGAGTGAAAGAATATTCAATAATTAAAACTAGAATTTAAAGTTGCAATAGGCTAGGAACTTTTGAGTTTAAGATGAGAAAACGATCAAGGTACGAGAATCCAGCGACCCCAAGCTTTAAATTGATGATATACACTGATTTATAATCTCTAAAGGTTTTTTAATGGAGGTTTATAAACTTAGAAAAGGTTTTGGGATCGTGCTGGGTTGAGGCTGTCTCGGAGTACTGGTAAGCTCCTCGTCCGGAGCATGATTCCAGACTTCTTCATATCTTTTTCTCGACTTTATTTTACATTTCAAAGACTGAGCTGTGTATTTCTGTATTCTATTCTATGTCAGTTATTAGTGCTCATACTCATGACACTAGATTTTGGGATTGGAGTTGTATTTATTTCAGTTTTTGACTTGTTTTGTACTATATATTTGGCCTAAATTTATTTTAAAGTCTCGTACTTGGGTTTTATGTATCTTTTTTATGTGTTTCTATCTCTTTTGGGCATTGGACTTACCTACCAAGGTTGGGTTAGGGTAGGGGCCATCATGATCTCGACTTTTGGGTTGTGATAGGTTGATATATTTTGTTCTTATTATATAACAATAACATATCAACTAATCATTTAAATTTATTATATTAAAAGATTATAGAAGTCGCACCTCAATGTATATAATTAAAATTTAACGAATTTAGCTGCACGTAACACATTACGTAAAGAAAAACATTGTTTACAAAATAAATTAAATATTAAAATATTATTACTATATTTAATGGTGAAATGAACATGCATGATCTTAAAGTCACGAGATTGTTTGTGTTAAAACTTCATTGTGCTTCTTAAGATATGGGTTTAAACTATTTACTTGTCACAAGAAAATTATTGATTTTGATTCGATGTATGAGTTTCAATGTTCAATATATCTACAATCCCTTTTTTGTTGTTTAATGGAAATAATCTATTTCAATACTCCAAATTTAGTTTTATACACTCTATACCTATTTTTGCATGAAAATTAAAATTTAATAAAATAGTAAAAACTTATGATGTCTTTCAAAGAAAAAGCTTAACTTTTTCATTCATTCTACACAAATCTAATATTTTCTTTTTTTTTGTGGCCTTAATGAGATTTTGAGAGATAAAACAGAAGTTTATTTAAAACTTACCATAAGTGGGATAAAGTAAGAATATAACTATGATTTTCTATATGTGAAAATGAGTAGAGTGGGATAAGTCATATTTTTCTTAAGACTATAAGATTTTTCTTCAAAAATATGTTGAAGTTACTAAACACTAAAAGTGATTTTATCAAGAAAAGATTGCCCTCCATACTAAACTAAAAGTAAAAAATAATAAAGACAAAAGTCTACCATTGTCTTGACAGAAACACAGAAAGAAAGAAACAATTAAAAACATCAAAAGAATAATCGCTAACACTAAACAAGATAATGATGATCAACACTAAACATGTTCATCCGCAAGTAGAGTTAAGTGAACTCTGCATTAGGGATTCAATTAACAAATCTATAAAGAGTTAAGTATTTCTTAGATAAATTAAACCTTTTTATATAACAAATCAAGAAAATTTCCAAATTGTTGAAGGAATAGATAATTTAATGGCAGATCCCTTTTATGCTATGATAAAAGAAGTTCGTGTGATGCTGGTTGATAATGACGAAGAGTTTGTTACAAAGATGATTCACATGACTCTGGAAAATCAATCATCTCAGTAATAAACACTTTGTCGTGATCTACCAGCATCTCATGAATTTATTCTATCATACCATAAAAGGACCTGCCATTGAATTATCAATTTCCTTAACAATTTGAGAATTTTCTTCTAAAATCACACGCAAGGCATTTGTTGGAAAGTAGGATAACATGTTTGTAGTTTTGATGAATGACATAGTGAAATCGGTTCAGTTCTTTTACACAAAGATAACCTGTACAAATATGGAAGATTGGAGCAGATAAGGAAAAAAAATAGGAGAAATATATGTACAAATAAGGATTGAAATAAGGAGGAGAAATAGAGGAGCAAAATAGAAAAGAAATAATGAGATGAAATAAAAGGGCAAATAAAAAAATAAATAATGAGGAGAAATAGAGGAGCAAAAAAATAAAAAAAAATAAAGAGATGAAATAAAGCAGCAAAGAAGGAAATAATTAATGAAGAGAAATAAAGGAGCTAAGTAGGAAAGAAATAAAGAAGAGAAATAGAATTCAAAGAAGAGTCAATTTTCTTATGGGATGAAACCTTCTTATAGGGTCCCTATGATACCTTCTCAGAACATTTCTACGATCTGACGTGTGGTTTATGACATGATCAACGATCATAGATCATCATATTTTTAGTACTTTTATATATTTTTCTTCTTTTTATCATTATGAATTTTTACCCCTACAAAACAACATTCCAAAATAATAACAAGTCTAAGAACCTATAAAATATCAAGACAAAGAATGTGCCCTAGTGTCAAGGTGTCACGACCCAAAAACCAAGGTCATGATGGCACCTACTATAACCCGCCAACAGGTAAGCCAAAATCATAGCGCAGAATGATGAGTAATGGGCTATTAGGTGAATAAAATAGTAATTAAAATGCCTAATGAGGGAAAATATTCAAGAAATACATACAAAATGAGGGGAAAGAACAAAATATATAAAATGAATTCCCCAAAACCTGTTAAAACCGGTACAAGAGCTCTATACAGAAGGAGTACTAGATTAGTACAAAATATACAAAGTAGTCTCCGAGGATATAACATAAGACAATACTAAAAAAGAAGGAGATGGATAAACTCCGGACGCAGAAAGCTCACCTTAATCCCCGATCAATAGCTCAGCCTGAGGGCATTGTCAACGGCGAGGACTCATACTGGGATCTGCAACAAGGAAACAGATTCAGAAGTGTAGTATGAATACTAAAATAAGAGGTACCCAGTAGGCATCATAGGCCGACTTAGATCAATTTACGTAAAAGCTTAATAAAGTGTGAATCTATACTAACAAGCAATAAAAAGGGTGAGTAAAAATAGAAATAATAGGCTATGCTAAGCATATGCGAAAAATTGTATGTAAATTACTCAAGAGGGAAAATAAATGCCTAGTTGTAACGTAACTGGACCCCCATAAGCCCTGAAGGTACACACAATTAAAATAAAACCCAACCGAGCTCCAATAAGAACAATGGGTGCAGACATGGAATAATACTATATAAAGCCAAGTTAAACCATAAGAAAGGTGAAAATTAGACAAAATTTGTAATAAACGTATCATGTACTCCTCCTTCAGCCGTAACGATAATCATACCAGTATCAAACCGAATTTCCAACCACAAATCAATTATAGTTAAGTCGCACTCAAACCAAAATTAATAGATAATAAGCAGTAAAACCAGATGCAAAATTCGAAGTAGAACAAAATTGGAATACGAGGTAACGATCCAAAGTTCAGACTTAAACAATGTCTAGCTAGTCTATGTCTTATTTTAGAAAACCAAGTTCCTTAAAGATATACAAAGTTCCATTTGTTAATTTGAAAATTGTGATTTACGGCCAAAATATTATAATACCAAGGATACCGAAGCTAATGAATACGCAATAGTGAACAAGCCAACAAATTCTCCAATAACCAGCCCCTCAAAGCAATCCTATAATCATTTATATCTAAAAAGGGTGTTATTCTAAAGTAACCTACTTTAAAAGGAGCGATAGTGCTAACTACAAGTCTCGATAACCTAACCAAAGGCAAAAAGCTACCCAAGCCTAGACTACGACATCTAAATCCAATTACCAAGCCCTAGGTATGCTAAGCTAAGTTCTAATGGAGAGCATATTCTACCGGGCCTAAAGGAATTCAAGGTAGAAATCTATCCTAAGGTCCTCCAACCAGTTACAATGCTCGTAAAATTCCTAACGAACTATCCAAACAATAATACCCTACCAACAATTAGTAAATAGCCATGTCAGTACATAAAAAGAGCAAAGTATAAATGGAGGTAAGCCTAGCCTACCTAGACGCTGCCGAAAACACTCAAAATTCAATGAATAGGAGCTTTGCCCTTCTAAGAATTTTTCGAATGTTGTCACACTATCAAAATGGTAATCTAGGCATCAATACAAGAACAGCAATACCCATACTGCAAAATTATTCTCCGAGTCAAAAATCGAGAAAAGAATCAATCGAAGGGCCCACTTATGAAAGTCAAAAATTGAAACTGTAAAAACGTCCCTTGGGTAACAATGAGTTTGTGCTAAAAAATTGAGCTCCACCAACTCTTTAATTTCCCCAAAACAGCCCCAAGAGTGAAAGAATATTCAATAATTAAAACTAGAATTTAAAGTTGCAATAGGCTGGGAACTTATGAGTTTAAGACGAGAAAACGATCAAGGGACGAGAATCCAACGACCCCAAGCTTTAAATTGATGATCTACACTGATTTATAATCTCTTAAGGTTTTTTAATGGAGGTTTATAAACTTAGAAAAGGTTTTGGGATTGTGCTGGGTTGAGGCTGTCTCGGAGTACTGGTAAGCTCCTCGTCCGGAGCATGATTCCAGACTTCATCATATCTTTATCTGGTCTTTATTTTACATTTTTGAGACTAATTTGTGTATTTCTGTATTCTATTCTATGTAAGTTATTAGAGCTCTTTACTCATGACACTAGATTTTGGGATTGAAGTTGTATTTATTTCAGTTTTTGATTTGTTTAATATATATTTGGCCTGACTTTATTTTAAAGTCTCCTATTTTGGTGTTACCAAGGTTGGGTTAGGGTAGGTTCCATCATGATCTTGACTTTTGGGTTGTGATAGGAAGATATATTTTGATCTTATTATATAACAATAAAATATCAACTAATAATTCAAATTTATTCAATTAAATGATTATAGAAGTCGCACCTCAATGTATATAATTAAAATTTAACAAATTTAGCTGCGTGTAACACATTACGTAAAGAAAAACACTGTTTACAAAATAAATTAAATATTATTACTATATTTAATGATGAAATGAACATGCATGATCTTAAAGTCACGAGATTGTTTGTGTTAAAACTTCATTGTGCTTCTTAAGATATGGGTTTAAACTATTTACTTGTCACAAGAAAATTATTGATTTTGATTCGATGTATGAGTTTCAATGTTCAATATATCTACTAACCTCTTTTTGTTGTTTAATGAAAATAATCTATCTCAATACTCCAAGTTTAATTTTATACACTCTATACCTATTTTTGCATGAAAATTAAAATTTAATAAAACAGAAAAAACTTTATGATGTCATTCAAGGAAAAAGCTTAATTTTTTCACTCATTCTACACAAATCTAATGTTTTCTTTTTTTTGCGGCCTTAATAAGATTTTGAGTGATAAAATGGAAGTTTATTTAACACTTACCATAAGTAGGATAAAGTAAGAATATAACTATGATTTTCTATATGTGAAAATGACTACTCACTCAGATCCCATGAGTGGGATAAGTCATATTTTTCTTAAGACTATAACATTTTTCTTGAAAAATATGTTGACGTTACTAAACACTGAAAGTGATTTTATCAAGAAAAGATTGCCCTCCATACTAAACTAAAAGTTAAAAGAAAAAAAGACAAAAGTCTGTCTTGACAGAAACACAGAAAGAAAGAAACAATTAAAAACATCAAAAAAATAATCGCTAACACTAAACATGCTAATGATGGTCAACACTAAACATGTTCATCAGCAAGTAGAGTTAAGTGAACTCTGCACTAGCGATTCAATCATCAGCAAGTAGAGTTAAGTGAACTCTGCATTAGGGATTCAATTAAGAAATCTATAAAGAGTTAAGAATTTCTCAGATAAATTAAACCTTTTTATATAACAAATCAAGAAAATTTCCATATTACCTAAGGAATAGGTAATTCAATGGCAGCTTCCTCTTATGATATGATAAAAGAAGTTCGTGTGATGCTGGTTGATAATGATGAAGAGTTTGTTACTAAGATGATTCACATGACTCTGGAAAATCAATCATCTCAGTAATAAACACTTTGTCGTGATCTACCAGCATCTCATGAATTTATTCTATCATACCATAAAAGGACCTGCCATTGAATTATCAATTTCCTTAACAATTTGAGAATTTTCTTCTAAAATCACACGCAAGGCATTTGTTGGAAAGTAGGATAACATGTTTGTAGTTTTGATGAATGACATAGTGAAATCGGTTCAGTTCTTTTACACAAAGATAACCTGTACAAATATGGAAGATTGGAGCAGATAAGGAAAAAAAAATAGGAGAAATATATGTACAAATAAGGATTGAAATAAGGACGAGAAATAGAGGAGCAAAATAGAAAAGAAATAATGAGATGAAATAAAGGAGCAAATAAAAAAAATAATGAGGAGAAATAGAGGAGCAAAAACAGAAAAAAAAATAAAGAGATGAAATAAAGTTGCAAAGAAGAAAATAAATAATGAAGAGAAATAAAGGAGCTAAGTAGGAAAGAAATAAAGAAGAGATATAGACTTCAAAGAGGAGGCAATTTTCTTATGGGATGAAACCTTCTTATAGGGTCCCTATGACACCTTCTCAGAACATTTCTACGATCTGACATGTGGTTTATGACATGATCAACGATCATAGATCATCATATTTTTGGTACTTCTATATAGTTTTCTTCTTTTTACCATTATGAATTTTTATCTCTACAAAACAACATTCCAAAAGAAACACAAGTCTAAGAACCTATAATACCTCAAGACAAAGGATGTGGCCTAGTGTCAAGGTGTCATGACCCAAAAACCTAGGTCATGATAGCACCTACTATAATCCACCAGTAGGTAAGCCAAAATCATAGTCCAGAATGGAGAGTAATGGCCTACTAGGTGAAAGAGAGAAGAATAGGGGTAAAATTGTAATTAAAATGCCTAATGAGGGAAAATAATTAAGACATACATACAAAATGAGGGGAAAGAACAAAATATATAAAATGAATTCCCCAAAACCAGTTTAAACCAGTACAAGAGCTTCTATACAGATGGAGTACTAGATTGGTATTAAATATATAAAGTAGTCTCCGAGGGTACAAAATAAAACAATACTAAAAAAGAAGGAGACGGATCAACTTCGGATGCTGAAAACTCACCCTAATCCCTGATCAATAGCTCAGCTCGAGGGAATTGTCTAAGGCGAGGACTCATACTGGGATCTGCGAAGGCGAGGACTCATACTTAGATCAATTTAAGTAAAACCATAATAAAGTGAGAATCTATACTAACAGACAATAAAAAGGTTGGGTAAAAATGGAAAGAAAAGGTTATGCTAAGCATATGTGAAAAATTATATGTAAATTTCTCAAGAGCGATAATAAATGACTAGCTTTAATGTAACTGGACCCCCATAAGCCCTGAAGGTACACACAATAAAAATAAAACCCAACTGAGCCCCAATAAGAACGATGGGTGCAGACATGGAATAATACTATATAAAGCCAAGTTAAACCATAGGAATGGTGAAAAATAGACAAAATGTGTAATAAGTGTACCATGTACTCCTCCTTTATCCATAACCATAACTCATACTAGTATCAAACCGAATTTCCAACCAAAAATCAATAATATTGAATGTCGGACTCAAACTGAAATTAATAGAAAATAAGCAGTAAAACCAAATACCAAATTCGAAGCAGAATTAAATTGCAATACGAGGTAACGATCCAAAGTTCAGACTTAAACAATGTCTAACTAGTTTATATCTTATTTTAGAAAACCAAGTTCCTTAAAGATAAACAAAGTTTCGTTTATTAAGTTGAAACTGTGATTTAAGGCCAAAATATTAAAATACCAAGGATACCGATGCTAATGAACACGCTATAGTGAACAAGCCAACCAAGTTTCCAATAACCATCCCCTCAAAGCAATCCTATAATCATTTATATCTAAAAAGGGTGTTATTCTAAAGTAACTTCCTTTAAAAGGAGAGATAGTGCTAACTACAAGTCCCGATAACCTAACCAATGGCAAGAAGTTACCCAAGCCTAGACTACGACATCTAAATCCAATTACCAAGGGCCCTAGATATGCTAAGCTAAGTTCTAATGGAGAGCATATTTTGTCGGGCCTAAAGGAATTCAAGGTAAAAATCTGTCCTAAGGTCCTTTAACCGACTACAATGCTTGTAAAACTCCTAAAGGACTATCTAAACCATAATATCCTACCAACAATTAGCAAATTGTCATGCCAATACCTTAAAAGAGCAAATTCTAAATGGAGGTAAGCCTAGCCTACCTAAACGCAGCCAAAAACACTCAAAATCCACTGAATCAGAGCTTTTCCCTTCTGAGAATCCTCCGACCGCTCTCACACCATCAAAATGGTAATCTAGGAATCAAGACAGGAACAACAATACCCATATTGCAAAAATTATTCTCCTGGTCAAAAATCGGACTAAGAATCAATCGTAGGGCCCATGTCACGACCCAAACTACCGGATCGTGAGGGAACCTACTCTAATACACCTAGATAGGAGCACCCCTTACCATCTCGCCAACATACATGCGGAAGTCTTTATTGATTGAAAATGATCAGCTTTTATTACAATAGTTTAAGAAATAAATATGTGGAAATAAAACTACCCTAGGACCTAGTCTAAACAGATACAAGTGCTGCTAAAGAGGAAATTGCCAAGACACAACTTCCACCATGAATGAGAGAGTGGGAGCTACTGAATGATCACTACCACAACAATCAGTAAACCAACGTTGAATCCAGCAAAAAACTATATCCCAAAAAGGGTATAGCAAGAGTAGAATCAATACAAACCACATATACAGATAAGTCTCATCTGTTGACCCGAATTGGATTACACAAATATAATATAAATATTTAAAAAGAAACATGCATTCTTTATATACCCTTGTTGAACCCCTAGGACGACCTCCTTTCCCATTACTAAGCTCCAGTCATCAGCTTCGAGATACACCTCCTCCCCTTACGACTCCACCACCCCAAACCTCTAAGTCTGACCTCACACCAAGGGTCGACCAAACTCCAAAAGGCAAATATGATGAGAGAAAACCCTAAACTCGAGTCCAAAATTTAATAAGTCACCTAGAACCCTAGAGAAAACTTATTCGGACATGCAACATGTCCATCTTCCCCCTCCCTCCCCCAAACATCAGCTCAAACATAACCCTTGACTCACACCCGGTCTTTTCCCTATTACGCTAACATAAGACTCTTTGCCCAACTCCCACCCCTTGTCCACTCCCTTACCCGATGTAATATAATGAGACAAGACAAAATAAGAGGTGAGAATTATACTATAAACCAACCACCCTTAACTAAACCGCAAAACAAGTTAATCCACGTTTAAGATACATATACTTAGAATAACAAGCAATAATAAGCAATTACGAAATCATACTAACAAACCAACACATTGACACCAAGTCAAGTTCAGGCAAGCTACATAAGCAATCCAAGAGGTGATCAGTTAAACCAACCAAAATCAAGTCAACACAATATCCAGGGCACTCCAATACAACATAGAAATCCATTTCATAAATACCAGTTGAAGGAACATACTTAATTCCAAGATCAATGTCAACATACCATGAATCCATAAATCAAAATATATGGCAAGCCACCGGACCATGCAGGAATCCCACACATATGCAGTACATAAATATATCCCTGATTCACTCATTAAACCGTCAAACTCACCTGACCCTCGTACATACATGCTACGGGTGATGCATCCAGCCTCTAGACATAAACTGTAGGAGAAAATTACCATCCATATACTAAAAACTAGACATAAGTGTCTGCCAACCTTATTTCACCAATAACTCGTGAGAACGTCCCAAATGCCAAAACATTCCACATTTTAGAAATAAGGCAGGCCAAATCAATAAGCAAGTAAAATCATTGCATTGACTAACCAACAACATACATTAACTAGTCACACTACAAGTAGTTAACATGCACATATAATACAAGTTGAATTAAACTACAATGCCATCACTTACACTACCGGCAAAGGCCTAAGCCATGACGTACCCCCACTGCTATGCTCCTAAGACCCCCACAAGGACTTCCACATTAGAATTTTTGGAGGTTTACTATCACCTTACTTGGTGTAATTAATTACCTTAAGGATCAACTAACCACCGGTAATTTCCATTTTCTACCCCAATAACAAGTATACAATCATGAACTATCCTATTATAGCACAAGTACAACAAAAACATAATAATGTATATCGGAAGCCCCTAATAATACTTTACCCGAATATTTTAACCAATTTTAGTCATCCCAACTCCATGCCCGAAGGCCTAGACATGAAATATCCCATCCATCTACGTTATATTCATGCTCTCTAATTCAAGTCTAATTAAGCTAATCAATTAACCTTAGCTTACTTGGATGTCAACCAGATGTAGGAAGAACAAATAAATGTAATTCTAGCCTAAAGTCAAGATCACGGACGCGCTAATCCTTAAAAATCCATGAGTTTGCACCCATTCATACCCCTTTCTCCTTCTCTCCATGGCTTTAAGACATGGGAGGCAACCCTTAGGGTTTTTGGAGCCTTCCACATTGTTTATTTTAGCCAAAATAGATAAGGGAAATAAATCCCGCTTAAGTGGGATTCTGGACTGCGTCGCCTCGCTATAGCAGCAGGCTCATCACTATAGCGGGCTGACGTCAGCCCGACCCAAATTTTTAAGTCCCCAAATTTAAAATACTAGTGGTCCCATGTAAACTTTCAAATAACATCTCGATAATTTTTGAACTCCGCACTAATATCGAGGTGGTTCCTAATAACGATGGATTTCCGTCGTTATAGCCCAATTGCAAAATTCAAAAATTAAAACTGCAAAAATGTCCCTCAGGAAACAATGAGATTGTGCTAAAACATTGAGCACCACCAACTCTTTAATTTACCCAAAACAGCCCCAAGAGTGAAAGAGAATTCATGAATTAAAACTAGAATTTAAAGTTGCAATAGGCCGAGAACTTATGAGTTTAAGACGAGAAAACGATCAAGGTATGAGAATCTGACGATCCCAAGCTTTAAATTGATAATTTACACTGATTTATAATCTCTCAAGTTGCTTCAATGGAGGTGTATAAACTTAGAAATGGCTTTAGGATCGTGCTAGGTTGAGGCTGTTTCGGAGCACTGGTGAGCTCCTCATCCGGAGCATGATTCCAGACTTCATCATATCTTTATCTTGTCTTTATTTTATAATTTCAGAGACTGAGTTGTGTATTTTTGTATTTTATTCTATGTCAGTTATTAGTTCTCTTTACTCATGATACTAGATTTTGGGATTGGAGTTGTATTTATTTCAGTTTTTGACTTGTTTTGTAATATATATTTGGCCTAAATTTATTTTAAAGTCTCGTACTTGGGTTTTATGTATCTTTTTTATGTGTTTCTATCTCTTTTGGGCATTGGACTTACCTACCAAGGTTGGGTTAGGGTAGGGGCCATCATGATCTCGACTTTTGGGTCATGATAGTTTGATATTTTTTGTTCTTATTATATAACAATAAAATATCAACTAATCATTTAAATTTATTATATTAAATGATTATAGAAGTCGCACCTCAATGTATATCATTAAAATTTAACGAATTTAGCTGCATGTAACACATTACGTAAAGAAAAACATTGTTTACTAAATAAATTAAATAGTAAAATATTATTACTATATTTAATGAAGAAACAAACATGTATGCTCTTAAAGTCACGAGATTGTTTGAGTTAAAACTTCATTGTGCTTCTTAAGATATGGGTTTAAACTATTTAATTGTCACAAGAAAATTATTAATTTTGATTCGATGATTGAGTTTCAATGCTCAATATATCTACTAACCCCTTTTTGTTGTTTAATGAAAATAATCTATCTCAATACTCCAAGTTTAGTTTTATACACTCCATACCTATTTTTGCATGAAAATTAAAATTTATTAAAATAGTAAAAACTTTATGATGTCATTCAAGAAAAAAGCTTAATTTTTTCACTCATTCTACACAAATCTAATGTTTTATTTTTTTTTGCGGGCTTAAGCTACTCAATTAACCTTTGCTTATTTGGATGTCAACCATTTGTAGGAAGGATGAATCAATGCAATTCTAGCCTGAAGTCAAGATCACGGACGCGCTAATCCTCAAAAATCCATGGGTTTGCACCCATCCGCACCCCTTTCTCCTTCTCTCCATAGCTTTAAGACATGGGAGGCATCCCTTAGGGTTTTTGGAGCCTCCCACGTTGTTTATTTCAGCCAAAATGGAGAAGAGAAATAAATCCCGCTTAAGTGGGATTCTGTACTGTGTCGCCCCGCTATTTGAAAATCGACATCTACATAGGTCTATGAAGCCTCTACATAACCTGACTTAGTAATTATGATGAGACAAGGACCCGGCTATACCATAAATATTGAGACAAAGTCCGAACATCAAATGGACTATGCCTTCCGGAGAATGGAGGGCTCACCAAAGCTGAAGTTGTCCCGATGAATCCTAATGATGCATAGAACTACAAAAAAACGCCTCTGAACCTACATCCGGGGATAGTCAGTACAAAGAGTACTGGTATGTAGCCCAAGGGAAGGGATAAAGCATTTTATAAATATAACTGAACATAAGTCATGAGAAGGGAATATAAATAGTAACTCAAACTATAAGAAGGGGAAATAAATAGTGACTCAAAATAATAGAAGGGAGCATATAGTATCACCGACATCATGTAACCCACGGGCTATATGGGTCCAATCCATACCCAACCAACCAGGCCTCAATCTATATTTTTCGTATGAATTAAGATATACGTCATTTGGACATCATATTATCCTCATAGAGGGAAACATCACAAGGTTGTCCCATTAAGGAGTGAACCATCCCTATGTTGACAAAACATAGGTTTCAGGCATTGGGTCACGAAAACTTACCCTTTCTCGGTGAACTACATAATTCTCTTTAGGTTCAATTTTTACATTTTCATGAACATTTACCATCTAACATATAAAAAGTATTTCATAGGGGCAATCGTTATATTGGTATCGTCATACCAAGACTTGTAAGTCATACATATCATGCCATAACCATTTCATATATTCGTTAAATCATTAGCCCCACCATTTTTGAAGACTTACAATAAACACATTTGAATATCCCTTACAGGTTGAAGATTTCACATTAAGAATCAATGTTGTACAAAACCAAGGGATGTAGTAATTTACGTCTTACACCAAAATCAAGTTTAGAATAACAAAAGGTGATTTGCAAAAAGAAAAATGAGTTCTTGACTCCAACATTTCCCAATATAAATTCATAATAAGAAGATTTCATAATTCAAGTAATAAATCTCAATTCTCAAGTTCAAATAATGATTTAAGAAACAACTCTTAGAAAAGGGGTTTGCAAGCTCAAGTAAATTCATCTTTCGAAAACTATTCTCAAAACCCATAGTCACAATTCATATAAATACAAACTTTTGTAATAGGAAATCAACCATTTATAGATCTACTTGAAAGGGGTTTGTTCAACATACCTTAGATAAGAATTTGGGAATAACTCTTGGAATTAGGAACCCTAGCTTGAAATCTATAGAATCCATTGAAGACTTACTTGACTTGGATTTGTTCCACATACCCTTGATGACTAATTTAATGAGAGAACATTGAGAACAAACTTTAACTTTGATCTTTCTTAAAACTTTAAGGTTGGGAATTTGGGGTTTTGGAAGAGAAGAGGAAATGTTTAGATTTGGGGATTAGGGTAAATAATCATATAGGGAACATTTTAAGTAAGGAGGGGATGGTTTTTATAAAAGACTAAAATACCCCTAAAGATGTACTTTAAAAATATTTTTTGAAATCAGGTTTTACTACGTGGTCCATAGGTCGTGGAAACTTCCATGGTCTATGAACCAGATTCATGGAAATTAGGTAGATTTTGTAAACTTTCAGGACTAGGTCCACGACTTGGTCTATGGATCGTGGAACCTTTCATGGTTTGTGAACTAAATTCATGGAAATCAGATAGAGTTTCACTATCCGTGGAAAATTTTCCACTATCTGCGGAAACTTTTCCACTATCCGTGGACCAGACCCGTCGAAATCGAAAAACCAGAATTTTCAGCCTAAATTTATACTAAATGTTGGATACATGAAAAATCGCAAAAGCATTCAGAGTGATGCATTTATCTAACTAGAAATCATCGGTTTCGAGCCTAAACGTATATGAAGAATGGTTCAAATTTTAGTCCGGAAGTGTGGGGTGTTACATCGCTAATGCTCATACTTCACTTATTGGAAATTCAAGCACTTATCCACAAACTCCACAATGTCCTTTTTCATTCCACCCCACCAATAATGTTGCTTTAGGTCCTAATAAATATTAATCACTCCTGGATGAATGGAATACTGCAAATAATAAGCCTTCTCAAAGATTAACCTAACCCATCCACAAACTCTCAGCACACAAACTTGGAAAATAATCCTAAAAACACCCTTGGGATCAAGAGATGCCGCCTTTGTCTTCGCTGCTCAACACTCTATCACGAATCACCCTTAATCTGTCATCATCAAACTGTAATACCCCAAAAATCCTAAGCCAAGATTAGAACCATGCTTCAAGTACATGTAGAATCAAAAATCATTATTTATTATTACTACAAGTGATTTATACATTTATTATTGCCACAAGCAACTCCTAGCTTATAGCCAAGTCGAAACCTTCCTTGTCGGTGATTGTCTTGTGAAAAATCTTGCTTCAATCAATTTCAAATGAGCATACCTCTTATATTCTAGGGTATTTTTTAGATCAAGACCACAAAATTATATATATTTGAATTACCTTTCCAACACATCCATTTTCACCTTAATCCGATATAGGAATAAAAAGTTATGGTCATTTTATTGAAGTACTGTCAAAGCTGTCAGCTGACGACGACTCAGACGACGAATCATTTGGAGACCCTGCAGATCGTTGTGAGACACTATGAGTCATAAGGTGACTCTTAGTGACAGCAGTGGGGACCAAAATTTGAGTCCTAGGCTACGACTCATTGCCAGACCCTACGAGTCGTAGCTAGAGTCATCAGGACTGTTTACAACATTTTTCTGACAATTTTAGAAGGGTTATTTGGTATTTTCCCACTATTCTAAAACCAAAAACATGTCGTTTAGGTGACCCAAAAGGCTGAATAATAATCCTAAAACACCCCAAGTCCACCTTTCCTCATAATTCATTCAACACTTAGAAAATTTAGAGAGAAAGAGACAATTTTTCTTTCTCCAAGGTAGAGTTAGGGCTTTCAAATTCAAGCTTCCAAAGTTCAAGGATTTATCCAAGTTTTTCATCTACAGGTATGTGGTATTTCATCAATGGGTTACCTTTCACCCAATGAGTCCCAAAGTTAACTCAATTTTTCAGGTTAATTCCTTCCTCAGAGCTTAGGGTTTATGAATATTGTGAATTTCTTGTTATTCCAGTTCCTTGATCTCAATGAGTTATAAACCCATGTTTTAGAATGAATTTCAGTATTATTACATGTTCAATATTATAAGCCCTAATTATATTGTGAAAACCATGATTTTTGGATTTGAGTTATTAAATTCCTTAATTCACTCAGTTTATGGTATTATCATGATAGTTACATTCTTCAGAGATGGCGGGTTATGAACACCCGATGACCTAGGATTTCATACATATACTTAAGAGTATTATATCCTCCAGTTTACATGTTTTGAATGCTTTCAGATAAAGCATTTATTTTCAGTCTTCAGAATATTACTATTATTGAGCATTTCAGTTATCAGTGTCATTCAGTTGGGAGTAGTACTTAACATCGAGCGGATGCAGGGATGAAGGCTCACCTGTCAGTTAGGCTGAGACCTTTAGTAGAAGTCCCTAAGTTCCAGAACTACGGCACCCCCGTAGGTTCTAAAGGGTCACCCGTCAGACCAGGCTTAATATCTCAGTCCCTTTGGACATCAGTTAGCGGATCCACGTCAGTTAGTGTTTCATACCTTTGGCAAGGTATTGAACACCCTTCCAGCTGGGGTTATAGGTTGGATTTCGATTAGCTCAGATTGGGGTATGTCGGTTACCGGTAGCTCCCACAATCCACAGTTCATGGTTCAGATTCAGATATTGCATGACCTTGTATTCAGTTGTTCAGCTTATCTTACAGTACATGTTCATTACTTGGTCTTGCATCAGTTTACCATGTCACATGTATCATGTTTAGGTTATATCAGTTATTTCCCAGCTCACATACTCAGTACAAAGTACTGACCGCATACTTTTCCTTGCGCTATATTGTCTTATAATATAGGTTTTGACATTCAGCATTTGGATCGCGCTTAGAACGGCCTCCTATTATATCAGCAGCAGTACTTTGGTGAGTCCTCATTATTCGAGGACTAGTATCAGTATTTTATTTTATTTCATTTCACTTTCAGACAGTTGGAGTTAGCTGGGGGCATGTCCCAGTAACTCGTCTTTTTAGAGGCTTTCATATATACAGTTAGGTGTTCAAGCTTTCATATATACAGTTAGGTGTTCAACTTTTGTGGTTTAACCCAGACATTATTATTTGTTGATTATTTCATCATTTAGACTTTAGCTTTCTTACAGTGATATTCAGTTTTATACAGTATTCTTAGTTTCATTCCAGGTCAAGGGTTAGCTTGGGGTCACTCGTGACTCTAAGCACCGTGTTACAACTAGGGGTAGTCTCGGGTCGTGACACAAACTGATGAGCTCGAAACTGCTCCATCAAAGAAGACCTGGCCTTAATAAAATCCAAAACATGCCCAAGTGATGAAATATCAAGCCTAACCAACTGGTTAGCTAAGGACTGACCCTCTAAGGCCATATGTCGTTCTTGAGTCAAAAGATGAGCTAAACTCTCCATACTCACCGCCTTTCAGCTCAAGGCATCTGCCACTACATTAGCCTTGCTTGAATGATAAAGGATAGTAAGATCATAGTCCTTAAGCAACTCAAGCCATCGACGTTGTCTCATATTAAGATCTCGCTGGGTGAAGAAGAATTGAAGGCTATGATGATCGAACAAAATCTCACAATGGACTCCATACAAGTAGTGACGCCATAACTTCAACACAAACACAACTGCGGCCAACTCTAAGTCATAGGTACGGTAATTCTTCTCATGAGGCTTTAACTGTCAAGAAGCATAGGCAATCACCTTACCCTCCTGCATTAATACACCACCCAAGACAACTTCGAAAGAATCACAAAACATGGTAAATCCCACACCCTCCTTGGCCAAGGTCAAGATAGGAGCCGAAGTCAACAACTCCTTGACCTTTTGAAAGCTCTCCTCACATACATCCGACCACTAAAAATAATCTTTTTCTGAGTCAACTTGGTCAAAGGACCCGCAATATAATAGAAACTCTACATAAAGCACCTATAATAGCCTGCTAATCCACAAAACTCTAAATTTCGGTAGGAGAAATGGGTCTAGCCAATCACGAAATGTCGCTATCTTGGCCAAATCGACCATAATACCATCCTTGGTAACTAGATGACCCAAGAAAGAAATAGAATCCAACCAAAACTCAAACTTAGAGAACTTGGCATACAATTTCTCATCTTGCAGCCTCTAAAGTATAGTCCTCAAGTGACTCACATGGTCAGCCTCATTCTTGGAATAAACCCAGATATTATCAATGAATAAAATCACGAAAGAATCAAGATAATGTTGGAATACCCTATTCATCAACTCCATAAATGTTGTCGGGGCATTGGTCAGCCCAAAAAACATGACCAAGAATTCATAATGACCATATCGCGTCTGAAAAGTTGTCTTCAGAATGTCTGAAGCTCTAATCCTCAACTGATGGTAATTGGATCTCAAGTCAATCTTAGAAAATACCGAGGCACCCTGAAGTTAATCAAACAAATCATCAATGCGAGGAAGAGGATATTTGTTCTTGATGGTCACCTTGTTCAATTGTCGATAGTCAATACACATGCGCATAGATCCATCCTTCTTCTTAACAAACAAGACAGGAGAGCCCCAAAGAGACACACTAGGTTTAGTGAAACTTTTGCCCAACATATTTACAATTGCTCCTTCAATTCCTTCAACTCAGCCGTGGCCATTCTATAAGGAGGAATGGAAATGGGCGTGGTGCCCGGCTCAACATTAATGGCAAAATTAATATCCCGGTTTGAAGGCATACTAAGTAAGTTCCTAGGAAACACGTCCTAGAACTCTATAACAACTCGAACAGAATCTAAGGGAGGTGGTAAAGCAATACTAGTATCGCGAACATAGGTCAAATAAGAAAGACACCCTTTTTCTACCATGTTATGAGCATGTAGAAAATATATAACCCCCTTCAGACCCAAACTCGATGTACCATTTCATAATAACCTTGGTACACCTGGAGTGGCTAAAGTCACGATAGTAACAAATAATCCAAACTTGCAATATAAGGAGTTAACCAATCCATACACAAGATAACATCAAAATCAATCATATCTAGGATAATCAAGTTTACCCAGGTCTCACACCTCATAAAGGTCACTAAACATGATTTGTACTCCCAATTCACCACTAAAGATTCTCCTACGAGGGGGGAAACATGAATAGGCATAGTAAGAAACTTATATACAATATCAAAACCAGTAGCAAAGTATGTAGACACATAGGAGAATATAGACCCAGGGGTCAAATAACACGAAAGTAGAACGCTGGCAAATCGGGATGATACTTGTGATAACTACATCAGAGGTTTCTGCCTCAGGTCTCCCAGGTATAGCATAGCACTGACCATACCCGCTCCAAGACTAAGAAACCCCGCATCAACTACGGCGAACTCCACCTTGAGAACCTCTAGAACCACCTTTGTCTCTCTATGAACCACCTCTAACTGCAAATATAGGAGTAGGGCAAAGCTGAAGTAGAGAACCCTGTTGTGCAGGACCCAATGCACCCTGAGGACACTCCGTCACATAATGACTAGGCTTATGACATATGAAACAATCCATTTTTCCTGAAATGCAGTAAGAGGGCCCAAAAGTACCAGAACGCCACCCCTGTCCAAAAGAACCAAAACCGGAGCCTCTACTCGCATGACCTGATCCCTGGCTACCTGCAGCCTCAGAAACCACAAACCTACTACCCAAATTCTGTAATGCTACCTAAACTGGTCTACCATGGTAATTGTGAGAACCTCTGCTGGAGAAATCCATACCTCAGGATGCATGTCCATTGAACGCACCATGTAGGTGTATCTTTTTAGCACTAACACCCTGAATACCCTGACGAATCGACTCAATCAACTTAGCATGCTCCATAATACTCTGGAAAGAACCCACTGAAACCACAAGTTGAGCTGTCACCAACTGATAATAATCTGCCAAACCCTTGATGAACTTCCAGAACCTCTCAGACTTGGTAGAGATATTAGAAATAACACATCTAGATAGTGCATGAAAGCATTCCTCACACTCTGTAATAGTCATGGAGCCTTGCTCCAGCTGATCAAACTCATCATTTATCTGATCCCTTAAACTGTAAGACACGAACCTCTCCAGAAAAGCCTCAGAAAATTAGGTCCATATAATATCAGGGGAACCCAATGGTCTACAACTAGAAAGAGACCTCCACTACCACCTAGCCATGTTATTCAACTAGTAGGTAGTGTAGGCAAAACCATAGGACTCAAGGGATTCGAGATTATGCAACCTCTCCTGGCAGTCAAGTAAAAACCTCACAGCGTCCTCTCTAATGGCACTACTAAACTTAGGAAAAGCCAAGTGAATGAATCTCTCAAACCTCTTCTGATCATCAGAAGATATCACAGGACCAGAAGCAATAGAAAGAACAAGTCTAGTTGGAAAAGTATCAACACGAGAGGGTACCACCGCAGCCGGTTGTACCCCTAGAGTCGAAAAACCATTAGTAGGAGCCTTCCCTGGCAGTTTCATACCTTCTGGAGTCTGAGAAATACATGGCACACTCGATGGAATACCTGTGTAGGGAATGCCATCCAGACGGCCCAACAGACAAATCAACAAATCCTATAACACTGGAGTAGCAACTGAATCCTGAGGGACCTAAGTTGGTCCCACATTCTCTGTCTGATAATCCTCTTCATCATAATAACTCTCAGGCTCGGGAGAGGCTGTTCTAGCTCATCCTCTATCCAAAGCAGCTCCTCGTGCCCGAACTCTACCCCTGGCTCGGCCACGACCCCTGCCTCCATGTCCTCTTCCGCTTCTTGAGATACAAGTTCTCTTTTAATAGTTACTGTCATCTCACTTTCTCCTACTACGGCCATAACCTTGCTGGCAAATGACCTCAGCCAAGGATTTTATAAAATATTTCCTTTTTTTCAAAAATAATGTTTCTCAATGGTACAAATCTCATGAATGTGTATAGATGAAATAAGGATGTAATGCTCACAACCAATCAGTATAAAGATAATAATCAATTCAATATAGGTATAAATGAACTTGAAATTAACTCAATATGACAATTATTCATGATATAAGCCATTACATGGCACCACTAGAATAAATAGCGATGTAAGACATCAATAATATCATCTCAAACCCCTCTTTCGGGTATCACTATAATGATAGTGGCAAATAATGTACAAATAAGGCCTATAATATCTATTCAAGCCCCACACGGGCATCACAACAAGTATAATCTCTCAAGTCAACACAATATGCATATAAGCCCCCACACGAGCAACACGATAATAATAATAACCTCAAAATACAATTCCCACGACTAATATCCTAACCCGTAGCATGCTTTACATGGGTGGTTGACCACCCAGCCCAGTTTGAAGAATGTTAAGTTGTAACCAACCTCGAAAAGTCGAAATCCAAGCCTAGAACCTTCAGCACGGAGCCTTTCCTTCATGAATAGTATCGAAATGGACTAAATCTATCAAAAATATAATTTACATGTCAAAAGGAGTTCAACTATATCCATATTGGCTATATTTATTCTAAGTTCAAAAGTAGTTCAAAAATCGACTCGAAATCGGAAAGGGTAAATCTAGGATTTTATTTGAGAATCATGTTCCTCATATCAATTGAGAATCATGTTCCCCATATCAAGAGGAATCTAAATCTAAAAACCTAAATAAAAATAAGTTGAAATTGGACTTTAAATCAAAGAAAATCAATTTTATAATTTTTCGGGTAAAAACTCCAAAATTCAAGTTTGAAATCAAAGATTTGAAGTTGTTTTTAAGATGAATCAATAGGAAATGATGAAAATAGGAGTTTAGAGACTACTCAAGCAAGATTGATGAAAATCTCTCCCTAAAATCATCTTTCCCGAGGTCTCAAGATCCAAAAATAGTGAAAATCAAGAAAATGGGGAATTTATACTATTCAGGTGAACAGTACCTAGCAATCGCGAGGGTCAATGTTGACCAGACATTAAATTGCCCTTCGCAATCACGGCCTCTCTCTCGCAAACGCGAAGGCTAATAATCCGAACTAACCTCGAATGCGGTGACCCAGTCGCGAATGCGTAGAGGACAAACCCGTCCCGATCCCTGATTACCTTTCATGTACGCGGCCACCACCTCCCGTTTGCGATGACTAAGAATTTTCTTCTCCACGAACGTGAAGGCACCCCCGCAAACGCGAAGAAGGATCCCTCATGCACCAGATATCAGCAACTCAGCTAAAGTTGCATGTTTTCAAAACCTCCGAATGGACCTTCAGGATTCGTTCGAAACCCCATAGAAATAAACCGACTATGTTACTAGGCTATTTTCAATATTTCAAACCCAATGGAATAGTCGGATTTATGAAAAGAGATTGTTTACAACAAATTAGCCCCCTGGACCCTTTTAAGCTTATTTTAACTAGTTTCTATTTATGAGGTCAAAATACAAAATAAAGGCTCAAGGCCCGAACTAACTATGCTACTACCCCAAAATTGACATTTCAGATCTAATGGAACTCACCAAATCACCATCCGAGGTTTGGATCACAAAATATTGACCGAAGTCAATCTAACCACTTTTAAAAGCCTCTAAGGGTCTCAAATCACTCTCGAACGCATTGGGGACCGTGTCAACCAACCCCACAACTCAAAAATAACATATAACAACTATGGAGAAAGGAAAAACTATCAAAAATAGAAAAAGGTGAAATTCACAACTATAGTTGTTACAACCACGTATGCTAAGGATTTACAATGAACCACAAATTAAAAAAATAATTTAATATTCTTTTTTTCGTGTCAATCGTGATTTGATTTATAGTGTATGAGTTTTAAAATTATCCATCCATATATATATATATATATATATTTTGTACAGATTTTAGCCATCATGATTATGTCTTGATTTTCAGCATGTTCCGAATGTTTTAAATGATTTCGCCATGATTCTATGTTTTGTTTCATCTTTATTATATGTGTATGTGTTATGTAACTTGCATACCAAAACATTCAAATGTATTAGATGGATTTGGGTTAGTTTTGCCACCCCTAGTCGAATGTTAAGAATGGAATATGTGGCTAAGTCAACAATCTATAATGGACCACCAAGGGGGAATTTTCACAATTAATTAGAACCTGAAATATTTGAATTGAAATAGGGAAGTAGTTACTACGACAAAGAATTGAAACGATGTGAACGTTTTTTTTGCCTTATATTATTCTTCTTGTCTTCATTTCTTTTGTTCTTGATTTTACAACTGAGATAATATTATTTCTATGGTTAAAAAATAACAATTTTATAATTACTCATTATTTACATAATCTCATTTAATTATGATAAATTTCATACCTAAATGTGGAAGTTGAGATTTTTTAGGAGATCGATTTTCAAAATTAAATCCTTAACCATAGAAAAATGTCAATCATCTAATTGTACTTTAGAAAATGGAGAGAGTATGCTATGGACGAGAGCCTAATCTAGTGTTTACTTGTTACTAGTTAAGGTTTTTACTATAGAAAAGATATAAAAATCTCCCAAAATTTGTCCACGAAATTCACTTTTGCATTTTAACTTTACGAGTAATTATTTACCCCCTAATTTTATTTCAAGTAAATTTAATACCTCCCCATATGTACACAACCACATTTAGGAATCGTTTGGTAGAGTGTATATATAAAAATAGTACTGAATAGGATATATTAGTAATGCTGGGATTAGTAGTGCTGGGTGTTTGATTTGATGTATTAAATTATATGTATTGCTATATTTCTTTAAAAGTATTGTTTGTTTACAAAAATACCCTCCACATTCTATAGCTTTTTGTATTTTCTTTGCAATGTTTTATTATTTATTCTTAAAAATAATTTTTTTAATGATATTTTCACTTAAATTATTTGAGGGTAAATAATTGTCTTGATTCACTCACAAAATATCAAATTTCAATTTTAAAAAGATAGATCATCTACTTTTAAAACCGAAAAGACGATAAAGAATAGTAAAACTGAATAAACTATCTACTTTTACACATAAAAATTGCAAGTTGTAATTTTAATATATATGCAGTTTTATAAATTGTTCAAAATACAAATAGTCAAAAAACCACATATATATCTTTTTTTTTTGTTAAAAACCATATATATATCAACAAATAATAAATTCAATTAAGATCACAAACGTCATATGGTTATATATTTGCCTTTTCAATTAGTAAATGTTAAACAACTCAGATTTCAAATATTGTATTGATTGGTATTGGATTTTATTTAGCAAGGACAACTCTCTCTAAATAATAAAATTTGTAAGCTAATTTATTTAAATAAATTTACTAGTACAAATATAAAACATAAAACCAAGAAAATAAACAAAATGCTTAAGTTTGAGGGAAATTTTTGTCTTTAAATATATTAATCTCATGATATTAAATTCTATGTATTATTAATACCACCAAATGGATGATATTAGTTATACACCCTATAACCAAATAGGGTGTATAACTAATACATATATTAGTTATACATAGACCCAAAATCCTACCAAACATAGTACTAAATTATACCACACATAATAGATGGACTATTTCTCCTAATACACTCTACCGAACGGCCCCTTATAGTAGGAGGTGTCCTATACTTGCCTCCACGTGTCAAAAGCTCTTTTTTTTATATTTTTAAAAAATAATTTTTTCTTTTTCACCGGCCATGTCAGCCTTGGCCTTCACAAACACCGTCGTCAATTTTACTAGCCCACCACCAACAACTCCTTATTCTCTTTATGCTCTCCATTGCCGTCGCCGTGAAATTTACAAAGCCCACAACTAACAACACTGTTGCAACTATCAACACGACAATGCCCACCACCACCAATAGAAGCATCACTGTCTTCGCCTCCACAATACCCACCAAGCCACCAGTCATGGCAATATCATTTCCACCACAGTCAATTATATAATTTTCATCACTGCCATTGATATCAGCTCCAAACTACCCTCGCCACCACTGTCAATTTTACAATACCCATTACCAACACCAACAATTTTCACTCTAAGATACTCACTATTAATAACATCGTCCTCAAATGAACAACTTCATTTCCCCAAATGAACTGGGCACCCTCATCGGAGTCATAAGGTATACCGGTTATGCCTTCTTTAACTAGACACCTCCGACAAGCTCTTAATCTGTCCTAAGCTAAAAACATTAGATTGTTATTTTCGTTTCTTTGTTCTGGTGGAATGGAAGTGGTGGGGGTGGGGATAGGGATGAAGGAATAGGAAAGGAGGAGGTGGTTGCTTGTACAAATTTGGTGGGTGGCATACGGTGCTGCAAATTGGAAGAGAAGAAAGGTGGAGAGAGAAAATAGAAGTTAAAAAAGATAAGAAGAAGGACCTGATCAATTTTTAATCCTTTTTCCTCCTTTCAGGCGAGTTTAGGAGAGTGAAGTCAGTTCCCCTTGTTTGAGGAGGTGTTAAATTTACTTAAAATAAAATTAGGGGATAAATAATTATTCATAAAATTAAAGTGTTAAAGTGAGTCCTGTGGATAAGTTTAGGGGTATTTTTATGTATTTACTCTTTTTACTATTGGATTGGGAAAATTTGGTACATTTGGATATTTTTTATTTTACTTATTACTTCTCCGTGCATCTTTACTTATTCAGTATTAACTTGATAAACAACTTAAAAAATAATAAATAATATAGATTAATTTTACTATATCACCCTTTGAATATAATAAATTAATATTTTAGGAAATGCATTGAGTAATGAATAGTATTTAATAATAAGGGTAAAATTGACACAAAATGGTAAATTATTTATGACTTTTCAAACTAGACATGAACATCTATTTTTAGTATAGTGGACAAATAAAGACAAACGGAGAGAGTATTATTTTAACATATGAGATTTTTTCAGAGGCATAAGTTAATTATTTTTTGGAAAAAGGCTCAAATATGCCATCGAACTATTGAAAATGGCTCATTTATGTCATCCGTTAAAAGTTTGGCTCATTTATGCCATCGCCGTTACAAAAAAGGCTCATTCATGCCATTTTTTTTAACGGTGATTTTTTAAAAAGGAAAAAGGCTCAAATATGCCATCGAACTATTGAAAATGGCTCATTTATGCCATCCGTTAAAAGTTTGGCTCATTTATGCCACCACCGTTACAAAAAAGGCTCATTCATACTATTTTTTTTAATAGTCCGGTTTGATGGTTTTTTGCAAAATTATTTTGTACATGTGGCCAACAATAATTCGTCCACATCATTAATTAAAGGAAAAAGACTCAAATATGCCATCAAACTTTGAAAAAAGGCTCATCTATGTCATCCGTTAAAAGTTTGGCTCATTCATGCCATTTTTTTTAACAGTCCAATTTGGGTTTTTTTGCAAAACCATTTTGTACATGTGGCCAACAATAATTCTTCCACATCATTAATTAAATCAACCAAAGAAATTTTAAAATTCCTAATAAGAAAATATCGATTTCTCCGGTCAAAATATTTCTATGCATTTTGTAACTCCTTTATAGGCACTGTAAAGAGTTCATCCATTTTCAATTTCTTCGGAATCGCCGAACACAATTCTGCAAATCTCAAGACCAATTCAAGCCCGAAACAGACATCAACTATTTCAAACAATGAATCAATTAGTTACCGAAACACAATTTTTTAAATTCTTAAAAAATTATACTTGAAGTAAAAATCAGAAAAATTCTATAATCGGTGAATTTTTTGTAACGGCGATGGCATAAATGAGCCAAACTTTTAACAGATGGCATAAATGAGCCATTTTCAATAGTTCGATGGCATATTTGAGCCTTTTCCCTTTTTAAAAAACCACCGTTAAAAAAAATTGACATGAATGAGCCTTTTTTGTAACGGCAATGGCATAAATAAGCCAAACTTTTAACGGATGACATAAATGAACCATTTTCAATAATTCAATGGCATATTTGAGCCTTTTCCCTTATTTTTTTTTCTAACATATGAAGATCTTATTTTTCATTTCAATCTTGGATATTAGACGGAGAGGGTTTGCACAACATAGTTTCATGTGTTACACTCTGATCTTATGATTTTTTTTTCCCTTTTTATCGTTTTATTAATTCAATTCTCAATTTGTTTTGGAAACTTTACTGCTATATATTTCCATAAGATATCAATTTAAATAGTTAACACTAAATTTTAAATACTAAAAAATAATTAATTAAGAGATATGACTGCCTCTATAGTCTATACATCTGATAGTCTCAATCTCGTAATTTATTTCATCAAAAAAGGAACTTCCACAATGCGTGGAATTAATTAGTACTAACATATGTGATATAGATTTAAAGTAGACGTAAGAAATTACACACATATTAAAGTTGAAAATTTCTATTTAATTACAATAATAAATTTTAAAAAGGTTAAAAATAACAACTTTAAAATATTCATGAGGTACGTAAATTATATGAAATTGCTAATAAAATTTCCTCCTTTTGAGTTTTGACAAAAATAATCACAATTTTTTGTTCATATATCTTTTTCATTATATTTAGATAGAAAAGGTAGCAGACACTGCAAATTTTTTAAAATAATAAATAGAAAGAGTTTCAGAATAGTATACAATCCTCAATTAAGTGAATAAGAATATGAGCTCAACAATTACAAAAATGAGAAAAAAAATTATCAGCACCAGAAAAAGTCCAAAGAAAAAATCTTGAAAAAATTCTTTTAGCATAGAATTCTTCAAAGTACTAAGAGAAAAATGTGGACAAGTTTGTCACAACAAGTGTAACAAATTTTTGACCATTTCAAAATACTAAAACTAAAAACTATAAGCACACACATACAGAGATCCACTCGTATTAATTCCCACACTAACATTTGATATCAGAAAATACTAACTTGTTCATAATACGTATTTTTTTCTAATTTTTAAAGAAAAAGTGGAGAAGGATAATAAGTTTCATCCTATTATATATTCATATATTTCTCCCATTTTGTAGAAAATACAAAAAAAAAAAATGTATATAATGCAATATTGATTTTTTTATAGTATGTTTTTTTTTCTAGTTTTCAAACTAAAAGTGGAGAAAGATATGATTTTCGTCCTATTATATATTCATATATTTCTCTCATTTTATTGATAAAAATACGAAAAAGGAAAAAAGATTTTACATCCCAACTAAAAACAATAATTACGAAAAAAAAAAAAAAGGATAAGGCACAAGTACATCCTCAAACTATATCCGAAATTTCAGTAACATATCTAAACTTTACGAGGGTACTATTACCCCTAAACTCATTTTTTTTGTATTTTTGTGCTCCTTTTGTGCTGACGTGGCTGCTAAGTAGTAGAATATTTTTATACTACTTTTGTGCTGACTTGACAGCCACATCAGCACAAAAAGAGCACAAAAATACATAATAAATGAGTTTAGGGGTAACAGGATCCCAATAAAACTTAGGTATGTTACTAGAATTTCGGGTATAGTTTGGGGCTACTTAGTGCTTTATCTCGAAAAAAAAAGTGTGAAAAGTTTGTGTGCAAGGAACATAAACTCAAAAATAGTGAAGTTAGTAGTACTAGGCTCTTATCAAAAGAAAGAGATCAGAATAGAAAAAAAGTATATGTGGTAAAGTATGACATTTTCACCCGCGTAAAGGAGAGTTGTCTAATAGGTGACATTTTCACCCGCGTAAAGGAGAGTTGTCTAATAGGTACGTAGAAATAAAATAAATTCAAGGCATACAATCATTTTCATTGCAGCAAAAAGTCAGGATAGATAATTAAAGATGGCGAAATCGAGCGCTGATGATGAGGAGCTACGAAGAGCATGCGAGGCGGCTATTGAAGGCACAAAACAACAAGTTGTAATGTCTATACGTGTTGCCAAAACCAGCGGGATTATAGGCATTTCAGGAAAATTGAGCCGGGGTGCCATGGCTAAACCAAGAGTTCTCGCTATCTCCAGTACGTAATTTATCTTTTATTTTAATGTGCATGTTGTTGACAACGGTAAAAATGATCTAATTGTGATAGGAGTTTTCAAGGATTTAGATTATGATGGATTATTTCTTTCTTTGTTACTGCATGACACCAGTATAAAATGAATTAGTAGTATATATTATCTATGTAACTGACCGAAGAAATATTGGAGGGAGGTGATTTGACAGGATATGGGGCAGCTTCAGCTTACCGAGGACATGACCCTAGATAGGAAGTTGTGGAGGATGCGAATTAGGGTAGAAGGATAGTAGGGAGGAGTACGTCGTTGCTAGTAGGTAGGAGGACTTTGTTATAGTATCCGTGCTAGTAGTTATAGTGCTAGTCTTGTTTCGAAGTGTGTTATCGTTTGTCTGTCGTATTACTTGCTGCTAGTCTTGTTTATGATATTATCTGGTGTGTGAATACCTATTGTTTCGTGTTCCTTTACTATTTCTTTTCTGGACTGTTTTTGTCTTGAGCCGGGGGTCTATCGGAAACAGCCTTTCTATCGCACCTCTGAGGTAGTGGTATGGACTGCGTATACTTACCCTCCCCAGACCCCACTTTGTGCGAATATACTGGGTTTTTTGTTGTTGTTGTTGTTGTTGTATATTATCTATGTAACTGACTCAACTATAATAGATGGTTCCTTTTTTATTTGTTGACGCCAATGTAAAAATAGTAGTAGTATAATAATACTTCCTCTATTCCATTTCATGAAGTGGATTGATTGATTATTTCTGCTGTATCATTCCATCCCACCTTCTGCCATTTCTATAATCTACTATTACTGTGATCTGATCCAAATCTATTTATGTTCGTTGGAAAAAAGACGATATGTTCTATCGGTTTTTTTATGTTTGTTCTAACTCTCTCAAGTCACTGGGATGGAATTTTGCTTTGTGATTAAATGGAGGCTTTGCTTAATTGTTATGCAATTTAATAGTCATTTGAGGAATATTTGAATTGAAGTTGAAAAATTTGGAAGTTGTTGTGTTTCACTTTTTCTGGTGAAAGTGAACTTGTTTGATACTAAACTTATTTTTAACTAAATGTTGAACTTTTTTGGTATGTATTGGGCGACATAACTCTTCCTATTCTAGGAGGAATGATCATTTGAAATTGACCCTAGTAGAATCTATACGAGAACTTAATCGGTAGAGGAGTTTTCAACTCAATTTTGTGTTAGGGGTTTCTTATGACCTTGAATCACATGCAATACTCTTACCGCACTTAAAACTTTTTACTAAACTTGTTTGATACTAAATGTTGATGTTGTGTTAGTAGTTCCTTTATTCTGAACAGAAGTGTCATCTAGTTGTTCAAAAAATATTTCATAAAATAATCTCGTCGGTTTACAAATTCAGCTGAACAAATTTGTTTATCATTTGGATACCTAGCCTCATAACTTAAACAGTGCATTTTTTCTGGGATGAGGAGTAACCTTTGAAAATTTAGATCCACCACATTAATTTCAGAGTTTTCTCTTATGAATAGTTGTGTTGTCAACTACAATACGCCATTTCTATTTGTTCAGACATTCATAACATGTGGTTTATGCAGCAAAAGCTAAAGGCCAACGCACTAAAGCTTTTCTTCGTGTCTTAAAATATTCTAATGGGGGAATTCTTGAGGTAAATATTTCCGATCTATCTTTTTAATGCTAAAACTCTCTTGTTATATTCATATACTTTTTCAACAATCTAGATTATTTAGAGGATAAAGATAATGATTTCATTAGTTAGTTTAGCTTGTCTATTAACATGAAGTTGTGTCCTAATTATGATATGGATAGTACTCAAGTGTTACATGATATATACTTTGTCAAACATTTATTTGGTTCTGTATAGGGAAACTGTATATCTCTAAACTTGCTGATAAAACAGTAAAGTAGGATTCTTTTACTCACTGTCATAGATAGAGCCATGAAACCGAACTGCATCTCCCAAAATTTTCATTTTCGGGTAGTGACTTTCCTTTAGAGCAAGTTGTGCTAAATCCCTCGTTTAAGCTGACAACAATGTTGTGCTTGCACGTGTAGCCTGCAAAGTTGTACAAGCTTAAGCATCTTTCAAAGGTGGAGCTGGTAACTAATGATCCAAGTGGATGTACATTCATGCTGGTAATGCTCACAGCAAAATTAGTATGCCATTCTTCGTACAGCAAATATTTGGAGCTTATTCTTGATGATATTGTTTATACAGGGTTTTGATAATCTCAGGAGTCAAAGTGTTACTCCACCTCAGTGGACAATGCGTAATGTTGACGATAGGTATTTGTTTAATATTGAGTGTGGAAATATCTGATATCTTTTTCTCATATAAACACTTTTATCCATGACCTTTTTTTTTTTTTAAAACTATTGTAGGAACCGCCTTTTGCTTTGCATCTTAAACATATGTAAGGATGTCCTGGGTCGTCTCCCCAAGGTTGTTGGCATAGATGTGGTAGAGATGGCTCTTTGGGCAAAGGTGCATTGATTATGTCACATTGATCAACTTCTTGCCTCTTGTCTCCCTGATAAAAGCCGAAATGTTTCTACTTTTGTTAATTTCGTATTGTCTACCCCCATCCTCCCCCACCCTGATTTCAACTGCACAATAGGCATGTGAATGATGTGATAGGAATGATCTAAATGTGCTTAAGATAATATAGTCATTCCTTTTGTTTCTTTGTTTGATGAAATAATTAAAATAAGATCATTCCTATTCTCTTATAAAAGTATACAAATGTACTGTCTAGTTACTGAAGATGGACTCTATTAGTGTCAATTTTTTTCTTTTGATCTATACTATCATTTGCATATTTGATAAAGCTAGTTATCTTTTTCTCTTGTGCCTTATACCTGTGGAAGGAAGATCGCAAATGTGTCTGTTCAATTTGAGATTCTTATCTAAGAAAACGTTCTTTTAAAGGTGAAATGAATGGGGCAATCTCTACGATAGGTCAGTACACCTGGAACAACCTTTTGTCTGTTGTCCCTTTAAAGTTCAAATGTTACGGGTCTTTTCTGTTCAAATGTTACGGGTCTTTTCTGTTAGAATACGCAGTTGGAAACTCTCTATTAGTTGAAGAAGGAAACTAGTGGTAAAACAAATAGTCATTCGTTACGATAAATGAAGTGTTCTCACTTTTTCTCTAGTTTCTTCAGTTAGAATGTCTTTGAAGGTAATAAATTTTTTAGGAGGAAATGTGATTTATTGCCCTCTTACAATTTAGAAAATGTTGCCTTTTCAAACAATTAAAAAAAAATGTCTTTGAAGGTCATATGTTCATTCACTGTTTAATTGAAGATAAACACATTAGTTGTTGACATTAGGATTAGTTATTTGATTGCAACTAATTACATGTTATGTTCCTCTACAGGAACTAAAGTAAAAGCTATTGTTTGATGTGTTTTATTTAATTGTAATTTATATGGATCTAATGCAGGAAAATACTCCAGCTATTACCAAGCAACAGGCTAATCCTAAAAACGGGCCTCTCCATGCTGTAGCAGAAGAAAGCGAGATGACAGTAACTGTTGAAAGAGAACTTGTATCTCAAGCAGAGGAGGAGGACATGGAGGCTCTTTTAGGCACGTATGTAACCTCTTTCCCACTTCTCTAGACATTGCATTGTGCCCATTTTTGCTCGAAATCTCAACTGCGTGTCTCTGCTTCATTTAAGACCTCTTGCCGCAACTTTATCATGTCATGGAGGGAACTGGCTAAATCTCATCCATTATAGAACACGCGGTTGTAGGACTGTTACCTACTCCAAAAGACAGCTTCCTTTCTTTTAGATGATGAGACTTACAAAACACAAATTTTTAAGCGGAGTAATGATTGAGAAACCTGTTTTAAGACACTCTTTTATTTCTGAATACAAATAACTATCTAGTTCCCTCCAGGCTCTCTCATGCTTCATTCCTAATGGTGAACTACCAGTCTAAACTGAAAGAACATGCAATTAAGCTGAGATCTCATGTCTAATCACTGTGTTAATTACTACACTTAAAGTTTATGGTAGGTTCAGTTTTGTCTTTAAATAATTAGAACACAAACGAGTACAAACAGCTGAAGTTTTGGTTACAAAGTGTGTAAATGTCTATGAATGCAAGATATCAGAGTTGTAAATTTAAGTGTGTAATCTTGTGGTTAAATTGGTCTGGCTACCCTATCTTCTAGCTGAATTTACAAAAGAGTGTAGTAATTCATATGCCAGTACTTTTTTTTGAATTTTGCATCTACAGTGAACCTACATTTTGATTGATTTAACCTGTAAACTGCTTTACTGCTGAACTTATCTTGTATTAGGCAAGATAGTTGCTGATAGATATTACCTCGCAATGCCATTCACTCTCCATGCTATGGAGAATTGAAGAATCGTCTACTTTTATATATTTAAAATACCTCGTCTTCTATTTTGTGTAGACAAGACCATGTAATTTAAATATAGTTAGGGTTTTTTCCAACCTTGATTTGGCATCTAATGCTGAATCTGATATTGCACAACATGAGTTTAAAGAATCAATTAAAATACTCTAAATAATCATGTTGGCTTTTGTTGTTTTCTTACTTGGAGAATATCTAGAAACAGTCTTCTCAACAACCAAAGCTGACATAAGGATTCTAGCTCGATCACACTTAGAGCAGATGGAGATTCTTGGATGGGAAACAGTGGCACTCGGCATCTATTTAACAAAACCTAAGTTGTTGTAGACAGCACTATTAGAAACACTTAATCGACAAGCCCTTTGTTTCAACCTTGCATAGCAGCACTATCAGTTTGTACTGTGTTCTCCCCGATTTAAATTTTCCTACCAAGTTGTATTGCTGTTTTTAATCGACAAGCCCTTTGTTTCAACCTTGCACTATTTTGGTACATTTTGTGATTCTGGTTTTCAAATTCTACAGTTATGTAATGGGTATTGGTGAAGCTGAAGCATTCTCTGAGCGGCTGAAGCGTGAGCTTCAAGCTTTGGAAGCTGCTAATGTGCATGCCATTTTAGAGAATGAGCCATTAATAGATGAGGTGACTCATTTTTTTTTGTGAAGAGTTCTTATTGCTTTGATGACAATGTCAGAGAAGAGTTTGGTTTCTATTTTCAGGAGTTGCTACAGTTTTCTATTTCTGGTTTCCACGACTTGGTTCACGACTCGTTAACAATGTCGTGGGGAAATGGAACATAAAAATTTTGATCTGTTTTTTCTGAGCTATGTTCTGCATGTTCATGGTTAAAAATCTGAGGTGTTACATCTAGATTTAACTTTCTACCATTTCCCTGATATGTATGCTCTGAACTTGATTATGTGTAATATTTATTTTTTTGCCTTTGGTAAGATGAGGTGACCATTCCATATTTTCAATAAAGATAAACTTATGCTTCTGTGTCTAATTTTTTGCTCCTACAGGTCTTGCATGGGCTTGAATCAGCCACCAACTGTGTTGAAGATATGGATGAATGGTTGGGCATCTTTAACATAAAACTTAGACACATGAGAGAAGACATTGAATCAGTAAGGATTTTTGCATAGCCCTTCTGCTTATCTTACCAGAAATATTTATTTTTGTTTTCCTAGTTAATTTACTCATATAAAAGGGCCAATGCGCTAAAGCTCCCGCTATGTGTGCGGTCCAGGGAATGGCCGAACCACAACGGTTTATTGTATGCGGTCTTACCTTGCATTTTTGTAAGAGGCTGTTTCCACGGCTTGAACCCGTGACCTTCAAGTCACATGACAACAACTTTACCAATTACTCCACGACGGAGTTGATCTTTCTTTATATGTGTTCTAGCTTGTAATTGCTACAAGAACAATTTTTTCACAATACCTAAGTAATGACATTTTGCAAAGAAGAGGCTGGCAAATGAGCTCAAGGCGTTTCCTATGCAATGAGCTCAAGAAGATAATAGTCACATATTTTTGCATTGTCGAGCGACTAACCAATTATGGAAATTTTTCTTAGCCCTAGGGGAAGTAAAATGGGTGATGCCAAGGAGTACTGTATGTAAAGATATGGCACTTGGCCTAACTCAATCTCAAAAGCTAGCTCATGAGGGGAGGATTGCCTAAGTCCATATAAGCAGACCGCCAACTAATGTGGAACTTTCACCCACTCTAACACCCCCTTCATGCCCAGGGCTCAACTGGCATGTGAACTGGAAGCACCAACGGGGATGGACCTGGTTGTGATACCATGTAAAGATATGGCATCTGGGTCTAACTCAATCCAAAAAGCTAGCTCATGAGGGGAGGATTGCCCAATTCCATATAAGCAGACCGCCACTCCATTCCCCAACCAATTTGGGACTTTCACCCACTCCAACATTGTAGACCTACTAAGATGCTGGAACAATGAAGGGAGAAGTGTAAGCAAAAAGATGGTGGAAGACTGTCCCAGCTTCCATTTTAGTGGATTGTGTGGAGAGAAAGGAATGCTAGATGTTTTTAAGACAATCATAGTTCATTACAGAAGATTAAGCTTCTATGTATTTTGTCTTTTCATTTCAGGTGTAAATAATTTTGTGGTAGAATCAGGGTCTATTTTACAGTTCCCGGAGTCGTAGTAAGCAGAAAAGGACTGTAGGACTCTTGGGATTTCTTAACATAGCTCTTAACAATTCTCATTTACTTGATTTGTTTTTTAAAAAAGGGTGACTCTGGTTTTCTTTTGTAAAATTGGACTGAGCATAGAATTTTATGCTGATGAATTCACTGTTACCAATTTCAAAAGAAAGAATTTTGAAGGATCTTTTTTTAGCTTCTAGGGTCTATTTCTTAGTTCAAGATCCCTTTTACTAACTAGAATCAAAGAATTAGTATATTTGTTCCGCACAAAATGGGAATGGGCTAGGATTATGAACTTATAATCTGATGATTATTCTATTCCATTATTATTTGACTGTAGATTGTAGGCCTCCTTTACTAATGCAGTATTGGTTCTTTCACAATATGCAGATAGAAACCCGCAACAACAAGCTGGAAATGCAGTCAGTAAACAACAAGGCATTGATTGAGGAACTTGATAAGCTTCTTGAAAGACTACGTATCCCACCTGAGGTGTTTCTCTTTCTTTCTTGGAGCTGGGTGTTGTGCCATCTAATAATATAATTTTCTTTACTTCTTCATTCTTGGTTTGTAGCATGCGGCATGTTTAACTGGTGGTTCATTTGATGAGGCAAGAATGCCTAAGAACATTGAGGCATGTGAGTGGCTAACTAATGCTCTACAAAGCCTTGAATTACCTAGCTTGGATTCTAGCTTCTCAAACATGAGAGCTGTATGTCCTCTTGCTTATTCCTTTCTGTCCTTTACTTTTTGCTTCCTTTTTGTTATTGTGCTTCAGCATGTAAAGTACGCAGACAAGGTTAATGTAGGTATGCATGCATATGTTAAGGTAAGTACAAATTTACCCATTCAGGGCTTGGATGACTGGTTCCTATAAAGTGATTTGAGTAATAAATCTTTTTGAATTATTGTGAAATCCACATTAGGACCTGGTATAAAAATGGTTTGAGTTATTGGAAAATGATCAGTCATGAGTCTAGATAGTGCTGGATTCAAGTTCCTGCAAGTTTTTCTTTTTGGGCCAATGCCTAGCACTCGTGGCATAGGCATTGGGTCATCACTGCATTTGAACACAGAAAGTTATTTATCTAAAAGTTAATAAAGCAAAAGCTGCAGCAGATTTTAGTTGTGTAACTGTCCCTGAATCTCTTACAGGTGAAAGAAAAACGAGCAGAAGTTGACAAGTTAAAAATGACATTTGTTAGAAGAGCATCTGAATTCTTGAGAAACTATTTTTCCAGTTTGGTGGATTTTATGACGAGTGATAAGAGTTATTTTTCTCAGGTATACAGATCAGTTTTACTTGAACTAATCGTCATGATTTTTCTATAAATAGTCACTAAAAGACTGCTGAAAATATGAATTAAACAGCGTGGGCAATTGAAAAGGCCAGACCATGCTGATCTCCGATACAAATGCAGGACATATGCTCGTCTGTTGCAGCATTTGAAGGTCAGATTGGTTCGACTTGTCGAATTTAGCATTGTTTAAATACTTTCTGATGTCTTTCTCTCAATCCTTCGCATTCGCAGAGTCTTGACAAGAATTGCTTGGGCCCTTTAAGAAAAGCTTATTGTACCTCCCTCAACTTGCTTTTGCGCCGGGAGGTCAGTAAACTCTTAAACTTTATTTATTCGTCTTTTAATTTATTTTCTTATCCTTTTATTTTCCCTTTTTAGATTGTGTTCTGTTTGAATAATGTTACAGAATGAATAGAGACTATATTTAATATTATGCACATGGCCTAGGAAATCTGTAGAGACTCATAGAATATCTTCCTTTTTGTCTTTCCATTATATCGAACATAGTGTATATGTATATATATCTTTTACATGATGGAATAAAATATACAAAAAAAATCCCTACATTGTCTTGTCTGATTACAAATAATAATAAGCTGTAGAGAAAACTGTGGAGAGAGAGAGAAGGCGACAAAGGTGTTCAGTGGAGTAGCAGCATTGGGAAGAAGTATGGAAAACAGATGGAAGGGAGCCGAGGAAAGAAGAACAAGGGTACCATGACGACATTGTCAGGTCTTTTAAAGAGCAAGTGTTTGTTGCTGCCAAGTGCCTTGGAGTTCAAGTGTAAATGAATTTGATAATGCCTTCTATGCTGTAACCTCTCTTGGAGTAAGCTTAATTCACCTATGAAAAGGGTTTTCTCATACTTTCCCTGTCCGTTCTAGAGGGACCATTACAAGTGGTATCACAGCATGATCTTGGCACCTAGCCATCTTCAGCCATGGCAAAAGAATTCGCTCAACAGGATCTGAGGAGTGCGCAAAGAGAATGGAGGATCAATTTCAGTCTTCTCTGGCAATAAACAGGAAAACCATTATGGATGGAACAGAGGAATGGATTAACTGGTTTGGATACTCAATGAGTAAGATCTGCTATCACCCGAAATAAAGGTGAAGCCTGGAATCAACCTTGAGACTGCGGGCGCCAGAGTTACTGATAAATAGAAAAATGATGGTGCGGTAGAGGAATCAAGGAATTAGTCTTCATGCCAGAATTAACAATATCTTCAGGGAAGTAACACAAAAGCAAAGAGTAATGGTTGGAGCAGAAACTGTTCAATGAGTAATGGTGAGAGCAGAAACTGGTACTGGAGATATGTTCTCACAGGATTGCAAGGATGAAATACTTGTTACTGATGAAATATGGTCGGCTGAGTTGGAGTTGGTCCACAGAAAACATCCTATAAATGATGCTTCTCTTCGCAGAACTAAAAAAGGTGAAGGAAAAGGGACAAGAGTTGCAAATAATAAAAAATCAGTTTGATGCTGTAGTCGAGTCAGATATATACAGTTCTGAGAACTTCTTGCAGATGATTCGGTCTCTGAAGATGATGTCAAGCTGCAATTGAAATCATTAGGCTTGCGTTGGCTAAATGTTGGAACAGTGCAGTTGGTAGAAAGAGACATTGAGAAGAGGCAAGAGTTTGACGTTTACTTGAGGGAAGAAACCTTGATTTGGAAGAATATATGATCTTGCCCTTGTTGCATCAAGGGAAATTAGAAAGAGAAAAAATCCTGCTGTCCATGACATTCTTCGGATGGAAGTAGAATTGGGAAATGTGAGTTGGAATCTTTTACGAACATCCGGATTTTCCATATACAGCAAGAATAGATGAACAGGACAGAGCAGAGGCTAGTGCAATTTGCATAAAGTACATTTCCCAGTGGATTTTGTGGCATTCTTCCAGAAGAAGGAACACAAAAAACATGAACCATCTTGCCAATGTCACTCGAGACCACTATGCCATTTTATCGCCACTGTTGCAGACTGTACATAAAGGCCTTAGACAGTGTATCTGTGTTGCCCCTTGTGTTCTTGTGGTGGTTGCCAGCTTTCTATCTGGTGGTCCACGTTGTTCCTCCTTGTTCCATTCAAGCAGATATGGATACCTTGAACAAAGAATGTTTCAAGGACTTACTGGCCAGATTACGTCATTGAGGGTATATAGCAAGGGAAAGCTTCAATGGAGCAGCTCACTCATTTGAATTTGTGTCATTGGTATTGGCTCTTATGCGGTTGTTCAACACTGCCTGTCAGAAAAATAGAACAACCAATGTCAAGCCAAACACCATAGTGACCTTGAGGACAAGGTCAATCTTCATAGGGTTGGAATGGTATGAATTGTGGTAAAAAGTAGCTGAAAATCAAGGTTAGTTATGAAAGCCAAAGGTAATAAGGGAAGTTGATTGGGGAGTACAACTACTTCATCTATCTATAAATAACTGTGGGTCACTGTTGGAAGAAAACAAGCAAGAATTATCTCATTCCTATTTCTCCTTTTACGCCCCCTTTCCTTTCTTATTCCTCTTTTCTGTTGGTACAAGGCATCATGACAATATGCCGTCTGAATCTCCTTGGATTAGATTGTAGAGCTAATAGAAATACTCTTTTTGTTTCTAGTAAATCCATGACGAAGAAAATTTTCAAGTTTAACTTATGATGCTTATGTTTTCTATTATTTGCAGGCTCGTGAGTTTGCAAATGAGCTTCGTTCCAGTACAAAGGCATCAAAAAATCCTATTGTATGGTTTGAAGGTTTGACAGGTTTGAATCAGAGTGTGAATAATGCAGACACTTCTGCGGCCTCTGAGGCATATGCTAAAATGCTCACAATATTTATCCCGCTCCTTGTTGATGAGGTTCTCTTCTAGTTTCTTTTCTTTTTCCTGGTATATATATATATATATATATATATATGAGTATGAATGTCGATGTTGCTTTCTATACCCGAAGTTTATCTTCAATTTTCTTAAAAAAAAATATTCCATATCCCAGAGTTCTTTCTTTGCACACTTTATGTGCTTTGAAGTTCCTACGCTGCTTCCTCCAGAAGGTGTTGCCAATGGAAACAAAGCTGGAAATGATAAGGATGATGCGGATGATGATTTAGGCATCATGGATATAGATGAGAATGACAATAAAGCTGGTATTTTTTCCTGTTTTCTGCTCTTTCCTTGTCCTGCTTGGAGTTTATCAAAGGCCACAATCTTGCTATTTTGCAGGACACAATTCTGCTGATCTAGAGGCACTAAATGAATCACTACATGATTTGCTTGATGGAATCCAAGTAATGTTTACAATAAGCTTGTTTACTTTTGTTAAATGCCGATTATTCTTTCTTGTTTGATTTTTATTTTTTGGGTGCAAAGAGGACATCCCTTGGTGCATAATTAATTTGATTTGTTGAGACGCTTAATATACACTTTATACGATTCTTCGTATACTCAAATACCTGTGTTATTTAAACAGATAAAAAAAGGACAGTAGGTTAAGTTAATAGAGTGAGAAAGATCTCTCAAATTTTAGTTAATATGGACGCTGAATACAAAATCACATCAGAGTCTTGCTGTGTTTAATTCTTTTATTATTCTTCCGGATATGCATTCTATGTTATCTGCATCTTCACATCACCGTGGCGTTGATAATTTATCTGGTGAAGTATAGCTATGGTACTATCAATTCCATGCTACTACCTTAGTTGTCCTGTAGATGTGAAAATTATTTTTGTAAATAGGAACAAGAATATGTATTTACTTCATCAAGCTGACTGCTTGACATTTTTCTTTTCTTTTCTTGTGTCAATGCGTTATGTGCCATGGAGAAGCAGGCCATTGAGTAAACCAAGTCCGCTGATCTTTTTGTTGCATTGTCTAACATAAGTTTTTGTCCTTATCATGAGGAATTAGCACTGGACTTTTTTGCCAAGTTTTATCTATTCTTTTGGTGCTCATAGCTGTTTTTTTCGTTCTTTTCAGCCCCCCCTCATTTTGTCATACATCGTGGTTTGGAATTTATGATTGTCACAATAGCCTGGTTCTTCTTCATGGGCATAATTGTTGATTGGATTGTAGTTTCACTTAACTAAAGATCTTTCATATAGTTCTGACAAAACAAAACTATAAAAAATATATCACTGATGACATTACCTTTACCCGTTTATGTGCTTTAGGAAGACTTCTTTGCTGTGGTGGATTGGGCAGGCAAGATTGATCCTATGTGCTGCATATCAATGCATGGAATCACAGAGCGTTATATTCCTGGTCAGAAGGCTGATGCAGCAGGATTTGTGCGCATTTTGCTTGATGACTTGGAATCAAGAATTTCAGTGCAGTTCAGCCGTGTGAGCTACTGTATCCCTCATAGCCTTCTATGTTTTTGCAGTTCATAAGGGATAAAATTTTTCTCAGTTTTCTCTACACTTTTGCAGTTTGTTGAGGAAACATGCCATCAAATTGAAAGAAATGAGCGAAATGTTCGACAGTTGGGAGTTTTATCATTTATACCGAGGTAAACTGAGTTTCATGTTATGCTTTTGTATACTTCCATAATTCTTTGGATTAGAATTACTGTCAACCACATAGTTAAATGGTTCAAATTAGGTTTGCATGTAGATAGAGCTGGAAGTGCATAGTTATTGTTAATGGAGGTTAGTCGAGATTTTCAAATTAAACTTCAGTCACTGAACTAAGAGCTTTATACTTTTATCTCTCCTCGCATTTCAAATGTAATCTAATTAGTGCAACAGGTTTAGATATGCTACAGTGTAAGCCCTTGTCCCGTATTTACTTTATTGGGAGATACCCCCCCTCATTCCTGAATGGAAATGAAGGGCAGATTGATTTTCTATGGCTCTTTTACATATACACTCGAATAGTTCCTCCAAATTTGAAGTTGAAAGTCTGCCCGTCTGTGTTATTTCTATTATTTTCTGCTGATTCTCTTTATCAAAATGATAGTCAGAATATACAAAATGGGAGTCAGAATATACCATCATTGTAGCTTTATGCTGTGAGCTTATTGTAGGTCCGAGCCTCGTAAAACTCCATTCAACAACTCTTAAAATAACCTTATTTACAACTATAGGCAGTGAGCCTTTCAGTAATTCTGCCTCAAAATCAGAATTTGTACTTATTTTGCCTCAGAATGCTTTTACTTATTCATTTTGGCCTAAATTATCAATCATTTCATTGGGTGTTTAATTTTTTTCATCTAGATTTGCCACCCTCGCAACCCGTATGGAGCAGTACATTCAAGGACAATCAAGGGATTTGGTTGATCAGGCATACACAAAGTTTGTGAGTGCTTTTATCTTGCACTTGTTTTCTTAATGCATTATAACGACAATTAAGCTGTGAAATTAACAGTTGAAAATGTTAGAATGACTATAACACTTGTTTTCGATTGTTTTGGAAATTATTTTGCAGGTCACTATAATGTTTGTTACTTTGGACAAAATTGCTCAAACAGACCTGAAATATCAAGATATCATGCTTTTAGAAAACTATGCATCATTTCAGAATAGGTATTGTTCACCTTTGGGTTCAGAAATCTATTTAATTATATTCGACAAAATCTGCTTCTAGTGCTGATTGAAACAGTTGTGCAGTCTGTATGACCTGGCTAATGTCGTGCCAACCTTAGCAAAATTCTATCACCAAGCAAGTGAATCTTATGAACAGGCTTGCACACGTCACATCAACACGATTATTTATTACGTAAGCTATCCTATTTCATGCTTCATTGTTATGTAATACTTTCTTTACTATACTTTTTCCGTCCTACGACTTTATTTACTAGCTTTGATGAGATACCTTTGTCTCCGTCCCCAGCAATTTGAGCGACTTTTTCAATTTGCTCGAAGAATTGAGGATTTGATGTACACAATTACACCAGAAGAGGTTAGTTCCTTTTTATTTTACTCCTTGAGCTATTGATATTTGCAGACTGTCTGTCATTCCAGAGTATCTTAATTTGCCTTGTACGAGGATGGCGTCTTTACAATGCTCTGATACTAAATAGCTTGCTAATTTGTGCCAGTACATGATTCCTTTCAAACTTAAGGAAAATTGTGTAGTCTAAATCTATATCTGATTAATTTCATTTCGTGTTGAACTTCTTGACACAGGCACACAGCAACTGAAAGAAGATATGATCAAAATAAAATGTTGGATTGAAATTATTATTTTTGTGTGGACATTTGAACCTTTGTGATGAGTTGCATGTGAGAAATGACAAGTAAAAGTAAATGAAGGGAGTACGAAGTTACTCTTTGTTTTATCTTCTTATTCTTTAGTGGAGGAAAGGGGGTTGGGCGGGAATGAATCAAGAAGGGTGTAACTTTTTTTTTTTTTTTTTTTTTGAAAAATTGGGGGTAGGGGAAGGGGAAATAGGGAGGGGATTACAATGTGGGGAATCGAACCTTCACCAATAAGGTGGGAGTTCAGATAGTAGGAAGAGTGTAGCTTGCTTTCCTTTTCATTCTGTCTTTGAATGAGTATACCATATTAGCAAGTAAACAGATGCTTCTTCGACTGCCACAATTATCTTCTGCTAAGATGTGTGCCATTTTTATTAGATTCCATTCCAGATTGGATTGTCAAAAGCGGATCTTAGGAAGGTGATAAAATACAGTTTATCTGGGGTAAGTCAATCAATTTCCTCAATTTATCTACTAGATTGGGGGAAGGGGAGCCTTCGAGTAACAGGTAAAGTTGTCTCCATGTGACCAGGAGGTCACGGGTTCAAACTTTGGAAACAGCCTCTGACAGAAATGCAAGGTAAGGCTGCGTACAATGCAAGGTCAGGCCCTTCCCTAACCCTGCGCATAGCGGAAGCTGTAGTGTACCGGTCTTCCCTTTTATCTACTAGATTGGGGTATCTTTCTTGAATGATAAATTTGCTTCAACAGGTGGATAAGTCCATCAGCGCAATGTATAAGAGATTGCAGAAGAACTTAGCCTCAGAGGAGTTGTTGCCTTCTCTATGGGATAAATGCAAGGTATGGTAGCTACACCTCAATGAATTTGCAGTCCTTATGAGTTTCATGTGGCAAAAGTTGGTTGTGTTCGCTAGTGGGGCACCAGTGATCATTCGAGATTTTAAAAAAAAAAAATTATCTACACTTTGTGAAGGTGAAGTTTGGAACACCTTCGAAAAGAATCAAACTCTTCCGCCTCTCCAAAGCTATCATGGGTTGCGAGAATAGTTGAAGCCATACCCAATTGAAACTTTGAAATTTCTTATACAGTAATTCCTACACATCCAAACACAACGTTTTTATAGGGTTTCATCTAGGCCTTAGGTGGTCTAATTCTCGTAGGGGTCATTTGGTATAAGAGATAAGGAAAGTAATCCTGGGATAAAGTATGGAATTAACTTTATATCATGTTTGGTGTAAGGAATTACTTAGTCCTAGGACTATTTTATCCCACCATTTGAACTAAAATGATGGGATTACTATCCCATGTGGAGAGTAGGATAAAATAATTCCATGAAATATCCCTACTTATCCCATCCGGTGTACCAAACTACCCTTAAGAAAATTAGCATAAATGATATGGTAGATAGCCAACTTGAAAAGGGTGGACTGGCGCCATTGAAAGAATACTTTATATTGATGAGTTACAGTGCTGGCCTAAGGGTAAGGTAAATGACAAACTTTTTAAATTTGATAAATGTTTAACGATACCATCAACATTTTACCCATATCGGGTTACACTTATTTAGGAAAAATTCCACAAAGTTATGCTCTTCTATTAAAAAAAAAAAAAAAGGGCAGCTCGGTGCACTAAAGCTCTCGCTATGCATAGGGTCTGAGGAAGGGCCCCACCACAAGGGTGTATTGTACGTAGCCTTATCTTGCATTTCTGTCAGAGGCTGTTTCCAAGGCTTGAACCTGTGACCTCCTGATCACATGACATATACTCTTCTATATATCATCTTTTTTAATCAAGAAATCACCGAAAATAAATGACGCACTGATAAAAACTCAGTGGATAATGGACCCGCTTCTCTACAATATTTCAACACTTAATGATTATTTTTTTTGCCCAAGAGTTCAGAAATGTAATGTGGGTGCTCTTTAGACCAAAAAACTGGCGGTGCTTTTGTATCTCATTATAAATTATATGAATTTTACGAAATAAATTAAAGGCCCTTTTAATATATTTTGGCTTTAAGTCACCGACATCGTTGAGCCGCCCCTGATGAGTTATAAACTAGAGTAGGTGATGTAGAAGAAAATCTTGAAGTTCTAAAATGCATAGTCTTTTTGACACTAAAATCTTGAGCAATCTTTGGAGTTGCTTAAGCATACTCTGTTTTCATCTAAGTTGCTCGTACTCTCCAAAAATATTCCTAAACACTTGTCGGATCCTCCAAAAATGCACTACTTTTGAAGGATCCGACGTGCACCCGGTGACATTTTCGAAGAGTCTTGAGCAACTTAGGTTTTCATTATTTTTCCGTCTTGGTTGATTTTCTGATCAAGTTTTGCTGCTACAACATTCATAAACTTGCAGAAGGAGTTCTTGGACAAGTATGAGAGTTTCGTCAAACTTATAAATAAGGTTTACCCCACGGAGACCATCCCTTCCATCTCAGAAATGCGCGGGCTTTTGGCATCGATGTAAAGAAGCTCTAGTTTTGATTCTTTTTCTTCTCTTTATCCTGATGGAAGGAGGTTGTATTTTGTAGTTAACATTCTTTTAGTCTTTTTCATCATCATTTGGTTAATTCTGATCCTCACATTTATTAGACGAAAACAGGCTAGGTACGTAGTGTTTCTGCGTTATCATTCTTTGATTTGTTACATTTTCTTGTGGTACAAGGTAAGTTTTTAGTTCCAAGCTTGATTTCCAGTGTAAAGGTAGAGACTTTCACCTCTAAATTAGTGTCCATATTGCACTAAATACTAAGGGTGTGTTCGGTATGAAGGAAAATATTGTCCAAAAATTTTAGCCACACGAACATGAGAAGATCCATACCGAACACACCCTAAAGCTCCATCTGTTTTGCTATTAAGGCCTTCAAACCCTGCTTCCCCTTCTCACAATCCCCACCCCCCGGCAGTGGCGGATGTAGCTAGGTTAAAAAATAAAATTATGTATATCTATTACATATTGACACCCCTTGACTTCTTTGAGAATTTTTTTTTCTTTATATTCTGACACCCCTTAATGAACATTCCGGCTTCACCACTGCCCCAGTCCCTGTTGAAACGTAATAGGGGTACTTTAGAGTGGGGTTTGTGGTTAAGACAATGGGTGCCAAATTTAGCCAAGAAAGATTAAAGTGTTATGTAATATGGATGTCATGTGACATATATATGTGTGAATGTCATTAATGAGAAATAAGAGTTAGTAGACAAATTGAATTTGAACACCAAGAGTTACTTATTCAAATTGGATTTGAATACCAAAGTTACTTGTTCAAATAGGATTTGAACACCAAAGTTAGTTGGCCAAATTGTCAAGTTGATGTCAAGCTTAACATGCTTAGGGAGCAAGTTTGGTGGCTTATAAATAGTCATCCTTTTGTACATTTTGATATAGCTCCAAGTAGTAAACAAAGTACTACTAAAATTCTCTAAAGTTGCTTCTTTTCTTTAAGTTTGATATTGATATTTTGTCTTTATTTTATAACGCGTTATCAGCGCGAGACTCTACCATCTCAAGATAAGACTAAGTTATGGCTAAGGTATTTTCAATTGGGGTATGATATTGGTGGTAATCTCTGCCCATGGAAACTTTTACTTAGACAAAGTTTGAACTTTGGATTTATACTTAGTTGCTCATCTTTATTGATTTAATTATTGGACATCATAGAAGGTTAGTTTGTAATATATAATTCATATATATATTCCTTCTCGATTAGCATGCCATTGGACAGGTTTGGTTGACATATTCTTATTCTTCTTGTTAACGGTAATAGTATAATGTGTAAGTGTTGGATCTAATACTATTGAAATCGGTATTATAAGTTTGATTAGAATGGTGAGAAAATCTCTTTCACTGTCTTAATGTAAGTTATTATCTGCTAAAACAGATGTACGCAAGTGAATCCCAAATAGTTGATTTTCATATTTAATTTTCTTTTGGTAATATTCTTTTTAAGGCTCAAGGGTGAGTCCTGTTATGTTTTGGTTTAATATGAGTTTATAGGTAAGACGGTGGATTCAAGCTCCATCGCCCCAAAAGGATAAGACATCGGGTTAGAGTTCTGGTGCACCATGATAATAAGATATTGGGTTATAGTCCCATCAATCTATGGCCTAAGATGACTTTTATTTGGATAAGACGTTGAGTTTGAATCTCGATGCACCATATTGATGATATAATGATGACTAAGGAAAAATTTTGGTGACAAGTCATGAAATATGCTCCATTCCCTCAAGTGAATGTGGTAGCAATGCATAATATGTCTGAAAGAAGACATGTGATTGAATTTATGAATATGAATATGGGTGTAGCAAAGGACAAAACCTTTCGTTACATTATATGTACGCCTCGATTTGCTCATGAAGGAGCAATATCTTGAAAGAGATTCTAAGCTATCATAATTTGATAGGCTTAAGGCACATTTATATTCCATTCTTGGGGAATGAGAATTTGATTGTTAAAACTACAGATCCATTCCCTGAGGAGAATGAGATAGGAGTAACACCTCCAAAAGAGGTAGAATAATTGAGAAGAAATATTATGAAATATATTCCCAAATAGTAAATCTGTAAATTTATTCATGTTATAGTAAATCTGAAATTTGCTAAAGAAAAAATAATATGTCATGGTATACTTGGAGTTTACTAGTACAAAAAAGTTCATAAGTTGGCATAAACAATTATGACATTTCGAAAATGTGCATTGAGTATTGACATGTAATGAAGAACTGAAAGATTCTTCAATAATTGTTGTATGTTGCTTGTTCTCGTGATAAGTTGGTTGGACCAACTAATGTTGGGATTGGATCCCTTAAAATTTGAAAAGTATAAAAGGTAAATATGGGCTCGTTCACCTGTCATGTGATATCTTAAATATATGCATCTATAAAATGATCACATTGTACGTTTGTTGTCAACCTGCAATTTGACATTCATAAAGTTGCTTGCTCAATATAAATTGAGTTAAGAACATAATTTTCAGATTGTGTAATCAAGACAATTTATCTTGATAATGTTGGTTTGGCATTGAATGCCTCCAATAAATAGTTGAATCATTGCTTATGAATAAAGCTTCATGTGATTAGTCTGAAATATGATAATCACATGTTTAGCACTTATATGCATCAGATCAATAAATTATGATTAATTTTCCCCTCTCAATTGGTTCAAGGTCAGGAATCAAATATTTCATCTAATAATTTTTTATGTACGGTATATGAGTAATGAATATACCATAATGCTCAAAGATGGATTTCTCAAAGAAGATAGAGGAGGTATGTTAGTTTTCCTAACATAAGGGGGAGATAACAAACAACTATGAAATATGTTAGGAATTATCATCAGATCCTCATTCAAAAGATAATTCAAGTTCAAATGCTAGGAGCATTTGCTGACCCAAAATTAATCTCATATTTAGCTGTAAATGCTCCAATTGAATGTCCCTGAAGGACAAAGTCTAGTACATCCATGAAGCATGGTAGATCATAATCGGTTCCAAATGAGATAATCCTTGAAAAGGATAAGGAGCAAATGATCATAATAAGGAAAGAATGTGCTTTTGAAGAGCTTACGACATAACACTTCATGAAACCTTATGAGAGGTTCAGGTACCTGAAAATAATGAAGTGATGAGATCTCAAAATGTTATGTCACATTGCGAACTAATACAAAATGTATATCGTCGACGATATCTTTGATACAATATGGCGCAATATTGTAAAGGGATTGTGAGGATCTGAATTCTACGTTTATTTAAGCATGCTGACGTAGAAATATTTATCAAGTGACATGAAAAGATGCATCTTGGTAAGCATAAAACTTATTTGATTTGTAGTCCGGACACTAGAATATGTCACACATAAAATGATTGATTATTGTCACTTGACAAAATCTATATGAAAATCCCTGAAGGATTCAAAATGCCTGAAGCATATAAAAGTATCTGGAAAACTTGTTTATAATCCTTATAAGGGGTAAATTGATGATTTGAATATTATTCAAACTCTTGGAGAGTTTTCAAAAGCGATAAATTATCTGGTGAAAGAAGTTGAAACGAGAAACATGCAGAATTGGATTGGTCATGAAGTACCATATCTTGTGCAATTGATGCATTTATACATCTTGCTATAACTATGAGCATGATACAGTTTTACTCCTACATGGGGATAGTGAAGTAAGATCACTTGCATATTGCAAATGAAAACCCCTATATGGATGTGTTTATCCTAATGAATATTGTTAAGCTTTTGAATATACAGGATATTCATATGATCTATATAAGGATTCGATATAGACATATTATCTATTGTCATGAAGGGTTACTGTCATACCATGCTATTTTACATGATAGTCTAATCATGTTGAGATAATAGCTATTCATGAAGCAAGCCGAGAATCATGCATGACCCAACTAAAGGGAAGATTCATAAAAGGAGATAGAATGAAGCACATTTCACCAAAAGCTTTTCTACACACATGAACTCCAAAAGAATGGTGATATCAACGTGTTACAGATTCGTTCGAGTGATAATATGATTGATTCATTCACAAAGTATCTACCTAATGCAACTTTTGAGAAGATGATGCACAAGATTGAAATGTGAAGATTCAAGTTCTGTATTGATGTTCTCATCAGGGAGAGTTAATACGCGTTGTACTCTTTTTTCCTCACAAGGTTTTTGTCCCACTGGGTTTTTCTTGTAAGGTTTTTAATGAGGCAACACTAAGGACGTATTACAAGATGTGTGTACTCTTTTTTCTTCACTAGGCTTTTTCCACTGGGTTTTCCTAGTAAGGTTTTAATGAGACACATTATCTATTAATGGACATCCAAGGAAAGTGTTATGTAATATGGATGTCATGTGACATATATATGTGTGAATGTCATTAATGGGAGATAAGAGTTAGTAGGCAAATTGAACTTGAACACCAAGTGTTGACACCCAATTTTGGACCGACATTTTTAAAATAAACACTTTTGTGCTTTTTATTTGTTAAAGAGCATAAAAATCATTTTGTACATATTTTGGTTCAATTTAACACAAGCTATTGGTAATTATCCTTTTCTTGAAAATGTTGGGATATTTATCAATTTATTACAATTTTTAATTATTGACTGTCACTGATTTTTTACACGATCGTTTTTATAAATAAATGTTGTTTGAGTTTTATTAATCATCAATTTTATTTTAAACTCAAATCATATTTTTATGTGCATTAAATAAATTTGTTAATTTATTTTTATCACAGTCCGTTAATTTACGGAGAAGATATTTTTGCACAAATAAATTAAATATCCATAATTTTGGATAAGTTCAAATAGTCATTATTTTGGATGACTCATGGTTTTGGATAGCCCATGATTTTTCAAAACCATGGTATTAAGCACATAGTTTTGCTCTTGAGTGATTTTGATTTTTTTCTATAAAACTAACCCACTCCCTTCACAGTTGTGTGGTGGAAATATCCAAATTAGGGCAAAATCCAAAAAATCCTCAATTTGTTTTTCATTTTCAGCAGCAGCAGCAGCCTCTTTCAATTATTTTCGGTGAAACTCACCATCGTTCCACCATCCTCACCGGAAACACCACAAACAACACCCACACAACCATTAAACCACCAGCTCCACCACCGGAGCAACCAACAACAAAACCAACTCTGGTGACCTCCACGACACCACCACAAACAACAACCATCGCCATAACCTCAACCTCCAACTCACCAAACAGTCCCCTCCCTCCGTCGTCTTTACTGTCACAACACCGGTGAAGCCATCTCCGGCGAACACCACCCTTTACCCTTTCTCCTCCGTCCGAACGCAACCAAACCAGAAATCACCCGACGCCATCCCCCATCTCTATTTTCCATTGCCAAAATCCGGTGAAACTAGACCCACAATGCAGCGGACAAACGAGCTCCGAGCTCCGACTAAAATGAAGACCCACATCTTTTGCTCAATCGAAATCGGAGGGCTAAAGCTCCATCAGCGAGCTCCGATGAGCTTCATACCCAGCTGCTCCGACAAGTCCCGTCGAACCAGAATCCAACCACGTCAACTCCGGCGACAAAAAATAGCTCTACACCTGAGCAAAACTCGACAAACCAGTGAACACCAGATGCGACGCAGACTATGGTGACATTCAAATCTGGCCGGAAAACGTGAAACTCCGGTAACCTCTGGTTGTTCTTGTTATTATATGTTTCTTCCATGATTTTGTGATTTATTTTTCCTTGCTGTGTTGGACTTTTCTTTTACTTTTATATATATTTGTTGATGTTGTGTTGATTGTTATTCAAAGATCTACTCCAGTGAGGTTTACGTTGCTCCGGTCATGGTCAATTTTGTTCATTTTATAATTTTCCTTCGTTAAGGTTTCTTTGTCGTTGCTATTACTATTGATTTTATTTTGGGATGTTTGCCATTTTTTCAATCTTCTTATACTACTGGTTTGTAACTCTTAATTAATTTTGTGGTATGATCTATCATTTTCCATTATTTTACATTATATGTTGACTTGTTGTTGCATTGCTTCTTATTATTTTTTTTTAAATATTATTTTTACTTGTTCCAAACGTTGCCTTGAATAGTTTCAGTTATGATATTGGTGTGGCTATTTTTATTACTTATCATTAGTGCTATTTTGATTAGTTTTGATCACTGTATTGCATGATATTGCTATTTATTAATTTTTGCTTCATCTAATCTATATTATTTGATGTTGCAATTTTCATTATAGTGATTGTTGATGTTGCTTTGTTTATTCATTCTTGCTTTGTAGATGGCCTTTCTAGTAACTTTTAGGTATTTTTATACTAATAATGAACCTAACTAATATACTTGGCCAATGATAAAATCTCTCCGTCGGATTTTCAAGGCCTTCTCATTATAAAAGACGGAATTTATTTTTAAGTTAAAATGTTTGATTATTTCTTATTGGGGTTTACTTTTTTGGTTTATTATTTCATTGATTTATATTTTATCTATTACTAACACTTTTACCAAGTGTTTTTATAGGTACATGAAGCTTCTTCCCGAAGAAGACACTCGAATTAAAAATTCGAGAATCATTTTGAGTTATTTATTGTAATTATCATTTTTGTCTAACAATAGGCAAATATTAAGTCATCTCCGTTATTCGTTCTTTATTTTATTTTGTACATGTTTTTATTTTTCTTATACGTGCAAATGAATTATTTTATCTCCTCCTCAATTGAAAAAATAAGTTCAGCCGGGATCCACCTTTGTGGATTCCGAAAGGTGCCTAATACCTTCCCTTTGGAATAACATGAACCCTTACCTAGAATCTAATCGATTACGCAGACTAATTTTTTCTTTAATTCAATTAATTGGTTTCCTAGTTTTTTTCCTAAAATTAGGTGGCGACTCTAAATTCTTTTTAAACATCATTTAATTATTTTTGAGTCCCGAAGTTGCGCCTTATGAAAATAGGGATTGCGACACCAAGAGTTACTTATTCAAATTGGATTTGAATACCAAAGTTACTTGTTCAAATAGGATTTGAACACCAAAGTTAGTTGGCCAAATTGTCAAGTTGATGTCAAGCTTAACATGCTTATAACATGCTTAGGGAGCAAGTTTGGTGGCTTATAAATAGCCACTCTTTTGTACATTTTTATATAGTTCCAAGTAGTAAACAATGTACTACTAAAATTCTCTAAAGTTACTTTTTTTCTTTAAGTTTGATATTGATATTTTGTCTTTATTTTATAACATAAAGGTAGTGTCGTATTGGTGCAGTTTAAAATTATTTTGTTAAGATTAAACAAGAAATGAGCATACAAAGGAGGCAATCTGAAAAGGATATTTATAAATCTATACTAGGTGTGTATAGCACGTGCTAGCACGGGTCAAATATTTTGAAAGTCGAATAAAAGAAGTTTATTGTCTCCTACCCACCCGTCCAAACCCCCCAACCCACACCCCTTGACCATCCCACCCCTGAACCCCAACTACCTATCCATGCCATCTCTATAGTATTTTGCTAAATAATATATACAGTAAAACTTCTCTAAATTTATATTAGTGGGATCATAAAATATTATTATTTTGTAGAAGTATTATTTAATTGATAAATTAATATTTATTAATTTAAAGAGTATTTTCTAGATTCAATGAAGGTTATTTTGATTACATCAAAATCATTGTATCTTACTAATTTATGTATCATATTTATTGAATTAATGTAAAAAATAAATTTATTATAGATAAAGTACATTGTATCGACACTGCAAAATTCGTTTGAGAGTGAAGCTTCAAGGAACTTAAATGAACCCACTTGTGAAAATGACATTCATGAACTTGAATAAAATAGATGTCAATAGCTTGTTGGATTACCTGGGTGAAAATGATACATGTTCAGAGACCCAGAGGTTAGAAGAAATTGTGGATACCATTGGAGAAAACAATGTTGATGATGAAGTTAGAGACGATACAATACCTTTGGAACCATTTACGCATAAGGAAGCACTTATCGCATCTAGAACTCTTCACAATTTTTTGATGCAGTTCGAGAAGAAAACATCAAAACTTTTGGATGCAATAAGAAAAGTTAGAGATGAGTTTCAACTAGGTTTACATTTTAACAAAAAACACTATAATCATATTTCCCTAAATTGTCTTAGATATTTTTGTAATTTTAAATAATTATTAATTTATAATATTAATGGGATCATATATTTATATAGGGGTCTTTCAAAAATATATTATCTTATTATCTTATCGAAATAGGTAATTTTTTCCACTGGCCCAAGTTGAGACCGGAGAAAAATATTATCTTAGAGAGTTTATTAATTTATCGAGTATTAACTTAGAGAGGTTTTACTGTAAATGTTTTTGGTATAATATTTTCTTGCTTACTTACCAAACACTAGAAAATAAGTAAGAAACTCACTTGTTTTCCAAGAAAACATTTTCCTTCATACCAAACGCACCCTATGCGTAAAATTTGTAACAAAATTGTAATTTTGATATTCTTTTTATTGTTCTATTGATGCGGATGTATCGGCTTCCTCCCCATCTATGATCACCTATTTTTGAATAGGAGATCGCGCAGTATCCGTTATTTTCATCATTCTCGTGTGTATATTAATTGTGTAGTTCATCTCCTTCTTGAAGGGAAGCCTTGGAGTAACCGGTAAAGTCATTGTCATGTAATCAAAAGGTCACGGGTTCAAGCCTTGAAAACAGGTCCTTGCATAAATGTAAGGTGAGGCTGCGTATAATAGATCCGTGTGGTAGGACCCTTCTCCGAACCCTACGCATAGTGGGATCTTAGTACACCGGACTGTCTTTTTTTTTTTCATCTCCTTCTAAGGAAAATATTCTCATTTTTGATTAATTACATCTAGTAAGCCTCGAGATCTTACATATGATGATGTTGAGAATCGTCATTAACCAATCATGTATCGGACACACCTGAATTGTAATTTTTTTTTACTGAGTTTGTATATGTTTTGTAATAATAATATTATTATGTTAGGTAAACTAGAAAATGTGTTGTTATGTTTGTAAATATGAACTAATTTCAAAAAGAAATCCCTTAGCGTTATGACAAGAAATTGAATTTGAATCTAACTCAATCAACAAAGACTAGCTCTCTAAAGATGAGATTACCAAAACAAATATTCTACATGCCATCTGTGTGGTACAAAAGTCAAACTGTTTGCATGACTATCAAAGGACGAAGGATTGGAAGATTCAACTGTGAGTGGCGAATCAGAATTTTCGTTAAGAGTATTCAAGATTTAATATATATGTATGAAAAATATTACTTGACCTATATATTTTGTATAATTCTTTATATGTATATAATATAATTTTTCAACGAAGGGTGTTCAATTGGTCATCCTAAATGATATGTGGCTACGCCACTGTCAACGGTAAGGACAAAAATATTACTGTAATACCATATAAAATACCTTAATTTTATCTTTCACTATATTTTTGGGACGATCCTACTTTTACCTTTAGCAAAAATGTGCATATTTCCTTTTGGCCCTAACTGAGCTCCATATTTACGAGTAATTTCAAATCTTATGTATATATAATCAAAAGTAAACGAGTTATTTGCAATCACTTTTCTAAAGTATTTCATACGTCGAATCACCCAATTCAAGATCCCTGGCAGTGGAACCGTTAAAGTTCATGGCAGATATAAGAGATAATTTACTAACAATAAGGATATTAATAACCAAAATGTATAATTAAACAGTAAAATTACATATTTAATTAGTATACATTGTGGAGGAATAAATTGGGAGCTCTTCCAATCCAATATATACGTATATATAATAAGATCACACTTATTCTGATTCAGCAGGAGCCCGACAAATTGGACATGTTGAGTGTGAATGCAGCCACATATCAATACACTCCACATGAAATGCATGGCTACACTTAGGTAACTTCCTACAAACATCTTCATCTTCCAATAAACTCAAACATATTATACATTCCAACTCATTATTATTTTCTGCTTTGTACACAAATAAAGGAATTGAAGAAATCATCGATCTTTCAAGACCCTTTGTTGGAAAATTACTAGCAAAGCTAGTAGTATCAACAATGAAGGAATGTGAATTATGAAAAGGGGAAGAGAGGGAGTTTCGAATACTCCTTCGTCGAGTTTGGTCCAAGAACCATTTGGCATAAATGTGAAGAAGTAAAATAAAGATAAATATCGAAAGAAATGATACAATTGATGCTAACATTATGTTGTTGTCATATGATGTGATGTCATGGATGATGTTCTTTAGAGAGTTGGAAGTAATTTGTGGTAATGGAGAAGGAGAAGGAGAAGTGAACATGATTTTGGTTGAGGTAAATGATGGAGTGTTGAGAAGTGAAAAGAAAGTGTGGTTTTTAAAGTAGTCAAAGATAAAATTTCTTGGTAAGTATATATGGAAAAACATTTATGAATAAAAAAGTTTCATTAATTAATAGCAAGAAAATAGGAATAATTTACCTTGCAATTTGACCATAAACTTTGAAGTTGAAACTTGGCAATTTGACCAGTTTTTGAAAACTTGAACATACTTTAAGATGAGATTTCTAAAATCTAGTCAAATTTCATGTTCAAACAAGTATTAAAAATAAATTTTCAAAATCTAATCCAAAATCTATAATCAGACACTAATATTTGCAACAAATTTTAAAGTAATAAAAAATAAATTGTCATAAACGATAAGTGATGAATTAACTGGAGATTTAATTTTATTAATTCCTAAAAAGGGGTAAAAAAAAAAAAAATTCAAATCACTAATGTCAAATCATGAAATCAATATCCAAAGATACCCTTTAAGAAACAAGAATAAAATTGTACTCTTTTCGTTTTAAAAAGAATGATTTACTTTGACTTGGTAAGAAATTTAAAAGAATAAAAAAACTTTTAAATTTTATGATATTAAATTAAAATTATATCAAATATATATCAAAATATCTAATAATTTTATGATCTTAAATATATCACATAAAAAATTGAAATTAAAATATTATAAAAAAAATTATTTTTTTAAATAAATTTAAAAGTTATTCGTTTTTCAACTGAGGAATAAACTTGATAGTAAGGTCAAAGGGGAATCCATTGGTCCAAAGAAGTAATGCAGGGAAAAGAGAGCAAGCACCTGAAAAGAGCTAATAGGGGCCTGAAATAAAGGTCTCGTGAAGGCGGCGGCTGCTATATCTCACTGTGCAAATGACTAGATATAATAAATTCTCGCGTAACTATATTTTTATTTGTTCGGTATACTAAAAATAATTATTTAATTTTATTTATTTAATATAAAAAATTAAAAAATAATTTATTATTTTATATCTATTTTACCTTTATTATTAAATACTACTTATTTCTCAATATTATGACTTATAATTAATAGGAATGACATAGTAAAATTTCTCTTTAATTTATTGTTTGGGCCTTTGGGGTGTGTTAGGTCAAGCATGTATAAGCAAAGTTGAACGGAGAAAGTATTGAAATTTCTTATGACTACTTTTGTATTTTTCTTTTAACTTGCTGTCAGGTATTTATATTACGGACTAATTAAATTTGAATTTATTTTGAAAAATTTCACATTTGAAGGTAAGTTAAATGTCTACTAACGATGACAATTTTGTATTTAAAGTCAAATTTTCAAATCTCTAATTAAGAATGAAAGAGTATCTCTCATTTTAGCACAACTCTCTTGTGAGTTGATTACATATTCTATGTTTTAGTGCCTATAGAACAGAAGATCGCAATGTCACCGATGCCGGCTCTTGGGTGAAGCTGGTGAAGCACACGCTTTAGGCCCCAAAATTTTTAGGGCCCCATTTTTTAATAATAGTGGATTTATAAATTATTTTTTTAAAAAAAAATAAGCATTTCAAATTACAAAAGTATAATTTTTAATTAAATAATAAAATAAAATTTCAAATATATTTTAAACAACTCAAAGAATTTGAAATATATTTTAAATTTTTATTTAGTGATAAAAAATTGAGATCAGTGGGAGAAGGAACATGGAAAAAAAATATTATCTTAACCACAAAAATTTCTTAAAGCATAATGTTGCCTAGATATTAATATTTTAGACTTATTTTCAAATTAAAAGTTTTAAATGACACAAATAGAAGATAATATTTTAATATGCTCAGTTAGATAAAAAGACTTGATTATTTTCAAATGCATATAGTGCTTATAATGTTAACAATTTCTATAACAGTTGCATATTCGGAAACAAGTTTCAAAATTAAAATTGATAAAATCTTATCTAAGATTATTAAGTCTCAAGAGAGATTAATCGAAAAAGAAATGATTAGAGAAAATCGATTATAATATTAGAAACTCCACATTTCAGAAAATAAGAAAATAGACTTCAAATAAAACTATATACAAAGATTTTTAAAAAATACTTAAGCCGTCTCGTTATGATTTGGCTTTAGGCCACCATCTTCGTAGAGCCGACCCAAGAACAATTTATCTGCTTGTAAGCTTTGAAGATAAAAAGGTTTATGGATGATGTAATCGGAATGACAGGTAGTTATGATTGTGGAAAGTGGAGAAAATCGGAATCGTCGGTTATCTTTTGAATAAAAATAACGACAAGCCGAGTATTACAACTACAGGGGGGGAAGCAATGCTTCGTAGACAGATTCGATTCCTCCTCGCTTCTTTTCTGATTTTTTGCTCCTCTCCTTACAGTCAAGTGACTCAACAAAACTAAAAATTTTAGGGAAATATCGTATGTTTTGAACGAATACTATAGCTAGCGTTTGATCATAGATTTTAAAAAAATATTTTTAAATCGATATTTGATCATAAAATTTGATTTGATTTAGAAAATCTAATCTTCTAATATTTGCAAGTTCTCAAAAACTGGTCTTAGTTTTAGGAGAAATTTCACTTCCACCCTCAAAACTTAAAATATTTTTCAAGTAAAATATATATCCAAATACAACTTCAAAAATTCATATTTCAAGTTTCAACTCCAAAATTTAAAGTCAAATAGGAGCCTAGTCTTTTGGCATTAACTTTGGTCGCACATCTTACATTTATCTCAAATTATATCAATAAGGGTAAAATTAAAAATAATAATAATAATAACTAACTGTCTTGAACTTCTCAAATGATAAATAATTTGAGACATCTAATTTTAAAAATTACGATAAATAATTTAAAATGGATGGAGTAACAAGTTTGAGAAATACATGCTTTAAAGGAGTCCGGAGCATAAAGGGCTATTATTTTGACTAAAAATTTCAAAGGGGACAATGGATTCTGAAAGAAATCAAAGGGGACAAAACGCTGTGTGTCCAGCTACTTACAAGTCGCTGTGTGTCCAGCTACTTACAAGTCGCTGTGTGTCCAGCGACTTACAAGTCGCTGTATGTCCAGCGACTTATAAGCTTCCTGTTTTTAGGGTTACGATTAAGTTGAACTAGTTCATTGTTTTTTTTTTTGTAGGGTTACGATTAAGTTAGAAACATAACGATGAGTTACAAATGAAATAGTTCGGTGATATTATAGTCCTAAATGAAACAAAAGTAATTTTATTCTCTAACTATCCACTTGAAATTTTCATTAGTTGCATAAAGGAGTCTCATTCTAACTACTTTAGCTAACCTTTTATCCTTCTGGGAGTTAGAAATGGACTAGATAGTCCGTTAATTTTTCAACGTAAATATTATAACTTCTATGTGTTGTTATGGAATTATTCAAAAGGCAAATGACTTCAAATTCAAGAATTCTATTGCAATTTTATACACATAAAACAGAAAGGTAATACGTTAAACATACTAATATAAATCAAGACAATAAAAAATATTCTTCATCAGTGTTCCGCAACGTCATTGTGACGACTACACGTGCCACAATAAGTTGGTACATGTGGCCTGGTTGATCTTCGAATTCCATCTTCTCTAATAACAACCTATAAAAATCATTTTTAATGGTAAGATTATTTATGACTACAAATACAATGAAGTATGTATTTTTTGATTTACATACTAATACAATGAAGTTCCTACATTTTTATAAGTTGAAATCAAAAAATGATTTCAACCTATAAAATACATAAACAAAAAATGCAATAGAATTCTTGAAATCATTTTTATAACTTCTATGTGTTGTTATGAAATAATTTTTTGAAATCAAAAAATGCAGGAACTTCATTGTATTAGTATGTATATACAATGAAACCCTACAGTGCTACACACTCGTCCTAATAAAACCCTTCCCCAAAAGATCCTACAGTGCTGAGAAGTTAGCTCGTGTATATATTCAGGAGGTAGTTCGCCTACACGGAGTGCCGGTGTCTATTATCTCAAACCGAGGGTCTCAGTTTACCTCCAGTTTCTGGCAGGCCTTCCAGGAGGAGTTGGGTACTCAAGTGGACCTCAGTACTGCGTTTCATCCTCAGACCGACGGGCAGTCAGAGCGGACTATTCAGGTGTTAGAGGATATGCTCCGTGCTTGTGTGTTAGACTTTGGGGGTCAGTGGGATCAGTTCTTGTCTTTAGCTGAATTCGCGTATAATAATAGCTTCCACTCCAGCATTCAGATGGCTCCGTTAGAGGCTTTGTATGGTAGACGGTGTCAGTCTCTAGTTGGATGGTTTGAGACTTTCGAAGTCGGTCCTCTTGGCACAGATTTGCTCCGAGAGTCTTTGGACCGAGTTCGGGTGATTCAGGACAGGTTGCGGACAGCTCAGAGTAGACGGAGGAGTTATGCTGACCGTAGACGTCGTCCATTGAAATTCAGAGTTGGTGATAGGGTCTTCTTGGGAGTGTCGCCCATGAAGGGCGTGATACGGTTTGGTAGGAGGGGCAAGCTTAGCCCCAGGTATATTGGACCCTTTGAGATTCTACGGACAGTTAGGGAGGCAACATATGTACTGGCCTTACCTCTGACTTTTTCAGCTATTCACCCGGTATTTCATGTTTCTATGTTGCGACAGTATATCCTGGATGAGTCGTATGTGCTTCAGTGGGACTCGGTTCAGTTAAACGAGAAGTTGGCATTTGTGGAGGAGCCTGTGTCCATTTTAGCCAGAGATGTCAGACGGTTTCACTCCCGGGACATTCCAGTGGTTAAAGTACAGTGGCGCCACCGTCCAGTTGAGGAGGCTACTTGGGAGCTAGAACGTGACATGCGAGCCCAGTATCCCTACTTGTTCACGTCTTCAGGTATGTGCTTATTCTTGACTTTCGCGGATGAAAGTCTTTTTAGTATTGGATATTGTAATGACCTTCCCGGTCATTTTTCTCATATTCATGCGTTCTCGGTGTTTAGAGCTTTTCTATAACTGCCCCAAGTTATTTATGACTTGCTGGGACTGACAGTTCGGTTCCCGGGCAGTTCGTTTGAGAATATTATTTAGACCGAGCACGTTGTAAAATGTTAAATTAAATTAGAATTTGGTAAAATGACATAGTTAATTACCTTTAAAAAATGTTTATGATATTTATAAAATTCTTTAGTGATGATGTATCTATACTACTTTATAAAAGTTCTATAATTTATTAATATTTTTAAACGGATCTAATTTTTATTAAAATGATATTTTTATTTTATAGAGGTTTTGTTCAAAATAATTTTCTATTCATGATGGTATATTTAAAATATTATATTTATTTTTACCACGAGCCTATGCAGTATCCGAATATATATATATACGGAGAGCGAAAATGGATAAGACCATGTGCATGTATCATTAATTGGTATTTGACTACAAGACTTTGTTTCCTTTTGATGTTGTACGTGGAGTACATATAAATATATACTATAATATTATGTTCTTTTCTCATATTATTTTCTTTATTAAAGGCTCATATATTCCACCATTTTTTTAAGCACTTTAAGCTCAACTTTAGGCATTTCTAGAGATATTCAAGGTTAGGGGTTGATATATTTGAGTTCGTGGACTCGTTCTCGTCATTTCTACGGTACGTTTTCTTATTTTTTCGGTAGTTTTAGTTACGGTGGTTGTTGGAATTAGTGTTGATATTTGAGCTAGATATTGAGCTCAAATTGAGCGGTGGTAGTTGTGACTATTGGTCACGGGGTGATTTGGGACGCTGTAACGGTTTCGATTTTGCGATTCCGCAAGTGGACCCACATGGACCGTTCGGATATTTTTTTAAACTAATGCAATATGGGTATCAAAATTCATGTTTTGACATGTAGTTTATTATTTTGCTAGCATGGCAGAAATCTGAGGTCTCACGGAAGGGGAAGACTCCTATTTAGCAAGCTTTGGCAGGCGTTCGGCGGCGTCCAGGTAGGCTAGGCTTACCATATACCTAGACTGAGTTTGTTTATAGTATTTGCATATTATTATGCTAGTGTTTGGGCTAGTAGTTGTGGATTGGCATTGGCTTGCTATGATTAGGCCTTTTGGGCCGGTTAGGGCCTTGTTCGGATGTGTTTCGGGCTTGTTATCCTCGTGGTGTGCCAGATATTACTTTTATAGGGTTGGTTAATGTTGTACGGCTGTTAGTAGGGGTTTGGGGAACCTTAGCCCAGACTTGGTTTCGGGACCCCATAGTAGGCCCTGCTACTCTTCACAGTCGGTGTAGTTAGCTTTAAACATTGTTAGGCTTAGTTAAGCCCCGAGATGATCTTTTAGGATAAAATTTGTATTAAATTACCCTAGTTATGCCCTTTTGACCTGTTTAGCCTTGTTAGTCCCTAATAGCACCGTATTTGACCAGGGTCGGCTAGTTTGATTTAGAATGCGGACCCGCCTTGCCATGACTTAGAATGTATACCCAGACTTGTATATACATACTGTTTATGGTAGATAGTTGACCTGGAAAGATCCCGAGATTGACTTGTAGTACGTGGTGGGTTAGCTCCTTATTTATGTTTCGGGTTCGTTCTGGGGCCGGTATGTCCCTGTTTACTTGTGTTTGTGTGGATTCTGGCACTACTCTGTCACTTGGATACTAATTATTATGAGTTCCGGTTTGAGTCCGGCCACTGATTATTATGAGTTCCGGTTCGATTCTGGCATCTGATTATTATGAGTTCCGATTCGAGTCCAGCATCTGATTATTATGAGTTCCGGTTCGAGTCCGGCATCTGGTTATGATATGATTGGAGAGTTTTGGTACTGGGTACCGTGGTTACTGGATACTGATACAGCTTCGAGACACTGGTGACTATGCATTTACTTTTCTTGTGTATCCCGCTGGTTTATGAGGGCCAGCCTGGGTTATTGTTTTCTTCCGTTTGCCTATCGGGTTTATGGGGGCCCAGATAGGTTATGTTTGACTTGTGTGTTTACTTACGCATTTATTTACTCGTTATTCTGTATCGCACTTATTTTCTCCTGAACATATCTATACGCCTCGGCAGTTACTTATGCACTTCTTATTTATACCCCGGACCTAGCATGCACCCTCGCATTTTAGCTTGCTTATATTATATTGAGCTCAGTCGGTCGATGATGCCTACTGAGTACCCGTTGCCCCGGTACTCATACTGCACTTCTGCATCTTTTTCCTCGATGCAGATCCGGGCACTAGTCGACGATTTTGACGTGACGCTCTTCTCAGCACTGACTCCGGAGCAGGGTGAGCTTACTGACATCCGTGGCAGATCCCACTCCATCTCTACTGTATAGTCTTTTGCTCTGGAGACTGTAGTACTTGTTGTATATATTTGGTTTCTGTCTTATATTTTGGACATGTCTAGTAGTGGCTCTTGTACCGACTTCACCAGGTCTTGGGAGGGGTTCTCGACTTTATATATTGTCTTCTTCCTTCTCAGTCCTTCTATGAATATATATTTTGATTTTGTTTTTATATTAGTATGGTTACTTCCACTTTGTCTCTGTTTTCTGAAATTCCGCCCGTTAGCCTGTCGCTTGTCGCTCCGAGCTAGGGTTTGGCTTGCCTATTGGTGGGTTACGGTAGGCGCCATCATGACTCGAAAAAAACTGGGTCGTGACAGGTAACATCATCTTTAATACTAATGAAAACTTCCAATGTCTAAGTCTCTTCTCCAAGTTCAAATTAATAACCTCAAATCAACTCAAATAAAACTCAAACAATGATCAATTGCACCATAAGTTGAGTTTCCACTTTTGTTGAAACTCTATCGACACAATTTCATCACCAGTTCTGTTCATATCACCGATAACGATGACAAAGCTCGACATCGACATCCTAACGTTAAAACAAATTAAGTTGCACAAAATTCAGCTACTAAATCATTTATAATAGTAGTATTGTGAATATCAAGGAAGGGTTATAGTAGTTGGAAGGCAACCGATTTTCTTCTAGCAAACATAAACTATTAAACTGGTTGAAGCACTCCCTTGAATTATTGAAAAGAATCTAAATATGCCCATGAATAATTGAAAAGGCCTCTATGAATTTCATATTGAATACAAATGCAATTTTTTTTTGATTGCAATAGAATTGAATAGAGCAAGTTCTTTGCATTGCAAACGTACCCCCGGTTTGCAAACATAAAATCGGACTAATTCTATTTTTGTTTGTGGATACTAAAATCCACTTTGCTTTGCTGCACAGAGACCAAACCCCACTTGTGAGATTCCACTCGGTACGTTGTTGTGATTGCTACCTAGAGGAAGTTTATTACACTCGGTACGCTGTTGTGTTTGCTATGTAGAGGAAATGTCATATGAAACGCTAGAACTTGCAAACAAGGAATATAAGGCGGAGAAACCTATCTTAATTAACATGTGAAGGAAAACTCCCATGTGCAGTAGAATCTCGAGATGTCAAAGGATTAAAATGTGAAATAATATATGAGGTTCGAAACTCAATGAATAATGAGTGTACCCCTCTACGCTTCACTTAAATACCAAGTTTTTGTCTACAATAGGTTTGACCCCATGACCTGTTGCACTCTTATACCACTAAACCAAAGCGCTAGGGACAGCTTGGAGGATGAGACAGTAATGGTGCCAATACAAAGGAAATTTTAATTGAGCAGAAACAAAGAACTAACCGAGTAGCAAAGTGGACTAACTTGAGTTGTCTGCTTGAGAATACAAACGCATAATGCAACAACCACTTCAAATGCAAGACCCATACAATAAAACACAACCTTTTACTTCACTCTGTAAATAAAATGATCACTCGAGGCAATAACAAATAGCTCTCCTGCAGTAAAACTGAAGGGCAGAGTGAAATTTCTAAGCAGTCCCATTACCATACTAAAGCAAAGGGTATAATATCCATATTTGAACAAGGGGAACAATCAAACTTTCATCCTTCTAGCTCTATGCTGTCTCATAGCACACAGTTACATGTTGATCGAGAACAACGTCATGTCATCCATACAAGACATTATCACATTCACGACACTCAGCTATACGTCCATTCATGGCCAAAAAAGTGCAGTAAAACAAACCCTCCTGTTACCATACCAGAGCAAAGGGTATAACATCCATGTTTGCACAAGGGATTCACCCTTCTAGCTTTAGGCCATCTCATAGCACTCAGTTGCATGTTGGTTGATCTGAGGCATATTTATATGCCTTAGTAGCGACGCTAACCCATGATTACCCTAGTTTTGAGAACACTACTTGTGGATTATATAATTTTTTGATGGAAAATGAGATAATGTGCTAACCAATATGATTAGACTCTTGTAGGTGGAATTTGCGACTTTTTGGAGCATGTTTGGCATGGAAAGTGAAGCTTGGATGAGCGCCGAGTGCAGAATATTGAAGATAGGAGACAAGCCAAAGAGTTTATATTGAAGAATCCATCCAAATCCGTGACGAGAAGTCAACGAAAGCTAGAACAGTACAATAAAAAGGGCCTGGCGCGCTAGGCAGCGTGCCAGGCCGCTTTTGGCGAAAATGTGAGCTGTCCAGGCAGTGCCCAGGCGCGCTGGCCAGCGTGCCACGCCGCCTGGGCGAACCTTTTGCTGAGGCAGAATCTACCTAAGTGCCAGGCGCGCCCAATAGCGTGCCGGGCCGCTTTTTGGCCGATTTTTGCCTCGACTTGAGTCTATAAATATGGCTTTTCAGTTATTGTATCAGAATCCATCCTCCCTAGAATATTTTGGGTGTTTTTGGGCATCTTAATTAGGTTCCAATCCTCTTCTTTTCAGTTTTTAAGTACTTTTATGGTATTGATTTACTTTTGGTTGTTGATAAACATTATGAGTGGCTAAAACCCCTCATTCTTGGGGCTAAGGCCAAGAACATGAATCTCTTGGGCTAATTGTATTGGTTTGTGTTGGAGTTTATTATAAAGTGGTTATTCATATATTCTAAAATTCATTATTTTGATGTTTGATCACCATTGGAATATATTTCTTGTCTTGAAGTGAGCTCGAGAGAGAAACGGAGAGATAGAACCTGAATATATGAAGTGTGGTCTGTCTCGGAGACGTAATTCTAAGGGATTGACCTGTGGTTAGGACCGAGAGGTACCTAACCACCCACACTCGATAAATTACAAGAAGAAAGCTTGAATGCTCTAGACTTGGTTAAGCTTATCACCACTCACAGATGTAGGTAAGTTTCTAAGTTCTAGGAGACAATTATAATTTGGAGACGAATATAGTTGTAAAATTAACCTTGGGATTGATAACCATGACAAACTACTCAAAAATGCTTAAACCAACAGTAATTATGCTTGAAAGATGATGGTCAAGGTGCCTTAGCCCTGGGAATTCACTTTTTATTGATTTTTAAAGCATATTTACGTAAATCAAAGTTACGGTAGCGAAGATAGGAGTTCTTAGTTCGCAATCATTTAATTTTTAGCACCCAATCACTTGTCATTTTCGTAACACTAGTTTTTAATTATAGTTTGACGTCCAGAGTGATTTCTGTTGATGAAAATCCCTTGGGTTCGATATCCGGCTCTTTAAAAGGAGCCACTTTATTACTTGCACGATCACGTACACTTGCGTGTATAGCTGGGTCGCAACATTGGTCTAGAACAAGAATGCCATGTCATCTATACAAGACATCATCACATTCACAACACTCAACTATATGTCCAATCATTGCCAAAAACTGCGTCACAGGTGCAGCAACTAGGCTAACACTAGGGGTAAAACTCGTTTTCCTTCCTGGTAAAAAACTGAAGTGGCAACCAAAATGAGCCATGATATGGTCAAAGTGACCAAAATAAGCCACTAGTTTATTTTGTTACCAAAATAAGCTAAATGCTATAAATTATAGCGTTTTATAAAAAAAATTTAACGGTACCGTTAACTTCGTCCGTTTGAAAAAATAATTGTAAAACGCTATTTTAAATGACGTTTTGCAAAAAATAAAACGCTATAATTTATAGCGTTTTACTAAAACGACTTCGTTTTAGTAAAACGCTATAAATTATAGCGTTTTGTTTGTAAAAGTTTTAAAAAACGCTATAATTTATAGCGAGATGGGGCACAACAATTTTATCTCTGACCACTCTCCTTCCCTATTGGTTCTTTATTTCCCACTAGATTCAACTTGGCCCCTCCCCCCTACGCCCCAACCCCAACCCCCAACCCCAATCTTCTTGATTGCTTCCCTTTACTAAATAAAAATAAACAAAAAGCCAAATATAACCTTTGCTCATGTTATTTTCTCTCATTTATGGTTTAAATAAATACTAGGTGTTTCCATTAAGTTGAGAAAAAACATAACAACAGCTTAGGCAGTTGGGCATTTTTCCCCTTTCTTGCTTTAATCTTGGGTATCTGAGAAAAAAATTTATTAAAAAAAACATATAGTATCGGGGGGCTCAAGTATATTCGTGGCCTAAGACCAAAATCAAACGGATGCCTTAATTTTTTTATAATTCTTTTTATAAAGTCTATATTTAAAATTATATAATCGAGTTCTTTTAATAATTCTTAAAAAAAAAAAAACTCGATTATATAATTCTTCTAATAATGCCTAAGACCACGTAATTCATGGACTTTTGCCCATGCGAATGAGTCACGAACGTTATTTTACAGGAAGATTCCCTAGCCTTTTTGTTTTGCCAAAAAGTTGTCACTAATTGGACTCCTTTTAGGCTTTTTACCTTTTACAAATAATTCTTCCGCAGATCATCAAAATGCACAAACATAACTTTTACACTCAAATATAGACTGACACATAATATATAAATAGCATTATTAATTTAACAATTAATAATTTGTCAAACACAAAATTACACGCAAAAATATTTTAAAAGCATATTTTAATAAATTGAAGATTATGATATATTTAATCAAATATCACAAGGACCAAAATCGTATTTGTCAAGATACTTCACGGATTAAAGTCCCCTAATAAAATGAAAAAATAACATAAACATACACCTTAACTTACCATATTTATACAAATCTCCACCCTTACAAAGTAATTATAAAAATATCAACTAATTATGTATCTTCGTTGGATGTATCGGGAGCTAATTATGTATCTCGACAAACCCAAAATCAGAAAAAATATATCGGGAGCTAATTAGGTATCTTTACAAAGGAAAAAAATGTATCTTCGTTGGATGTATTATGTATCTCGACAAACCCAAAATTGAAAAAAACTCGATTATATAATTCTTCTAATAATGCCTAAGACCACGTAATTTTTTTTTTTAAGAATTATTAGAAGAACTCGATTATATAATTTTAAATATAGATTTTATAAAAAAAATTATAAAAAAATTAAGGCATCCATTTGATTTTGGTCTTAGGCCACGAATATACTTGAGCCCCCCCGATACTATATGTTTTTTTTAATAAATTTTTTTCTCAGATACCCAAGATTAAAGCAAGAAAGGGGAAAAATGCCCAACTGCCTAAGCTGTTGTTATGTTTTTTCTCAACTTAATGGAAACACCTAGTATTTATTTAAACCATAAATGAGAGAAAATAACATGAGCAAAGGTTATATTTGGCTTTTTGTTTATTTTTATTTAGTAAAGGGAAGCAATCAAGAAGATTGGGGTTGGGGGTTGGGGTTGGGGCGTAGGGGGAGGGGCCAAGTTGAATCTAGTGGGAAATAAAGAACCAATAGGGAAGGAGAGTGGTCAGAGATAAAATTGTTGTGCCCCATCTCGCTATAAATTATAGCGTTTTTTAAAACTTTTACAAACAAAACGCTATAATTTATAGCGTTTTATTTTTTGCAAAACGTCATTTAAAATAGCGTTTTACAATTATTTTTTCAAACGGACGAAGTTAACGGTACCGTTAAATTTTTTTTATAAAACGCTATAATTTATAGCGTTTAGCTTATTTTGGTAACAAAATAAACTAGTGGCTTATTTTGGTCACTTTGACCATATCATGGCTCATTTTGGTCGCCACTTCTAAAAAACTATGGTCTAGTTTCCCAATCACAAGCAAGTTCGGGGTCAACTACATATAACTTTCACCCTTCTAGCTCTAGGCCATCTCATAGCACTCAGTTACATTTCGATCTAGAGCAACAATGGCATCCCATCAATACAAGACATTATCACATTCCCAACACTCAACTATACATCCATTCATTGCCAAAAAGTGCATCACACGTGCGCTACTGTGCTAGAGGAGTGAATCCCATTTTCCTTCCTGATTAAAAAAACTTCTAGTTTCAAAACATTTCTTGATATTATAATTCACCACTACTGTTACACCCGAATAAGTTCACAAGCAAGTTCAGGGTCAACTAAATAGATACTCACTGCCCATATTGCTCCATTTAAGCATGTCTACTACTTGAACTAACAACCACATCTGAACAGGTCTAGGAATTCAGTTGCTAAGCATCCGAACCACAGAAACACGTTTCAAATTCACTTTGCATGAAAATGTCTTTAGTCAAAATCTGAACTTGTTAGAATTTCAGTTCAACCTTCAAACAATTTCTTAGTCTTGTACCTTCTCCAATAGGGAACTTCAAACATGTCTTCAAAATGGATGATAGACCAAGCCCATTTGTTTTGAGATCAAACCGCTAAGCAATTTGTGCATTTGATAATTATCCAAAACATAACTAAATTAGACAAACAACAAACAATCTTCTCCAAAGCTACAAAAGACCTTCAATTTAATATTGCCACATGATCTAAACATTAAAATGAACAACAAATATAATTATTTCATTTATTTAACCATCTATGTCACAATTTTTGTTTCAGCTACCACAACTCATTAGTGAATTTCACAAATATATGGATGCAGATAATTCTAAACAAAGAACTAGCATGCCAATAGCCAACACTCCACTCCGTCAAACTCAAGACAGATAAAAATAGCAACTTAAATAAAATAGCGCGAGCAGACAAACACGATTAATAAAAAGCATAAGTGTATAACCAAAACAGATTTCAAAATCTGAATTCAGTGCCATTAGGTGAACATCACCAGTCAATGTCACTAAAATTTCAAACTAAAAGTTAAACAGCATGAGCCTGAAGATGACAAGAGCATAAATAGACCGTTGAGAGCTGTGGAATGCGGTTCTATTTGGATCTCTGCCTCATCTTTCGTCGCTTCCTCTTCAATTTCCTCATACGCTTCTTCTTCCACTGTACAAAACACGAAAAAAAAACAAAAGTTGACGAAAGTGAGCACTAAAAATTGACGGAATCAGTGAATAATGGAGAAACGTAACAAAAAAAACGAAACTGATCATACAAAAATCACGGAAAGAGTGAAAAATGGAGAAATGTAACAAGAAAAAAGACACAATTTTAGTATAAAAAATCACGGAAGGAGCATAAATAGAGAAATATAACAAAAAGGGAAAAGGGTCAGAAATATAAATTTATTGTAACACCCCAAACTTTGTGCGGTCCTATGAGCCCCTGTACTATTTATTAATGTATTTTAGTAATATTTATTTGCATAGCTGAACCTAGATGTGAATACACATGCATTGAGCGCGTGATTGAATTAATGATCCAGCTAAACAAATAAATATCACAAAAATACACTACTAAATAGTCCAGGGGATTATAGACCCCGCAAAGTTTTAACGTGTTACAACAAATTTCCCCATGGGTATATTTTAGACCTTTTTCCCTAACAAAAAATGATGAAATTGAGCATAAAAATATTACAGAATGAGCATAAATAGAGAAATATAACAAAATATGACTGAATGATTGAAAAATGGATAAATATAACAAAAAATGACGAAATTGATCATAAAAAATTACGGAGTCAGTGAAATTGGAGAGATGAACCAAAAAAAATGACGAAATTGAGCAAAAAAAATTACGGAATCAGTGTGAAAATGGAGAAATGTAACTAAAAATGACGAAAATGAGTATAAAAAATTACGGAATGAGTGAAAATGGAGAAATTATGACAAAAAACGACGAAATAGAGAATAAAACAATTACAGGATGAGTAAAAATGGAGAAATGTAACAGAAAATGACGAAACTGAGCATTAGAATATTGCGGAATGAGTAAAAAGGGAGAAATAATATTGCGGAATGAGTAAAAAGGGAGAAATATAACAAAAAAATGACGAAATTGAGCATAAAAAAATTACCAAATGAGTAAAAATGGAGAAATATATCAAAAGGAGACGAAATTGAGTATAAAATGCAGAAATGTAACAAAAAACTGACAAAATTGAGCATAAAAATATTACGGAATGAGTAAAATGGAGAAATATAAGCACAAAAAAGGACAATGTTGAGCATACAAATAGTAATGAATGAGTAAAAGTGGAACAATGTAACAAAAAAAACATCGAAATTGAGCTTACAAATATTAATGAAGGGCGTACATATGATTCTTTAGCTACAATTTATTTGTCGCGTTTAGACATATAGATTTTTTAACTTTGTCCAAATACCATATGCACTATTTTATCAATAATATTATTGACCACATCATCTATTAAGTGCAACCTGATTACACTAGCAATCTTTTCATCCATTTCTTCTCAATCCTCCAATTTTATAGATTCAGGCTTTTTGGATTTGTCACCTTATGCCTAGTGTAATCCTTGTTGGATGAGCAGATTCCTCATCCTTCTTCGTCATGTTGAGAAACCGCTATCACCATTGAATTTTGCTATCTCATACTTTACTCTGGACATTTTATTTCATTGAGTATAGTACGACCCACCGCAAAAAATATTTCATGTGAATGAGCAGAACATGTGCTCTGATGCCCGTTGTTGGAATAAATCCCTCCACAGAAATAATATTTACGGTAATAAAAGCAATAAATACGCACACAACAATAATATGGTTAATCAACAAGAATGAAAAAAGCAATAACGACACTGAGATTTTTACGTGAAAATCCTTCTGAATAAGGGTAAAAATTACGGGCCGAGAGGAGCAACTGATATCGCTATAGCAAGGAATTTTACACTTGTAGGTCTGAGTAAAATACTCCAAAGACCACTACACACTCAAAAGAAATATCTCTCTTTGATTTTTCCACCTCACTACAATATCGTTCACGCTCTCTATTTTTCCTCACAAACTATTTCTTAAACCCTCTGTGATACCTCGCTCTTTTTTTTCTCTCCTTTTGTTTAGTGTAATTGAAAATGCAGAATAACCCTCCTTTTATAGGAGAAAATACACTCCAAGTTGAAAAATAGAAAAGGAAAACGAAATTAATTATTTTTCATCCACAAATAATTACTTGCTCACCAAGTTCTATTTTCAAATAAGTAAATTGGCAGATGCCAATTACTAGGAAATGGGATGGATCCAACAATTATAAATGGTCAAACGTAAAGGAGTAGTTTGCAATCTTTTCTCTAAAGTATTTCGATACGTAGAATTCCCCAACTCAAGATCGGTGATGCTGGAACTGTTAAAGTTCATGACAAATATATACGAGATAATTACTAACAATAAGGATACTAATAACCAAAAAGTATAATAAAGAATAAAATTACGATATTTAATTAGTATAGATTGTGGAGGAATAAATTGGAAGCTCTTTCGATCGAGTATGTGTATATATATATATATATATAATAAGATCACACGCATTCTGGTCCAGCAGAAGCCCGACAAATCGGACATGTCCAGTGTGAATGCAGACATATATCAATACACTCCACATGAAATGCATGGCTACACTTAGGTAACTTCCTACAAACATCTTCGCCTTCCATAAACTCAAACATATTATACATTCCAATTCATTATCATTTTCTTCTTTGTACACAAATAAAGGAATTGAAGAAATCATCGATCTTTCGAGACCTTTTGTTGAAAAATTACTAGCAAAGTTAGTAGTATCAACAATGAAGGAATGTGAATTATGAAAAGGGGAAGAAAGGAAGTTTCGAGTACTCCTTCATCGAGTTTGGTCCAAGAACCATTTGGCATAAATGTGAAGAAGTAAAATAAAGAGATTTACTAAAAGAAATGGTACAATTGCTGCTAACATTATGTTGTTGTTATATGATCTGATGTTATGGATGATGTTCTTTAGAGAGTTGGAAGTAATTTGAGATAATAGAGGAGGAGAAGAAGAAGTGAACATGATTTTGGTTGAAGTAAATGATGGAGGAGTGTTGAGAAGTGAAACCATAGCTAAAGATTAAATTTCTTGGTAAGTATATATGGTAAGAGATTTATGAATAAAAAAGTTTCATTAATTAATAGCAAGAAAGTAGGAATAATTTAATTCCTAGTCATAAGATTTTGAAAGTTGAAACTTGAAAATTTGAGTTTTTTAAATTGTAATTTTTGAATTTAAAGTTATGTATGACATACATATTACTTGGAGATTTTTGAAGTTTTTGAGTAGAAGTCCCAAAAATCCAAAGCTGACAAACCAATTTTTGGGAACTTAAAAATATTTGATGATCAAATTCATGGTCAAACAAATATTTAAAAGATAAATTTTTAAAATTTGATTCAAAATCTTTGGTCAAATCCTAGCTACGCCGTTAGAAAATGAACTAGAGATTTAATTTTGTAATCCTTGACAAATATTATTTTAGTCAAATGGCGTTTTCATAGGAGATCTGAAAAAAAAAAGACATAGAAGATATGCAAAAATAACATAGGAGATCTTTGTATGCATAACCGAAATTAAATCAGAAATATATACGCGAGATCTAACTAAAAATTACTAAATTCATTTGAACTTTAAATCCGCACCTATTTGTACGCTCATTTTCTTCTGATCAAATAGTTAAGTGAGTATATGAGTATCATTTTCTCAAATTATATGTGAAGAGATTGTCGTATCAGGTAGAGGGATTTTATCAAAGAATAGTTAGTTAATATTATTATTAATTTATTGGACTAGTGAATTTTTGTAATATTATATGTATTTATTGGACCAATGAATCTTTGCTAGAAAATATATTAACTGAAGAAATTCAAATTATATTTGTAAACTAATTTTCAACTTCAACTCAACTTAATTTAAATCATAAAATCATGTCCAAACAAGAGTAAAATTGTAAACTTTATACTGAGGTCAAGGGAGAATCCCATGGTTTAAAGAATGTTGGGGATTTGAAGTGTGAATGGGAAATGAGAAAAAGGCACTATTTGGATTGAGCCAAAAAGAGACCTTTTGAATGTCACATCTCTATCTCACTTTTTCATTATCTATAAACTCAAATTTCTTACCTAAGATTTTATATATTGAATACACTGAAAATCTGAAATTTTTCTCTTCTTCTTCGTGCATCATTTTCAAATAAAAACGTAAGTATCGTGTGATTTGCTCTGTGTGTTGAATTCTCCAAAGTTCTGCAATTTGCATTGCCGCGATTTAAAAAAAATTGCAGTAGATTTTTTTGCTATGATGTTAATCACGATTCTCAACATCATATGTAAGATCTCAAGGTTTACAAAACGGAATTCTTCAAAAATGAAAACTTTGAATTTTCAAAAAGAAAATCCCTTAGGGTCTGTTTGGAAAGCCACAATGGGAATTGAATTTGGTGTAATTGACTGTAATTACACAGTTTGACATGTTTGGTTGGCCAGGTAATTACTTGGTCAACAGGTAATTTGGTGTAATTGACAGGGGGTAATTACACTCTCCAATTCACGGGGGGAGCTGTGAATTGCTAGTAATTACATGGTGTAATTACAAGCTGATTACCTTTTTAATTTCTTCCTTTTATTTCTATTTTTATTTTTTTCGATTCAATTTATTTTTTATTTCTATTATTTTAAATTCTTTTTTATTTTTATTATTCTAATATTTTTTTTAAAATATATTTTTTTATTTTATATTATTTATATTTCATTTCCTTCTCATTTTTCAACCTTTACTTCTTGCGATTTCGTGCAATTGTTCGTATTATCTATTTTTTTTTTCATTTAGCATGATTTTATTAGTATTCTAATTTTTAAATTAAAGTAGAATTCATTGTTGAATAAGGTTATAGACTTACGTTTTTCTTTTCTTTTGAATTATATTTATGTATGTTATGTTGATATTTGACATAAGAATATTATGTTAACTTTTTTGTTTTGAATTTTGAACTTATGTTATATTTTCAGTTCCAATTTACTTGTTTTACTAGTATTGACTTGATATTTCGCACTATAAACCATTCATTTTTTAAGTAGAATTGATAGATTACCTTTTTGTCAAATGTTTTAATAATTTTATGATATTATATTCATAATATTAAATTTTTTTTGTCAAACATGCATTCCATGATGTTCTTAATCATGTACTTTTAGTTTTTATGATTAATTTAATTAAAATATACTAGTTTGAAAAATATAAATTAATTTTCTTATATGATATTAGTTAAGAACATATGTTTATTAATTAATATATTTTCAAAAGACAATATATTTATCTTAAATATCATTTATAAAGGTCCTTATTTGTTAATATAAATTTTTAGTTTTTGATAATTAACTTTTTTTTTAAAATTTTAATATAACCATATAATTACACTTGTACAACCAAACGGTACACTTGCAAATACACTGTACTTACATTGTAATAAACAAACAGGTCAGCATAATTGCTAAGTTGTGTAATTACTAGGCTGGTAATTACTACCCTAATAATTGCACTAATTTCAATTACCAGGTGGCTTTTCAAATAGACCCTTAGTGTTAGTGTTATAATAACAAAATGAATTTGAATCTAACTCAATTAATAAAGACTTGCTCTTTAAAGATGAGGATTGCCAAAACAAATATTCTACATACCATCTATGTGGAACAAAAGCCAAACTATTTGCATGACTATCAAAGGACAAAGGATTGGAAGATTCAATGGTAAGGATAAAAATATTACTGTAGTACCAGATAAAATATCTTAATTGTATCTTTCATTAGGGTAGAAGATTACTAGGAAGGAGTGTGTCCAAGCCAGTAGGTAAGAATGCTTTGACTTGTGTCCGTACTTGTAGCCGTAGTGTTGCGCTTATAGGTTCTTGTTCTTGGAGTTTTGGTGATGTTTGTTATTTCAGGTAGATCGATTGTAATATTATTGTGGTAGTCTTATTTCTGTCAGTATCTGTTGTTTTGTTACTACCAATTGCTTCTTGTTCTTCTATTACGTCTTTTTCTAGACTGTTTTTATCTTTTGCCGGGATTCTATCAAAACAGCCTCTTTACCTCATCTTTGAAGTAGAGTTATGGACTACGTACACGTTATCCTTCTCAGACCCCCACTTTGTGGGAATACACTGGGATATTTTTTTTTTATAACATATGTGAAGTTTTATTACTAGAAACCAACATCATGAGTACGAAAGGGAGCACCTTAGCCAACTAACTGCCTTAACACAAGGCTGCTAGTAAGCCTAAGCCTCAGGAATAATAAACTAATACAAAACAACTACTAGCTTTGAAGCCTAATCAAGAAACTCCTACTATTGTGTGATCTCTTTGAACCTAAGAACATGTCAAGTCTAACCAGAAAATCTCTCTGAATTTGTGTTATCACTTCAGCCTTGAGCTTCAACCCCTTAGCACCTTTCAATTCCTAGCACTCCATATGTAATAGTACATTGCCCACCATATAGCTGCAACAATTTCCTTCATAAATTGGTTACATCTTCTCCCTTTGATTAAAAGAAGGACTCTTCTTACATTTCCAGATTGTATAGTGATACCTAACCATTGTTCCACTCCCTTCGTCACCTCCCTAATCCAATCACAGTTACAGAATAAGTGATGTGCAGTTTCTTGCATTTGCTTTTCACACAAGCAGCAGTATTGATCATCTACTGGAATATTCATCCTATGCATCCTATCTTTTGTTAGCAGCCTATTTTGTGCAGCCAGACAAACTATAACTCTGTGTTTAGGTTGTGCCATTTTGGTCCACACTAGTTTAGCTGTGCTAGACCTCTTCTTCACTCCTATCATCTCCATGTAACTCCTAGTTATAGAGTAATCACCCTTTGTAGTCAGCTGATACTTATTATCAACATACCAGTCTTTCATTTCGTCTTTCAATGAGTTAAGTTTTCTCCAGTACCAGTTATAGTTTTGTAGTGATCTATAGGTACATATGTCTGTATGATCCTTCATATATAACTCATGAACCTACTTCACCCAAAGTGATTCTTTATTGTTAAGCATCTGCCACACTAGCTTTCCTACTGAAGTTAGATTCTATATCCTGTAATTTTTGACATTCAATTCCCCAGCTTTCTTAGGATTACAGACCACCTCCCAAGACATAAGTGAAACTTTCTTCTTCTTCTTTGTGGAACCCCATAAGTATTCCCTACATTTTCCATCCACTTCTTTAAGCACACTTGAGGAAGAATGAACACAGCCCCCCAAAAGTTGTAAAAGGAAAAAACACAACATTGATCACTTGAATTCTTCCTGCATATGACAACTTCTTAGAGTATGTCATAGTAATTCTGGAAGTAATCTTAGCTACCAACTGCAGACACTCCACCTTACCCATTTCTTGGAAGAAAGAGGCAATCCAAGATACCTTATAGTAAAATAACCTAATGAAAAACTTGTTCTAGTAAGCAACTGGTTCTTAACTTCATCAGTAACCCCTGCTAAGAATATGCTGGATTTGCTCATATTAGCCTCCAATCCTGTAACAGCACTGAAATGTGTCAAGGCTTTCATCACTCTATTCACAGAGTTAACTGTACCTTTGTAGAAGACCATCAAATCATCAGCAAAAGCTAATGAGTCAGTTCTAGTGCTTTGCACATAGGTTGATACTTGAAATCATCAAAACAACTCATAGTCGTCAGGGTCCTTGAAAGATACTCCATGACTAATACAAATAAGAGATATGAGAAAGGATCACCTTGCCTCAACCTTATTCTCTCTTCAAAATATCCATGACTTTTATCATTCACCTTCACAGAGAACTTAGTTGATGTAACACATGCCATAATTAACTTCACAAACTAAGTTGCAAAACCAAAACCAAGCATAGCTTCCTCCAAGAAATCCCAATCCACCATATCATAGGCCTTCTTTAAATCTATCTTCATTAAACACCTAGCAGAAGCTTTCTTGGTATAGTGCCTCAAAATGTCATGACAAATTAAGACATTGTGAACCATTGAATTGCCTTGAACAAATGCAGCCTGGTTTTCAGCAACTAAATAATTCACTACAGCCTTGAGTCTAGTACAAAGCAGTTTAGACACACATAAATGACATTACAGCAAGAAATTGGTCTATATTGACTTGCAAATTTGGGTCGACTTTCGGAATTAAAGCAATGACTGTAGAGTCTATTTGCTTCAACAACTTCCCATTTTGTAAAAACTCTAACACTGACTTAGTGATATATGATCTCCTAATAGTCCAAGAAGCCTTATAAAAACCACTCTCATAACCATCAGGCCCCGGGCTTCTATTACTATCAATTCTGAAAATAGCCTGCTTGACATCCTTCTCAGTAAATGGCTGCACTAACTGAACCTGTTATGTTGTAGTAAGCAAAACTCCATTGTGCAAAATGTTCCTATTAGCCTTGTATCTATTCCTCATGCTACCACCTAAAAAAACAGTATCGTAATCCACAAAGACATCACCTATAGCAATGGGATCATACTACCAAACTCATTGATCATTTATAATTTATGTAGTAGCTTACTTCAATCTTCTGTATTTTATAACTTCATGAAAGTATTTGGTGTTATCATCACCAAGTTTCAACCAAGTAACTTTGCTTTTTAGTTTCAAGTACACTTCAGCCAAGTATGAAGATCTCCTAAATTTTTGGTATTGCTTATATTCCACCTGCTGGTAATCAAGCCTTGATGGATGAGTTTGCAGAATTATTTGTGCAGCCTGAAGTGCCTCTCTATCCTCTTGAGCTTCAGTCACAATGTTCTTGAAATGTTGTGCATTTGATTCCCTCAATGATCTCTTAAGTAACTTTAACCTCTTCACCACTTGTAACATATGACAACCTGGTACTTTTATAACATATGACAACCTGGTACTTTTATCTTCCATCTGGCTTCAACTAACTTCAGAAATTTTGGATGATGAGCCCATACATTACAGTATTTAAAGTATTTTTCAACCTTGGAACATCTCCACCTTGGGTCACTTTAGCAACACAATGGTCACTAATTCCTTTTGGTAGGAATATTGCTTTAGTGTTACACATAATATCCAGCCAAGCCTGATTGATAAACATCCAGTCAATTTTTGAGAATATTCTTTGTGTTTCGCCTTTATTATTCCATATAAAAGAACTACCTGTATGAGGAAGTTCAATCAATTCACACTCTTCAATACATTGATGAAAGTCCATAACCTCTGCACAGGTTACTGGATTCCCACCTTTCATATTGTCTACTCTCAATACATAATTAAAGTCACCTACAAACAACCAAGGCTTGCTACAACTTGCATGATAACCTGTTAAATCACTCTATAATACCTTCCTCTCCTTTCTTGTATTAAATGCAATAAAGGTTACCAAATAATACACTTATAGAGGTTGATAAACTACCTCACAAGTGATCATTTAAGCTAACAGTGTAACTAGTACTGCTGTGAAATAATCAGATCTCCAAATAACTAAGATTTTTCCATTGTAATGACAAGAAAAATTTATGATGCAAGACCAACCTTCAAACATTGTAGTTACTATCTGATCCATTTTAGATGTCTTGATCTTTGTTTTAAGAAAACATACCAAGACTATTTGTTCAGTATTACAGAGGAGCATGGCTTCCCTCTGCTTATTAGGGGAATTTAAGCCTATCACATTTCAGCACATCATGCTAGCCATCCCCACTATGAAGATGAGTGCTACTCCCCACATTATCCATCATCCCAACTTGTAGCTCAAAGTTGGTCAAAGCCTGAAAAGTATTAGCCTGAACCAGTTGATGAGTCTGGAAAGTTTCCCCTTACCACTCCTCATTAGAGTAACTCAATGTGAGTGTGATGCCTATTGGTTAAGCTGAGTAGTATCTTGCTATCGATGCACTACTGTCCCCTGTGAAGTGTCTTTTCCTCCTCATCTTCTACCAACAGATGTAACTCCCACTTGTTTCTCAGTCTACAGTACTTGAGTGATCATTTTTTCTGTTAGTTTTTCCTCCTTGTTCTCAACCTGATTCTGAGGTTTTTAAGAGTTTTCTTCTTTCTACATACTTATTCTGAATGTCCATACTTTTTACAATAGGTGCACAAGGTTGGTTTCCAATCATGAGTGACCCTCAAGACCAAGAAATTTGATCCAAATAGGCACTGTGTTCAACTCATCTCTTGTAAACTCTATATCTGAAGTCCAGGTCTTAACTATAAAGGGTTTATTATCAAAATGATAAATACCACCTTCAGTCACCTCATTTTCCCCACAACTGAGTCAAATCTAACCAATAGGACCCTATTCTTCAACATTACTACTTTTTTTTATACCAAACTTACCCCACATTCTCTGAATATAGCCATTCATAACAGTAAAAAGGGGATGTTCTCCTAGAACATAACACACTATAACATTTTTCTAGAATTCGATTTCAGATTCAATATCCTCCAATTCTATCTCTACAACATTATTCTCCCCATGTTTAGTAGGAGATACATACTCTAATTTGAAACCTGCATTAGACATCTTAGTAATATCAAAGTTATCCCAAATTGACTTCCTCTTCTGATCATGTTCCTCATCAACTAGATCAGCCCAAGACTTTCGAGTACTCATACCTGATTTCACTTGAGATTTAAGCTCTAAATTTTGGATTACCTCAGTCCATATCTGAGCAGCCTGTATTTCCTGCATTTTTCCCCTTTCCAACAATTTTGTTACTGTTTCATTGGTTTGAGATGACCTCAAACTCATGACCACATCAACTGCCTCATGTGTGCTGCTAAATCGATCCTCATCAGTTGAAATCTCTGATGATCAAGTCCCTGCAGGTCTCGGAGCATGAATTCCTTTCAATTGAGGTAAGACATTTTGTATTGATTCTTCAAATTGAGCTTTCTTTACTGCCGCTCCAGTTGGTATCTGTTGTTTCTGTCTACCACGAGCTTACACCGACCTAGTTTTCATCATTTGTATAGCTTTCTACAATGGCATGTCAGATATCCTCCCCATGGTAGGCGCAAGTTAGTTAACGTGCACCCAGAGAGAAGCAGCCATGTTGTTGTTATTATATTTTTGGGACCTTCCTACTTTTACCTTTAGCAAAATGTAGCATATTTCCTTTTGACCCTAGATGAGCTCCATATTTTACAAGTAATTTCAAATCTTATTATCTATAATCAAAAGTGAAAGGAGTAGTTTACAATCTTTTTTCTGAAGTATTTCGATACGTAGTATCACCCAAATCAAGATCTATGACAGTAGAACCGTTATAGTTCATGGCAGATATATATGAGACAATTTACTCACAATAAGGATAGTAAGAACCAAAAGTAATAAAGAATAAAATTATGCTATTTAATTAGTATATATTGTGGAGGAATAAATCGGGAGCTCTTTGTAGCTTATAAACACGAGTTTTTAGCTATTTTTTACCTATTATTTACTACACTTTAAATGAGTTTGAGCTAATTATAATGCATTTTTACTCATTAAGTATTTTTATTATGTAGGATGTATTCCCGAGAGAACGAATGATTTTGAAGATAAAATAGGTGATTTGGGACTTCAAAGTCTGAGTAGAAGTCCAAAAAATTAATCAAGATTGAGTTTGGGGTTCAAGGAACAATTGAACGTGAATAAAGAGATGAAAAAATAAAGAGATTTGGATCAAAACAAATTAAAGTGGAAGAGAAAAGAAGAAAATGCAAAATTCCCGTGCGCTGGAGCCCACAACTGAATTCCGAAGGTGCACAGAGGCAGCCAGCACTTGACGCATGCGCGCCCGCTTGCGCGTCCAAGTCCCAGGTGCGCGCCAGCGTACGAAGCTCAAATGTAGCATTCTTTTTTAAGGGCAATTTGGAAATTTCCCAATGGACGGACACACTATATGAGTTGAAAATTGTCCCAAATTAGGTTATCTTGGTTTTGAGCAGCAAAAGCTTGGGAGGAGGATAGAGAACAAGGAATTCACTACTTCCCATCACAATTCGATTCAATACGAAAGTTTGAATCAATCGTCGGTTGTAATATTTTTTAATTTTGATTCATCTATGTTTTTTTCTTCTATTATGGAGTAGTTTTTCTTAGGGTTTTGGATAGACATGGTGTATTGATAATGTATTGAGGATTTTGACTCTTGTTATATGCTAGAATTCATTTATGGAGTTTGAATTAATTGAGAATTTGTTCACTATTTTATTTAATCGAAAGAGATATATTTTAGTGGATAAATTTTCATAAGCTTATTTGGTTTAAATCATGTTTTCTTTAAAGTAATCGAAAGAGCTTGTTGAAATTGTTGATTAAACCAAAAGGAAAAATATTCGAAAGATATTTTTCCTTAAGACTAAACCCTAATCGTTATTCTTGCATATCTATATTCACAGGGTTAGTTTATTCTTTCAAGTTTAGATTTAATCAAAAGAGAAATCTAATTCTTAGGAATTCTCTAATTAACTATTTAGTAATCAAAAGAGAAATCTAATTCTAAGGAATTCTCTAATTAACTATCGAATTTGTGAGAATCGATAGGACTTTAGATGTAAATATTAAAGAGAATCATATTCCAATTATTGTCTTGCATCTATCTTGTCTACCACCCTTACTTCTTACATAGATAGTAATTGTTGCTTTTGAATCAACTATTTAATTTATATTACAAGCTATAAATCATGGTTCTAACCGCATCAAACCAAGTTTTGATTCCCTGAATAATACGTAGCAAAATTTTATTTTAATTATTATTTGTACCAATCCCTGTGGAGACGATCTATAAATACTATACTATCTTTGGCTAGAGAAGCGCTTAGTTTATACTGAGTTTTGCGCTCATCAAATTTGGCGCTGCTACCGGGGATTGACAACAAGTAGCCTTCAATAGAGTTTTGCGTATTAACTTCGATTTTTCTGTTATTTATTTTTAGTTAACATTTCAAGTTCACTATTATCACAGGCAATAGGTACTAAACTACAACTTTGGTGTATGACTCGATCTTTCTCAAAAGAAATCATCGAATACAACCCAGAGTTGGAATAAGCTTTATGCCTTCTAAAGAACAAACTTGCAAAGAGGTTTCAGGGCAATCTCAGAGTCACAACACAATGGCCGATGATACCCAAAATGCATCTCTAAATGACCCACTCAACCCCATTAATCTGAATCGCGTGGAAGATGTTGAACATTAGGGGGTCGATAATCATAGGAACAATCGCCCACCTGTCGAGGTTGAAGACCAAATGGATCAAAATAATGGTTGAGCAGAGAGATTGTTGGGAGATTATGCCAAGCCAAAATACAATGGGATGTAGTCTAGTATGAGATGCCCTCCTATTATAACCAATAACTTTGAGATCAAGCATAGTATTCTCCAAGCAATCCAGAATAACTATGTTTTCAGAGGAAAGCAGAACGAAGATTCGAATAGTTATTTGATGGACTTTGGTGAAATCACGAATACCTTTCACTGCAATGGGGCATCCGATAATGCTATACATTTAAGGGCATTTCCTTTTTCTCTGAAGGATGATGGAAAGATATGGTTGAGGAGTTTACCATCGTGAGCCATCAGAACATGGGAAGATATGACAACAAAGTTCCTGGATAAGTACTTCTCACCTGTTAAAACAACAAGGACGCAAAAAGAAATTAGCAATTTTGCACAAATAAATGCAGAGACCATATTTGAAGCATGGGAAAGGTTCAAGGAATTGTTAAGAAAATGCCCACATAACGGGATTGAGCCTTGGATGCAACTGACAAACTTTTGGGATGGATTGACACCTGTTTCGAGAAGAATATTGAATAATATAGTTGGGGGTCCGATTATGAAAAAGACAACAGAGGAGACTATTGAAATTATGAATGAGTTGGTAGAGGATGCTCATCAATGGGCTGCAGACACTTCAGAAAGAAAGAAGACTGCAGGGGTCCACCAAACTGATGCTTACACTACTTTGCAAGCCCAGATCGATGCCACTACCAAAGATGTGAAACAGTTGACCATAGCCCACGCTCAAATGGCACCACCAATAATGTGTGATTTTTGTAGAGGTGGACATCCAACTCATGAATGCCAGCAGGGGTCGGTGATAACTGAAGGGGTAAATGTTGTAGGTAATTTCAATTATATGGGACAGAAGCATCCCGATTTTTCCAGGAACTGTCCAAATAATTGTGCTAATTTTTGGCAAAATCAACTAGCCTTATCGGGTTTCCAAAGCCATCAAAGGCAACCATATCAGCCTCCGCAGCAAAATCAATCGAGTCTTGAGCAACTTATGAAAGCTTTCATCACTAAGGTAGATGAGACATTTTCTAATCATGATGAATCTATACGAAACTTGGAGAAACAAGTAGGGTAGATTGCTACCACACTATGAGAAAGGCCTCAAGAAACTCCTACAAGTGGATCTGACAAGACTGCATGGGAAACTGTGAATGCAATATCTCTAAGAAGTGATAAAATATTGGTTGAACATTGTGAAGATTCTAAGTGTGGGGTGGTCCTAGAAGAAGTTGAGTTGACTAAGGGGCAAGAGATTAAAAAAGATGTTGTGTAAAAGGACGCTAAGAAAAATAAGGATACAGAAGTTTGAACAGGAAGCTGAAGAGAGCAAATTCAAGCCTGCCTTGCCGTTTTCTCAGAAGGCCAAGTAGAGGAATTGAATAAGTGTTATGGTTGATTCTTAGACATGTTAAAATAATTGTACGTGAATATTTCTTTCACATAGGTACTTACTCAGATGCCTTCATATGTCAAGTTTTTTTTTAAAAAATGTATGGCAAATGAAATCTTGAGGATACTTTGGTGGTGAAGTTAAATGCTCAATACAATGCCATACTGTAAAATAAGGTTCCTCAAAAGTGCAAAGATCCGGGGAGTTTCACCGAGCCTTGCTCTGTGGGAAGTTCTAATTTTGATAAAGCTTTATGTAACTCGGGAGCATCAATCAATCTTATACCTTTGTCTATTTTTAAAAGGCTATAAGGAGAACTGGAAATACTCAAAGATGTACCAATTTCACTGGAGCTGGTGGATTAGACTACTATCATACCAGAAGGAATTGTTGAGGATGTCAAGATCAAAGTGGATAAATTTGTATTGCCCACAAATTTCATTGTTGTAGCTATGAAAGCAAATAAGAAGATACCTCTAATATTAGAGAGACCTATATTATGCACCGGCAGAGCAATCTTGGACATATATGAAGGGCGGCTCACTTTCAGAGTAGGAGAAGAGAAAGTGGTATTCCAGATGAGAAAGATGTTGAAAGACTCTAAGAAAGAGTCAACTGCTTACGCATGCTGCAAGGTTGATATGGAGCAAGGTGGTTTAGAGCCACCTGATGATATCCGCGACTAGGCTTTAAGCCTCAGGGAGTTTTTCTTACCTTTTATTTTATTTGCGTGTCATGGAGACATGACACAATTTAAAGTGTGGGTGGAAAATATATGTGTAGATATTTAGTTCTTTTTATGCATAATTTTGATTAAATATTTTTAGGTAATAACCCCTTGGTTTTTCTTTGTGTCGCGATTATTATTCGAGGGTTGATTTTCTTTGAATCGGGTGTAGTTAGTTTTTATATTTTTAGGAGTCTAGTGACACTCTTCCTAATTTTTTCTATACCTAGAGAACAATGAGTGCCTTGTTTGTGACTTCTAGGCTCATATCTTGACTCACATGTAACTGCTAGAAATAATCATCTTGTCTCAACTTATCAGGGAATTTTGTCCTGAGTGAATTTTGTGCTAATGTTTGGGTGATATTTTTGATATGTTTTGTGCTTGTGATTGATGTCTAGAACTTGTCATGGGTGTTTGCAAAGCAAAATAATAAGTCTTGATCAGTCTAGGAAGTAATAAGGCATTTCTTTATTGAGCCATATTTGCCTTTGACCAACCTAATTGCATGTATCCTAGTCAGTCCCTTTGACCCTGTAATCCTATTTCTATGAGCAACCACAAAACAAGCCCAACCTTTTTGGTTAATGACTCTTCTTTTTGAACCAGTGACCTCCTATGAGAACTTGTTGTGTTATGAGCTTTGAAAATCTAAGTGAAGAATTATTGAGTTTAAGTTGAAATATAGAAGACATGAGAAAGGTGCACAAAAAAAAAAAGAATGTTGAGTGCTACTAGTGACGAGCTAAAAAAAATTGAAAAAGTTGTGTTGTTGAAAAAAAAAAAACTTCCCTTGCTAGTGGTAACTCTTGGTATGATTGTGCTTAAAGAAAAGAGAGCGGGGGTGTGAGCATTTAAATCGAGAAAGTTGTGTTCAACATAAGTGTGGGGTTTGAGTTTTAAAATTGTACGTATTAAAGTGTTTAGAAAGGTGTAGTCATTATTATCCATATGTATCCTACCCGTCCCCTAGCTTATTGTGTAGGATGTGTTTCCGAGATAACGAATGATGTTAAAGCTAAAATAGGTGATTTGGGACTTCGAAGTCTGAGTTGAAGTCCGAGAAAATTAATCAAGATTGAGTTTGGGGTTCAAGGAACAATTGAACGTTAATAAAGCGATTGAAAAATAAAGAGATTCGAATCAAAATAAATTAAAGTGGAAGAGACAAGAAGAAAATACAAAATTCTCGTGTGCTAGAGCGCACAACTGAATTCCAAAGACGCACAGAGGCAACCAGCAATTGACGCCTACGCGTCCAAGTCCCAGGTGCGCGTCAGTGCACGAAGCTCTGCTGTAACATTCTTTTTTAAGGGCAATTTGGAAATTTTACAATAGAACGCCACACTATATGAGTTGAAAATTGTCCTAAATTAGGTTATCTTGGTTTGAGCAGCAAAAGCTTGAGAGGAGGATAGAGAACAAGGAATTCACTACTTCCCATCACGATTCGATTCAATACGAAAGTTTGAATCAATCATCGGTTGTAATGTTTTCTAATTCTTATTCATCTATATTTTCTTCTTCTATTATGGAGTAGCTTTTTTTAGGGTTTTGGACAGACATGCTGTATTGATAATGTATTGAGGATTTTGATTCTTGTTTTTATGCTAGAATTCGTTTATGGAATTTGAATTAAATTGAGAATTTATTCACTATTTTATTTAATCGAAAGAAAAATATTTTAGTGGATAAATTTTCATTAGCTTTTTTGGTTTAAATCATGTTTTCTTTAAAGTAATCGAAAGAGCTTGTTGAAATTGTTGATTAAACCAAAAGAAAAAATATTCGAAAGACATTTTTCCTTAAGACTAAACCCTAATCGTCTTGCATATATATGTTCACCGGGCTTCAATTAGTTTATTCTTTCAAGTTTATATTTAATCGAAAGAGAAATCTAATTCTTAGGAATTCTCTAATTAACTATCGAATTTGTGAGAATCGATAGGACTTTAGATGTGAATATTAAAGAGAATCATATTCCAATTATTGGCTTGCATCTGTCTTGTCTACTTCCCTTACTTCTTTCATTGATAGTAATCGTTGCTCTTGAATCAACTATTTTAATTTATATTACAAGCTATAAATCGTGATTCTAACCACAACAAATCAAGTTTTGATTCCCTGGATAATACGTAGAAAGATTTTATTTGAATTAATATTTGTACCAATCTCTGTGGAGACGATCTATATATACTATACTATCTTTAGCTAGCTAAGCGCTCAGTTTATACTGTGTTTTTGAGCTCGTCACTCTTACGATCCAGTAGATACATATATATAATTAGCTCACACTCATTCTGGTCCAGCAGGAGCCCGACAAATCGGACATGTTGAGTGTAAATACAGCCACATATCAATACACTCCACATGAAATGCATGGCTACACCTAGGTAACTTCCTACAAACATCTTCATCTTCCAATAAACTCAAACATATTATACATTCCAACTCACTATCATTTTCTTCTTTGTACACAAATAAAGGAATTGAAGAAATTGTCGATCTTTCGAGACCCTTTGTTGGAAAATTACTAGCAAAGCTAGTAGCACCAACAATGAAGGAATGTGAATTATGAAAAGGGGAAGAGAGGGAGTTTCGAGTACTCCTTCGTCGAGTTTGGTCCAAGAACCATTTGACATAAATGTGAAGAAGTAAAATAAAGAGAATTACTAAAAGAAATGATACAATTGCTGCCAACATTATGTTGTTGTTAGATGATGTGATGTTATGGATGATGTTCTTTAGAGAGTTGGAAGTAATTTGTGGTAATGGAGCAGGAGAAGGTGTGAACATGAATTTGGTTGAAGTAAATGATGGAGGAGTATTGACAAGTGAAACCAAAGAGTGGTTTTTAAAGTAGCGAAAGAAAAAATTTCTTGGTAAATATATGTGGTAAAAGTTATATGAATGAAAAGTTTCATTAATTAATAACAAGAAAGTAGGAAGAATTTAAGTTCCCGTTTGATCATAGATTTTGAAAGTTAAAACTTAGAAATTTGAGTTTTTCAAATTGTAATTTTTGAAATTTGAAGTTGTTTTTTGACATACATTTTACTTCGTTCATTCTTAAATAAGTGTTGCTTTTGATTTGGGCACATCTTTTAATAAATTACTCACTCTTACAAAATTAAAGGTAACTTTATCAACTTATATATTCTTAATTAAATGTTATCTCTTTCCAAGTTGAAATTGATTACTTTATTTAAACTCAAGGGCATATTACGAAGATTATTATCAAAGTATTCTTGAAAGCTTAAACATACACTTATTTAGGAACAAAATTACAACTCAAAAGGAACACTTGTAAACGAATGGAGAGAGTACCTGGAGATTTTTAAAGTTTTGTGAGTGGAAATCCCGAAATCCTAAAGCTTACAAAGCAGTTTTTGGGAACATAAAAATATTAGGGGATCAGATCACATTTATGATCAAACAAATATTTTAAAGATAAATATTTAAAATTTGATTCAAAATCTATGATCAAACTCTAGCTAAGCCGTTATAAAATGAACTAGAGATTTATTGGACTAGTAAATCATTGCAAAATAATGTATATTTATTAGATCAGTGAAGAAAATAAAAAATATATGTAACTTGAGAAATTCAAATTACATTTCTAAACTATTTCTCAACTTCAAATCAACCTCATTTAAAATCACAAAATCATGTCCAAACATACTCTTAAAAGAAACAAGATTAGGTCAAAGGAGATTCCCTTCATGTCACGCGTGCAAGACACATGGAAAAGGGCTAATTAGGGGCCTGAAATAAACGTCTCGTGTAGGTGACAGGCAGCTAGAGCTCACTGTGCGAATGACTAGACATAATATTTTTAGACCATACTACTATTAGTACTTTTTTGGACGTAATATATGATTTTATGTACTTTCTTTTTCGTTTATTTGGTATCTAATATCTAATAGGTTGGATCGCAAGGGTATGTAAAAATCAGTTTAACTGATAAATTAAAGCGAAAAAATATTATTAATTTATTATTGGTTTTGAGTTATTAAGTTTACAATTTATAAATTATTTTATTGGGCTATTGGTCAGTTTTCAAAATATTAAGATTTTAGTTAATAGCTAAACTGATAATCTAATAAAATTATATTAAAATTATGTTTTTATCCTATCACACCCCTTTTTTTAACAAAAGATTTTTTGAAGCTCAAAAAAAGATTTTCAAATCTGAATGTGACTAGAAAGGTATTTAAAAAAGGAATTTAGATTAAAAATTAGAGTCGTCGCTTGACATTGAGTTTTGGTGTGTCAAGTCACCTAAAAAATATTCTTTTTCAAAAACATTCGACTCTAAGCAGATCCGTGAACAGAGATTTCGGCTAATGAATTCTGTTGATTGAGGTGGAGGTGTGAGGCATCCTTCGATCCCGTGATTTTAGCGCGGTCTCTCGTTGATTCATATCGGCTAAATTGACACTATAAATGAATAGATTTCACAAACAAATTAAAGCAAACACGTAAACACGAGCACAAAAATAAAAGAATAGTATCCAGTCCGATTATACGGTCCAAATTAAAAAAAGTACAAAAATAAATGTACGCTACCTAAACCAGTGTCAGCTTCAAGGTGAAGTCTCTCAAGCAAAGGCTTTAGGCCCCCAATTATTTGGGGCCCCATTTTTTCTTTTAGCAATTATAGGTTTATAGTTAGAGTTTTTAATTTAGAAAATATTGAGTACTTTTGAATATTTTTCTATCTCAAATTAATGTTGTTAGCTCAAAAAATTAGTACTACCACTTAGGAATCTATATATATATATATATATATATATATATATATATATATATATATATATATATAAAGGAAAGATATAAGATTGTTGATGTAGCATGCTTCTAAAGCCATCATTCACTTTGTGGTTTTTTTGATCCTTTTTTTCAATTTAAATTATTTTCTTTTTATGAAGCAATTTAAACTTGACTCCTCTCATCCTTATTATTACCGCTTAATTATCAGTTACTCTTTAATTATCGACATTATTGCTCAATTAAAAACACCAACCATTCAAGACTATTATTAGTTTTAAACCTTTTCTCACTCTAATAATTCAATCCAATTAAATGAAATTTTAAAATACAAAAAGGAAAGAAAAGAGAACGGTACCTTTACCAAAACCATGTATTAAGAGAGATTAAATAAAAATCCAAAGGTCACACTTAAAAAAATGGTCTTTGATATTAATTAACATTAATAATCTATATATCCATATATCTATATATATCTATATATCTATCTATATATATATATATAAAGGAAAGATATAAGATTGCTGATGTGACATGATTCTAAAGCCACCATTCACTTTGTGGTTTTTTTGGTCCTTTTTTTCAATTTAAATTATTTTCTTTTTATGAAGCAATTTAAACTTGACTCCTCTCTTCCTTATTAATACCGTTTAATAATCAGTTACTCTTTAATTATCGACATTATTGCTCAATTAAAAACACCAATCATTCAAGACTATTATTAGTTTTAAACCTTTTCTCACTCTAATAATTCAATCCAATTAAATGAAATTTTAAAATACAAAAAGGAAAGAAAAAAGAACGGAACCTTTACCAAAACCATGTATTAAGAGAGATCAAATAAAAATCCAAAGGTCACACTAACACTTTGTTTGGATGATGGTTTCCCATGGTATGGTATGGTATAGTTACTAAGAGAACCATGTTTGTTTTGATTGTTTTTTAAAATGTATGGTATGGTATGGTTTGATTTCATGGTTTGGAAACCATGGAAACCCCCACTTTATGGAACCACCGATTTGGTGGTATCCCATGGTTTCCTTATTTCTTTTTCCAATTATGCCCTTACTTAATATTATATAATCTCATTTTACCCTTTACCTTATATTATTTAACTCCACCCCCACCAGCCCCTACCAGCCCACCCACCCACCCCTCCCCCAGCCCACCTAGGCCCCCACCTTCCTAAAAAAAAAATTCTTTTATTTTATTTTAAATTTATTTTTTTAGAAAATTTCAAAAAAAAAAAAAATTCTTATCCCACCCCCTACCCTGACGCCACCTCCAAAAAAAATTAAAGTTTATTTTTTTTAAAAAAAATTCAAACCTTTTTTCTTACCCCACCCTCACCCCCCTACCCCAACCTCCACCACCTACCAACCCCCCCCCCCTCCCCCAACTAATTTTTTTTTTTATTCCTAAATTTGTTTTTTAAAACATACTATCAAATTTTTTTTTCTTACCCCACCCTCACCCCCACCCCCCACTCCCACACACACAAAAAAAAAATTAATTTATTCTTTTTAAAAAAATTCAAAACTTTTTTCTTACCCCTACCCTCCATATTATTTTTTTTCAAAAATTTTTTCTTACCCACACTCACCTTATCTTATTCTTTCTTATTATTTTGTGTTAAATATATTTTTGTTAGAATTTACATGAATTTAGCAACTTCATATATTTACATAACATAATTTGTGATAAATTAGCAGGAAGAAAATTATCTCAAATTATTCTAATAACAATTATTAATAAATTTAACATTTATAATAACTAAGGGCATTTTAGTAAACTTACCAGTTACGATACAGTACCATACCGTCAAACCAAACAATAAAACTGTTATTAAACATCAGCAAACAATACAGTCCATCCAAACATTGTATTGTACTATACTGTACAATACAATACCATACCATACAGTACCGTACATTATGAAATCATGGAAAACCATCATCCAAACAGAGTGTAAAAAAGGGTCTTTGATATTAATTAACATTAATAATTAGTAATTAATGATAAAAGAAATAAAAAGAACCATACTTGACAAACTACATCTATATAATGGATATTGGGTGTTTGTGTTTGGGTATTCATATTTCTTTGTTTGTCTCTATGTTTTTTATATGCTAAAATATTGAATTCTCGTATTAGGTTATATAAAATATTTGATTTTTCCGGTCTGAATATCTTTTTCCTAAAATTTCTATAATTGTCTTCAAATTATACATTTTTTAAAATCAAATATATACATATATTTGATATTTCTCTCCTTTACATTTTTTTCCAAGTTACGAAGAGAAGATTGAGTCTATGAAATTGCATGCTTTGGAAGAAACAGAAGGAAAAAGGAGTGGGTTAGAGGGGGAGTTCTCCTCTACATGTTTGATATTTGAATACGTTCGAGCATTTGAAGAGAAGGATTAACATATATATGGCGATAGCTGGAGCTTGGGCGAGATTATAATTTGTATCTTTGTATCTTCTTCTTTTTTTCATTTATTTAATATTTTATATATGTTATAGTTTTAAAAATCTTTTACGTGCTGTCGTTTCTTTGTTTAATCTATTAATTAATATAGAATTATTTTATATTGGTTTTAGGCATTTTGCACATGACAATTTTCAAAAGATTTCAGGAGAATTTAGAATCGGTTATTTTGTGCACTTAAATCCATCTGTTTTCTCTTTTTCCTTTTATTCTACTTCTTTATTTGATTTATTGTTTTCCCTTTTCGTTTCATCTTATTATGTTTTTCAATTAAATGACAAATTTGTTTTGTAGACTTGCATATTGATTTTTGATATATGAATATTTTGGTTGAGATCGAGTATGATAATAAAAAATAAAAAATAAAAAATCTTTATAGATAACATTCAATAAATAAATAATATTTTTTTTATTTCTCATTGGTGTTTGGTATTCGCATTGAAAATTTCTCTAATTCAGATTCGTTTAAAATAGATTTATTGAAAGGATTTTTCCATTCTCAAGTCTACGGAGAGTAATTGATTTGGGAAAAATAAAAATCTATATATATTTATAAAGGAAAGATATAAGATTGCTGATGTGACATGATTCTAAAGCCACCATTCACTTTTTGGTTTTTTGGGTCCTTTTTTCAATTTAAATTATTTTCTTTTTATGAAGCAATTTAAACTTGACTCCTCTCTTCCTTATTAATATCGTTTAATTATCAGTTACTCTTTAATTATTGACATTATTGCTCAATTAAAAACACCAACCATTCAAGACTATTATTAGTTTTAAACCTTTTCTCACTCTAATAATTCAATCCAATTAAATGAAATTTTAAAATACAAAAAGGAAAGAAAAAAGAACGGTACCTTTACCAAAACCATGTATTAAGAGAGATTAAATAAAAATCCAAAGGTCACACTTAATAAAAGGGTCTTTGTTATTAATTAACATTAATAATTATCAATTAATGATAAAAGAAATAAAAAGAACCATACTTGACAAACTACATCTATATAATGGATATTGGGTGTTTGTGTTTGGGTATTCATATTTCTTTGTTTGTCTCTATGTTTTTTATATGCTAAAATATTGAATTCTCGTATTAGGTTATATAAAATATTTGATTTTTCCGGTCTGAATATCTTTTTCCTAAAATTTCTATAATTGTCTTCAAATTATACATTTTTTAAAATCAAATATATACATATATTTGATATTTCTCTCCTTTACATTTTTTTTAAGGTTACGAAGAGAAGATTGAGTCTATGAAATTGTATGCTTTGGAAGAAACAGGAGGAAAGAGGAGTGGGTTAGAGGGGGAGTTCTCCTTTACATGTTTGATATTTGAATACGTTCGAGCATTTGAAGAGAAGGAGCAACATATATATGGCGACAGCTGGAGCTTGGGCGAGATTATAATTTGTATCTATGTATCTTCTTTTTCTTTTCATTTATTTAATATTTTAAAAATGTTATAGTTTTAAAAATCTTTTACATGCTGTCGTTTCTTTGTTTAATCTATTAATTAATATAGAATTATTTTATATTGGTTTTAGGCATTTTGCACATGACAATTTTGAAAAGAGTTCAGGAGAATTTAGAATCGATTATTTTGTGCACTTAAATCCATTTGTTTTCTCTTTTTCCTTTTATTCTACTTCTTTATTTGATTTATTGTTTTCCCTTTTCGTTTCATCTTATTATGTTTTTCAATTAAATGACAAATTTGTTTTGTAGACTTGCATATTGATTTTTGATATATGAATATTTTGGTTGAGATCAAGTATGATATAAATAAAAAATAAAAAATCTTTATAGATAACATTCAATAAATAAATAAATTTTTTTTATTTCTCATTGATGTTTGGTATTCGCATTGAAAATTTCTCTAATTCGGATTCATTTAGAATAGATTTATTGAAAGGACTTTTCCATTCTCAAGTCTACGGAGAGTAATTGATTTGGGAAAAATAAAAAATATATTTTCATTTTAATGGAGGAGAATAATTTCATTATTAATTTTTCTTTCTACTCATTTAAAGGTGTCATGACTCGAAGTTCATGAAAATTTAAAAAATATCAAGTACTATCATATAGAATTTGCTGTCTAAAATATTTTCAAAAGTCTTAATATACCATGAAAAAAAGAGTCAAACAATAGTATTAAGGATAAAAATGTAGAAATGGAAGATGTAGATCCATATAGTTGATGGTTTGATGATGAATAAATTAAAAATTCTACTGTCCAAGAACAACTGAAGATCAATAATAAAAATCTCTTTCTTGTTCTTAGAGATTTTATCCCAAAATAAACATCGTAATTTACGATGTCACTTAATATAATATTTCTCATTTTTCTTAATATTCACAAATTTTATACTTTTTGTGTAATGTTTTCTTTTATCAAAATATAAATAATTTTAAAGAGCAAAAGTTTTCTATCTCATACTCTCTCCCTTTCCATTAGAATATTTAAAAAAATTAATTAGGAATATAATTTAATTAATATATCACGACCCTCTTTATTTTATAATAAGTATTGCTAAAAATAAAATTGAAAAAAATAATTAATTCTTTTTTAATTTTTTGAGTTGACAAGAATTTAAAAATAACTACTTTTAATATATGTGTAAGTGAGAACGGAGGGAGTAAAACTCCTATAGAAAATATAATATGTATTAGTCAAAGAGGGATAAAGTACATGCAACAACAAACACCATAGACTCATACATACATAAGTAAAAGATAATATTTCTTTCTTGAAGTTGTATAAAAAGGAGAGCCTTTTCTCAAGAAATCTTTTTCGCAAAACGTAAAATTTAATTATGAAAAGATATCTTCTATCTAAGATGTGACTCTAATAAAAACATATGTAAATAGAAATAACTTTTTAATTTTTGATATATGAAATTAGTCTCTTCTGTCTTTATTAAATAATATAAAATAAAAGTTCATTCTCAAATTCTAATAATTCTCAAGTTCTATTTATTATTCCAACGATAATATTACTATTTTTCTTAATAGTTTCTTTTCATTTTTGAAAAACGAAAGAGCTAAATTAATTTAGAAAAACATAGCATCTTCACATATACATGTTAGCTAATTTAAATTTTTTGATACTTGTATGTCCTCAAAATCAGCTTGTAACCGTATGTGTTCTACTTGATGTATAGAAAACACACTTATATAGATATCACTGAAAATATTATTGGTGATTTCATTAACTTATAATCTTTTTTGTATATGTATTACATAATAATTTATTTAATTCTATCTGAACTATATTTTCAAAATAAGTTATTTCAATTATTGTGAGCGAAGCGCAGCTTAATTCACTAGTTCAAGAATAAAGTTGGCAATTGTCTTCAACTATACCATTAATATTACAAAATATTTTTTTTTAATACTGCTCAATCCTAAAAAAAATCTAATAATTATGGATAACTTAGTAAACTATACATTGCATCTATTGTTTTGCTTAATGAACGTGAAAGAATTAAAACAATAGTTAAAGTGGCACGGAGGGAGTAGAAAGGTAAGAAATATTTCAATCAGATAAAAAGATTTTATTATTTTTCAAATGCATATATTGCTTACAGAGTTCCTATAACAATTGTCTCAGCTGACAAAAGTTTTTAAAAATTAAAATTGATAAAATCTTACATAAGGTCAACAACGCCTCAAGAGAAATTGAATGGATTAGGTATACTTTCAATTAAAATGGAATTATTAGGAGAAATCGATTAGAAAATAAATCTATTCATTATTTTGAATCTCAAAAAGCTATGAAACTAAACTTCAAATAAAACATATATATAGTCACACTTCTCTATTACGTTACCTCATTATAATGACATTTCACTATAGCGGCCTAATTTTCTCCGGAATCAATTTTTCATGTTATATTTTACTTCTCTATAATGGCATTCTGCCTATAACAGTATTGATGTTTATTATAGTGGTACACTCTTTGTAAAATTACCTCTCTATAACAACATACTCAAATATTATGCAATAATATTTTGTTAAAATATATTATGTACAGAATAAAATACCAAAATATTTATGGTAATCATCATTAATGTCATGCACACACTAAATTTCAAGTACGAATATCTAATTTAAAGGAAAGAATGATATTTAAATGGTGCACATCAATTATTTCATAACTTCAAGAGAAAAAGGCTACTAATGTTTGTCTTTTTTACATTAATGTTCTTTCTAATTTTGCATATTTTTGTTTATAACAGCTAAATGCGATCTGAACGTCAAATGACAGTATACACATATAACAACACCTCTCTATAGCAGCTATAAAATTTTCAGATAAACTATACCAATAGAGAGATTTGACTACTATATAATTTTTTTTCTTAAAAACCAAACTTAAGGCCTCATTTTGAAATTTCGCTTAAGGCTACCAATTATATTGAGCCATCCCTGACCTAAACTAGCCTACACTATGCTTTACCCGACATCCCGGATCTTGTTCACGATCGACGTCCATTTACATAGTACCTCAGGGCATTTCCCGGCGAACAAATACACTCGTGAAAGCACAAAATAGAGAAACGCACAAGCAAGCTATTCAAAACACACCTAAAGTTTGCTTCATTCAAATCGCAACGAAACAAATAAGCCCAAATCACATGTCAATCTTGAACTAACCCACGACCCATTCAAACAATAATCATGACCCCATTAATTCCTTTGGCTAAATATTGTAAGATTCACGGCAGAGAGTGAATTCCCAATACTCAATTGAACAGATATCAACAATCATCCATCAAACATTCAAATTAATCACAAGATTATCACGCAAATTGCACTAGATACTAAGGGTGTGTTCGGTATGGAGGAAAATGTCGGAACACACCCTAAAGCTCCATCTTTTTGCTATTAAGGCCTTGAAACCTCGCTGCCCCTTTCTGACAATCCCCACCCCCGGTCCCTGTTGAAACGTAATACTTCAGAGGGGGGTTTGTGGTTAAGGCAATAGGTGCCAAATTTAGCCTAGAAAGATTAAAGGTATTGCAGAATTGGTGAAGTTTAAAATTGTTTTGTTAAGATTAAACAAGAAATCAGCATACAAAGGAGGCAATCCGAAATGGATATTTATAAATCTATACTAAGTGTGTATGTTCGAATATTGTGAAAGTTGAATCAAACATTGTATGCTAGTTGTTGGATATTATTTATAGACAAATGGATCAAAATATAGTGTCTTTATAAATGTTACAACATCATAGCTATTTGCATATCTACAAATGGTGATGCATTTTCCATGTGGACTATGTTTCGTATAGAGGAAAACATTTTCTTATTTTTCAATTTTTTCATGTTTGGAAAACGTTTTCTCTAGGAAAACAAGTTCTTTAAAAATGAGGAAAATGACTTCTTTCATGGAAGCAGTGACGGAGCCAAGATCTTGACTAAGGGGGTTCATAATCGAAAAATGTGAACAAAAGAACTAGTCGAAGGGGGTTCAACGTCTACAATATTTACATAAAAAATAATTTTAACCTTGCATAAATAGTATAATTTTTCACCGGCCGAACCCCCTCACTATTAGCTGGCTCCGCCCTTGCATGGAAATAGGAAAAATAAGTTCGCATAAGTGACATTTCAAATTTATTGTCTCCTACCCACCCATCCAAACCCCCCAAACCCAACCCCTTGACCATCCCACCCCGAACCTCCACTCCCCATCCATCCCACCTTCGTAGTATTTTGCTAGATAACATATAAATGTTTTTGAGATAATATTTTTTTTTACTTACTTACCAAACACTAGAAAATAAGTAAGAAACTCACTTGTCTTCCAAGAAAACATTTTATCACTCGAAATCACTCAATAGTATCATACCTCACCAATTCATTCAATAGTATCAAAACCTGACTATCTGACAAATGCAACGGATCAAGCAGAATATCAAAACATCACCATGCGACAAACGCAACAGATCACTTAATTCAAAATCAATGTCATCTCAATATCACTCTCCAAAGATCCATGAAATAAATGAATGAATGAATGTACATGCTCGATAAATATAAGACAATGCCAGATACGATAAATAGAAATGAGATCTCATACTATCAATCAACTCATAAATACCGGCTTAAAGCCCCACCTTCAAGACCAAATTTCAATTTCGCATCATTGTCACAGTATAAGCCCTGATTTGGGCGTCACACAACAATCCGTCTCATATGCAACTTTGATAAATAAAAAAAAGGGAAAATGGGCTAAAATATCCTTCAAATATTGAAATTGACTCTAAGATACCCTTCGTTAACCTATTGGCTCTAAAATACCCCTTCATCCCTCTTTATGGCTCAACTTTACCCTTATCACTAATGGACTTAATTAAAAATTTCATTTATTAAGTGGAAGCTTTCTATTGATCAAAAATTAAATTAATTAAAATGTTATTATCCCTTATAACCAAATCTGAATCCAACTTAAATCTACCCGACCCAACCTACTAAATAAAAGGGGTAAACCCAACCCTTTTGTGATTTCAATTTTTTTGAAAATATTGTTGGATATTGATATTTAATGAGATTGCGAATGACCCATTTTGTTATTTTGAATTTTGATGTAGAAATAATTGGTAATTTTGATATTTTGATTGAATTAAAGATGACCCACTTCGTTATTTGATTTTTTTTCGTAAAAATAATTGTTAATTGAGTTGTTTTTGATGGAATTCAGATGACCCATTTCATGATTTTCGATTTTTTCTGTAGAAATGATTGTTAGTTTTTGCTAATTTGATGGAATTACAAATGACCCATTTCGATTTTGGTAGAAATGATCGTTAAATTTTGTTGTTTTGACAGAAATGGAGCTAACCCACTTCGTGATTTTAAGATTTTTCGAAGAAATAATTGTTAATTTTGCTATTTTTGATGACCCATTTCGTGATTTTTTAATTTTATGTAGAAATAATTGTTAATTTTACTGTTTCGACGGAAGTGGAGATGACCCATTTCGCGATTTTAGAATTTTCTTTTTTTTTAAAAAAATGATTGTTAAAATTTTCTATTTTGATGGAAGTGAAGATGGCCCATTTGTGATTTTGCTAACATTCAATGTAAAATACTCATCCAGATTTTTAATTGATTTTGTTAACATTCAATGTAAAAGGGTCGGTTTGCCCCTTTATTTAGTAGGTTGGGTCGGATTTTTTAATAGGTTGGATCGGATAGATTTAAGTTGGATCCAAATTTGGTTATAAAAGATACTAACATTTTAATTAATTTAATTTTTGACCAATAAAAAGCTTCCACGTAATAAATGAAATTTTTAATTAAGGTTTAAATTAGATCCGTTAGTGATAAGGGTAAAGTTGAGTCATAAAGATGGATGAAGAAGTATTTTAGAGCCAATAGGTCAACGGAGGATATTTTTCCCTAAAGAAAAGTTAACAAAATAAACAAGCCCCAGGAAAAAGTTAACTCATGATGCAATGCTCAATTCCTTTAACCAGTTATAGGAATTAACAAGCCCTAGAAAAAACCAAGGGTATTACTGTAAACAAATTTTGTACAGTTCTAAACCAAACATAATTTTAAGTTATGCATTATACATCCAATTTTTAATACAACAAATCAAACAATAAAGTATAATTGCAAGTTTAGTTTACCTTTTTTTTTTTTTTCTTTACACAAAGAAGCAAGAGAAAGAAGTGCATTTAATCCTTTCAGAGATGTCTTCGAGTTATATAGAAAAAGTAAAATTGCAAGTTTAGTCTCAGTTAAAAGATATTCTGTAGTCTTAAAAGAAATTTAATATAAAGTATGTGTAAAATTTGTAACAAAATTGTAATTTTGATATTCTTTTTATTATTCTATTGTAAACATAGAGAAAATGAGGTGAAACGGAAGAAAAATCAGTTCTCATTCATGAACTTTAGAGAGAGAAAATCAACAAATATCTGAGACCTTTCATTGACTGAAAAATGAATAATCGTCCTTCTAGAATGTACTACCATCTATTTATACAAAGTACTCTTAAGTCTCATATAATCCAAATTTATCCTACATAAATAGAGAGTCTATAACTGGGCCAACTAATCAGCTTGGGCCACCGGGTCATTCTTAATATGAGGTCCAACACCCCCCCTCAAGTTGGAGTGGGGAAGAACACCCAACTTGGGAAGAATGGAATGGTGAAGAAGCCCAGTGAGAGGCTTCGTGAAAATGTCGGCAAGCTGAGCTGTAGTGGAGACATGATGTAAAGAAATGAGACCAGTAAGGAGCTGATGGCGAGTGAAATGGCAATCCACTTCAATATGCTTTGTACGTTCGTGGAAGACGGGGTTGTGGGCGATATGAATAGCAGTCTTATTGTCGCAGTAAATAGGCACAGGCTGAACAACTGTAACACCAATATCAACCAATAACCGAATAATCCAAGACAATTCAGCAACCACTTTACTAATGGCACGGTACTCAGCTTCGGCAGAGGAAAGGGAGATAACAGGCTGCTTCTTAGCCTTCCAGTCCACCAAAGAATCACCAAGGAAAATGCAAAAACCAGACACAGAGCGCCTAGTATCAGGGCAGGCAGCCCAATCACTGTCATAATAAGTAGAAAGAGAAAGAGACGGCTCAGCACTGAAATAGACACCAACAGCAGAAGAACCCTTAAGATACCTCAATAGATGAAGAGCAGCATGCATGTGAGGAGTGCAAGGTGACTGAAGATACTGACTGAGGTGCTGAACAGCAAAACACAAATCAGGCCTAGTATGAGTTAAAAAATTTAATTTGCCAACCAAACTCCTGTAAGACTCCGGAAAACTCAAGAGATCACCACCAGCCTGCAGTTTCACATTAAGATCAAGAGGGCATGTAACAGCAGTGACAGAGTCACAACCAAATTCCAAAAGGAGATCCTGGATAAACTTGTGTTGATGCAAAAAAAGACCATGAGATGAATAATCAACCTGAATGCCCAAGAAATAGCAGAGCAACCCCAAATCCTTGATTTTGAACTGAGAGTCCAGAAATAACTTAAGATTGGATATTTCAACTAAATCATCACCATTTAGGATAATGTCATCCACATACACAACTAATATAACAATAGAAGTGTTAGTCTTCCTTGTGAACAAAGAATAGTTATTCATGGAATGAGTGTACCCTCTAGAAAACAAGACTTGAGACAATTTGGCATACCATTGTCTAAAAGCCTGTCGAAGACCAGATAAAGACTTTTGAAGAAGACAAACAAGAGGAGAAGAAACAGTAGATGCAGAAGCAGAAAAACCAGGGGGTAATTTCATGTAGACCTCTTCCTCCAAGTCACCATGGACGAAGGCATTGTTCACATCTAACTAAAAAACAGACCACTGCTTCTTTACAGCCATAAAAATTAGACATTTAATGGTGGAGAACTTGATGACTGGAGAGAAAGTTTCAGTGAAATCTACACCCTCAACCTGGGTGTCACCTTTACAAACCAGTCTGGCCTTATATCTCTATAAAGACCCATCAGTTTTGTATTTAACTTTAAAAACCCACTTACACCATATAGGTTTCTTGCCAGGTGGGAGAGGAACCACTGACCAGGTGTTGTTGACCTCAATAGCCTCAAATTCCCTCTGTATGGCATCTTGCCAAGCTGGTATGGAGGCTGCCTAAGAATATGAAGTAGGTTCCAAAATAGCAGTGCTAGCAGAAGCCCCAGTGCAAGAAAGAATAGAACTAGAACCACATAAGGAAGGAGGTAGAGTACAGATATAAGGTTGAAGGTGAGAAGGAGGATGGTGAGATCTAGAAGACCTTCTGGGAGCAGGAGGGAGAGGTGGAGAGGAGACTAGAGGAATAGGAGATGGAGGAGAAGAAAGAGGAGAGGAATCAGAATCAGAGAAAATAATCGGAGGAGGAAAAGAAAGAGAAGAGATGGAAGAGGAAAGAGCAAAAGGAAAGATGGATTCATGGAAAACTACATCTCTAGACACAAGAGTAAGTTTATTAAGCAAACTATACAACTTATAACCTTTTTTACCCAAAGGATAACCAATGAAAACACAAGGATCGGCTTTGGGTTGAAATTTATCCCTATGAACCTTAGGAACAGTGGTGAAGCAAAGGCACCCAAAACTTCTTAAATGAGAGAAAGAGGGTGCATGACCATGTAAAAGTTCAAAAGGGGATTTATTGTGAAGTAGAGAGGAGGGAAATCTATTTATCAAGTAAGTGGCAGTGAGAACACAATCTCCCCAAAATTTAAGGGGCAATCTAGATTGAAAAAGCAAAGCTCTAGAAGTTTCAAGAAGATACCTATGCTTCCTTTCCACCACACCATTTTGTTGTGGTGTGTGAGAACAGGATGTCTGGTGAGTAATGTCATGGTTTAAAAAATATTGGCTATTGGATGTGCTAGAACCTAACTCTAAGGCATTATCACTTCTAACAGCCTTGACTGAAACACCAAATTAAGTCTTGACCATAGCAAGAAAGCTCTTAAGAGGGGAAATGCATTGCTCTTGGATCCCATAAGATGAGTCCAAGTGGCTCTGCTATAGTCATCAACAAGAGTGAGGAAATATTTACACCCACCATAGGTGGGAGTACTATAGGGACCCCAAGAATCTACATGAATCAATTAAAAAGGAGTAGTAGTTTTATGGAACTAACAGGGAAAGAAAGTCTAGGCTGTCTAGCCATAGGACAAAGAGAACAAATAAAAGACTGTTTAGAAGGTAAAGTACAGGGAATGTAAGGCATATCTTTCATTCTGGAAAAAGGAATATGACCTAAATGATTATGCCATAAAATCTCCATTTTATTAGATGTAGAATGATATTTACAAGGATCAGAAGCAGGATGGTTTTTACAAGGAAAAGAAATTACATCAGGTAATGGAGAAGCAGAAGAATCTAAAACAGTAGAGATAGATGCAGAAATTGAAATAGAAAATGCAGAATTACAAACAGTAGGAATTGAAACACTGAGAGAATCAGTAACAGGAGAAATCTGAAACTTGTAGAGTCCAGCAACCAATTTATCAACTTCCACTGGCCTCTTCAGTGAAGGGGCCTGTAGAAAACAAGTATCCTTAGTAAAATTGACAGTGCAATCTAACTGAGAGGTCAATTGACAAACAGAGATGAGATTGAAATGGAAAGAGCGCAAATAAAGTGTCACACCTCAAATCCCATTTGGGGCTTTCCGAGTTATTTGTATATATTTTTGGTATTGTGTAGTAGTTATATAAGGCGGGGGACTTGTCCCGACCTTAGTCATGGTTATATATATCCTTTAGAGACTTTGTAGACATTGTAAAGTCAAACGTAAAAGTGTCATACTTTTTTTGACGTTGTGACCCCAATGGTCAAGTCTCGTATCTATTTTGAACGTCTTTACATGACTTCCGTCATCGTTATATTATTTCTACTTGTGGCAGAATTTTAGTGCATTTAGTGACATGCATATGAATGTATACGATCCTAGGTTGGTTCTCTCGGGCCTTAACGGCTTCGGGTGCCAGTCCGCCCCAATGGAATTTGAGGCGTGACAAAAGTGGTATCAGAGCGGGTCGTCCTAGGGTGTCTACAAAGCCGTGTCTGAGTAGAGTCTTACTTATGGATGTGTTGTACACCACATTTTTAAGTAGGAGGCTATGGGACATTTAGGAGTTATTTCTTTTCTTCATTTTCTAGATCGTGCATTAGAGCTAAAGTTGTAGGTGGAATTATATCTGACCAGTGAAATTATTTTTCTTTTGTTATAGTAAAATGCCGATTGCAAGAAAAGGTAGGGGTAAAAGTAAGAAGATATACAGGATTGCCGGAGAAGGAACCAGTAAATCACCACCTAAACAAGCTAATTAAGGTGGCGCTGAAAATGAATTTGCATCGCTGGCTTCTTCTACTCTTCCAACTCCAGAGAGCCAAGAAGGAGAGGAGTACCTTCAGAACCACCTGTTAATGCTACTGAGAAGGATTTAAGGAATGCGGTATAAATATTGACTCGTATAGTTGCTGCACAAAGTCAAGGACAAGCAGGTCCAACTACAAGTAATGATGACGCAGATAGGGCAGCTAGTCGACGGACACAGGATTTCCTTCAATTAGACCCTCCCACATTTATCGGATCAGATCTTAATAAAGACCCACAAGACTTCATGGACTAAATTCAAAGGGCTTTAGATGTTATGCATGTATCTGGTACAGAAACAGTTGAGCTTGCAGCATATAGATTAAAAGAAAAGGCTATATTATGGTACGAAGATTAGAAACGATCTAGGGGTATCGGTGCACTTCCAGCTAGTTGAGAAGAATTCAAAGCGGCATTCCTTGATCATTACCTTTCATATGAGATCCGAGAGGCTCGTGCAGACCAGTTCTTAAATCTTCGTCAAGGTAATATGAGCGTCAGAAAGTACAGTCTTCGATTTAACTCTTTGGCCAGGTACGCTCCTAATGTAGTAGCTACTATGAACGATAGAGTTCATCGGTATGTGGATAGATTGGATCCATATTTGGTTAGGGTTGTACTATTGCTGCTTTGAATAGAGACATAGATATAGCCAGGATACAAGCTTTTGCACAGAAGATGGAGAATCAGAGGCAAAGGAGAAGAACGCAAGAATTTGAAAGAGGACCGTCAAAGAGGGCTAAACCTATGGGACAGTTCATGGCGTCCCAAGGAGAATTTAGGCCTCGGGTTTTTAATAGACCGCCTAGACCATCATTTTCTTATTCTACAGCAGGTACTCCATCACAATTTCGAGGGTTTAGAGGCAGTCATGTTGGGAAAAGTAATGGAATTCGAGGTTCACAGACAACAGGGTTTTCTCGTCAGCCGTGTCAGCACTGTGGAAAGCTTCATTTAGGTGCATGTCGGCTTGGGACAGATATTTGCTTCTGGTGTGGTATGTCGGGGCACATAATGAGAGAGTGCCCACGGAGGGGCACGGGTAGTATGACGCGACCTACTGGATCAGCCGTTGCATCATCTTTGTCGGGTGTACAGCCTACTGGGTATGGTAGAGGTGTTTGAGGAGCAGTTAATTCTAGTGGAGTCCAGAATAGTACCTATGCTTTAGCGGATCTGCAGAATTTTGAGGCTTCTCCTGATGTGGTTACAGGTACATTATCCGTCTTTTCACATAATGTATATGTATTGATTGATCCGGGTTCTACCCTATCATGTGTCACTCCATTGATTGCTGAAAAATTTAAAAGAACACCTGAATTACTAGCCAAGCCATTTGAAGTATCTACAACAGTTGGTGAATCTATTGTAGCTAAAAAAGTCTATCGTAATTGCATCGTAACTGTTTGTGATCATGATACATTGGCTGATCTTGTTGAGCTAGAGATGATAGATTTTGATATTATAATGGCTATGGATTAGTTGGATTCTTGTTATGCCACGGTAGATTGCCAAGCCAAGAGGGTATATTTCCATTTTCCACAAAAGACCGTCCTTGAATGGAGGGGTAATGTTGGAGCACCGAGAGGTAAATTTATTTCTTATCTTAAGGCAAAGAAAATGATATCCAAGGGGTACATATGCCATCTAGTAAGAGTGAAAGATACCGATATGAAGCTACCAACTTTTCAATCAGTTCCAGTGGTAAATGAATTCCTTGATGTATTTTCTGAAGATCTTCCAGGTTTGCCTCCAGAACGGGAAGTAGAGTTTGGTATTGATGTGGTCCCAGGTACTCAGACTATCTCTATTCCTCAGCATAGAATGGCCCCGACAGAATTACGGGAATTAAAAGAGCAATTAAAAGACTTGTTGGACAAGGGATTCATAAAGCCTAGTATGTCCCCTTGGGGCGCAGCAGTGTTATTTGTATGAAAGAAAGATGGCATGTTGAGAATGTGTATTCATTATCGGCAACTGAATAAGGTAACAGTCAATAATAAATATCCCCTCCCCAGAATTGATGATTTGTTTGATTAATTACAGGGCGCCAAATGTTTCTCAAAGATTGACTTGAGATCGGGTTATCATCAAGTAAGGGTTAGAGAAAAAGATATACCCAAGATAGCTTTTCGAACACGGTATGGTCATTATGAGTTTTTAGTTATGTCATTTGGGCTAACAAATGCACCAACAATTTTTATGGATTTGATGAATAGAGTGTTCAAGACATTCTTAGATGTGTTCGCGACAGTGTTTATAGATGATATTTTGGTTTATTCAAGATAAAAGGAGGACCATGCTAATCACTTATGACAGGTGTTACAGATTCTTCATGATCGTAAGTTATATGCAAAATTTTCTAAATGTGAATTTTGGTTAAAATCTGTAGCATTCTTGGGTCATATTGTGTCAGATGTAGGAATAAGGGTTGATACACAAAAGATAGAAGCTGTGAAGAATTGGCCAAGACCTACGACGCCTACAGAGATTCATAGTTTTCTCGGGTTGGCAGGTTATTATAGAAGATTTGTTGAAGGGTTTTCTTCTATTTCGGCACCTTTGACAAAGCTAACACACAAGGCAACCAAGTTTCAATGGAACGATACATGTGAAAAGAGTTTTCAAGATCTGAAGGATAAGTTGACTTCTGCACCTGTATTAGTACTTTCAGAAGGCACAGAAGGGTATGCGGTATATTGTGATGCTTCAGAAGTCGGCTTAGGATGTGTATTGATGCAACACGGTAATGTAATAGCTTATGCCTTAAGACAGTTGTGGCCACATGAGAGAAATTATCCGACACATGATCTTGAGCTAGCAGCTGTGATATTTGCTTTAAAGATATGGCACCACTACTTGTATGGGGTTCACGTTGACATATATACCGATCATAAGAGTTTGTAGTATATTTTCAAGCAGAAGGACCTTAATCTGAGGTAGCGGAGGTGGCTAAAATTACTAAAAAAATTATGATGTCGATATCTTATATCATCCGGGAAAAGCAAATGTGGTAGCCGATGCATTAAGTCGCAAAGCAATAGGAAGCAATGATGGCCACCTCACGGAAAAACAAGGTATAGTCAAGGATCTACATCAACTAGCTAGCTTGGGGGTTCGTCTTCTTGAAACTCCAAATGAAGAAATTATGGTGCAAAATGCGGGAGAATCTTCATTAGTAGCTGAAGTGAAGGAAAAACAGTATGCGGATCTTATTTTATTGCAGCCGAAGGAGAATGTACAACAAGGTTTGACAAAGGCATTTGATCTTATGCAAGAGAGAGTGCTTCAGTGCCAAAGTAGATTGTGTGTACCTGATGTAGATGAGCAAGGAGACGAATTATGACAGAAGCACATCATTCACTGTATTCAATTTCTCCAGGAGCCACCAAAATGTATCATGATTAGAAAGAAATGTATTGGTGGGCTAACATGAAGAAGAACATTGCAGAATTCATAGTCCAATGTCCAAATTGTCAATAAGTAAAAGTAGAGCATCAGAAGCTTGGAGGTTATGTGCAATGTATAAATCTTCCAGTTTGGAAGTGGGGCATGATCAACATGAATTTCATCACAGGTTTGCCTCGTACACTTCAAAAATTTGATTCCATATGGGTGATAGTTGACAGACTTACCAAATCAGCATACTTCCTATCGGTCAAGACCACCTACACAGCTAAAGATTATGCGCGGTTGTATGTTAAAGAGATAGTTCGACTACATGGAATTTCATTCTCCATTATATCAGACAGGGGAGCTCAATTTACTGCACACTTTTGGAAATTTTTTCAGCAGAGTTTGGGAACCCAAGTGAATTTAAGTACGGCTTTTCATCCTCAAACAGATGGACAAGAAGAACCTACTATACAAACACTTGAAGATATGCTATGATATTGCATATTGGACTTTAAAGGTAGTTGGGATGATCATTTACCTCTTATTGAATTCGCCTACAATAATAGCTATCATTCAAGTATCAAAATGGCACCTTATGAAGCTTTATATGGAAGAAAGTGTAGATCACCAATTGGATGGTTTGAAGTGGGTGAAACTACCTTATTTGGGCCAGATCTTGTTCACCAAGCTATGGAGAAGGTTAAGGTGATACAACAGCGGCTACAAACGTCCCAAAGTCGGCACAAGTCATATGACTATGTTAGTAGAAGGGGGCTAGAATTTGCCATAGGTGATTGGGTATTCTTGAAAGTGTCACCAATGAAAGGGATAATGAGATTTGGAAAGAAGTGAAATCTAAGTCCACGTTATATAGGGTCGTATAAGATTGTCCGAAGATTTGGTCAAGTTGCGTATGAATTAGAACTACCCCAAGAACTCTCCGTAGTTCATCCAATGTTTCATATTTCAATGCTTCGAAAGTGCATAGGAGATCCATCCCATATTGCTCCCATATAGGATGTATAAGTTGCGTAAGATCTCACCTATGAAGAAGTACCTATTGCTATTCTGGATCGACAAGTCAAGAGGTTAAGGAATAAAGACGTAGCTTCCGTAAAAGTGCTTTGGAAAAATCAGCAAATAGAAGAAATCACATGGGAAGCCGAGGAAATGATGAAGTCTAAATACCCGCATTTATTTCAAACTAAAGGAAAAGTTCAAAATGCGGAATTGGAGCAATAACAAGTAAGTATATATAAGTATTATGTGTATGCGATAATATGAAGAATGAACTTAAACTTGAACTTGTTTAGATTGGATAATGTTACTAACATTCGAGGACGAATGTTCCTAAGGGGGGAAGGATGTAACACCCCATACATTTCCGAACTCATGCGACGACCTTAGCATTGATAGAAGTATTTAAACTAAAAATAGTAAGTGAATCATGTATTAAATTTAATGGGCTGCATTAAGGTATATATATTTATGGACTCAATTGAGGCCCAAATTTAGTAAATAAGAATGGGCCCAAATGGATAATGATCTATTTAAAAATGGACCAAGTCAACACACCAATAATTTGGTTTCTCTTAGCCAATAAATTGGCTAAACTTGGCCATAAAGAGGTGGTGGAAAGGGAGTATTTAAATCTGAAAAATCAGCTCATTTCTACACATTACACTTAGAAAAAAAAAATCAGATTTTCAACACAACACACATTTCTCCCTCAAACCCTAACAAATCGCCCTATTTTGCTTAAGGGTTTTGGATAAGATCTTCCACTTGCAAGCCTTGGTAAGTGTTTACCCTTGTATATTAATGCAATACATGCATGATATATGGTGGTAAACATATTGGTTATGTTTAAAAAACATAGAGCAGTCCACTTTGTAAGTGGTAGTCCACCGGTGCTTTCGGCTACTTTTTGTCGTTTAAACTAGAAAAGGGGCTTAAGGCCTTGAAGGAATTGAATTATATGGATGAAATTTAAGTATTTTAATGTGTTTTTATGTCCCTAATTTGTTACACCTTGAGTATGACCTGTGGAAATGTTTATACGTAATTGTGCATGGAACGTGTGGTGTAGTGGAAAGAGGATATTTTCTTGTGATGTTGATGTGGATTTTGAAATCATGGTGGATTGTTTTTGGTATGTTGTTATGAAAGGTATTTAGGTGACTTCATGGAATAAATATATGATGTTGTATTGAGGTGGAAATGTAAAGTATAAACGTGGTGTGAAATCTTGTCGGTTTGTGACGTCTATGTTGATGTGTGGACTATTTTGGCATTGTTGGTGTTGTGAGGCAGTAAATTGTGTTGTAGGACGGTGGAATGAAGTTTTATGGCAGTATAAAGAAAGGTGGAATGATATACTATGTGTTTGGGATGTTGGATAGTTTTTACGTTCCGTTAAGTAACTACTTATCGTCTTGTGAACTTGTAATGTAATTAGTTATTAATGTTAGCTTCGTTATGTACTTGTGTTGTAGAGTAACGCCTTAAGAAAGATCTGAATTGTTGTAGTCACACGTTGGGAAGATAAGGTATGTAAGGTTACTCTTTTTCGTATCCTTTGGCTGCACCTGTTGTTCACATCGTTACCAAACTTGTTTTCACTCCGAAATGTTTTAAAATATCTCATTTCAGGTTTGTTAGCAATTGTTATTCACGTGTATATTATTCATTGATTATTGTTCCAAAGCTTCAATAATGTTATGACCACCAATGTAACAATATCACAAAAATTAAAGAAATGAAGTAACGCATATGTGGTTGAGTACGGGTGGTAGCTTTGGGGGAAAAAGCCTATCTCAAGTCCATCCCGATTGGTTATTGGATGCAGGGGGTATCTCTGGGGGTGAAAACCTAGCTCGAGCCAAACCTGATTTATTGATTTATGGGTGGTAGATCTAGGGGTATAAGCCTAGCTCGAGCCGATCCTAATGTTATTTACCACTGATCAATTGGTCCCGATCATTGTATGATTGATATTGATATATTGATATAAAAGGAAAGAAATGAATGTAATGTACACGGTTCCACATAAACAATACGGTGGTATATCAGTATTGTTTAGTCACTTGTATTTAATTCTATTTGAGTTCTTATGTTTCATACAGTTACTCACAAACTTACATACTCAGTACATTCTTTCGTACTGACGTCCCTTGGGGGACCTACCTTACTTGCTGCAGGCACGGGATCTAGTAGACCTTTACAGTAGGGTACGAGTCATCTGTAGGCTATTGGTGAGCTCTAGGTTGATTCGGGGCTTTTCGAGTTATTTGTATATATTTTTGGTACTGTGTAGTAGTTGTATAAGGCGGGGGACTTGTCTTGACCTTAGTCATGGTTATATATATCCTTTAGAGGCTTTGTAGACATTGTAAAGTTAAACGTAAAAGTTTCATACTATTTTTGACGTTGTGGCCCCAACGGCCAAGTCTCGTATCTATTTTGAACGTCTTTACATGACTTTCGTCATCGTTATATTATTTCTACTTGTGACAGAATTTTAGTGCATTTAGTGACATGCATATGAATGTACACGATCCTAGGTTGGTTCTCTCGGGCCTTAACGGCTTCGGGTGTCAGTCCGCCCCAATGAAATTTTAGGCGTGACATAAAGGACATTGTGTAGTGTAAAAGAAAGGAAATTAAGAGAACCAGTGCAAGTCACTTTAACTTTGTAACCATTGGGTAAATTGACCAGATAAGGTATAGTGAAAGTGAATGTCAAAGAGAAGGTCTTTATTGTAAGTCATGTGGTGTATGGCACCAGAATCTAAAATCCAAGTGCAACTGGACAAATTTCCAAGCAAGCACATACTGGAACTACTATCTATATTATCAGACATAGAAATAAACCAGCAAAGTTTGCAGAAGCCATGAGACAGGTTTAAGAGTCAATGAGTTGATTATTCTGAAGCATGTGGATCAATTGGTGGTACTGCTCCTTGGTCAAACCAGGAACCAAAGACCAAGGCTTAGAAGATTGCTCAGAAAAATCACCCTGATCAGTAAGTCCAGAGGAAGTGGTAGGGTGGACCTTCACAGTTGCAGCAGTTTTGTTATTTCTAGTGAACCTGAAGTGAGGAGGATAGCCATGAAGCTTATAGCACTTATCAATGAGATGACCTGGCTTCTTGCAATATTTGCACAAAAGGTTGGACTTTGAAGAAAATTGAGTGTTAGGAACATGCCTGGGAGTTTGAGTGTTCGTAGGAAGAGTACCCCTTTGGATGAACTGCCTAGCAGGAGGACTGAGATAAACACTGAATGATGCTGAATCAGGAGTGAACTGGACTGAGAGATCACTTGTCTCTGTCTCTCATCTTTCAATAGAATGCTATAAGCAAAGTCAAGTGATGGGAGAGGATTCATCATGAGAAGATTCCCTTGAATGCTCACATACATCTCATTAAGCCCCATAAGGAATTGGTAAAGCCTATTCTCTTCATTCTCTTGAAGAAGAGCAGTCCTAGCCCCACAAGTACATTTATTAGCATTTCTACTACACATAAAACCTAGTTCATCCCAAAGTCTCTTGAGTTTATTGAAATAGGAAGCAATATCCAGACAACCTTGACTGGTAGAAGCAATCTCCTTCTTAAGTTCAAAAACCTTTGTCCCATTGACAGTCCCATACCGTTTATTCAATTGAATCCAAATACTCTCTGCAGTTTCTGAAAATTACACACTCTCAGCTATCTCAGGAGAAAGGGAACTAGTAATCCATGAAATCACCATATGATTACACCTATTCCACTGCCTTAGGTGAGGTGAATCCTCAGAAGGTTTAGGAAGACTACCATCAATAAAAGCAATTTTATTCCTGGCTGAGAGAGAAACAACCATGTTTCGTCTCCATACCCCAAAACCAGTACCCGAAAAAGGAACCGAAAAAGTGAAATTCCAGGTATATCGAAAGATAAAAGATGTAAGGGACTCGAATTCTTAGGAACAAAAGTGGAAGAAGATCCACTAGGTGTAGTAGAAGTCTCAGTAGGCGCAGTGGAAGCCATAAGCAGAAATTCGATGCAAATCAACACAAATGATGAAAACTAAAAATCGTAATAGACAAGGGCAAAAATTTCAAAAATAAACTTCAAAAAAAAATACCATCTTCTTCTTGTCACAGGAAGAAGACGGTCTTTTCTCCATTGAGAACACCTAAACAGAAAAACCTAGCTCGATGAAAATAAGCAACTTCTGAAATTCCACCGTGAACAACTTCCATACACACAAAAATCCCTCAAACGAAGCTAGATTTACTGAATATAAGTCTAAAAATGAATAACCACTCCCTAGATCTCCGGCGAACTGTATGTAACTCCGACGAACACTAAATCATCAACAGAAATCGGTGAGGGTAAGATCGTTCGAAAGCTAATCACCCCAGGAAGCAGATTCCCCGCTCTGATACCATGTAAACATAGAGAAAATGAGGTGAAACGGAAGAAAAATCAGTTCTCATTCATGAACTTTAGAGAGAGAAAATCAGCAAATATCTGAGACCTCTCATTGACTGAAAAATGAATAATCGTCCTTTTACAATGTACTACCATCTATTTATACAAAGTACTCTTAAGTCTTATATAATACAAATTTATCCTACATAAATAGAGAGTCTATAACTGGGCCAACTAATCAGCTTGGGCCGCCGGGTCATTCTTAATATGAGGTCCAACATCTATTGATGCGGATGATCGCCTATTTTTAATAGGAGATCACTTGCTATCCGTTATTTTTATGATTCTCATGTGAATATTAATTGTGTAGTTCATCTCTTTCTAGGGAAAATATTCAAAGTTTTCATTTTTTGATTGAATTCCGTCTAGTAAGCCTCGAGATCTTACATGTGATGTTGAGAATCGTTATTAACCAATCATGTATCTGACGCACCTGAATTGTAATTTTTTTTACTGAGTTTGTATATGTGTTGTAATAATAATATTGTTATGTTAGGTAAACTAGAAATATTGTTATGTTTGTAAATAAGAATCTGATTTAAAAAAAGAAAATCCCTTAGTGTTATGATTAAAAAAAATGAATTAGAATCTAATTACTCAATCACCAAAGACTAGCTCTTGAAAGGTGAGGCTAACCAAAACAAAAGTAAAGGAGTAATTTGCAATCTTTTTTCTAAATTATTTCGATACGTAGAATCATCCTACTCAAGATCCGTCACAGTGGAATCGTTAAAGTTCATGGCAGATATATACGAGATAATTTACTAACAATAAGGATATTAATAACCAAAAAGTATAATAAAAAGTAAAATTACGATATTTAATTATTACATATTGTGAAGGAATAAATTGGGAACTCTTCAATCCAGTATATACATATATATATATAATAAGATCACACACATTCTGGTCCAGCAGGAGCCCGACAAATCGGACATGTCGAGTATGAATGCAGCCACATATCAATACACTTCACATGAAATGCATGGCTACACTTAGGTAACTTCCTACAAACATCTTCATCTTCCAATAAACTCGAACATATTATACATTCCAACTCATTATCATTTTTTTCTTTGTATACAAATAAAGGAATTGAAGAAATTTTCGATCTTTCGAGACCCTTTGTTGGAAAATTACTAGCAAAGCTAGTAGTTTCAACAATGAAGGAATGTGAATTATGAAAAGGGGAAGAGACGGAGTTTCGAGTACTCCTTCGTTGAGTTTGGTCCAAGAACCATTTGGCATAAATGTGAAGAAGTAAAATAAAAATAAATACGGAAAGAAATGATATAATTGATGCTAACATTATGTTGTTTTCATATGATGTGATGTCATGGATGATGTTCTTTAGAGAGTTGGAAGTAATTTGTGGTAATGGAGAAGGAGAAGAAGAAGTGCACATGATTTTGGTTGAGGTAAATGATGGAGTGTTGAGAAGTGAAAAGAAATAGTGGTTTTTAAAGTAGCCAAAGATTAAATTTCTTGGTAAGTATGTATGGAAAAACATTTATGAATAAAAAAGTTTCATTAATTAATAGCAAGAAAATAGGAATAATTTACCTTGCAATTTCACCTAGACTTTGAAGTTGAAACTTGGCAATTTGACCAGTTTTTGAAAGCTTGAAAATATCTTAAGATGAGATTTTTAAAATCTGATCAAATTTCATGTTCAAACAGGTGTTAGAAGATATATTTGTTGTTTTCGGATACAACTATCTGTATTTAAACAACAAGAACTTCAACTTTAAGTTCAAGAACAAGTTCAAGAACAACCAAGAAGTTCAACAACTTCAAACACAAGTTCAACAACAATGAACTATCAAAATGAAGTTTCTACTATTTTCTGGAAAATAGAAAACCATAAGAAAGGAGATGAAACAGAAATGTAGAATCAAGTCCACCGAATTCACAGTGTGTCCTTAAGGAATTTATTCCCCTCAAGTACCCGAGGTTATGAAATCTTTCCTCCCAGGATAAAATGATTCACTTCAGTAGAATAGTGGTACCTCAAATTCTACCGAACTTCGAACTCACTCAATTATTTGATGATCACACTTGAGTTTTTTTAAGAAGAAGAAGATGTTTTTCTTTCACAAATTTCGTGCTTACACCTGGGAAAAAAAATCTGGTATTTATAGCCATAAAGAGTTGCTTCTGAAAAGAAACAATGGTTCATGAAAAGAAATAATTTTCTGGAACGTCACTTGACCTGTGGACCCCACCTGTGCCCACAGGTGGCGACATGCGGTCGCAGGTCGTCGTTTGATGAATTCCAGAAACATTGCTGCCTTCCGCAAAGGTCACCTGCGCGGGCAGGTCATCTTTTTTCGCGTGAAACAGTGTGTCGCTTCCTCGAAGGGTCTCATCCCTTTGAGGTGCGTTCTTATCGGATTTTTGGATTAACATATCACTAAATTTCAAGTTTCAAATGAATTTTGTCCAAAAAGATAATTTCTCGATCGATCATTTGCCAAATCCAAATCCGAGGCCAAGCGAGCGACGACGACGACGGCGCGAGGCATGTCTTGTTCTTGCCTCACTATCCATATGAAGGAGAGTATTCCAATATAAACACTAAGAAGTTTCTTTCTCCCACCAATGTGGGAGAACTTAACTTTCTTAAAGTGAAATTTCACTTTTTCACTTTCCCTCCATTTTTCTTCCTTCCATTTTCCATTCACAATACACTTAAACCCAACAATATTTTTAAAATTTGATTCAAAATCTATGATCAAACGTTAATACTTGCAACAGATTTTAAAGTAATAGAAAATAAACTGTCATAAAAGCTAAGTGATGAATTAACTAGAGATTTAGTTTTATAATTCCTAAATAGGGTTAAAAAAAAAGTTTCAAATCACTAATGTTAAATCATGAAATCAATATCCAAAGATAACCTTTAAGAAAAAAGAATAAAATTGTAAACTTTATAGTGACGTCAAAGGAGAATTCATTGGTTCAAAGAATTAGTGCATGAAAAAGAGAGCAAGCACATGAAAAGAGCTAATAGGGGCCTGAAATAAAAGTCTCGTCTCACTGTGCAAATGACTAGATATAATAATTTCTCCCTTAATACATTTTTTCTTCTTCAGTATACTAAAAACAGTTGTTCAATTTTATTTATTTAATTTAAAAAATTAAAAGGTAATTCAACATTTTATATTTGTTATTAAATACTATTAATTTCTCAATATTATAACTTATAATTAATAGGGATATCATAGTAAAATTTCTCTTTAATTTATTATTTGGAGTGTGTCATGTCAAACATGTATAAGTAAAGATAGACGAAGAAAGTATTAAATTTTCTTATGACTAATTTTGTATTATTATTTTTTTGGAAAAAGCTCAAATATGTCATCGAATTATTAAAAATGGCTCATCTATGTCATCCGTTATAAGTTTGGCTCATCTATGCCACTGCCTATAAAAGTTTGGCTCATCTATGTCACTGCCATTACAGAAAGGCTCATTTGTGCTATTATTTTGCAATGGTGGTTTTGCAAAATCATTTTTATTACATGGCCTCTTATTAGAAGTCCACGACACCAACTCTAAATCAACCAATATTACTTAAAAATCAAAATTAAAAATTGAACCCATTAAAATAAACCCCGACACAATTAATGGGTCTGATTTTTATTTTTAGTGAGTCCGATTTTTAGTTTTAATGAGTTCATTTTTTATTTTAACGGTGTGGATTGAATTTTTTTAATGGGTCTGATTTTAAGTAATATTGGTTGATTTGAATTTGGTGACGTGGACCTCTAATAAGAGGCCACGTGGCAAAAGTGATTTTGCAAAATTACCGTTACAAAATAATGGCACGAATGAATCTTTCTGTAACGGCAGTGACATAGATGAGCCACACTTTTAAAGGCGGTGACATAGATGAGCCAAACTTATAACGGATGGCATAGATGAACCATTTATAATAGTTCGATGACATATTTGAGCCTTTTTCCTTATTTTTTTTTTTCACTTGGTGTAAGGTATTTATATTATGGCCTAATTAAATTTAAATTCACTTCAAAAAATTTCACATTTGAAGGTAAGTTAAATATCTACTTACAATGACGATTTCATATTTAAAGTCAAATTCAAAATCTCTAATAAAAAATGAAAGAATATTTATCATTTTAGCACAGCTCTTGTGAGTTGATTACATGTTCTATGTTTTAATAACTATAGAACAGAAGATCGCAATGTCACACGTATCCAAGAATATTTTATCTGCTTGTAAGCTTTGAAGATAAAAAGATTTATGGATGACGTAATTGGAATGACAAGTGGTTACGATTATGGAAAACAGAGAAAATCGAAAATCGACGGTTACCTTTTGAATTAAAGTAGCAACAAGTCGAGTATTACAACTACAGGGAGAGAAGCAAAGCTTCGTGGATAGCTTTGATTCTTCCTCGCTTCTTTTCAGACTTTTCGCTCCTCTCCTTACAGTCAAGTGACTCAACAGAACTAAAATGAATTTCAAGGAAATATAGTATGTTTTGTATGAATACTATAGCTAGCGTTTGATCATAAATTTTAAAAAATTATTTTTAAATAGATATTTGGTTATAAAATTTGATTAGATTTTGAAAATCTGCTCTTCTAATATTTGTAAGTTCTCAAAAACTGTTCTTAGTTTTAGGAAAAATTTCACTTCCACCCTAAAACCTTCAAATATTTTTCAAGTAAAATGTATATCCAAACATAAATTCAAAAACTCAACTTTCAAATTTTAACTTCAAAACCTAAAGTCTAACGGGAGCCTAGTCTTTTGACATTGACTTTGGTCGCACATCTTACATTTATCTCAAATTATACCAGTAAGGGTAAAAAATTTTAAACTAATAATATTAATAATAATTAACTGTTTTGAACTTCTCAAATGATAAATAATTTGAGATATCCAATTTTAAAGATTTGTGAAAGACATGCTTTAAAGTTTACAGTCTTTAAGCCATTATTTTGGGGTGACTGACTATTTATCTTCCACCTTTTCTTGCATGTTTTAGGTAAATTAGCTCAATCTTTGGAGTGGCTAGTAAGGCTTGTGAACACCTCACCAAATCCATAGGCATAGGCAATTGGTGTCACAAGTGGTATATTTGTCCAAGCTTCCTAAGGTTGAGTCAAGACCTAAAGACATACAGAGTATTCTTTGTCGACTGTCCTACACTGGATGCACCTATAAAGAATGCAGTTATTATGAAGAATTTAACATTGGAAAAACGTTTAAATTTGGTGAAAATAATCTCAACTTACAGATTAAATAGAAAAAAGGCATAATACGTAAAAAAATATATTTAAATTTGGTCTCAGCTAGAAGTAATCACGCCAATTTAGAGTATATACATTTAGATACATCTACTCGTCTTCACTGTGTTAGTTGAATACTTCAACTTACAAAATGATCAACTAAACACCTTCAAAATTTATGTGTCACTTCAGTTTGTGGTGTCCACGAAACACAGTGGGACAAGTTGAGTGTTTAGTTGTCACTTGAGATCAAATTCATATGTACAGATGTGCACTTTCAAAGTTGGAGTGTTTATTTGCCTACTGAGGCCAAATTTGAGCGCCCATTTATGTATTATGCCCAGAAAAAATTATCTTTTCAAATATCTTATAAAACATAAATATCTCTCATAAAAATAACATAAAACCCAAAATGATTTTGTAAAAATTTACAAAATTAATTCTCTCTTAAATTTGTCCTTCAGTATATATGAAATGACCTCTAGCTAGATTTACTCATGAATCTTGATGAGCATGATCACTGTTCAAGCGGCGGTACCATCTTCTTCTTTAATACTCATGGAAACTTCCAACCGCCAAGTCTCTATTCATTCCCCAAGTTCAAATTGACAACCTCAAATCAGCTCAAATAAAACCAAAACATTGATCAATATTGTATTGTGTTTTCACTTAGACAAACTTGCGTTGTCTGCTTGAGAGAATACACTGGAAAAATGTTTGAATTTGGTGGAAACAATCCCGTATGACCACTCACAAATTGAATAGAAGAAAGTTAATTTTTTCAGTATCTCTTATGTGTAAAAATGAAGATATCTCGTAAAAGAAATATAAGTAACTAAAAAATCATTTTTTTGTTAAATTTGCCCTTCGATATATATGAAATGACCTAGATTTACTCCTGAATTTTGAGAACATGGTCATTGTTCAAGTCGTGGTACCATCTTCTTCTTTAATACCCATGAAAACTTTCAACGATCAAGTCTTTATTCCTCAAGTTCAAATTAACAACCTCAAATTAGGTTAAATAGAACTCAAACAATGATCAATTACACCATAATTTAAGTTTCCACTTCCATCAAAATTCTATCAACACAATTTAATCACCATTCTGCTGATATCATCGATAACGATGTCAAAGTTCAACATCAATATCCTAATGTTAAAACAAAAACTACAAGTGTGATGAGATTAGTTATCCCATATACATGAGGATAACTTATTTCGAAATAGTTAATTCTGGAATAACTTGTTCCCAACCAAACGACTATTGTTGTGATTGTCAAGGAGAGGTAACCCAGTTTCTACCGAACATAAACCGATTGAAGCATGTCCTCGAACAATTGAAGAAGTCAAAATAAGCCCAGGACTATTTGAAAAGGCGTCTATGATTTAGGAGCAAGCATGAATACCAAAAAATCAGACTAAGTCATGTTGGAAAAATACTACAATATTGATATGGAACTGGAATTAAATAAGAAGAAGAAAATAGTCACAAATACTGTGTCGTGGCAAGCCACTGCCTTGAAAGCGATTTCGGCCCGACTCCGGTGCAAATCCTTCTAGCCGGTCGCTCCCCAAGGTTCCACAGCTACTTCCAAACACGTGCACTCGTGGCTGGAAGTTTGGAGGTTGCTCAAAACTATTGCCCAAAATAAGAAACTTAGGAAGAAAGGAGGGAGATGTTTTTTCTTTCACTATTGTTGGTGTATATTTTGTTCACAAATGAAGTAGTTTATATAGGTGATGAACAAAAGATGTTTCAAGAGTAGAATTAATTGTGAGTTGAATGAGAATTCAATTCAACCAAATTAACTCATCCGTTTAAAGAGAATTGAAAAACTCTCAAATGAATTCATCTGTTAGAAGAGAATTAAAAGGCACAGTAATAAGATGTTACACATTCTTACAATGTGTTTATTTTATAATAACGTATTTGGAATTCTTCTAGATAGCTTAAAGAAGCTTTTAGACTTTGCATTCTAACCATTTAATAAAAATGCCTTCAATCCCCCACAAATGCAAAGACAAAAGAATAGGAATACTTTCTGGGCAAAGAAAAGGAACATGTACTTAAGTGTCAATATCTTTCGATTTGAATTGACACGTAGTGATATGAGGCAACAACAAATATCCAAAAAGTGAAGTACTCTTAAACTAGATGGACATAAGTTGAGACCCCCACAACACATACCATACCCTTGATTTTAAGCAACCTCCGCGATATTACAAAGTGCTTTTATGGTCATGCACACAAACCTTGGGTCTCATGAGTGCTCTAGAAAGACGACCCAAGTCTTTCATAAAAGGTGACCAACCTTTACACTCACGTAGGTGATCCATCAAGTCTATCTCATAGACCACCTTAAGGCTATGGATCATTAAGAGCAAAATAAGCTCAACCTTATAATACACTACCTCATGCCATAGGGATAGGATATGTAGTGTTTATTGAAGGCCTATATGGCTTTGGTTGACCACAAATGGGTATCCACCATATTACCTCAATCCATGGGCTTTAGCCCCATCCCCCTCGACGATTCAAGGACCATTTTCCTTGTCAAACCCTTGGTCATAGGATCCGCTAAATTTCTTTCGGATCTTACATATTCCAAGGAAATAACACCATGTTTCAACAACTGTTTAACTGCACTATGTCTGATGCGAATATGTCTCTTTTTTCCATTGTACACACTCTTTTTAGCAATCCCAATTGCCGCCTGTGAGTCACAATGTAAAGAAACTGGTGAAGCTTGTCTTCCCCATAACGGTACATCTGCCAAAAGGTTTCTCAGCCACTCAGCTTCTTGCCCTGCCAACTAGAGAGCAATGAATTCAGATTCCATAGTAGAACGTGCTATACAAGTCTGTTTTGAAGACTTCCACGAAATAGCACCTGCACCCAAAGTAAACACATAGCCACTGGTGGAGCTAACTTCATCATTGTCAGTTACCCAGTTTGCATCACAAAAACCTTCTAAAACAGCAGGAAATTTATTAAAATGCAAACACCAATCCATAGTACCTTTCAGATACCTCAACAAGCGATGAAGAGTATTCCAATGTTCATTACTGGGATTATGAGTATATCTACTCAATCTACTAACAGCATAAGCTATATCAGGCCGAGTATAGTTCATGAGAAACATTACACTCCCAATTATTTTAGCATATTCAATTTGAGAAACACTAGATTCTTTATTCTTTTTCAAGTGTATGCTAGGATCATAAGGAGTTCTCACTGAAACTACATTAAAACAATCAAACCTTTTCAACATCTTTTCAATATAATGAGACTGACACAAAGAGAAACCATTAATAGTTCTTTTGATTTTGATCCCTAAAATCACATCAACTTCTCCAAGATCTTTCATTTCAAATTTAGAAGACAAAAAATTCTTAGTCTCATTTACAACATTCACATTAGAACCAAAGATTAACATGTCATCCACATATAAACATATAATCACACAGTCTGATCCTATCATTTTAGAATAAACACAGGTATCAGATGAATTAACAACAAAGCCATTATCTATTAATGTGAAATTAAATTTCTCATACCACTGCTTAGGTGCCTGCTTTAATCCATATAAGAACTTTCGCAATTTGCATACTTTATCCTTTTGTCCTGGGACCCCAAAACCCTCAGGTTGAGTCATATAGATCTCTTCCTCTAAGTCACCATTTAAAAATATTGTTTTAACATCCATTTGGTGTACCACTAAATCGTGAATAGCGGCTAGAGCAATAAGCGTCCTAATGGTCGCTATTTTAGTCACAGGAGAATAAGTATCAAAATAATCAACACCTTTCTTTTGGTTAAAGCCCCTAATTACAAGTCTAGCCTTATATTTATCAATTGTACCATCAGGCCTCAATTTCTTTTTAAATATCCACTTGCTACTTATGGGTTTACAACCTTTAGGCAAATCATACAAGTCCCAAGTGTGATTAGAGACTATAGAGTCTAATTCACTTTTAATGGCCTCTTTCCAAAACATTGCATCTATTGAACTCATTGCTTCATAATAAGTCTTAGGGTCCTCATCTATTAAGTAGATAGACACTAATTCATCATTTAAAGCATCAATGTCAAAATTTTCAGTCAAGAAGGTGGTAACAAAATCAGGACCAAAACTTGTCTCAGTTCTAATTCTTTTACTCCTTCTAAGTTCATTTTCATTCTCGTTAGAAATAACATCAGAAGAAGGCACAACATGAGAGTTAACAGACATAGATGTAGAAGCATTATTTTGCATATCACTCGGCACATTAATTTTCAAGGGAAAATATGCTCAAAAAATTCTGCATCTTTAGATTCACTAATAGAATGATCATTTAATGACATAAATCTATATGCAGCACTATTTTGAGCATAACCAATAAAGACAGTGTCAAAAGTTTTAGAGCCTACATTTACCCGTTTAAAAATAGGTAGACCTACCTTAGCCAAACACCCCCACACTTTCAGAAATTTCAAGTTAGGGGCAAATCCTTTCCACAACTCATATGAGGTCTTGTCTAACTTCTTATGAGGGACTCTATTAAGAATATAGCATGCAGACAGGATGGCTTCCCCCCACATATAGTCAGGTAGACCCGAACTTAAAAGCATGGAATTCATCATTTCCTTAAGGGTTCTATTCTTTCGTTCGGCTACACCATTTTGTTGGGGAGTATAGGGAGCACTAAACTCATGGATAATACCATTTTTCTCACAAAAATCTTCTAGAGTTTTAGTACTATACTCACCTCCCCTATCAGATCTAAATCTCTTGATTTTCCTGTCTAATTGATTTTCTACTTCTGCTTTGAATTTCAAAAACATGTTTTCAGCCTCATCTTTAGACTTAAGAAGATATACCTTAGTGTACCTAGAAAAGTCATCAACAAAAGTAATGTAATACTTCTTTCCACCTTTGCTAACAATGTTCTTAAAATCTGCTAAGTCAGAATGTACTAGTTCAAGCAACTCGGTCTTTCTACTAGTAACATATTTAAAAGGTTTCTTGGCATGCTTTGCTTCTATACACACAGGACATTTAGATACATCATCAATATTTACCACAGGAATTAACTCCATTTTTCTTAGTCTTTTAATAGAAGCAATATTAACATGACCTAGTCTACCATGCCACAAATTAATAGACTCAGCAATATAAGAAGAATTAGAAATATTTGCATTATTGGCAATCTCTTGAACAATGTTCAGCACAAATAAACCCCCACTAAGATATCCCTTCCCAACAAAGTCTCCTCCACGAGAAATAATTATTTTATCAGCTTCAAAAACAAGTCTAAGGCCTACTTTGTTGAGAAGTGCTCCAGAAACTAAGTTTCTACGGAGCGAGGGAACATACAAAACATTGTTCAAGGCTAAAGTTTTTCCAGAAGTTAGTTTAAGTAAAATTTTTCCTTTACCCATAACTCCAGCAGTAGTGGAATTACCCATGTAGACACACTCGCCATCAGTGGATTCTTCAAAGTCATGGAACAACTCTTTGTTGGCGCAGAAATGCCTTGAAGCACCTGTGTCCAACACCCATTCAGTCTTGTTATCCACCAGATTTGCCTCGACGACTACTGCAGCTATCACTTCATCACCCTCAGTAAGATGAGCTTGGACATCATCTTGTCCTTCCTGCTTTGATTTTTGCCCTTTTCTTAGATAGCACTGGACAGCTCTGTGGCCAGGTTTTCCGCAGACAAAACAAGATCCCTTTGCCTTTTTAATTTGACTCTCTGGCTTATTGAAGTGATTTTTCTTCTTCATTTGTTCCTTTTTCTGGAAATTCTTCTGTTTGCCTTCGAACCTGTCTTTTGCAATAGTACCAGAAGATTCCACAAGGTTAGCTTTAGAAGAATTAAGAGAAAGAGCTTCCATCTTATCTTTGAGACGATTTGCCTCCTCAGTCCTCATGTGACTGATAAGTTCTTGGAGAGTTAAGTTCTTTTTCTTATGTTTCAATTGGTTTCTGTAATCACTCCAGGATGGTGGGAATTTTTCAAGTAGAACATTAGCTTGAAGAATCTCACACATCTTCATGCCCTCGTTGAAAACATCAGTAGTCAAATTTTCATATTCGTGAACTTGTTCCATGATTGATTTATTGTCAACCATTTGGAATTTAATCCACTGTCCAACAACATATTTTTTCTTCCCTGCATCGTCAGCACCATATTTCTTTTCCAAACTGTCTCATATTTCCTTAGCAGATTTATAAGTGACAAATAAATCAAACAAAGGATTATTCATATGGTTCAACAAATGTCCTCTAACAGTTTTGTTATCCTTTTCAAATTTCTTTTTAACAGCATCATCAACAACCACAACAGTGTTAGAGCCAATATTTGTGTTAGAACCATCAATTGGAGGTTCATTAAATAAAACATAATCAACTTCTAATTGTTCAAAGAAAATAAGAAGTTTCTGTGACCAACGTTTAAAATTATTTCCGTCCAATGGCTCAAGTTTTGACAAATCAGTAAAAGTTTTGTTCAAAGAAATAGCCATTTTATCAATATTGTATGTAAGAAAATCGCTTTCAAATTGTTGGAAAAATACTACAATATTGATATGGAACTGGAATTAAATAATAAGAAGAAAATAGTCACAAATACTGTGTCGTGGCAAGCCACTGCCTTGAAAGCGATTTCGGCCCGACTCCGGTGCAAATCCTTCTAGCCGGTCGCTCCCCAAGGTTCCACAACTACTTCCAAACACGTGCACTCGTGGCTGGAAGTTTGGAGGTTGCTCAAAACTATTGCCCAAAATAAGAAACTTAGGAAGAAAGGAGGGAGATGTTTTTTCTTTCACTATTGTTGGTGTATATTTTGTTCACAAATGAAGTAGTTTATATAGGTGATGAACAAAAGATGTTTCAAGAGTAGAATTAATTGTGAGTTGAATGAGAATTCAATTCAACCAAATTAACTCATCCGTTTAAAGAGAATTGAAAAACTCTCAAATGAATTCATCTGTTAAAAGAGAATTAAAAGGCACAGTAATAAGATGTTACACATTCTTACAATGTGTTTATTTTATAATAACGTATTTGGAATTCTTCTAGATAGCTTAAAGAAGCTTTTAGACTTTGCATTCTAACCATTTAATAAAAATGCCTTCAAGTCAAACCAATTCGATTCTTTGATTTCATATTCGATTCTACTTTTCTAGAACTTCGATACTTGATTCAATGTTAAGTAAACCTGTAAAGTGGGCCGGGTCGGCCCGGTTAGACCGATCCAATAGGAGACCCGACCCGACCCGAAACTGGTATGGAAGTAGGCTAGGGGGTATTTAGGGGGCTGAGCCGGACAAGGTAACGAGCCTGGTAGACCGGCCCAGTTAGAAAATCAAACCAGGCCCATCGGTGCACCAGACAGGACCGGCCCGGTTATTAATTTTTTTTTTATATTAATGAGGCCAGTGGGTTGTATTGGACCGTTGAGGCCCTAACGACTATAATGTCGTTGGCCCAACGGTCATAACAACCTTTTAGGCTATTTTTTTTCCTATAAATATATGTCATTTCAAAAATATTTTCTTACAATTTCATTCTCTCATTCTCTCTCAAATTTGCTAAAATTATCTCATAAAGTGTTTTATTATATTTATTATTTTGCAATTACAAATACTAAATGAAAGTTTTCAAAAGTACTCAATTGATCAACTTTCAAATACTTCAGAAATTTGGTATTATCGTTCCATCTCTTACTTTTAATTTTTAATTAGTGTATTATTTGTTGAATATTTTTTTGTATTATTTTTGTGTTTTTTGAATAATTGTTAGTTTAATTTGTAATATGGATAAATTAAGGAAAGTCGGTAAAAGTGTTAGAAATTTTTGTCCCGAAAGTGGTAGTGGTAGTAAGAAACAAATTGGTTCCGGTAGAGGTAGTTCAAATACTCGATATACTCATGTGCCTTCGGTACCAATTAGCGAACCCTTTAAGAATGAAATAGGTATAGGTGCTCACGATATAAATTATTTTGAGACCCAAGAAAATTATGGTATAGAAGAAGAGAATGAAGTAGACCCTGCTGATGTAGATGAAAATGATGATGATGATGTTGATGTTACACCCGAATTCGGTAATGTTAATGTTCAATCTGAATAGGTTAATCTTTCTCCCCGGCCCCCTATAAGATCTCGTAAAAACTAGTATTGTGTGGAATTTTTATACTCGAATAGAAGAAACTACTCAGGTTGAATGTGATCTTTGTCAGTTAAAATACGAGCATAAGACCGAGGGTAATAAAGGAGGTACGGGTCAGTTGACAAGACATTTGTGGGATAAACACCCAATAGAGCTAGCTCAGGTAACTGGTGGTGGGACATTTGGGAGCCCAACACAAACTAGATTGAACTCAAAAACCGGTCAATTAGTTAAGGATTATAATAAAATGAAGGATCGTGAAGAATTAGCAAAAATGATAGTTGTGGGTTGTTTGCCGTTCTCTTTTGCTTCTTCTGAAGCTTTTATTCATTATATTCAGGCAATTTATAATCCTATGTTTGAGGGTATTTCTAGAAGTACTTGTCGGTCCGATATTTTTAGACTCCGTACACAATATGTTTACTATTTATCTGAATTATTAAAAAATCTTCCATGTAGAGTTATTTTAACTTCTGATCTTGGTCGTGCTGTTAATAAAAATAATTATTTAACAATTACTTGTCATTGGGTAGATAGTAATTTTGTTATGCAAAACCGTATTTTAACATTTTTGTATGATGAAGACCGTAGACACACTGTGAAATTTATTTCTGAATCTATTACAAAAGTTGCAAGATATTATGGTATTGATAGTAAAGTTTTATGTATTTCTTTTGATAATGCATCTAACAACAACGCTACTATTGACTTGTTAAAAATTGAACTTTCTCCACCGTAACCTTAAATATTTCATGTTAAGTGTGCTTGCCATATATATAATTTAATTGTAAAAGATGGTCTTACTTTTTTTGAGCCTGCTATTGAAAAATTTAGACTTGCAGTTGACTTTATTCAAGAAAATAATAGAAAAATTAGACTTACCGAATTTAAAAGAAAATGTAAGAAAAATGGACTTAGACCAAGATTAGTGCCTGAAGAAATAGATGTTAGATGAAATTCTACTTATGATTTCTTAAATACTTGCAATATTTATAAAATTCCTCTTACTATGACTTTTAACCAATTTGCCAGTGCTTTTCCCGATAGTATGTTACAAAATTCAGATTGGGCTAAAATTGATGATATTGTTAATTTTTTGCAAAAATTTTATGTAGCTACGGTTGAATTTTCTGGTGCTTATTATCCTACTGTTTGTAATATTTTAGCTTATTTAGCTGACATTTCTTTATTGCTTAACGAATATAAGTCTAAACCAGGTTATAAAGATGCTATTGATGCAATGATTGGTAAATTTAAAAAATATTTTTTTCCACTTCTCCCTATTTACTTAGTTGATACTATAATAAATCCATGTATGAAATATAATACCATGTACGAATGTACTTCTCTTATTTATTCTGTCTTAGAAGTAAAAGCTAATGAAGAACCTTCTTTGTTTACGACTATGTCTGATGCGAATAGTTACATGAAGACATTATACAATCATTATGCTGATTTACTTGACAATGCTTTACCGTCATATATTATACCGACCCCTGCTCCCCATCCTTCTGAGGAACCATCATCTTCTAAAAGACAGACACATAGTATGTCTGCCTACTGTGTTTCTGATCTATCTGTTTGGAATAGATTACAGCCTTCATCACAAAGAACCGTAAGTCGGAAAGAGCTTAAGTATTATCTTATGCAGCCTACAGAGGATCCTAGAGGTAGAATCAACACGCTGGAATGATGGAAGAACAATGAAAGACAATATCCTGTACTTTCAAGATTAGCTAGAGATATATTAAATGTTCTAATGTCAACTGTTGCATCAGAGAGTGCTTTTAGTCAAGGACGACAGCAGATTGGAGACAACCGACACTATTAGGAGGCAATGCCATGAATGTTCTAGTTTGCCTTAGAGACTGGATTAGAGCGGAACGAAGAAATCAAGGAATGTTCGTGGAGTCGGAAGACTAAGAAGATCTTGAAGAAATAATGACTTCAAGAGAGAATTCAGCACAATCAAGTACAATGCATAACTTTGGTGCTATTGATTTTGACAATCCAAAGCCAATTCTCGTTAATGTTAGCATGGGTGAATTGAAAAAAATGATGAAAAATTTGTAGAATTTACAATTAATCAATTGAATTTTCATTTTTCAATTTAACTTTGTGAAATTAGTGAAATGTAATTGCAACCTTGTAACTTGTAAGTTTTGAAACATTTTGCAATCAATCAAATATTAGGTTCATTTACTCTTTACATATTTTTTTCATTTAAAATTTAAATTGAATATCTTGTATGAATTCAATACTTTTAATATATTATTATCAAAGTTTACATAAACTTAAAAAAATATATATTGAAAAATAATATTAGCAAATATTACTTAAACAGGTATTGACATATAAAAATTCTATATAAGTTTAACTTTTAAATAGTATATGTCAATACTTAAATATATTGAAGTATTATTCTTTTAAGAAGTATATGTTGTTGAATATTGTATGCATATTCTTTTAAATAGTAGTTTATGTTGTTGAATATATTTCATGTATATTATATTAAGTAGTAGTATATGTTGTTGAATATATTGTATATATATTCTTTTAATTAGTAGTATAATGAATATATATGTATGTATGTATATTTTATTAAGTAGTAGTATATGTTGTTGAATATATTAAATGTATTAAGTAGTAGTATATGTTGTTGAATATATTGTATATATATTCTTTTAATTAGTAGTATAATGAATATATATGTATGTATGAATATTTTATTAAGTAGTAGTATATGTTGTTGAATATATTAAATGTATATTCTTTAAAGTAGTACATATTGAATGTACATATATATGTATATTCTTTAAAATAGTATATATTGAATGTATAATATGTATGAATATTCTTTAAAGTAGTATATATTGAATGTATAACGAATGTGTATTCTTTAAAATAGTGTATATTGAATGTATATATGTATGTATATACTTTAAAATAGTATATATTGAATGTATAATATGTATGAATATTTTTTAAAGTAGTATATATTGAATGTATGATATGTATGCATGTTCTTCGAAGTGGTACATATTGAATGTACATACGTATGTATATTCTTTAAAGTGGTATATATTGAATGTATAAACGTATGTATATACTTTAAAATAGTATATATTGAATATATAATATATGTATATTCTTTAAAATAGTACATATTGAATGTACATACGCATGTATATTCTTTAAAATAGTACATATGGAATGTATATATGTATGTATATTCTTTAAAGTAGTATATATTGAATGTATATATGTATGTATATTCTTTAAAGTAGTATTTTAAGTAGTATATATTGAATATATATTAAGAAACAATCAAAGTTGAAAATACTATTAATTTTTTTTTTAGTCGGGACCCGGTAAACCGGCCCATTAAGCTGGACCGGTTAACTAACCCGGACCGGCCCTTTAAGACCGGTCATATATAATAAAGGGGCCGGGCTGGGCCGTTGGGGGAATTGTTGCTGTTGGGCCTTGCACGGACCGGCCCAGTAAAAGTCACGACCGGACCGTGCCCGGTAAAAATTAGAGAACCGGGCCGGATTTACCCAGCCCAGCCCGGTGAACAGGTTTGATGTTAAGTTATCACATCCCGGTTCTTCGGTTTAACCGGAGAACCAAACTTTTATTGAGCCTTCCCTTAAACAGATTAGAGAGTAGCCAATTTGTACTAAGAATCTTGAATAGAACTTGAAAGAGGAAATTCATGATTGCAATAGAATTGAATAAAACAAGTGATCAAATTCGTGTTAGTTCTAAATACGGGAGCAAGAGATCAAAAAGGACTAGGTATGTTGGTTTTTTTGCTACCTTGAGGAAATGCCACAAGAAACGCTTGCAACCTATCTTAATTAAACAACAACATACCCAGTATATTGCCACAAAGTGAGGTCTGGAGAGGGTAAAGTGTACACAATCCATACCACTACCTCAGATGAAGGAGAGAGGTTGTTTCCGATAGACCTCCGGCAGACAACCTATCTTAATTAAAATGTTTAGAAAAAACTTCTTGTCCGCAGAATTTTGCAAGAAGTGAAGGAAAAAAAGGTGATATAATATTGGACTAGAAGCATGCGACACGAAGTAGTAAAAAAACTCGATGGATAGTGTGCCCTCTTATACTTCACTTAAATACCAAGCTTTTGTTTTGTTTACAATAAGAATTGAAACCATGACATGTACCCAACTCAACTAACACATGTTGCGCTGTTATACCACCAAAACAAAGTGGTAGGGTTAATTGACTTCGAGATTGTGACATTTGTGTCAATACAAAGGAAATCTTGTTGAGCAGAAACAAAGAACTAACACAGTGGGCAAGACCCAGACAGTACAACCTTTTACTTCACTCTGCAAATAAAATGCTCTCTCAGGGCCATAAAAAATAATTTTTTAAAAAAACTCTGATGCAGTAAAACTAAAGTGCAAAGTGAAGTTTCTAAGCCCTCACGTTACCATACCAAAGCAAAGGGTATAATATCCATGTTTGCACAAGAGAAACGAGAACTATCACCCTTCTAGATCTAGAGGTCTCATAGCACACAGGTACATGTTGATCTGGAACAAAGATGTGCTATGCACTGAACTATAATTCCACCATAGCAGAAAAGTGCTTAACAGGTTCTCCTACTAGGCTGACACCTGGAGTAGATCTAGTTACCGTTTCTGGTAAAAAGTTCTGGTCTAGTTCCATAACATTTCTTGATTGTGCCTCAATGACAAGAAGGTTGGGGGCCAGTTACAAGATCACCCACTGTCCATGTTGATCCATTCAAGCACATTTACTATTTGAACTCAACCACATTGGTGTTTTGGAAATCAATTGCTAAGCATCCAAACCACAGAAACATGTTTCATATTCATTTAGCATGGGTATCTGTCTTTAGTCAACATCTGGACTTTGCTAAAGTTTCAGCTGAAACTTCAAATAAAACTGAAGGGAGAAGCAAACCTTCAAACCCGCCCATTACCATACCAAAGCTAAGGTTAATTCCATGTTGCACAAGGGAAATAACATGGAATTAACCATACTTTCACCCTTCAGTTACAAGAATACTCGCCATCCATGTTGCTCTATTTAAGCACGTCTACATAAACACATTTCATATTCATTTAGCACAGGTACCTTTTATCTGTCACTAGTCAAAATCAGGATTCACTAAATTTTCAGTTCAAACTTCAATTATTTCCTCTGTTTTGTATCATTTTCAGTTGGGAACTTACTTCAAACAAGTTTTCACAATGATGTGAAGCAAATTTTACACATACGACTGTTTCCACTAAACTAAAAAAGTTCATAACACATAAAACCACATTTACTGCATTACTTAAGTCTATAAACTGCCATCACACTTAGACCATATACAGCATAAGCATGATGACGACCGAGATCATTTGTTTCAGGATCAAACAACACTAAACAAGTGTTGTTGATAATGATTCAAAACATCGACAACCAACAAACAATCTTCACAAAGCTGAAAAGACCTTCAATTCAGACCACAATGAGCCTATGTTCACAAATACATACTAGCAGGCCAAATATCCAATACTCCACTTCATCAAACTCGAAACAGATATAAATAGCAATGACATCAATAAAATAAAGCGAAAAAAGAACACGATAAATAAAAGCATGAATCCATAACAAAAAGCGGATACCAAAATCTAAATTCAGTATCATTAGGACAAAATCACCCGTCAATGTCACATGAAATTCCAAACTAAAACTTTAACAGCACAAGTCTAAATATGACAAAATATTAGACCGCTGAGAACTGTGGAATGCAGTTCTACTTGGATCTCTGCCTCATCTTTCGGCGCTTCCTCTTCAATCTCCTCATACGCTTCTTCTTCCACTGTACAAGACCCAAAAATATACGAAATTGAGCATACAAATTATGGAATGATTGAAAAATGGAGAAATATAACAAAAAAATGACGAAATTGAGCATAATAAATAACAGAATGAGTGAAAATGGAAAAATGTAACAAAAAAATGACGAAATTGAGTACATAAGTATCACTGAATGAGTGAAATGGAGAAAGATAACAAAAGATGACGAAATTAAGCATAAAACAATCACAGAACGAGTAAAAATAAAGGAATATAACCAAAAAAACATGACGAAATTGAGCATAATATATTACAGAACGAGTGAAAATAGAGAAATGTAACAAAACATGACGAAATTAAGAATACAAAACTACGGAATGACTGAAAATGGAAAAATGTAACAAAAAATGACGAAAATGAGCATAAAATTACGGAATGAGTAAGGAAATGGAGAGATATAACCCAAAAATGACGAAATTGAGCATAAAAGTATCACGGAATGAGTGAAAATAGAGAAATACAACCACCAAAATTACGAAAATGAGTACAAAAATATAACGGAATGAGTAAAACTGTAGATATATAACAAAAAAAAAATTACGAAATTGAGTATAAAAGTATTACAGAACGAGTACAACTGGAGAAACATAACAATAAATTGATAAAATTGAGCACAGAAAAACTAAGGAATGGGTGAAAATTGAGAAATTTAATGCCAAAAATTTGATGTACCTTAGCTCTCATCTTGAACTGGTGATAATCAAAGAGTTTTCTTCACTTCTCAGAGCAAATATGTCGAAGAAAAAGATGCGGCAGTAAATGGGAGGAAAATGGAGTCTAGGGTTTTAGATGGATTATATAGGAAACCCTAGAGACGTGAGATATGTGGATGATGGATGGGCCTAAAATGTAGTTGGATTTGGGTCTAGTTATTAGGCCCAATCTCGTGGTTCTAACATCTGAATGGATGGATTTGCAAGAATGACCACGATAAGTAGGGTTGTTCAAAATCGAAAATTGTAACCGATAAGTCAACCGCAAATTAACTTATTGATATTGGGTTATCGAATTCATGATTGGTGAATGGATTAGAATTTGGGCAAACAACATAAATCTCGACAGTTTGGAGTTTAATTACAGAAAATCTCAACATTTTGCATAATTACTGAAAATTCCGATTTGGGGTCTGTCAAGATACATAATTAGCTCCCCGATACATCCAAAAAAGATACATTCTCTCCTTTCTAAAGATACATAATTAGCTTCCGATAAATTTTTTTCAATTTTGGGTCTGTCGAGATACATAATATATCCAATGAAGATACATTTTTTCCTTTGTAAAGATATATAATTAGCTTCCGATACATTTTTTTTAAAATTTTAGGTCTATCGAGATACATAATTAGCTCCTAATACATCCAACGAAGATACATAATTAGTTGAGATTTTTGTAATTTCTTTGTAAGGGTAAGATTTGTGTAAATATGGTAAGTTAAGACGTATGTTTATGTTATTTTTCCTTAAAATTTTATACTTAGTTAACGATTTATCGGTGCGTGGGTGAACTACTCAATTTCCTTATTGAGTAGACCATTAACCCGTTAAGAATTATCATACTTTCATTTTTATCCCTAATTATATTATAGGCAAAACATCACAAATAGATAAGATGTATTCCATAATTACCAATATGGTTAAACTTTGCATAATTACAAAACATAGTTATGCCTTAAAATAGGGTGTATACCTCTCCCTCTCTCTCGCCACTCTCCTCCCTTCTCTCCCAATCTCTCTCGCCTCCCTCCCTCGTTCCCATTCCCTCTATCTCACTGCCGCTCTCTTTCTCGCTTTCTTTATTCTTTTTTTTTTTTTACACTTTCAGGAATAATTGTATATTTGAATACATTTGTATTTGTATTTTATATATAATTCATAAAACGAGCTTCATACACTTATTCAATATACATTATAAAATGTATATATACGGATATACACTTATTCAACTCTTCCCGCTATAATATATATATAAATTGACATTGCATATGCATTTGTATACTTCCTCTGTTTAAAAAAAAATGACCTACTTTCTTTTTTAGTCAATTTAAAAAAGAATGGCCCATTTTCTATTTTTTGGAAACACTTTAATTTCAACTTTCCGAGTGGTATGTTTAAGATCACAAGATTAAAGGATATTTTGATATATTTGACAAAATTCTAATTTAAAACCACAAGATGCAAAAGTCTTCTTTATTTTTTTAAAATTTGTGCCAAGGCAAAATAGGTTATTTTTTTTAAATGGAGGGAGTATTACAATACGTATTGCAAATACAGTTGAAACATATACGAATATTGAGTTAATATACAACTAATACATATATGAATATTAATTGAAACATATAACGATTGCTACATATTCCAATTGTATATTTCAATGGAAACCAAATACAAATATCTAATACATATAGATACATAACAACTCTTCCAAGTGAAAGATATACGAATATTGAATTAATATACAACCGATATACAACCGATACATAAACGAATATACAATTGAAACATAATATACAATTAATAACGATTTGTATGGATTAAAAAAAGAACGAGAGAGGGCAGAGAGTGGGAGAGGAAGAAAGAGAGAGAGAGAGAGAGAGAGAGAGAGAGAGAGAGAGAGAGAGAGAGAGAGAGAGAGAGGAGAGTGGGAGAGAGATTGTTAAACTTAGTTATAGATAATTATAGATGGGTAATTATTGTAAACATTGATCATGCATAGTAATTATGGGTTCATGTTTCCTATGCTATGTAATTTTTCCTTATAATATTTCACATAATTAATCTTAAAGCACAATTTAATATTCCACCACTCCTTAAAATTGATCAAACAAAAATATAATGCTGCTTTTTAAAGTTGATCGAACGAAAATAAGTCTTCATGTACAAAAGCAGATGAGCAAAAACAGTTATGCAATACAAGTTCTTATAATTTATCAAATCAATACAAGTCTACATTGTGTAGTAGTTTTTTGTAGAGTGGAGGAGGAAAAATATCCAGAAAAGCATTGGTTTCCTGGGAACAACTATGTAGCCCAAGGACTGTTGAGGGCTTGAATTTGCTGAGTATATAAGAGTGAAACAAAGCTGTAATTTGTAAGCTAGCTTCTAATTTATGGAGTTCGAGTAAGAAGAAGGATAGGTTATGGGTGCAGTGGGTACACATGTACTATGGGAAACAAGGAAAAATATGGGTTGTTTCAGCTTCTCAATCCTCGTAGATGGTGAGGAAGATATTACATGCACATAAATATTTTGAAACTGCGGGATGGGATGAGACCACAGTGCTAAGACTGGAAAGATTCTCTACTGAACAAGTCTATCAGTTGTTGAGGGGACAATATCAGAAAGTAGAATGGAGGAAGTTATTATGCAATAATGTTGACTATCTTAAATGGTTGTTCATTTTGTATTTAGTTTTTTATGGCAGACTATTGGCAAAGGAGAGATTAACAACCTGGCATTGTGGGAAAAAAGTGAGTTGCATACTATGTGATGATAGGACCGAGAACACTGACCATTTGTTCTTCAGGTGCCCTTACTCAACTCAAGTATGGCAGAAAATGTTAGATTGACAAAGTATCCAGAGGCAAGCTAGTGGATGGATAGAGGAAAAGAGTTGGGCTACTATGTATTGCAGAGGCAAACTACCTAGAGCTAGAATTGCTCTAGCATCTAGCGTATATTACATCTGGCAGGAGAGAAATCACATAATTTTTCAAGGTAAGCAAAAGTTGTGAAGTTTTAGTGAGGAGAACAGTTTAGGAGGTTCATATTTGAGGCAAAGTTGGATGCATTCTTGCAGATGCTAGATTGGTATCCTATATGAACTACTTGTTGGGGTGTATGTTGTTCTATTAGATTATGTAGTAGGTTGGAGAATATAAGATAGAGTAGTTGTTGCTATAGGTCTGGGGCCGGTCCAGATCAATAGTTTTTCCACTTTATAATTTCTACTTGGTAACAAAATCAGTTTATTTACCACAAAAAGGCTACATCTTCTTATGTTGTAGTTTGTTGAGACATATTAAAGTTTGAAATGTTATGATTTGATGATACTTGTGTTAGAAATGTGTGCAGCCTAAGTTGAGCCAGAAGATTTATTTTGTTTGATGGAAAATTTATTGGTGAATGAAAGTGAAAGAAGGGAGCTTGAAGTGATTGAGTCAATACACCGCACGTAAACCGCTCGATAAATAATAATCTGATATCGAACAAATTGATATCTTATTGATTGGCTAGCGAACTAGTATATTTAAAAGTCGATATCTGATAAGTCAAATTGTTAATCATAATTATCTGTCTGACCTGTTCGATAAGCAGCCCTAACGATAAGGCATAGGGATGGCAATGGAGCAGGGCAGATGAGGGGCGGGGACAGATTTTAGGCTATGCCAGTGCGAAGCAGGTTGGAATAATCATTTTCTAAACTGATGCAGGGTGGGGCACGAGTTTATGCGGGTTTAAACAAAAAATACCAAAAAATAAATTCCTAATACATTGTAAGTCACAGAAAAAACTGAAGAAATCTGTAAAAATATTTCTCCATTGCCTGTACAAAAAATAGCGAGATAAAGGACACTTATAATTATGGTAAAAGCAGAGGATTTATAAGAGGAACAAATGTTGCCTCTATATATATATTTGTATTTTCAAATATTCAAAGGTACTTTAATTTGGCCTTGACTATTTGGTTTATGGAAGAACTCTTCAGTTTACCAGAAGAATCTTCAACCCGACGACGTGGCGCTTTCTTTGAGCAGTATTTGAATTTATTTTTTTCTCCTTTTTTTTTTTTGATTTTTTATCTATGTTTTTTGTGTTGTAAAAAAAACTTAAAAGTGTTTACTGCATTTATGGAAAATACGTCCCTTGAAAAAATAAATAAATGAGAAAACAAATGCAAGTAAATTGAAGATGAAACGACCAAAATCATTCATTTTCCATAATGTTTCATCTTTGAAAGTTATCCTCTATAATATCGTGAAGATCTCTAATTTCCTGGAAGCCTGAAGCTTGATAGAGAATGCTGGAAAGGTAACGCCATGAGAAGGTCTCTGCATGAAGTAGTTATGCCTTCAAAGTTGCAACAATTAAAAGAGACATTTTCAGAAGAGCAGTTCCTTTTATGCCATATTGGAATGGAGCATTCTCATGATTTTTCTCCAATGGGTTGTCACCGTAATTATCTCTTCTCCTTCTCAAATAATGCAATTTATTTAAGAGAAAAGAATAGAGATTATATATCTCATAGATCTTTCTCCAAGTAATTCAAAAACAAATATTGAGAAAAATAAGGAGAAATTGATTTTGTGACTTTGTTCTTTCTCCAGTTGTTCATACTACAAAAAGCGAGATGAAAGTTACAGTCCTAGGGCGAAAAGAAGAAGAAGGAACAGGTATGAGTAAAATCTATATATCTACACATAAACAAGATAATGTGACAGCCTAGAAAATCAAATACTATCTTTTTTTCTCCTTTTTTTTTGAAAAAGATTTTATCCCTTTAATTTAATCAATCAATTCATCATATTATTTATTAAAAGGCTTCTTCAAGAAGAAAAAACTCTATAATTTCCTTGTGTTACTGCATTGATTGGGAATACACATTCATTCAAGAAATTTTAAAAAAAATACTCCATATTAAACTTCATTTTCCTAAAATTGTTCATGTTCTGCTCTTTAGAGAAATGCAACTTGTGGATTAAATCAAATGACAATGTAGGATGATTGACATTCTTCTTACAAACTTGCCGGAGGTAATTCTTCTGTTTTATTTAGACTTTCTTAATTATGTCCTTTCTTTTATTTTTGATATTTATAGAGCAAATGCTGAATTTATAAAAGTTAATATTTTTTTTCTTTTGGATTCCTTTTTAAATAATCTGTCAATGTTGGTTTCCATTTTTTGATCAATAGAATTTTTTAACCCATTGAAAAAGATGTTAGTCAGGAGTCAGGACGTCTTGAAAGTGGTGGTGCAATTAATTTGATGATTTCTTCTTCAATATTTGGTTGCTAAAGTTAATTTTCTCCAAGAAATTTCTTATATGAAGATTAATTTAGGATTTGGGATCTTTTATTTTATTGTAAAATTGTTGTATTACTTGATTTTTTTTAAAAATAAATTAATAGGCATGAAGTTGATCTTGAAGCTAAGCTTTTGCTTGAAATTTACCAGTGATTGTTTTTTAATAGATTGGAGAGCCCGATAAAAAAATATAAATAGTTGTGGAAGGGGTAGAAGACACTTCATTATACATGAGCAACTCACAAAAATTTGAGTGCTCAAGCATCCAATCAGTTAAAATGAGGGTCAATAAAAAAGAATAGGACATATTATTCCTCCATATGTATCATGACTCAATTCACGGATCATGCGAGCACCTATCCAGCTCTATCCTAGATAGGAGAATCTTTACCATCCAACCATTTAATTAAGTGCGAAAGCTAGATGAAATAGTTTTTAAAAGAAATGATCCTTAATCAAAACAAAACTCTTATCCAAATGCATATGCTAACTAGTTACATTGCGGAAATAAAATAACAGTTTTCCCAGAACCTAATCTAAACCTATACAAGAACACTAAGCAATGAAAATGAAGATCCGAGACACAACATCCATATAGGAGTGGGATGACATGAGTTGTTGAAGAATGACCACCGTCGTACCTATAGAAACTCCAACTGACCTTTCAACATGGCTATACCCCCAAGTGGAGATACAGTAAGTATAGTATCAGTACAACCACACGTATTGGTAGGTATAATCGGTCGACTAGGGTTAGAAATAAATAACAATAATAAAAAATAGGGAGAAAATCACTACGCCAGTTAATATTGTGGATAACTAAACCCTCCCAAAGCTTCTCTTTTTAGGTATTTGACACGTTGCCCTTAGCATCTCTGTGACCTGCCTACCATTTAACATTTTAGTATATCTTTTTCCTTTGACAATTTGACCCCTCCTTAAGTTCTCTAGCTCTTGTTTTATCTTCTTCACTAACAACCCTACGACTCTACGCCCAACATGATTATGACTCACTAATCCACCTCTAAATTATATCAACAAGACCACTAGTCTCACTTTCTAAGATACTATAAGGACTAGACTAGCTTACTCATTACCCCCACACCCCGACAAGTACAGTCATGACCCTTCATCTCAACAGCTATACAGGTATATAATACATCAATTACACTTTGGCGGATTCTTTCAACAATGGTCACCACAATAAATATGTTCAATGAAATGATTATTGCATGCATGCAAGATGTACACACATACTAGAGTTAGCAGGGACTCTCAGCTATGACTTGCAGGGGACGAGCTCAGTTCATGTACCAGTATCGGTGTGGTACTTGATCCAATAACAATGTTGGCGTGATACCCAATTCATATAACATTGTAGGCGTGACACCCGATCCATATATGATCTTAAATACGATCTCCAAACTAATTGTTCAATGCATGATACAGTCAATAATTACAAGTTATGTCTGAAAGCAAAACACAAACACCCAACTCACATATAAGCACAAAGTCAAGCAAATCTTTACCACTATTAAACTCATGTAGTGCCCAAAGGCTAGTCAAGCATTCACCTTTATATATATATATATTTATATGCACCGAAATAAGTTAATTCCCCATTACACCCGGACGACTCATTCTCACCCAACATAATGACCATATCCACTAGCCCCAATTATGCTCATACCGACTGGTGACTCCAATCCCAAGTACTATGCTTTATCACTCACTTCCCTTTCTCTCTACTACGTCTATACCCATTCCACTATGAGCAACTTCCCACAGCCCTCATACACCCACACCCAACTCTTTTGACTCCTCTCGACTCACCATGACCTCTAGGCACCTACTATCCACTCCCTCCTCTCTTAATCTGAACTCTACCAGACTCTGCTGAACCTCTGTCCCTAACTCACGTTCATTACCTTCGCAGTCTCCCTAACCCTTCTTCTAACTCGTAGTATGCTTCCATTCATCGGTCTACCTCTAGTTCGTGCAACTTATACCTCTAGCCAATTAAAAGGACAGTACAATTCAATAATTTATCATTTAATATCACAAAATCATTGTCCTAGTTTCGGATATTATTCAATCCATCCAAACTTCGTGCCCGAAGGCCTAAGACATGAAATCTCCCGACATGACTATAGTTATTACATGCATCTAGCCCAAATTTACTATAATTAAAATATAACCTACCTCGCATACGACTTCCATTGCTACAGAGAGCGAATAGTTGCCCCATACGTGCCTTGACCTTTACTAAAGTCGAAAACCCTGGCGGAAGCACTTCGGAATCACCCTCATGGAGTTTGGCCTCCAAATCCTTGTCGTTCTAAGTATAGGATTTACTTGGAGTGCTTTTGGAGAAGGAGAACGACATAAGGAGCCTTAACTGAATAAGGGTTTTAATTAACCCCCAAGTTGGTTACTGCTCAACTGTCGCTGCAACGGTGTTGCTGCAGCAGCGGGTCAGTGGCCTGGCCCAATTTCCCAACTTATGCCCAAATTTGATTTGGGCCACGACTTTTTCCGGCGAAATAATTCCTATAAGGCTCGGAATCAGGATTTCTTAGTTCAAACGTTTTTCCGCGATAGTTTTTAACATAACAACTATTTGGATCGTTATAATATGTTCCAGTAACATCCCATTGAGATGTTACTGTAAATTTTGTTTGTGTTTAATCTTGCTCGAAAATAACTCATGTATGAATTTCTTATAAAATGAGGGAATTTATTGGATTGGTTTATTAATAGTCGTCATTCTTTTTGCCTCTGCGTCATTAATTTTTCAATCAATAGATTTTGTCACCATTGGAAAAGATGTTGTTAGTCTGGATGTTTTCGAACGGGTGCTCCGATTTTTCATTTGATGGGGTCTTATTGAATATTTGACGCTAAAGTAAAATTTCAACTTTCCCCAAGTAATTTCTTAAATGACAATTAATTTATTTTTGTTTTTTTTTATTTTCTTTCGAAATTATTCTGTAATTTTGTTTGATTTAGAAGTTTGAGAGTTAGTGCAAATAAAAATGAGTAATTTGTGTCCAAAATATCAATAAGGGTAGAATTACTTTAAGACATCAACTTTTGATTATAAGGAAGGATATGCAAGTGGAAAACTCCTTGTTGGTGTGATCGTTACACACAGGTAATGTTTCATCAAGTATTAATTTGATTTTGTATTCTGAGAAGACTTTTTGCGCTAGTTAAAAAGTCTCTCTTCATATTCAACTTGTCCTAATAATATTCCCCTTTTTTTGTTGGCCTTACTCAATTGCCCACTTTATATTTGTTTTGTTTTCTTTGATTTATTTTTATTTTTTGGGGATCTAAGTGTTAGTATATTTAAAGAATATGGAATCTGATAGGATTCATGGACTTATGGCACATTTGGTTGTAATGAAGGGTTAAATTTTCTTTTTGCTGCTGAGAATAAGCATTATATTGAGGATGAGATGTGTTGTTACTTGTTATACATTTTCCAATCGTGTGATTTTGCTTTTCACGAGTTTTATTTTGATTGGTACTGAGTGATCATTTTTGAAGCCTTTTTTGCAAGAAAGGGAAAAGGTTTTATAATTGTAATTCTGCTTAACTTTGTGAATTTTTATTTATGTTTTCTCATCATGTATATTCGACTAAAACTTAGATGCTTGAAGATGCAAATTTTTTATTATAATGATTTTTTTCATCGTTTTTGAGTTCTTCTTATTGTGGTTTTTAGATAAATATGGGCATGATTTCATACATAAAATAAACAAAATCAGAGTCTGAAAATCAAAGTAACCTCTTATTATGAAATATTGTGGTTCACTAAATTTATGTTGGTTTTTATATATGATTTTCTCATAATTCAAGTTTCACATATATCGCTTTTAATTGGTTTTTCTATATATATATATTTCACTTAGAATAATTCGTACGCTTTTTTGTTAAATAATTTTCTGCACCTTTTGTTATGATATTAATATTTAATCATATTTCAATTTTGTTATAGACCGCACAAAACGCAGATAAGTACACTAGTAAAGAATATAAACAGAGGTACTGCTGGAGCTAAATTCATTAAGGGCGTGTTTGGTATGAACGAAAATGTTTTTCATGGAAAATAAGTTGGTTTCTTACTTATTTTCTCATGTTTGGTTGGTGAGTGGAAAAAAAATTTTGATTTTTTTTTTCTAGTGTTTGGTTGGTGAATGAAAAACATTTTCTAGAAAATATCTTTTAGTGTTTGGCTAGAGAGTACAAAATACTTTTTAGGAAAATAGTTTCTGACTCGAGAACTAACCTCGACGATGGATCCATGACTCGGCCTCGATACTTAATCCGGGAACCAACCCTGACACCTGAACCAGGACACAACCCCGACTCCCGACCCAGACTCCCAATCCGGGACCCGACTTTGACACTCGATCCCGGACCCGACCCCAACACCCTAATTGAGACCCGACCCAAAACTCGACACTGACAACCTACGCAAGACCCCACACCTGACCCTAACTCTCGATTTGGACCCGACCTGGACTCCTGACCCGGGATCCGAGACCCAATACCCAAATTGCGACCCCCCAACTCCCGACCCCGACATTTGAATTGAGGCCCGATCAGGAACCCGACCCCGACTCTCGACCCGATACCCGATACCAGAATCAGGACCCAACCTCGACTCTCGACCCTAGACCCGAGTCAGGACCCAACCCCGACTCTCGACCTCGACTCTCGACCCGAGACCCAACACCTGAATTAGGACCCAACCTCAGACCTAACTCGATACTCGAATAGAGACCCGACCCCGACACCCGAATCGAGACCCATCCCGAAACCTGACCCCAACACTTGATGCGAGACCCGACTTCCGACCTGAGACCCGACCTTGACTTGACCCCAGACCTGACACTCGAATCAATATCCAACTCTGACTCCCGACTCGAGACCCGACCTCGAATCCTGACCCAGAACCATAAGTGGATCCCGACTCTTGACTCCAGACTCGAGACCTAACCTCGACTTCTGAACCAGTACTTGAGTCAGGGTTGGGGCAGGGTGACGGGTCTCGACTCGATATCGAAGTCAGAGTCAGAGGTTGGGAATCGGGTCGAGGCTAGATCCTGATTCTCATCTCAATGTTGGATCCCAAGTTGGTGACAATATTGTTCTTGAATCGAGTTCAATGTCGGATCGAGTCCGGGGTCCTGAGTCGAGGTCAGGCATCTGAACCCAAGTCAGGTTTGGGAGTCGGGTCTCGAATCAAGGTCGAATTTCAGGTCTTGTGTCTTGGATAGGGTTGAGAATCAGGTCTCAGGTCGAGAGTCGGGTCTCAGGGTTGGGAGTTGGGTACCAAATCGAGGTCAAGAGTCGGGTCCCGTGTCGAAAATGGGGAGTCGGGGTCTAAAATCGGATCCCGAGTTAATGTCGAGAATCAGTACCCCAGATTTGGGTTAGGGTGGAAAGTTGAGGTGTGAGGTAAAAGAGAGTTTTGGAAAATATTTTCCTTACTTTTTGAAGGGAAGTTATTTTCCTTGAATTTGAGGAAAATAAGTTCTTTTGGAAAACATTTCAGCCAATCAAACATGAGAAAATAGAAAATATTTCCCAGAAAATGTTTTCCTTCATACCAAACATACTCTAAGAGAAACAAGAAGAACTCCTTGTGCTAAAAAGAGAAACATGAAGAGTTGTTGGTGCTAAATTCACCTTATCATCTTGTTTTAAAACTAAAAAAAAATTGTCTTTTTTTTTAAAATCCCTTACCAGGGTTATAAATTTCTGAATTGCATACACTAATTAGAGTTGCAAATTTTCAAAAAAAAAAAAAAAAAAAAGTGGGGCAGGGTGGGTATGTGCAGGTATGGGTGTGGGGCAGATTTATACGAGTTAAAAGGTTATGCAAGGCGATACATAACACTTTTTAAATTTGCGGATTAAGAAAAAAACCCGCACCACACATGCTCCGCCTCATTGCCACCTCTAAATTAAGGAGTGGTCTTAAATTTTTTATCCAATCTAAAGAATTTTTTTAAAAAGTGACTTTTATAATTTATATTGCCACCATGCATGTAGGCGCAAATGAGTTTTATGCGGCAAGTGTTCGAGCTATTGTAATAAATCAAACACAACGAACTTAGACATGATTTAATAAGTCACTTGAGAAATAAGAATGATTTATTGAAATATCATTTTTCTCTTGATAAGCTACTACTTCCTCCATTTCATAATAAGTTAATCGTTGAGGCCTTTTTCAATATTTCATAATAAGTTAATTGTTCAATCTTCAAGAGTAATGTTGAATTTTTTTCCATTTTTACCGTTCATTTGGATTTCCTGTGTGATGTATTCAAGAAACTTAAGTGCTTCAAGAAAGACAAGTTAATTTATAACAATCATATAAACTATCTAATGCTGAATGAGGCCTTCAACAATTTTGGCCATTAATACAAGATCCAATTGTTTTCTGCCCCTATCTAACATTTCAGGAGTTGTATTGCTACCAAGCACATTTTGACAGTCACTCACAAATTTAGGACATTTTGAAAGTGCATTTTCCAAGCCATTATAATCCTTTTTAGCTAATGATCGGATAGAATCTTGGAGCTCGGCTACCAATAATCCATAGCTAGTGTCACAAATAGCATACAAGTCTCGAGTTGTTTTGTCAGTTGCTTTTGCTTTAGATCCCAATATGAAGGCATGATTGTCGTTAGCATTTTTTAATGATTGGCTAAGACCAGCCCGTGTTACTTCCTCAGGGACATATGGATGAGTATGTAAAATGTGTTTGAAAGTGCTAAAGCAAAATGAGAAATCTCGTACTTGTCTACAAATACTTGTTATCAATGCCTCGTCCGCAATGATGTCACACAAAGAGATTTGAAAGTTAGAAAATGTTTGCAGCAAATATTAAAAGAAGGAAGTATGAAATATCAATATAGGCCATTTTAATTTCTCTAATAATTGTTTCTCTGATTTTTGAAGTGAATGCAAGTGAATATATATAGTGGCATTGAAGTAAAATGGAATAAGAATAAACATAATTTTGTTATCGATTACCGTCAAACATTAGTTTGGTCAAAAAAGTTTATTATATATTTATTAGTTTTAATGACAGCAATAATATGCCATTAATTTTGGTCACATATATTTAACATTTTATCAATTGAATATGATCTTAAAGTCTGCTACCAATTGATGGTAAATCAATAGCTTTAATGGCCTTGTTATTACCATTTAATTCGGAATGTTAGTACTCTTCCTATTCTCATCCTTTTTGACTGTTGTTTTGGCCAGGGCAGATCTAGAAAGTGTACCGGGGGGACTCACCTGAACCCCTTCGGCAAATAATACATTATATATATAAGGTATTTTTAAAATCTTTATGTATATTTATAGATTTTGAACCTCTTGAGCATCAGATTAAAGGTTGGCTTAATGGTTGGGGGTATTCAAAATTATTTTGAGGTTTCAAGTTCAATTTCCAAGCATTATATTTTTATTTTTCGAACACCCTTAATCAAGATTATGGACCCGCCACTGATTTTGACAGTAGAGTTTGGTGAGTGGAAGTGTGAAACCTAACAAACTACTTACTACCCCATTTCTTTAGTGCTGGATCTTTTCTTTAATAAATAAATAGTTGTTAGATTCTGGCTATTAGTTTAATACTAGAAGAGCTTGTCGAATCCTGAGTATACATTTCAATCAGCGAAATATCTTTAAGGATAGTGTTTAGACACGCCTCATGCTAGAGAGTTTTCGTGATTTTCCAATATTTTCTGGCATTTTATGTCCTAGAAAGAGAAAAGTCTCTTTCTTCAATAGATTTCTTAGTTGGCATTTCATGTAATATTAATTTTTTATTTTTCATGTGATGTAGGATAAAATCTAAATTAATTTTGGATACAAAAACATTAAACCAAGTCGTTTGATTTTAAGTCCTAAATCATTTTGAAAATGAAGTTTTATGGTTCGAATAAGGATAATTTTTTATGCAGTTACTAATTAATTTGAGGGATAGAAAATAAAGATTCTTGCTGAGTTTGAGAGTGAACTTTTATATTTGCACATGATCCCCGCCCAAAAGAATCAACTTCATCAAAAGCCACGTCGTATTTTTTTCTAGCAAATAATTTAATAAGAGGCGAAGCTAAAATTTTAAACTTTATGAGTTTTGAATTTTAGAATAATGATGTTTGTCTGAAAATGTTAGACCAGAAAATAATGTTCCAAAGGTAATATTTGCAATTTTACATAAAATTTAAATGGTGATCATATTTGTGTAAAATCGAATCCTAAAACGGGTCAGGTCGGGTCAAGCGCTCTATTAAATCTTCTTTGGATCTTTTGAACCCAAATTCTCCAGATTTTGCCAAAAACCCTTGACGGACGATTCGATAATTTGGGTATTCGGGTTGACCCATTTATGGAACATTGATTTTTGTGCACTGTAAATCAATTGAGTATCAGTTAGCAGAGTAGTGGAGCTGATTCTTGAGTAAATATATATATATATATATATATATATATATATATATATATGTTCGATTTTTCGAGTTTTATACCTGAATTATTAGTTGTCTGAGTTTACTACTTGAACTATTACCGACTATATATTATGACACACCTCAACTAGATAACTATCAATTGCTCACTTTTGCTAGTTAATAGTAAAAAACATACCTAAAGTATCTTGTTTTTTCGAATTTCATACATGAAGTATTAGGTGTGTGAGTTTACTACCTGAATTATTACAGACTATTTATTAAAACACACTTCAACTATCAATTATTTATTTTGCTTAGTTAATAATAAAAAATACACCTAAAGTATCTCGATTTTTTGAGTTTCATACTTGAACTATAAACTGACTGAGTTTACTACCTGAACTATGAACAACAACTATTTATCAAAACACACATCAACTACCAATTGTTCATTTTTCTTAGTTAATGATAAAAAACATACCTAAAGTATCTCTGCTTTTCAAGTTTCATGCTTGAAGTATCAGGTCTGCGAGTTTACTAGTTGAACAATCACTGACTACTTATCAAAACACATCCCAACTATCAATTGCTCACTTTTTCTAGTTAATGGTAAAAATAAATCTAAAGTATCTTGACTTTTCGTGTTTCATACATTGACTATCATGTGTGTGAGTTTCCTAACTGAACTAGCATTGACTATCAGTTATCCACTTTTCCTAGTTAATGGTAAAAGATACACATAAGCTATCTCAATTTTTTGAATTTCATACTTGTACTATTAGGTATATTAGTTTACTACCTGAACTATTTCCAACTATTTATTAAAAAATATCCCAACTATTAATTGTTCATTTTTCTTAGTTAATGGTCAAAAATCACACACCTAAAGTATTTCGGTTTTTTGAGTTTCGTCTCTGACCTATTAGTTATTTGAGTTTACTACATGAACTATTACAACTATTTATTAAAGCACACCCCAAATATCAATTGTTCACTTTTCCTAGTTAATTGTCAAAATCAAGCTTAAAGTATCTCAATTTTTTGAATTTCATACTTAATCTATAAGGTGTGCAAGTTTCCTAACTAAAGTATCACTAACTATTTATTAAAACACACCTCAACTATCAATTATACCTAAAGTATCCTTTTTTCCAGTTTCATACCTAAATTATCTAGTGTGTGAGTTTACTACTGAACTTTGACCAATTATTTATTAAAATACACCTCAACTATAAATTATTCATTTTTCCTATACTTGAACGATGGTGTGATATTTCAAGTAAGGAAAGGGAGAATACCTGATAGTTGAGGTGTATTTTGATAAATGGTTGGGGATACTTCAAATAAGAAATTTACACACCTAATAGTTCAGATATGAAACTCCAAAAACCAGAATATTTTGGGTGTTCTTTGACCATTCGCCCTTTTAGTTTATGAACAAAAGACACATCTGTGCTCACAAAGAGAAAAGACAGAAGGAACAAGATTGGATTTTGGACCCTATCCAAACTCTGAGTCAGGTATTCAATTTGACCCATTGATGAAACAGTGAGTATCAATTGGAATAACATGTCAATTTAGGTGTCTAACCGACAAATCATGTCAATCTTATGAGGCTATCTACGTATATGATCAAAGTAAAAACTCAAACTCTGGAAAAGAATCTAATGAATAATTAGGCTCTCTTCCACATGGTATGTTTAAGATCACACGATTAAAGGACTTTTTAGCACATTGAACATATCTTTAGATTTAATTGATCATCATTCACTCTATGTGGCTATGACACTGAGGGCAATCCGATGCCACCTTACTACAGAAAAACGGTCATGAAGTTCATTCTCAATCTTAATTTGTATCTCTTTATGAGAAATCGTGTGTATATCATTGATCAAGGGTCTTGAAAAGAAGAATGAAGGATCATAATTAATTCATTTTCCTTGTGCCTTTCCTTATTTATATTAGTTTAAATAAGAACTTGAGACTAACTACTTGGTGTACATTCTTTTGTAAATATGATATATTTTGAGGCTCATTATTAACTCACACCATACCAATTAAGATGAATAAAAGGCAATAAATTTGCAGTCGAGAAAAATTTCTAACAAGCAGGCTAAAAGAATATGTCAAGGCTGAAGTGAAAAATGAAAAGCTTAAACATGATTTAATAAGTCATTTGAGAAATAAAAATGATTTATTGGAATATCATTTTCCTCTTGATAAGCTACTAGCTTTCAAGAAAAGCAAGTTAATTTATAACAATTATATAAACTATCTATTTTTGAATGACGCCTTCAACTATTTTTGCCATTAATACAAGATCAAAGTGTTTTCTAATCCTGTCTAACATTTCAGGCGTTGTCTTGTCACCAAGTACATTCTGACAATCACTCACAAATTTGGACATTTTGAAAGTGAATTTTCCAAGCCAGTATAATCCGTTTTAGCTAATGATTGGGTAGAATCTTGGAGTTCGGTTACCAATAATCCATAGTCAATGTCACAAATAGCATACAAGTCTTGACTTTCTTTGTCTTTTGCTCCTGCTTTAGCTGTCACTGTGAAAGCATGATTGTTGTTAGCAATTTGTAATGTTTGGCTGATCGCAGCTCTCGTTACTTCCTCAGGGACATGAATGAGTAGGTAAAATGGTAGAAAGGAAAGAGGAAGAAATAAGTTTTCCCACCAGGGGTATTGTTCTTGTAAGGATGATTTGTACATATCATGTTCCCATCACCCATATCTTCTTGAATCCTTTCCATCACCATTTTTTTCTTCTGAAACCCCTGCAACAGCTAACTCTTTGTCTACCTTGTGATCTAGTCATTATTTCTCCCATTGTTTATGGAAACAATTTGGATGAATTTGACATTGAAACGTGTATAATTAGATATAAGATGCATAACAATGTAAAAGTATATATAAACACCTCTTATATACTTTTAACGTTTATATATTTCTGTATAGTAAGTGTATAAGATTGTATAACATTGTATAATGTTGTATAAAATTGTACAATGTTGTATCAATTTGTATATCGCATAGAAATAAGCTATGCGAGTGTTATGGGCTATATAAATGTAATTATTTTTCTTAAATTATATAATTTGGAAACATCTCATTTCAAATTATAGGTTTTTTGGAGGGAGTTTAGGGCTTTTAAATTTAGGAATCGGGTCAAAAGTCGGATCCAATTTCAATTTTGGGCTGGGTTGAAGTTATATGCTATATGCTATACTCCACTGTCCCATCCATGTCAGGCTGGGCTTTTAACACATTTTGATTGATTAATCAAAAATAATTATAGTTGCTATTAAAAAATTATATTTTTTGCGTTTCAATTTATTTGACCTATTTTCACTTCGCGTGGAGTTAAAGAAAATAAGGAAAATTTTTTATTCTTGTGATCTTAAATTAAAGATATGTCAAATGTACCAAAATACCCTTTAATCTTATGATATTAAAAATGCCATGTAGATAGTTGAAACTAAGAGTTGCTAAAAAGGTGAAAGGACCATTCTTTTTGAAACAGACGAAAAAGAAAAATAGGCCAAACAAACTGAGACGGAGTGAGTATATAAAATATTTATATTATATGTCTATTATACATTAACTTAGTTGAAGGTCTAACGAAAATAGCATCTCTACCTCGAGGTAGAGGTAAGGTCTACGTAGACTCTATCCTCCTCATATCCCATTTTACGGGAATTTATTGACTATTTTGTCGTTATTGTATATTATTAATTATTTATCGGCTATAAGTATGGATGACGGCTATATTATGAAAAAAAAACCCATTTTTTCTTGTCTTATTTCCAAAATTCATTTTCTATTTTGGAAAGTAGTTTTTCGATAAACGTTAGTTTGGAAAAGAAAATAATTTTCTTTAGTGGAATAACAAGTCACTTTAGGCGTCTAACTAACAAATCATGTCAACTTTAAGGGGCTATCTACGTATATGACCAAAGTTAAAATCCAAACCCTAGAAAAGAATCTAATGAATAACTAGGTCCCCTTCCATAAGGCATGTTTAATACTACACGATTGTAAAATATTTTTCTACATTCAACATATCTTTAGTTTAAATCGATTATCCTTCACTATATGTCGATATGTCGCTGAGTGTAGTCTGATCCAACTTACTACAGAAAAATGATCATGAAGTTCATTCTCAATTTCGATTTATATCTACTTATGAGAAAGCTTGTGAGACTAACAATTCATTAGTTTACATAAGAATTATAAGAATTATGATCAATTCATTTTCCTTATGCCTTTCCTTATTTATATTAGTTTACATAAGAATTTGAGACTAACAATTTGGTTAATGTCTTTTTTATAAATATGATACTATTGTAAATAAGATTAATTGTGGATGATCATAAGGTCCATAACACCTAATTAAGTGTAGTAACTCCTCCTTTAAGCGTAGTAACTCCCACACCTCCACCATCTCCTCTTTAATCTTCCACAACCCCATAACCTTTCCCACCTTCTCTTGGGTTAAAAGTCATGTTTATGACACCCCTTTAAGGTCCTCAATGTAATACTATAAATAGAGGTCTTGAGAATGATGCTGAACACACTCGAAAGAAAACTATCTTATAATATTGTTCCTTTCGTCTTCTATATTGTTCTTATTGTTATTTACTTGCTATCCTTGTTCTTGATATTGAAACACGTTATCAGTACGACGCTTTTACTTTCAAGTTCCATTTCGAAGGTATGATTAAATCTTGTTTAAACTTGAATGTTTCAATTCTTTTCCTTTTATCAAAAGTTTGGTTTAAGGTTAAAAGTTACAGTGAAAACTGAAAAATGTGGCAGCAGTAAACCACAATTTTTTTTTTTAATTATTTTTTTAATATTTATATCAGTATGTTGGTTAAAGAGATAAAATAATTTATCATATAATAATTGGATTATGTCTTCTTATGTGTTCCAGCTAATAGACAGAAATAGTATCTTAATGTTTATTTTGATTATTAGTGAACATTTTTATTCCTAGTAATGTCACGGTTTGGATTAACTGTTATCCTAGAAATAATATTTTAATGTTTGTTTTTCTGTTTCTAACACTGAAGTTTACTTATCATATGTAACATAAAATTTATTTTTAAAAAAAGTTAGGCAGTGACAATTTTTTGTGTAAATTTTGTTTTATATTTTGTCTGTTTACAGTTAATGTTTGGATTGATATTATGTTATTGTATTCTGACTGAATTGTTTTTATGATAGTTTTTATCATGTCGAATTTGTCAAAGCTTGAGTTTGTGGTACTTGATATCTCCAGAAAAAATTACCTATCATGGGTTCTCGACGCTAAAATTCACCTAGCTGCTAAAAGTCTTGATGCTACCATTATCCAGGATAATGCAGCGTTGAGTCAGGACAAGGCCAAGGCTATGCTTCGTCATCATCTGGATGAAGGATTGAAGGTTGAATATCTGACAGTGAAAGATCCACTTGAATTTTGGAGTGATTTAAAGGGAAGATATGACCACCTAAAGGTCGCGGTATTGCCAAGAGCTCGTTACGAGTGAATGCACTTACGGTTTCAAGATGTTAAAATTGTAGTTGAATATAATTCTGTTGTATTCAGGATTGCTTCCCAATTGAAATTATGTGGGGAAACTATAAATGATGAGGATATGATGAAAAAGACACTTACTACTTTTCATGCCTCAAATGTGATATTGCAGCAACAATATCATGAAAGGGCTTTCAGAAATATTCTGAATTGATCTCATGCCTTTTGGTGGCTGAGCAACATAATGCCCTTTTAATGAAAAATCATGAATCTCGTCCCACTGGAGCATCTCCATTACCAAAAGTAAATGAGGTAGAAGCACATGACCAGTCCGAAAGAAGGCAAAATCGGGGTCAAAATAATATACTTGGACGTGGCAATGGCAGGGGAAGATATAATAATCGTCATGGTGGTGGTAACCATAAAAGGGAGAACCAAATGGGTTCTCAAAACAATCCTTCAAGAGGTGTTTGTCATCGTTGTGGTATGAAAGGCCATTGAAAGAATGAATGTCGGGCACATGAACATTTTACTAGGCTTTATCAAAAAAAAATTTAAAGAAAGGAAAATAAGGTGGTGTCTCTTCTAATGTCCGAATGGAGTCACACTTGACTTTTGAAAATAATGTTGAGGCAAGATCTTCACAAAAATATGATGATGATGCCAAGGCAAATTTGGCTTTGAAAGATGATGATTTTGATGACCTTGATGATATTACTCATTTGAGAGATGAAGACTTCTTTGGAGATCAAAACTGAAGTTTGATCAATTGATTGGAGAAATAAATTATGTTGTTTTATTTATGTATTTTTAATTATCAAGTTTTCTCTTATGTTGTTTTTATTTTTCAAAAAAAATAAATATTTAAGTTTTCTTTCAAGGTTGTTAGGTTTCACATTTCTTTATGATGTATTTTTCTTTTATAAAGATAAATAAAATTTTCCCAATCTTCAATTGGATCCAAGATGAGCAATGGAGATATGTGTCTTCTTGATAGTGCTACAACTTATACTATATTAAGAGAAAAGAAATATTTCTCTGATTTGATTATGAAAAAGGCTTATGTTAATACAATATCCAGTAGTACAAAGTTAATTGAGGGCTCTGGAAGAGCATCCTTATTACTACCTAGGGGAACAACATTAACTATTGATAATGCATTATATTGTAGTAGGTCTCAAAGAAACTTGTTAAGTTTCAAGGTTATTTGCCAAAATGGCTATCATATTGAGACTGCAAATGAAGGAAAGGTTGAATACTTTTATATTACTACAATAAAAGAAGGAAAAAAGTTTGTGCATGAAAAATTATCCGTACTTTCTTCTGGGTTGTACCGTACAAGTATTGGTATGGTTGAATCACATGTCGTAGTAAACAAAAGATTTACAAGTTCTAATGATTTTATCATTTGGCATGACCGGTTAGGCCATCCCGATTTTAATATGCTGCACAAAATTATTGAGAATTCACATGGGCATACTTTAAAGAATCAAAATATTCTTCAATCAAAGGAATTCTCTTGTACTGCTTGTTCTCAAAAAAGTTGGTTATTAAACCATCAGCAACTAAGGTTGGGGTTGAATCCCCTGTATTTTTGAAACATATACAGGGTGATATATGTGGACCAATTCATCCTTCATGTGCACCTTTTAAATATTATATGATTTTGATAGATGCATCTACAAGATGGTCACATGTGTGCTTATTATCAACTCGTAATATGACTTTTGCGAGATTGTTGGCTCAAATAATAAGGTTAAAAGTGCAATTTCCAGATTATGCAATAAAGACTATTCGTCTTAATAATGCTGACGAGTTTACATCTCAGTCCTTTAATGATTATTGTATGTCTACTGGGATAAAAGTTGAACATTCGGTTGCTCATGTTCATACTCAAAATGGTCTCGCAGAATCATTGATTAAACGTCTTCAATTGATAGCTAGACTAATGTTAATGAGGACAAAACTTTCAATTTCAATATGGGGGCATGCTATTTTGCATACAGCAGTACTTGTGCGCATAAGGCCAACCAGTTATCATGAATTCTCCCCATTACAATTGGCTTTTGGTCAGGAGCCAAATATTTCTCATCTTAAAATTTTTGGGTGTGCGGTATATGTTCCAATTACTTCACCACAACGTACAAAGATGGATCCCTAAAGAAGATTGGGTATAAATCTCCATCTATTATAAAATATTTGGAACCTATGACCGGAGACCTATTTACGACAAGATTTGTTGATTGTCATTTTGTTGAATCAGTATACCCAACATTATAGAACATAAGCAGTTAGAAAAGAAGATAGATTGGAATTCATTATCACTATCTCATTTAGATCCTAGAAGAAATCTCTGTAAGCAAGAGGTTCAAAAGATTATTTATTTATAAAATATTGCAAATCAACTGCCAGATGCATTTACTAACCTTTCAGGGATTACTAAATCTTATATTCCAGTTGCAAATGCTCCAGTTCGAGTTGATGTCCTGGTAGGACAAAGTATAAATGCAAATGAATCTAGGCCACGTTTCAAATATGGTAGGCCAATTGGTTCCAAGGATAAAAATCCTCGAAAAAGAAAAGGAACAAATGATCATGATATGGTGGAAATTAATCAAAAAGTGCCTCGAGACATAACAAATGATAAGAACACTAAGGAGGTTCAAATACCTGAAAATAATGAGAATGAAGAGATCTCAATAAATTATATCTCGATGAGAAAAATGTGGAACCGAAATAATATTATAATTGACAATATTTTTGCTTATAATATTGCTGTTGAAATAATGCAACAAGATGAGGATTTGGAACCAAAATTTGTTAATGAATATAGACAGAGAAATGATTGGCCAAAATGGAAAGATACAATTCAAGCAGGATTGGCTTCATTTGAAAAATGTGAAGTTTTCGGACTAATAGTCCGAACACCTAAAGGTGTCAAGCTAGTGGGGTGCAAATGAGTTTTTGTACGAAAATGTTAATTATACGGAGCAAGGACAATGAATTATGTACCTTAAAACAGGAAGATTTGTTGAACTTGCTACCACACGAATCTGCCCCAAATCACCTTTGAATCACTAGGAAACAGAGTTCTATTTATCACAAACTAGATGCCTTTAGGTGTTTTTGTTAAGTGAAGATCGAAATTCGTATTCCTTCTTAGCACTTATTTTGTTGTCTATTTTTCCATCGTTTTTCTGAGAAAGAAGCACAAAATATAAAGGGGATCTTCAATAGCAGTTTAGAGGTTACTTTGTATCCGTTCCCTCCAAATTTTGAATTAAGATAACTTCATCTTATCTTCTTATCAGATAAAAACAAAACGGGTCGGGTCGGGTCGGTACACATGGGCGACCCATAACCCGCAAATGCTAACATCTCCCACTTCGCACATGGTGGACAAGATCCGAGCCAGTACAACATCAACAAGACACCCAATTCATACGATAAATAGTTCGTGCGACCTGTGGGCATCAAGAGCTTTACCTATAAGGTTTTAAAAGCTACACGTAGGAATCCAATTACATACGGAAAGAATTCGCTACTAATATGAGGATACTTTTACTCACAATACCCCAGACATTATTCACTACTTCAGTAGTTACTTATCCGATCCCTCATCCTCTCAAGGAGGTGAACTCGAGTTCATGTTGAACTTTACATACACAATTACACTTGACACCTATATAGTTAGTGTAATAGCCGGCTTGTGTTGACAAGTTAAATTATTCATTTTTATTGTCTTCCCTTTCTACTCGAATCTATCTGTTTCAAATCAACTGATTTCTTAGACATGTACTGCATTGCCGAATTACTCATGGCTATTAGTAACATGCTAAAGTAGCAATACCGATCGAAATTTCAAGAAACAACTTAAGGTCAAAGGGTATTTTAATGAAAAATTAATATAACTTTTGGGGTTTCATACAATGAAGAAGCAGGGATTCATTCTTCCATTGACCCATTGGTCGCTAAGCACACATGGTATGAAACACGTGCTACGATGTTTTCACCTTATATTGGTGCGTGTGTCTGATTCTTTTAGTCATTCAACATCATACAGATCTTGTTCTAGACACCTCTAAATGTCTAACATGAGTTGCTTTATTTAATGATCCTCAAATCCATCTTCTCATAGAAACTCACATCTGGCTTTGCAAAACAAGTCATAATATGATGGTGGAACTCATCTCTTCATGTTCCTCGACGTAAGAGGCTATTGCTCGTGTGAGAGAGCCAATCTCCCGACTTGTTCAACACACTTTATAAATAAAACACATTATCACATGCATATGAGATATGAACATAAATTCAAGAGTCTTATATTGATAAAAATATCATAACAATTAGTTATTTTACCATACATAAATATAATCATATCCTACGCAAACCTAGAGCCATAACATGTTTCTCAAACAAGTCTCTAGATATCTCCTTCGTAAAGGGATCAACTATCATTTCCCGTGTAGGAATGTATTGTAAATTTATTTCTCCATTTGCTAATATGTCTCTCACAAAGTTATACTTGATGTCTATGTGTTTGGTTTTGCTGTGATACTTAGGTTCCTTCGTATATGCGATAGCCGCTTGACTGTCACAATGTAAAATTATGGGACCCTTAGAATTCTTTGCAATATTCAAATGCTCAAAGAATCTCTTTAACCAAACAATTTCTTGTACTGCAGATGCACAAGCCACAAATTCAGATTCCATGGTTGAAAGGGCTGTGCAAGTTTGTTTCTTACTTTTCCACGAAATAGCACCACCATTTAGTAAGAAAGCATAACCGGAGGTTGATTTTCTATCATACTGGTCACCAACCCAATCAGCATCTGTATAACCTCTTATGAATAAATCAGATCCACTATAGCATAGTGAATAATCTGCAGTTCCCTTCAGGTATCGAAAAATTCACTTTACTGCTTTCCAATGATCTCTTCTAGGATTGGATTGATACCTGCTAACCAGACCTATGGCATAACAAATGTCTGGGTGAGTACACATCATAGCGTACATCAAGCTCCCAATAGCACTAGAATATGGTACTCGAGATATGTCTTCCTTTTCTTTTTCAGTCCTTGGACACATTTCAAGGCTTAAAGTTTTACCTCTTGCTATAGGAGTATCCATGGATTTGCAACTATTCATTCGAAAGCGTTCCAAAATTTTCTTTATGTATGTTTCTTGAGATAGACTCAAAATTTTCTTGGAACGATCTCTTTGGATTTTTACACCCAATATATAGTCTGTTTAACCCATATCTTTCATGTCAAATGACTTTGAAAGCCATGACTTAACAGTTTTCACATACTCCAAATTATTTTCAGCTAATAAAATATCATCCACGTAAAGCGAAAGAATCACAAACATTCCATTGGACTTCTTCACATAGATGCAATGGTCTTCATCAATCATGGTGAAATCAAATGAAATCACTTCCTTATGAAATCTCAGGTACCACTGCCTTGAAGATTGCTTTAGGCTATATATTGATCTGTTCAATTTACAAACCTTCTTTTCTTGGCCTTTAACAACAAAACCTACAGGTTGTTCCATGTAGATTTCCTCGTTTAGTTCTCTATTGAGAAAAGCGGTCTTCATGTCCATTTGGTGTAATTCTAAATCCAAATGTGCAACAATAGCTAAAAGTAAGCGAATGAAGTGAACTTCACAACTGGTGAAAAAGTTTCCTCATAATCTATTCTAGCTTCTTGAGTAAAACCTTTTGCCACCAATCGTGCTTTGTGTCTTTCTATTGACCCATCTGATTTGCGTTTAACTTTGAGAATCCATTTATTCCCAATATCTCTATGCCTAGAAGGAAGGTCAACTAGATCCCAAACTTTATTGGTTTTCATGGACTCTAATTCTTCTTTCATCGCTTTCATCCATTCATCTTTTCCAGGACTCTATAATGCCTCAGTCACAGAATTAGGTTCATCCAATTCTATGGGAGATACCAAGAAAACATAATCCTCAATCTCATAAGATCTTTTAGGTACACCTTTTCTGGTACTCTTACGTAATTGAAGTTCAGATTCCTCTGTAGGATTTTGGGAATTATAACTCCTACTTGGACCAAGAACCATTTCTTGATCTAATGGATTATCAAGCATGTCCGACGACATTATTTGATCATCTGAATTCAACATTTCGTAAAGAGGCTCACTATTCTTTATTTCACCCTTTTTGGAAAAATCATTTTCCAGAAATGTGACATCTCGTGATTCAATTTCAGTAGTACTTCCATCCTCCAATTCACCAATGAACACATACCCTTTGGAGTGTTCTGAGTATCTTATAAAGATACATTTCTTACCTTTTGGACTTAGTTTACCAAACTCACCAAAACGGTCTTTAATATATGCAGCACAACCCCAAGGTCGTAGATCATTCAGGTTTGGTTTATGACCAGTCCATAGTTCATAAGGAGTAGAAGATACTGATTTAGAAGGGAATTTATTCAATATGTAGGCCGCAGTCAATAACACATCCCCCCAGAAAGAGATTGGTAAATTTGCCTGCGCCATCATAGACCTTACCATGTCCAACAATGTTCTATTCCTTCTTTCAGCTACACCATTTTGTTGAGGTGTATAAGGAGTAGTTAACTGTCTGATAATGCCCTTTTCAGTACACAATTCTTCAAACTATTTTGACAAATATTCACGACCTCTATCGGTTCTTAAAGACTTTATACTTTTATCTAATTGATTCTCAACTTCATTCAAGTATCTTTTAAAGCATTCAAGTGCTTCAGATTTATGAGAAATCAAATAGACACAACCAAAGCGTGTAAAATCGTCAATAAATGTAATGAAATATAAAGCACCAGACCTTGGCCTCACATTCATTGGACCACAGATATCAGAATGGATTAATTGCAATGGGAACTCAGCTCTTTTAGCCTTCCTAAATGGTTTACGTGTAATCTTTTCGGCAAGAAAATTTTCACAAGTTGGCATTTTAATTTTGGAAAAAGAACCTAGATGTCCTTCCTTTGCCAATCTATTCATTCGATCTTGCCCTATGTGACCCAATCTAGCATGCCATGTAATTACATCAACATCATTATTACTAGAATAACATGCCATTACACAACGGTCAACATAATAATCATAAGTTGAAGGATTACAATCTAAAACGATAAAGCGATCATAACGAAGTCCAAAACCATAAAAAACATTATATAGAGTTATTCTAACACCGTTGCGACTAAAAAAAATTGAAACCAACATCTAAAAGAACAGACACAGATACTAAGTTTTGTCGAATCTCTGGAGCATATAGGACGTCATGCAACATCAATGACCGGCCACCACGTAAGTCTACTTTGCAAGTGCCAATCCCTTTGACTTCTAGTCTTGCATTATTTCATACATATATCCACCTTGATCCAGGTGAAACTCGACGAAACTCCACAAATGCTTCTCGATTACGACTCACATGGTCGGTGGCTCCTGAGTCCACAATCCACATAGGATAAGATTCAGTTAATAAAGCAGTGCTAGAAACATATATAACACGTAGAGATGCGTTTAGAAATGCTATTTTTTTTTGCTCGGGACAATCACGAGCAAAATATCCCAGAACTTGGCAATTGTAGCACTTCATCTTGCTCTTGTCTTTCTTCTTAAAAAACCATTTTCCTTCTTGGAATTTGGCTTGTTCTTTTTCTCAGAGGGTCCTTCTTCGGTCTCCTTACCCTTCCCGTTCTTTTTCCAATTTTTCTTACGCTTGAAGCCTGAAGACTTCTTACCACTTGATTCTACCATAAAGGCATTAGAACCAGCTTTAGCAACACCAAGCCGCTCGTCTTCAAGTTCAACATGACGGGCAACATCAGAAAAAGTTTTGATGCTATCATTATGGGTTAAGTTAACCTTCAAATGTTCCCAACTGTTGGGAAGATACCGAATCACTGCCTGAACCTGTTGCTCGTCCGAGAGAACATAACCAACACTTTTGAGTTGAGCTATCATATTAGACATCACCCTAAGGTGTTGTTTGATGTTCTGATCGTAACGCTTCTTGTAAGTGTCAAACTTAATAGTCAGCTGTCTGAGGCGGGTGACAGATGTACCCCCATATGTTTCTCACAAGTGTGCCCAGATGGCATGAGCAGTAGGAAATTCCTCAACCTCATGAATGAGGTCATCAACCACATAACTAACAATGATTCCACGTGCAACGGAATCAACCTTTTTCCAAGCCTTATAAGATTCAAGGTCTCTTCTGTGTTGTGCAGTGTTTCCCTCTTTTGGTTGACTTAAAACATGATTAATACCTTCAAGAGCATTTTGCTCTTCCAGTACATACCACATTTTACGACTCCAGATGTCGTAATTGTCACCATTTAGTTTTTCACCTTTGTTCAAGTCAGCAATAATACTTTTTGATGCCATATCTGTAATTGAGAGACAATCACGCAAGTCTACTTTTATCAATAATGCATGCGACTTACACATTCAAGCAAATCACTTCACATAAAGGTTTCGTGTTTAGTGTAAAATCGAAAGGACACATAAGAATCCGATCATCATCTACGAACTAAATATTTGATCAAAATTAGAAGTTAATTTCTTAATGTGTATTTTAATGATAACTTTCAATTAAGTCTTAGTAAACTTAAATAAATAAATGAAATTCATATCAAAAGAGAGAAACAACTTAATTAATATAATATATAATAGTGTTAATAAATAACTTCAAGTTACAAGTCGATTCAAAGATGAAAATCATCCCACAAATATTCGAGACGACGAATATACACCCAAAAAGGCTTGCTAGGCCAAATCTCATGATAAACTTCAATTATCCTCTTGCCCCAAGGATTACGGAGAATCTGCTAAAATAGCTAAAGCTTCCCAATCCGATATTTCAACATAGTTTTCCAGTTCTACACGTTTTAATTCAAAAAATTGAATAAAACTAGCAACTGAAATATTAGGGGACATCTTAAAAGACTTGAAATCTTTTAGTTTCTTCTCTCTTTCCCTTCGAATAGCCTCTCATTCCGTAACAGATTTTGTGTCGCCCTTGGGACACTAATTCGTACGATCTCACGACCTCGAAAACATGTACGTCTACGTGCTCTTCCACTTTGTCTCTTTGCTCGACATCCTAAACTCTCACTTGGAGTGATTCGAGTTTGTCCTTGTTCAGCCATGTTTGAAATAGGAACAAAGAAACAATCAGAATGGCTATACCATTCAATGTAGCAACTTATGCCACAATTAATTGTAGAAGGCAAAATTTGTTAAAGGGACTCAAGGAACTAATTAAGACAAGAATAATATCAAGATTAATATTTTTTGAACCATAATTAAATTAAGAGTATCAATAAATCCACAACAAAAAAAAATAAGAAGTCATCACGTATCCCACAATATTTCTTGAAATTTTTTTAAGAGTACAACACTTCTTATCTTATCCCAAATAATTTTATAGGGATTTGCAAAGCACTCATATAAATATAGATATTATTCATCATAAGTTGGTGGGACAACTACCACTTGCTATTCTAATAAATAATACTTCTTTCAAGAAATAAAGTAATAAAAGGTTGGATGTACTCTACTTTCACATTTTACTAGGAGCAATTCATTAGTTCCTTTTAAAAAATATAGTACTACATTATTTTTTTCTTTTCATCTTCTCTACAGAAATACTATCTCTTACTATTTCTAAATTTCTTCTTCAAAGAACATTTTAATGGCAGATCGAATTTTTTTTCTGATTTTTCTTTTTCTCTTCTCAATTGAATTAATCCCTATCAGGGAATGAGAAAAGAAATTCATAGATTTCTATTGTGTAGAAATCGAAGTAAACTTCAGATCTACAACCAGATTTGTGGCGCAATGGTAGCACGTTTGATTCCAGATCAGAAGGTTGTGTGTTCAATTCACGACGAGTTCATAATCCTGAATCAAATCCGGTTCATTTATTCGTTTTAACAGGTGAGAACATATCTCGATTTTAATAATTTCATCTAAAAAATTTCTTCCAACGAAATTAACATTCAAAACGAGATAATTAACCTGGCTCTGATACCAATGTTAGTTATATGGAGCAAGGACAATGAATTATGTACCTTACAGCGGAAGATTTGTTGAACTTGCTATCACACGAATCTGCCCCAAATCACCTTTGAATCACTAAGAAACAGAGTTCTATTTATCACAAACTAGATGCCTTTAGGTGTTTTTGTTAAGTGAAGATCGAAATTCGTATTCCTTCTTAGCACTTATTTTGTTGTCTATTTTTCCATCATTTTTCTGAGAAAGAAGCACAAAATATAAAGGGGATATTCAATAGCAGTTTAGAGGTTACTTTGTAACCGTTCCCTCCAAATTTTAAATTAAGATAACTTCATCTTATCTTCTTATCAGATAAAAACAAAACGGGTCGGGTCGGGTCGGTACACATGGGCAACCCGTAACCCGCAAATGCTAACAGAAAATGAAATGAAAAAGGTGAAGTCGTAACCCGCAAATGCTAACAGAAAATAAAATGAAAAAGGTGAAGTCGTAAGATATAAAGCACGACTTGTGGTACAAGATTTTTCACAAAGGCCTGACATTGATAACGCGGAGACATATTCTCCTGTGATGGATGGAATTACCTTCAGGTATATAATAAATCTGGCAGTTCATGAAAAGCTTGCAATGCGCCTTATAGATGTTGTCACTGTCTAAGTTCACAAGAAACTTGTTCAATAAAGCTTCAGAAATCCTTATACGGATTGAAACAATCAGGGCGGATGTGGTACAATCGCCTTAGCAAATATTTGCTAAAGGAAGGGTACAAAAAAGATCCTATTTGTCCTTGTGTTTTTATAAGAAGGTCTGATTCTGAATTTGTTATAATAGTTGTGTATGTTGATGACTTGATTATCATTGGCACTCCTAAAGAGCTTTCAAAAGTTGTTGAGTGTTTGAAGAAAGAATTTCAAATGAAAGATCTGGGAAAGACAAAATTTTGTCTTGGCCTACAGATTAAGCATTTAACAAATAGAATTTTTGTCCATTAATCAACATACATTTAAAAAGTTTTAAAGTGATTTTACATGTATAAATCACATCTATTGAGTACCTCAATGACTGTGAGATCGCTTGATATAAATAAAGATCATTTTCGACCTTAAGAAAATGATGAAGGGCTTTTGGGTGATGAAACTCCATATCTTAGTGCAATTGGGGTACTAATGTATCTTACCAATAATACTCGACTAGATATTTCTTTTGTAGTAAGTTTATTGGCAAGACTCAGCCCTTCCCTAACAAAAAGACATTGGAATGGTGTCAAACATATATTCAGATATCTTCGGGGAACCATCGACTTGAGATTATTTTATTCTAATGAATCTAAGTCAGAAATAATTGGTTATGCAAATGCAGGATACTTGTCTGATCCACATAAAGCTTGATCACAGACGGGCTATTTGTTTACATATGGAGGTCCATCTATATCATGGCGTTCAATGAAGCAAACATTAGCTGCAGCTTCTTCAAATCATGCCGAAATAATTTCTATTCATGAAGCAAGCCGGGAGTGTGTTTGGTTGAGATCAATGACTCAACATATTCAGGAAATGTGTGGTTTTCCTTTAAAAAAAAATATTCCAACAACATTGTATGAAGACAATGTTACATGTATAGCTCAATTGAAGGGAGGTTACATTAAAGGAGACAGAACAAAACACGTCTCACCAAAATTCTTTTTCACTCATGATCTTGAGAAGAAAGGTGAAATAGATGTTCAATAAATTTGTTTGGTTGATAATTTGGCGGATCTATTCACTAAAGCATTACCAACCTCAACATTTGAGAAGCTGGTATTCAAGATTGGGATGCGTCGTCTCCAAGAATTGAAATGATATTTTCGTCGTCTCCAAGAATTGAAATGATATTTTCATCAGGGGGAGTAAAATACGCGCTGCACTCTTTTTTCCTTCGTCTAGGTTTGTCCCAATGGATTTTCCTGAAAAGGTTTTTAGCGAGGCAACAAACAATGCGTATTATCTCAATGGTCATCCAAGGGGGAGTGTTGTAAATAAGATTAATTGTGGATGGCCATAAGGTCCATAACACCTAAGTGTATTAACTCCTCCTTTAAGTGTAGTAACTCTCACACCTCCACCACCTCCTCTTTAATCTTACACAACCCCATAACCTTCCCCACCTTCTCTTGGGTTAAATGTCATGCTTATGACACCCCTTTAAATTCCTCAATGTAATACTATAAATAGAGGTCTTGGGAATGATGTTGAACACACTTGAAAGAAAGCTATCTTATAATATTGTTCCTCTTGTTTTCTATATTATTTTTATTGTTATTTACTTGCTATCCTTGTTCTTGATATTGAAACAGATACATGTTGGGCTCATTATTAACTTATGGAAAAATTACCTATTGTGCACTTTTTATAAAATATTTACTACTTTTAAATATACTTTTTATTTATTACCTAGATGTACCATATCTAGAAAATATTTACCATCTATAGCAATTGTACTATGTATTAAAAGTGAATTATGTATGCAATATAAATGTATTAGAAGTGTATTAAAATGTATTAAACTTATTTTGGTAAAAAAAAAATGCACTATATATTAAAAATGAATTAAGCATGCAAAATAGACGTATTACACTATGTATTAAAAGTGAATTATGTATGCAATATAGATGTATTATAAGTGTTTTAAATGTATTATGTTTATTTTGGTAAACAATTTACACTATGTATTAAAAGTGAATTATGCATATATTAAAATTACATAGCTATAAATGGTAAATATTTTTTAAGTATGTATACTTAGGTAAGTTCCCCTTAACTTATACCTTACTAATTAAGATCGTAAAAAGGTAACAAATGGGTAGTTGAGAAAAAAATTTCTAACAAGTAGGCTTAAAGTATATGTCAAGGGTGAAGTGAAAATGATATGTTTAGACATGATTTAATAAGTCACTTGAAAACTAAGAATAATTTATTGAAATAGCATTTTCCTCTTGATAAGCTACTAGATTTCAAGAAAGACAAGTTAATTTATAACAACCATATAAATTATCTAATGCTGGATGAGGCCTTCAGAATTTTTTGCCATTAATAGAAAATTGAATTGTTTTCTACTCCTGTCTAATATTTCAGGTGTTGTCTTATCACCAAGTAAATTTTGATAATCACTCACAAATTTTGAACATTTTGAAAGTACATTTTTCAAGTCATTATAATCCTTTTTAATTAATGATTGGGTAGAATCTTGGAGGTCGGTTACCAATAATCCATAGCCAGTGTGACAAATAGCATATAAGTCTTGGGTTTCTTTTTCTTTTGCTCCTACTTTAGCTGTCACTATGAAGGCATAATTATTGTTAGCATTTTGTAATGCTTGGCTGATAGCAGTTTTTGTTACTCCCTTAGGGACATATGAATGAGTAGGTAAAATTTGTTTGAAAGTGCTTAAGCAAAATGAGAAATCTTGTACTTGTCTACATATACCTATCATTAATACATCATCCGCTCTAAGGTCACACAAAGAGGTTTGAAAGTTGAAAATGTTTGCAACAAGCACTGAAAGAAGGAAGTATGAAGTAAAAAAAGAGGTCATTTTGCATCCAAGGGTGTGGCCTACTGGTTCAATGAAGTGGGATGAGCACAATGAGGTCTCAAGTACAATTCCTAACCTAGACAAACACTAGGTGATTTCTTTCCTTCTGTTCTATCCTTGGTAGACAGAGTTACCTGATACCTGTTGCTAGTGGAAGGTGACAGGTATCACATGGATTTAGTCGAGGTGTACGCAAGCTGGCTCGGACACCATGGTTATCAAAAAAAAAAAAAAAAAAAAAAAAAAGGCCATTTTAGTTTCTGCAAATTACTGCTCTGATTTTTTAAGTGAATGCAAGTGAATATATATAGAAACAAACCTAATTTTGTTACCTTATTATCTACTTCAACAATCTTATACCATACATCTATATAAGATTGAGTTGTTTCCTTCTTTAACTTGCCATTATATTTATAAATTTTGGAAATATTTCTTCCTAACTAACTAAGTGAAAAAGGGTACAATGTAAGTGTTAGATCATGTTTATGTCAAGTAATTGATATATAGCAAATACTAATATTTTTAACAACAATCATGCATTATGTGTAGATTCTCTTACCTTACTTATGTATAGTGAAACAAATTAGTAAAAGAATAATAACTACAAATTTATTTTTAGATATCTTCCAAAACATACTTTTATCTTAAGCATACTTCCGTTATTTTTTACTTGACTTTTATATTAAATTTTTATTTTTTATTTTTACTTGTCCATTAGCAAATCAAGAGAGATTTATTATTTTATTACAATATTACCCTTGTCACCTAATAACTATATAAAATAATAACAGTCAAATATAGATTCCCAAAACAGAATTAATAAAAATAATTTAGTGTGAAACAAACCCTAATAAGTACTCCCTCTTTTCAATTTTCTTATTTTGTTTTGACCTAACACGAAATTTAATAAAGTAAAGAAGATTTTGAATCGTGTTGTCTTAAATTAAAAATATTTACATGTACCCAAATATCATTTAATCTTATAGTCTTAGACATGTCATATAGAAATTAGAATCAAAGAGTAAGACAAAAAAATTAAAACAAAGAGAGTAGTTTTTTTAGGAGAGTGTCAAGTTAAAAGGACTAAAAGAGCATGTACTTTTGGCTTTTAACTTATAAGCCAAAAGTTAGGATTACTACCACTACCTCATAAAGATAGAGAGACAGTTTCCGAAAGACCCTCGACTCAAGTGAAGCAAATCAAAGTAGTATTGGGGTGGGGGGTGGGGGAGGGGTGGGGGGACATGACACTAAAAGCAAAACACTATATGCAAGGAACAGTAACATCATCAACAAGATGTGATCGTCTAAACATAATAAACAAACACCATATGCAAGGAACCATAACATCATCAACAGGTGTGATCGTCTAAACATAATAAACAACAAATGATATCATACACCAAAATCCAAGGTTACTTGAATAGGCTAATACTACGGTTTAAAATTTTATAAATTATTGCAAATAATAGACCGAAAAGATAATGTTCCAAAGCTATATTTGCAATTTTGCATAACTTTTAAAATATGGACAAAGTTTGAATGGTGACCCTATTCATGTAAATAGTCCAGCCAAAATCGGATCCTAAAACGGATCGGGTCAAGCGACCCTATGAATCCTCTTTTATCCCAAATTCTCCAGATAATTTTGCCGTAAACCCTTGACGGACGATTCGATAATTCGGGTATCCGGGTTGACCCGTTTATGGAACATGGATTTTTGTGCACTGTAAATCAATTGGAGTATCAGTTAGCAGAGAAGTGGACCTGAATTGTTGAGTTTTTTGATGGTCACATTTTGATTTTGGCTAATGAGATAAATGCTAGAACTTTTACTTTGAATATCTGATTTTTCGAGTTTCATACGTCCTTTTTGTATTTAGTGGCTCTTGCATAGACCTTACTAGATCGTGGGATAGTCTTTTGCGTAGTTTATCTATCTCCATTGATACTTGCATTGTTGTTCTTATATTTTATTGCCTACAATTCTATTGCATGCTTACTTTCGATATTTATCATAGCTTCCACCAACTAGCCCATTATTTGCCATTCCGGGCTATGATTTGGCTTACCTACTGGTGAGTTAAAGTAGGTACCATCATGACTCGCGAAATTGGGACGTGACATTTTGTGCCGCACACGTGCTATATTGATGCATCATTCACTTTATATCCCCGCCTGACATGTTTGGTAAACTCAGAGTATTACAAACTTAGGTCTTTTCACCAAATATGAACTATTATTAATTGTACTGGTTCAAATTTCACATACTAATATATTAACATCTTTTTGCCCACCCCTTTTTGATTTTTTTCTGAATATTTGTGTCTTTCAAATGCTAAGTAAATGGTAAAATCTTATTTATCCGATAAGGAAGGTTTCAACTAGGCTATGAGCTAGGAGTTACTTGTGACCTTAATACATGTCTAAATCACTTCTAATGCATCTGAAACATGAAGTTTGATTTCACATGTACTTGAATCATGGTTCTAATCTTAGCTTGGGATTTTTGGAGTGTTACACTAGCACTCTCCCTATTCAATTCAAAAACCACCCTCTTCACCTGTAGGGATAGCATTTAACACATTGTTTGTCTCACCAGTAACTAAAGAAAGGATATGATTAATAAGTGATATCTCCCATGCATCACTCATGCTAGTGAACTATTTCTGGAAATAAAAAAGAGTCGTAGTTGCCACTTGATCATTTCCCTCTGCCCACTGCCCATCTTTGTTGACAATTTTATTGATGGACAACCTCTTTCTCCTACCATTTACTGGACTATGAAAGTATCTAGTATTTTTATCTCCGTTAGAAAACCATTGTATCCCTGCTTATTTCCTTCAGAATTCCTCTTTAAAATGCAAATATTTCCTTAACTTTGCTTGGGACTTCTGCGATATAGCTCTATTATTAGCTGTAGGGTTTTCTTCAAAAAGATGTTTTTAGCCAGACAATTTCCTCCCTAATTATGAGCTTCTTAAAAATATCCCCAAATCTTTCTCTACTCCTAGTAACAAGAGCTATTTTTGCGTTTTTCATCTACTGCTTGATACCGATGAAACTATCAATCGCTTCTAATGATACCCAACTATTACTGACCACCTCCTTAAAATTAGCTTGCTTAACCCAAAAATTCAGAAATTTAAATGATTGAATTAGTTAGATTGGCCCCCACAAGAAAGTAATAGAGAAGCATGGTCAGACCCTGTTCTTGCCAAATGCTCCATCTCCCTCTTATCTTTGTCTTGCTTAGTCATTGTCTAAATGCGGCTTCGTAATAATTATCTCTTTGTCTAATTAATGTTAATATTTGGTTAATATCTTCTACTATTAGATCTAAATAAGCAACATTCTGGGTTTGTATATAGCTGTCTAAGTTATATTGTATTACATTCTGGGTTTGTATATAGCTGTCTAAGTTATATTGTATTAAGGTTTCTCTTTCTCTTAATTCGTTTATAGTTCGTTGCCAATTTTCTAGGTGTTCTAGGTTCTTCATTTTTAATTAAAATCTAAATGTCCTTCGGAGTCTATATCAATATACATATCATTGTTTTTATAATCTTCATCTTCATCATCGTTTAATATATTATCTAGCCATTCTTCTTTCATTAGGTCTATGATTTCATGAATAACTAGCAAGTTGTATATTTTTTGTATAGAATCTCTATCTAAACTTTTTAGTGTATATAAAAGTAATGTTTTATAATTTTCATCTTCATTTATTAAATACTTAGTTGTTTTGATCTGGTATTTTTCCACGTTTTCACTGGGTTGTGTCATATTTTTCATTTTATGTGTAGGCAAATCATATTCCTTTTAACCTCTAATCCTATTATTATATTTATCACTTAGTAATCTAGTATGTTTAATTATACTTTGTGTCACTACTATGGGTTTCAGCTTCAATCAGTTACCATAACAATGCCTCAACAATGGTCTACTACCCTCTTTACGGCAGTCCTAGCCTTTTCTGATTTCGACCTCTAGGATGGCTTAGTCTGGGCTTACCTAACTCTCAGCTTACCTAACCATAGCAAACTTACTCGAATAATTTAACATAATCAAACTACTACATGATAAATAGTAATAATCTTCTAGAGATTAGCAGGAATATAAGATTTAGTTACACATAATTAAATATGAGTGTACCGTAGTTGTTATCTCCTCCGTGGTATGTGATATTGAGGTATGTATGTTGGATTCATCCATAGCTTATTGAAAGCGAGTAGTTAATAAAAAGTTCTTTTATTTATCTGGGGGATCTCAGCACATGAGAGGGGTTTCGATTTCTCGATGCTCCCTTCTCTTGCCTTCTCCCATATATATACATAAGGAGGTCTGCTTACTATTCCTAAAAGCAGCCTCAATAATGCAAAAAGAAAGAAAACGCGTTAGTGTACAGTACTAGTTACTGTGCACTTTATGACTTTTTTACAAAACACGTGTAAGAACAGTAAAGAGCATTATGCTCCTTTATCCTATCTAATAATTCAAAAGAAAACGCGTAAGGAAGGAATCTATTCCTACTTTACGACTAAAACATAAAAAACAAACAAATTACTTTACTTTACGACTAAAACATAAAAAACAAACAAATAGTACATAACTTTTTCTTTTTATCTTGATCTGTTGTATGCTAGCTGTCTCACATTTATCTTCTTATTCCAATTGTACTTCTGGTATATTGATTGTATTTTCACCGTTGCATTTTGAACATTGGTGTTCTGGGTATTTTTGTCCGATAAAGTGACAATATCTAGTCAATAGATTTTCTGAAATGAATTCTTTTTTTATTGCTCTGGTAGTTGGTGTATCTTCTGGTTTTAGTAAAGTCCATATCCATTGTCGTACTTCTTCCATATCTCCTTGGCGTAGTTCTCGAGAATTTGCATAGATCATAACCTGGTTTCTGCAATAATAGCTCCAAATTGCATGTCCGTTTGTATAGTTGTTAGCTAGTTCCTGGATGATTACTTGTAGTCCAATAATTCGTTTAGTTGCATAGAAACTTGGAATATCTACTTCGGGTATTTCTGGTTGTGCTCCAATTTCTTCTGGTATAATCATATCTCTAGTAAGTCCGATTTTTACTACTTGGATGTTTGGTTTTATTTCATCATATAATATTTCGGCAGGTGCTGTGTAGAATCTTATGTAGAAAAATGATCCTCCTGTTATTCTTTTATAGGTAGAAAATGCATTATATATTTCTGGTATTTTTTGTATCTCATGTCCGTCCTTTGTATATACTGTGGCCAATAGTCCGTAGTCGTAACATATTTTTATTAAATTCGCATTGGTATCTGGTTGGGCAATCAGTTTGTTGTAGCCTTGTAGTTTTTGGGTAATGTAGTCTTTTTTCGGGGTCAGTAGTTGAGGTAGACCTTGGGTTCAGATTTAAATATGTCTGAATCCTGTGGATATTTTGGATATATGTTCTGGAGAGGTAATCATATAGTTGTTTATGTTGGTTGAGACTTGCTGCGTATGTGGACGTTTGTGGACTGGGGACATTTATAGTTTGTATTTTGTGGACAAAGGGTTTTATAAATTGACTATTTAAATTGGTATTTTGTCTTTTTGTAGGTTGTTTGGTTATTCCCGAGCTGCTTGCTCCTGTACTGGCACTTGTACTTGTACCTGCAGCTGCATTAACTAATTTGTTATGAGTTTTAGGGAGTTTCTCAACGTCTCCTTCTAGATCTGGATTTTTACCGTCTTTCGATTGACGTAGTTTAGCAGTTTTTGAGCCATGCGGCTGGCTTGCTATAGCTTTAGATTTCAGATTAACTTCATTAATCTTAAGCTTTTGCACTTCTAGCTCTATACTTTCCACTTTGGTACAAAGTGTAGTAATAGCTTTAAGCATAGTTTTCATTGTATTATCTTTTTCTGGCTCTGTCTGTGTTGCCTTGTCTTGATAGGTAGTCTGCAACAGTATTTTTGTTAGTGCTAATTACTTCAATTGTAAAAGTAAAATTTTGTATATTCAATACAAGTCGTCGTATTTCTTTTGTTGTAACGGAATCCTGTATTTTTCTTGTTAACCACCATTTCACTTGGGTATTATCTGTTCTGACAATAAATTTATTATACACAATATATGGTTCAAATGATAATAAGCATTTGTATAAAGCAAATAGTTCTTTTCGGTTTATCTCCCATTTAATTTGTGGTTCTGTATAAGATCCTGAATAATATCTACAATGATGTTCTATAGTTTCAGTTAAATATTTATATTTCAATACTCCTCCATAACTATGATCGCTTGAATCAGTTTCTACTATGTATACAAATTGTTTTGTTACATCGGGGAAATATAGCTTAAGTAATTGCTTACATAATTCTTTTATCCGTTGTATATGTGTTTTATCTGTACTATCAAAGTGATATTCAACATCCTTTTTTAATTTCTTTTGTAATGGTTTTAAATGTTCTGCTAACTTTGGTATATATTCTCGTACTTGGTTTACTAATCCTAAGAAGGATTGTAATTTCTTTTTTGTATCTAACAATTCTTCTGAATTAATTATTTTTTGTACTATGTGTGTTTGCATTTTTATTCCATCTCTATCTATCTGTATTCCTAAGAATTCTATTTGGTTTTTCATTATTTCTGCCTTACTTTTGCTTAGACTTATTCCTGTAGTTTCTATAATATTTATGAATTTATTTAATAGTTGTATATGTTCTTCTTCTGTTTTAGAGTATAATAGTATATCGTCTATGTATACAACACAATTTTCTAGTTGTGTGAAATATGTATCCATAAAGTGTTGGTATCTTCCAGGTGCATTTTTATATCCGAAAGGTAGTACGTTCCATTCGTAAAATCCTTGTGGTACTGTAAATGCTGTTAGTTTTTTAGATTCCTCTTCTAACTTAAGGTGGTAAAATCCTGATTTACAGTCAAATTTGCTAAAATAGTTGTATCCTTGGATTTGTCTTATTTTTAATATTTTGTTTGGTATTGGATAGTTGTATGTTTTAGTTTTGGCATTTAAATTGCGATAATCTATAACCATCCTACTTTTTCCTCGTTTTTGTTCACTGTGTTTATTAACAATAAAAGCAGGACTAGTATGTTTGCTATTGCTTTCTTGTATGTAGTTGTTGCTGAGTAATTCAGTAATATGAAGGGTAAAGTCTTTTAAATCATCAAAGTTATATTTTAGTGGTTTCTGGGTGATTATGCTGTTTGGGTAAATTAATTCTATTGTAACTGTAGTCTTATGTTTGTCCCATCCTTTAAGGGGATTTTCACTATATAGTAGTTCTAGTTTATTATGTATCGGTTGTAATGTATCTATAGAAAAGGTTATTATTTCTACTTATTTTTCTGTGTTGGGGTTATTTTCTATTTTTTGTACTATATTTTCACTTCCTTTAATCCATGGAGTTAGTTTCCTGGGTTTATTTGTTACTCTTTTAGCCGCTACTTTGTGTTTACATGGTGTTGTAAACGACCAATATTTTTTGGTTAATATATGAGGATATAGCTTATCTATAAAAGGCATTCCTATTATCATGTCTCTAGTTGTAAATTCATAGTTGTACATTGTTTGTATAATTAATATTTTATCCCATATTTGAATTTTTATATTTTTTGCTACATAGGTAATCATACTTCCTTCATCATTAAATCCAGTAAATACTGTTGGGTCTTTTAGTTTTTCCCATTTTGTTTCTGGTAAACAATTATACTTACAAAGGTTAGCTTCTGATCCTGTATCTATCATTGGTGTATAATATCTACTATTATATCCTTCTACTATTATTTTTGCTAAGACGTATACTTTTGTCATTTTAGTTATACTATGGTTCTGGTAATTATAATATTCTTCTTTTGATATTGAATTATTAATTGTTTGTCTTCGATCTTATAAGGTCTAACTTGTTCTAGCCAAGCTAATCCTAAAATAATATTTGTATTTATCTGTGTTATTGTAAATTGTATATTGATTGGTATTCCTCCTATAATTAATTCTTGTGTTGTTATTTCTTTTGTTTGCCGTAGTTCTTTAGGTAAATCTAGGCATCCTTGTTCTTGTATTATAATATCACTTTCTAATATTAGTTCTCTGGTAATATAATTTTCTTGTTCTCCTGTATCTATAAGTATTAGGTATTTTCTTTGGCCTAGTATTCCTGTTATATAATAATGGTATGGTTGTGTCCATAGGTATTTCGTGTTCTAATCTTCTGGATGTACTCATTCTAGATGATGTTGATGGGGTATCCATTACTCTTTTTGATGTTCCTATTCTTTCATTTACTATTTCTAATTCTTGATTTATATCCAATTCATCATAACTATATTCATTGTTATCAATTGCTGTTACTATATTGTCAAATGGTGTTTCTATTTTTATCTTATCTATTTTACTAACTGCTTTTACCGTATGTTTTGTTGTTAAGATATACAGATTTTTGCATCGTGCTGTGAATATTTTACTTCCTGGTGTTAGTTCTATTCCTGACATTCTCCAGTATAATACTAAGGATTTGTCAATATTTTTATCTTTTATTGCTACTGAGTAATTTGGATTTACTATAAATTTAAATTTTTGATATATTAGATTTCATTTAACTGCACTGATAATACTTTTTTCTATAGGGAATTTTATCCTATCATCTGCTAAATAGAGTTCTATTGGTGTATCTATTCCTTCTCTAAAACATGCTTTTATTAATATTTCAATTGCTCCTAGATGGACGTGGGTTATTTCACTTTTTGTTTTTAATGCTTGTATTTCTTTATTAAGTTCTTTTTTGTTAAGTATTGGTACCATTGCTCTCCCTTTTGCATATTTACAATCTACTGTATGTTCCTTTTGACTTATAACATAATATTCCTCTTTTGGTTTTCTAAACCAATTTTTTATAATGGGTACTTCTAAAACATTATCTATTTTTAGTGATATTTCTTGTTTTGTAATTTGATTAAATATATTTGTATCAAATATCACTTTTTGGCTTGAAGTTTCTTCATTTTGATGGTTTTCTTTTTCAATTACTTCAGTCTCAGTCATAGTTATCCTCTTCTATGTCTATATCTTCATTATCTATTTGTTCTATTATATCTTCGTCAAGATCTGTGATATTATCTAATTCGTCTAATTCGTATATACTATCTTCACTTTCCATATCATAATCTATGTATGGTAGTTCGGTATATGTATCATCTTTTATCTGTATTTCTGTTATTTGTTTTTTCTTTATGTCTTTAGGTATTTTACAATCTTTAGCTAAATGTCCTAGCTTACCACAATTATAACATGTACATTCGGATAATTTTTTCTTTGGTTTGTATGGTCGTTTCTTTTTATAATTTTTTACATAATATCTTTTCCTTGGTTGTTTATATTTGTATTTAGATTTAAAACTTTTATATTTCTTAAATCGTTTTTTATATCTGTGTTTGTTGGATTGTTTACATCCAAACTGTGGTGCTGTTTTTTGTGTACAACATGCCATATTTTTGTCTAATATTTTATCCAATTTTCGTTTATCTTTGTAAGCATCACATAGCCCTATAAACCATGTTTGTAAATATTTTATTCTTGCTCCTAAGGTATCTGTTAAACTTGCTGATTCCCAATCTGCTATTATTTTTGTACTAAAAGGTTCCGGTAATTTTGTAAAATATAATTTTCTAACTTCTATTGCTTCTTCATGTGTATATATCCCTTTATAATAATACTCTCTGAAAGCACATGTATATTGGTCTGTATAACACATATTACATATTGATAATTTATTCATTAGTTGTCTATTTAAGTTTTTATCTTTTTCCTGTTCGGCTAGTTCAGTGGTCATACTTCCGAATTCATTCCTTATTCCATATTCATATTTGTCTAGTATTGCTATATTTGATGTTGTGATTACTCCATCTTTATTTTTGTTATTTCTTAGGGTTGCCCTACTTTCTTCTGTTATGTTATGTAACCATAATTTTGCTGATCCTACTAATGTTCTTTCTATATATCCTGGTGTATCTGCTACGGATATTTTGTTATCAACTAGTTGTTTTGCAAGATGTCCTATCCATAATTGTATTGTTTTATTAGTATCTATTACGCAATCTAAATCTAAAAATTGGGATTGTTCTGGGATTTTATTAGGTATCCACTTTGTATTGAGTCTACTATTCCATATTGCTTCATATCTATTATCGTCTGTAACTGTCCAATAGGTTTGTCCTGTTGTTCTTGGATTATTATATCTTCTTTTATCATATGTTGTTTTACTGGTACTAGCTTCGTCTTTTATGGTATTTATTTTTGGTTTAGTATCTGTTGTATTTATTTTTAATTCTGTGTTTGTAATTTGGTCCATAATTTCTGTATAAGTTTCACTAATTTCTTGATCTTCGGATTGCTCATCATCTTCTATAATGTCTATATTATCTATACTTAAGGTTGTGAATTCTTCTGTTACATTTGGATTGGTTTCTTCAATTTGTATCTTTTCCTTAATCTCTTCCAATTCTTCGGCTAATTGTTTTTCTTTTTCTAGTTGTTTTTCCTTATATAGTTTTTGGCGTTCTTCTCTTTCCCTAATTTTTTTTGCATATATTTGTTTAAGTAAAGCTAACTCTTTTTCTAATTCCTTTATTTTTGTAGATGGTTTGAAATCCATTTGTGGGGTATTTAGATTTATTTCTTGAGGTAGTTCTTGTTGTGGTTCTTCTTTTACTTGTTTAAGTTTTAATTGTTCTACTTCCTTTTTTGCTTCCATACGTATTTTTTCAATTTCTAGTTTTTGATCTATTTCACCATTTTCTTTTTGTAATCTTACCATTTCTGTTAAACTATCTTCTAGTTTTGCTGAGTTTTGGTTTGGCATTAGATGTAGGTTAGTTCCTATTTTTCTGTATCGGCGTCCTAGGTTTGAGTGTACTATGATTATTTGTATTCCTTCTGTTCCTATAAATGTTTTTTCTTCCACTGGGTATTCTTCTTTATTCATATGCGTATTTATGTTCTAATACTTGTAATTCTAATTCTAAATCAGTCATCGTTTTTCTTTGTGCTATGATTGATTGGTGATTAACTCCTGCAAATATGTTATATTCTAATCTTTCCTTTCTATATTTAAGTTCATTTTGTATATCTAAAATTTTTCTAAGTAATTCTACTTTTCTTAGTATTCTTGGTGTATTTGTATTTTTGTAAACTGGGTTACTTGATTCGGGTTTATCCATTTATGGTTTGTCTCATTGTTATAATTAATTTGTCTATTGCTGTAACTAATCTAGTCATGGCTTTATTTAAATTGTTTATATCTTTAATTATTTGTGTAATTCCCTGAAGTTTTTGTTTTCTTTGTACGTTTTTTCTATATCTTTTTTGAATCTTTTTTGTTAAATAATTTATTTTTATTGATTTTGTCATTCTTGTTCTTAGCAGCTTATTTGGCATATTTATTTATTTCTTGTTGTTTCCTGAATTGTTTAATATATTTATATTCTGTGTATGAGATAATATCTATTAATACTGGTAGTCTTGTATGTTCATATTCTTCGTATAAATCATTTAATTTTATTCTGATTTTCTGTAATTTATTGTCTATATATATTTGTTTATTAAGCCTTATATATCTAGGGTCATCAATCGATAATTCTTCGCCATATTCAAGTGGTGTTGTATATATTGTATAATTATTACTGTTTTTATTACTATGCTTAGATTTTTTTATCTTTGTTCCTATGCTCTGATACCAATAGGTCTTTGGTCTAGTTTTAACTTTTAAGAGCACAACGCATGCATGTATGGGGTATGAGCACGTCACGAGTGTCCCAACCCATTCCACAAACAGAAACCTGGTATTTAAAGGAGAAATGTAACGGGGCATCTAAGGGTGTGGCCTAGTGGTCAATGAAGTGAGTTGAGAACTCGAGGTCTCAGGTTCAAACCCCAGCAGAGACAAAAAACACTAGGTGATTCTTCGCATCTATCCTAGCTTTGGTGGGCAGAATTACCTGATATCTGTTGCTGGTGATAGGTGGCAAGTATCCCATGGATTTAGTCGAGGTGTGCGAAAGCTAGCCCGGACACCACGGTTATCAAAAAAATGAAATAACACCAAACTTGGGGAGTGAAAAATGTAATTTCAGTTGGCATAAGAGGGAGATGTAGTAGGGAGCTTTCTTTGATCATGAATTTATTATGACAACTAGAGGGGTTAGATCAACCTCAGGTCTTGTTTCAAGAGCAACTCCTCTCAAACTCATATAGTTTGACATTTAGCTTAATAAAAAAGTTCATCTTCACACACGCAAGATCTCGTGCAAAAACTGATAATATATGTGGTCTACATAGTTGTCGAAGGAGTTTAGGGTGTGTAGTTGAGGATTTTGCAAGAGGAATGCGAATGACATCAAACATCCAAAACTCCAAACTCATGGTTGATGCTGCAATAGTTAAAAGCAAGTCATGTAATGTATCTATGTTATCATGTCTTTCATGTAGGTTCTTTATATGTGCTCGAATGAGTTCTCGACGTTCCTAACATTTTAGCATAATGACTTTGGCTTCATAGGATTTATGTACTTTAATGTGTGAAATTAACTGGGGCTAGGTACAAGAGGGTTTTTGAGGATGTGGAAAGCTTGAGGATCAGAAATACTATTTAACAAACCTTCTAACCTTTAATTTATCATTTGTACTTGTATATAAATAAATATCATTTGTATCTGTATGATTCAAGTTGTATAAACATGTATCATTCATATTTGCATGGTTCAATTTGTATCAATAAATACAATTCGTATCAATGAATACAAATACAAGTATTCATAGAAAGAGAAATCAATATTTTCTTTTCAATTATTTAAAAATACAAATGATGCAGTCAACTGCAAATACAAATACAAAATACAAAACAAATAAAACAATGAAAATACAAATGATATAGTCAACTACAAATACAAAATACAAAATACAAAAAAACAAATGAAAATACAAATGATGCAGTGAACTACAAATACAAATACAAATACAAATACAAAACAGTTCTTTTAGAAAAATAAATGATATATTCAACTTCAAATACAAATACAAAAATAATTGTATCAACAAATACAAAATACAAGCATAAAAGAGACTTGATTTCGTTGATATGCAAATACTAGTTTGTATCAACAAATACAATTCGTATCAAGTCATACACCCAATTCCGTCACCGTCTTCGGAAATTGTCATTGGTGGCACAACATTCAAACTCAATTTCAACGATATCTGGCCATGAAAATTTAACCGGAGTTGCGTTGTGGGTCTGGACAGTGGGGTTTGGTGGTGTGGTTCGTGGATTGTTTCTGGTTGTTTATTGGAGAGGAGTAAATAGGAGAGGGAAGGCAGCGTAGTGGTGTGGTGGTTGGGTGGGTTGAATGGTGGTGGTGGTGGCTGACTTTAATGGCCTTTTACCTTAAAAAATGGGGGGAAAGGGGTTTTGAACTGATGTTGTTGTTCACTGGTTCTTCGGAGATGGATGGTTCGATTTTGTTCGTCGAGATAGCCATTCACCGAAAAATAGAGAAAAACGATGTAACGGGAAAAGGGGGGAAGAGACTGCTGTTTGTCAGTTGTAATGTATAGTAAAATTCTAGGAGAAAAATTGGGAAAGTAAGAGATAAAAAAGGAAGTGGGATAAATAAAAATAGGTTTTTTTTTCTCATCAAAATAGAGGAGTTACATTATTGACAGTTGTCGCTGAACCAAAATAATGTTATTCATGCTAACTGAAATAATTTATTTAAAGTGCTGTTACATGGCTTATTTAAGGACTTAAGTTTGTTAAGCTCTATACTTTTCCCTTTAAAGTGCTGTTACATGGCTTATTTAAGGACTTAAGTTTGTTAAGCTCTATACTTTTCCCTTTTAAGTGCAAACACATGCTATGCATATATCAATTTGACATAAACATTGAGTTCACTGTTCCGTTAAATTTTACCTGTCTTGTTGCTTATCTGCGTATATAGACGAAACATGAGCAGTAGAAACTTATAACCGGTATTTCCATTAAACTATATTAAGCTATCATAATTAAATGATAAATTAATGTAAATTTACATATTATTGTTATGGATAGGTAAGACAGGAGTAGTATATAACATGAACCATCAAATCAAAGTGCTACGAATGAAGGCTTGATTCATGATACAACAACCAGATCATGCAGTTAGAAACTTAGAATAGATACATCTTTCATCTTTACGGTATAGAGCAGCATAGACACAAAATCAACCTCTCTGGAAGGGCCTATACAGCAGCCAAAATGCTTTTGAGTACCATATATACGTACGTACTTGTTAGAGAATGAGACATTGATTGTGCCAATACAAAGTGCCATTAAGCCAAAATAAGGAATAGAAGTAATGAAATGAGTAGCAAACAGGCAAAATTTCAGTTGGTATGCCCTGAGAACAAACATGATGCAACAACCACTTTCACATGCAACAATGAATCTGTAAATGCTAAATGAAATTACTCACTCAAAGCCACCAATCACTCTTGGAGTAAAACTGTATAAAAGTTCAACTTTCCATAACCATAGGCTTCGATCATAACCTTATAGACCATAGGCTAAGATCCAAGTTTGTTCTAAACCCTCCCATAACCATATAAAGCATTGGCTAAGATCCAAGGTAGCCCAACTGAAATAACCAAAGTTTCAGCTTTCTTTAAGGCATCCTAATGGCACTCAGTAGATATTGATCGAGAACAACAATGTCAATACTTTGATGCAAATACAAGACACTATTTGTGTTCAATGATCTATTCTACATTTCCATCATCATGGGAGTGCAAAACAAGCTTACACACGGAGGAGCAAGTCTAAGCATCCAACACACATTAAACATGTTTGTTTTTACACATTAAACATGTTAAAAACTTAGTTAGAACAGGTATCTGTCACAAGTCCAAATTGATCTAGACTTCACAAAAAGTTCAGTTCCAACTTCAAATAATTTCTCGGATTTGTATCTTTTTCAACGCAGAACTTCAAACAAGTTTTCACAATGGTGTGTGGAAGCAAATTCCTCACATAAAACTGCTGCGACTAAACTTAAAAAAAGTCTGATACACCATGTAACACCAAAGGTAATTCATTGTTTAGAGTCCATAAATTACCACATAAATTGGACCTTATGGTATTTCATAATCCAGCATACAATGTGATGATGAACCAAGCTCGTTTGTTTTAGGATCAAACACTACAGAAACAATTTTTTGTGAAGCTGCAAAGACATTCAACGGGTCTATCAGAAACAGCCTCTCTAACTCTTACGAGGCAAGGGTACGGTCTGCATACACTATACCATCCCCAAACCCCACTTGTTGGATTACATTGGGTATGTTGTTGCTGTTGCAAAGAACTTCAATTTAATAGTGCCACATGATATGAACACTAAAATGAATCACGTACATACTATTTCATTTGGTTAACTATGTCTTCAGTTACCATAACGCATGAGCTAATTTCACATACAGCTAGCAGGCAAATAGCTAATACTTCACTTCATCAAACTAAAAAATAGATATCAACAGCAACAACGTAAACAAAATAGAGCGAAAACAACACAAATAATAAAAAGCATAAATCTATTAAAGGAAAACGGATATCAGAATCTCCATTCAGTTCGATTAGGTCAAAAACACTACTGAATGTTACTGAAATCTTCAACTTAAAACTTAAACAGCATAAGCCTAAAGATAGCAAAAACATAGACCGTTGAGAACTGCAGAATGCGGTTCTACTTTGATCTCTGCCTCATCTTTCGGCGCTTCCTCTTCAACCTCCTCATACGCTTCTTCTTCCACTGTACAAAACACCAAAACAAAATTTGACAAAATTGAGCATTAAGAATTTACGGGATTGAGCATAAGAAATTGACGAAATTGAGCATAAAAATTTACAGAATTTAGCATAAAAAATTGCGAAATTGAGTATTAAAACTTCGAAATTTAGCATAAAAAACACGGAATTGAGCATAAAAAATTGAGAAATTGAGCATAAAAAAAATTACGAAATTAGCATAAAAAAATGTTACGGAAATTGAGCATAAGAAATTACGAAATAATGTTGCGGAAATTGAGCATAAAAAGTGTTACGGAATGAGTGAAAATTGAGAAATTCCAATGCAAAAATCTGATTTTACCTTAGCTCTCATCTTGAATTGGTATTGATCGAAAAGTTTTCTTTACTTCTCGGTAAGAGCAAATCAATGGAAGAACAGATGTGGCGGCAGTAATGGAAGAAAGTGAGATTTTAGGGTTTTATATGGATTATATAGGAAGAAAATTTTAGAGTCGTGTGGGCTGGATCATCATGATGATAGTTGGGCCAAAAATTCTAGACTTGGGGTCCAGTTGGAGGTGTTTGGTTATTTGACTTAGACCTGTTTTAAAAAAGGGAAAATTACACAAAACTACAAGTTAACTTATGTATATTACTTAAAATCTCAAATCCCCAAACTAATTACAAATATCCCATATCACACTTTCTATCTCTTTATTTCTGATACATTACTCAACTTTCTCAACCCACCCACTTTGAACGCCTAATACTCCACAAACAAAGTCTATTTTCAAGGCAACTATCTTCATCTCCAACTCCTCAACATCAACTGACCAACTTCATTATCTTTCTTCTTGAATTTCTTTTGGAGGTTAGTATAATTTCATAACTTTTTCACTTTACTAAATCTAAAATCAACATTGTCTAGTTAATTCATTGAACAAAATAAACATATTAATGGAGTCCGGTGCTTCGTTTAGTATTGGACTTACTCAATTAGAGAATAATTCCCAAACAACAAATATTGTTGTTGAGTTTGTTTTTGGAAATTTTGATAAGGATGACCCTGATTTTCGTGAAAATAGATCTAAACATCGAAACGATCCCGCTATGATGAAGAAGTTAAGGGAGAATGCTGATACCCGAAACAAAAAACCTGTTGCGGCATCTTCAAGGAGGAAGAAATCTGAAGATACATCACACTCCCGTCTACCGAAGGTATAGTCCTCTGTTTGGTGATGTATATGTTCGCGAAAACATATATTAGTGTATTTTTTTTCTTCTAATACATAGATGTAATGTATCTGCATACTATTGGTATTGCTGATACATAGAGTACTTATGTATAGGAAGAACATGCATGTGGCAGATACATAAAAGATAATAAACCTAGATGTGTGATAAGTAATGTATTTGGATTAAACTTATGTATATGAATAACATAGGCAGTGCAGATACATTTTGCGGAATATCAAATACATACAAGGTTAAAATACCATATGTGTGTTGAATAATGTATTGAATTAAACTTATGTATATAGGCAGTGCAAATACATACAACAGAATGGTGCTTATTTTTCTGTTAAGTTATTTATTAGAGTATACTAATTTTTTGCTTGATTTGTATATGATTACAGGGTATGAAATATGTAATCAAAGACATTCCACCACACCCTATGCATATTGGCAGTTCACGTAACCATAATTTTAGGGATGATATTAAGACTTTTTTGGGTGAAGAAGTTCTTGAGTTATTTCACCAAACATTCTTCGGGGTATATCTCAATATGCCTCAAAGTAATTTCTAAGAGAAAATAACTAAATGATTGTTGATGCTTGAGATAGAGCAGGATAATTCCAAAGAACTTCATGTATATGTCAAGGGCACTGTGCTCAGATTTACCATATTTGAATTTGGTCTCATCACCGATCTTGAATGCAAGGGTAATATTGAGGATTTTGTTTATTCAGAATCGACCACATACAATTTGATGAATAAGTATTTCCCAAAGGCGACAACTGGAATAAATAAACTCCTTTTAGTTCAGCGTTTCAAAATGAGAAATTTCGACAATAATCAAGATGCATTGCAGTGGCTATATTGTATTTCATACACACGTATTTGTTATCACAACTACGTGATGCACCAATTAGCCTTGCAGAAATAAAGATGGTGGAGGATGACACTAATGAACATTTCCCATGTGGAAAGTTAGCCTTCAGTAACTTGATGACCTCTTTGCGACAAGATTTTTTTTTTATAGAAAAACAGCTATACCGTATAGGAGGCATACCATACGCACTGAATGTGTAGATGTATGAATGTTGTTCTGAAGTTGATAAAGGGATAACTGTCCGTATGAATAATGTCATTCCGAGGATGTTTAACTGAAAGGTAGTAGAAATCAAGCCCAAATATGACAAGTTCATGGCTTAAACCTCATTCCCAATCTAAACTTTTTTGCCTTTTTTAAAAAAAATGTGTTCTTATCTGTTCTGTTTTATAAATATGTCATATACATCACAAAATTCACTGAGAGATTATTACGTATAATAAATAACTATACACACAATGTATTATTATATACATCCCAATGTATAAGATAACATATATATTGTTGTGGTAGATTACACTATAAGATTACATATATATTGCTATGTATAAGATAACATATACATTGCTGTGTTAGTTTACATTGTAAGATACATTATTGATTATGAATTGTCTCATATACATTGTAATGTATAATCTATCTTATACATTGATTTTTTTCTCACAGTTTGTGTACACCAACCTATGTGCGACGGTTGATGAATTGGAGAGGCTTGATTTGCCAAATCAAGTGGTTCTTGGTACGAATTATCCCACTGCATTGTCTGTACCTACCACTTCGGGTGATCCTCATGGGAAACTAATTTCGATGTTAAGCTGAAAGCTACTGCAGTCGAATCAGATGTTTTTGAGATTTTTAGCACAAAACCACCGACTGAGGTACTGAGCAAGGCAAAGATCTTTATTTCTGATACATCAGCTGCACCACCTCCAAAAAAAAGGAGGACAGTAAATGTGCCAAAGAAATCAGTAACGGATCGAGAAATGAAGTAATCTGAAACACAGAAGACAAAATAAAATGAGCCAAGGGTGACATCAAACACTTCTGCTGAACCCATACTTGAAGGAGCTACAGATGCACCATCTGGTGTTCATCAGGATGAGTAATGTGAGGCTGAAAAGATATTTCATGGGTCTACCAGCATGCATCAAGATCAATTTTTGGCAAAAATGGATATAGATGCGATAAAGTCATTTGTCTAGTCTTATGTAAGCATGACTTCTGTTTTTTAATATAATTTGTATATTGTACGCATCAGCTAATATATTTCTTTACGTATCAAGGTTGATAAAAAATTCCATGACCTTCAAACATTACTGACTACACAGCATGATGAAAGCTTTGAAACATAAGCACGATGCCGACCAGAAGGTATTTGTTTTTGGATGTAAAAAAAATTAATCTTCTTACACTTAACTTCTAAGAATGTTGCAATTACTCTTTATCAAGTTGAGCATGACCTCGGTAATCCGAACGAAGTTGATTCCAAAAATAGAAAAGTGACGCTGATAATTCTCGAAAATTGGACAGTCCCAAGTCTCCAGTGTATAAGGTTTTCTTTATAACTCTTAATTTTTAATATGTACATTATACTAATTACATACTCATCTAATGTTCTTTCTTTCCGTCTGACAATGCAAATATCAGTCAAATTGGAGATGACCCAATGGATGCATAACTCGATGTTGAACAATCTCGCAAACACGAGCAACCCATTGAAACTGTTTATGAAGATAGTGTCAACATCAAGCACGTAACGACGGAGACAAGTGATGTCCACAATGTTCAGAAGGTAAACACATGTGTACAAGAAAATTCAATTACTAGAGATACATTATTGTTATGTATATGTATCATATACATTCTGATATAAACCTATAATGTATTTTCTTACCTTTGTAATTTATCTGTATGACATGATCACACCATGTTTATCTAACATGATGATTTCACCAAAAATATACATGACTCTGTTCAAGACGCTATAGACGCACTCATATTTGGAAAGTCAACTCCCATGCTTGCACTGCCACTGAATTCTGTTAGTCAGATTCAAGCTACGAATAGTCAGTTCTTACTACGCGATAATTAGTTTCCTCCAGATTTTCCTGACGCCAACTTGGTTATACATGATGACATAAAAACACCTGCTCAAAGAATCAGACAACCTTTAAAGATATTCAAGTCACCATATTTAACAAAATTTGGTTCAAGTACCAAAGAAAATGATGGTGCGACTTCTGATTTCCACCAGAAGTATGCCTTTGATGGTTTTTGAATTTCTGAACAGGCGCTGAGCCAGTTAATAACTTTGTACTCTGAATGGATTATGGAAGGGCTACTCAAGTATCATGCCAACAAGTAATATTTATCTTTTTTTGAGTTAAAATTATCAGATAATAATTTTATCTTTGCTTACTAACACGTTATAAAAACTACTGAAAAAGGAAATTAAACGGCGACCACTATAGAGCTAAAATGTCCGGTCTTGGATTCAAACAACTGGATTTTATCATTGCACATCCAAAATCAAAGAACTGGTTCTACTTGATGTCTCAACCAAACACATCCTGGAATGACGAGGTATATCTTTATGACATGGTATGTTATGTATCATCAATTAATAGCCATCATATACATATTTTTATATATGTATATGGTGCTTTACATACAATTGATTTGGTGTAATTACGCCTTGAACTGGTTCATTTTTTTCACTTATGTGCAACATATTGATGTTATATTCTACCACCTCCACAAGAAGTCAAAGAAGCAAAATGAACAACAATACACATACACTGCCGTGAATTATTTGTTTAAAACATATATTAACAAGACATACCGTAGGTATTATCCAGATGCGTCTGATAAGGAACTGTCTACGCAGGAGAACTATGCACAATCAAGTATTGTTGCCCGGCATGAGAAATCAATAACCAACATCATTAAATAATTCCACATCCCAGTTGGTTTGCCTTGGCATCTGGTTGATGAGCTATACGTACCCATAAATTATGATAGAGAGTTTCACTGGGTTTTGGTTGTCATTATACTCAAGGTACGGGTTTATGACTCACTCTTGACATCAAGACATAAAGAACCATCACCTGAGATACATAAGTTGGCTGTGATGTTGCCAACTTTCTTGACTGACAGTGAATTTCTGGAAAAACCTGAACGTACAGTCTGATCTGATCTAAAATCGTATAAGGGTAAGATGAGCCAAGGCACCCAGTTTGTGAACCAACACGCTTTTGATATTAAATATACTGAAGACATTGCACGGCAAACGAGTGGTAGTCTGTAAGTATCATTTCAACAAATTTACTCTATACAACGAGTTCATCTTTATAGTATTACTTAAACAAATTCATTTTAACTAAACTTACTTTAATATTCAAGGACTGTGGAGTTTTTGTGGCTAGATATGCTGAGTATTTGAGTGAAGGCCTGTCAGTCCCTTTGTCTGGTATTGAAGCAGAATTGCATCGCTTGAGATACGCATCACTTTTATTGAATTATGGAGTTTTCAAGGCTAGGAAAGGTTATGTTAGCGACAACGAAAATCCTCCAAGACCAAGGCCCAATTATATTCCACCTCCAGATGAATCAGCGATAGTTAGCATTGAGTAGTTTGAAAGTTTATTGTGTTTTTACCTGAACAAATTTTTGGCTACTGTATTAGCAAATACTGATCAAGACATGTCTTGTAGCTTTCGTTGAACGTATTTATTTTCTGTTTTGGACAAATTTTCTATAATATATTAACTTAGGTTTATTGTTTTGTTGTTTTCCTCGAAAACAATATAAGTTAATAATTTTTGCACCAGTTCTATCTATATGTTCTAGCATATACATTTCATATCAATAGTGTATCTCATATAGTAAGATGCAATGTATATGTTAGCTTGTATGTTGCAATGTGTAAGTTTGATTTACACTGTTGTAATGTATATGGTATATTAAACATTACTGAACAGTTATGTATCGTATACAATATATACATTGCAAAGTATTTTATACTTTCTTTTATCTATTGCAATATATATATATATATATTGTAATGTGCATGATTCAATTTCTGATATAAGTTATCATATACATTACTTTGAGTAAGATTATAGTCTCAATAAATATGGTATAATATACATTCTCGATTTGTAATGCATCTTATAATATACCTTACAATGTATATGGATATATTGTACATTGTAATGTATATGCTATCTGATACATTGCATAGTTTAAGGACATAGCTGCAATGTATAGGCTAACAGATACATTGGGTAGTTTTAAACTATGAATCAATTTATCCCTTTTTTTTTTACATAAACAATGTTTTCATGTTTTTTAAGTAACCTTATCAAATGACTATTAACTAAAAGCAATTTAAATTAGAAGCAATGCATCTGAAAACTTAATAAAATTCGAACATCAAATAGTCATTACATGAAATATGGTTAAATAAGATTTAACACTTTTCAAACTAGAAAACATCAAGTTAATGATGCAACGTTATTATTGAAAAAAGATATGTTTCTGGAAACACCATTGTCACTTCTCCTTTGGGAAAAAATCACATCTATGTTTGTTGTGACCTGCACGGATGCATCTGCCACTTCTCCTTTTATCTATTGCAATATATATATTGTAATGTGCATGATTCAATTTCTGATATAAGTTATCATATACATTACTTTGAGTAAGATTATAGTCTCAATAAATATGGTATAATATACATTCTCGATTTGTAATGCATCTTATAATATACCTTACAATGTATATGGGTATATTGTACATTGTAATGTATATGCTATCTGATACATTGCATAGTTTAAGGACATAGCTGCAATGTATAGGCTAACAGATACATTGGGCAGTTTTAAACTATGAATCAATTTATCCCTTTTTTTTTTACATAAACAATGTTTTCATGTTTTTTAAGTAACCTTATCAAATGACTATTAACTAAAAGCAATTTAAATTAGAAACAATGCATCTGAAAACTTAATAAAATTCGAACATCAAATAGTCATTACATGAAATATGGTTAAATAAGATTTAACACTTTTCAAACTAGAAAACATCAAGTTAATGATGCAACGTTATTATTGAAAAAAGATATGTTTCTGGAAACACCATTGTCACTTCTCCTTTGGGAAAAAATCACATCTATGTTTGTTGTGACCTGCACGGATGCATCTGCCACAATGGTTTGTGCTTGAAGACACAGTTTCACTGGATTTCTTGTGCCTTCCAGGTGGTCTACGATATTTTGGTGGTACGACCAATTCCTCTTCAACGTATTTAGGCACCTTTCAATCCTTCATATTAGGCATCAGAATAATTGAAACTTCATATATATGAACCAGTGTTGCAGGCTTATAGTAGTCAGAGCAGTAGGTACTCATATCAACTACACTTTTGCTTTTTAAAATTGCAATCGCGTGAGAACACGGTATCTCATCAATTTGAAATCGTCCACAGTTGCAATTTTGTTTCTCAAGCTCCACAATGTACCTTCTACCAGATTCGTATACAACATATACATAGTTTGACGAAGCTTTAACCTGCCAAAAATATAAGAATTAAAAAATCAGTTACATAAATATAATCTTTTTTCATACAAATTGTAATAGTACTGAAATATATAGAAAGAAAAATTAATATACATATCTTTTATAACATATCGTCATGAGAGAAAATTTAGCTCCATTAAGAGTTAAAATTTCATCGAACCTTCTTCCTAATGTAGTTTTTGTATATGATGCTATTTCTCTATTTTTGCAGTTCCATAATCCAAATAATATTCTTGCTTCTTTCAGATAATCCAAAATAGGTTGTTCCCGTGCATCTACCAAACAACCATTGATACATTCGGGTATATTAGACGTCATCGTTCTACCTCTATTTATAGGTGTATGAACTTTTGATCATTTTTCATAACCAACATCATATAGGTAATCCTTTATCCTTTGATCCACCTTACCGACCTTAGCTATAAGGTAATAAAAATCATCTTTTCTATAAGCCTTCGCCATAGAATAGTACAAGTCACTAAGTCGTGTCTTGCTATTACAAAAGTAACCACAAACATTCTTCCACAGATGCCAAATGCAGGCAAAATGAAGGATACTAGGATACACAATGCTTACACTTTTGATTATACTTTCGTGGCGATCCGATACAACACACATATTCTCACGTTCTCCATAAGCATCTCTAACATGAAGAATCATTCTCTGTATCTACCACACCATAAGCTATCGGCAAAATGCACCCTAAGTCAGGAAAAAAAACTCTTAGTAAATGACTAACATATACATAAATGTTTGAAGGTGTAACCAAACTATAAAACATATACATTAATTTTCATACCTGCACCATCTAGAGTGCTTGCCGAAAGAAAAGTTCCTTTGTATGGTCCACTCAAATGAGCCCCATCCACCACAACTACTGGTCTACAAAACTTGAAACTATTTATCATCGGATGTAGTGCTATAAACAAATACATGAATTCATTTTCCGCTGACTTATGTATCCTAATATGTGATTGAGGATACACAATGTTTAGCATATGAATGTATCTCGATATTTTTCTATAACCATCAGTCGGTCCAACCCTTAGCATCTCAATAACACGTTCTTAGCTCTCTGTGCCTTTATATAATTAATATCCATTCCATATACATCTTTCATTTCTTCAATTATGTCTCCCGGAGTGTGTTTTCTATTTTGATTAACCAACTTCGGTGCTGTAAAGTTACTAACAAAGGCTGTAGTAGCTTGCAATTGTTTTAGAACCCTATCACTCATTAGAAAGGTATGTTGGTCGTTGAATGTACGAACCATAAACACATCATAATTATTTAGGCAAGATGCTTTCATGATCCAATTACAATCTTCATTATAACAAATCAGGAGATAGCTGAAAAAAAAACTATATTAAGCACAAATCCCACCTTTGCAATGTATCCAAACAAAAGCAAGTTACATACAAACACATTAACATACAATGTATAGGAACTCAAACAATATATGTTTGAAAACTGTCTGTACATTTGTGAACCTTTTATCAAAAATACAATATACATAAGAAGTAATGTATCTTATCAAAATATGCTACAAAATATCGATTTCAAAAATGGTTAAACAACATAAACAAATACGAAACCATATAAAGGATTTATACATTCTAATCATACCTCTATTTGTCCGATTGTTTAGCTCTGACATTAAAGCAATGATCCAATGCATACTTCGCCATTACGCTTACAAGGGTAGCTTTATCCTTGTAAAGCAACTTCTTCACTTCTTTATTCTTACAATCACTTATGAAGTTTTTAATCTCCAATTCAGGTACATATAATGCATACTTATTTTTTGACTCAACACCAGAGAGTGCTAGTACATCCGATTAAATCCCTTCTACTTAAACTATTGCTTCAATTTTACCATCGAACGTTACCTCTTCAGTAGATTTATCCGTAGTTGTTACGCATAAAGGATACATAACAAATCCTGGAGAACTTTTTTTCAATTCAACATAAAGCTTCACTCCATTGTCATTCCGAATCACCATTTGTGATGAATTTCCTTCAACTACGTATCGGACGTCAATTTTTTTCCATGACTCCTCAATCTCTAATTATGCCGCAATTGCCGAAATCAATCTTACATACATAATATTTTCAGCAACAACAATTCTAGATTGCCAGACACTAGAATGCCTCAACAAAATGGAGATATTCATCTTGTATCGGAATTGAAAAAAATGAAAAGCAAAAAAACAGAGCTACTAGAATTTGATAATTTTTTATCGAAGGAATTGAGATTTTTATGAACAAATGAGATTGATTTGGTAATTCAAAATTCAAAAATTTAAAGCTGTTACTAAAATCAAGGGATTGAGCACACCATTAATATCGCGTTGATTGTTCTGTATTCATACTTTAGCCGTTTCTTTCCTTTAATATAGTTATACAGTTAATTCGCTATGTATATGTTAGTTATGTATCGGGTCGTCAACTTATGTATATGCGCCGGAAACATCCGGGATTTGATGTAATTTTATAAAATGTTGGGAGAGAGTGTAATTACGTAGTAAACTACTGGGATTTATGTTATTTATACTTTAAAAAAGTTGAGGTATTTCGAATTGTTTCTTGATATGGATAAAGTTAGGAAAAACCTTTGAAATTATTTCAATATTGAAACTTGGCTCTCAATATGCCCCAGAAAAAACTCTATCAGTTAGAGTACCTGAAAAAATTGTGCTTCGATATCGATGAATTCCAAAACACTATTTCAGATTCTACCCATGAATTATCCAGTAGTAGGTCTTTCACAATTAGATATACCTATACAATAATGGTATTTAATTATAACAATTTGATGGGTTGATGAGAGAGTTGGTAAGTCAAATCGTAGCTCGAAACGACAGGTAATGGACTAAGTGGCGGAAGGTAAAGTAAATACCGAAAAAATAAGCATACAATAAGATCGTAGGCAATAAAAATATGAATACAACCATAAAATGTCAAACAAAACAGAGGGAGAACAAAAGAAACATCCCATAACCTAGTAAGGCCGGTATAAGAGCCACTAATCAAAAGGATAAGAGTACTAGTAGTATCAATATACAGGTAGTCTCGAATGTAAAGACTATCCAAAATCAAGGAAGGAGAGGGGATCAGCTCCAGCTCTGAACGGTCACCCTATCTCCGAATCTTGTAAGCAAGCTGGAAGGAATATCAGTGACAGCAGCTAGTACTCGAATCTGCATCAGAAAAGGATACAGAAGTGCAATATGAGTACCAAAACAACGGGTACTCAGTAGGCATCATCGACCGACTGAGCTAAATCATAATAACAGTACAATAAAATGCGAGAGTAAAGCTTAAGTCAATGGATAAAGGGGGAAAACCTGATATCATGCTCCAACATAGGAAGATAAATAATTAAACACGCCATACCAAAATTAAAGTCAACTAATTATAACCTAACTAGGCTCCCATAAGCCTGAAGGTACAAACAAGAGAAGACTAACTCAAATGAGCCCCCATAAGCCCGATGGATGCAATCAAAGAAGTTACCATTACTATGCAGTGACGAAGTTGATAATCAATACCATATTTATGAATCCTCCCGAACCATAACACACCAGAATAGAAACAGAACCTTAATGCCATGAAAGAAACCATAGGCATTGGACTCAAACCGAATTCCCAATATCACAACATACCATAGGTGCTGGAATCAAACTGGATTCTCAATACCATAGATGAACTATAAAGTGTCGGACTCGAACCGGTCTTTAACACCATAACCATATCATAGATGTCGGACCCAAACTATTTTTTAACACCATAACTATATTATAGATACCGGACATGAACTGGTCTTTAACACCATAACCATATCATAGATGCCAGACTCGAACCGATCTTTAACACCATAACCATATCATAGATGCCAGACTCGAACCGGTCTTTAAGATAAAGTCACAATAACTAGCCTAGCCCAGAACTAGGTAGATGATATATAGCCTAAGGTTCAAGATTAACTATAATGTTGCTAAAGAAGGCCTCCTAAGTCCACAAGGAGTTAAAATAGATTGCACAGCCTAAAGAGGGCCAGCGGGGCCCGCTTTTAAACCCAAAAATTCATACTAAGGCGATTACTACCCAAAAATGACTAAGCCTCCGAAATTCCACTACAAGTTATTACATAAGTCTAAATAAAGTCTAAAAGCATCATTTGACTTAAAGGAAGGGTAAATGGGTCGATTCTACCTCCGAAATGTCTCATAAATCGACCAAATAAATCAAACTTCACTAATTAAGAAACCAAACCGTAATTCCCAACCCAAAACTAGTACAAAATCATACTATTACCATAATAAAGCTCAATCTATAAGTAAGGTAAGCCTAGCCTACCTGGACGTCAAAGAATGCTCGGTAAAGTCCATTAAATTGGAGATTTTCCCTTCCGAGAAGCCTCCAAACGCTGCCACGCTATCAAAATAATAATCTATGCATTAATACGAGAATAATGATACCCATATTGCATATAAATGATTCGGGTCCAAAATTGAGCTAAAAATCCCATGTGGGGCCCACTTACAAAATCACAATTTTGAAAAAGTCAAAACGTCCCTCAAGGATCATTTATCCTCAACAATGGGTAAATTCCAAGCTCCAAAACATCCAAAATCAACCCATAAATGAATTAGGGATTAAAACCTAAAACGGAGAATTTATAGAGAAATTTAGACAGAACTTACAAGGATTAATACAAGGAAAATGGCTTTGACGAACTCTTCAACCACCCTTTATCACCCAAGAATCGCCTCCCCTCTCTCACTCTCTCTTTAGGGCTTTAATGCTCTCAACACTTAGAGAAAATGAGGGAAAAACGGGTGAAAGAGGATTAAATGCATTGCAGGTACCACTAAAGCATCCACTTGACCGCTAATGCGGTCGCCGCTTAAGCGGCACACTACCGCTAAAACGGTCCATGGACCAGGTCGACCTCCGCTAAAGCGGACCAAACGTCGCTTAAGCAGAGTCATCTAAAGCGGTAAGGTCTCCGCTTAAGCGGACCATCGGGGACCAGTGCTAGCCGCTAAAGCGGTCGCACCAGTTGAAGCAACATCAATATTAGGGAATATTTTGCCAAGTTTCTAACTAGCCCTCGGGATTCATTTGGAATCCCGTGAACGCAAACGAACTTGCTGCCCTATCAAATTTGATATTTCGGACTCAACGACGCAATTAAATTTTCCATCCGAGGTTGTTTCAATGAAAAGTGGGTCCTACACCCTAATGGCCATTTTCATCGCTTTCCACCCAATAGCCCAAAATGAGTCTGGAAGCCTCGGGACCCAGACCATGGGTCCCTATAGCCTAAAATTGACATTCCAAAGCTGATGCAACTGTCAGAATTTTCATACGAGGTCATTTACCTAAAGTTTCGGCCCAGTAGCAAAAGTTGACCAACAAAGACTTCAAAACAGGGAATTGGCTCTAAAAATCAAACGAACTGTCCGGTAACTGAACTGTCAGCTCTAGCAAGTTATAAATAACTTGGGGCAGCTGTGGGAAAGCTCTAAATGCCGAAATAATGTAGAAATGTCAAAAATGACATGGAGGGTCATTACAATATCCACTACTAAAAGGACTTTCGTCCGTGAAAGTAAAAGGTCAAGAAGTACATGAAGGCTCGAACAGGTAGGGATACTGGATTAACATCTCACTCTCGATCTCCCAGGTAGCCTTCTTAACTGGACGGTGTCTCCATTGAACCTTAACTACTGGAATCTCTCTAGAGCGCAACTGCCTGACATTCCTAGTTAAAATGAGGACTAGCTCCTCCACGAATGTCAACCTCTCGTCTAACTGAACCGCATCCCACCGAAGCACATGAGACTCATCAGGGATATAACGCACCAACATGGAGACATGGAAAACTGGGTGAAGAGTTGCAAATTCCGATGGAAAGGCCAACTCATAAGCTATTTCCGCAACTGCTCGAAGTATCTTAAATGGCCCAATATACCTGGGGCTGAGCTTGCCTCTCCACCAGAACCTCATCACACCCTTCATAGATGATGCCCGAAGGAAGACTCGATCACCAACTCCAAACCTCAAGGCACAAAGTCTACGATCAGTTAAACTCTTCTGCCTACTCTAGACTGCCCTCAACCTGTCCTGAATCACCTGCACCCTATCCGACGAATCACAAAGTAAGTCAGTACCACGAGGCCGAACATCGAAGGTCTCAAACCAACCTATCGGAGATCGACAATGCCTACAATATAAAGCCTCAAATGGTGCCATCTCAATACTTGAATGGTAGCTGTTATTATAAGTAAACTCCGCTAAGGCTAAGTGTTGCTCCCACTGACCTCCAACGTCCATCACATAAGCGCAAAACATATTCTCGAGAACCTGAATAGTTTGCTCCGACTGACCGTCGGTTTGGGGATGGAATGCGGTACTAACCAAACAATCCCTTATTGTGGGATAGGCTCACCACATAATAGTTGTGTGAGGGTATTTTTTTAATAAAGAGAAAATAGTAGGTACCACACTTATTATGTACCAATCAATTTTATATTCACATCCTATCACCCCAGCCCCCCCGCCCCCCTCGTTCACTTTCTTTTTCTCTTTCCCTTCTTTGTTCTTCACCTATGTCCTTTACAAATTTCAAACCCTCTTATCTTTTTCTCTTTCTTTCTTTTCTTCCCCTTCTTCTCCTATATCTTTTCTCCTTTTTTTACTCTATGATAATGAAATTGATTTTTTTTCCAGGAAATTAGAGCTTGTTATTTTTTAATGGTGTCTTTGGGACCTTATAAGTACCTCAAATACAAAGAGGTGAAGGTAAAAAAAATAATGAGTTTCATTTTCTTATCAACTGTCAGCTTTATGTGTCGTTACACATTCCACATAAAAGGAAAAACTAAATCTACGAAGTCAAAAATCAATCCGATATTGAATATATACAGAGAAAAAAAATATGTCTACATGAACACACACACAAAAAAATTATAACCTATCAAGAAACATTCAAATTGAGACAAGGAAGCCATGGTTCAAGCCTATCTTGAAGAAATGAAGAAAAATTTACTTCACTCTCTTCTACAAATTGAGACAGACTCCTCTATGGCCAGTGGGAGTAATAATGAAGATGATATTACGGATGCTCAGCCTCCAGAACCTGAAACTGTAATTTCAAAAGAAGATCTTGAAAATGCAGAAGCCTTCATTCAACGTATGAAGGTCATGAACAAAGCCCAAGGGAAAAAGAAAATCTAAAGGCCCAGTCCATTGTGGAAATTCACCGCCGGACCCACTGCACAGTAGATTCACTGTTTAGGGGACAGATAGGTCCCATTTTTACTGTACAGACACTGTGCATGGGACCCACTTGGGATCCATTTTTACTGTACAAGATTTCTTTTCTTTTCTATTTATACGTTCAATTGTTTAGTTTCAGAGGCAGGTGTTTGCCACCCCCTCTCTCTCTAGTCTTCTTTTCTCTCCCTTCTCTCTAAGTTTCTTTTCTTACTTTCAATTTGAGTTGTAAAGTTTTAAAATTTTTGTGAATAACAAAAAATCGAAAATGTCCAAACTTTGGACACAAATACTAGGCCTTGCTTATACGACCCTTCTTATATAGCCCTTGCTTCCTGGCACTGATCCTTGCCACCGGTTCTAAAAGGTGACACCCCTTTACTCTCTCCTTCTTCCAGCCGTGACTATGTCCGGCTAAATTCCTTATCTATGTTGAGTACCTAACTTCTTTTACATTTTAATCTTAAAGATCTGGCTTTATCAAAATATAAAGAAATTTTTATCTATCTCTTTGACTTGGTTCTGAGATGGTGATACAGTCGGATCTGACACTATTTATAATGACTTTGCCTTAGTGACTACGTCTGGTAAGCCGGTTTACTAGCCCAAATGAGATAAAAAGGGCGATCTTTTTCGGTTAGAACCTCCAGACACACGGGCTCATTATGAATATGTATTAGATCCTGACAGGTCCCTTGCTTAGATAAAATGACATAGCCTTCCATACAGTCAAACGATATGCGAAAATTCCTATATATTCCAATTTTTATATCCCCGTATAAAGGTGCTAATTTAGCTAGATCTGTCTGGCCGTGCGGACTACCGTCCGCCGTAGAGATCCTGCCAACTTGGTATTTCAATAGTTATTTGTTATTAAATTGCATCGATTTTGATACTTGTAACTATGTAAGGATCATATAAAATTTAAATTTTTAAGATATGTCTCCCTCGATCTAAAGTGACAATTTAAAAAGACGTAAAAAAAGGAAATAAATAAAAACTTATTAAATTCAAAAATTATTTGCCGTTTAAGATTAATATATTATTTCGATTGTTATTTGTTCTTAAATTGCATAGATTTTCATACTTGTAACTATGTAAGGATTCTAAAGAGTTCCATTTTATGTTTTTTCATATGCGTTTTAATATCTGTCAAAAAAAATGTACGTTTTAATATAATAAAAGAATTGCCGATGAAAGTTCAATTAGGTATGATATAGAAGATAATTTCTTTAAAAAATGATTTTTTCATTTTATTTCTCAAGCTGTGAGCAGATGCTATATGCACTATTCCAATTTTCATGACTGGATCATTTGAACCCAATAAATTTATATGTAAAAAAAAGTTATTTAATTACAATAAATAATATGTCTGAACCCGTGATTTAAAATATACGATGTATTCAATGTACATTTCTTTCAGATTAGTTGGATGTGTGGCCAATTTAAAGAGATGAAAAAGTTAGGTATATGACAATAAATTGTCCATATTTCCATCCACTTCGATATGAAACCTATAACCACTTGATAGTTAGTATAAGAAGAAAGACGATATCAATGGAGTGGATATGGAAGAAGTGAAGGAGAAGGGAAGAATATGTGTACAGGAGGAAGTGGTTATCTTGGATCATGGATGGTTATGAGACTTCTTCAATTTGGTTATTCTGTTAACACCACTATTAGGTCTCATCCACGTTTGTTACTACATATATATACACACACCTACAATCCTTGAATTTGCTTCCTTTATCTTGTTTTCTATGTGAAGATATGTACATCATTTTTAGTTCTTAGTTCAAGAACTTTAGCAGCATCTATTTTTTTTTTTTTTTGCCATGGTCTCCTCCGTTTTTTCTTTGGGCAAAAAAAAAAACAAACATAATTGGCCATCTAACTAATTACGGATCATTACATCAGCCTAAACTCTAACCAAAATTGTTTTCAATAGTGTTTTAAAAAAAAGAAAATTGGTGAGAAATAGTTTGTGTTTGACAAATAAATTTAAAAAATATTTTTGAATAATAATTAGTGTTTTACCAATTTTTTTAAAAAGTGCTTCTAAATGTATTTTTTCAAAAAAGTACTTTTGGAGAAAGTTAATGTTTTTTTTCCAACAACAACAACATACCCAGTGTATTCCCACAATGTTTTTTTAACCTCTGAAAAATAGTTTCAGCTACTCTTAGAAGCACTTATATTAGTACTTATTTTTCCTCAAAAGCTTGGTCAGATACCTTACTTTTTAAAAAGGGAAAATTATACAAAATGTCCATTGGGATAAATTATTTACACAAAAAATAGCCCACTTATCATTATTTACTTAAAATAGCCTTTTGGCTAAAGTTGTAACCAAATATGGCCGTTCAGCCAAACTAATTACGGCAAAAATGGCAGCCGCCAATTGCCATGTTTTGCTGTTTCAATTTCGCCATTTTCTTTAAGAATCTTTTTTTTTTTTTTGGTTTTCTTTTTCTGCTTATTTTTTTCATAAAAAGAATCTTTCTTGTTGTTATTTTTTTTTAACTTTTTCGTTGCCATTTTTTTTTAAAAACATCCTTAGCCCTCATCTTGTTATGTGGTTTCATCTGAGCTGATGACATTTTTTGCCTCTATAAACACACAATACACACTAATTTCTACTTCTTTTTCTTCTTTTTGATGTGTATAAATTAGTTTGTGTATATATTGATATGAGCATATCGAGATATGACTGAAGAACATAAACCAGCAGGGGAACTTCACCTAATGCTGACACAGTGCCTATCAAGTTTACAAAAGACACGTACCTAAATGTAAATGAAATGTGTCACTGACACTGCTAATTGCTATTTTTTCACTATCGATACATTATATATACATTATATAATTATCTATATAATATCGATATATATCGATACACATTTATATATCGTTTATACAATATCGATACACGTTTATACATCATTTAAATAATATCGATACATTACATAACTTTTATACAATATCGATACACGTTTATGCACTAGTTATACAATATCGATAAACGTTTACACCATTTATACAACATCGATACACGTTTGTGCACTATTTATACAATATCGATACACGTCTATATACTATTTATACGATATTGATACAAGCTTGTACACCATTTATACAATGCCGATACATTACATTACTATTTATACAATATCGATACACATTTATACACATTTATGCAATATCGTTACATTACATATACACTACATAACTATTTGTACATCATATATACATGTTTATACACCATTTATACAATATCGATACACTTTTATACATTATTCATACAATATCGATACATTAAATATATACTACATAACTATTTATACAATAACGTTACATTACATATACACTACATAACTAAATCTACATCATATATACATGTTTATACACCATTTATACAACATTGATACATGAAAAAAAGTTGTACGGAAAAAGTTTGAAAAAAAAACGAAAAAAGTTTTTTTTAAATAAAGAAAAACACAGGAAAAAAAAACAAAGAAAATAGTGAATTGTTTAATTCATTGCTAGATCGTAAGCAGGATGTGAGCTACATTACAAATCTTCCAGGCGCACAAGAAAGGCTGCATATTTTTAATGTTGATTTAAACAAACCAGAGGGTTTCAATGCAGCAATTGAAGGATGCATGGGGGTTATTTCATGTTGCACATCCAATTGATTTTGAGAACAAAGAGAGTGAAGAAACAATAACACAAAGATCTATCGATGGGACTTTAGCTATTTTACAGGCATGCCTTAATTCAAAGACAGTTAAACATGTTGTATACACTTCTAGTTCGGCTACAATTATGGTTGCTCGTGGACAGACGTAGATCTTATAAGAACCTTAAAGCCTTTTGCAAGTTCTTACATGATTAGCAAGACATTAACAGAAAAGGCAGCTTTGGAATTTGCAGAAAAAAATGGAATTGATCTTGTGACTGTAATCCCAACTTGGATACATGGCCCCTTTATTACTCCTCAAATATTCCCGGCTCCATTCGTTCATCCATGGCAATGCTTCTTGGTATGTACATAATTATTCAAGTGGGTAAATTCAATTTCTTTACTGGAACAAAAACACAATTTTTTAAAAACTTTACTAGTCTAATGACTAAAATGTAGTATATGTGAATTAAATCTAAAATTATATTCTCATTTCGGGTATGAGTTTTCATATGCTTTGTCCTTAAATATCAATGTATGTTTTACTAAATAGTAGTTGGAAATTTGGGCAGGTCATCAAAATTATAGTATGACTTACCCTCCAAATGTACCTTTTGTACATGTAGATGATGTGACAAATGCTCACATCTTCCTTCTTGAAAATCCTCATGCAAAAGGAAGGTATATTTGTTCAGCTGTTGAAATAACACGTGAAAAGCTAGCTGAGTTTCTTTTGATTAGATATCCTGAATTTCAGAAACAAATTAATGAGTAAGTATAAATACTTGCCTTATCTTTAATATTGTTGCTTCTTTTAATTTATTTTTCATAAGGCAAGGAAATAAGAAAATATTAAGTAATTAATTTTTTGTTTTAGAAACTGAGTCTCTTCCTTTTCTGATTAGTTTTCCCGAGTATAATACTATCATCTTTCTTAAAAATAACAATCAAAACATAATGTACTCAGGAAAAAGTTAATGTATGACTATGCTAGCTATCTTAGATATTTTTTCTAATTTTGAGTAGCCAAAAGAAAGCAATATCGCTCTTATAAGCAAAAAAAATGCATATATTTTTCTGAAGTAGCAATGCTCAATCCTTTATCTAGAAGTATTATAAGTCTAATTAGAAAATGTTTATTTTGGGATAAACGAAGAAAAAACTTGATATAATTTACTGTTATTTATTTGGCAGGTACACAGGGGGAAAGTAGTGAAGAAGTTAAAATACCTCGTGTGTCATCAAAAAAGCTTTTGGAGACTGGATTCAAGTACAAGCATAGCCTTGAGGAAATGTATGATGGAGCAATTGAATGTTGCAAGCAAAGAAGCATACACTAATCCTTTTGTGGAAAATAAATGTTGTTTCATTTTATATGAAGCTTTTCCCTTTCATTTTAGTTTTAGTTTTTTGTTCTGTTTCCATGTATACAGAGACCCCAATAAATGAAATGACATTTTCCATGCTCTTAAATTTGTTAATGATTCAAATGAGTGGAAAGAGAGTACGTAGTTACATTTGCTTTGACTGAAGTGTAGTAGCTTTTATAAAATAAAATAAAGATATATTATATTATATTGGGAGATGTCACGATTCAAAATTCAATCGTGATGACACCTACAATACCCCCGCGATAGGTAAGCCAACTCAAAACCAAACAACAGTACCAAGATAAAACACAAGGAAGATAACAACAACAATAATAAGTCTCAACGAAATATAACACCAATCCCAAGAAGTGGAAGTTACAACATACAAGCCTCTAAAATAAAAAGTACAAAGAATGAATCCAAAGTATCTCAAAATGCGAAATAAATATAAAGAGAAATATAGAGGAGATCTGGTAGTCTCTGAGATCAATAGTTGTTACCACAAGAATCTCCGGGAATCAGACACGAGAATTTCACGAATCAACATCCGTGGACCACCGGCTCAGTACCTACATGTAAGATGCAGAAATAACAAGTATGTGTACCAACCACATGTACTCAGCAACATCGTCGACCAACCCTAATTCAATGCAACGGCAAGGACCATCTAATTCCACAAAATTCAACTCAAACAAAAAATACCTGCACTCAGGAAAGCCACACCTAGTCTAACATTCTAACAATAACATACTACTCAACAATCTCAAATAATTCACCAAGGCACAATAACACAACTCAAAGGGGGAAAAACCTCAAATAAGGAAGGGAATATCATTGTACCATCAATCAACTACTCATCACAACAAAACAGACATTCAAATGAATATGATTAGTATGAGGCATGCCATGCCATCCAATGGGGAAATGATGATAATGAATATAATGCATGTTTGTACTACCTCTATACACCCGCTACTCTGCATAGCTATTTGGGACTCATGGAGTGAAAGCAAATTGGAGCAAAAATAATACGGATAGTGTACCTTGAACACGCAGCGGAAATTGTTGATCTTGATAGCAATAAAATCTGCCCCAAGTCTACTTTGAATCTCTCGGAAACAAAGTGTAAGTCCCAAACTAAGAGTCTATTTTAGGTGTTTATTGATTTTTGTTTCTTTTTCATTTTTGGCACCCAAAAAATCTTATATATATTTTTTTCTTGTCTGAAGAAGAAGAGATTATAAAGGGGATTACTGGCAGTTCATCAGCTACAAAGTAACTGTTCCCCCTATTTTTAAAATTAAGATTATCTTTAATCTTATCTTCCTTCCAGAATAAGAAATAGGTCGGGTCGGATCGGTACACATGGGCGACCCATGACCCGCAAAATCTAACATCTCCCACTTCGCACATGGTGGATAATACCCGAGCCAGTACGACATCATCCAGACACCCAATTCATACGATAATTAGTTCGTGCGACCTGTGAGCATCAAAAGCTTTACCTATAAGGTTTTACAAGCTATACAAAGGAATCCAATCACATGTGGAAAGAATTTGCTACTAATATGAGGATACTAGTACTCACAATACCCCATACATAATTCACTACTTCAGTAGTTACTTATCCGATCCCTCAACCTCTTAAGGAGGTGAACTCGAGTTCATGTTTAACTTCATATACACAATTACACTTGACACCTGTATGGTTAGTATAATAGCCGGCTTGTGTAGACAAGTTAAATTATTCATTTTTATCATCTTCCCTTTATACTCGAATCTATCTGTTTCAAATCAGCTGCTTTTCTAGAAATGTACTGCATTGCCGAATTACTCTTGGCTATTAGTAACATGATAAAGTAGCAACACCAATCGAAACTTCAAGAAACAATCAAAGGTCAATGGGTATTTCAATGAAAAGTTAATAAAACTTTTAGGGTCTCACACAATGAAGAAGCAGGGATTCGTTCTTCCATTAACCCAATGGTCGCTAAGCACACGTGGTATGAAACACGTGCTACGATGTTCTCACCTTATATTGGTGTGTGTCTCTTATTCTTTTAGTCATTCAACATCGTACAGATCTTGATCAAGACACCTGTAAATGTCTAACCCGAGTTTCTTTCTTTAATGATCCTCAAACCCATCTTCTCATAGAAACTCAAAGCTGGCTTTACAAAACAAGTCATAATATGATGGTGGAACTCATCTCTTCACGTTCCTCGAAGTAAGAGGCGATTGCTCGTGTGAGAGAGTCAATCTCCCGACTTGTTTGACACATTTTATAAATAAAACACATTATCATATGTATATGAGATATGAACATTAATTCAAGAGTCTTATATTGATAAGAATATTATAACAATTAAGTTATTTTACAATACAAAAATATAATCATATCCTACGCAAACCTAGAGCCATAACATGTTTCTCAAACAAGTCTCTAGATATCGCCTTCGTAAAGGGATCAACTATCATTTCTCGTGTAGGAATGTATTGTAAATTTATTTCTCCACTTGCTACTATGTCTCTCACAAAGTTATACTTGATGTCAATGTGTTTGGTTTTGCTGTGATAAGTAGCATCCTTCATATATGCGATAGCCGCTTGACTGTCACAATGTAAAATCATGGGACCCTTAGAATTCTTTGCAATATTCAATTACTCAAAGAATCTCTTTAACCAAACAGCTTCTTGTACTGCAGATGCACATGCCACAAATTCAGATTCCATGGTTAAAAGGGCTGTGCAAGTTTGTTTCTTACTTTTCCATGAAATAGCACCACCATTTAGTAAGAAAGCATAACCAGAGGCTGATTTTCTATCATACCGGTCACCAGCCCAATCAACATCTGTATAACCTCTTATGAATAAATCAGATCCACTATAGCATAGTGAATAATTTGCAGTTCCCTTCAGGTATCGAAAAATTTTCTTTACTACTTTCCAATGATCTCTTCCAGGATTGGATTGATACCTGCTAACCAGACCTACGACATAACAAATGTCTGGGCGAGTACACATCATAGCGTACATCAAGCTCCCAATCGCACTAGAATATGGAACTCGAGACATGTCTTCCTTTTCTTTTCCAGTCTTAGGACACATTTCAAGGCTTAAAGTTTCACCTCTTTCTATAGGAGTATTCATGGATTTGCAAATATTCATTCAAAAGCGTTCCAAATTTTTTTTTATGTATGTTTCTTGAGATAGACTCAAAATTTTCTTGGAACGATCTCTTTGGATTTTTACACCCAATCTATAGTCTGCTTCACCCATATATTTCATGTCAAATGACTTTGAAAGCCATGACTTAACAGTTTTCACATACTCCAAATTATTTCCAGCTAATAAAATATCATCCACGTAAAGCGAAAGAATCACAAAAATTTCATTGGACTTTTTCACATAGATGCAATGATCTTCATCGATCATGGTGAAATCAAATGAAATCACTTCCTTATGAAATCTCAGGTACCACTACCTTGAAGACTGCTTTAGGCCATATATTGATCTGTTCAATTTACAAACCTTCTTTTCTTGGCCTTTAACAGCAAAACCTACAGGTTGTTCCATGTAGATTTCCTCATTTAGTTCTCCATTGAGAAAAGCTATCTTCACGTTCATTTGGTGTAATTCTAAATCCAAACGTGCAACAATAGCCAAAAGTAAGCGAATTGAAGTGAACTTCACAATTGGTGAAAAAGTTTCCTCATAATCTATTCCAGCTTCTTGAGTAAAACCTTTTGCCACCAATCGTGCTTTGTGTCTTTCTATTGACCCATCTGATTTGCGTTTTAACTTTGAGAATCCATTTATTCCCAATAGATCTATGCCCAGAAGGAAGGTCAACTAGATCCCATACTTTATTGGTTTTCATAGACTCTAATTCTTCTTTCATCGCTTTCATCCATTCATCTTTTCCCGGGCTCGATAATGCCTCAGTCATAGAATTAGGTTCATCCAATTCTGTGGGAGATACCAAGAAAACATAATCCTCAATTTCATAAGATCGTTTAGGTACACCTTTTCTGGTACTCTTACGTAATTGAAGTTCAGATTCCTCTATAGGATTTTGGGAATCATAACTCCCACTTGGACCAAGAACTATTTCTTGATCTAATGGATTATCAAGCATGCCCGACGATATTATTTGATCATCTAAATTCAAATTTTCGTAAAGAGGCTCACTATCCTTTATTTCACCCTTTTTGGGAAAATCATTTTCCAGAAATTTGACATCTCGTGATTCAATTTCAGTAGTACTTCCATCCTCCAATTCACGAATGAACACATACCCTTTGGAGTGTTCTGAGTATCTTATAAGCATACATTTCTTTTCTTTTGGATTTAGTTTACCAAACTCACCAAAATGATCTTTAATATATGCAGCATAACCCCAAGGTCGTAGATCATTACGGTTTGGTTTATGACCAGTCCATAGTTCATAAGGAGTAGAAGTTACTGATTTAGAAGACACTTTATTCAATATGTAGGCCACAGTCAATAACGCATCCCCCCAGAAAGAGATTGGTAAATTTTCTGTGCCATCATTGACCTTACCATGTCCAACAATGTTCTATTCCTTCTTTCAGCTACACCATTTTGTTGAGGCGTATAAGGAGTAGTTAACTGTCTGATAATTCCCTTTTCAGTACACAATTCTTCAAACTGTTTTGACAAATATTCATGACCTCTATCGGTTCTTAAAGCCTTTATACTTTTATCTAATTGATTCTCAACTTCATTCAAGTATCTTTTAAAGCATTCAAGTGCTTCAGATTTATGAGAAATCAAATAGACATAACTAAAGCGTGTGAAATCGTCAATAAATGTAATGAAATATAAAGCACCAGACCTTGCCCTCACATTCATTGGACCACATATATCAGAATGAATTAATTGTAGTGGTAATTCAACTCTTTTAGCCTTCCCAAATGGTTTACGTGTAATCTTTCCGGCAAGACAATTTTCACAAGTTGGCATTTCAATTTTGGAAAAAGAACCTAGATGTCCTTCCTTTGCCAATCTATTCATTTGATCTTGCCCTATGTGACCCAATCTAGCATGCCATGTAATTATATCAACATCATTATTACTAGAATAACATGCCATTACACAACGATCAACATAATAATCATAAGTTGAAGGATTACAATCTAAAACGATAAAGCGATCATAACGAAGTCCAAAACCATAAAAAACATTATCTAGAGTTATTCTAACACCATTGCGACTAAAAAAACAAATTGAAACCAACATCTAAAAGAACAGACACAAATACTAAGTTTCGTCGAATCTCTGGAGCATATAGGACGTCATGCAACATCAATGACCGACCCCCACGCAAGTCTACTTTGCAAGTGCCAATCCCTTTGACTTCAAGTCTTGCATTATTTACTACATATATCCATCTTGATCTAGGTGAAACTCGACGGAACTCCACAAACGCTTCTCAATCACGACTCACATGGTCGGTGGCTCCTGAGTCTACAATCCATATAGGATAAGATTCAGTTAATAAAGCAGTGCTTGAAACATATGTAGCACTTAGAGATGCGTTTAGAAATGCTACCTTTTTCTGCTCGGGACAATCACGAGCAAAATGCCCCAGAACTTGGCAATTGTAGCACTTCATCTTGCTCTTGTCTTTCTTCTTGAAAAACCGTTTTCCCTTCTTGGAATTTGGCTTGTTCTTTTTCTCAGAGGGTCCTTCTTCGGTCTCCTTACCCTTCCGTTCTTTTTCCAATTTTTCTTACGCTTGAAGCCTGAATACTTCTTACCACTTGATTCTGCCATAAAGGCATTAGAAGCAGCTTTAGCAGCACCAAGCCGCTCGTCTTCAAGTTCAACATGGCGGGCAACATCAAGAAAAGTTTTGATGCTATCATTATGGGTTAAGTTAACCTTCAAATGTTCCCAACTATTAAGAAGAGACCGAATCACTGCCTGAACCTGTTGCTCATCCGAGAGAATATTACCAACACTTTTGAGTTGAGCTATCATATTAGACATCACCCTAAGGTGTTGTTTGATGTTCTGATCGTGACGCTTCTTGTAAGTGTCAAACTTGATAGTCAGCTGTCTGTGGCGGGTGACAGATGTACCCCCATATGTTCCTCGAAAGTATGCCCAGATGGCATGAGCAGTAGGAAATTCCTCAACTTCGTGAATGAGGTCATCAACCACAGAACTAACAATGATTCCACGTGCAACGGAATCAGCCTTTTTCCAAGCCTTATAAGCTTTAAGGTCTCTTCTGTGTTGTGCAATGTTACCCTCTTTTGGTTGAATTAAAACATGGTTAATACCTTCAAGAGCATTTTGCTCTTCCAGTACATACCATATTTTACGACTCCAGATGTCGTAATTGTCACCATTTAGTTTTTTTACCTTTGTTCAAGTCAGCAATAATGCTTTTTGATGCCATGTCTGTAATTGAGAGACAATCAAGCAAGTATATTTATCAATAATGCATGCAATTTACACATTTAAGTAAATAAATTCGCTTAAAGGTTTCATGTTTAGTGTAAAATCGAAAGAACACATAAGAATCCGATCATCATCTACGCACTAAACATTTGACCTAAATTAGAAGTTAATTTCTTAATGTGTATCTTAATGATAGCTTTCAATTAAGTTTTAGTAAACTTAAATAAATAAATGGAATTCATATCAAAAGAGAGAAACAACTTAATTTATATATTAAAGTTAATAAACAACTTCAAGTTAGAAGTTTGATTCAAAGATAAAAATCTCCCCACAAATATTCGAGACGACGAATATACACCCTAAAAGGCTCGCTAGGCCAAATCTCATGATAAACGTCAATAAGTCTCTTTCCCTAAGGATTACGTAGAGAGTCTACTAAAATAGCTAAAGCTTCCCAATCCGAGATTTCAACATAGTTTTTCAGTTCTACACGTTTTAATTCAAAACACTGAATAAAATTAGCAACTGAAATACTAGAGGACATCTTAAAAGACTTGAACTCTTTTAGCTTCTTCTCTCTTTCCCTCCGTATAGCCCTCTCATTTCGTAACAAATTTTGTGTCTCCCTTGGAAAATCATTTCGTATGATCTCACGACCTCGAAAACATGTCCTTCGACGACGTGCTCTTCCACTTTATCTCTTTGCTCGACATCCTGAACTCCTACTTGGAGTGATTCGAGTTCGTCCCTGTTCAGCCATGTCTGAAATAGGAACAAACAAACAATCAGAATGGCTATACCATTCAATGTAGCAACTTATGCCACAATTAATTGTAGAAGGCAAATCTGTTAAAGAAATATAGGTGCTACATAAATTATCAAGACTTTGTAACAGTGAAATTAACAATCCATAATTCATATTTTAAAAAGAATAATAATCATTATCATATTTCAAAAAAAATATATTTCTTTTTATTAAAGAAACACTACATAATTTTCTACACACCAGCACTACACGAGTACACATTCCCAAAATAATACTAACATGCTCTCCTTTTTCAATAAATAAAGGCATTGACTACTAGGCCAACTAGTTAAAAGAGCATGCTTTTACTCTGGCCCATCATTATAGATATCCTTTTCAAGATAACAATTAATAGTGATCATACAACCAAAGAAAATTTTAATATAAATTATATGGGAAACGTATAGTACAGTACTTCTCTTTTCTTTAAATGAAAAGTACTTTGTACTCTCTCTCCTCTTCTTTAATTTTTCTTAGTGCTCTGCACATTTCTCCTTCTCTTCTCCAAGAGAATTCCATTAAAAGAATTAGGGAGAACCAAAAAATTAATTTCTCAGATTTGTAATTTCGTATTCTCATCTTTTCAAAAAAAATTATTTTGAGTGGGAAGCACTTCACAGATCTATAATCTTTTCTTCTCCTTTAAAAAAATATGGGTTCTTTATATGGAGAAACAAATCACATAAGCAAAAAAAAAAGAAAAAGTGAAGAGATAAATCGTAATACTCCACTGGTGAGTATTTATTCGATTTAATATCCCTTATCATTGTGAGTATCAATGAGATATTTTTTTTTTAAAAACTTATGTTTCGGAAACAAATAGTCATGCATTCAAGAAAGTGAAATGTCAAAATTGATCGAGACTGAGGCAAATACATCATGCTCTGATACCAATGAAAGCAAATTAGAACAAAAACGGTATGGATAGTGTACCTTGAACACGCAACGGAAATTGTTGATCTTGATAGCAATCAAATCTGCCCCAAGTCTACTTTGAATCTCTCGGAAACAAAGTGTAAGTCACAAACTAAGAGTCTATTTTAGGTGTTTATTGCTTTTTGTTTCTTTTTCGTTTCTGGAACCTAAAAAATTTTATATATATTTTTTTCTTGTCTGAAGAAGAAGAGATTATAAAGGGGATTACTGGCAGTTCATCAGTTACAAAGTAACTATTCCCCCTTTTTTTTAAAATTAAGATTATCTTTAATCTTATCTTCCTTCCAGAATAAGAAATGAGTCGGGTCGGGTTGGTGCACATGGGCAACCCATGACCCGCGAAATCTAACATGGAGTACTCACGAGGTCCATATAAACCCTTCGGATATGCCTCTAAGGTCAGGAAGTAAATAATCAATATTAGCTCAATTCGGATCCACCCACGGGGCCACGAAGAGAATTCCAATAATTTTGGTGCCTCAAATGAATCACAATCTCTGGATCTGCCCGAAGACCACAAAGAAATATCCAATAGAACCATGCTAATATGTATATGAAGGGGGGAAACATAATATGACACAAAAGAATATCAATACAGTTCAACCCCATGAACATCAACAATAGATCCTTACCCTTCATAATTTCACAACAATATTCAATCAAACTTATGCTCCCAGCATGCTAATAAGTAAACCAAGGCACCAAGGATTCAAATACTAGGTAAATACAACACACAAGGAAAAGACCTCAAAACCCACCACAAACAATCAATTAGTTGCTTTTAATCCTTTTACAATACACTGAAATGTACATAGATGCTCTTCATATCACCTATATTGGACCCCATATCCCTATTACTCTCCTTTTTATACAATTAACACATGAACACATCAAAAATGAGTATTAAGAAAGTCTCAACTTTCCTTAAGAAGAGACTGAAAAAGTCAAACCAAAGACTTTTCCTGACGAATTGCATCCGAACGAGTCTAGTCTGGTCAAATATGGATTTTACATAAGAATACAAAATCATAAACACCCATATTGCTATACTTCTGATCCAGATCCAAAACATCAACGTAAAAGTCAACCCCTAACCCACAAGAAAAAAATACATAGTAAAACCTTCACATTCCACAAACAAGACTAAGATAGGTGCTGAAGTCAACAAAGTCTTGGACTTTTGAAAGCTCTCCTCATACTCATTAAATCACTGGAAAGCAACATTCTTCTAAGTCAATCAGGTCAAAGGAGCTGCAACTATAGAGAAGCCCTGCATAATTCGTCTGTAATAGCCTACTAGACAAATAAAAATATGGATCTCGATAGGTGAAATAGGCCTAGCCCAATCTCAAACAACCTCAACCTTGGTTGGATCAACTATATTACCCTTTAGAGACACCACATGAACGAAGAATGCCACAGAACTAAGCCAAAACTCATATTTCGAGAACTTAGCATACAACTTTTCATCCCTCAATCTTTGAAGCACAATTCTTAAATATTTCACATGATCCACCTCACTCTTGGAATACACCAATATATCATTGATGAAAACAATCAAGAAGGAATTAAGATAAGGCCAAAACACTTCATTCATCAAGTCCATAAATATCGGCGGGGCTTTAGTCAATCTAAATGACATCACCAAGAGCTTATATTGACCATACTAGGTCCTAAAAGCCATCTTAGGATATCTAAGGCCCTAGTCTTCAACTAATGGTGTGCCAATTGCAAATCAATCTTTGAGAACACTGAAGCACCCTGTAGCTAATAAAACAAGTCATCAGTACATTGAAGAGGATAATTATTCTTGATGTTCACCTTATTCGACTACCAATAGTCGATACACATGTGCATGGGCACATCCTTTTTTATTTACAAATAGCACCAAAGAACCCTAAGATAAAACGTTATGTCTAACAAAATCCTTACACAAAAATCCTTCAACTGGTCTTTCAATTCTTTTAACTCTGTCGGAGCCATCCTATAAGGAGGAGTGGAAATGGGATTGGTGCCTGGCCCCAATTGAATGCCAAAATTATTATCTCTTTCGGGAGGAACACTCGTAAGATCTGTAGGAAACATATCCATAGTCTCCCTAACCACCCTCACTGAATCCAATAAAGGCATTCCAACACTAGTGTCATAAACGTAGGCCAAATAAGAGAGACACCCCTCCCAACTAACCACTAAGCCTCAAGAAAAAATATAACCCCATTTGGATACGAACCCATAGTACCCTTTTACTCTAACCTCGATATACCTGGTATGACCAAAATAACTATTTTGGCATGACAATCCAATACAGTATGATATAGATAAAGCAAATCCATACCTAAAATAATATAAAATCTACCATATCCAGTATAATCAAGTCTGCCCAAGTATCATATCCCAAAAGAGTCACCACATGGGATCGGTACACTCGATTTACCACTAAGGAATCACCTACTAAGATAGCAAAATAAATATGCACAACAAATGACTCAAACATCATATCAAGACCTAATGCAAAATAAGCAAACACATCTGAGAAAGTAGAACCAAGATGAAATAATAGCAAAGCAGGTTAATGGCATACTGAGATTATACATGTGATAACTACATCTAAGGACTCCACTCCAATCTACCCGAACAAGCATGACATTGAGCCTTATCACCTCCTATTAAGAAAACTCCCCTACCACCTCCTCGATCGGCTGGTGGAGCACCTTTACCTGTCTATAGCTCACCACAATCCCTTATTGGTGGTGCTGCTATCCTGGCTTGAGCCTAAAACCTCTACTGCAGACCTCTTTGTCTAAACACTGGGCAATCCTTCTTATAGTGTCGGGTTCACCATATGTAAAATAACTAGCATGAATAAGAGCCTACTCAGATAAACCCAAATCACTGGAATACCCTGAATAACTAGAATATCCTCTATGACCATAAAACCTATGAGAAAAACCCTATGAAACCTGTATTGGACTGAAGGAGTCTTGTCTGTATTACCCACCCTCAAACGCCTGAATAGTCGCGTGAACTTTCCTACTATGTTGAGGATGGAAGCCTCGCCTGAAAGAGCCCCTACCTCTGGATTAGGTACCACAAAACTAGCTAGAAGTATTAGACTTCTTATCCCTCAGATCCCTAAACTCGTCATGACACATGAGCCTCAACTATGGATTATAGGAAACAGTGCTCTAATTCTAAATGCCAAGCTTCTTATAAACCTCTAAATCCTCTCTTATTCAGTAAAATCACTGTGGCATAAAATTGAGTCTCATACTCAGTCACTAAGATACCATCGTGAGTCGAGTGCTCAAAATTATGCCTACACTCCTTCCTTAAGCTATAAGGACTAAATCAGTTAAGAAAAACATGTACAAATAATGCCCAAGTCATCAGAGAAGAACCTACAGGTCTAAAGTCAACATAGGAGCGCTACCTTTGCTTGGCGGGGCTATGCATCTCCAATGATGTAAAATCACCCTATGGGACTCCACTAATCCAAATTCCTAAACTCTCTTATGGTATCTCATAAGAAACTCTTACGTATCCTCGCTCTATCCACCCTACAACTAAGGTAGATGTATCTTTCTAAACCTCTCGAACCTCCTTTGTTCCTCATCTGACATAGCTACCCTAACCATACTCAAGGATGCCACTCCTTTTAAGGTCATGCCATCATATCTAGGTGCTTGGACCACTGGCTGACCTACTGGGCCATATAATACTGGGATGGTTTGTTGGTATAGGATCTGAGGCCCACTCTAGTCTGTGAACCCTGTGGAGTACCTATCAAGCCTCAATCTAAATCCAAACTCTCTAAAACACCCAATACTTGAACCAAAGTGTCATGGAGAACCGGAGTAGCAATAAAAACTGGTGGTGCATAAACTGGTGCACTCCCTCCACCTAGACATGATCATCCTTAATATTATACTAAATATCAAGAGACTCCATTCTATTTAGGACCTGAGCTGCTGCTTAAGCCTTGACTCTACCTTGATTTTGGCCTCGGTCCCTACTACATCCCCTGCCACATCTGTGTAATGTGGTACATGTAATTGGTATGGGTGCTGGAATGGGCTCTTGATCGTCATCCATAAAAGCATAAGTCTTCACCATATGTGAGAGAAAAAGACAAAGAATTGCATTAAATGATAAAATTAACTTTATATGATAATATAGAAGAAATGGATTTTCCTGAAGTCCTATAACATCTTGAAGATAGATAATGGACGTCTCTGCATTGATCTGCAAGACTTTACTAGACTCAATTTGTACTTGTAAGACCAACGAACCCAAGGCTTGACACCAAATGGTCACGACCTAAAATGTGATCGTGATGACATATACCACACCCCTAGCGATAGGTAAGCCAACCAAAACCAAACAGTCATACAAAGATAAAACGTAAGGAAGATAACAGTAATAATAATAAGTCTCAACTAAATATAACACTAATTCCAAGAGGTAGAAGTCAAAAGGTACAAGCCTCTACAGTAAAGAGTACAATGAATGAGTTTAAAGTATATCAATATGTAAAATAAGCATAAACAAAAAGATAGAATAGATTCGGTAGTCTTTAAGATCAATATCTGCCACCTCAAGAATCTTTGAGAATTAATCACGAGAATATCAAGAATCAACATCCAGGGACTACCGACTTAGTACCACACGTAAGGTGTAGAAAATAACAAGCGAGAGTACCAACCACATGTACTCAGTAACATCATTGACCAACCCTAATTCAATCCGATGGCGAGGACCGTTAAATTCCACAAAATTCAAGTCAAACTAAAAATACCAACACTCTGGAAAGCCATACCTAGTTTAATAGTTTTACAAAAGTGATTACCTTACCCTTCTATATCAAAACACCACCCAAGCTAACTCCAGAAGCATCATAAAACATGGTAAAACCCACGTCCTCCTTCAGGAAAGTCAAGAGCTGAGGCGACATCAACAACTCCTTGAGCTTTTGAAATCTCTCCTTACAAGCATCCGACCACTAAAAAATAATCTTCTTCTGAGTTAACTTGGTCAAAAGAGCCGTAATAAAAGAGAAACCCTACAGAAATCGGTGATAATAGCCCGCCAAGCCACCAAAGTTTTGAACCTTGGTAGGAGAAGTGGGTCTATCCCAGTTACGAATAACCGGTACCTTGGCCGAATCGACCGTAATACCATCCTTAATCATAAGATGATCTAAAAAAGAAATAGAATCCAACCAAAACTCACACTTGGAAAATTTGGTATACAACTTCTCATCCCTCAATCCCTGAAGTGCAACCCTCAAATATCGCACATGCTCAGCCTCATTCTTGGAATAAACTAAGATATCGTCGTTGAATAGAATCACAAAAAAATCAAGATGAGTTTGGAATACCCTGTTTATCAACTCCATAAATGCTGTCAGGACATTAGTCAGCCCAAAAGACATAACCAAGAACTCATAATGGCCATACCATATTCAAAAGACAATATTCAGAATATCCGAATCTCTAATCTTCAATTGATGGTAACCACATCTCAAGTTGATCTTAGAAAGCACTGAGGCACCCTGAAGCTGATCAAACAAATCATCAATCTAAGGAAGAGAATACTTGTTCTTGATAGTTAACTTTTCAAATGTCGATAATCAATACATATGCCACAGATCCATCTTTATTCTTCACAAATAAGACAAGAGCACCCCAAAGAGACACACTCGGTCTAATGAAGCCCTTACTTAACAAGTTTTGGAATTTCTCCTTCAATTCCTTTAACTCTGCTGGGGCAATCCTATAAGGAGAGATAGAAATGGGATTCGTTCCTGGATCTACATCAATAGCAAAAACAACATCCCTATATGGAGGAACACCAAGTAAGTCCATAGGAAACATGCCCATGAACTCGCTAACAACTCTCACAGAATCTAAGGGTTGCGGTGAAGCAACACTAGTATCAAGAATAAAGGCCAAATAAGAATGACACCCCTTCCTTACCATCTGATGAGCACAAAAGAAAGATATAACCCCTTTAGGACATGAACTAAAAGTGCCCTTCCACTCTAATCTCGGCACACTCGGAGTAGCAAAAGTCACTGTCTTGGCAAAATAATCAAAAATTGCGTGATAAAGAGCCAACCAATCCATACCTAATATGACATCAAAATCAACCATATCAAGGATAATCAAGTCCACTCAAGTATCATTCCCCAAGAAGGTCACCACACATGATCGATAAATCTGATCCACCACTAAAGAATCACTTAAGAGGGTAGAAACACGAATAAACATAGCAAGGGACTCACACATAGCATTAATACCAGTAGCAAAATATGCAGACACATAAGAGAATATGGACCTAGGGTCAAATAACATAGAAGTAGGACAATGGCAAACTGGGACTATACCTGTAGTTACAGCATCAGAGGCCTCTACCTCAGGTCTCCCAAAAAAACCATAGCCCTGGCCGCGTTAGTTACCGAACTGAGCAACCCCATATCCCAGTATAATGAGCTCCTCCCTGAGCCCCACTTCTAGTATATTTCGATCTACCTCTACCGCCTTGTGTACCAACTCAAACTGCAGACACTAGAGTCGGACAAAGCTGAAGCTGAGAACTTGGATGGGGAGGACTCAAAACACACTAGGGATAATTTCTAGCTAAATGACCAAACTCATCATATACAAAACATCCCTTGCTAACAGAGTCACAGTAAGATGGCGTAGAAGAACCAGAACACCCTCTATAATCCAACAAACTAGAACGAGACCCTCGGCCTGTGTTCCCCATATATCTGACTACCCAAAGCCTCAGAACACGCATACCTACCATCTAAACTCTATAAAGCTGCCTAAATAGGTCTGCAATGGTAACCATAAGAACCTCTATTAGAGAAATCCCTGCCTTAGGATAGATGACTACTAAACTTATCATGTCGACGTATCCTTTTAGCACCACCATATGAGTGCTCTGGTGAATAGCCTCAATCAACTTAGCATGATCCGCAATACTCTAAAAAGAACTACTCGAGACCACTAGCTGAGCTGTCTTATACTAATAATAACCATTCAAACCCTTAACAAACCTTTTGATCTTCTCAGTCTCTATAGAGATACTAGTTGTGGCATATCTGGACAATGTATGAAAACGAGCCTCATACTCAGCAATAGTCATGGAGCCATTCTACAAATGATCAAACTCGTCTATCAATTGGTCCCTCAAGCTATAGGGCACAAATCTTTCCAGAAAAGCCTCATAAAACTAGGTCCATATTAACTGAGAGGAATCCACTTATCTATAATGGAAAAGATATCTCGACCACTACCTAGCCACATCAGTCAACTAGTAGGTAGTGTAAGCAACACCATGAGACTCAAGTGAACCGAGGTTGTGCAACCTCTCTTGGAAATCAATCAGAAACTCATAAGTATCCTCACCAATAGGACCACTAAACTTGGGAGGGGCCAACCGTATAAATATCTTGAATCTCTACTGCTCCTCAGCAGACATCTCAAGACCAAGAATTATAGGAGGAACAACGAGTCTAGTAGGCAAAGTCTTAACATATGGGGCCACAATAGCAGCTGGCTGTGCCCCAACGACTGAACTCCTTATGTAGTTTGTGAACCATTAAGTGTACCTGGTAGAATACCCGTATGGGGAATGCCATCCAACGACTCAAAAGATAAATCATCAAATCTTGTAATACTAGAGTAACAACTAAACCTGACTGGCCTGAGCTAGTCCCACCTCTTCTGTCTGATATGCTACCTCATCATGCTCAATCTCAGTCTTAGGAGAGACTGCTTTAGCTTATCTTCTAGCTGGAGCCGCTTCTCATGCCCAACCTCTACCTCTACCCAGGCTGCGACCCCTACCTCAACCTTTGACAAGGCTCCAACAGTAGGTGCTAACTCATCATCCTCAATAAATCTGGATCTTTTCCTCACCATCTGCATAGAAAAGGATGGAATAAAGTTTAGAGTATTGGAAATGAATAACACGCATGATAAAGAATCAAATTAGAGAAGTTTTCTTAAAAATATCCTATAGCCTATCGAAGATAGATACAGACGTCAACGTATCAATTTGCAAGACTCTATTAGACATCCTACTCTTTTACTCATTAGACGAGAGAACTTAGCCCTCGGATACCAATTTGTCATGATTCAAAAGTCGAAATAATAATGGCACCTACCATACCCCAACCCTAGTAGGTAAGCCCATCTCTCAAAGATACAAAGAATATTAAAACGAAATAAATAAATCCCAATATGAGACCTCATAAGAAAGTCGGGCCATGATATAAATAAATAACAATATCTAAAACTGAACAAAATACAATTCCAATCCCAAAATCTTATGTCATTATTAAAGAACACTACAACTGATAAAGAGTACTAAGATATACAAGTCTAGATTTGAAAAGTAAAATAAAGACAATAAGGATAGATGAAGTCCAAAATCAAGCCCTGAACGAGGAGCTCACCCGTACTCCGAAATCAGTCTCGAACATAACACGAACTCACGCTCCACAGGTTGCACTCAAACTAGGATCTGTATGAGAGGATATAGAAAGTATGGGTGAGTACGGTCCACTTGTAATCAGTACGTATCATAGGTCAATTAAGCAAAGCAAATAACTAAACAAGTAAAAGATACTATTAGCACGCTTCCACTTGAATACAAAAAAGTTTCAAACAGTGGTTCAGATCGTATCTCCTAACAATTCTACTAGTATAATATCATTATAAGATTACACATGAATATATATAAAATAAGGCTAAGTACAAGATATTAAACACGCAAAAAAAAAAGTGCAAGTGATGGAATGCAATGCAATGAATATGATGTAATATCTCAATATCACCTCGTATACACCTTTCGAGCAAAAGCTTCCAGGATAGGACACCATGGGGGGTTCACAACTCATATACATTAAGAATCTCATATCTCAATCAATCTTGCTGGTATATTCTTTTGACAAGAATTTTAGAAAGTGTCATTTTTTTCAAAGTCTGTATTTCTCTGTGGTTTTCCATGTATATAGATTATTAAAGTGAGGATGCATGCTCATAACCAAAACATATTATATAATGAATTAATTCAATAATTGTATTAAAAGAGATCAAATCTCCTTGAATTTTAGTAAATCATGATATAAATCATCGCATGGCACCACAATAACAAATGATCATGCAAGACATCAAATATTTATCAATTCAAGCACCCCCTCAAGCATCACAATAATAACGAAGGCAAATAATGCTCAAACAAGAACAATCAAATATAATGTTCACATAAGCCCCTACATGGGCATCACAACAATAATAACCTCTTAAGTCAATAACAATACTCACAAAGGCCCCCACCCGGGCAATATGATAAAATAACTAGCTCAAAGTATAAATCTAACAACAAAATCCCCAACCCATAACATACTTTTTATGAATGGTTAACTACCCAACCCAGTCTGGAGAAACTTAAGCCATAATCTATCTCAAAGAGTCAAATCTCGAGCCTGGACCCTTCAACATAGAGCCTTTCCTTTACGTGTAGCCTTGGAACAAAACAAATCTATCAAAAACATAATCTACACGTCAAAAGAGTCTAATGATAACCATATTAACTACTTTCATTTCGGGTCCAAAAATAGTTTGAAAATTGGCCCCGAAGGAAAAATGGTAAAATTAAAATTTTATTTAAGAATCGTGTTTCCCATACTCTAAGAGTTCAAAATATGAAAACCCATTGAAAAATAAGTTGAAATAAAAAAAACTATTTTTTTTTTTACCGTGTAAAGCCCCAAAAATCCAAGTTAAGAAGATAATTTAGTGAAATAATTGATGAATAAGGATAGAAATCATATTTTGAAGCCCACCTAAGTCCAATTTGATAAAAAATCATCTTTGAAATCGCCAAAATCGAGACCCCAAAGCTTGAAAATGGAAGAATGGAATAAAAGAGAAGAAAAATGGAATTTATATCAGTAATCTTGCTTAGGTAGTAAAATGATCGCCTAAGTGATGTTGCTTGAGTGGCCAGACTACCGCTAAGGTGGTAGTCACTTTCCACTCAAGTAATCTCTTAGGCGACACTTTAGCTTCTAAGGCGACAAACCCATCACTTAGGTGATAGTGCCACGACTGGTCAACTATCGCTAAGGTGACCATTTGGTTAGCCTAGGAACTTTTACTAAGGTGATCAATGGCCGCTTAAGCAGTTGCATCAGAAACCAGCTGAACTATGCTAAGTGAATGACTTCGAATGGACCCTCGGGATTTGATAAGGATCCCATAAAAATAATACAGTAATGATATAGGATAATTTAGAAGTTTTGAACTCAATGGAACCATTGAATTTATCAATAGAGGTCATTATCAATAAGTTCACCCCCGGAACCCCTCTAGGCTATTTTAACTAATTTCTCATCTAAGATGTCAAAACTCTAAATAAAAACTCAGAACCTGAACTAACCATGCTACTAACCCAAAATCAACATTTCAGATCTAATGGTACTGACAAAATTACTATCCGACGCTCAGATCACAAAATGTTGACCAAAGTCAAATAATCACTTTCAAGGCTACTCAAAAGCTTAAACTCACTCAAATCACTCCCAAACACTCAGGGGACCAAGCCAACCTACCCCACCAACTCATATAAGGCATATAACAACTAAGGAGAAGGGAAAAATGGTCAAAATATAAAAAACTAAAATTCACAACAAGGGTTGTTACATGTAGTCTAGCCATTATGTGTGAACATGGAGTCATAAGTAGAAGCCCATTAGGGAAAGCATGACTAATAATAAAGTGTAAATTGTAATAAAATATGAATGACCTAGGTTTGGTGGTGTACGTGTGGAATGTTGATATATTGTCTGCTAAGATGATAATGAAGTGGTATTCATAAATGTGATAATCATAACTAATGATGTGTTCTAGTGCTTAGAAATTGGACGTAATGGTCCTTGGTATAAAGTTGTTGTTGATAAATGGAAGGACGCTTAAATGTATTATTTGGAGGTAGACTTAATTTAGTCTCTTGTGTATTTCTAAATTAAATGTCATGTTGATTGGTCTTTGGACATGCCTATAATTGATTAATTTGATGGTTTGATAATGCTTGAATCAATAAGCTGTTGCTTGTTGAAACTTGTTTGAATTTGAGATACAATTGTAAAGTGCCTTTGTAAGATTTTTTATACTTGATGTACTATTTGAGAGATAGCAAAGTGTGAGATCACATCGTGATAAATTGAGAGAGATAAGGTTATAGATATATACCTTCATATTAGTGAGTGGCTCGTGTAGCCTACTATAGCGAGACCGCGGTAGAGGCTTACCTCTAGCTATAGAAACATAGGTGAGGTAGTGAGTTCGGACAGTCCCAGGTTTTGGCCAATTTTACAACATACTCCCATAATTTGACCTACTGAACTAACCCCTTTACGTCAATTGCTATATCCAAATTTCTACTAACCCTAATTCAATTCCTAAAGTTTCTACAATCTCCCTAACTTCTTGGCTAACACATTATGATCTTAGATTATAGAATTATCAACATATCCATTACTAGATTTATCTAGACCACATCAAACTTGAAATTCATCCAAGACTAGCCTAGCCCAAAATTTTTAACACTTCATTCGAGGAGAATCTTTACCCTAATTTTTGCACGCTAAGCTATATCATAATGATCGAAAGGGTTGTTACACTGTCTCAACAAGTCTGAAGATTTAAATTATCTTTCTTACTTCAATTGAGATCCTAGCAAATGTTACTCTACCTTTGCTTCTCTTTCAATAAATTCAATAACCACCACTCAGTAGCTTTAACCAATAATAATTATTTTTCTCTATTTTCCATCATTTATTATAGATTTTGTTCTTACCCATAGTCCAAGTAACCCAACACAAGCCAATAGTACATTTACTTAACCTCCGAAAATAGAAAACTAATTATTGAGTAAATCAACCAGTATGGACATATTCATGTAATTCAAGTTTAACCAATACCATAGAAATCAAGTAGTTCACAACCACAAGTGATAGTCATAAACCATACTAATCAAACCAAAAATCATAGGTACATGAAAGTCACTAACAAGCATATAATGTCAAGCCATCAAGGACATACAAGCCACCAAATAGACATATCAAGTCATCACAAAACCATGCTATGATAAACAGTCACACGGCATACAAGTCATCAAGTAGACATATCAAGTCACCACAAAACCATGATATGATAAACAATCATAGGACAAATAAGTCATCAAGTAGACATATCAAATCATCTCAAGCCATACTATAATAAGCAGTCATATCACAATACCTGGATCTTGTCCACAGTGAATTCACAACTGTATATCCTGTGGACCTTATCAGTCTCACTCTAACCATACCAGAACTCACAAAAAACTATACATACATGCCAAGGGGTCTTATTTCTGCCCTATAGTCATGACCTGTAGGGGATGCACTAGGTTCAATGTACCTTACCGGCGTGGTACCCAATTAATCATAATAATACCATACCAGCATGGTACCCAATCCATACTAATAATATCGGCGTGGTACTTAATTTATAATAATAATACTATACCATTATAAGACCTGATCCATAGTAAAATTTCTCATCTATAAGATGGGTTAGTCCCGCTATAGCAGGAAGGTCCCGCTATAGAGAAGCTGTTATAGCAAGAATTAGGCTGCTATAGCAGGCTACACATAGTAAATAGTAGTGGTTAAACTTAAACATTATTTTTCATTTCAAACTCATTTAAGGTCATAAGTGGATGATTTTGGGCAATTTCCACCAGTTTCCACTCAAATTCCATCATTGAGGTAAGTTAATCTACCTAATTAACTAGATTTTCATTCCTTAATTCTTAAAATCTCTAGGTTTTGATCATGGTGGAGAAATTATCTAGGTTTTGATCATGGTGGAGAAATTAACTTGACCTTGGTGGATATTTTGGTGCAAAGTAGTGAAAGGAGGTATAAAGCCTTGGGTTTTGGTCAAGGGTTGTTAGGTTTTAATTATTATGCTAGAATTTAATCTTTTAAAAGTAAAATTGAATGAACTGAAGTGGAATAAAGGTAGCAAAATCCAAGAATAAGGGAATGGTTCATGATTTTGACCTTAGGGTAATGGAACTAGGTTATAATCCCTAGAATTGTTAGAACATTTATTGATTAGTGTTCCATGTGTTGTTTTTAGACCAAAATCAAGCCAAAGTTACCAGAAAGAGAAAGTCTCACATTTGTTAGAGCATTACAGGGCTTGGATTGAGGTAGGAAATGGTTGAATTAAAGTTTAAACTTAAGTTGATTGCATGTGTGCATGTTAACTGGCTATTTGTCTACTTATTACAATGTTGACTATTATATGTTAAACTTGTTAATTGTAAATGAAAGTTGAAATTTAATAATCTATGATAAGTCTTGTAAAAAGAAACCTTGTTTGTTATACAAGATCATTGATTTCACTTGTTGTGTAATTGATCTTTTTATTGGTACTATTTGTCATTTTGAGATAAATCGATAAAGGTTGATCATGATTGAATTGGTAGAATTCAGGGAGGATAAGGGTTGGGATATTGGGATAAGGGTGGTATAACACTTGGTTTTGGATAAGGGTGACATGCAGTAGTTATCTGGTTTATTTGGTACATGGACTGAGCTTGTCCCTTGAAGGTCATGTCTAATGGGCATATATAAGACCCATAGCATGTGTGTACACGATAAATTAGAGAGTTTGATAGTCCTTTGAGTGAACTAGGTTTATATTATTGTTTATTATATTTAGATCCTTGAGAGGTCTAGTTTCTTGGTATATATATATATTTAGAAATCCTTGTGAGGTCCAATTTACCTGGCATTATAATTTGATCCTTGTGTGGTCTAGGTTCTTGATATTGTACTTGAATTGGGCTAATACTTATTGTTGAACCATAATAACATGTTTATGAGAAAGTGATAAACTGAGTTGTTTAGGGATTTATTACAGTTGGATTGAGTTGGATATCATTGATTGAAATGTAATATGTTATTTATTGACTTGATTTGGTTAACGTTAAAATTATGGTAGAAAGACCAATTTGAATGAGTACTTGTTAGATGACATGGTTACTACTTGTTTACAAATTGTTAGTTAAGTTTTAACATTGGTTAAGTTGAGTTGTCCTATGACCTTACTAGTACATAGTGGTTTTGTACTTATACTACCATGTGGCCTTCTTTTTGTTAAGTACATAACATATTCTAGCGGCTTTGATGAGATTTTATCTTTAGACCACAACACGATTCTTGATCCAAGGGTGAGCATCATATTTCGAGCAATCATGGATCTCTCCTGCATATGATCTTATCTATTTGTTTCAGATACAAACAATTTTAGTTTTTTGGGTTGTACCCATGGATTTGTTCTTGTTAGATGTTCAGGCACAATGACCTATAGTTTTTAGAGGCGTTTTAGACTTTATGATGTTATTCCACACTATTTATTTAAACTATTCCAAATATTGTTTATTTAATATAGAATTGGCTTTGTTCGCATAAAAAACTAGTTAAGTGTTGGTAGTGATTATTCGTGTTAGATGGTTCTCCCACCAGAGGACTAGTATGGGACCACTCACAAGGGTGTGGGTCATGACAAAGTTGGTATCAGAACCCTAGGTTTGTTGATCTCATTGTACTAGAATAAGTCTAGTAAAGTCTTACAGAATGGTACAAAGATGTTTGTACTATTTTTCGAGAGGCTATAGGAATTTAGGAAAACTTTACTTTCTCCTTATTTTGTGCTACAACTAGATTCCAATTGGTATCTTACCTCTTTGTTCTATTATTTTTGCAGATGGTGAATACGAGAGAAAATAGAGTTAGATCAGGGGTTTTTGCACCAATTGTTCCAGTGGCTGAGCCTTTAGTTAGGGGATAAGATGGGTGAGGGGTAGAGTAAGGGGAAGAGGTAGGGTAGTACCTGTCAGGGGTGGAGCCCAGGATGCAGTTAATATAGCCAGACAGAGATCTGAGTCACCTCCCCCACCCACAGATCATCATGATGAGGTAATAGATAAGGGGATATTAGAGCAGGAGGAAGTCATACAAATTCAGGGAGGTGCAGCCCTTCTATAGTTGTCTTTTGAGTTGATCCAATGGGTTCTTGGTTTCTGAGTTGGTTAGCCAGTATTGGAGCCATGCTTACTATACCCGTTCCCCAACATCTAAGGTGCAGCATGCTGCTACTGTGGCCTCTAGAATGGATGAGCGTTATTGGACAGAAATATTTCCTTATCTGGTGTTGGGTCCTACTATTAGTGGGAATAAGCATGGGTTTTGTGCATGTTCCTGAAGATGAATCCCTCATTTTTTCTTAGCTCTGAGATAGGATTGCTCTGTATTTTTTATAGACTATCATGAGAGGTTGCACGAGATGGGTATTGTGGAGCAATGTGGAGTTAAATTTGTGACCTTGCAACTATAGGGAGATTCTAAGTAGTAGTGGAGGGCATATGTAGAGTGTCGATCTTCAACATTGCCTTTGTTGACATGGACTCAGTTCCACACATTGTTCTTAGAGAAGTATATGTTACACATCTTGTGTGATAAGAAAAATGATGAGTTTCTCGCCTTTAAGTAGGCCAGTAAGTTCGTTGCAGCTTATGAGGCTAAGTTCCATGCCTTTTTAAGGTTTTCCACCCAGCTACTTGATTCTAAGGAAGAACAGATCTGCCTCTTTGTAAAGAGGTTGACTACTAACTTAGAGATTGCATCTCATCTAATCACTTTATTAGGGAAGACCTTCAATGAGATAGTGGAGGTTATGAAAAAAGTAGATGGAGTTAAGCATGATGTGTATGCTAAGATGGCAGTAAAGAAGGCCCAAAATATATGCAACTTTAGCGAATCTTAATCCAGAGGCCATAGTTCTCAGGACTACCCTATACATCCAATACAATCAACTCTAATAGTTTTTATAGGGGTTTCATCAAGGAACACTCAATAGCCTTCAGGTGTGGAAAGTGAAGGGGATTCATATTCTTCTGTTAGCCGGCCTTCGTTAGATCGAGCTTGTTTTACTTATGGCAGAGTTGTCCATTTTAAGAAGAACTGTCCTAATGGTAGGTCCATTTTTAATGCTCAGTAACAATATAGAGCTTTGGTTTTAGCTGATAGAGGAGGTAAAAGAAATGCTAGAGATCGTACTCAGGTTGGGCATGATGGTTATCAAGTAGGTCGGGTGGTAAACGTGGTGGTGGTAATGCAAGTAGAGGTAATGCACAACCTGCTAGGAAAGTTGCTTAATTGATGACAGATCCCATTGCTATGCCTTCCAGGGTAAGTCTGAGGTGGAGGCATGATTCTTGTTTGTGACTGGATGGCTTTGGTCTTGTTCGATTCGGGGTCTACTTTTTCATATGTATTTGTTAGATTTTTCTTAGATTTAGACATGGTTTGTGATATTCTTGACTTACCTATTTGTGTATCTACTCTGGTCGTACATTATATGGTAGTGACTCATGTATACCGTGCTTGCTCAATGATGTTTATGGGCTTTCATACTTGGGTAGATTTGGTGATTCTGGATATGTTAGATTTTGATATCATTTTGGGTTTGACTTGGTTGTCCTCATATCATGTTGTTCTAAATTCTAATGCTAGTACTGTGACCTTGGCCATGCCATGGATAAATAAGCTAGAATGTGAGAGTGTCTATAAGCCTGGTCTAGTAATAATAATTTCCTTCCTTCATGCTAAAACGTTAGTGGAGAAGGGGTGTTCTGCTTCTTGACACATTTTGGGAAACTAGTGTAGCGGTCCCCTTTATTGAGTCAGTTCCTATTGTGAGTGATTATTAGGAGGTGATTCCTATCGACTTGCATGATATGACTCTGTATTGGGACATTGACTTTTGCATTGACTTAGAGCTGGGCATTTACCCTATCTCTATTCCTCCTTATAGGATGGTTCCAACTGAGTTAAAAGACCTTAAGACTCAGTTGCAGGAGTTTCTTGATAAGGTTTTTATTTGTCCTAGTGCTTCACCATAGGGTGCTCCAGTATTGTTTATTAAAAAGAAGGATGGTAGTGTGAGAATTTGTATAGACTATCGACAGTTGAATAAGGTAATCATCCAAAAAAATACCCATTACCCAAAATAGATGATTTGTTCCACCAGTTGTAGGGTACCTCAGTGTTTATCAAGATAGATTTAAGGTCAGGGTATCATCAGTTAAAGTTCCAGCTTTAGGATGTTCCTAAAATAGCTGTCAGGAGTTATTATGGGCATTATGAATCCTAAGTTATGTTCTTTGGGTCAACTAATGTGCTGGCAGCATTTATGAGTTTGATAAATGGTATCTTTCTTGGAATCATTTGTTATTGTGTTTATTGATAACATTTTGGGTTACTGTAAGAGTAAAGAGGAGGATGCAGGGCATTTGGGCATAGTCTTTGATATTTTGAGAGTGAAAAAGCTTTAGGTAAAATTCTCTAAGTGTGAGTTGTGGATGTTGTCCATGTTTTTTTTGGGGCATATGGTTTTTGAAAAGGGGGTAATAGTGGATCCCCAAAAGATTTATGCTATTAAGAGTTGGGCTGCGCCCACCTCTGTGATTGAAGTTTATAGCTTCATGGATATAGCTAGTTATTACCGTAGATTAATCCAGAACTTTGCCTCCATTGCTACTCACTTGACAAGAATAACTGAGAAGGGGGTACCTTTTGTTTGGTCTAACAAGTGTGAAGAGAGTTTTCGAAAGCTCAATATCTTTTGACCACAACTCCCATCCTTGCTTTGCTTAATGAATGTATCAACTTTATAGTATTTTGTAATGTTTCACATTCTAGCTTGGGTGCTGCGTTGATGCAGGATAAGAATGTGATAGCCAATGCTTCAAGGAAACTGAAAGTCCATGAGAGGAATTATCCAACTCATGACTTGGAGCTGGTAGTGGTAGTTTTTGCACTCAAAATATGGAGGCACTACCTATATCATGTCAAGTATGAAGTATTCACAAACCATTGCAACCTACAACGTGTGTTTACTCAGAAGGACTTAAATCTGAGACATAGGCGGTAGATGGAGATTCTAAAAGATTATGATATAACCATCTAATATCATCCAAAAAATGCCAATGTAGTGGCAGGCAGATGCATTGAGCAGAAAAATAGTAAGTTTGAGGAGTTTGGCTTGTTTGAGAGTGATAAGGCGACCTTTGTCTAGAGAGATTCAAACTCTAACAATGCAGTTTATACAGTTCAGGGTGTCGGATAAGGGTGGCGTGTTGGCTAGTGTTGAGGCAAGGTCAACATTTCTTGATCAGATTAAGGTTAATAAATTTGAAGATGTAAAGTTGAACAAGATTTGAAATAAGATGGTGTGTGGTGAGGCCCAAGAAGCCACACTTGATTCTAGTGGCATGCTATGGGTAAGGAGGCATGTGCGTGTGCCCCGTGTTGATGAATTTATTTTTAGTTTGCTAGAGAAAGCTCTTAGTTCCCTATATTCTATACATCTTGGTGCAACCAAGATGTATTGTAACTTAAGGCAGCTCTATTGGTGGCCTCAAATAAAAAGAGATATAGTAGAGTATCTGGCCAAGTGTTAGAATTTTTAGCAGGTGAAATATGAACATCAAAGGCCTGCAGTTTGCTTCAGAGGATGCCCATTCCCTAGTGGAAATGGGAAAAAATTCCTAGGGATTTTGTGGTGGGTCTTCCTAATACCTTGGGAATGTATGACTCAATTTGCGTCATAGTGGATAGGCTAACAAAGTTCGTACATTTCATTCTGGTTAAGCTAAATTATAACTTGGAGAAGTTAACCAAAATCTATGTTAAAGAGATTTAGAGTTTGAATAAGGTGCCAGTATCCATTATATTCGATAGAGGTATACAGTTTACCTCCAAGTTTTGGCACAAATAGAATGAGGAGTTGGCACAACGTTTGATCTTAGTACTACATTTCATCCTTAGACTGATGGGCAGTCTGAGAAGACTATTTAGGTTCTTGAAAACATGCATCGAGCATGTGCTACTGACTTTGGAGGTAATTGGGATCAGTTTCTACCATTGTGCAAATTCTCGTACAATAATAGTTACCACTCTAGCATTGACATAGCCCCGTTTGAGGCTCTATATGAGAGGAGATATAGATCACCCATAGACTAGTTTGTAGTGGGTGATGTGAAACCTTTGGGACAAACTTAGTAAAAGAAACTCAAGAAAAGGTGAGGTTTATCCAAGATAAGTTATTGGTAGCCTAAGGGAGACAGAAAGAGTATGCGGATTACAAGGTAAGATACATTTTTTTAAAGAAGGGTGAACATGTACTACTTAAAGTTTCTCCTATAGGGAGTGATGCAGTTTGGCAAGAGGGTCAAACTTAGCCCCAGGTATATTGGTTTGTCTAAAATTCTAGATGATGTGGGTCCAGTAGCTTACAAACTTGTGTCGCCCCCAAGTTTGTTGGGAGTCTAGCCGGTGTTTTATGTCTCTATGCTTAAGAAATACCATGGGGATGGTGATTACATCATTCATTAGGACTCGATATTATTTGACAAAAACCTCTCTTATGAAGAGGAACCAGTAGTGATACTTGATCGAGATGTTTAGAAGATGAGAACCAAAGATATTAGATCCTTGAAAGTCCAGTACAAGTATCGTCCTATTAAAAAGGACACTTGGGAGACTGAGTCAGATATGTGAAACAAGTACCCTTACTTGTTTAAGGATTCAGGTACTTTTCCTAATTAGATTCCCTTTTTTCCTTAATTTATTATTTGGGGACAATGATAGGTAAATTGGTATCTATTGTAACGATCCTTTACATCGTTATATGTAAAAATTTAGATTAAGAATCTCCCCAGATGAAGTGTTAAAAAATTTGGGCTAGGCTAGTCTTGGATTAATTACAAGTGTAGTGTGATCTAGGTAAATCTAGAAATAGCTAGGCTGATGATTCTATATTTAGGATCATAATGTGTTAGCTAAGAGGTTAGGAAGTTTGTAGAAATTTTTGGAATTGAATTTGGATTAATAGAACTCTAGATATAACAATTGACGTAAAGGGGTTAGTTTGGGAGGTCAAAATCTGGGAGTGTGTTGTAAAATTGGAAAAAACTAGGACTGCCTAAACTCACTGCCTTGCCTATGCCGCTATAGCAGGAGGTAGGGCACTACCATGGTCTCGCTATAACTAGAATTTTCTCACTATAGCAGAAGTCAAGACTGGTTAGTCCCGCTATAACATGCAGATCCTGCTATAGCATGACCGCTATAGTGGGAATTAGGCCGCTATAGCGCTCTACGCATAGTGAATAACAGTGTTTTGACTTAAATATTATTTTTCATTCCAAATATATTTAAGAAGAGGGTGATTTTGGGAAATTTCCACAACTTTCCACCCAAATTCCATCGTTGAGGTAAGTTAATCCACCTATTTAACTAGATTTTCATACCTTAATCCTTAGAATCTCTAGGATTTGTTCATGATGGTGGAATTAAATTGACCTAGGTGGATTTTCTAGTACAAAGTAGTGAAAAAAATTATAAAGCCTTGGGTTTTTATCAAGGGTTGTTAGGTTTTGATTATCATGCTTGAATTTATTCTTATGAAAATGAAATTGAAAGAATTAAAGTGGAATAAAGGTAGAAAAACCTAGAATGAGGGAATGGTTCATGAATTTGACCTTAGGGTTATGGAACTAGGTTATAATCCCTAGAATTGTTAGAACATTTGTTGATTAGTGTTCTATGTGTTGTTTTTAGGTCGGAATCAAGTCGAAGCTACCAGAAAGGGCAAGGTTCTTATTCGTTAGAGCATTGCAGGGCTTGGATTGAGGTAGGCAATGGTTGAATTGGAGTTAAAACTCAAGTTAATTGTATGTGTGCATGTTAACTGACTGTTTGTCTACTTATTACAATGTATGTTATTATATATTGAACTTGTTAATTGTAAATACAAGTTGAAATTTTATAATCTATGATAATTCTTGTAAAAAGGATCCTTATTTGTTGTATAAGGTTGTTGATTTCACTTGTTGTGTAATTGAACTTGTTATTGGTACTGTTTGTTGTTTTGAGACGAACCGATAAGGATTGATCATGATTGAATTGGTGGAATTTAGAGAGGATAAGGGTGGGGACATTAGGATAAGGGTAGTATAACACTGGTTTGGGATAAGGGTGGCCATCACTAGTTGTCTGGGTTATTTGGTATATGGACTGAGCTCGTCCCCTACAGGTCATGGCTAATGGGAATATATAAGACCCATAGCTTATTTATACGTTGTAAATTGGAGAGTTTGATGGTTCTTTGAGTGAATTATTTTTATATTGTTATTTATTATATTTGGATCCTTAAGAGGTCCTGTTTCATGGTATACATATATATTTGGATCCTTGTAAGGTCAGGTTTACTTGGCATTATAATGGGATCCTTATGTGGTTAGGGTTGTTGATATTGTGCTTGAATTAGGCTAATACTTCTTGTTGAACCATGATAAAGTGTTTATGAGAAAGTGATAAACTAAGTTGTTTGGGGAGTTATTACAGTTGGATTGAATTGGATATCATTGGCATAAATGTGATATGCTATTTATTTACTTAATTTGGTTAACGTGAAAATTGTGGTAGAAAGACATATTTGAATTATTTCTTGTTAGATGACATGCCTGCTACTTATTTATAAATTGTTAGTTAAGTATTCACATTGGTTAAGTTGAGTTGGCCTATGACCTTACCAGTACATAGTAGTTTTGTACTAATACCACCATAAGCTCTTCTTTTTGTTGAGTACAAAGCATATTCCAGTGGCTTCGATGAGACCTCATCTGTAAACCGTAACACGATTCCTAGTCCAAGGTTGAGCATTATCTTCCGCATAGCCATATATCTCTACTGCATTATGATCTTTTCCATTAGTTTAGGACACAGACAATTTTAGTTTTCTTATTAGTTTTTTCTGGGTTGTACCCATGAATTTGTTCTAGTTAGATGCTCCGGCATGATGACCTTCAATTTCTGGGGGTGTTTCAGACTTTATGATGTTATTCTACCTATTTATTTAGACTATTATAGATATTATTTATTTAATATAGAACTTGTTTTGTTTGCATATAAAAACTAGTTAAGTATTGGAAGTGATTATTCAGGTTAGATGATTCTCCCACTGGAGGGTTAGTGTGGGTGCCACCCATGATGGGTTTGGGTCGTGACAGACAATTGTATAAGTGGTGTGGAATCAAGGTAAAAGGTAGTTGTCTGAGATTTGTTGCTGACTTTTGTTTATTCTTATATGGTTTTGTGTGAACTAATGTTAGTCAGTCAATAATACCAACCAGTATGCGCGTGGTGTACTGATACTACTCTTGTTACATCTTTTTTGGGATGTAGGTGTGTTGCATGTTGACTAAAGTTTCTTGCTTGAGGTGGTGAGTACTCATCATTAACTTCTGCATATCTCATCCTTGATGGAAATTTGGTCTTTTATTACATTGTCCTTACTCTGTATTTGTAGCTCTTGTACATATCTAAACTAGGTCCTTAGGAGATAATGTAATCTGTTAAGTTGGAAGCTTGTAAAGGTTTGTGAGATTATTTTATGAATTTGATTTTTAAAATGAATTGCTTATATTATATAAAAATGTTGTTTTCACTAATTTCTGCATAAATAGTGATTGGGTGTGAAGGGTTCTCCTATCTAGATAGAATAGAATAGGTACCTGCACAACTTCGCAATTTGGATTGGGATAGTTGGCTGGTAGCTTTCCTTCTTTTCGGAATTTCTCTCCCATTATGGCATCGAATTTTTCCATTCCACTTCTCATATCTTCGATCTCCTAAGTCCGGTTGTGCCTATCTTCTTCTTTCTTTCTAAGGAATTCTTGTTTCATTCTTGCCATCTTTTCTTGAATTTTTTGGAGTTGTTCATGTGCTTTGGATCTAGAGTTGACACTAGGTCTAGAAATGGCTACACTTCGAATATCTTTTTTTAACTATTCCTTGTAACCTTCCACATACCCCACATTGAACCTATCTTTCGCTATAATTTTTGGTCCAGTTTTACACATGTCCTTCTATCTCGAATGATTTTATCAGCCTTTAGAACTTCATCATTTTCCTTGTAGTCGATGACGTAGAAATTCATGTGGGGATTTTCTGGCTTAGTTCACTGTCTCAATATGGTCCTTTGAGAGGCATATGGCTAGATTCCCTAATTCTTAATAGTGGTAAGTAAGGTATAAGTAAGCTCCTTATGACCACATTTTGTGAAAATGAATCTATCAAACATCCACTGAATGTATTCTCCCTCTAGTTTGCAAAGGTTTGGGCCCACCCTATCTTGGTCTTATTTTCGTCCCTGCTCTTCCAACGAAGCATTTCAAGTAGATCATCGAGCTTATTCTTCCCATCTTGTTTGGGAAGTTCCTGGATTTACTTGGGCTTAGCTAAATGTCAGAGGATCCACAATCGTAGAAACATGTTACAACCTTGGAAATAATAGTGCATTTTTCTACAACTTCCCAGGGCCTTGTAGATGTCGACCAAAATAACCGGGGCTAAAGGAAAAACTTGGTTGTTCTTACTGATGATATGCCATTCAAGACAGATTGGGCCACCATAATGATTTGAATTTTGATGGTTTAGCTCGAACACAAGGAAGATTATGGTTCCTAATAAGGCAATGGAAAAGGCTAACAGCCGGGTTTCGTCCAACTCTCATTATGAAAAGAACTCCCTTTGAAACTGTATGAACCTATACGGTTGCCCAAAATAGACATAGAGGTATTGGAAGGAAACATTTGCTGAGGATCTAATGACACTTGTTTTTGTGTAGTTTGAGGAACTTGGCAATTTCACTTGGAGTCGATTTGTTCCTGAATTAGGATGCCATGCTCGAGCCTTTTGCTTCTATGAAAATATGTACCAATGGAATTAATGCAATCTCTTATTTCTTCAAGCTATGGGATTATTTTCGTAATTCTAGAATGGAAACCATCCTTTCTTGATCCCAATACTATCACGACCCAACTAACTGGATCGTGCGGGCACCTACTCTAATCCACCTAGATATGAGAACCCTTATCACTTTATTGGAATACATGCGGAAATCACTAAGAAACAAGTAATTTCTTTTATTTATTACAACTTGATTACAAACCTACAAGTACAAAATGAATACTTTACCCAAGGACCTAGTATAAACAGGTAGAAGAGCTACTATGAGAAAATATAGAATAATACACATGACTCAGTGACCACCGTAAGAACAATGCATGATAGAAGCTACTGGAGATCTCTACCTACTGATCTTGCAACTTGTCTACACCCTATAAAAAAGTATTGTAAGAGTATTATTAGCACAAACAACACGTATTGGTAAGCATCATTGGTCAACCTAAATTAAATCACATAAACATCACATAAATAACTGAAAAAAATATGTAACTTAAGAGTTTATTTAGTCAAAAACACTCTGCCCCTTAATTCTTTACCTCCCTTAGCTTTTACTAGTCTTACTAATCCGTAAGTCAACATACTCTTATCACATTCAACTCAAAGCACCACCTTCTCACTATGTCATCAAGTCAGGCCTTAACCCTTGTTTAAATATGAACTCAACCATACTTAGCTTCAATGGTTTCCCACCCTTTTTGACCCGTCATTCCTGACTCTTATGGAACACTTAATTGTATTTCAATATTATGGTTATGCATTAACACCCAAATAATTAGAGATTCATTTAAGGTTATGAGAAATTAAATAGCAAGACAGCAACCCCGCTTACCCAACTTCAATAATATCAACCAGTAGATCAAGACCATAACCATGCCACAAGCACAATATTGAGCACCCTTCAAGCAATTTATCTTAAATATGAACACTTAGCCTTTTTCAATAATACCACAGAGCTTCGATCAAGTACAAGTCAAAATAGACAGCAACTTAAGTCAATACCATGACTAACAATAAGAATCCAGTCAACAAGTCATGACTCAACGACAATATGCTAACCCTGTCTCAAATATGTAAGTAAATAGACAATTACAAGATATACCATTCATTTACAATTTATCCCGAACCACTCAAGGATCCCATTCGATCAACAAGTCAGTACTTATAAATCTCAAATCACTTAAGGAACCCAAATTAAGCAAGTCAACAATGCAAATACAACAAGTCCACAAGAAACCTGGTCCACTCAAGGAACAAAATATTATATTAGATAACACATAAACCCAGTTCACTCAAGGAACCATCACACTCACCAATACCTTGTACACACATGCTAAGGGTCTTATGGTCGCCCACTAGCCATGACATGTAAGGGACAAACTCTTGTCTATGTACCAAAGTCCCAGACATCTAGTTCCTGCCAATCTTATATCAACAAATCCCGCGAAGCTGTCCAAATACTGGTACATCCCGTAATAATAATATAAATTCTATGAAGATGTCCAAATATCGGTACATCCCACAATAATCAACAAATATCACAACAACCACATCAATAATAAGCAATTAACAACCACATTTGTACAACCAACAAATATTTTATACAACCTCATTAGATGTGATTAACACTTAAGATATCAATTTACCATTCACTTTCCTTGAACATGCATTGTAACAAGCACATGAAGAAAAGTTAGTATGCACACATAAAACAATTTAGGTTTCTTTTACCTTAAACCATCACCTATAATCCATATATCATTGAGGGGCTTAGTCAGAATATGAAATGTCTAAGGTATACTTCCACACCTTTGGCCCACACCATAGTACACCCAACCTTCCATCCTAACACTAAACATCTTAACAAGATTGACATTTCTCTGATTACCACTATAGATTCTTCGGAACCCACCAACACCATTCACCACAGATTCCTCGGAATCCACCAACACCAACCAATTAGATTCCTCGAAATCCACCAACACTAGCCAATTCAATTCCTCAGAATCCACCAACACCAACCATTTCTAACTAGGGATTTATTAAGTTCTAGACCATTTTATGGGTACAATACAATTTTTAAACATTCAAGAATGACCCATATAAAAAACAATGCACATTAATTAGTTGACTTGTCTTCATATCACAAGCAACATCAAGTTAACATTCAAACAACCAGATTTTACCCTTTTTATCGATCCCAACACCGTGCCCACAATCCTAAGCATGGAATATCCCATCAATCTATGTTATACCTATGATTTCTAACCCAGTTATAAACTACTCAGTTAAACCTAGCCTTCCTGGACGCCAAACAACTTTTATGGAGGCATGAACGCGAGCTTCTGACTTTGTTCTAGTGATTTCTAGCATGAAATCCATGAGAAAAACATGGGTTTTACCCCATTCAAGCATATTTCCCCCTCTCCATTGCTCCTTTGCTATGTGGAAACCCTAGGGGATTTTTAGGAGCCTTATTTGTTCATTTTGAAACTGAAGAGGAGAAGGAAAATTAAATAAAATGGGGCCTGGTTTCTGCCTTTGGCATCCCGCTATAGTGGCCAGTCAGCCACTACCATAACGCCTCTATTGCGAGAAAATATTTTCCCTCTACAGTGGAATAACGTCAGCCCAACCATAATTTCACATTCTGAAATTTTTAGCTAAGTTATCCCATACTAGTTTGAGGGTGTATTTTGAAAATTCCTCGTACCCTGTGCCTATAGGCAAGGTGATTTTAGTAACAACTGAATAGGTCATTAACACAAATACCAATTTACCCATCATTCATCACCGAATAATCATGGTGGAAGAGAATGGTATAAATTTCACTTGAACCTTAACACCCTCTGAATAATTACATAATTGCAACACTTAAGTGGATCACTGTAATTTGGTTTCCTTGGCATACTAAATTTTAAGCCACACTTTATTACTACCCACTCCATCAAGAAACCTTCCTTACTTAAGAGTCGCCCGAGCCTATTAAGAGCAAAACATTTTTCGAGTACCCAAGGTGTCTGGGGCCTCCCTAATATATTATAAAGAAAAGAACTTAAAAACATAACAAACAACATATTTTCCATACCTCGAGAGAATGGATCCTGCTATAGCGGGAGAAAGCAGTTAAAAAGGGTGAGAGATGGGTTTCACGCCCATTTCTCATTCCTTTCACTCAAAAAATCCCCTCCCCTCCCTGATCACTTTGCTCCCGATGATGGAAACAAGGTAATTATTGCAATACTTTAACTCTTTACTTCGTTACTCGCATTTTTTCATAATTTACGCTTGCATTTTTAGAAATAAAATAGGTTTTGGGGTTGATTTTTAAATTCAAAATTGGGGCTTGATTTGGGTGAAATGTTGAAGCATGGCTGCTTCTCTTACATTTACAATGCTTGTATAGCATTCTAGGTGTAAGAATTACTAGATTCATGGCCAAATGGGGCTTGAAAAAGTGAGGAATGTGAAAGGTTGTTCTTGGTTTTGTTTTGACAATTATGCCATATTTTAGGAGTTATCATGCCCGAATATTTGCATATACTAGTTCTAGGATACTTCACGTGCACTGATCTGGGGTTGTAATGCCAAAAATGGAATTTATCTTCAAGAGGCGCCATTAACGCACCTGTTGATGCTTTTGGGACAATAAAGGCCGCTATAGCAACCTCATCCTTCAATGGAAATCCTGCTATAACAGTCTCGTGGTAGCGAGATGTAGCCTGCTATAGCGAGAGGCTACAGGCAGTAGCCTCCCAGCCAAAACTCAGGCTTGGCTTTTTTTGAAATTCAATTCCCTTGATAATTCTATAAGTTATAATTTATTTTCTTACAATGATTTGTAGATTTACTACCCCCATAATTGAAAATCAAGAAAATGTTCCCGCCTTAATGATATTCACCGATGAAAACTGTCAAGAGTGATTTTGGTACTATCGAAGGATGGGATTTTTTTACGAGTGGGGGTTTGTGATGAAGTGGGTGGTAGCCAAGGCACCTGAATTCTACAATCGGCTCCAAAAATTTGGTTGGATGCCGATCGTGGAGGCTCCTCTGACTGGGATCTCGGGCTGGGTTAGGGAGTTCTATGACATACTCCCTATCGTGCTTCCGGACGACCCCAACTCCACAATTTGCATTAGAGGAGTGGATGTCCCCATGGATGCTACTACCATAAATTAGGTGCTCGGGGTTTCGAATGTTTCCAATGTCGAGTACCTAGCAAAGACCTCGAAGATGGACATAAAGTGGATGTGGGTCATACTGATTGTGGAGAAGGACAGGGACTAGATCTATTGGCCCACTACTGAGAGGGTTAGGAGGACTTATTTCACTGCTGATTCTTGGAGGTGGCTAAACCTAGTGTCCCGGAGGATGCGTCCATCGGGCAATACTTTTGATGTGACCTATCATCAAGACCTGGTGGTGTCCTGCGCCATATGGGGGATACCACTGAATATGGAAACACAGATAGTGATGGAGTGGATAGACTTCTATTGGGGCAACAAGAAGGGCCCCTACCTTCCTGGCCTGGTCTCTGAGCTGTGCTGGCGTGTGGGGATACCCATGGAGGATGCTGACAGGGACGTAGAGATGGACACACCCTTCCATCCCCACTAAGTGAAGGTGGTCTCATCCAAAAGCAAGAAGAAAAGAAAGGTGGGCAAGGTCGAGAGCAGCCGGGCTGCAAAGGAGGATGATAATGATGCCCCTCCCTCACAACCCTAGATTTCTAGTAGTCACTTGGAGGCAGACTTGGCTGTCGTGAGGAGATACATGGAGCATGCCCACCTACCTCCCCAGGGTACAACCCCTTCCAACTTCATATCCCCACCTCCCACTGCTTAGGATTATGTAGCGCTCCACAGAGAGCTCAACGAGGTGAAGAGGAGGAGACACTTCTTGGACCCCATGCTCACACGGATGTTGAAGATCGTAATGGTCATGTTGAAGTGCACTGTCTATGATAAGAAACTTCTTAAGTAGGATAAGGAGGAAGTGCAATATCTCTCCTTCCTGAGTGATGATGATGGGGCATCCAACTAGATTTCTGGTGTATGCCAGCTCAGTTTTCCCCTTTATAAACTGCTATTCTGATTTGGGTTGGTAACAAGCAATATTTCCCTTTCCTTTTTTCTTTTTATTTATTCACACTTGGATGTTAGTTTTAACAACTTAATATTTAGGGCATGCTTTTTACCTTGCTATATGCGATTTCTATAGATCACGTGGTAGCTCGTAGCTTAAATTAATGAGTAATACAAGCCGGGAATAAAATACAAAACATGGGAAAACAAGGCAGGGATTCTGTCCCAACCCATCCCACTATAGTAGCCTGCATGCTGCTACCACGACTCAGCTATAACAGGCTCACTGCAGTAGGATAGCGCCTCTATGGCAACCCAACAACACTATCCCATAAATTTTCAGTTTTCTGCAATTTTCCTCATTTCCATTCCTTTTTTCCAGTAATAGAATATGAAATCGGACTATGGTCTACATTGTAATCCCAAGACCGAACCCATCAATTCATGAAACAATAACTTAACATCACATTACTTTAATTCATAGTTATGAATTACAACAAAATTTCTCACAACAATTCCCCCCCATCAAGCATCAATAACCTTTTTTTCATGGTACTTATTCACATACCAACTACTTGAAACAAGAGTTTCCATAGTCATATACTATTTTCCCTTTACCATTATACCAATGATAAGATCATGGCCAATATTTAGCATACAGTTTTCCACTTAAACCACATAACAAACAATTCCTTTAGCTATCAACACATTACCAAGTTATGACCTCACAGTTCACAAAATTCACAGTCATTCAAGCAATCCAACTCCACATAAGTATTAATCCCAAGGTTTCATTTATAAAACAAGCTTTATTTTATTCCTTCACTTGCTTTGTGGATAACCATTATCTAGAAATTTACACTGCTTTTATGTCTAGATACCAATTGGAACCTTCCCTGTTCTAATTCCCTTGCTTGTGTCATTTCAAACGGAGTCAAATGATATCTATTTGCCTCGTTGAGATACCAAATGGTTGGAAGATATCAATTGGACTCAACTCATACATCCAAGCATACAAACCACACGAAAAGAGAGAAAGAAGTGGAAAAATTTCCTAGAATACCCTTTAGCTCTTTGAAGATTAGATTGGATGTCAACAGACCAATCCGCATGACTCTATTCAACATTTGCTCTTATACTAGGAGACCGGTAACCTAGGCTCTGATACCAACTGTTACGACCCAACTGACTGAATTATGCGGGCACCTATTCTAATCCACCTAGATAGGAGAACCCTTACCATCCAATTGGAATACATGCAGAAGTCATTAAGAAACAAGTAATTTCTTTTATTTATTACAACTTGATTACAAACCTTTAAGTACAAAAATGAATACTTTACCCAAGGACTAAGTCTAAAGAGGTACAAGAGCTGCTATGAGACAATATGAAATAGTACACATAACATGAAATAGTACACATAACCCAGCTTCCACCATAAGAAGCATGATAAAAGCTGCTGGAGATCTCTACCACCTCAAGTAAGAAACATCTACTGATCCTGCAACCAGACTACGCCTAAAAAAAGAGTATAACAAGAGTAGAATCAGTACAAACAACTCATATTGGTAAGCATCATCGGTCGACCAGAATTAAATCATATTAATAGCCCAAAAGAAATATGTAACTTAAGAGTTGATTTAGTCAAAGACCCTCCGTCCCTTAATTCTTCAACTACCTTAGCTTTTACTAGTCTTACTAATCCGTAAGTCAACTTTCTCTTATCACATTCAACTCTAAGCACGACTTTCTTACTGTGTCATTAAGTTAGGCCATATCCCTTATTTAAATATGAACTCAATTATACTTAGCTTCAATGGTTTCCTATCCTTAGCGACCCATCATCACAGACTCTTACACAATACATAACCGTATTCCGATATTCTAGTTATGCATTAACACCTAAATAGTTAGAGATTCATCTAAGGTTATTAGAAATTAAGTAGCAACACAAAAACACCCTGCTTACCCAGCTTCAATAATATCAATTGATAGATCAAGGCCATAACCATGCCACAAGCACAATAGAATAGTGAGCACTCTTCAAGTAATCTATCTTAAATATGAACACTTAGCCTTTTTCAACAATACCACAGAGTTTCAATCAAGTACAAGTCAAAATAGACATCAAATCAAGTCAATACCATGATTAATAATAAGAATCCAGTCAATAAGTTATGACTCAATGACAATATGCTAACCCTGTCTCAAATACGTAAGTAAATAGACAATTAAGAGATATGCCATTCATTTGCAATTTAGCCCAGACCAATCAAGAATCCCATTCAATCAACAAGTCAGTAATCATAAATCCCAGTTTACTTAAGGAACCCAAATATAAGCAAGTCAATAATACAAATATAACAAGTCCACAAGAAATCCGGTCCACTCAAGGAACCAAATATAATAGCAGATAACACATAAACCCGATTCACTCAAAAAACCGTCACAATCACCAATACCTTGAACACGATGCTAAGAGTCTTATGGTCACCCACTAGCCATGACATGCAGGGGACGAGCTCTTATCCATATACCAAAATCCCAGGCATCTAGTGCCTGCCAACCTTATATTAACAAATCCTATAAAGATGTACAATTACCGGTACACCCTATAATAATCAACAAATATCACATCAACCACAACAATAATAAGCAATTAACAACAATACCTAAATAACCAACAAGTATTTTTTACAACCTTATTAGATATGATTAACACTTAAGATATCAGTTTACCATTCACTTTCCTTGAACATACATTGTAACAAGCATACAAAAAAAAAGGTTAACATGCACACATAAAATAAGTTGGGTTTCAACTACCTTAAACCATCACCTATAGTCCATATATCATTTGGGGGGGAGGGGGGCTTAGCCAGAAAATATAATGTCTAAGGTATACTTCCACACCTATGGCCCGCACCATAGTACACCTAACCTTCCATTCTAACACTAAATATCTTAACAAGACTGCCATTTTTTTGGTAACCACCATAGATTCTTTGGAATCCATGAACACCATTCACCATAGATTCTTCGGATTCCACCAGGACCAACCTATTAGATTCCTAAGAATCCACCAACATCAACCAATTAGATTCCTCAGAATCCACCAATGCCAACCACTTCTAACTAGGCATTTATTAAGTTCTAGACCATTTTTCTGGTAGAATACCACTTTTAAACTTTCAAGAATGATCCACCTCAAAAACTATGCATATTAATTTGTTAATCGATTTTCATATCACAAGCAACATCAAGTTAACATTTAAATATATGGATTTTACCCTTATTATCTATCACAACACCATACCCGCAGGCCTAAGCATAAATTGAACAATCTATGTTATGCTTATGCTTTCTAACCCAGGTCTAAACTACTCAGTTAAACCTAGCCTACCTTGATGCTAAGCAACTGCTAAAGAAGCATGAACGCAAAATTTTGACTCCATACTAGTTGTTTCTTTCAACTGCACACACAAGTGTACATGGTCGTGTAAGTAATAAAGCGGCTCTTGTGAACCAAATATCGATCCCATATGGACTTGGTGTTTAGCAGACGATCCAATTCAAATATTACTATTCAAGTTAAACAGTGCAATTTGTGACCAAGAAGAGTTTGAGTTTTGTTTTTATAAACTAAAGAAAAGAAATTACAATGATATGAACTTTAGATTGTGAACAATATATGGAGAGGTCCAGGGTTAAGGCATTTTCTTCACATTCATGCATAACTATGGTTTCTAGCCGGTATTGGTATTTATCGTGATTATTGATCTACAGGGTTAATATTACAACTTGGGAATGGTCATCCTCTAAGTCATCTACCCAAATTAATCTCATAACAACATCTTTGATCAGGGATGTGAGTCTTTAATTCATATGCATTAAATTATCTTCCCATTTCATTAACCAAGTGGGGCGTTTAGGTATATCTCTATCCTAACCGCAAGTCATCCTTTAACAATTAGTATCTAATAATTAAATAAATGATCCACACTCCCTACTTTATTCATTCTGTCCCTCCACTCCTATGGTCAATTCATTTTTAGACTTAGAGTTATCCTAAAGTTCATGATGCTTTAGAATAGTAAACCAAGAACGCAAGAATAAACATATAATCCACCTATAAAACCATAATCAAACAATCATGTTATAGCCTCAACCCTAGAAAGAGGGTGTTCATCCACTCATAGTCATAAAAAGAATCACCATTAGTGAATTCATATGTAAAACTACAAAGAGACTAGAAGTTAAAGGAAGAAAAATCCTAACATAGAGCCTTTGTTGCCTTCTTCTCTTCTCCAATTCGTGCATATTCCAATGATTTATTGTAAATATGGCTAAGTAATCCTTATATAGTACCTTAGGTCGTCCATAGGCTTCTCCAAACGAAACATATGCATTTACCAACTTGCTCTCAACTTAAACACGTGAAAAACCAACTTTTAGGTTATTTAGGGGGGGGGTGTGTGCATCGCAGGCCAATTGCATCACCAAAGGGGGGGGGGATAGAGTAGGCCCATACCAGGGCCAAACCAGTGTGCCCTCTCCCTAGGGCATGCAGTGCATGGCCCCCTCCCATGCTATGGGGGTGCGGCGCATGGCCGCCTCCCTAAAAGAGTATATTTAGGAGTAAATAGTAGTGGTAAAAGAGTGGATCAATAATGGATACCATGGAGCCTCGACAGTGGATCAATAATAGGTTGAGATACCATGGTGCCTCGACCGCAGTAAATAGTAGTGGTAAAAGAGTGGATCAATAATGGATCAAAATCAACCTTGGTCGAATTTCAAAAATAGTATATTTAGTTCCAAAAGCTCATAATTCATTAGATAAGGTGGTACGATTCCTGTTGTAAATAATCCATTTTAAAAGTGAAAAATGGGAGTAAATCCCTTTTTAGAAAACAATAGTAAAATCAAGGTTTTGGTTGGAATCGTACCGTTAAGTGAGCATAAATACGCCTAAAAATATGCCTGCCATCACCAATATCTAAGCAATACAACCATAAGCGTCGAAGAATCTATAAACTAGAATCATGTCCCCTTTAAGGATAAAATACTCACCTGGAGTCCAACTGGTATCATAATCACGACCTCGGGCCCAATAATATAACTATCATGATATTAGAACCATAACTCAGGAAAAGTACGGTAATTACAAGCATAATGCCACCAAAAGGATCTAACTGGGGGAATATAATCCAATTTACTAAGTAATATGGTAATTCTAATACTAAGGATCCTTAATGCCAAACTATGGTTATACAAGTCTATAATCAAGGATAATAGGGTTCTAAAACCATTACGGGTATTCGATGCCAAAGTTCGGGTCATATTTCTATTCTAAGTCCCCTAAATAGTTCAAGATGTGATAATACTAGGTATAGCTCATCCTATAGTCCCTACCTACCATGCAATCTATACTATACATAATATCATAGAGAAAAGTAGACCGAAGCCTACCGTGTTGCCGAACCGCACTCTTGAATCGCCCACTAATCGCTCGTCCTGGCTCCACAATCCTGAAATGTTGTCACACTATCAAAATCACAATCTACATATTAATAGGAGTAAAATGATTCCCATATTTCTATATAAAACTCTGGGCCCAAAATCGGGTCAAAAATGGCTTGTGGGGGCCCACTAACAATATCCCCAAAAATTGAATCCGTCATGAGGTCCCTCGAAGGACAAGGAATGTGTGGTCAAAAGTTGAGGATGAATGGAGTACAAATCTCGGCTCGTATCAACCCCTACAGTTTAGGAATTTAAGCCCTAAATTCTAGGAATTTGCAATGAAAAAAGACGAAATTTGACGGGGAAAATAATGGTAAATGACCAAGGAGTGTTGAACTAGCTTACCTTAGCTTCAATGGATGATTTCCCACGTCCCAAGATCTCAAAAATTAAGGAAAACCCTAGAGAAATAAGGGAAAATAGGGTGAAAAAGGAGATTTTAACACCAGCAGTCATCGCTAAAGTGGTCACTTGGCCACTAAAGCGGTCACCGCTAAAGGGCTGGTGCAAAAAGATGAGTGGCAGCAAAAGTGGCACCCTGGACGCTAAAGCGACATCCGCTTAAGCAGACCTCTTCCAAGTAGCCAAAGATGATAAAGCGGCTCAAGTTCTCTAAAGATACCACCGCTAAAGCGGCTACTAGACTGCTTTGGCGGTCATACCAGATATCAGACATCAAATTTTTGCTAAGTCCAAATGAACTCCGGCCGGGTGCTCGAGATTCTTTCGGAAACCATGCACGTAAAAAAACTATGCTACCATATAAAATTCAACATTCTGGACTCAACAAGACCATCAAAATTTCCAACAGAGGTCGTTTCGATCCAATATGGGCCCTACACCCATTGTTTAATTTTAACCAATTTCTACCCAATAGCCCAAATGAGTTCGGAAGCCTCGGGACCCGGACCAAGGGTCCCCCTAGCCTAAAATCAACATTCTAGAGCTGGAGATGCTGTAAGAATTCTTATTCGAGGCCTTTAACTAGGAGTTTTGGTTCAAGACCAATTCTTTAAGAGTAAAAACTCTAAAATAGGGAAATGATCCTAAATTCCAACCGAATTGTCCAATAACCGAACCGACAGTTCCAAAAAGTCATAATTGACCTGTGGACACTATGGGTAGGCTCAAAATGTTGGAATTGCACATAAATTGAGAAAATGACCTTGAGGGTCATTACACTCAATAAGTTGACTAATTTTGCAGAGATTTTTTTTTTAAATCTAATTTAAAGAGGAAAAGATTTTTGTAATAATAAGACTTACAAATTATCACAACCCAAGCCACGGATCATGCGGGCACCTACATGACCCCACCCTAGATAGGAGAATCCTTACTACCCAATCATTCATTTAATGCGGAAGTCAAAACAATTCATTTTCAACGATATAATCCAGTCACCTAATTAAATAATCCTTCATTCAACCTATTAATTCAGGTAACTCATATATAAATCTATCTTAATACATTTGATAAGTAAGAGTAATGCAGAAAATAATCAATAGTGAATCCCTAGAAACTAGCCTAAATCGGTACAAGAGCACTAGACAAGGAACAAGAGACTCCAAGACATAGGATCCATGAAAGATCAAGAGGACAGGAGCTGCGGTGGAGTGATTACCTTACCTGCTATAGAAACTCTAACTGACCTGCACTATTGCAATATCTTCGGTGGGAGATATAGTAAGTGTAATATCAATACAACCACACATACTGGTAGGCATCATCGGCCTACCAAGGTGAGAATCAAATAACATTAATAGTAAATAGGAAGAAATTTATCTTTGGAACCTTACTTGATGCTATGATTTCTTCCTACCTGCCATTTAATATTTTGATATATCTTTGTCCTTTGACAATCCACTCTAACTCAACTTAGACAATCTTATGAACCTTAATATCCTAGACTCTGGGCACTATTCGGTTAACCTAATTTCCCTTAGTATCTAACTAATATGATGTTCTACGAGGTTTACCATGGCTGGGACCCTTACATCACCTACAATCTTACAAGAAGGGACACCACGGTATACCTCACCTGTATTACTATACACTTAGGGAAAATAAGCAATATACTTAAACTAGTACGTACCTTGCCTTCACATTTTGCTACAATAATCCATCAACACTACCAATAGGTCGGTCCACTCAAGAAACCAACAACAACATATAAACATAATTGAATGTTCAAGGCATATGAATAAATGCATGTATGCAAGATGTGCGCATCACCTTTTTCTCTTTACGATCTCATCAATCTCATCAGTGTCATCATGAGCATAACAATATTAGTAACATTATCAACATATCAATGTGTATGAATATGAAATGCAGTCAATAATCATAAGCAGTTCCAGATAGCAATCACAATCACCTGATTCATATGTAATCACAGACATTAATCTTATTTCTGTACATATTCCTAGGTACATACATTTACATAATCGTGTACACTCACACCTCCTATGGAGCTGTGGTGGTTCTACCAAGATTCCATCACTAACTCTCTCTATCTATGACCCACACTCATATGTCCACATCATCCTCAAGTCCTCCCTAAATACTTTTATCGGGATACTCATACTCAGCCTTACTAATCTTACCCTTATTATTCTATGACTCTTAACAAATTACCTACTCTTCTATGCACCTTGTTACTAGGTTATCCCCTAAGCTGTCCTATCTATTCAATTACGCTCAAAGGCCACGTAAAACTCAATTAGCTTAACTACTAACCCCTACTCCACACTTACAGTTCGTTAACCTTCCTTAATGCAAGATGCAACTGTCTAGATTACTAAGAGCACTTTCAATCAAACCTAGCTTACTTCCTTCTCTCCTTGTTTACCATACTTAACCCCCACCATACTTATGAGCATGGTATTCATTCAACTAGTCAAGATTCTCACAAGATTCCACCCCTTTCATGCCACAAATATCGCATCAATGGAGTACAACAACAATATACAATATTATTAAGGCTAACCAGATTTTTATCATTTTCGTCCATCCAAACACCGTGGTCGGAGGCCTAATGCATGAGAACTTTCAATATTACTATCAATATTACATGAATATAGCCCAAGTCTATTGCAATTTAAATAGTAACCAACCTCGTAGATGAATCATGCTACTACTGAGAGGAGAAAGTAGTGCCACAAGTGCTAAGCGTCTTTACATGCTAAGTTCCCACCGGGTATGCCTTAAAACCGCCCTCATGAAGCTTGGCCTTTGGAATCTCATAGCTATGGAGGTGAGGTTTATTCAGGGTATTTCTGGTGGGAAAAAATGACCTAGGGGGATAAAATAAAAGAGGGTTTTTTAAAATTACCTTGAGCTAGATACTGCCGAGTTACCGCTGCAGCGGTTTATTTACCACTACAGTGGTTAGCTTACCACTATAGCAATAGGCAGTAGACTGGCCCAATTCTTTTTTGATTCTTGGCCCAATTATGTTGGGCCTTGTTTTTCCTCTTGAAATAATTTCCCCTAGGTCCATTAATAGCATTTATTTGTCGTAAAAAATTTTCGAGGTGTTTCACACGTAATGATGTTTTGGATTGTTACATTAGATACCAATTTACCCACCATTTGTTCCCCAATGGCCATAGGTAGGGATCAAAGAGTCTTGGACATGACTATACCAGGAAATTTGACCTACGATACATCAAAGGGAAGACAACCTTAGTTTTTTGCTAGTTCGTATTAGTCTACCCTTATTTCAGTTAACAACAGGACCACATACTAACCATCCTAACACTTTAGTAGGCCTTTGCACTAGTTCACTTTTTATTTACCTAGCCTTTGCACTGGTTCACTTTTTATTTACCTGACTTACAAGGACCACATAAGTAAATTGCAAAAATATTCACATGTTAATTATTTCAAAATGTTTGGATGTCGCACAATACCACATCGTACTAAAAGTTGGGATGAAAATTGACACTTAGGGATTTTATCACTACAATAGTTGATTACCACTGCAGCGTTTCCCAACAATTCAAATAGGGGGAAATAAGACATTTCTCCCATTTTCACTCCTTCCTCCAAACTCTCTAAATTCTCGCTGTGAAATCTCCTATCGGCTTCAATTTTAAGGTAACTTCTTCATCTCTACTACATACTTTACATATTTCTCATTGTAGAATTGTAGAAACTTGATTAGATTGAGAATTTTCGGATGGTTTTTGGTGCAAGTTTTTGAAATCAAATTTTGATAGTGTTCTTGAATGAAATGATGAGAATGTTAGGTTTTATTATGTTTACAATTCTCCTACAACATTCTAGGCATAAGATTGACGTAGTTCATAGAGTATTTTGGCCATGGGATGGGTGGAAGGTGAAGGTTTATCTTTCCTAATTAGTCTGGCCAATTTGGGTGTGAATTTACGTGTTATACATTCCCATTTTAGTGCAAAAAGGCTTATATGAACTTCACCAAGCTTGATCTACCCTTAAGTCTAAAAAATACATAGAAAATTTAAAAATCCGCCATGGAAGGGGAGGTTGCTGGGTTGGGGATGATGGAACTGCTGTAGCTGTTAATTAACCACTGTAGCGGTACCTGGAAGTAGCTCCCCAAATTTTTATTTTCTTGTAGTTTTCAAATTTCTTCTCTCCCGCAGCACCCCGATACGGTTTCAAACTCTATTATTGTGATGTTTGCAGGATTATCATGGACCACCAACTCTGTTACCATAGATTTTCTGACACCAAATGCCGCTACCATTATGAGAAAGGGCTGCACACTAGACGTTTCCTGCGTGAGTGGGGTATTATGATGAGAGATGGGAAAGAGGAGTTGCCAGATTTTTATGACCAGCTGAAGGTCTTTGGGTTAGAGAAGCTGACTGAGCCCATCCCATAATACAATATGGAGATCGTTTGGGAGTTTTATGCTATGCTCCCAACTGTGGAATGGTTGGTACCCCTCCCCACTATTTGTATTTATGGAAAGAAGGTTCCAATGGATATTGCCACCATCAATGAAACCTTCAGGGTCCTCAATCCCTCAAATACTGCTTTTGAAGTGAAGGTTAGGGAATCATATTTGAAGTAAGTAACTCGGGACATAGAACCAGAGGGTCAAGCTAATGAGGTGAAATAGTCCAGTATCAAGGGGACTAAGAGCGTCTATTTCTCGGCCGAAGCTAAGGTGTGGTTGTAATTGGTGTCCCAGAGGATTCATCCTTTGGGAAATGTTATGAATGTGGCCTTTCATCGGGCTATGGTGGTGGCGTACACTCTTGCGGGGATTGAGATGAATGTGGGGGCACAGATTGTAGATGAGTGGTAGCACTTTTATGCTAGGGAGAGTTCAGGGAGAGATCTTTTCGTGCCTACCCTGATAACCGTCCTATGCAATAAGGTGGACATGCCTAGGGAGATTTATGATACTATAGAGATGTGCGACGTATCGTCAACCCACTGAAGGGTAGGGGCATATGAGGAGGGAGTAAGAAAAAGAGAAAGATGGGGGAAGAATGGGAGAGTAGTTAGGCCAGTGGGGGAAAGGAGTCTAGAACCCCTTCTACTTAGGCTCCCACATCTCTCAGTGGTTGGGAGGCCGACTTTGCTGCTGTACGAGGTAATCTAGAGAGGACTCAGCTGCCTTTACCGATATTGGTTCCTTCGAGCTCGACTTACCCCACGGACCTGGCCCCTGTCTATGCTGAGCTCCGGAGTGAGCTAGTTATAGAGAAAAAGAAGCACCGCTCTTAGGCCCATATGCTAGTGAGTATGTAGGAGGTAGTTCAGATGATATTCAAGTGCGTCTCCCCTACCAAAAAACTCCCAAAGCTGACAAGAAAAGATATCAAGGAGTTTTTATTCCTCAGTGGGATGAAAGAGGAGGGTTAAGATGCCTCGAGCCTCGGAGATGACGCCACCAACTAGATACCCCCCCATTTTATGTTTAATTGATTTGGATTTGGATTTGGATTGCCCCCGTTTGGGGCTCGTAATAGACAATTACTCCTTTTTTTTCTTTGTATTTTAGGACATCTATTGCTACTGCACCTTTAATAATAATTTCTTTAGCTTATTGTGCATGTCTAAAGTTATTTTTTTTATCTTTGATTATAGCGAATACAGGGTTGCTTTTCAACAATTGTAAAATCACAAAAATTGGGAAAGTCCCTGGCAGCTCACTGACTGGAACCACTATAGCGATTAATCTTACCGCTGCAGTGGTTACAATTTTCTGCAGTAGTAACCTCCAGTGATTCCGCTTTTTCCCTTTTTGCTAACTATTTACATGTCTTTTCTCACACTACGCTATCCCCTGAATACTATTGTAGTTTCTAACTCTTACGTCCCATAGTTTTTAGGTCTAGAGTGATTAAATTGCAACCCAAACTATCGTGAGTGCAACTAAATCCTCAACTTGATTAACTCTTAACACATTTTTACCTTCTTTTTATCTCAAGTACCGTATCCCACACGATATTTCGTACAGAACAACAAGGCACCTGGGTAATTTGTCAGGATTCGTATAGAAATTAAGGCATACTTCAAATCATAGAGATATGAGGCATATCTCAAGTCATAGAAATGAAGATACAACCTAATATCACACTGATCCTCATGATCCCCGAGTTATTTGTCCACACATCATACAAATCGACATACATAATAAACGTTTTGTACTTAAGAAATTTGACAATCCAACAACTAGGTAAAAGTATGATCAAATAATAACCACCCATATAAGTAATACATGTCGCATTTTATCATACCACAACAAAAACATTTAAAGCACCAATATTTTAACACAATATCAATTGAATTTCATAACTTAACATTTCAATCCCTATGTTCTTATTGACCTCTACTAGTTGGAATACCCTATTCTAACCTTTTAAATGTTAGTGAGATACCAGAACCAACTAGTACCAATTATGATGGTTAAGATACCAATTGGAATATGCTAGATACCAATTGAACTCAACTCGGGGAGACACACTATGATGGCACGATAGGAGAAAAAAAGTGAAACAAATTCCTTGTAGCCTCCTACAAAGTTAATGTGGACGTCAACACACCAATCCGTAGGACCCTACTTAACATTTTCTCTTGTACTAGGAGACCGATAACCTAGGCTTTAATACCATCTTATCACTACCCAAGCCACAAATCATGCGGGCACCTACCTGACCTCACCCTAGATAGGAGAATCCTTAATACCCAACCATTCATTTAATGTGGAAGTTAAAACAATTCATTTTCAATGATATAATCCATTCACCTAATTAAATAATCCTTCATTCAACCCATTAATCCAGTTAACTTATATATAAATCTAGTTTAATACATTTGATACGTAAGAGTAATGCGTAAAATAATCAACAGTGAATCCCCAGAAACTAACATAAATCGGTACAAGAGTACTAGAAAAGGAACATGAGACTCCAAGACCCAACATCCCTATAAGATCTAAAGGACAGGAGCTGTGGTAGAGTGATCACCTTCGCTGCTATAGAAAATTCCACTGACCTGCACCATAGCTATATCCCCGATTAGAGATATAGTAAGTGTATCATCAGTACAACAACATGTACTGGTAGACATCATCAGCCAATTAGGGTTAGAAACAAATAGCATCAATAGTAAATAGGAAGAAATCATATCATCAAGTAAGGCTTCAGTTTCTAATTCTTAAATTATGAAATTATTAACACCACACTTTTAGCATCTCTGTGACCTACCTGCCATTTAACATTTTGGTATATCTTTGTCCTTTGACAATCTACTCTATCTCACCTTAGACAATTTTATAGACCTTACTATCTTAGACTCTGGGGCACTATTCAGTTGACCTGATTTCCCCCAGTATTCAAATAATACAGTGTGCTATGAGGTTTACCATGAATGGGATCCTTACATCACCTACAATCTTACAAGAAGGGACGCCAAAGTATACCTCACATATATGACTATACACTTAGGGAAAATATGCATTATACTTAAATTAGGTTGTACCTTGCGTTCACGTTTACTAACATACTCCATCAATACTACTAATAGGCCAGTCCACTCAAGGAACCAACAAAAACATGTAAACATAATTAAACGTTCAAGGCATATGACTGAATAGATGTATGCAAGATGTGCGCATCATCTCTTTCTCTTCTCAATCTCAATAATCTCATCAACATCATCATGAACATCATGATACCAATAATATCATCAATATCCTCACCATATCACCTCCACAACATCAATGTGTATGATTATGTATTATAGTCAATAATCATAACCAGTGCCCAAAAGTAATCGCAATCACTTGATTCGCATGTAATCACAAAGACATCAATCTTATTTCTGTACATATTCCTATTTACATATATTTACATAATCGTGCACGTGCACCTTCTACGGGAATGTGGTGGTTCTACCAAGATGACATTGCTAGATCTCTCTATCTATGACCCACACTCGTGTTTCCACATGTCCTCAATTCCTCCCTAAATACTTCTATTAGAATTCTCATACTCGACCTTACTAATCTTACCCTTATTATTCTATGACTCTTACTAAATTACCTACTCTGCTATGCACCTTGTCACTAGGTTGTCTCCTAAGTTGTCCTATCCATTCAATTACACTCATAGATTGCCTAAAAACTCAATTAGGTTAACTACTAACCCCTACTCCACACTAACATTTTGTTAACCTTCCTTAATGCAAGACGCAACTATCTAGATTGCTAAGAGCATACTTCTTGCTCACCCTTTTTACCATACTTAACCCCCACCATACTTATGAGTAATGATATTCATTTAACTAGTCAAGATTATCACAAGATTCGACCCATTTTATGCCATGAATATCACATCAACAGAGTACAATAATAATTTACAATATTATTAAAGCCTAACTAGATTTTTATCATTTTTGTCCATACAAACACCGGGCCTGAAGGCCTAATGCATGAGAACACCCGACATTACTATCAATATTACATGAATCTAGCCCAAGTCTATTGCAATTTAAACCGTAACCTACCTCGTAGACAAATCGTGCTGCTACTGAGAGGAGAAAGTAGTCCCGCAAGTGCTAAGCATCATTCCATATCGGGTTCCTGTCGGGTGTGCCTCGAAACCACCCTCATAAAGCTTGTCCTTTGGAATCTCATAGCTATGAAGGTGGGGTTTATTAAGGTTGTTTCTGGGGGAAAGACAACCTAAGGGAATAAAATAAAAAAGGGTTTTTAAAATTACCTCAGGCTGGCTACTATTGGGTTACCGCTGCAGCGGTTGATTTACCACTATAGTGGTACAACTACAGTGGTAGGCAACAGACCGACCCAATTCTTTTTCGATTCTTGGTCCAATTATGTTGGGACTTGTTTTTCCCCTTGAAATAATTTTCCCCAGGTCCATTAAGAGCATTTTATTCGTCGTGAAATTTTTTTGAGGCGTTTCACACGTAATGACGTTTTGATTCGTTACATAAATATAAATGGAATTAATAATTAATCCTCTTAACTAACCTATGGTAAATAATAAAATCATGGGTAATAAGTCCAAGTTGAATGATTGATGATTTTTGAAAGGAAGTGACTCATTAAGACAAATACAAATTATTTCTATTGAAAATAATACAACTTGCCAATTAAAGGAATTTTTTAAAACTAATTTTGGAACGATTAAACAATTGGAGAAAAACCTTTTGACTTATTTAAAAAAATCGATTAATTGAGAAAATGTTTTTCCATATTGAAAAATCTCTTAAAGGAGGAAACTTTTAACACTTAAAAGAAGAAAGTCAATTTTATGTGGAAACATTGTTTCAAGGAAATTGATACAAAAGTCTTGAAACAAAGTTCATCTTATTACACTTTTCAACAAAAAACAATTTACGTAAGAAATTTTGAATAAGCAAAGTAAAGATGAAATTAGGATGGCAACTCTATGGAATTAAATTAGATTTATTTAAAATGTCAGAGTCAACAATTAAACAATATTAAATAAATTACAACTGCAAAGATGTGGAACATCGTTTGGTTGAGGAGGCTACGTGGGTGATAGAGTTAGACATGCTGAGTAGAAATCCCCAACTTTCAATGATTCAGGTACCTTCCTTACTCTTACGTTCAAGGACGAACATGTATTTTAGTTGTGGATGATGTAACAATCCGTATAGTAATTTTTAAATTTTTATGCTTTTGACTGTTTTACTTTGTATTATGGCATTTTGATCTTGGGCGTATTTGTACGCCCGCTTGACATATTTTACCCAGATTTATCCTAGTTTTGAGAATGATATTTTCTTATAATTTTGTATTTTGATTGAATATTCTTGATAGCGAACTAACCAATGTGATTAGGTGTTTTGTAGGAAAGAGGTGGTGGAAAATAATCCATGTGAGCAAAAAGAAAGGTCCATAGCTTTTGGAGCTACTTTGGATGAGTTACCGGGCAAAATCAAGTTGGTGGTAGAGCTGGTGCTCCACGCCAGGAGCAAACCTTTAGAAGTCCATCACTGGCGCTATGGCTAGCGCCCTACGCCACAGACCAAACTCCAACTAGCATAAGTTGGCGCTATGACTGGCGCCCCACGCCAGGCTGTGCCCGAACTAGAAAGTGTCTTCTTTTCTAAATCCAAGTCCAATAACGATTGAGGGTTATTTCTTACTCCTATAAATAGTCCCTAATCATGAATTTTTAAGGGACTTTTGGACCTATGATGATTTTGGGAGAGCAACAACATTAAAGGAGGCTACAATTAGGTTTTTCTTCTTCTCTTTTTCTACTTAATTTATGTATGATCTACATTATTTTTGTAATTGCGAATTAGATTATGAGTGGCTAAAACTCTCGTTCTAGGATTGAGGCTACAATCATGATTGTATAGTTTAATTTGAGTTGGTTTATGTTGTTTATCATATTTGATTGTTCTTACATTCTTGCAAATACTATTTTAATAATTTGCAATCATTAAAATAAATCCTTAATTCTTGTGTGAGACTAGAAGGAGAAATGCTAGGATAGAGTGAAGAATGTGCTGAATGAGTTCTTATCTTTAACAAAGTAAAGAATTGATTAGCATCTAAGATAGGAATATACCTAGAAAGCCTCGTTTGGCTCCAAAATGGGAAGATAAACAAATGCATTTGAATTAGATCCTCACATCTCCACTGAACTATTGTGAGGCTAATTTAGATAGACGATTAGAGGCCTCAGAAGACCATATTTATATTATCAACCCCGTGAACAGACAACCAAGATAGACAGCTTAGCCAATGGTAAATTATTGTTATACATGATTGTGAATTATGTCTTAACCCTGGAATTCTTCTCAATATTATTTACAACACTTTCAGTTGTGTCCTTCCTTTCATTGTTACTTTTATAATTACAATAACCAACAAATTCTTGGATCACAATTGCACTTGTTTAATTTTATAGTATTACTTGAATTAGATTATTTTCTAAGTCACAAGTCCCTATGGGATTGATATCTAGCTCACAAGCGCTACTTTATTATTTATACGACTGCATGCACTTGCATGTATATTTGGACGTAACATATTTGTGGTCTGTGAGAGTGGGTTGCATGATTCATTTTGGAAGATTTTGAAGATAGTAGGGTTAACTTTAGTTAACATTTGGAGTTTTAGACATTGTGCTCTGTTAGCTCCAGAATATTATTTTTGGGTTAGTAGCATTATTGGTTCGGGTCCTAAGGCCTTCGGATTGATTTTGAGTAGTTGGTTGGAAAGTTTGAATTTTTGGGTAAGAGTTGACTTCGATCAACATTCATTGATAACTACCTCCGTTGGTGAATCTGACGATTCCGTTGAGTCCGAAATATCAATTTTGAATCTAGTAGCATAATTAGATTGTGTTCATGAGGTTTTGAATGCATTCTAGTGGTCCATTAAGAAGTTTTGGACTTTGTTAGTTTTGCTGTCATGTTGCAATACTGTGCAAAGTGACACTTTCTTTGCATTTATAGTGCCCCTATCGCGATTGCGGAGGTTTGTTTGTGATCGCGAAGCAAGAATTGTGTCGAGTTGGGCTGGGTACTATTTTGTTCTAGAGAAACCTGACCGGGCCATCGCAAGCATAATGGAATCGAGTGGTTAACGTCGTGATCACGAGGTGGTGGCTACGATCGTGATGAACAATATCACTGACACCTTTTTATAATTGATATTTTGAAACAAAACTCAATAACTCTATTTTTGAAGATTGGGGTCACTATTTTGAGAAATTCTAAAACTATTTTCAAGATTTCATCATTGGGTATGTTTCTAACCAATATTTTATCATTTCCCAATGATTATTTCATGATTTTATCTTTAAATCTTGATTTTTCAACTTAAAAATTTGAGGTTTTTCTGGTAAAGTTAAAAAAAGATATTTTGATAATTTCAAGATTGATTCCAACTCTATTTTGATGAAATTTCAGATTTGAACTCTTTATGTTATGGGCAAATTGATTTTTCAAAAAAATTTTCAGTTTTGCTCTTGTGGACTCAGTGTTGAATTTTGGATTGAGTTTTGTATTGACATTTTGAACCCGGATAAGAAGTATAGAAATATGGGTGTATTTTGGATTCACATTCTCATGTAAAATCTGTATTTGAAAAGATTGGCTCGTTCGAAGGCTATTCTGAAAGACAAGTCTTCGATTTGACTTTACAAGTCTTCTCTTAAGGCAAATTGAGAATTTTTTGACTCTTTTTTGATATGTTTATGTATTAGTTATTTTATTAGGAGTAATAGGGAATGAGAGTCTCGTACAAATGAGATGATGAGAGTCTATATGGTACCGTTGTATTGTAAATGGCTAAAATGAAATTAATAACTTTTTTAGATATTTCCCTGCTGTTGATTGTTGGATTGTGGTGTGACAAGTGGATTAGTGATAATATCAAAATTGATAGGTGTTGATATTTATGGTATATCCCCTTTATGAGCGATATTTGAGTTATTTGTGCAAGATTGATAAATTTTAAGCTTGTAGTCGATGTTGTAGAGTTGAGCATGGCTTTTGAACCTGATTTGAGATATTGTGTTGCTTTTTATTATTGTACTTCATGCATACTCACTCATATTCATATCATAGCACTATGAAAAATAATATTTGAGAGAAACTGATTTGAAATGACTTGCATGTCCGATGAAAAAGTGTTTTGGATGGATTTTACTGATTTTTACTTGCATGTCTGATGAGAAAGTGTTCCCGGTAGATTTATTGATTATTTACTTGCATGCCTGATGGGAAATTATTTTGGGTGGCCCGATTGAAAATAGTTTTAGGTGGATACATGAGTTGCATGTCCGATGGAAAATTGTTATGGGTAGGTATATTGACCTTGCGAGTTCTCTATGAGTCTCAGCTATCCAGATAGTTTAGCGTGTATATACTGTATCATACATTGCATCATATTGCATTCATCTCATCTTTTTTATATGACTGGTTTCGTTTTGATTAAATATTTTGATTGGTAGATTGCTGATACTATACTGGATCGAGAAGTTGTGGACTGGTACTGTGTTGTTGATCTATTATTGTTATAATATGTTAGACTAGGGTGGCTTTTATGAGTGCAATTTTATATGGTTGTTTTGGATATTGCTGATTTTGTGGTTCCTGCAATCGCTTTAAATTAGGATCAATCGACGATGCTGTTGAGCACATATGGTTGGTATTCCCGCTTGTTATTTCTACACCTTACATATAGATACCGAGCTGGTGTTCCTCAGATGCTGGTTTTGTGATTGTGTTGGTGATCTACTCCCCGGGGACTCGGAGGTAGTGGCTGTTGATCCCAGTGATACTTGGATTCTCCTCTATCTTAGTCTTATGATTTTCTTCGCATGTTAGACACTTTTGGACCATTATCATAATTGTTTCTTAGAGGGTTGGATTTGTGACTACCAAATCTTGGATTGTTGTTGATAGTTGTGCCCCATACTTCCTTCATCATTAAATCCTGTGAATACTGTTGGGTCTTTTAGTTTTTCCCATTTTGTTTCTGGTAAACAATTATATTTACAAAGGTTAGCTTCTGATCCTGTATCTATCATTGGCGTATAATATCTGCTATTATATCCTTCTACTATTATCTTTGCTAAGATATATACTTTTGTCATTTTCTTTTTATACTATGCTTCTACTAATTATCACATCCTTATTTTGGTAATGGATTATTAATTGGGTATTTCCTATTTTATAAGGTTTAACTTGTTCTAACCAAGCTAATCCTAAAATAATATTTGTATTTATTTGTGTTATTGTGAATTGTATGTTGATGGGTATTCCGCCTATAATTAATTCTTGCGTTGTTGTTTCTTTTATTTGTCTTAATTCTTTAGGTAAATCTGGGCATTCTTGTTCTTGTATCATAATATCGTTTTCTAATATTAATTCTCTAGTAATATAATTCTCTTGTTCTCCTGTATTTATAAGTATTAGATATTTTCTTTGTCCTAACATTCCTGTTATATAATAATGGTATGGTTGTATTTCCATAGGTAATTCATGTTCTAATCTTCTGGATGTACTCATTCTAGATGATGTTGTTGGGGTATCCATTATTCTTTTCTGTGATCCTATTCTTTCATTTACTATTTCTAACTCTTCGTTTATATCTAATTCTTCATAACTATAATCATTATTGTCAATAGCTGTTACTATATTATCAAATGGTGTTTCTATTTTTATTTTATCTATTTTACTAACTGCTTTTACTGTATGTTTTGTTGTTAAGATATATAAATTCTTACATCTTGCTGTAAATATTTTACTTCCTGCTGCTAATTCTATTCCTGTCAATTTCCAATATAATACTAAAGATTTATCAATATTTCTATCTTTAATTGCTACTGAATAATTTGGATTTACGGTAAATTTAAATTTTTGGTATATCAGATTTCCTCTAACTGCACTGATAATACTTTTTTCTATAGGGAATTTTATTCTATCATCTGCTAAATAAAGTTCTATTGGTGTATTTATTCCTTCTCTAAAACATGCTTTTATTAATATTTCTATTGCTCCTAAATGTACGTGGGTTATTTCACTTTTAGTTTTTAGTGCTTGTATTTCTTTATTTAGTTCCTTTTTATTGATTATTGGTACCATTGCTTTACCTTTTGTGTATTTACAATCTATTGTATGTTCCTTTTGACTTATAACATAGTATTCTTCTTTTGGTTTTCTGAATCAATTTTTTATTATGGGTACTTCTAAAACATTATCTAATTTTAGCGTTATTTCTTGTTTTGTAATTTGGTTAAATATATTTGAATCAAATATTACTTTTTGAGTTGATGCGTCTTCATTTTGATATTTTTCTTTTTCAATTACTCCATCTTGTGATTTTCTTGTTTCAATTACTTCAGTCATATTCAAATTCGGTCATATCTATATCTTCGTTATCTGTATCTTCTTTATCATTTATTAGTTCTAAATCATTTGCTTCTGTTTCAAGATCTGCTATATTATCTAGTTCGTCTAATTCGTATATACTATCCTCACTTTCCATATCATAATCGATATATGGTAATTCAGTATATATATCTTCTTTTATTTGTATTTCAGTTATTTGTTTTTTCTTCGTGTCTTTTGGTATTTTACAGTCTTTAGCTAGATGTCCTAATTTTCCACAATTATAACATGTGCATTCAGATAATTTTTTCTTTGGTTTATATGTTCGTTTCTTTTTATAATTTTTTACATAATATCTTTTCCTTGGTTGTTTATATTTATATTTTGATTTAAAGGTTTTATACTTTTTAAATCGTTTTTTATATCGATATTTATTAGGTTGTTTACATCCAAACTGTGGTGCTGTTTTCTGCGTACAACAGGCCATATTTTTGTCTAATATTTTATCGAATTTTCTTTTATCTTTATAAGCAACACATATCCTATAAACCATGTTTGTAAATATTTTATTCTTGCTCCTAAGGTATCTGTTAGACTTGCAGCTTCCCAATCTGTTATTATTTTGGTACTAAAAGGTTCTGGTAATTTTGTAAAATATGATTTTCTAATTTCTATTGCTTCTTGGTGTGTATACATTCCTTTATAATAGTAATCTCTAAAGGCGCATGTATATTGATCCGTATAACACATATTACATATAGATAATTTATTCATTAGTTGTCTATTTAGATTTTTATCTTTTTCTTGCTCTGCTGTTTCGGTGGTCATACTTTCAAATTCATTTCTTATTCCATATTCTTATTTAGCTAATATATCTATGTTTGATGTTGTAATTGTTCCATCTCCTTTTTTATTATTCCTTAAAGTTGTTCTACTATCTTCTGTTATATTATGTAGCCATAGTTTTGTTGATCCTACTAATGTTCTTTCTATATATCCTGGCGTGTCTGCTACTGATATTTTATTATCAACTAACTGTTTTGCAAGGTGTCCTATCCATAATTGTATTGTTTTATTAGTATCTATTACACAATCTAAATTTAAGAATTGAGTTTGTTCTGGGGTTTTATTAGGTGTCCATCGGGTATTTAATCTACTATTCCATATTGCTTCATATATATTATCATCTATCACTGTATAATAAGTAGGTTTTGCTGTCCTCGGATTATCGTGTCTTCTTTTATCATATGATTTACTGGTACTAGCTTCATCTTTTATGGTATTTATATTTGGTTCGACATTTGTTGTATTAATTTCTGTGTTTGTAAGTTGATTCATAATTTCTGTATATGTTTCACTATTTTCCTGATCTTCGTCAGAATTTTCATCATCTTTTATTTCTATATCATTTATACTTAGGGTTGTAAATTCTTCTGATATATCTAAGTTAGTCTCTTCAATTTGTATTTTTTCCTTAATTTTTTCTAATTCTTCTGCCAATTGTTTTTCCTTTTCTAATTGTTTTTCTTTATATAATCTTTGTCTTTCTTCCCTTTCTTTAACTTTCTTTGCGTATATTTGCTTTAGTAATATTAATTCTTTTTCCAATTCTTTTATTTTTGTAGATGGTTCATAATCTATTTGTGAACTCGTTTCATATGTTAACTCTTGTCGTGGTTCTTCTTTTATCTGTTTAAGCTTTAATTGTTCTACTTCCTTTTTTGCTTCCATGCGTATTTTTTCAATTTCTAGTTTTTGGTCTATTTCAATATTTTCTTTTTGTAATCTTACCATTGCTGTTAAACTATCTTCTAGTTTAGCTGAATTTTGGTCTGGCATTAAATGTAAATTTGTTCCTATTTTTCATTATCTACGTCCTAAATTCGAATGTACTATAATTATTTGTGTACCTTCTGTTCCTATAAATGTTTTTTCCTCTACTGGATACTCTTCTTTATTCATATGCGTATTTATGTTTTAAAACTTGTAATTCTAATTCTAAATCAGTTATCGTTTTTCTTTGAGCTATTATCGATTGTTTATTTACTCCCGTGAATATATTATAATTTATTCTTTCTTTTCTATGATCAATTTCATCTTGTGTATCTATAATTTTTCTAAGTAGTTCTGCATTTCTTAGTATTTTTGGTGTATTTGGATTTTTATACACTGGGTTACTTGATTCGGGATTATCTATTTATGGTTTGTTTTAGTGCTATTGTTATTTTGTCTATTGCTATAATTAATTTTGTCATAGCTTTTTCTAAGTTGCTTATGTTCTTCATTATTTGCGTAGTTTCTCTAAGTTTTTGTTTTCTCTGCATATTTGTTCTATATTTTTTCTGAATCTTTTTTGTTAAGTAATGTATTTTTATTGGTTTAACAATTTTTGTGTTTAGTAACTTAGTCGTCATATTTGTATTCTTGTCGTTTCCTAAGTTGTTTAATATATTTGTATTCTACATAAGAGATTATATCTATTAATTCTAGTATTCTCGTATGTTCATATTGTTCGTATAGATCATTTAATTCTATTCTGATTTTTCCTAATTTGTCATCTATTTTTGTTTGTTTTTTGAGTCGTATATATCTAGGGTCATCATAGGTTAATTCTTCACCATATTCCAATATTTTCATTTTATCTGTTTGTTCAATCAGTTCTTTTTTACCATTCTTAGTTATCTTATGTTTGTACATGTTTATTTTGTTATTATTTATTTTGTGACTGTGTTCTTTATTATTTTTAATTATTTTTCGACTGTGCTCTGATACCATACTTGGGGGGGGGGGGTCCTTTGATCCTATCTTTTTTAGTCATTATCTAAATGCGGAATTATAATGATTATCTCTTTCTCTGATTAATCTCAATATTTGGTTAATATCTGCTACTATTAGGTCTAAATAACCAACATTCTGGGTTTGTCTATATTTGTCTAAGTTATCTTGTATTAGTGTTTCTCTTTCTCTTAGTTCATCTATAGTTCGTTGCCAATTTTCTAGATGTTCTTGGTTCATTAGTAATAATCTAGGTGTCCTTCTGAATCTATATCTATATATATATCATCGTCCCTATCATCATCATCGTCGTGTAATATACTATCTAGCCATTCTTCTTTCATTAGGTCTATGATTTCATGGGTAAATAATAGGTTATATATCTTTTGTATAGAATCTTTATCTAAACATTTTAGTACATATAAGAGTAGTATCTTATAATTTTCATCTTCATTTATTAAATACTTAGGTGTTTTAATCTGGTAATTTTCTATATTTTCACTAGGTTGTGCCATACTTATCATATTTCTACTGGATTCTGCCATATTTTTCAATTCATGTGTGGTCAAATCATATTCCCTTTAACCTCTAATCCTATTATTAGATTTATCACTTAGTAATTCAGTATGTCCAATTATTCTTTGTGTCACTACTATGGGTTTCAGCTTTAATCGGTTACCCTAACAATGCCTCAACACTGGTCTACTACCCTCTTTACGGCATTCCTCGCCTTCTTCTGGGTTCGACCTTTAGGATGGCTTAGTCTAGGCTTACCTAACCATAGCAAACTTACTTGAATAATCTAACATAATCAAACTACTACATGATAAATATTAATAATATTCTAGAGATTAGCAGGAATATAAGATTTAGTTACACATAATTAAATATGAGTGTACCGTAGTTGTTATCTCCTCTGTGATATGTGATATTGAAGTCTGTATGTTGGAATCCTCCATAGTTTTTTGAAAGTTGTAGATTATTGAAAAGATTTTTTATTTATAGTGAGTCTCAACACATGAGAGAATTTAGGTTTCGATTGCTCGATGCCTTCCTTCTCTTCTGCTTCTCTATTTATATACATAAGAGGCGCTTACTATAGCCTCCTCAATTATTCAGAAAGAAAAAGAAAACGCGTGTACAGTGCTAATCACTGTGCACTTTACGACTTTTCTTACAAAACGCGTAAATAAAGTAATGTACAGTACTATGTCTGTCTATCCTATCTAAAAACACGGAAAGAATCTATCCTAAAAGAAAACGCGTAATTTACATTATTACTAAAGGACAAAAACGTGTAAAGTATAATTACATAATTTCTTCTGATAGATGCTTCTTGTCGGTAGGTGGGGCTTGATTAGCTGGTCATTCTGCTCCGCTTTGTCTTATTCTAGTTGAACGTCTGGTACATTAACAGTAGTTCCTCCATTACATTGTGAACATTGATGGTCTGTATATTTTGGTCCAATGTATTGACAGTATCTGTTCAATAGATGCGTTGAAATAAATCCTTTCTTTAGTGCCCTTGTAGTAGGTGTTTCTTCTGGTTTCAACAAGGAAATTATCCATTGTCTAACTTCTTCCATATCTGCTTGTCTTAGTTCTCTTGAGTTGACATAAATCATTACTTGGTTTCTGCAGTAATAGCTCCATATAGCATGTCCGTTTGTATAATTGTTAGCTAGTTCCTGGAGAATAACTTGTAATCCGATAAGTCTTTTATTTGCATAGAATTGTGGTATTTCTTCTTCAGGTATCTCTAATTGTGGTTCAATCTCCTCGGGGAGTATCATGTCTCTAGTTAGTCCAATTTTGACTACTTGTATAATTGGTTTTATCTCATCAAATAATATTTCAGCTGGTGCGGTATAAAATCTTATGTAAAAGAATGTTCCGCCTGTAATTCTTTTATACGTAGAGAATGCATTGTAAATTTCTGGTATTTTTTGAATTTCATGTCCATCTTTGGTATATACTGTGGCTAATAATCCGTAATCATAACATGTCTTGATTAGATTTGCACTTGTATCTGGCTGGGCTACGAGTTTGTTGTAACCTTGTAACTTTTGGGTTAGATAGTCTTTTTTCGGATCGGTGGTCGTGGTTGACCTTGGATTCAAATTTAAATAGGTTTGGATTTTGTGGATATTGCGAATATATGTCCGAGAAAGGTGATTATATATTTCTTTATTATGACTGAGGCTAGATGCATAACTGGATGTTTGCGGACTGGGATTATTTGTGGATTGGAATTTTGGTATAAATGGTTTTGAGAATTGACTGTTTAAATTGGTATTTTGTTTTTTGGTAGGTTGGCTGGTTGAGCTGCTTGCTCCTGTATGTGCTTTTCCTGTAGCTGCATTAACAAACTTGTTATGAGTTTTAGGGAGTTTCTCAACGTCTCCTTCTAGTTCTGGCTGTTTACCGTCTGCCTGTGGACGTAGTTCAGCATCTTTTGAGTCATGCGGCTGACTGTTGGTAGCTTTAGCTTTCAGATTTACTTCATTAAGCTTTAGCTTATTCATTTCTAGCTCAATACTTTCCACTTTAGAACAAAGTGTAGTAATGGCTTTAATCATAGTTTCCATTGTATTATCTTTTTCTGGTTCCGACTGGGTTGCTTTGTCTTGATAAGTAGTCTGCAACAGTATTTTTGTTAGTACTAATAACTTCAATTGTAAATGTAAAATTTTGTATATTCAATACAAGTCTTCGTATTTGTTTTGTTGTAACTGAATCCTGTATTTTTCTTGTTAGCCACCATTTCACTTGGGTATTATCTGTTCTAACAATAAATTTGTTATATACAATATATGGTTCGAATGAAAGTAAACATTTATATAAAGCGAATAGTTCTTTTCGGTTAATTTCCCATTTCGTTTGTGGTTCTGTATAAGATCCTGAATAATATCTACAATGGTGTTCTATAGTCTCGTTTAGATATTTATATTTTAATACTCCTCCATAACTATGGTCGCTTGAATCTGTTTCAACTATATATGTAAACTGTTTTTTGACATCGGGGAAATATAATTTTGGTAATTGTTTACATAATTCTTTTATTTGTTTTATATGTATTTTATCTGTATGATCAAAGTGGTATTCAACATCCTTTTTTAATTTCTTTTGTAATGGTTTTAAATGTTCTGCTAACTTTGGTATATATTCTCGTACTTGGTTTACTAATCCTAAAAAGGATTGTAATTTCTTCTTTGTATCTAATAATTCTTCTGACTCAATTATTTTTTGTACTATATGTGTTTGCATTTTTATGCCATCTCTATCTATCTGTATTCCTAAGAATTCTATTTGGTTTTTCATAACTTCTGCTTTGCTTTTGCTTAGGCTTATTCCTGTAGTTTCTACAATATTTATAAATTTGTTTAGTAACTGTATATGTTCGTCTTCTGTTTTAGAGTATAACAGTATATCATCTATGTATACGATACAATTTTCTAGTTGAGTGAAATATGTATCCATAAAGTGTTGATATCTTCCTGGTGCATTTTTATATCCAAAGGGTAATACGTTCCATTCGTAAAATCCTTGTGGTACTGTGAATGCTGTTAATTTTTTAGATTCTTCTTCTAACTTTAGATGGTAAAATCCTGATTTACAATCAAATTTACTAAAATAGTTATATCCTTGGATTTGTCTTATTTTTAATATTTTATTTGGTATTGGGTAATTATACGTTTTAGTTTTGGCATTTAAATTTCTATAATCTATAACCATCCTACTTTGGGTTTGTGAATTATTCTATATCTTTCGCTTTTTATTATTTTAGTTGAATGTGTTGGTTGGGTTTTGACTTACCTATCACGGTCGGTGTGATAGGTACCATCACGATCGAGTTTTGGATTGTGATAGCCCTTTTCCATGTTCAGGTGTATTCATTCGAAACCTTTATATTCTTTCAGACATATTTTGCACTTCTAACACATTCACATTTATGGACTGGAGCAAATCAGTTGGACAAATTTCATGATTTTTAGTCAAAAGTATATTATTTTCTCTTACTCCTCCTCCTCATCAATATAGTGCATTGAGGCTTGAACCAAATGACTTACCATTATAAAGGAGTTTTAGGTCATAATTCTATAGGACTCGAACCCAATATCTTAATATCGGGACTCAAACCGATGTCTTTTTCTCCTGTGCGATAGATATTGAATCTACCATCTTACCCTCAAACATTTTATCATTATGGTGCATCAGGAATTTAACCTGATATATTACTCTCTTGATACGATGGGACATGACTCCACCGTCTTTTCTTCAACTAATGGCATAATAGGCTAAAATGAGCTAAGACAATTCTCAATGATAGTCATTATCATAAAAAATTAATAATTAATCACGTATATAACCAGATAAACATTCATACATTCTCAAAATTAAGGAATATTTAAATATCATTCAAAAAATTATATACAGGATGAAAAAGTAAATGGAAAGCCTAACATACACTTTAGCTGAGTAAGGTACAGACATGCTTATTTCAGTCAAAAATAAGGCTTATGAATAACCTATTTTGCATAAACAAAGAACAGAGAGCAACCAATTATAGCTTTACAAGTACACTATAAATTGCAGAAATAGCAAGAATTGGTGAGGTTTCTTTTGAGTGAGTCTAACAGCCAACGCCTCCCGCATAAAATTACAACTAGTACTTATATTTAATTAATCTAATCACTGATAACAAGAACTATTAGAAACAAAAATATGAGATTTATATTCCAAGTAAATTAACGGTCATACAAATTTTAAGGGTTATCACTATTAATCTTGTGACCGACCAAGCCTTTTTTTACCTATTCACTGTGTAGTATAATTCTCAAAAGACTACTCATGATACCTTCAGAAATGAAACTCAACCGTCAATGTTTTTAATAGTAAAAGTTTTAGAGCCAAGTAGAAATATATCATGTACTATCTTTTCTTTGCTTTTTAAGTTTTTACTATGAAAAAAATTCCTTTTATGAGTAATAGGAAATTAATGTTAAGAAAAGCTATCAATAATTATTTCAACAAAGAACATGCTAACCACTTTGATGTTAGAGAATTGGATCAAACCTTACGGTTGTAGCTTTCCCAATATATTACATTTTTCGTTTCTACTTCACATCAATATCACAATTCTTAAACGATAGAATAATCGTGTTGATAACATGATGTAAAATCAAGAACAAGAATAACAATATAAAGATAAAAGAAGAAGAATAATATAAGAAAAGAGGAACAATATAGATAACTTTCTTCTTTCTTTCAAGTATCTACAATATGAACCATTATGCCTCTATATATAATGTTACATAGAGGTATCAAAAGGTTGCCATAAACAAGACATTAAATATGAGGACCATAGGGGAGGTCAAATGGTGTGAGAGTTAAATATGAGCGTAATCTTATTTCTACACCCAAGTGTGTTGTTATGTATTTACTAGTGGATATGGGTAACTCTCTTTGATTGAGGGCACATGGTTGACAAAAGATAGGTGAAGTGTTTGATCTCTTGGTTAGGTAACGTGTATGAGTTTGCAAATGTTGTGGAATTTTCTCTTGAGGCTAGGAGTTTTTAGAGAAAGTTGTTCATGAGTTTTGATTATGAATAGAGTATGTATAATGAAGAACTTGTTATCGTTTGTTGTGGTCGTGGTAGCCTTAGTTTGAGTAGACATGTTCATTGGTATAGTCTTGAGTGTCATGTTTAGTTTGAGTGTTGCGCTTACTCGAGGACGAGCAAGGATTTTAAGTGTGGGGTGTTGATGCGAGGCTAAATGTTATATTGTTTTACCATCATTAGTCTTACATTTGTTCTCTTTTAGTATCATTTTGAGCATAAATGTAGGGAATTACACTTGTGGTTCATGTTTTGTGTTTCTAGAAGTGTCTCGAGGTGTTTGGAGTGAAAACAAGGAGGAAAATGGCACCAAGAAGGCAAAGGGAAACAAGGAAGGTGACGTCGCAGGATGGTTCAAAAGAAACGAGCGGACGGAGGCCAAGTATTGTGAGGCTAAAAATCTTTTGCCTCACATTTGATCTCTTTTTGGTGTCGTCTTGAGCTTAAGTGATGTGAATTACACTTGTATTTCATGATTTGCTTATGTAGGAGTGTATTGAGGTATTTGGAGCTTTAACAAGAAGAAAAGGAGCACCAAGGAACTAAAAGAAACCAAGGAAGGACCAACGTCGCAACACATAGCAAAACAAGCGAAAAATGGCTAGGGGAAAGAGGGCTTGCGCCACTGCTGTAAAGCAAGAAGTGGCGTGGATTTGTACTGCTGTCTGGAAACTTGAAGTCTTGTTCCACTCCCCTAAAGCAAAGGGTGGCGCGAGTTTGGCTACTGTTTTGGAAATTCGGTTGTTCCTTGCGCCACAACTCTGCTTTTGGGTTGTGGCGCGAGTCGGGGTCAATCCCAACCCGAATGGGATTGGTTTTAAAAATTCTAAGGGTTCCTAAATTCTATATAACCCCCCCCCCCTCCACGTTTTTAAACATACACAACTGATTTGGGGAAGCCAAAAGCTAGGGAAAAGCTCAAGAACAAGGTCAATTTTATTTTCTTATTTTATTTTCAATTTTTGCCTTGTAAACTCATGAACTCTCTTCTTCCAAAAAGATTCATGAGTAGCTAAACCTCTTAATTTCTAGGGTTGTGGTTGAATATGAAAGTTGTGGCTTGAACATCATATTGTCTATTTTGATTTCCATCTATTGAGTTATTTATTTCTTCTTGCTTTTAATTATTCGTTTGATTGATCACCTTGCGGATATTATCTAGGGCTTGTTTGTTGGACTTGAAAAAGGGAACGACAAGTGTAAAAAAAGGAAATAGGGCTAGTTTTTGAACCTTATAGGGAAAGGGAATCGATTCGTCACTGAGGATAGAAATATACCCTGTGACCTAGCTTAGTTGATAAGACGATACCTTTATGCATTTCACTATTAATCGACGATCATAGAAATATAGGCGTTAGGGATAGTCGAGTAGGCTTAGAGTTGTTGGAAAGACGCTCAATATAGCTACAATTAACCTGCAACTAGTAACTCAGGAAAGCAAATTAGACGAATGATTGGATAGCACAACTGAATTATCAAAACACCACAACCCTAGATCTTTTCTCAAATCTGAATTACAACACAACCAATCTACGACTTGTTTACAATTATTTTTATTTACATTCAAAACACACAAATCACTCTTATTATTGGTCAACTACTGAATAGCTCGCATAAGAATTGAAAGTAGAATTTCAATTCGTCAAATCCCTGTGGGTATGATATCTAGACTTACATCCTCTATTACTTGTATGACCACGTACACTTGCGTGTGCGAAAGGATGAAACAAGTTTTTGGCACCGTTGCTGGGGATTTGTTAGAATTGATATACTAGTTTGAGTTTTTATCGAATTATTTAGATTTCACTTTTGTTTTTTGTTTTTGTTTCTTCCAGGGTACAAGTTAGTTTATGCTAAATACTCGGAGTCAAGGCAATCCTTGATTCTAATTGACCACGAGCTTGAATGTATTTTAAGAGGGTTGAGAGCGATGGGTGATAATTTGAACAGTCCAATTCTTTATGACCCACCGAATGATGCGGAGGATAGAGTTGCAACCCAGCTCCCTCTTGCACCACATATTCCAGTGTTGAATTTTGTGAGGTCGAATCAGCAAAATGCCTCTAGAGCTATTGTGAAGCCGAATATCATCAGAAATTTTGAGCTTAAAGAGGGCACTGTGCGACTAGTGCAGAACACTTATCAATATTAGGATGAACCACATGAAGACCCACATAAGCACCTACTAGAATTTACTGAGTTGAGTGCTAACTTCCACTACCAAAATATTTCAGATGAATACGTGAAGTTGACACTATTCCTCTTCTCACTGATTGGGAAAGCAAAGCAATGGTTACAGAATAAACCGGTAGGATCTATCACGTCTTGGGATGCTTTGTCTGAAAAGTTTCTCAACAGGTTCTTCTCATCTAGTTGAACAAAAGAGCTCAGAGGTAGGATTTTTGGATTTGTTCAAAAAGATTCTGAATCGCTTCCCCAAGGTTTGGTAGAGATACAAGGGATACTTGAGATATTGCCGGCACCACCATCAGCCCAAGGAGATTATTGGACATAATTTTATTGAAGGATTGAGGCCATACTCTAAGTCTTTATTAGATGCTACAACTCAAGGGAAAATTTTGTCCAAGAGCTATGATGAAATAGAGGCGTTGCTTAATCGTATGTCTGCAGGTCACCGAGACTATTCAGAGCCCAACAGATTGTTCACTTCTACACAAAAAATGTTGGGTAAGTTAGAGCTGGATGATGTGTCAGCTATTCGGGCTGATATTGGGAAATTGTGTGCCTTAATAAAGCAGAGTTTATTAGCTCCAAGTGCAGGTCAAGTTCAACAGGTACAACAGGTTCAGGCGACTGCATTATTTTGTGAGAAGTGTGGTGAAAATCATTCTTACTCTGGATATCCTTTGAATCCAGAATCTATATATTATGTAGGGCAGCAAAATTACAGAAACCACCAAAATTTCTCTTGGGGTGGAAATTAGCAGGCCCAAAGACAACATTATACCCCACAAGCTCCACAATTGAGCCATTCACTGGAGCATACAATGAAGCAGTTTATGGGCCAACAAACTCAGATAATGAACGAAATGCAGAAGTCCATTCATGAACTTGAGCGTCAAGTGGGCCAACTAGCTTCATCACAACATACAAGACCTTCAGGTACACTACCGAGTGATACAGAGAATAATACTAAGCAGGTATTGACAGTCTTACTCAGGAACGGAAGAGAGTTGGTTGAAGCTCCTCCTAAATAAAGAAGTCAAAATGCAAGTGTAGAGTTACCGAATGCTGGGCCTCTAAAGAGGAGAGTAGTTAACTGGGATAACTATAAGCATCCACCTCCATTCCCACAAAGGTTAACTCCAGCACCAAATCCATATATTGAGTCTATGCAAGTGGAAAAAAGAGAAAAAAAGATTGTTGAGCAACCTGAGATAGCGGTTGAGAGACCACCACTACCATTCCCACAAAGATTCTAGAAAAGCAAAGATGATGTGAATTTTAAGAAGTTTCTTGATATCTTCAAGCAACTTCGCATCAATAGTCCCTTGATTGATGCTCTGATGGACATGCCTAAATATGCCAAATACCTTAGAAAAGTGGTGGCTGGAAAAAAAAGACTTATAGAATTTGAGACAGTTGCACTCACTGAAGAGTGTAGTTCGAGGATATTGAGCAAGCTTCCTAAAAAGCTCAAAGATCCTGGGAGTTTCACCCTCCCCATATAAATTGGTGAAGATGAGGTTGGGCATGCATTGTGTGATCTTGGGGTGAGTATAAACTTAATGCCTTTCTCTATGTTCCAGACACTTGGTTTGGGAGAGCCACACGCAACTACGATCACTTTACAATTGGCAGACCGCTCTCGTGTGCAACCAAAAGGAGTGATTGAAGATGTGCTCATCAGGGTAGTTAAGTTTGTGATTCCTGTAGACTTTATTATTTTAGATTTTGAAGTAGACAAACAGGTTTCGATTATTTTAGGACGCCCATTCTTGTCCATGGGTGGAGCTTTAATTGATGTGCGAAAAGGGAAACTTAAGATGAGGGTCCATGATGATGAGGAGATATTTAAAGTTTATAAGTCACTCTCCACTCCTTCACACTATAGAGACTTATGCATGATCACAGAGGTGGTAAATGATAAGTGTGGGGTGGAAGATTGTGGGCCCAAAAAAGTGAAAGATCCAAAGACAAAAAGAGTGAATAATAATTGTGATCCTCCTAGAGTGAAGAAGAGGCCGAAGTTACATCATATAGGGAGGAAAAGATCGAGAGAATTCAGTTAATCTATGACTGGCGTCATGCCACGACGTAAAATCAAGCGCTGCTTGAGAGGCAACCCAAGTTGTAATAATGTAGTTTTTATTTATAGTGTCACTTTTTTTTTCTTTGTTTTTGTTTTTGGTTTGTGCAGATTTGGAAAAGTCTGAGCACACGAATTTTGAAGCTAAGAGGCATGGATGATGCATAAGTGTGGGGTCATTCACCCTTTTGCTGAAACATTGAGAGAAGACATGCTACTAGCTAGGCCCTAGAGGGCCTCAGGGAGTATTTCTAACCATTGTTTTATATTAATTAATGCTTTGGGGACAAAACATGACTTTAAGTGTGGGGTGAGATTCTTTCGATAATTGTTAAGGGTAAAGTATGCTATAGGAGTTGCTTTATTTTAGTTACTTGCTTTAGTTGAAAAAATTGTGAAAACAAATATTTAAAATCCGAAAACACACAAAAAAAGACTTTTTATTTTTATTTTATTTTTACCTTTCTAGATTAGAGTAGTATGTATTGGTTTTAACTTTTTAGTTTTATAGTAGAGCATACTTCACCTACCCCTTGATTTTTATTTTCGGTTCTTTTCCGAGGGGAGGCCCTTTGAACCGACTATCCTTTTAATTTTTAGAATAGTTTTTGTTTTATTTTTAGGAAAAGTTAGTCATTAGGAGTTAGAGAGTCTTTAGGACGATTTGTGAGGTGCTCTTGTTAGGTGCTACATATGAACTGAATGATGCAAGTTGGTTTTAAATTCAAGCATGCTATGAAGAAAAATGAATGACTTCTTTTAAGACACGTAGGCTCTTTTACTTGACTCGTATGTGATTTTTAGCTTAAATTTGAACTCTTGTTGTTTGCTTGATTGAGAGTTTGTATGGATCTTTCTTGAGTTGAATATGTGCCATGTGTGTTAGGTTTTTGTTGATATTCAATGCTTTTATATTGATGTTTGCAAAGCGAAATGAAGAATTTTGAGTTTAGGAGATGATAAAGGTGTTTCTTTGATTAGCCTATTTTCTTATCCTTTGCTTTACCTACCTACAATGGATGGTCCTTGTTAGCCCTGTTGAGACTTTAGCCTATTCTTCGGTAGACACATATGAAGCTTAATCCTTTTCTTTCAATAGACCTTTAATTTGATCCAAAACTCCTAAGCGCTTTAATTGAAAAATGAAATCTAAAAGGAGTGAGAATTGAGAAAAGGGAGATAGTTGAGATGTAAAGTCTATAGAAAAAGCTAATGGTGCAAGTGATTAAAATAAAGAATCTTTATGTTGTTGGTAGGGAGTAGAAAAAGAACAAAAGAAAAGTGAAAAAAAAAGTGTTTGATAAATGAGTACTCCTTACTGGTGGCATGGGAACTTGCTTAAAGAGATGGGAAAACAAAGAAATCTATTAGTGAGAAGAGTAGAAGAAAGAGTTGGTTGATTGAAGAGTGTGCGAATGATGAAGAATTTGTGATGTATTAAAGTCCATAGGAAAGTTAGTCACTATTTGAGCCAAAATAGTTCCTACCCATCCCTTAGCCTACATTACAACCCGGAAAGTCCTACTTGATGTTAGATTTGACGTTCTTATATTAGTGGAGTAGTACACTAAGAGCAAGCCTATGGTTCATCATATATTGCATGTGAAATTCTTTTTGAGAGTGAACGAAATCTTATTCTTATACCCATTCTTGTGTTAATTTGTATACTTGTGAATGAATATGGGTAACTCTCTTGTTGTGAGGGCACATGGTTGACGAAAGATAAATGAAGTATTTGATCTCTTAGTTGGGTGACTTGTATGAGTTTGCTAATATCATAGAGAAAATTTTTGAGGCTAGGAGGTCTTGGAGAAGTTGTTTAAATATGTTGAACAATTGAAGCTTGCTTAATAAGAACTTGTCGTCTATTGTAGTCATTGTAGTCTTAGCTTGAGTAATATTGATTCAATTGGTGTAGTTGTAGTAGAGTCTAAGTCATGCGTCTATAGCTTACTCGAGGATGAGCAAGGATTTAAGTGTGGGGTGTTGATGCGAGGCTAAAAACCATATTATTTTATCGTCTTTTGCCTCACATTTGATCTCTTTTTGGTGTCGTCTTGAGCTTAAATGATGTGAATTATACTTGTGTTTCATGATTTGCTTAGGTAGGAGTGTATTGAGGTATTTGGAGCTTTAAAAAGAATAAAAGGAGCACCAAGTAACCAAAAGAAACCAAGGAAGGATCAACGTCGCAACACATAACAAAATGAGCGAAAAAATGGCCAGGGCGAAGAGGGCTTGCGCCACTGCTGCAAAGCAAGTACTGGCACGGATTTGTACTACTTTCTGGAAACTTGAAGGCTTGCGCCACTCCCCTAAATCAAGGGGTGGCTCGAGTTTGGCTACTGTTCTGGAAATTCGGTTGTTCCTTGCACCACAGCTCCGCTTTTGGGCTGTGGCGCGAGTCGGGTCAATCCCAACCCGAATTGGATTGGTTTTAAACATTCTAAGAGTTCCTAAACTCTATATAAACCCCCCTCCCACGTTTTTAAACATACACAACTGATTTGGGGAAGCCAAAATCTAGGGAAAAGCTCAAGAACAAGGTCAATTTTATTTTCTTATTTTATTTTCGATTTTTGCCTTATAAACTCATGAAATCTCTTCTTCCAAAGAGATTCATGAGTAGCTAAACCTCTTAATTTCTAGGGTTGTGGTTGAACATGAAAGTTGTGGCTTGAACATCATATTGTCTATTTTGATTTCCATCTATTGAGTTATTTATTTCTTCTTGCTATTAATTATACGTTTGATTGATCACCTTGCGGATATTATCTAGGGCTTGTTTGTTGGACTTGAAAAAGGGAACGAAAAGTGTAAAAAGAGGAAATAGGGCTAGTTTTTGAACCTTATAGGGAAAGGAAATCGATTCATCACTGAGGATAGAAATATACCCTGTGACCTAGATTAGTTGATATAGACGATACCTTTATGCACTTCACTATTAACCGACGACCATAGAAATATAGGCGTTAGGGATAGTCGAGTAGGCTTAGAGTTGTTGGAAAGACACTCAATATAGCTACAATTAACATGCAACTAGTAACTCAGGAAAGCAAATTAGACGAATGATTAGATAGCTAGCACAACTGAATTGTCAAAACACCGCAACCCTAGATCTTTTCTCAAATCTGAATTACAACACAACCAATCTACGACTTGTTTACAATTATTTTTATTTACATTCAAAGCACACAAATCACTCTTATTATTGGTCACCTACTGAATAGCTCGCATAAGAATTCAAAGTAAAATTTCAATTCATCAAATCCCTGTGGATACGATATCTGGACTTACATCCTCTATTACTTGTATGACCACGTACACTTGCGTGTGCGAAAGGACGCAACAATAATGTTACATAGAGGTATCAAAAGGTTGCCATAAACAAGACATTAAATATGAGGATCATAGGGGAGGTCAAATGGTGTGAGAGTTAAATCTATAATGGTGAGATGATGTAGTGGAGGATTAGCCGTATATTATAGAGAAGAGTAGTGGGAGTAACTTCTTAAAGTTATGGACATCCACCATAATTCTATATTTTATAACAATGCTAATAATCATTGAACTTTTATTGCATAGAACTTCTAACTCATGCAACTAATTACCAATCATAAATCATAATAACTAGTTTTCACAAATATAGATTTTGCATAACTAATATAGTGCTTAGCTTGCGACCATAATTACGGTTCACGAAACCAAATAAAATACTATAGATTCATTATAAGAAGATAGCTTGCCTACATGGCCATGTAACATATTAAACTTTGAGATTCCAACAATAAAGGAAAATATAATGGTCGGAGTTCAGAATCCGCATGTCCACAGTCATTTGTGTTACGATCGGTATCTCCTGAATCCATAATGGTAGTAATACGCTGGCAGCTGGTGTTCCTCATCACTAGTTGAAGTCACACTATCTGCACAATAATGATAATAGAAATTTCACTAAATATTTCAAGATTTAACATATAAATGTATAAGAAATTAACATTTAACCTATATATATAAAATATATCTTCTAACACAAGGGTATTGAATAGTTCTGTCATTGTACCAATTTCTTGGGAGAGATCTAAAGAAGGCATTAATTGATAATAAGCAAGCTCACGGGACAGCGTTGGTGGCTCATTTCTAACTGGAATGGGCGCCAATAGAATGGAGGAAATTGCAACGGCCGCCTGTTGGCTTGTGGAAGATATATCGGCTGGATGAGGAGGAAGGTTGTGCCATGGATATTGCTGCTGATAAAAGGATGGCATAGTTCCATTTCTAGTTGAAATTATACTCATATTAATAATATGACTCATGAAATAAATAAAACTACAACATACATAGCATATCCACCCTCCTCAGCTTCAAAATAAATAATAAATTAAATGAAACTCTGAATTAAAAGAACTTACTCATTTCCAGTATTATCATTCATAACAGTATTAGAAAACCTCGTGTAGTCATACACTGGAAGCCCATAATAAGCATGCTCAGGGGATGATGGTGGTGGCTCATTGCTAACTGGAATGGGCGCCATTGGAGCGGAGGAAATTGCAACGGCTGCCTGTTGGCTTGTGGAAGCTATACCTGCTAGATGAGGAGGAGAGTTGTGCCATGGATATTGCTGCTGATGAAAGTATGGCATAGTTCCATTTCTAGTTGAAATAATACTCGTATTAATAATATGTCTCATGAAATAAATAAAACTACAACATACATAGCATATCCACCCTCCTCGCTTCAAAATAAATAATAAATTAAATGAAACTCTGAATTAAAGAACTTACTCATTTCCAGTATTATCATTCATAATAGTAGTAGAAAACCTCGTGAAGTCATACATTGGAAGCCCATAATGGGCATGCTCAGGGGACGGCAGTGGTGGCTCATTGCTAACTGGAATGGGCGCCATTGGAGCGGAGGAAATTGCAACGGCCTGTTGGCTTGTGGAAGCTATACCTACTGGATGAGGAGGAGAGTTGTGCCATGGATATTGCTGATGATAAATGTTTGGTACCGTTCCATTTCTAGTTGACATTAGACTCATATTAATAATATAATTCGTGAAATAAATAAAACTACAACATATATAGTATACACACCCTCCTTGCTTCCAAATAAACAATAAATGGTACTCTGAATTGAAAGAAACTTACTCATTTCCCGTATCATCATTCATAACAGTAGTAGAAAAGCTCGGAAAGTCATATGTTGGAAGCCCATAATTTTCCATAAAGAACATTGCCGTTGCCGTTGCATCTAATTCCCTTCTATATGTTTCCACATCACATTACAAAATTAATGTTAGATATAGTTATATGTTCTAAGGTTAAAAATCCTCATATTTAAAGAAGTGTTACATGTTAATATTCGTTAGATTGTCTAATAATTGTGTATATAAATTAAACTCAAAAGTATTTTACCTCATAGGTATATCTTGATTGTACACTTCATTGAAGCGTGGAAGAGTCTGTACCACGTCTGGAGTCGAAAATGATGTCTAATAATATTAAAAAATTTAAATTGCTTTAGATAATTGTGTTAATCATATGTGTGTATATATATTGCAGAATGTTTGTGAAATAACTATTAATATTAATTACCTGTTCTACAGGATCTTTATTTTCACGATCTGCAAATAGCATCCACTTTCCATTTTCTATTTTTCGACAGTTGGGACACTTCATTTTCCCCTTATTGTTAAATTCAGAACCAATACAGTCTTCATAACAAAAGAATATTGATAGAAATTATTAATAAATAAAATGGAAAGGCATTTACATGAGAGGTTCAAAAACCAACATTATTTCATGTATGGTAAACAAATAAATACATGTTATATAATTAAAAATAAAATCTACCATCATCTCATGATGAAATTAATCTTACATTAGATATATACATCATCAATATGATTTTATCATTTACATTATAAGTTCACAAAATGGATATTTACAAGCAGGCCTCTCTAAAATGTGGACTCGTAATCTAGAAAAATAAAATATATTATATGTTATGTGGTATAGATAAAATTGACCAATAGTATACAAATTCTTACATTGATGGTGTAATCTAGGGGTGGCAAATGGGTAGGTCGAGTCGGATATGGGCGGGTCAAAAATGGGTCAAGTGAAAATGGATAAAATATCCGACCCAACCCATATTTGATATGGATAAAATGGGTAAACCCAATGGATAATATGTAATATGGATATCCATATTATCGATTGTTTCTTCTTATGTAAAGAAAGAAGTACTCCTAGATTATATGCTTTTTTTTCTTCTTTTTCTCCTTTTAGGGTGTGTTTGGAATGAAGAAAATATTTTTATATTTTTTCAAGAAAATATTTTTCTCAAAAATAAGTAATCATGAGTGGGGGTCGGGAGTCGGATCTTGGGTCGAGATCAAATTTGAAACTTGGGTCGAGTCGAAAGTCAGATTTTGATCTGGGTCGGGTCTTGGGCTGAAGTCGGAATTTGAATTTCGGGTCTTGGGCTAGTGTGAGATTTGGATCTCGAGTCGGTGTCAGGAGTTAGGTCTCGTGACGGGTTTGAAAATTTTGTCTCGGATTGGAAGTAGGAGTCTCGGGTCTGGGTTGTAGTTGTGTCTCTGATCGGGGGTCATAGTCAAGAGTTGGGTCCTCGGTCAGGGTTATCCTCGGGTCTCGGGTTAGGATCGGATGTCGGGTTCTGGATCTCGAGTCAGAAGTTGGGTTCCAAGTTTAATCTCTTTTCGGGTCTCAAGATTTAAAAAAAATAAAAAAAATAAAAATAAATAAATAAATTAAGATTAAAAAATGAAAAAATATTACTATATCTTTACATACTTTAAGGAGAGTGTTTGTAGATATCCATATTTTAGGATGGATAATATGGGTTGATCCATATTTGACCCACTTTAAATGGATTGGATACGCAACCCATCTAAAATGGATAAAATGGTCAGATAACCATATATTTTTTTATCCATTTTGTCACTCCTAGTGTAATCAATAGATCTTCACTATCCATTGCCTGAACTAATCTAGATTTTTGTTGTGTCAGACTCATTAAAAAGCGAATGTGCAACCTACCAGAAATTTCGCTATTCTCAGTGTTCTTGAATCCCATATATCTAATTTAGTTAAGGAAGATAAGATCCTATCCATCGCATTACACTACTCAATGATTATCATGTATTTTAGGTCACATCTTTTAGAATAATTATACATTTTGCTATGTTTATTTAATTTTTCACTTTTATAATTTTCAAATATGGATTCTCTCTCTCTCTCTCTCTCTCTATATATATATATATATATATAACTTCAAATCAAGAGGTTGTGATCTGAACTCCAATAAAGAAAAAATGCCAAAAATGTTTGATTTCATGTCCATAAAAATATCCCATAAATTATGACGTGTTCATACTCTATTGATGCCTTATTCGAAACACACCTCCTTATTATAAATTTATATAGTTTTTTTCAATGTGACACAATAGTTCTTAAAATTTCTTATTTTCAAGACTTCCTCTCTCTCTCTCTCTCTCTCTCTCTATATATATATATATATATATATTTCAAAATCTCTTTAACATAAAATCACCCTACCACCACTAAAACCTAAGAGTGGTTTTATTACATTCTTTTTGAAATCTACCTCACCAAATTTTTAATTTTTGTCCCTTATGACTCTAATTTTGAACTTATATTATAAGTTTTAAATATAGAGACTTTATTCCTAGATTAACCTCCATTAGTCTTGTTTCATTCGAGTTAATTTGTCAAAAAAATGAAAAATAAATGTTCATCCTATATATATTTATCAAAAAGTTTTTCTTACCCTCCAAAATTTCAAAAAAAAAAAAGAAAAAGAAGAAGTGCCTAGCTACTTCATGATATCTCAGTATTTGAATTATTATTTTTTAATCTTTTTGATCTTATGATGCGATAGCAAGAAAATAATTCAGGCCTCTACACATATACACATACACATATGGAAAATCTAAAAAATGGTACACATGAATGGAATAAAATATTTTTTTTTTCCTATTAGAGATGTGTAAGTAAATCTAAACTTATATGATATGTACCTGCGTGAAAGAAATGGCCACAACCAAGTTTGGTTATGGACCTTTCAGCGTTATCAAAAACAACATCCAAGCATATGGTGCACAGAGGAGCATTTGTTGCATCATTTGGAAAAAGATTATCACTTACAGATTTAGATGAATGAGAAGAGCTACCCATTGAAAAAATAATTGAAACAAAGAGTGAAGGCTAATTATATTCGGAAAAGACTTCAAAATTTAAATAATAGATATGAAAAATGTGTTTTTCTTAAGTTACAAATGCATATAAGACTAAGAACAAAATCAAACAAGTTCTAGATTTTGGTAATAATATTGTTTTTAGAGATATATTGAGAAAAAAAATAATTGACCTACCAAGATTATAATCTAGTGTTAGATATATCTTCCATATTTGCTTCAAAAATTAAATTCTCCGGTCAACTTTGAATAATAGACATGTTTTTCCCCATATGTAAATTATTTTTTTAATGTACCTATTTTACCCTTACATTATCAATTTATTTGTTTTACTTATTTGAAATATATGATTTTTTTTCTTAAACTCTATATAACAAATTTATCAATAGAAAAATGAATATTATTTCCAAGCTGAAAAAACTAAAGTGAAAAGTACTAATTGAGTATATAAGTTAATGATGTTCTATAATGAAATAAATGAAGAGAATAAGAAAATTGAAGAGAGACGTGAAGCCACATGAATGCTCCCACAAACATAAATATGTACTGTAACACCCCGTAACTTTCCGACCCTACTTGACAACCTTGAACCATGCTTACCTAGGTTTCGAGAGCCATAAGTACGTATTTCATATTGCTATTGATGGAAAAATTTGATAGTGTGCTAGTAAATGTGATTAGACCTTGGTAGTAGGTGGTGTTTGTGACTTTGTGGAGCATTTGTGGGGTTAATTCTTCGTCACAAGTATTTTAACAAATTATGTTCAAAAAAAAAAAAAAAGAAGAAGAAGCCATGAGCGACTAGAATTTCTATTTTTGCGATTGAGGCTACGATCGGGAATCTCGTAAGTGAATATTGTCGTGACGATTATGGAATTAATTAAACATAAGATATATGATGGATTATACATTGATTTTAGTGGGCTAAGGTAATATATGTTAATGGGCCAATTTGAGGCCCAAAATGGAGCCAAAATGCATGGCCCAATGGGTCAAATGACCCATTCTTCCTTTAATTCATCAATTATTGACCCAAGTGGATCAAGATAACCATTAAATGGAGGCTATATAAGGCCAAAAGCAGATTTTTATTCACAAAATCTCTCATAACATTTCTAGACTTTTCTCTCTATAAGGCTATTGTCATTCATGTGTCACATAATTATGAACGTGGTTCCAAGTTCCAATAATGTTATATTCAAAAATTCCCAAAATGAAGTAACCATTGATTGAGCTATTTCAAAGATTAAAGAAGTAATGTTGTGAAGAGGAGAGATGTTTCATGGGTGGTATCCCAGGGGTTAAATAACCTAGCATGGGTCGATCCCAATATTTACGGGTGGTATCCCAGGGTTGAGAAGAATACCTAGCATGGGTCAATCCCGCTACGGGTGGTATCCCAGGGGCAAAGGAAAAGCCTAGCATGGGTCGATCCCCGATTACTATTGATTACCCACTGATCAGCTTGGGGCCCGAACATTATATGGATGATGATTGATGATTGATGATGTAAAGTAAAGTAAAGCAAATAAAGTAATGAATGTAACGTACATGGTTCCATACACATACAGAATGATGACTTATCCATAATGGGCTATGCTCTCATATTCGAGTTCATTGAAGTATTTATGTGTCATACAGTTTTATATGAGCCTTACATACTCAGTACATTCTTCGTACTGACCCCCTCGGGGGAAACTTACCTTACTTGCTGCAGGCACAGGTACTAGTAAATTTCCACAGTACAGTGAGGGTCATTTGCAGAGTTTTGGTGAGCTCCAGTTGACCCAGAGCTTTCCGAGTCATAGTGTACATTGATTATGGCATATCATATATGTGGTATAGAGTGGGGACTTGTCCCGACTCTAGCTTGGCTACGTACATGTATCTGTAGAGGCTTTGTAGACATATGTGGGATAAATAATGTAAGAGATGTATGTCCAGTTTGACTTAATGGCCTTAACGACCAAGTTTCATATATTGTACATGTCATGACTTCCACCATTGGTACTTGTTTATTATATGGGATAGAATAACATTCATATAGAGACATGCATATGAGGGTATATGGGTAAAGATTTGTTCTCTCGAGCCTCAACGGCTTCGGGTGCCAGTCCATCCCGAATGGGATTCGGGTTGTGACAAAAGTGGTATCAGAGTAGGTCGTCCTAAGGGTGTCTACAAAGCCGTGTCTGAGTAGAGTCTTGCTTATGGATGTGTTGCGCGCCACATTTATAAGTAGGTGGCTACGGGACATTTAGGAGTTGTTTCACTTCTTCACTTCTAGATCGTGCAATAGAGCCAAAGTTGTAGGTGGATGTATATGTACGCATTGACATTTGTTTTCTTTTGCATGGGTGAATGCTGATTATCGGACAAGATAAGGGCAAAGGTAAGCAGGTTAATATGCCTGCCGAAGAAGATATGAGTAAATCACCACCTGACCAAGCTAGTCAGGGTGGAGCTGACATGGAATTTGCACTACGGGTTTCTCTTATCCAGAAGGTAGAGAAGTATCTGCAGAACCACCTATAAATGCCACTGAACGGGATTTAAGAAATGTAGTGCATATGTTGACTCAGATAGTTGCTATACAATGTCACGGGCGAGATGGCCCAATGACGAGTAATGATGGTGTGGCTAGGGCAGCTAGTCGTCGAACACAAAATTTTCTGAAATTAAACCCTCCCACGTTCACCGGGTCAGACCTGAATAAAGATCCACATGAATTTATAGACCAAACCAAACGGGCTTTAGATGTTATGCATGTGACTGGTGTATTGATGTACTTCCAGCTAGTTGGGAGGAATTTAAGCGAACCAATTGCTAAATCTTTGCCGAAGGACTATGAGTGTCAGAAAGTACAGTTTTCGATTTAATATTTTGGCTAGGTATACTCCGAATGTGGTAGCTATTATGACCGATAGAGTGCATAGTTATGTGGACAAATGGATTGTACTATTACGGCCTTGAAAAGAGATATGGATATAGCCAGAATATAGGCTTGTTGCACAGATAATGGAGGATCAGAGGCAACAGAAAAGGACACAAATATTTGAAGAAGGGTTGTCAAAGAGGGCTTAGAGACAATTGGTTTGGGAAAAAGTGAGATTTAGGATTCATGGGCAATGGGGTACCAAGTACAAGAACGTAGACAGTAGGATGGTTGTCAGCCGTGTTAGTGCTACAAAAGTTATCGTCTAAGTGAATGTCGGTTGGGGCTGAATGTTTGTTGTTGGCGTGGTATGTCGGGCCACAAAATGAGGCTTCTCCTGATGTAGCTACAGGTACCATATACGTATTGATTGATTCATAGAGCATATGATATTTCATTAATTGCTGAAAATGCAAAAGAACACTAGAATTACTAGTTATGTCACTTGAATTTAATACACTAGATGGTGAATCTATTGTAGTTAAACGAGTATATCATAAGTGCATAGTAATTGTTGTGGTCGTGAGGCACTGGTTGATCTTATTGAGCTGGAAATAGTGAAATTTTGATGTTATCAAGGGATTGCGCGATAGTAGACTGCCAAACTAAGAATGTTTTTGAATGGCCAGGGAAATGTGGGGGCACCAAGGGGAAAATTTATTCCCCATCTTAAAGCAAAGAAAAGGATACTCTAAGGAATACGTATGTCATTTAGTAAGAGTGAAAGATACTGATGTGATGCCACCAACTCTTCAATCAATTCTGGTGGTAAATAAATTCCTCGATGTGTGAGCTGGTATTAGTATAACGTCAGGTACTCAACCTATTTTTATTTCCCTATATAGCATGGCCCCGGCAGAGTTATGGGGATTAGGAAAACAAAAAAGGAAAAAAAAAGAAAACAGGAAACGTTAAAAGACGTGATGAACAAGGGATTCATAAGACCTAGTATGTTCCCTTGGGGTGCACCAGTGTTAATTGTACAAAAGAAAGACAGTACGTTGAGGATGTGTGTCGACTATCGGCAACTGAATAAGATGACAATTATGAATAAATATTCCCTCCCCAGAGTTGACGATTTGTTTGATCAGTTACGGGGTTAGAAAAAAATAGTGAAATGAATGATGAAATGATGAAACGAATGATGATGAAATGATGAAAAAAAAATGAATGATGAAGATATACCCAAGACAGCATTACAAACTTGGTATGGTTATTATAAATTCTTAGTATGTCAATTGAGCTAGCGAATGCACCTGTAGTTTTTATAGGTTTAATGAATAGGGTGTTTAAGAAACTTTTAAATGTGTGTGTGACCATGTTTGGTGATGGTATTCAGAATCACAAGAGAACCATGTGAATCATATTGCAGCAAGTGTTATAGACTTTTCTGAACATGAAGTTTGGTTACAATCCATGTCGTTCTTGAGTCACATTGTATAGGATGAAGAAATAAAAATTGCTATGCGAAAGATAGAAATGGTGAACAATTGGCTAAGGCCTACGATGCTTACAGAGATCCATCATTTTCTTAGGCTGGTTGATTATTATAGGAGAATTGTTAAAGGATTTTCTTCTATCCCTACACCCTTAACAAAGCTTAGACACAAGGCAATCAAGTTTCAGTAGAATGATGCATGTGAGAAAAGTTCCCAAGAGTTGAAAGATAAAGTAACTTCCACACCAGTTTTAAGTGCTTCCCGAAGGCATAAGAATGTTATGCAATGTATGGTAATGCTTCTGGGATTGTCCTCAGATGCGTATTGATGTAGCATGATAAGGTAATAGCATATGCCTCACGACAGTTGCGGCCACATGAGAAAACAAATTATTACCAAACACATGACCCTGAACTATCAACTGCGATATTTGCTTTAAAGTTATGGTGTCACTATTTGTAAGGGATTCATGTTGACATATATACTGCTCATAAGAAAATGTAATATATTTTTGAGCCAAAGGACTTGAATCTGAGGTAGCGAAGGTGGCTTGAACTATTAAAAGATTAGGACATTGGTATCTTGTATCATTCGAGAAAAGCTAGTGGGGTAGTTGATACATTAAGTTGCAAGGCAGTAGGAAGTATTATAGGCAATATGGGGTTTTGTTTCTTGAAACTCCAGATGAAAGAATTATAGTGTCAAATATGGCAGAATTTTCATTGATATCTGAGATAAAGGAAAAAGCAATATGGAAGTCATATTTCTAGTTCAATTGAAAAAGAATGTACAACAAAGTTCGACAAAGATATTTGAGCAAACACAAGGGGGAGTACTTTAACGCCAATATAGATTGTGTGTACTGGGTATAGATGAGTTAAGGAAATGAATTACGACAGAAGAACATCGTTCACAGTATTTCATTCACTTGGAAGCAACCAAAATGTACCATGGTGTAGCAGAGATGTCTTGGTAAGGATACATGAGAAGTACATTGTAGAACTTGTAGCTCAATGTCCAAGCGGTCACTGATTAACAGTATGGCATCAGAAATCTGTATGTTTTATGTAATGTATTACCCTTCCAGTTTGGAAGTGGAACACGAATAACATGGATTTAATCACAGGGTTGCTTCGTACACTGCAAAGGTTAATTCCATATAGGTAATAGTTAAAAGGCTTACCGAGTCAGCGTATTTCCTACCAATTAGGACCACCGATACAACTGAACATTATGCAAAGTTGTATGTTATAGAGATAGTACGATTACATGGGGTTCCACCCACTATTATATCAAACAGGAGTGCTCACTTTATTGCACAGTGTTGGAAGTCTTTTCAGTAAAGTATGGGTACACAGGTAGATGTAAGTACGGTTTGTCTTCCTCAGATGGATGGACAAACAGAACGTATTATATGAACATTTAAAGATATGCCACGAGTTTGTACATTGGACTTTAAAGGTAGTTGGGATGAACATCTATCGTTTATTGAAATTATTTACAGTAAAAGTATCAAAAGGCACCTTACGAAGTTTTATATGAAAGAAAATATAGATCATCAATTGGATGGGTTACAGCTGATGAAATTTGCTTTGCTCGAGTCAGATTTTGTTCGTCAAGCTATAGAGGAAGTGAAGGTGATATAACAGTAGCTACAAATGGCCCAGAGCCGATACAAATCATATGCCGATAGTAGCAGAAGGGAATTAAATGTGCCATAGGTGATTAGGTATTTTTGACAGTGTCACCAGTGAAAAATATATATATAATGAGATACGGAAAGAAAGAGAAGTTGTCCAAAGATTTGGGCAAATTGTGTATCTATTAGCACTAGTCCAAGAACTCTTCACAGTTCTTTCAGTATCTTATATTCGATGCTTTGAAAGTGTATAGGAGATTATCTCGTATTGTTGCCAGTGGAACTATACAAGTTATGAAAGATCTCACATGTGAAGAAGTACTGCTTACTATTCTAGATCGATAAGAGAGAGTAATGAGACATAAATAAGTAGCTTCCGTAAAGGCACTATTGGAGAAATTAGCACGTAGAAGAAATCGCAAGGGAAATCAAAGAAATAATGAAATCTAAAGTGCTCGTAATTGTTGTACACGGAAGAAAAAGGTCAAGATACGGAATTGGAGTCATAATAAGTAAGTCTTTACAAGTATTATGTGTTTATATGATAATGTGAAGGATGCACTTTGACTTAAGTTGTTACAATGAGATAATGTTACTAACATTCGAGGACGAATGTTTCTAAAGGGGGAAGGATGTAACACCCCGTAACTTCCCGACCCTACTTGACAACCTTGAACCATGCTTACCTAGGTTTCGAGAGCCATAAGTACGTATTTCATATTGCTATTGATGGAAAAATTTGATAGTGTGCTAGTAAATGTGATTAGACCTTGGTAGTAGGTGGTGTTTGTGACTTTGTGGAGCATTTGTGGGGTTAATTCTTCGTCACAAGTATTTTAACAAATTATGTTCAAAAAAAAAGAAGAAGAAGCCATGAACGACTAGAATTTCTATTTTTGCGATTGAGGCTACGATCGGGAATCTCGTAAGTGAATATTGTCGTGACGATTATGGAATTAATTAAACATGAGATATATAATGGATTATACATTGATTTTAGTGGGCTAAGGTAATATGTGTTAATGGGCCAATTTGAGGCCCAAAATGGAGCCAAAATGCATGGCCCAATGGGTCAAATGACCCATTCTTCCTTTAATTCATCAATTATTGACCCAAGTGGATCAAGATAACCATTAAATGGAGGCTATATAAGGCCAAAAGCAGATTTTTATTCACAAAATCTCTCATAACATTTCTAGACTTTTCTCTCTATAAGGCTATTGTCATTCATGTGTCACATAATTATGAACGTGGTTCCAAGTTCCAATAATGTTATATTCAAAAATTCCCAAAATGAAGTAACCATTGATTGAGCTATTTCAAAGATTAAAGAAGTAACGTTGTGAAGAGGAGAGATGTTTCATGGGTGGTATCCCAGGGGTTAAATAACCTAGCATGGGTCGATCCCAATATTTACGGGTGGTATCCCAGGGTTGAGAAGAATACCTAGCATGGGTCAATCCCGCTACGGGTGGTATCCCAGGGGCAAAGGAAAAGCCTAGCATGGGTCGATCCCGATTACTATTGATTACCCACTGATCAGCTTGGGGCCCGAACATTATATGGATGATGATTGATGATGGATGATGTAAAGTAAAGTAAAGCAAATAAAGTAATGTAAAGTAATGAATGTAATGTACATGGTTCCATACACATACAGAATGATGACTTACCCATAATGGGCTATGCATTAAAAGAGAGCGTTGAATTTTATAGAAAGAGAGCGTTGAAAGAGAGCGTTTAAATGATGACATATAGAATAATGATGACTTAACACAACAATCATAGAAAGAGAGCGTTGAATTTTATAACAAATACATTAAAAGATTATTCGAATAAGTTATAATTTTACCGAAATCATATTAAATTTTATAGTAAAAAATAAAATTATATAGTAAGATGAATAGGGGAACAGAGACTGGACTCGATGAGATTCCGGTGGAATTTTTGAAGAGCACAAAATGGACAAATATGGAGTGTTAACTGGGTTTTTTAATATCATTTTTAAGACGACAAAAATTCCTAACGAATGGAGTTGGAGTGCAATGATTATATCACGACCCAATTCGCGGATCGTGCGAGCACCTACCTAACTCTACCATAGATAAGAGAACCCTTACCATCCAACCAGTTATCTAAAATGTGGAAGATATGTTAAACAGTTTTAAGTATAAATAACTCCATAAATAAATAGATCTCTTGTTCAAACTACATTTATTACATAAATACATTGCAAAACTAAATTTAAAGTTTCTCCAGAACTTAATCTAAACCGGTACAAGAGCACTAAATAAATAGAAGGATGAACCGAGACACAACATTCATGTAAGAATAGAATGACAGGACCTGCTAAAGAATAATCAACACTGTACCTATAGAAACTCCAACTAACCTGCAACGTGGCTATATCCCCAAATGGAGACATAGTAAATGTAGTATCAGTACAACCACATGTACTAGTAGGTATCATCGGTCGATCAGGAATAGAAAAAAATAATAACAATTGAAATTAGGGAGGAATCATGACAACAAGTAAATTTCCCAACAACTGAATCCTACCAAAATCTTTTAACAATGTTCCCAACTCTAGCCTTACTGCCTCTTTAACAACACCTACTACCCTACACTCAATACGATTAGGATCCGCTATTCCATGTCTAAGTATCCACTGACAAAGCAAGTATTACTGTTCTCAATAATACAACACAAACTAGACAAGATAACCCAATACCTCCCATATAACATTATGAATACAAAAAATAAGATGTATACCCAAACCAGGACATACCATACATCCACGTACTCACGTACGTCACTAACGCTCAAGCAAATCAATTTACAAAAATCACAACATTATATGTGCTAAAAAAATAATATAAATGCATGCATGCAAGGTGTACACACATACTAGGGTCAGCCGGGACCCTCAGCTATGACCTGCAGGGGATGAGCTCAGACTATGTACCAGTACCAGCATAGTACCCAATCCAATAACAGTATCGGCGCGGCACCCAATCCATATAACAATATTTGTGTGGCACCCAATTTAATAGCAAAGTCGGCATGACACCCAACCTAACATCATCTCAATATATATAGTCTCATTCTAATACTCAATGCATGATGATGATCAATGATCTCAAGTAGTGCTTGAAGGCTAATCACAACATTTAGCTTATATGTAAGCACAATGTCTAAACAAGTCTACACTACTCTCGGACTACTCATACATACTTAAGCATTAAGGGCTATACCCACCGATTACCTTCTATACTTAGCCCGACTGACACCTTTATTTTAAGGATGCTATAACTCTGTCTCTTCCCCACTCCTCACTATTACATTGATATCCATTCTAATACGAGAGACTAACCCCAATACAGTTTCATACACAACATCTCCCTAATTCTCTCAACACACCATAACTATCCTGACAGCTGCCAACTACTCCCTCCAATATCGACCGGATAGTACAACTACCTTTTGGAATCCATTGAAACACACCGAGCTATACATTTGTACTCAATAAGTTCACCATTAAACTAACCCTCAATAACAAACTCATAATCACTCCCATTTAACAACCTACTACTAGTTCATATGAGCGTCATGATTTTCTGAAAACTAAGAGATCAACATAGTTCAATAACTCAACATGCAACATACAACAAAATCACGAATTCGTTATTCTAAGTTTAGTTTATTATTCAATCCATCCAAACTCCTTACCCATAGGCATAAACATGAAATCTCCAGACATACTCTCGTTATTACATACATCTAGCTGAAGTCTATAATTTAACCATAACCTATCTCGTAGATGAGTTCTGCTGCTACGGAGAGTGAAGAGTCACCCTTCGGTCACCTTATCTTTTACCAACATGGGAAATCCCATTGGAAATGCTTTGGAAATCGTCCCCTTGGAGCGTGGACTCTAAAACCTCATAGTTCCAAGTATAGGGTTCACTTGGGGTATTTTTGGAGGAGGAAAAAAAATAAGAGGCCTCAGTTAGATGAGGGATTTTATTAACCCTAGGGCAGTTCACTTCCTCACCATCACTGTTGTGATGAAAGTGTCGCTACAGTGACAGATCTGTCACTGCACCGATGATGGGTCAGTGGGCTTGGCTAAATATTATAAATTCTGCCCAAGTTTAATTTGGGCCATGGCTTTTTCCCATGAAATTAATTTCTAAAAGCTGTGGAATGAAGATTTCTTAACCAAAGTACTTTTCTGGAATAGTTTTTAACATAACAACGATTTGTGTCATTACATTAGGAACCAATTTATCCATCATTTATCTCCAAATGGTTACGAAAGTAGGAAGGGATATTTTTACAACGCTTCTCAAAATCCTACTTACATAGCAGTTAGAAATTGTAATTTTTTTATCCCTATTGGTTGTTTGATAACATCTTTCCAAACCATGGTTAACTAAAATTTATTACCACTATTTCCGAACCACGGTTTAATTTCCCCCACTTCCCAACTCTCAAACTCTCTCAAAAAATCTCTCAATTTGCTCAAGTAATCTTCTTCCCAGTGACACTACTAAGGTAAATCTTCATCTCTACTATTTTATTTATGCGTTTAACATCGTAGAATCGTAGATATTGGGGAAAAGGTGGATTTTTGGATTAGTTTTTAGTGCAACTTGAAATTTAAATATGTTGCTTCCTTGAACGAATTTTTAAAGCATGCTAGATTATCTTATGTCTCCAATGCTCCTATAACTCTACCAAGCCTGATCTATGCTTAAAATTCAAAAATTTGATGAAAAGTTTGAAAATCCGCCATGGGATAAAATCAAATAGTTGGTGAAGAAGGCATCGCTGCAACGATGGATTTGTTGCTGCAGTGACGCCGCTGCAGTAAGGCTTTTATCGCTATAGCGATAGTCGGGCAATATCCTCCCAAGGATTTTTAAACATCATTTTGATTTTTGCAGGACTACTGCCATGGCTAACCAACCTGCATACCAATGATTCCCAAATAATACTTATCATGACCTCTACTAGGAGGGGTTGAGTACTAGCGACTTTATTCATAAGAGGGGATTCGTGATGAAGGAATTAGCTGAATAAGCGCCTGACTTCTGCAACCAGTTGAGGGATTTTGAATGGGAGATGTTGACGGAGGCTATTCCTGCATATAATCTGGAGGTAGTTAGGGAGTTCTATGATATACTCCTGACTGTGGGCTGTTTCTCATCTCTGCCTACCATTTGTATCTGAGGGAGGAAGGTTCCAGTAGATGCTACCACAATCAATGACACCTTAGGTGTGCCAAAGCCATCCAATGTGGATTTTGAGGCACAGGTTAATGAGGCCAACTTGAAATGGGTGGCAAGAACCTTAGTTCCAAAGGATCATGAGAATATAGTACGATGGACAACCATTAGGAGAACCAAAAACACCCCTTTCACAGTAGGCACAAAATTGGCTGAACTTAGCATATTGGAGGATCCGTCCTTTGGGAAATATTATAAATATGACCTCCCACTGGGATATGGAGGTGTCTTGTGCTCTATCGGGGATAGTGATGAATGTGGCGATGTAGATTATTAACGAGTGGCAATATTTCTACATTAGGGAAGGGCCTTCAAAGGATTTCTTCTTGCCCTCATTTATCACCAAGTTGTACAAAAGGGTTGATGTGCCGAAGAAGGACATTGACTCCTTGGAAGAGTGCGACGTGACCTTCAACTAACTCAAGGTGAAGGGTTCATAGAAAGGGAGCAAGAAGAAAAGGATGATAGGGGCAGAAGGTAAGACCATCAGGGCTGGAGAGGGCAAGAAGACTAGCAACCCTCGCACACAGACCCCTGCATCCATTAGGTGCTTGGAGGTAGACTTTACTGTGGTGCAGAGCTACTTGGAGCAGTCCCACTTGCCTCCCTCATGTTTGGATCCTTCGAGTTCCATGGCTTCACTAGATTTGGCTTGGTCCTATGCAGAGCTCCATTGGGAGCTAGATGAGGAGAAGCAGATGAGATGCTCCTAGGATCCTATGCTATCTAGGATGTGGAAGACCGTGAAGGTTATGTTCAAGTGTACAGTCCCCAATGGGAAGCTCCCGAAGCTGAAGAAGAAAGGTATAGATGAATTTTTCTTCCTTAGTAGAATGGATGGGGGGGTCTCTTACACATTGAGCCTCGGAGATGATGAGGCCTCTAGCTAGATTTTAAAAGTGCAAGAGGGGGTGAATTGCTTTTTTTTCTTTTATCTCTTAGTCTACTATCTAGATTCGTAAGTAGACTTAGTAAAGCAGTAAATAAATCAAAGAATATAAAGAGCAGGAAAGTAAATATGACACAAGATATTTTATACTGGTTGGAATCCCTAATGGATCTTACTCCAGTCACCTTGGGTTGCAAGGGTGTTCTACTAGTCTTTTTCAAAGGTTGGTTTAGTACAAAGATTGCTATGAAAAAAATACCAAAGTATACTCTCAATATTCTTTTTATCTTTTGACACTATAACCTCAACAATAATATTTTTATCTCCTCTATTTTTTGTTACGTAGTAAATCTCACAGAAATATAATGCTTGTCAAAAGTAGAGCAAAGAATGGTAGATGATAAAGACTAGCAGCGTGAGTTTGTCTTCCTTCAAGGTTCTTTAAATAGAGTAGGATATGACCATTGAAGGTAATTCAACCCACGAGATTTGATCCTTATAAAGAGGGAATGAAATATTCTTTTTCCAAGAATAAGGGAGAAACATTAATCACTCTGTTTCATCCAGCCACTTCCTTTGGTATGGCTATTACTTCCTTCCATACTTAGGCAGTTTTGAATTTGCCAATATGGTAAGTAATCTTCTTCCTTTCATAGAGCCATTTGATAATGATTCTCTTTGACTTAAGGATAGATTTCCTTAAGGACTTTTATTTAGTTTCCTTCTTTTGCGCCCATATCATTCTTCTTCTTTATTTTTTTTTAAGCTGATATCTCCTCATGATCTTTTTCTTATCTATGTTCCTTATTTTGTGTTTCCATCTTTATTACTTTTGTGTATTTCTTATTTTCCTTCAAACACAGTTGTCAATCATTAAAACCAGCACTTTAGTCAACACACTAACATTCTCCCCCTTTTTGATGATGAAAACAAAAGAAAGAATGTAGTCAACTTTCCTGTTAATTGTGAATCGCCTTGAGTTGCTCTCCACGACTAGTTGACTCATCACTTGCAATTTACTTTGCTCCCCCTGAATAGTTGACTCATTTCCTATTAAAAAGAAACCATCATTTTCTCCCCCTTTGACATCAATCAAAAAGGAAAATAAAGGGACAAAAGCATATAAAAAATAAACATGCAACCATTCTAGATAAAACTAGTGCTAGCATAGTCTAATAGTTACTTACAGAGCCACAAATAAAAACACAAAAAAATTGTTCAAATAGTGAAAACAGGAATTGAGGTTGAGGATTGCGAATGCTTAACATATAGCAGATAGTTTTGACAGTGGTCTCCTTGAGGGTATCAAACTTGGTATTCAAGGTTTCAGGAATGCGATTACCATTAGTCTAAATTCTGGAAGCAATTTTAATGGGTACTTGAATGACCTTATCCAACCTAAGGCAAAGTTTAGCAACATCGCTACCTGTTTCCTTGGTAACTCCACGAATATAATCAATCTAAAATTGATTGCAGAGAAGTAGATCCTTAAAAGTGTTAAGCTTGTCATTGATCTTAGAGAGACTTGCAAGATCATCAATCAAACCAACAGATGAGGTATTAATAGGATAGGAAGAAAATGGAACACAATTTAGACTGGAAGGTGTAGGAGTAGGAACCTCAATACCAACTTTAATAACCCAAAAGTCACCAACAGGAGTATATCCCATACTCCTAAAAGCTCTTGAGTTGTAGCTTTGACCAATAGTGATAAAGGGACCTCCATCAAATTGAGATGACTGGCTTTCATAATTCAAGAGATAACCATACAATGAGAAAGACTAAGGGGATCAGAGGAAACTTCAATCATGTTATTGAGGATAAGCAAGGAGAGCTTGAACTGATGCTTAGACACAATGCAATAAGTGAGAAGAGTATTACGAAGAGAAAAAATTAAAAGAGAACCAACAAGAGGAATTAGAATAGTGGCAATAATATGGACAACTATCCTTGTCTCAAAAGAGAGGTCTTTGGGACCCAATTGAGAGGTCAAAGGATTTGGGCCACCAATGGCTATAAATCCCTTAGCCTGATCATAAGTAACTTCAAGATCAGAAGGCCACACACTCTTCGTGGGAATAGAAATTCCCGAACACTGGATACGAAAGATGTGATGAAAAATTGCACACTCAATAAAGATTCACTTTCCCATGATAAAATTTTCAAGTTCATTTTTGGCTTGGAAGAATGGAGATTTGCATAGAACATGCAGACAAGGGGTTCATAAACAATTTGAGAGGATGTGTAAAAGAAATTTGCCCATCTTTGAAATTTGAAAAAATCTTTAACATCAAAGTGGAGAGAAGACAAAAGATCAAGATCAACTACCCTACAATGAACTAGGGTTTTGTCTTTGACAGAGAAAAATAAATTTCATGAGATTGAGCGAAGATAAGCGAATGGAAGGCGAAGAAGTGTAATAACGATCCCCCAAAAAAGAGAAAAGGCGGCAAGGAAAGACAAGGAACATTGTAAAAAAATTAATGCACTCACACACTAATTATGGAAAGAAATCTTAACAAAATATTTTGCACAATTCTCAAAGATTTTAAAGGATTTTGAACTATACCAAGAGCTTTTCGAAGGAAACAAAATCTTTCCTAAAGAAAAGCTTTTGTAAAGAAATCAGCTAATTGAAAATGAGTACTCACAAAAACTAACTCCATGTCACTATTTTACCCATGATCATGAATAAAATGATGCTTAGTATCAATATTCTTAGCCCTAGAATGACGCACAGAATTTTCGGTTAAATATATAACACTCGAATTATCACAGAAAATTTTAACAGGTTTAAAAATAGATCACAATCACTGAATTGAAGAACCATCCAAAAAATTTGAGCACAACATTGCCTAATTGTAATATATTTAGCTTCTGTGGTTGAAAGAGATACATAACCCTATTTTTTGCTGTTCCATGATATTGATAATATTTCCATGTAGTTGACAGGTGTCCCTCGTGCTTTTTCTGTCATTTTTATCACCTGCATAGTCTGCATCACAAAAACCTTCAATATTTAAAATATTTTATTTTTCAATACCATAATCCAAAATTAGTAGTACCTACAAAGTATCTAATAATTCATTTTACAGCAGTAAGATGAGATTCCATGGGATCAGATTGGAATAAAGCATATTTACACATACTAAATTTAATATTTAGTCAACTGGCAGTAAGATAAAGTAACGAACCAATCATTCCATGATATTTCATTTTATCAACCTTCTTACTTGACTCATCAGCATCAAGAGAGAAAGTGGAACTCATGGATATACCCAGAGCTTTTGCCTCACTCATTCCAAACTTTTGAATAAGTTCCTTAGTATATTTGTTTTGATAGATGTTGATTCCTTCATTGGATTGAATAATTTGTAATCCTAGAAAGAAATTTAGTGGAACGACCCAAATTTTCATTACACTAAAAGAGGGGGTAAAATTCACACTTAGTCTTCCCTTAGTCGATTTTTGAGAAAATAAGGGCTAGTCTAAGATTGGACAATTTTTGAGGTGTGTTTGTAAAAAAATATCTAGTACTAATGTGATGGTTGATAGTGATGTTGAATGTGATATTTGGATAGGCAATGAGTTCAGGAAGTCGCAGCAATTTCTGGCACCTGAAATGGAGTTCTAGAACTTTGGTTATGGAGTTTACCATGGAGGGGTTGGTTCACGATGTTACGATTAGTAGTGTGTGTTGTAAAATGAGAAAAACTGAGGAGAAGTACCGAGTTTCTACCTCAGAACACTTCAGCAAAAAAAGTAACTGCTACAGCGGTACTACTGCAACGGTAACAAAAACCACATCAGCGACCACCTTGAGATAGGAACGAATCGCTGCAACAAAACTTTAACCGTTGCAACGGTAATTATCTGCTACAGCAGTAACATATAGTAAAATTATAGTTTTAAAAACCAAAAAATATTTTTATTTCCCATTTTTTTGAAAAACGCAAAAGAACTCCAGGGATGGTGATTTTCAGAGGGTTTTTGAAGTTTTTCATCTTTGGAGGTAAGTAATTACATTCTAGACTTGAATTTACTTCATTTAACCTTAGAAAATCACTAGAAGTAGATTAATGATGGGAATTGGGGTTTAACCCTAGTTCATGGAGATTAATGAAAAGTAGTGGGAATATGTATAATTTCAATATATAATGATCCTGGAGTGTTATAAAACACTAATGGGACTAGAATTACAGTTGTTTATGCTAATTCAAGTAAAATTCATGAGGTTTGAGAAATAGAAAATCCTAAGATGATGAAATAGGGTGAGTTTATAGCTAAAATCAGTCAGTTTTTTTTATCCCTAATAGTGAAGAGGAGAAGAATTATTAAAATGAGTATATATTCTTGTTGTTATAGATCAAGAATGAGATCAAAAGGGCAAAAGTGTGGCTTAAAGGTGACTTTGCGCAAATACATTTAGGTAGGCTATGGTTTTGTTGTAGCACTTATAATTTCTTAACTTTGTGCTTGCTTAAAAACTAAATGTCTATGATTGCCTTCTAGCATGACTTGTGATTTATGGATTGCATTTCATTTCATATGTATTATGATGATGTTGAATGATCAAGGGTCAGGTACCATGCCGATATAAATATGATATATTGTGAAAAAGGGCCGGGTACCATGCCGGTACAGTTATGATGTGATTGTGATAAAGGGTCGGGTACCACACTTGTATAGTTATGCTATAATTGTTATAATGGGTCGGGTACCATGCCGGTAAGATATGATGTTGTTGATGAGGAGGAGAATAATAAGAGATGGTGCACACATCTTGCATACATGCACTCATTCATATGCATTGAGTGCCTTTATAATAATTACATATGATGATGAGTTGTTGATGAAAGTGATTAAGTGTAAAATCTTGTGGGAGTAAACTTGTGAATTTTTCCTTATATGATGTCTTAGTTGTTGATGTCTTTGATTATGAGTTTTGTTATGATCTCTTTTATACTTGTCTAGCTTGCTTACTTGTACATTGTTGAGTTAGTCGGCCTATGATGCTTACTAGTACTTGTTGATGTACTGATACTACCTGTACTCTTCTTTTGTTAAGTGCAGAATATCTTCCTGTGGCTGACACGTGACCTCTGCTCTAGTTAGTGGTTCAAACTTAATTTTGAGGGTGACCACCATGACTGGGCGACCTTCAAGTCTTCTTATTGTTGTTGGCGTCCCTTGTTTCGGGACTAAGACGATTTCATATTATTTATGTTTTTGAATATTCTTGTTGGTTTCAGACCTAGTTTATTTTTAGATGTTCTTGTACGGTGACTTCAGGTCCCATGATTTAATAAGTAGAGGTTTCCGCACTCTATTATTTTGAATATTGGTGTTGGTTGACGGGTGACTTAAATTATTGAATGACTTCCTTTATGCATTTGTTTAAAACTGGAAATTGATATAAGTGAATATAAGAGTAACACTTGAGTTAGTAAGGGTGAGACTAGTATGGTTCTCCTGCCATAGGTTAGGGTAGGTGCCAATCATATACAGTTGTACAATGTATCAAAAATGGTATCAGAGCATCGGGTTCGTAGATCTCATTGTACAAGAACAGGCTAGTAGAGTCCTATAGAATTGTACAAAGACGTCTGTACTTTTCTTCAAAATGTTATAGGACTTTAGGAATAAATTCCCTTCTTTCTTTCTTTCTTTCGTGCTATGAATTGATTCCAATTGATATCTGGCGATCCAAATTGGTATCTAATCCTTTCACTCTTGTTTGCAGATGGTGAATACTCGTTCTACAAAAACGACAACAATAACAACAACCGCACCCGTAGCAGCATCACCTGCACAGGCTGTTGGGGCCACAGTTTGAAGTAGGCCTCAAATTAGGGGTGGAGCTAGATGGGGAGGACGATAGGTAGCACCTATTAGGGGTGGATCCCAGGCAGCCAGAGGACTGGAAAGATAGAGATCACCGTACCCTCCCCTACAATAAGACACCCAAGGCCATGCTCAAAATAAAGAGGAGATAATTAAGAAAGAGGAGATGGAAGCTTCAGAGAATGTGGTGTCAACACTAAATGGTACAGCTTAGGTGCCTTTGTCTGCGGAGGTGATTCAACAAGTGTTGGGGTTCTGGGGTAGCTTGGCTAGCACTGGCTACGCTCTAGTTGTCCTGATTATTCTGCCCACAACCTTGTAACATGCGCTGTTATAGCACCAATAATGGATGTAGGCTCTGAAATAGGGGTGTATCCTTAACAAGTACTTGGACCAGTGATGAGTGATGATGAACATGGGTTATTCTACAAGTTAATGAAAATGAAACCCCTTCCAAGGTACAGAGTTTGATGATGCATTTAAGTTCTTGATAGATTATCATGAATGTCTTCACAAGATGGGTATTATGGAGAGGTATGGTGTGGAATTTGTTTCTTTTCAGCTACAAGCCGAAGCCAAGCAATAGTGGAGGTCATTTGTAGAGTGCATGGCTGCTTTACCTCCACTCACTTAGGCTTAATTTTAGAATGTATTCCTTGAGTAAAATGTTCCCCGCACTTATTGTGATCAAAAGAAGGATGAGTATTCAAGTTTAGAGTAGGGTAACATGTTTGTGGCCGCCTATGAGACCAAGTTTAATGCCTTGTCCTGCTATAAAGATGCGGGTATTGATGATGGATCGTATGATCAAGAAGCATGTGTGCATATTATTTGATGTTTTGGTCAAGGTTGAAAACTTCATCTTTCTTGCTGACTTTGTTGTCTTAGACTGTGAGGTCAATTTGAGATACCCATAATTTTAGGAAGGCCCATTTTAGCCAACGGCAAAACATTGGTGGATATGGAGTGGGGTGAGCTGAAATTCAGGCTGAATAATAAAGAAGTCACGTTCAATGTTTGCAGAACTATAAAGCATCCAAAGGAGATGAGGGTGGTTTCAAAAATAAATAGTTCAGATGACCTTGGAAGCCAACCCAACAGATATCTTGATGAAGGCTGAGTAATGAAGACACCCGCGTCGTGCCACGACGTTAAATCAGGTGCTTCATGGGAGGCAACCCATGGGCTGGTTGGTGAAGTCTAATTAACCAACTTAGCCACGTCGTGTTGCAACATTAAATCAAGCGCTACTTGAGAGACAACCCGAGGACTGATATTATTTTGGTTTTATTTATCGTAGGGTGTAGAGGACAGTTGAGTTGAGAATAAAAATGTGAACTAGAATGTGCAGCTCAACTTACGATGGTTACCTACGAACCGTAGGTCAAACCAAGGACCGTGGTTCAGGTCCGTAAGAATCAGACCCAATTTTTAGTTTATGGATTCCAACCCACGCCTGACACCTACGGATTGTAGGTTATGTCCGTGGAAATCTGACGGCCTTACATTTGCTTTGATTTTTGTTATTTTGATCGACATTAGACCCACAGACCTAGGGTGCCACAGGTATGTTCGTAACTCCCTTGTTTTAATTCGGTCTAATGCATTGTGGACAATGATGTTTATTTGATGGGGGCGGAGGTACTTGTGGGTCTATATGTCCTCTTGGGATTTTTTGTTGTCGTGTTTCTTTTCCCTCAAGTGCTATCATAGTAGTGGCATGTTTAGGTTGTTATTTATGTTTTTTTTATGTGTTTTCGTGTTTAATTAGGAGAAAAATAGGGGAACCTTAGTGCAGTCCAGCTTTGAATAATAATGATGCTTTTTGCTTGTTTAAAGAATACCCCTCCTAAAATTTTTGTTTTGGACTGTGTGTGTAGTTATGTTAGTTTGTGACAACTATTAGATCCTGTTATGTCATTAGGATTATAGGCAAAATAACTATATCTTAGCAATGCATGAACTGGAAAGGTAGTAGTTAATAGTGTAACCCTGTTCTATGTGTGTTTGCGGTCATTACCTAGTTCACTCTGTGTGTGCGATCAGAGCTTGCCCGGTTCGTCTTGCCTTGGTTAGAGGATAGTGGTTAGGAAAGGATCATAGGCCATTCTTGAAAAAGTCTACTTTTAGCCTAAATGCCTGACCAAATGAAGTAAATATCACTTGATCCCAATTTTGAGCCTTAATTGACCAATTTCTATCATTAGCCTATTTACCTTCCCATTTTGACTTATAATGAACCTGTCTTGGCCCTGGACCCTCTTTGGACATTGTGTACCTCAACTCAGGAAAATTTTCTAAGTTGAGGGTGGCTATTATAGAGGTGCGTAGTTTGACTTTGGTATGAAGAAGGGGTTAGTAAAAGAAAGGAGAACATATTTGGGTGTGAAAAAGTTTGCAAAAAGTAAAAAAAAGGAAAAGAAAAAAATGTGTTTTGAAAGTATGAAGAAAACCACACCCAAAATATGAAAACAAATAAGGTAGAGTAAAATGAGAATGGTTGGAGAGTGGAGCAAAAAATAGTATAGTGTCAAGGAGGGATGTCACTATATCCATATGTACCGCACCCTTCCCCAAGCCTACATTACAAGCTGATGAAAGCCCTGTAGTGATCCTAGTCTGACTGTCTGAAAAACTAAGGCATAGAAAATAAGGGCAGGCCTATGGTATTTCACGCACACTATTTGAACTTCTTTGTGAGAGAGAGTGTCTTAACCCAGTCTCTACTTTGATATTCATTAGTATACTATGAGTGTAAGGGACTTCTTTGTGAGAGTACATGGGTTGCATTATTAGTTGTTATTTGTTCAGATAATTTCATTTGCATATATACTTAGTTGTTTGTTCATAATCTTATGCCATCACTTGATCCCTTTTTTGTCATGATAATATGCTACATGTATACACACTGTGGTTTTGATTTGAAAATAGGAGGGTATCAAAAAGGTTTTGTTGCAAAAAGCAATGAGTCGACTACCGTAGGTCTCTTAGGTTTTTCTTAGTTAATCATCGAATGTGTTTGTTTTGTTTTGTTTGCTTGAAGACATGCAAACGTTCTAGGTTGAGGGTGTTGATGTACCATAATTTCATGGAACTTTTGATGCTTAAAACAAGGAAAATATGCAATAACTTGGGCATGTTTGGTAGGTATGATGTGTTTTTTGTTCTATCTTGCAGGAAAATAGGTTTTGGAGGCAAAATGGAGAAGATGGGAAGAAGCATGCATTGGAATGAAGTTTTTGAAGGCAAAAGAGCAGAGTTGAATTTCACAGAAGTGACCCACGGTCGTGACTCACGGACCATAGGTGGACCTACGGACCGTAGGTCAAGACCGTGAGTCAACTTCTGTAGTTGTACATGAAGGCCTGATTCCCACGATCATGACTCACGGATCGTAGGTCAATCTACGGACCGGAGGTCAGGTACGTGAGTCAACTTATGTAACTGTGCTTTGATGCCCGATTCCTACGATCTAGACCCACGGTCCGTGGGTTGAGTCCACGACCTCAAGTCATGGTTTGTGGAAAGTTGTCGACTTTTTTCTCCTGCATGTTTTAGGATAGGATTTGTTTTGTATCTACAAATACCCTTAAGTTGTCCTATGTTTAGGTGTTCTGGATTACATTGTTTTGAGTTGTCTATTACATTATTTTGAGGTTCATAAACACACTATTGATCTTGTAATCTAAAACATTGATTCTAGGGTTTTGATTTATATTGAAATTTTAGAATTTTATTCTTCTTGTGAGTTCATAATTATGTTTTCATCATTGAATTTTTCTTATGCGCTTGCAATCATGAATAGCTAAATCTCTCAACTAGACTTGTGTGAACCATGAGGAATTAACGAAATGAGTTAAGTGCGAAGGAATTCTGAACCGGTGTGACTACAAGTATTGTTATTTCCTTCATTAAAATTGATCTTTTGACAATTGCAAACATTAGAAACTAGCTTATATTCTAAACTTTCTTGAGACAGAGGTAGAGATTGAGATAAGGGAATAACAACATAGATTTGAAGCTATCAACCTTTACCTAATAACCTGAGCCATAACAGAGATAGTTAATCTGAGATCAAGAACAAGGGTTTGTAGTGCGACACTCGGAGACCGATAGGAGAAGAGTGAAATTCATCTAACCATGGTCGAGAGACATTTAGATGAACCTATCTTGTTAGATTTTGCATGCAACACAGCGGGACAGTTTTCTAGCACAAGTGACCGGTGGAGTTAAGAAATCATGGGGATCTCAGTCCTAGTTATTTCTCATATTGATCACAAATCCAACAATCAACAACTGTTACTATTGCTATTTGTTTAAAAAAAACACCCCCTTTTAACTTATTTGCCAATTATTCAGATAAACACTCATTGGATTTGGTCCTATTCCCTATGGGATCAACCCCAACCTAGTTGGGTTCTATATTTGATACAGCGACCGCATTATAATTTTTTGGAAGTATATTTTGGGTGACATAAAGAACCAAGTCGAAGTCTTTTTAGACCTAGCAAATATTTGCTGGTGCATCCATTTAAGCGCTCGTTTGTTCATTTAAGCGAAGTCTTTTATGCAGTTAGGGCCCGCTTATACGACTAGAGTTGATGTCAGCTCCCACCACTTAAGAGGGCTCTCCATCGCTTAAGTAGAGCCACTTAAGCAGAGGGTCGAGTAAATAGTGACCACCACTTAAGCAGTTGGTCGTCCAATTAGCGACGTCGCTTAAGTTTAGGTAGTTGTATATAAACCCCCACTTCGATCATTTCATCATTTTCACCCAAAATTCCTCCATAGTTCATCACTTTGAGCTATGAAAAACTTGTGGAATCATAGTTTGGAGCTAGGTCTAGGTTTTTGATTTATCCTGGATCCATTTTCCATCATTAAATCGTATGTTTCCGATTTAAATTTTGACTCAATCCTTAGTTTTAATTCTTGTTTTACCTTTGATTAGTGCGCTATTCTGAGACTCAAATTGGAGTCTGATCATGCTTAATTTTTGAGCACATGATCCTTGTCCCACGAGGGAAACAATTGTGGGTTCGATTTCTAAATTCCATAAGCAGGCCCCATGGGTACTTTTTTAACCCAGAGCATAAATTTTCAATATAGATTTCAATACTCTCATATTGATGCATAAATTACTATTTTAATAGTACGGCAGCTGTCGGAGGCTTCTCAGAAGGGAAAAGCTCCAGTTTAGTGGGTTGTGAGTGTGTTCTTCAGCATCCATAGAGGTTATGACTTACCAACTCTTAGACTAAGCTCATTTAAGGTATTTGTATGACAACTTGATAATTGTTGGTGGATTATTGTTGTAACACCCTGAACTTTCGAGCTAAAACTTTAGACTGCACTACAAATATAGTTATACGCGAATCTAGCAAATTTGATTGTATCTATGTGTAAAAGTCATATCTTAAGTGTTGGAGGGATATTGGATATGAATTAAGGGCATAAGAAATCTTTAGCACGAAGTTAAGTTGAAAGGTCCTTTAACGATTAAGTTTTCGTATAGGTCCAAAAAAAGGGTTAACTTCAAACAAGTATTCCTCCTAGAATATGTATAGTTATGTGACCCATTACCTATCAAATTAAATATTTTTAAGTCTTCTTTCCAACGCCACTGACTGTTCATTAATCCGAGATTTGTGCAAAATGTTATGCCCATTTTACTAGGCATTGTGCAGGTTGTACGACTGCACACAAGGAAAGCGTGCTAGAAAGGGCGTTATGGTCATTTTATCCTTTTGTAACTGTTTATATTACATCAAAAAAGCCCCAATCATCCAATTACTTAGGAGTATCGATAAAAATCCTCTTCCTCTTCTCAAGACTCAACTCTCAAGAATCCGCAGGAGGTTAATTCAAGAATCAAGCTTAATTCTTTCTTTTCCAGTTATAATCCTTCTAGTATTTCAAGGTATGTAGAACTACTTCTTCAATGTATTTCTATATGTTTTATTCTCCTCCTATTTCAGATTATTCTTTAAGTCTTAAGGGTTGAATGAATTTCTATAACCTTGTCAATTAATAGAATTCTTTAACTAAATTGTCTGAAAATCTATAAATAACTTTTTATGTTATGATTTGTCCCAAATTATGTGAATTATTATGCCCCTTATGATTTGATTCAAGAATTAGGGATTTTATTATTATTATATGAAGTTATGTAATCTATGAAATTCATGAACTTTGGGGAATATTGATTAAAGGATTAAATTTTATCATGAACCCTATGGAATTCTCGAATTTTCCACAACTTGAGGATTTGCTAAGTAATGGAATTTCCATAATCTTATGACATGAAATTTCTTAATTAACTTTTTGATATGATCATACGATCTCTTTAATCATAAATATGTTAAAATAACTTGAATCTTTCAAAATCTCCATAACCTCCAAAATGTCAAGAAATCTCTTCTTATGAACTATGACCTAACAAATGATCCATGCAACTTCTAACACTGTAAAATTTCTTCAAGAATGCTTTCATGACCTTGTGATACGGTCTTCATAATCTTAAGTTATGCTAAAAAGACATGAACACTCCAAAAGCTCTTTTTCCATAAAGTTATGAGAATCTATATTTTTATGAACCATGGCAACACGAATTATGATACTAGCTACCTACCATGAGTCCTGAGTAATATTAACGAATAATAAATTCATGACTCATAAATCTAACTAGTTAATTCTCAAACATGAGACATAAAGTGGCAAAACTATGACTATGAGCCCTAAAGTGGCTAAACCATGATTATGAGCCTAAATGGCTAATTCCATGAACATGAGCCTAATAAGGCTAATATTTGAACAAGAATCAGTAAGATAACATTATGAGCTTAAGGGAGTTAGCTGGCTGACCGAGAAGGCATAGGTCTAAATGACAAATGCCCGAAACTACGTTTGCCGACGTAGGATAGAGATCATTTCGTAAGTCGGATGACTTGTGTTTATAAGTCCCGAAAAGGTGTAATTATGGATCCTTGCTAGCAAATCATGTCATGTCATGTCCTATGCCCGGCAAGGTATAGGATGACTTAGCTGATCGGACCGATATTAGACTTCATGCGCTCACATGGTGGTTTATGTCGGTTCACTACTTGCTCCCATAAATAACTAAAAGGATTAATTCACTTTACATCATCATTTATTATTTCAGTTTGTTCTATTGTCCCTTCAGCTCATCATTTCTTAGACTGTACTTATCACCTTTGTATTTTCATGCTTTATTACTTTCTTGTGTGGTTTTGCATGCCAATACATTCCACGTATTGACCGTCTTGGACGCTGTATTGTTTCATAATGCAGGTTCCAAAATGTACATCTGTAATTTCGTGGAGTACTAGGTTCATTCATATCAGCTGTTGGTGTGCCCTCCGTCTCTTCGGAAGGCATTGTTTCTACTATGATTGACTATTTCTATATTTTGAAGTATGTCGAGGTCTTGTTCCCTATTGACATTGATTCATGTGTTTAGAGGCTTCGTAGACAGTAATAGATGTCAGATTCAGTTATTTTCAGTTTTATTCTTATGTTTTGAAATTTCCACAATTATGGTTTAAAACTTTTATCAGTTTATAAAATAAATAGATTTTTCTTCAGTCTATTACTCATGACCTTTAAACGTTTCTTCCACACTTATGGGTGAATGCTCATGATGTAAGCTAAGTGGTTCTCTCGGGCCAGTAATGGTTTCGGGTGCCTGTTACGTCCAGGGCCTAGGCTCGGGTCATGACAATTGTGGCTTGAATACATCTTAATTAGGTATTCATGATCACTATAGCATGTGTAGAAGCCATAGAATAGACTTACATCATTGATACTTAGTTCAGATAGTTGTTCCTCTATTAGGATTAGTTTGGCCTACTTGGTAGCTGTAGACATTATTCTTGGATGCCTTAGTCTTGTCTCGGGTGGCTTGACTTAGGTCAGGTTTCTCGGGGCTTGTAGCTAGTTTCACCACTCCTTTAATATATGTAGTATATGACTATAAAAACACTTAGATCGCATATTGATTGTCAGATTAGTGGTATTTGTTTTGGTTTCTCGCTTTGTTGTGCTTGTTTGATCATTTATCCTTGGTATATTGGTATTTTTAACTAAAAACACTATTTTTAGACTACCAATGAGATTTTGGATTACTTTAAAAAGGATTTGATTTTCTAATAGGAAAGTGAATTATTAAGTGTCGGTTCGATTCCAAGCATTTGATTTTAATTCTTATTACATAGTTGGCTTAGGTTCAATTCATGTATGCATTATCCTTGACTTCTATTTGGAATTCTGATTCAATTTTTGGCAAGGTATATGTATATGACTAGAGGAAGAATAAATGATATGATTTGACACTTGACTTATCTCATATAGAATATCAAGGAATTCTTCCATATTTATTTACTATCGTGCCTAGATTATTTTTAGTATGACTTGTTAGTTGAAAACATCATGCTTTTGGGGGTCATTTGGGTTTATTTATTGTTGTGGGTACCTTCTAGGTTTATGGGGAATTGGTTAGGTTATTGTTAGATACGTACTTTACACTTTCTGAGTTATTTTACTTATATTTCTCATAATTGTTTTACTTTAACCTATTCTCACTTTCTAACCCTTTTTTTCTTACCTTTAGCATATATTTGCACTTTATTGTACTTGTATCTTATTTGAGCTTCGTAAGTCTATTATGCCTACCGAGTACCACATGTTTTGATACTCATACTACACTTCTCCATCTTTTTTCCCTGATGCAGATCCTAGTATGAGTCATCACCGATGATGCCATCTTCGTGTGAAGCTATTGATCAGAGATATAGGGTGAGCTTTTAGCAACCAGAGTTGATCTGTCTCCTTTAATTTTGGATTAGTCTTATTTAGTACTTTTGGAGACTATTTTGTATATATTGCACTAATCTAGTACTCTTTATGTTGTAGTGGCTTTTGTACTGACTATACCAGGTCTTGGGGGATTCCTTTTATATATTTTGTTTGTTCCTCTCTTTATTTGTATTTATGTTCCATCAATGTTTTTATTAGACACTTTATTTATTATTGTTAGCATGTACATCTCTCTTCCGCTTATTAGCTCGTTACTTGCCATTTTGGGCTATGGATTTGGCTTACCAACTGGCGGGTTATAGTAGGTGTCGTCATGTACTGAGTTTTAGGGTCGTTATAGTTTGGTATCATAGCTTAGTTTCGCCGGTATAGTTTCTATAAGAGCAAGTGTCTAGTAGAGTCTTATGGATTGGTATGATGATGTTTGCATCCTAACATTGGGAGATTATATGATGTTATTTAGTAAAATCTCACCTTTTGATTCTTTATTGTGTGTTGTGTCCATGTTAGTTTCAGGATTCTCACTTGTTTTAGTCTATCGTAAATAGTTAGGACAAGGGCCATGACCGAAGAGGGAGAGGCAACTGCACTTATAGATAGGGTCCCCCTAGGAGCCGGGTCGAGGCTGACCACTAGGATGTGGCCAAGGTAGAGCGCTAGTACTAAAGCCAACTATAAATCTCAGAACTAAGCTTTCCTTTCTTTCCAAATCTCATCACACCCTTCATGGGTGATACCTTCAATTTAAACCGTTCCCCAAGAATGAAAGATACATTACAAACTCTTTGATCGGCATAACTCTTCTGCCTACTCTAGGAAGCCAGAAGCCTTTATTGAATCAATCTAACTTGATTCGTCAAGTCTCTTAACAAATCAGTGCCCCGAGGCCTAACCTCAAATGAATCAAACCACCCCACGGAAGATCTACACCTCCACCCATACAAAGCTTAGAAGGTACCATCTGAATGCAGGAATGGTAACTGTGGTTGTAGGCGAACTCCGCTAAGGGAAAGAACTGGTCCTAATGACCACAAAAATCCATAACCCAAGCTTGAAGCATGTCCTCTAACACCTAAATAGTCCGCTCTGACTAGCCATCCATCTGAGGTTAAAAGGCAGTGCTTATATCAAGCTGATTAGCCAACTCACTCTATATAGAACTCCAAAAATTAGAGGTAAAATGAGTACCTCTATCAGAAATAATGGAGATAGGAACACCATGCAACCGAACAATCTCCTGAATGTAGATCTTGGCCAACTTCTCTGCATTATAGCTTACCTTTACAGGTATAAAGTGTGCGGACTTAGTCAGCCTATCTATATTCACCCAAATGGAATCAAACTTCCCCAAAGTCAGGGGTAGACCAACCACAAAGTCCATAGTGATCCGCTCCCATTTCCACTTGGGGACAGGCATCCTCTACATAGTACTACCCGGTCGCTGATGCTCATACTTCATTTGTTGGCAATTCAAACACGTGACCACAAACTCCACAATGGTATTCTACATCCCACACCACCAATAATGTTATGGTGCATCTTAGCCGCTCTTGGATGAATAGAATACTTTGAACAATGAGCCTCCTCTAAGATCAGCCTAAACCAACCACCAACTCTCGACATATAAACACGACCACCAATCGTCAAAACACCCTTGAGATCAAGAGATGTCGTATTTGCATCACCACTCAACACTTTATCACCAATCACCCTCAACTTCTCATCATCAAACTGACGAGCACTAATCTTCTCCATCAATTAAGACATAGCCTCAACATATGACAAAACACGCCCAGGTATCGAATTATCAAGTCAAACCAACTAGTTAGCCAAAGATTGAACATCTAAGGCTAAAGGATGCTCTTCTGCCAAAAGCCAAACTCCCCATACTCGCCGCCTTCAGACTCAAGGCATCCATTACCACATTAGCCTTTCCCGAGTGATAAAGAATAGTGAGATCATAATCGTTAAGCAACTCTAACTATCTACCTAATCTCATATTAAGATCTCATTGAGTGAAGAAGTACAGAAGGCTATGATGATAGGAGAACATCTCACAATGAACTCCATAAAAGTACTGACTCCACAATTTCAAAACAAACACAACTGCAGCTAATTCAAAATCATGAGTAGAGAAGTTCTTCTCGCTTAAACTATTGCGAAGCACAAGTAATGACCTTACCTTTCTGTATCTACACACTACCCAATACAGCTACGATAGCATCACAAAACACAATGAAACCCACGCCCTCCTTTGGCAAGGTCAAAATAGGAGTCAAAGTTAACAACTCCTTAAGCTTTTGAAATCTACCCTCACGAACATCCGACCACTAAAAGACAAATTTTTTCTGAGTCAACTTGGTCAAAGGATCCACAATAGAACAGAAACCCTGCACAAACCATCGATAATAGCCCTCTAATCCAACAAAACTCTAAATCTTGGTAGGAGAAGTAGGTCTAGCCCAATCACGAACTACTGCTACCTTGGCCGGATCGACCATAATACCATCCTTGGTCACTACATGACCCAAGAAAGAAACAAAATCCAACCAAAACTCGCATTTGGAGAACTTGGCATAAAACTTCTTATCTCGCAATTTCTGAAGTATAGTCCTCAAATGTCTCACATGCTCAGCCTTATTCTTGGAATAAATCAAGATATCAACAATGAACACAATCCTAAAAAAATCAAGATAAGGCCAAAATATCTTGTTCATTAACTCCGTAAATGTTGTCAGGGCATTGGTCTGCCCAAAAGACATAACCCAAAACTCATAATGGCTATACCACATACAAAAAGTTGTCTTTAAATCATCTGAAGCTCTAATCCTCAACTGATGATAGCCAAATCTCAAGTCGATCCTAGAAAACACTGAGGCACCCTAAAGCTGATCAAACAAATCATCAATGCGGGGAAGAGGATATTTATTCGTGATAGTCACCTTGTTTAATTTCCTATAAGAAATACACATATGCATGGATCCATATTTTTTCTTCACAAACAAGACAAGAGCATCCCAAGGGGACACTCTCAGTCTAATGAAATGCTTACTCAACAAATCTTGTAGATGCTCCTTCAATTCTGCCGGGGCCATTTTATAGAGAGATACAGAAATAGGCTTAGTGTCCGGCTCAACATCAATGGCAAAATCAATATCCCTGTCCAAAGCCAAACTCGGTAAGTCCATAGGAAACATATCTATAAACTCTCTAATAACTCAAACAGAATCCAAGAAAGGAGGTTAATCAACACTTGTTTCACGAACATAGGCCAAACAAGAAAGACACCCATTTTCTACCATGCATCAAGCATGTAGAAAAGATATATCCCCCTTCCACTCTAATATCGGCACACCCGTAGTAGATAAAGTCATGATCTTGGCAAAACAATCCAAAATTGCGTGATAAGGAGCCAACCGATTCGTACCCAATATGGCATCGAAATAAACCATGTCGATGATAATCAAGTCCGTCAAAGTCTTATTCCCCAAAAACATCACCACACAGGATCGGTACACCCGATGAACCACTAAAGAATTACCCACGGGGTAGATACACGAATAGTCATAGTAAGGGACTCACACATAACATTAATATCAATAGCAAAATATGCAGACATATAAAAGAATATGGACCCAGGGGCAAATAACACAGAAGTAGCATGATCAAAAATTGGGACGATACCTATAATCACAGCATCAGAGGCCTCTGCCTCAGGTCTCCTAGGAAAAGCATAGCACTGATCATGCCCGCTATCGGACTGAGCAACCCCCCATCCACTACCATGAGCTCTCTGAGACCCACCTCTGGTACCTGTAGAACCACCTCTACTTGCCTATGTTGCACCTCTAATTGCTGACACTAGAGTCGGATAAAGCTGATACTGAGGACCCTGCTGGGGAGGACCAATCACATGCGGGGAACAAGCCTTCGCTAAGTACCCAAACTAATCACATACAAAATATCCCCCAATAACTGAATTATGCTGAGAGGGCATAGAAGAACCATAATGCCTTCCATACCTCGATGAACCAAAATAAGACCCTAGGCCTGCATTATCTGATCTCTGAACACCCGAAGCAGCCTCAGAACCCGCTGACCTGCTACCTGAACTCTGTGAAGCTTCCTGAATCGGTCTGCCATGGTAACTGTGAAAATCTCTGTCGAAGAAATCCCTACCTTGGGATGCATGACCACTGAAATCGTGCTGCCGGCGTATCTTCTTGGCACTACCACTATGAGTACCCTGATGAATAGTCTCAATTATCTTTGCATGATCCACGATACTCTGAAAAGAATCACCTGAAATCACAAGTTGAGCTGTCACTAACTGATAATAACCCGTCAAACCCTTAACAAACTTCCTGATCTTCCCAGGCTCTGTGGAGATACTAGCAGTGGCATATCTGGACAAGGCCTGAAAGCGCGCGTCATACTTTGCAATAGTGATGGAGCCTTGCTCCGAATGATCAAACTCATCTCTCATGGTCCCTCAAGCTATGGGGCACAAATCAGTTTCAGATATATTAATAGTGTTTTACCTTATTTCTGTTTTTCACTCAGCTTAAGTGGATTAATAATAAATAGGGTTCGCCTATAAAATAATAAATATCCTCACGGCCTATTAGGATTTTGAAGTTGAGACAGAAACTCTTCATCTACCGGCACTAAGGTTTTATCAGTGTTGGAGCACTGTCATTTCATTCTTGTCTAGCCCACTAAACTATGTTTTTATAGATGTGACCTTTACCTAGGACAGCCATGTACCTCTCTATATTAGTTCATTTTGGGGAAAAATGTAACTTTTCGTCTAAACAAATTTAACATTCTTTTGTACATATTTATTTAACTAGATATAGAACATAAAAAATATGTAGCAACGACTGATTAATCAAAGCATAACATGATATTACAACTTGATGATTTCAAATAAGCTGGTTAGTTTTCGTTATTTAATTAATAAGAAACTGTTGGTCATAAAAAAAAAAAAAATACAAAAGAAATTACTCCCTCTGTTTCAAAAAGAATGACCTCTTTTAACTTGACACGGAGTTTAAAAAAATCGAGAATATTCTTGAATCATGTGGTCCTAAATTAAAGTTATATCAAATGTACCAAAATGTCCTTTAATCTTGTGGTCTTAAACATGCCACGTGAAAAGTTGGAATTAAAATGTTGACAAAAAGAGAAAGAGTCATTCTTTTTTAAACAAATTAAAAGAAAAGTATGTCATTCTTTTTTAAACAAAGGGAGTATAAAAGAATAAAGATTTTCTAATTTTTAAGATACGTATACCTCAATCTAAAATGTCAACTTAAAGCAGATCTAGAAAATGAAATAAATAAAAATTAACTGGCTTCAAAGTAATTTGCCATCTAAGTTAAATCTATTATTTCGATTGTTATTTGTTATTAAATTGCATAGATTTGCCTACACGTAATAACCATAAAAAGAGTTCCCTTTTAAAGTTTTCTCATACGTTAATCAGGATGGATGTACAATTAAAAGTATGAGTTCAATTGAATACACAACATCTCACGTATAGCATAACTTTACGTATTAAAATTATTTAAAATGTGTTTATTAACATGAACTCATATTTTTAAATATATAATAGGTTCAATGTTAAGAATCGCCGTTACAAAAAAGGCTCATTCATGTCATTTTTTTTAACAGTTCAATTTGGTGATTTTTTGCAAAACCATTTTATACATGTGACCAATAATAATTCGTCTACATCATTAATTAAAGGGAAATGACTCAAATATGCCATTGAACTTTGAGAAAAGGCTCATCTATGCCATCCGTTAAAAGTTTGGCTCATTCATGCCATTTTTTTTAACAGTCCGTTTTGGAAATTTTTTGCAAAATCATTTTGTACACATGGCCAACAATAATTCTTCTACATCATTAATTAAATCAGCCAAAGAAATTTTAAAATTCCTAATAAGAAAATATCGACTTCTCCGACCAAAATATTTCTATGCATTTTGTAACTCTTTTATAGGCAGCGTAAAGAGTTCATCCATTTTCAATTTCTTTGGAATCGCCGAACACAATTCTGCAAATCTCAAGGCCAATTCAAGCCCGAAACAGACATTAACTATTTCAAACAAAGAATCAATTAGTTACCGAAACACAATTTTTAAAATTCTTAAAAAATTGTATATGAAGCAAAAATCAGAAAAATTCTATAATCGGTGAAATTACAGAGAAGAAAAGAAGAATATTTCAGCAAAATCAAATTAAAATCAAAACTTAAAGATTCTAATGACTTGAAGAATCAGATGTACCAGAAATTTGTGAGTCGTGGAAAACAAATTTTAATTTCACCTTTTAGAAGAAAGTTCAATTTTTTAAATTTTTTATTTGGCTGATTTAATTAATGATGTGGACGGATCATTGTTGGTCACGTTGACAAAATGGTTTTGCAAAAAATCACAAAATCGGACCGTTAAAAAAATGGGATGAATGAGCCTTTTTTGTAACAGTAATGACATGAATGAGCTAAACTTTTAACGGATGACATAGATGAGCCTTTTCTCAAAGTTCGATGGCATATTTGACCAATTACGTGGACCTCTAGTAAGATGTCACGTGATAAAGCTGTTTTTAAAAAACCATCGTTAAGGAGCAATGGCATGGATGAGTGGCATAAATGAGCCAAATTTTTAACGGATGATATAAATGAATCATTTTCAATAATTTGATGACATATTTGAGTATTTTCCTTACAATAAATGAACGGCCGATGAAACTTCAATTATGCTATGTTATGGAAAAGGTGCAATGGACTTTTTTGTCATACTGTTTCTCCAGCTGTGATAGCATCCTTTAGTATATTTTAGTCAAGTTAGATGTGTGGTCAATTTTTAAAAGATAAAAGTGATACGTTAATGACAATAACTTGTCCTTATTTGTACCCACTTCGAAACAACCTAGGACCACTTGTAGTAAATACACAAAACAGAGGAGAAGAAAAAAGATATCACTGGAGAAAAATGGAGGAAGTGAAGGAGAAGGGAAAGGTATGTGTAACAGGAGGAACTGGTTATCTTGGATCATGGATTGTTATGAGACTTCTTCAACTTGGTTATTCTGTTAATACCACTGTTAGGTCGCATCCAGGTATAATATATTGTTCCTACTTGAAATCTCATAAGCTATCTCGTCAATTGATTTTTTGATCCCATAATCGGCACTTAAATTTGTGTTTCGTTCACTATTGGAACAACTTCTAGGCCTTCTGGCTTCTGTCATATCTGTTTTGTGATGGCTTGGTTTGATTCCTCTTAAAATTTTAAATTAATAACACCTCTTGGCTAGATATTTCTCAAACTTTAGAATAGGATCTTAATACTCCCTTCTTCTAATTTATGTGATATACTTTTGGTGATTTAAATTTCTTAATTTTGATGGCATATATTTATTTAACATAAAATATATTATTTTTGGAAGAAAATTTATATATTTGAGAGACAGCTTAAAAAGTAATATAAGTTATAATAATTAATAATTTTAAATATTTAAAAACAATATAAAAAAAATACAATCAAAGAATAACTTTTTTGACTCCTTTGACTCTTGAAATTCCAACGGACCAAGTACTCTATTTCTTCTTCGCTATTTAGTTGAATTTCAGTAAGCTTTCTTCTTGTTGACTTTCTTCAATGATAGTGTTCAATTTTTTATCTTTTTGGGTTAGGCCGTGGGGGTGAGGGCATAGTTTAGAAAACTTGATTTTCTCATTTGTGTTATCATTTGGTTTCATTCTGAATCTTGATACTTTAGTACTATCCCCTTGTAATTGATGTGATATTTTTCACTTTTTGAGACTTAAATTATGAGAATTTTATCAATAATTTGAAATATATATATTTCAATTATATTGAAATAAAAAATATTATAATTTATAGGTTTTTTTTTATAATTTTAAATATTAATTTTTTTTGATATTGTATTGATCTAATACAAACTAACTTGGTAGATAAATTAACTTGACTTTATATATATCAAAAGATAAATTGAAAAAGATATATTTTAAGACCAGACATAATAGAAAGGCAAATAATTACGCGAAATGACTCCTCTGTTTTAAGCTTAATAAAATTAAGTGAATGCCCTGTTGCGCCCTTGTTTATGCACTTTATGGTCTATTAGTATTGTCTGAATTGATTTGAAGGCGTTATTATTTGGTGAGTTAACTAATTTATTTTATGATAGTATTTTTTAAAAAATTTAAAAAAAATCATTTGAATTATTAGCTATGTTGATTTGTAATAATTTTCATATAATTTTTAAATATGTAAATATCTATTTGAAAATTTTGAAGAATTTATAAACAAATTTATGGTATTAAGTGTTTTGATTTATATACTCTGAACACATGTAAAATTATTAAACAATTATAGAAACAATAGCTAATTTTTGAAAGCTTAAAGTGTGTAGGACACTATCCGTAAGAATATTTCTAAAAAAAAAAAAAAAAAAAGACATATCCACTAAAATTCAATAAACCTAACCATAAACATTCAAATGTAGGACTAAAGCCTTTCCCATTTTGACCTGCAACATCCTTAAGAAAGTTCCCTAAAATCCCAATCTCCTGTTAAATTCTTGTGTCCACGATCAATATTTCATTGTCTAGTTTTAAATTATAGTCTTTTAGCCTAACTCTCATTGATGATAGATCACAAGAAGGATGTGAGCTGCCTCACAAATCTCCCAGGTGCACAAGAAAGGTTGCATATTTTTAATGCGGATCTGAACAAACAAGAAAGTTTCAATGAAGCGATTGAAAGCTGCATTGGAGTATTTCATGTTGCACATCCAATGGAGTTTGAGACCAAAGAAACTGAAGAAGCGATAACGCAAAGATCGATTGATGGGACTTTAGGTATTTTACAAGCGTGTCTCAAGTCAAAAACAGTTAAACGTGTCGTGTACACTTCTAGTGCAGCTACGGTTGTGTTTGGCAATTCCAACATAATCGATGAAAGCTCATGGACAGATGTAGATCTTATAAGAACCTTAAAGCCTTTTGGAAGTTCCTACACGATTAGCAAGACATTAACAGAAAAGGCAGCTTTGGAATTTGCAGAAAAAAATGGAATTGATCTTGTGACTGTAATCCCAACTTGGATACATGGCCCCTTTATTACTCCTCAAATTCCCGGCTCTGTTCGTTCATCCATGATAATGATTCTTGGTATGTCTTAAATAGAATCCAGTAACATAGATTCTCATATTTTTTTTCAATGTATGTTGTACTTAATAGTTGTTGAAAATATTTGCAGGTCATCAAAGTAATAGGTTCAATTATCCTCCAATTATACCTTTTGTACATATAGATGATGTGACAAATGCCCACATCTTCCTTCTTGAAAATCCTAATGCAAAAGGAAGGTATATTTGCTCAGCAGTTGAAATTACACAGGAAAAGCTAGTTGAGTTTCTTTCGACGAGATATCCTGAATTTCGGAAACAAATTACTGAGTAAGTATAGAATCTTGGATTAACTGTAATTGGTTGATTGTTTTTATTTGACTTTTCTTTTAGATAAGGAGAGGAAAGTAGAAAGCTGAAACATTAAGTAACTACTCTATTTTGTTTTAAAGTTGAGTGTCTTACTTTCCTTTTTTGTTTGCACTCTTATAATAAAGTAAATGTCAAAATATAATGTATGCAACAAAAAATTAACGTATGACCTATGCTAGCTATCTAAAACACAATTTTCTTAATTTGTGTAGCCAAAAGAACATGCGATTATAAGCTAAGCAATGCATATTTTAGTTCCTTATGTTAATATCTAGGAACAAGTCAAATTAAAACTTTAATTTGAGACAATGGAAAGAAATAATTGATGTGCTATTATTTATTTGCAGGTACTCATGTACGAGTAGTGAAGAACTTAAACAATGTAGTCTTTCATCAAAAAAACTTTTGGAGACCGGATTCAAGTACATGTATGGCCTTGAGGAAATGTTCGATGGAGCAATTGAATGTTGCAAACAAAGAGACATGCTCTAATCTCTTTATAGCAAATACATATGACTTAGAAACTTTATTTTATATGAAGCTCTTCCCTTTTCTTTTCATCACTTGTTTTGTTTTCATGTACTCGTAAACTCGAATAACTGGAACCATACATTTTAGTGGTCTTAAATTTATCAATAGTTCAAATGAATGGAAAGAGAAGTCTTGCAAATGCATTTAGTTGGACAGAGGTGTAGTAGCTTCTTTGGTTTCATAGAAAAAAAAAAGAGTTCTCTACTATATATATTGGGCTACAGGGTAAGTGTCATGATCCATTTCTGCTACTCGCATTAGATACCTAACAAGTCACCACCATTCCTTAAGTGAATCAGCATTTTACCAACATGAGTCTTTAGTTAATATAAAACATTTGCAAAGCAGAAAAGTCTTGAAATCTCAAAAGCAGCAGAATACTAAAGAAATAAACCAAATCTGAATAGCCAACCCAAAATATCCCATAAGTGTAGCCAAGGAACTACTATAATACCTACTCTTGATATAAGGTTCAAGTAGCACACCCCGAAAGGAAGAACTACTCTGGTATGCCACCGCAATAGATGTGGTTGACTCACCTATGATGAAACTTGAACACCACCTTGACTATATCATTGATGACATGTGGTGCCACTTGTAGTAGGATCAACATTAAGCAATAAGTGGATTTAATGAGCATAAAGCCCATTAAGATAATTGATCCCGCTCCTCCATTTTACCACGTGGATCAAGTCACTAAAATAAATGCTTTGAAGTAAAATAGTATCTAGTAATATCTTAAATGACCATAGCAGGTGTGATGGTATGATGAATATCAACACAACAATAAATCATAAGAGCGCACTGAGCCATCATGTGTACTCACTAGACCAAGCTCATATGCCTTATGCAAATATAACTTCAAGGCTAGTTCATAGGTCCTTTTAATAAATGAACTAGTACCAACTACTCGACATAGAAACCAGTTTCCTAAATCAACAAGTAAAACAGTAAAGTAAAGAACACAAGATTTATCATGGAAAACCTCCTTACTCAAGAGATTAAAAATGATGGCCTATAGTGTGTAGGAATTCCAACCAACTTTCACTAACTTTAAAGAGCAGTTTTAGATTACAACTCTATAATGAAAGGACTAACTCTAGTACCTCAACCCAAGAGTTAACTATAACTGTTTTAACTAACTCTCTAAGAAGATAAACTCTCTTCTTGTTACAAAGCCTCCCAACTCACTCCAACCCTCCCATAATAGAATTGCAAGACTCAACACTATCCTAACATAAACTCTACAGAACAAAGAACAACAACGCAGCTTATTGTTGGTTATTTTCTTCAACTGCCACCTTTTGCTCTACTACCTTGAGAAAAAAATTTGTGTATGCAATAGCTGATCGATTCTGTCCTTGACGTATTACTTATATAGGAGATAATTAAGGATGTTGATCTGCAATCCTGATTTGTTTCCATAAGGTTTTACACCCCTTTTTAATGTAGCTTCAATGAATAGATCCCAGAGATCCCTTTCCTCAATTACAACAATTTACCTCGATCACATTTCTTATATGCACTTACACCTATTTTCTTCTTTACTAAATAACTGCCACACACACTTGCATTGCATTTGTGCAGTTAGCATGTGAGAACCTAGTTCTTACGCACTTTGTCTATCATTAAAATATATGCATAATAACATTAAGAAGTCAATTTATTAGCCAGTCAACTATTAATTTCCCCCATTTTTTATGATGGCAAACTTATGCAAGTGCAGTACAAACAAAACAAGTATAGCACCTCAATTTCATCCCCCTTTTAACATCATTAAAAACATGTAAGAATAGTGCAGACACGACCTGCAGGAATAATGTATAACGATAAGGACTCAAGGCCTCTAGGGCAATAAAGATACATACACACTAGAAGACAAACATATAGATACTGAGGATATTAGCCATCTCACAAGTAGACAAACATACATCATCACAAAGGATAGGCAATAGTTAATCAGAGAAAGCATAAACTAAGCCAAATAGGTCCTAAGCAAAAAGGTACTATGACTGCCACAAAAACCAACAAAACAATTGTCATTACAAGAACTAGATCCTATGGGGAAAAAACTGGGAACAGGTAAACTAGGAAGAGGCTGGTAAGAGAGGTTGCTTTGGAATGAGACTCAAAAAGGCATCAAAGAGGGAAACGTGTCGTGCTGCCTCTTATGCATGTCATCCTTAAATTGGATAATTTGGGCCTAAGATACTGAGAGTTGACTTCTCAAACTGGAGACCTCACCACTGAGGATTGCATTTTGGCCCTGTACAGCTTCAAGATGTACCATCAGCTGAGTAACTAGACTTGTAGCCTTGGAGCTAGGTACTTTGTTAGGCATACAATTATATTCTACCAGTGTCCCTTCATCAATCATGTCCTTTTTTATAGCCACCATTCCATCTCTCAACTCTACCCCAAAACTCTCAAATACAGTAGTCAACAAGAACTCATAGGCCAAAGCATGAGGTCCTATCTTAGGGTAAATAACCTTTTTCATGTGCTTGATCATGAGGTCAAGCAAGTTAACCTTCTCATCCATCTCAAGGGCATTCATGATACCTATATCCCTAAAGGATACTTCATGTCTCCTACCCTTCCTAGGCAGTATTTCCTTGTTCATAACTTCAAATAACAATTGTGAAAGGTTGTCTTCTAACCCTTCAATACTTTCTTAGGTGATTTCTTCACCCTTCCCCTTAAGATTTTTTTAGAACAAATGCTATCCCCATCTGTCTTTCACTCATACTCATCCAACCCTTCTGCAAAAACATGTAGAATTTCCCCTAATCTTACAAGGTAAGACTATCTGCACACCTTCAATGGAGGAACTAACAATATGCCCCTCAGGAATGCTTAAGTTGACATTGAATTCAATTATTTTTTTTCATAGACAATGGCATTTGGATCTCTAAATAAGGAGAACAACCCTAGAAGCCAAGCCTAGCTAAGAAGGTTTGGAGAAAAGGTTTGCTCATCATCTAAAGATCAAAAACCCTTCCCTCAAAATTGTGTTAGATTCATATAGCATTTTTTTATTCATAACATGAAATTTTTTAAGTTTTCAATGTTTACAATTTACCTTAGTGAGTCTAGAGGTAGGTTTCTCGTGATCTGAACCCTGATCTGAACCAAAACCTTGATTCCTGCCAGAATTATCCTCAACTTTTGTGGGTTCCCAAGGACATCTCTTTCTTCTCCCTTTGTTCTTAGATGACCTTGCCTTTTTGCTAGACTCGATAGTCGTATCTAGATTAACTTTACATTTATAAATGAGAGGGGCACGAGTTTAGGGCTTTAGATTATTAGGACTTTAGGATTTGGAGTAGTCTTGGGCTTATGCAAAATGTACTTTTTGTACCCCTTCTTTGAAGTGGACAAGGCTCTTGAGAACTTGGTGGCAAGAGCAAGGTTGTCATCGCTATTAGAGGAATCAATAGATAGTGATGGAGGAGTCTTGGATTGGGAAGGTGCCTCACTATTGACAGTCACCTCCTCTTGTGAGAACCAACTTAAATTTAGAAAACTAGATATTTTGGAAACTGGTGGTTAATGTTTTGGTGAAGTGGAGGTCTTGGGTGATGTAAGAATAGAATAAGGAGGGGGGGTTTTTTTTTAGTAGCAGTGGTAAGGGTGGGACATAGCAAATGAGTTTCTTTAGAAGAGGTAGGAACTTATTGTAAGGTTTCATAATGTTCCCTTAGAGTAAATACCTCTGTTATGGATATAATATCCTTATCATCGGAGTAGTCCACTAGAGACGTAGGGAAAAATGGACTAGGGTTAGAGTTAAGGTTTAGAGGAATGGAAGAACTTGGAATAGTGGAGGGTATGGTGTCTTGTCTAAAAGTTATTGGAGGTGATAGGGAGATAGTTGTGGATGCCATTTGGGTGAAGAGAGTGGTTGAGGTACCAATGATTAGATAAGGCACAAGGAGACAAAGAAAGGCAAAACTAGAAACGATTGGTTTTTGGAGAGAGAAAGAAAGAAAGGAGGAGTGATATAGGGATTGAGATGTTTGAAATGATGCTTGCCAGTTTAGGAAAAAGGTAAAAGGGGGAATGATTAGTGAGATGGAATAGGGGTTAGCAGAATTAGTTTGGATTTTCCCATATGTGGTTTCGTGGAAGAGAATATTGAGATGGAGGACTTGGGGATCAGGTTCTTGAAATGTAATTTGTTAATTTTAAATCAGACACTTTATCTATTTTTTCTCCAATGATGTACATACCTGACAACCTTAGGGCCCGTGAACCAGATCCTTGTTGGTCCTCCTTTGCTGACTAGTTGTTCTTCTTATTAAGAAAGTAAGGGTAATATGATCAGACCCTTATCCTGATTTTCTAGAGAGTTATGGGTGAACCTGCAAAGAAAGCAGAATTGATTCATTATCAATTAATGTTCAACTAGTGCTTATCACTCAATACACATTCTCTAGACAGACAATAGGGGACCTTTTTTCTTATATCAAAGTTGATTGATAAGACCAAGATCTTGGCAATTTTTCTCAAATTACTCCTTACCTAGTGCCTTGGTGAAGATATCTGTGACATTGTACTTAGTACGAAAATATTTCATCCCTGTTTTAAACATTATCCATAAGGAAATAATAATGCACATCAATGTGCTTGGTTCTCTTAATCACCAAGAACACGCGGTCTCTACTAATCGATGTGGTTTTTCACATCTAAGAAACATCCCATTTAATATATTCAACGAAACATGGGACTCCTTTGTGAAATTTATCATGCTAAGAGTGTAGTGGTTCCCATCAAACCACTTTGCGGTCAATCTAGCAAAAGAGTGCATCCTACAAATAGTGACGAATCATCCTATATGAGGGTTGTTCATGCAATTCAACAAATGGGGAATGTATGACAATAGATTGCCCCAATACCATTTAAATCATCTCATCACAAAATGGAACAATTATACATCTTAGTCGCCCCTCAAATGGGTTCTCCATAAGATGCTAGTTTACATAGAACTTCTGAATAAGTCTGAGGGTACAGTCGGTTTTCAAAAAAAAAAGTGTAGGCCCAAATATCTAATCGTTATCCATATATGGGGATACTCCATTTATGGATACTCTACACAAATCCTAGCCTCATGAAAAGGCATTTCATCAAGATACATTTTATGTGTGAAGTTGTAACAATTGTAGTTGTGAGCTTAGGCTTTTGCTGTGTTTTAACTATTTTTCCCTTCCCTATAGTTTCTTTATGATATTTATGAGTTTTGGAGTTTGTTGGCACAGTCTCCGATGCATTCAGGAGTGATTTGAGTGGGTTTGAGATCCTTAGAGTCTTTACAAGTGGTTAGTTTGACTTTGGTCAACATTTTGTGATTCGACCATCAGATGGTTATTTGATTAGTTATATTAGATCTAGAATGTCAATTTTAGATTAGTAGCATAGTTAGTTCGGGCTTTGAGCCTTTATATTGCATATTGATCTTTTAGACGAAAACTAGTAAAGTAAGCTTAAAAGGGGTTACAAGGGCTAATTCATTGAAAATGATATCTTTTTGTCAATCCGATGGTTCCATTGAGTCAGGAACATTGAAATTATACTAGTAGCATTATTAATTTATTTTTATAGTGTTCAAATGAATCTTGAGGGTTCAATCGAGACTATTTTTGTCACGCCCCGAATTCCAACGGGACGGACATGGCACCCGAAGCCGACAAGGCCCAAGAGAACCAATCTTCATCCATAAACACCTATACGCATACCACTCAATAGTCATCACCACCACAAATAAATATAAAATGCCAAAAGTGGAAGGTATGACAAATATATGAGAATTATGAAACTTGGCCGTTAGGGCCATCAAGACAAAACATAAGTTCATTACATTCCTTTCGTCTGACCCACCACATCTACAAAGCCTCTACAGATGCATAACCAAAACCAACCTAGAGTCGGGACACACCCCGCTCTATACATATACACAAGACCAAAACAAATGTACATAGAAGACTCGGAAAGCCCCGAACCAACTGGAGCTCACCAAATGTTCGCAAAAGATCCGCAACCTACAATGGAGGTCTACCAGTACCTGTGCCTGCAGCAAGTAAGGTAAATTCCCCCGAGGGGGTCAGTACGAAGAATGTACTGAGTATGCAAGGCCATAAGAAAACTGTATCAATAAATGAGAACACCAATGTATATCAACGATAAAAGAATAGGCAATATAGATAAACCAACATTTCCATATGTGTGGAACCATGTACTTTGCATTCTTTATTATTCATCTCAATATCAACAATAATCACATCCTGCCCGGGACCAGCTGATCAGTGGTAAATAACAATATTGGGATCGTCTCTAGCTAGGCTTATGCCCCTTTGAGCTACCACCCATAAATCAATAAAGAAGGTTCGGCCCTAGCTAGGTTTTCACCCCTTTGGGCTACCCCCTGTGTCCAATAATCAATCGGGATCGTCTCTAGCTAGGATTTCGCCCCTTTGAGCTACCACCCGTGATACATCGGGATCGTCTCTAGCTAGGCTTTCGCCCCTTTGAGCTACCACCCGTACTCAACCATATATGCATTACTTTCATTCTTTAGTTATGAAATTGAAACATTGTTGGTTATCGCATTATTGGAACTTTGGGACAATGTTCAATGTATAAGAGACACATGAATATGTATATATAGGTAACCAACCTGACATGAGATACTTTGGGACATTTCGACATAGGTACAAGTACAATGGCAAAGGGAGCAATATATGCTGCAGAAAGATACGGACAAGAATAACCTTACATACCTTAGCCTCTCAATAAGAATCCACAATCCTAACGAATATAATGATCCAGCCCCTTACTCTACAACACAAGCACATAACGGAGTTTACGTCAACATCTAACCACCTTACAAGTGCAAAGACGACAAAAGTTACATAATTGCCTCTAACGTCATTTCCCCCTTTATAATGAAATTTCGGCATGACCATACCAAAAATACCACAACATGCCATACATTGACCAACATCATAACCAATAGCATTTTGCAACAATCTTCTTCTTTACACTTTCTCATTCACACCATATCACAAATAATCCATCAAGTCACCATAAAACACCTCATAGCACATATCGGCCAAAAATCCCATAATTCACACTTATAGAAAATAACAAGTTTAGTAACATAATCACACCATACATGTTGATATTTCATCCATACCATGCTCTTTCATCAAAACCACAAGTCACCTTTCAAGTTTAATTCACAAAATGGCACATCTTTTACTAAAGGGCAAAAGTGGCCTATTCAACCTTTCCAACACAACCATCATGATCTACACAACACTTCATGCATATAATATTCTAAATCACAAGAATAAATACTTACCCAAGCTTGCAAAGGGATGATCTTGTTCAAAGTGTCCAAAGGGAATAGTTGCTTAGAGTTTTGGAAAAGAGAGAAATGTTTGTGAAAATATCCAAAAAGGCATGAGACTTGTAATGACTTAAAAATCTGATTTTTATCTTGTTTTATAGAGCCTTTTAGGTCATCCTTAGCCACTTATTTGGCATTAAATGCCATGTCTCTATAGTCAACAAGAATGGGTCATTTTTCCTTTTGGGCCTTTCCATTTTGGCCTTGTTTTGGGCCTCAATTTGGGGCCCAATAACACATATTAGCTTAGCCCAATAAAATTAACGTATAATCCATCGTATATATCATTTTTAAATAATTCCATAACGTCACGACAATATTCACTTACGAGATTCCCTTTCGTAGCCCTAATCGCAAAACTAGACATTCTAGCTGTCCATGGCTTAATTGAACATTTTTGGTAACTTCTTGTGTTTCATGGTTTGATCATGTGGAAGTGTGTCGAGGTATTTGAAACCTTCACAAGGATTAAATAAACATCAAAGAACCAAAAGAAACCATGGAAAAAAAAATCCAACATTGCATTGCGTCGCAAAACAAGCTCGGAAAGACCATAATCCTTGTGCCTTGCGCCACTGCTGCAAAGCAGGGCAGTGGCGCGAGTTTTGTAGCCCCTCTGAATCAGGTGGCTTGCGCCACACACCCTGAAACAGGGAGTGGCGCAAGTTTGGCCACTTTGCTGAACTTTTTTCCTACTCCGTCTGATACTAGTATATCATCCAATACCTTATCAAAACACTACAAAATACTTACTTAGTGATCTTAATCATCAAGTAAACATGACTCCAAGTCACCAAATAAGGTTAGAAATGTACGGGATATTACATTCTTCCCCCCTTAAAAACATTCGTCCTCGAATGTTAGTGAAGTCGGCTCATGTTCAACAATTGTATTCCTATCTTAACACATATATACACATACATGCAATACTTGTAAATACTTACTTGTTATGGCTCCATCTCCGCACTGTGAATTTTTTCTTCCGTGTGAAATAAATACGGGTACTTTGACTTCATCATTTCTTCCGCTTCCCACGTGATCTCTTCTACTTGTTGATTTCTCCAAAGTACCTTTACGGAAGCAACGTCTTTATTTATTAGCCTCTTCACTTGCCTATCCAGAATAGCAATAGGTATCTCCTCATAGGTAAGATCCTCCGTAACTTGTACATCTTCAATAGGAGTAATATGAGATGGATCACCTATGCACTTGCGAAGCATCGAAACATGAAATACTGGATGGACTGTGGAGAGTTCTTGAGGTAATGCCAATTCATACGCAACTTGTCCAAATCTTTTGACAATTTCATATGGACCTATATAACGTGGGCTCAATTTTCCTTTCTTTCCAAACCTCACTACCCCTTTCATCGGCGACACCTTTAAGAATACCCAATCACCTATGGCAAATTCAAGCCCTCTTCGTCTAACATCCGCATATGACTTGTGTCGACTTTGGGCCGTTTGTAGCCGCTGCTGGATCACTTTAACTTTCTCCATAGCTTGATAAACAAGATCTGGTCCAAGTAAAGCAGGTTCGCCCGCTTCAAACCATCCAATTGGTGATCGACATTTTCTTCCATATAAAGCTTCATAAGGTGCCATCCCGATACTTGAATGATAGCTATTGTTGTACGCAAATTCAATGAGAGGTAGATGTTCATCCCAACTACCTTTAAAATCCAAAGTGCAGGGTCGTAGCATATCTTCAAGTGTTTGGATAGTACGCTCTGCTTGTCCATCTGTCTGAGGATGAAAAGCCGTACTCAAATTAACCTGTGTGCCCAAGCTCCTTTGGAAAGATTTCCAAAAATGAGAGGTAAACTGTGCTCCTCTGTCTGATATAATAGAAAGTGGAATTCCATGCAATCGTACTATCTCTTTCACATACAACTTCGCATAATCCTCAGCTGTATAGGTCGTCTTGACTGGTAGAAAATGCGCTGACTTGGTAAGCCTGTCCACTATGACCCATATAGAATCAAACTTCCGCAATGTACGAGGCAAACCCGTAATGAAATCCATATTAATCATATCCCATTTCCAGACTGGAAGATTGATACATTGCATGTAACCTCCCGATTTCTGATGTTCCACTTTCACCTGTTGACAATTTGGACATTGAGCTACAAATTCCGCAATGTTCTTTTTCATATTTCCCCACCAATATATGTCTTTCAAATCATGATACATCTTTGTAGCTCCCGGATGAATAGAATACCGTGAGTGATGTGCCTCTGTCATAATCCGCTTCCTTAGCTCATCTACGTCCGGTACACATAATCGACCTTGGCATTGAAGTACTCCCTCTTGCGTAAGATCGAATGCCTTTGTCAATTTCTGCTGCACATTCTCTCTCAGCTGCAAAAAAATAGGATCCGCATACTGTTTCTCCTTTACTTCAGCTATTAAGTACGATTCTGCCGCATTCTGCACAATAACCCCCTCATCTGAGGATTCAATAAGGCGAACTCCCAAGCTAGCCAATTGATATAAGTCTTTGATTATCTCCTTCTTTTCCGTCAATTGATCACTAGTAACTCCCGTTGCCTTGCGGCTTAATGCATCCGCTACTACATTTGCCTTCCCTGGATGGTATAGAATATCAACATCATAGTCTTTCAAGAGCTCTAACCATCTTCGTTGCCTCAAATTGAGTTCCTTTTGCTTAAAGATATATTGTAAACTTTTGTGATCCGTATAAATATCAACATGAACTCCATATAGATAATGACGCCATATCTTTAAAGCAAACACTACCGCTGCCAATTCAAGGTCATGAGTGGGATAATTTTTCTCATGTGGCCGCAACTGTCGTGAGGCATATGCTATCACCCTACCATGCTGCATCAACACACATTCGAGACCAATCTCGGAAGCGTCACAATACACTGCATAGCCTTCCGTGCCTTCGGGAAGTACTAACACTGGTGTGGAAGTTAACTTATCTTTCAATTTTTGGAACCCACTTTCACATGCATCATTCCATTGAAATTTAATTGCCTTGTGAGTTAACTTCGTCAATGGTGCAGCAATAGAAGAAAACCCTTCCACAAACCTCCTGTAATACCCTGCCAAACCAAGAAAACTACGAATCTCTGTAGGCGTCGTAGGTCTTGGCCAATTTTTCACTGCTTCAATCTTTTGCGTGTCAACCCGAATTCCTTCATCCGACACAATGTGACCCAAGAATGCTACGAATTTTAACCAAAATTCACACTTAGAAAACTTTGCATATAACTTACGATCCCGGAGAATTTGTAACACCTGTCGTAGGTGATAAGCATGGTCTTCTGGTGATCTTGAATAAACAAGGATGTCATCTATAAATACTGTCACGAACACGTCTAGGAATGGCTTAAACACCCTGTTCATCAAATCCATAAACACAGCCGGTGCATTTGTTAGTCCAAATGACATAACTAAAAATTCATAGTGGCCATACCGTGTTCGAAACGCTGTCTTGGGTACATCCTCCTCTCTAACTCTGACTTGATGGTAACCCGATCTCAAGTCAATTTTCGAAAAACATTTGGCACCCTGTAACTGATCAAACAAATCATCAATGCGAGGAAGGGGATATTTGTTCTTGATCGTTACCTTATTCAACTGTCGGTAGTCAATGCACATCCTTAATGTTCCATCTTTCTTGCGTACGAATAATACTGGTGCACCCCACGGGGACATACTAGGCCTAATGAAGCCCTTATCCAGCAAATCTTTCAACTGCTCCTTTAATTCACGCAGTTCTGCTGGAGCCATTCTATATGGAGGAATAGAAATAGGCTGAGTGCCTGGAATCACATCAATACCAAACTCCACTTCCCGTTCTGGAGGTAAACCTGGAAGATCGTCAGGAAATATGTCGAGAAATTCATTGACCACTGGTACCGACTGAGGACTTGGTGGTTCCACGTTGAGATCTTGCACTCTTACCAAATGGCATATATACCCTTTAGCTATCATTTTCCTAGCTTGAAGATAGGAAATAAATTTACCTTTCGGTGCCCCCACATTACCTTTCCACTCAAGAATATTCATTTGTGGAAAATGAAAATGTACCTCCTTGGCTCGGCAATCCACCGTAGCATAACAAGAAGCCAACCAATCCATCCCCATTATAACATCAAAATCCACCATGTCAAGTTCAATAAGATCAGCTAGTGTATCATGACCACACACAGTTATCACACAATTTCGATATACTCTCTTTGCAACAATAGATTCACCAACCGGTGTACACACTTCAATGGACTTATCTAAGAATTCCGGTGTTCTTTCAAATTTTGCAGCAATCAACGGAGTAACATATGATAAAGTAGAGCCCGGATCTATCAATGCATATACACCATGTGAAAATATAGACAATATACCTATGACTACATCGGGAGATGCCTCCGAATTCTGTCTGTCCACGAGAGCATATGTACGATTCTGGGATCCACTGGAACTAGCTGCTCCTGCAGCACCTCTACCCCAACCGACAGGCTGCATACCTCGGCCTACGGAAGGAACCGATGATGAAGATGCAACGGTTGACCCTATAGGTCGGGCTACACCACCCGAGCCTCTTCGTGGGCATTCCCTCATTATGTGCCCTGGCATACCACACCAGAAACAAGTATTCACCCCACGTCGGCATTCCCCTGAGTGAAACTTTCCACAGTGCTGACATGTGCTGTCTGCGAGCCCTGAACCCCACTGCTTTGCCCAGCATAACCGCCTCTAGACCCTCGAAACTGGGAGGAAGCACCTGCCATGGGGTGAGAAAATAATGGTCTATGCGGTCTAGGAAACATCCGAGGCCTAAACTCTCCTTGGGAAACCATAGACTGCCCCATTGGTCTAGCCCGCTTTGACGGCCCTCTTTCAGATTCCTGTGTTCTCCTCCGTTGCCTCTGATCCTCCATCTTTTGTGCAAAGGCCTGGATCCTAGCAATATCCATGTCTCTGTTCAAGGCAGCAATGGTACAGTCCCTTACCAAATACGGCTCCAATCTGTCCACATATCGATGGATTCTGTCGATCATTGTAGCCACTACGTTCGGAGCATATCGAGCCAAAGAATTAAACTGAAGACTGTATTCCCGATCACTCATATTCCCTTGTCGAAGGTTCAAAAACTGGTCTGCACGTGCTTCCCTGATCTCATAAGGGAGATAGTGATCAAGAAAGGCCGTTCTAAATTCTTCCCAGCCAGCTGGAAGTGCATAAATGCCCCTCGACCGTTTCCAGTCCTCATACCACAATATCGCTTCACCTTTCAACCTGTAGGCCGCAAGTTCTACCGTTTCTACACCAGTCACATGCATAACATCTAGGGCCCTTTGGACTTGGTCCACAAAGTCCTGTGGATCTGCCTGTGGGTCTGAACCCGTGAATATGAGAGGATCTAGTTTCAGAAAATCCTGTGTTCTGCGGCTTGCTATTCTTGCCATATCATCCTCATTTGTCGTTGGACCAGCTCGTCCCTGTGTTTGTGCAGCAACTATCTGCGTCAACATGTGCACTGCATTTCTCAAATCCTGGTCAGTAGCATTCATAGGCGGGTCTGCGGGTAAAGTAGGAGAAGCCCGCGATGCAAACTCCTGTCCAACACCGCCTTGATTAACCTGTTCCGGTGGTGGTCTACTAGTCCCTTCTCCAACCAGCCTGTCTATTCTTTTACTTTTACCTTTCCCTTTTCGTGCAATCGGCATTTTCTATAACATAGGAAAACCAATGGTTAGATACGATTCCACTTACAATAGTAGCTCTATTGCACGATCTAGAAATGAAGAAAAAGAAACAACTCCTAAATGCCCCGTAGCCTCCTACTTATAAATGTGGTGCACAACACATTCATAAGTAAGACTCTACTCAGACACGGCTTTGTAGACACCCTTAGGACGACCCGCTCTGATACCACTTTTGTTACGCCCTGAATTCCAACGGGACGGACATGGCACCCGAAGCCGACAAGGCCCGAGAGAACCAATCTTCATCCATAAACACCTATACGCATACCACTCAATAGTAATCACCACCACAAATAAATATAAAATGCCAAAAGTGGAAGGTATGACAAATATATGAGAATTATGAAACTTGGCCGTTAGGGCCATCAAGACAAAACATAAGTTCATTACATTCCTTTCGTCTGACCCACCACATCTACAAAGCCTCTACAGATGCATAACCAAAACCAACCTAGAGTCGGGACACACCCCGCTCTATACATATACACAAGACCAAAACAAATGTACATAGAAGACTCGGAAAGCCCCGAACCAACTGGAGCTCACCAAATGTTCGCAAAAGATCCGCAACCTACAATGGAGGTCTACCAATACCTGTGCCTGCAGCAAGTAAGGTAAATTCCCCCGAGGGGGTCAGTACGAAGAATGTACTGAGTATGCAAGGCCATAAGAAAACTGTATCAATAAATGAGAACACCAATGTATATCAACGATAAAAGAATAGGCAATATAGATAAACCAACATTTCCATATGTGTGGAACCATGTACTTTGCATTCTTTATTATTCATCTCAATATCAACAATAATCACATCCTGCCCGGGACCAGCTGATCAGTGGTAAATAACAATATTGGGATCGTCTCTAGCTAGGCTTATGCCCCTTTGAGCTACCACCCATAAATCAATAAAGAAGGTTCGGCCCTAGCTAGGTTTTCACCCCTTTGGGCTACCCCCTGTGTCCAATAATCAATCGGGATCGTCTCTAGCTAGGATTTCGCCCCTTTGAGCTACCACCCGTGATACATCGGGATCGTCTCTAGCTAGGCTTTCGCCCCTTTGAGCTACCACCCGTACTCAACCATATATGCATTACTTTCATTCTTTAGTTATGAAATTGAAACATTGTTGGTTATCGCATTATTGGAACTTTGGGACAATGTTCAATGTATAAGAGACACATGAATATGTATATATAGGTAACCAACCTGACATGAGATACTTTGGGACATTTCGACATAGGTACAAGTACAATGGCAAAGGGAGCAATATATGCTGCAGAAAGATACGGACAAGAATAACCTTACATACCTTAGCCTCTCAATAAGAATCCACAATCCTAACGAATATAATGATCCAGCCCCTTACTCTACAACACAAGCACATAACGGAGTTTACGTCAACATCTAACCACCTTACAAGTGCAAAGACGACAAAAGTTACATAATTGCCTCTAACGTCATTTCCCCCTTTATAATGAAATTTCGGCATGACCATACCAAAAATACCACAACATGCCATACATTGACCAACATCATAACCAATAGCATTTTGCAACAATCTTCTTCTTTACACTTTCTCATTCACACCATATCACAAATAATCCATCAAGTCACCATAAAACACCTCATAGCACATATCGGCCAAAAATCCCATAATTCACACTTATAGAAAATAACAAGTTTAGTAACATAATCACACCATACATGTTGATATTTCATCCATACCATGCTCTTTCATCAAAACCACAAGTCACCTTTCAAGTTTAATTCACAAAATGGCACATCTTTTACTAAAGGGCAAAAGTGGCCTATTCAACCTTTCCAACACAACCATCATGATCTACACAACACTTCATGCATATAATATTCTAAATCACAAGAATAAATACTTACCCAAGCTTGCAAAGGGATGATCTTGTTCAAAAAGTCCAAAGGGAATAGTTGCTTAGGGTTTTGGAAAAGAGAGAAATGTTTGTGAAAATATCCAAAAAGGCATGAGACTTGTAATGACTTAAAAATCTGATTTTTATCTTGTTTTATAGAGCCTTTTAGGTCATCCTTAGCCACTTATTTGGAATTAAATGCCATGTCTCTATAGTCAACAAGAATGGGTCATTTTTCCTTTTGGGCCTTTCCATTTTGGCCTTGTTTTGGGCCTCAATTTGGGGCCCAATAACACATATTAGCTTAGCCCAATAAAATTAACGTATAATCCATCGTATATATCATGTTTAAATAATTCCATAACGTCACGACAATATTCACTTACGAGATTCCCTTTTGTAGCCTTAATCGCAAAACTAGACATTCTAGCCGTCCATGGCTTAATTGAACATTTTTGGTAACTTCTTGTGTTTCATGGTTTGATCGTGTGGAAGTGTGTCGAGGTATTTGAAACCTTCACAAGGATTAAATAAACATCAAAGAACCAAAAGAAACCATGGAAAAAAAATCCAACATTGCATTGCGTCGCAAAACAAGCTCGGAAAGACCATAATCCTTGTGCCTTGCGCCACTGCTGCAAAGCAGGGCAGTGGCGCGAGTTTTGCAGCCCCTCTGAATCAGGTGTCTTGCGCCACACACCCTGAAATAGGGAGTGGCGCAAGTTTGGCCACTTTGCTGAACTTTTTTCCTACTCCGTCTGATACTAGTATATCATCCAATACCTTATCAAAACACTACAAAATACTTACTTAGTGATCTTAATCATCAAGTAAACATGACTCCAAGTCACCAAATAAGGTTAGAAATGTACGGGATATTACAATTTTTCTAAGACCCAACAGTTGAATTGTTATTTTTGGTGCAAGGATAAATCCTTCTTTGCATTTGTGCGCCCCTAGTTGCGATCGTGGAGGGGGGAAATACTCTTCATCATGAATGTGATGGTGGAACCGCATTAGCAAAGGTTTCATCCTTTTTTTCATCACAATTGCGGATTATGACTACTTTTGCAATGGGTTATTTGGGTCGGGTCTGGGTTGGCCTTTATCACAATCGCGATAGTCCGACCATGATCGTGGGACTTATGTCGGGTTGGCCTTTGAGTTCGCAGCCTAGGGATATTATTTGCGAAGGATATTTTAATACCTGGATAGTTTTAAATCATTTTCTCAACCAAAATCCCATTTTCACCATTATTAGACTTTGGGAGCTCGGTTTTTGACAATTTCAAAGGAGGTTTTCATCAATATATTTTGGGTAATATCTAAACTCATATTTTCATCATTTCCTATTGATTTCATCTTCAAAAAAACTTTAAACCTTTGATTTCAAACTTGGATTTTGGGATTTTTACCCGGTAAATTATAGCATTGGTTTTTCTTTGATTTAATGTACGATTTCAGCTTGTTTTCAGTTGGTTTTTTAGATTTAGACTCCTCTTGATATGAAGAACACAATTCTTAAATAAAATTCTAGATTTATCCATTTTTTATTTCGAGCCTATTTTTGAACTATTTTTGAACCCAAAATAAATATAGCCAATATGGGTATCATTGAATTTCTTTTAACATTTAGATTATGTTTTCAATAGATTTAGTCTATTTTTAGGCCGTTCATGAAGGGAAGGTTCCATGTTAAAGGGTCTAGGCTTGGATTTCGGCTTTTCGAGGTAGGTTATGACTTAACTTTCCTCAGACTAGGTTGGGTAGTTAACCATTCATGTAAAACATGCTATGGGTTGGGGACTTAGTCGTGAGATCATATTTTAGGATTGTTATTATTATCGTGTTGCCCGTGTGGGGGCTTATATGTATATTATTATTTATTTGAGAGATTATATTTGTTGTGATGCCAGTGTGGGGGCTTAGCTTGATATTATAGGCCTTATTTATGCATTTAATTGCCTTATTATTATTGTGATTCCCGATCGGAGGACTTAGATTGATATTATAGGCCTTATTTAAGAATTTTATTCCTCTATCATTATAGTGATGCCCGAGTGAGGGGCCTAGATTGATATTATTGATGTCTTACATGACTATTTATTCCAATGGTGTCATGCGATGGCTTATATCATGAATTGTTGACATATTGAGTAGATTTTTAAGCTTATTTATACTGGTACTAAATTGATTATTATCCTCATACTAAATGGTTGTGAACATTGTATCCTTATTTCATCCATAAATATTCCTGAGATTAGTACCACTACGAAACACTAATTTTTGAATAAAATGAAACACTTTACAAAATCCTTAATCGAGGGATGTGATGACAAGGTGATTGAGATATGAGATTAAGATTGTGAAAGTATATGGGTTGCCCCCCCCCCCCATGGGTTCTATCCTGAGAGCTTTAGCTTCTCGCTGGTTGAGCTTTCTACAAAAAAAAGCAATGCAAGAACGTATTCTTTTATCTAAGTTCTTCCCTATGCATTAGCTCCCCCCCATTGTAGATGGCTCAGCCATGCTCGGTGTCACAAAATGATTATTAGCTCCGAAACATGGATTTTAGGCTAAAGGGACCTTTAGTTCAGGTTTCGAGGCTTCTGGACTCAATTTGGGCTATTGGTTCATTTTAGTTTAAAATGGAAGATTGAGTGTGGGACATACTTTTCATCAAAATAACCTCTGTTGGAAATTTTGTCCCTTCCGTTAAGTCCAGAATGCCATTTCCAGTAAGGTAGCATATTTTGTTCACATTCACGGAATTCCAATTGAATCCCGAGGACCCGTTCAGAGAATTTCCAACTTATTAGAGTTGATGGTCCATCTGGTGCTTGAGGGGCAGCTTTTGCGGTACTTGTTCGCTTTTGTGGACACCGCTTAAGCGACATATAGGCCATTTTTGCGGACAAGGGCCTCTATGGGAGATGCAACTTATGCAACCTTTGACCTCTTTAGCGGTTGCCGCTTATGCAACCAAGGACTCCTTTTGCGGCCAATGACAGCTTGTTTGGTCTCCTGGCATTTATATATATGTAGGACTTCGTCTTTTTTCCCCATTTTCTCGAGCTTAACCTCCATTATTGCTCCTTAAAGCTTGGACGATTTCTTCCAGATAAGCTCCGGTATAATGCTTTCACCTTTCTTGACCTTTTCTCGTTGATTTTCTCATTTAAATCCGCCCTGGTTCTTTCTAATTTCTTGGTCTTCGATTCTTGATTTCTTGAACTTGTGGAGCTGTTTAGATTTGATTTAAGCTCTGATCATGCTCAAATTTTAAGCATATGATCCTAGTATTGCGAGGGACCTAGTGACGGGTTCAATTTTTGATTTTCATTAGCAGGCCCCATAGGCTAAATTTTGACTTGATTTTCATCCAAAATATATAATTGCAATATGGATCTTGTTTTACTCGTGTTGATGTGCAGATTGTATTTTTGATAGCGCAACTATTTTCTAAGGTTGAATTGAGAGGACAAGCAGCTCGTGGTCGGCCTGAGGCTATCGTTCAACATCCAGGTAGGCTACTATCTACCTTTTTTAGACTTTGCTCTACGAGATTGTGTATAGTATAAATTGCATGTAGGGTAGGTTTTTGTGATAGATTGAAGATTATCTTAGCATTTTTGTCGATTCTGACCTTCCTTCTTTAGGGAATCTTAGAGTAGTCCATTAGCATGCGCCTTAGTTCTGTATGCTTGTTGTAGTGTTAGGATTAGAATAGGGGTATTTGTGTGCCTGCTATAGTGGTAGGTTAGGCTAGGGATATTTATATGTTTTTGAGGTGTTGGGATTAGACTAGCGACCTTTAGCGTAGGTTAGGGATAGTATTTATAAATGGGACTAGTATTCCTCAGTTGGCTGCTTTTTATTGTCATGGATACCCTCGTTTTACTCTCTTTCCCCGTTGATATATCTATGTATTATTCTGTACATTGATGGGCTCGAGGCCTTAGCTATGAATCAGTCGGATATCAGGTTAGTGTTTCTTGCTCTAGGACAGTGGTGATCTCTATTTATGGATTCTTAGGCGATTATACTCTTATTGTTTGTATACTAGTGATAGCATGTATACATTCACATGATCACGTGAATGCATTTTGGTACGATTCCAAGAAAAAATATTGATTTTCACTACTTTTTCCAAAAAGGAATTATCTCATTTTCTGAAAATCGTACCACCCTTAAATTTGGATGAAGACTTTTAAAACTAAAATGCACCACCTTGAATACTCAGACTGGTGAGGATTTTGGTCCATTTTTGCTTTATTCATTTATTTATTACTTGTTACAGCGATGAGGATTTTGACCATTTTTACACTGTTTGGATAATTTTAGCCTCGGTTCTATTCCGAGAACCTGTCATATTCATAATTATTATATATTATTACTTGGAATTCTCGATTCAGGATTGGGTTGGGTATACCGATATCCTGAGTCCTCTATGGCTTCCTCCATCTGTGAGCCCCAGTACCGTAGAAGAGGTGTTCACCGTAGGTACTGCCTTTGCGAGCCACAAGGCTGAAGCAGGTGTATATGCTATGGCTTGTCGTGGAACTCATCTCATGTTGCATCATTTGCTTTCCATTGCACTCATTTATTCATATGCACCGCCTGTCGCCAGTATGTTTGTTGTTTGGCACCTGTTGTGCTTATGGGGGCCGGTTGGGTTATTGTTTGTTGTGTGAACCTTCCGAGAATATGGGGACCTAGTTAGGTTATTGTTTGATTAATATGGCATAGCTTATGGCAGGTTGGTTACTAGCGTGTACTTGCGATCTTGGTACATCTTGTGGACTCTCCTTCTTTAACATTACCAACTCTGGTGTTATATTATCTTGTTTTTTCTCTTACTTTGGGTAGAAATTTTGAGTATAATACTATCACATTCTTCCTTAATATGATTCTCGCTGTGTTAGAGTGATAGGCTAGCTTTTGAAGGTAAGTACTTTCTTTCTGGCTACCTAGTTGTATATCATTTCCTTCCGTGTTACTTACATTGTTCATTATCTTTTTTTATTTTATTTATACTTGCATTTATCTTTGGAGCTTAGTTGGCCTATGCCTATTGAGTAACAAGTGATTTGGTACTCACCCCACAGGTCTGCATTTTTTTTCCTGATGCAGATCCTAGTACAAGTTCTCGTCGTTGATGTGTGCCTCGTCCAGAACTGTATTGGATCAGAGATTAGGGGTGAGCTCCTAACATCCAGAGTTGTTAATTCTCCCTGTATTTTGATGGACTGATATTTATTTTGTATTTCAGAGATGATTATGTGTATATTGTGTTTGCTTAGTAATCCTGTTATGTTTACTAGCTCCAGTACCAACTAATACCATGTCTTGGGTGTACTTTGTATCTTTTGCTCCTTCGTTCCTTTTTATGTATATACTTTATGGGTCCTATTATATGCGCTTATATTTATTTTTGGCCCGTCCGTTTCATGATCTGTGTCTTCATTCTATTGGTCGTTACTTGTTGTTCTAGGCTAAGGGGTTCATCTTACCTACATGTGGATTTAGTAGGTGCTATCATGACCTGATATTTCGGATCATGATAATAAATAATATTTTAAAAATAAATTAGTTTAATCCCCCCCCCTCTCCCGTCATCTTCTTCACCACACCCAAAGATCCCAAATCTCGAAGCTTTTTATGTTTGACAACTCAGTGGAAGCTTCAATCAGAATCAATATTTTTTAATTTTTTATTTAAATAGGACTAAACATTTTAAAATCAACCAATAATTCTCCCCAACTTTTTCATGGAGTTATCCCATTTCCTATCAGCATCTTCATCGGAAAATCCCCTTATCTCATTTTGGTAGTTAACTTCATATCCATTTTGGTAATTTCACAATCTCTAGCTACCCGTGAATGTGACACTCTATGGAAGATAAAACATCAATGGGTAAACCTACTATCACGCAACTCATGGAACTCTTCCTCCTCGTCGTGTATCTAGCCGGAAATTGAGTGCGATGACAAATGAAAGTTGGCTTGAGAATATATTTGGATAAAAAAAAATTGACTTCCATCAAAGGAGTTTAAGTTTGGGGAAACGATGGGAGGTAGTGCCTTGAGAAACTAAAAATAAAATAAAGATTGGCTAAATATAAGTCTCTCACGCGCTATGAATAAGTGTATCACACTCACTATGTCAATTCAGCTAAAGTGTCAAAATGACATAGTGGAACCTTACATGAGGTGTTTAAAATGAACAAGACCTACTTGAGGTGTCTAAGTGAAAGTTGGTGTCAGCTTTAGGGGCTGCGGATGGGTTCTGCCTATTTTGATCATTATTTGGTATTAAATTGCTTAGATTTGCATACACGTAATAACCATAAAAAGAGTTCCCTTTTAAAGTTTTTCTAATACATTTTAATCACGATGGATGTACCATTAAAGGTATGAGTTCAATTGAATCCACAACTTTCGATGTAGAGCATAAATTTATTTATAAAAATCTATTGAAATTATAATAAATAGTAAATGCGAACTCATAATTTTAAATATATAATCCTTTTAATATTAAAAACCTTAAGATATTGAACTCATAATATTTAAATCATGGATGCACCTCTGATTTTAATGTAACGAATGAACGGCCAATGAAACATCAATTATGCTATGTCATGGAAAAGTTGCTTTGGAAAGAATTTTTTTTTTTTATCATTTTGTTTCTCACCGACATGCTTTAGTACACGTTAGTTGGATGTGTGGCCAGTTTTAAAAGAGGAAAGCAGTAGGTAAATGACAATAACTTGTCCATATATCCACTTCGATATATACAACCTATAACCACTTGATAGTTACTATATATAGTTAGTTGGTGGTTTTTTTTGTTTTATTTCTATTTTGTCTTTTCTTTTTCCTTTTCTTTTATTTATTTATCGTTGAAGAATAATAAAAATATAATAAAATTAAATATTCAGATTATAATAAGATGTAATTAAAAAATGATTAAGCTAAAATCACTAATTTATTTATTAAAATTCTAGTTAACAGAAACATGTTTTTTATATTTTATATTTTCACGGCAATTTCAAATTTTTTTCAAAAAAACACATGTAGTGTAACACCCCGTACTTTTATTACCTCACTTGATACCTTGGGGTCATACCTAAATAGGTGTTGAGATGCCATGCATATGTGTCTTATAGTGTCATTGGTGAAACATTTGATATCGGACTTAACATGTGCCATTAGACCTTCGTAGGAGGTGTTTTGTGATTTCGTGGAACCTTTGGGTAAGAACTCGTACACATTCTAACCTCATTTGGTGACTTTAAGTCATGTTTAATTGATGGTTAAGATCACTAAGTAAGTATTTTGTAGTGTTTTGATAAGGGATTGGACGATACGTAAACATTGGATAAGTGGCCGAAAATTTCAGCACTTTGCTGAAAACTTGCGCCACTACCCTGTTTCAGGGGTGTGGCGCAAGCCACCAGCCTGCAGAAACTTCAGAGAAGGCCAGCTTCTTGCGCCACTACCCTGTTTCAGGGGGTGTGGCGCAAGGCACAACATTATGCCCTTCCCGGACTCGTTTCGTAACACAATTCTACGACGATTTCTAGATGGTTTCTTTTGGTTCTTTGGAGTTATTTGAGCATTGTTAAAGATTCAAACACTTCAATATACTCCTACATACTCCTACATGATCAAATCATGAAATGTGAATAGTGATCCAAAATGTTCAATGAAGCCAAGGGCGACTAGAATTCCAATTTTTGCGATCGAAAGGACGAATGAGAATTGTTTAAAAGAATATTGTCGTGACATGATGGAATTACGTAAACATGAGATATATGGTGAATAATACATGGAAGTTCATGGATATGTGTTATTGGGCCCAATTTGAGGCCCAAAAATGGAAGAAAATACATGGGCCCAAAGGCAAAAATGATCTATTCTTTCAATAATTGACCAATTGAACATATCCCTTAATGCCACATGGGGCTAAGGATGACCTTGGGTCTATATAAAGACCCCAACATCAGATTTTATTCCCCAAAGCCTCTCATAACTTTTGGATAGGTTTGGATTTATGGGTGGCAAGTCTAGGGGCGTAAGCCTAGCTCGACTCGATCCCGATGCATTGATGTATGGGTGGCAAGTCTAGGGGTATAAGCCTAGCTCGACTCGATCCCAACACAATGATATGATATGAAAGACCCACTGATCAGTCGGGGCCCGGGTACATTGTGACATATGTGATAACAAGTGAGTATTGTGATAAAAAAAGTAATGAAAGCAATCCACATGGTTTCCAAAATGCAACATGGTGACTTATTCACATTGAGTATTCATATGTTTTGAGTTCATTGACATATTCATTGAAATATTCATGTGTTGTATAGTTTCATCTGAGCCTTGCATACTCAGTACTTATTTCGTACTGACCCCTCTCGGGGAATTTACCTTACTTACTGCAGGCGCAGGTCCCAGTAGGCCTCCCCAGTAGACTGCCAGTGTTAGCAGTTCTTTGGTGAGCTCCAGCTCATTCGGGGCTTCTCCGAGTCAGAGTATATACATGTTTTGGTATTGTACATAATGTGTAAAGCGGGGACTTGTCCCGACTTATATTTCATTTTGGTCAATGCTCTTGTTAGAGGCTTTTGTAGACCGATGTGGGTGTATCAGTGTAAAAGACATATGTTGTTTTGACTGGATGGCCTCAACGGCCAAGTTTCATATGTATGTATAATGATGTCCCATGTTTTCCTTTATTCGTCTTCCATGTTCTTATGCAATGGTGGTTATGATTATGAGATGCATATGAATGATTGAGCATAGGCAAAGGTTGGTTCTCTCGGGCCTTCTCGGCTACGGGTGCCAATCATGTCTCGATGGGATTCGGGTCGTGACAAAAATGGTATCAGAGCAGTCGGTCTAAGGATGTCTACAAAGCCGTGTCTGAGTAGAGTCTTACTTATCGATGTGTTGTGCACCACATTTATAAGTAGGAGGCTATGGGACATTTAGGATGTCGTTTCTTTTCTTCATTCTAGATCGTGCAATAGAGCCAATGTTGTTAGTTGCATTGTATCTGATCCTGGTAATTGTTTTTGTTTGGTATAGTCAAAATACCAAACACTAGAAGAGGAAGAGGAAAAGGTAAAAGTAAGATGATAGATAGAATTGCTGGAGAGGGAACAAGTAGACCACCACCTGAACAAGTCGATCAAGGTGGGGCTGAAACTGAGTTCGCAACGCGAGCTTCTTCTACTTCTTCAGCTCCAGAAGAGCCGAGAAGAAGGGAAGTACCCGCGGAACCACCGACGAATGCCACAGATCAGGATCTTAGGAATGCTGTACAGATGTTGACATAGTTAGTGGCGGCACCAAGCCAGGGAAGAGCTGGTGCAATGGCACATGATGATGATGCGACTAGAATGGCAAGTCGCAGAACACAGGATTTCTTGAAACTGGACCCTCCTATTTTCACAGGGGCAGATCCAAAAGCAGATCCACAGGACTTCATGGATCAAATTCAGAGGGCATTGGAAGTTATGCATGTGACAGGGATAGAAACAGTGGAACTTGCCGCGTACAGGTTGAAAGGAGAAGCAATATTGTGGTACGAGGATTGGAAGAAATCCCGTGATATTGATGCAACCCCACCTACTTGGGAAGAGTTCAAAGTGGCTTTTCTTGATCATTACTTGCCCTATGAGATCTGTGAGGCACGTGCGGATCAATTCCTAAATCTCCGTCAAGGAAATTTGAGCGTCAGAGAATATAGCTTGCAATTTAATTCCTTGGCTCGATATGCGCCAAATGTTGTGGCTACGATGACAGACAGGGTCCATAGATACGTGGACAGACTAGAGCCATACTTGGTAAGAGATTGCACTATTGTGGCCTTGAATAGGGACATGGACATTGCTCGAATACAAGCCTTCGCCCAGAAAATGGAAGATCAAAGACAGAGACGAAGGGTACATGAATTTGATAGGGGACAGTCCAAGAGGGCTAGACCTATGGGACCACCTATGATGTCCCAAGGAGGATCTAGGCCCCGCATGTTTCCTAGACCACCTAGACCGTCGTTCTCTTATTCCACAGGTGTTGCTTATTCGCAGTCTCGAGGGTTTAGAGGTGGTTCAGCAGGGCAAAGTAGTGGAGTTCATGGATCACAGGCAGCAGGTTTCCCTCGTCAGCAGTGTCAGCACTGCGGGCGTATGCACACAGGTACATGTCGGACAGGAACGAATGTCTGCTTTTGGTGTGGTATGCCGGGACATATAGCGAGGGAATGTCCACAGCGAAGCATGGGTGGTATAGCACGACCAGCTGGGTCGGCTGTTGCGTCGTCAGCATCGGTTCCTTCACAGGGCCAAGGGGTGCAGCCTATTGGTCGTGGTAGAGGTACCAGAGGAGGAGCCAGTACTAGCGGGGTCCAGAATTGCACTTATGCTTTGGTGGACCGCCAGAATTCAGAGGCTTCCCCAGATGTCGTCACAGGTACATTATCCATATTCTCACATAATGTATATGCACTAATTAACCCAGGTTCTACATTTTCCTATGTTACTCCATTGGTTGCTGCCAAATTTGCAACGGCACCGAAATTATTAATTAAGTCAATTGAAGTGTCTACACCGATTGGTGAATATATTTTTGCAAAGAGAGTGTATCGTCATTATGTGGTAACTGTGTGTGGTCATGATACGTTGGCCGATCTCATTGAATTGGACATGGTGGATTTTGATGTAATTATGGGAATGGATTGGTTGGCCTCTTGTTATGCTACGGTAGATTGCCGGGCCAAGAAGGTGTAATTTTATTTTCCGCAGGAAAATGTTCTTGAATGGCAGGGTAATGTAGGGGCACCACGAGGGAGATTTATTTCCTATTTGAAAGCCAGAAAACTGATTGCTAAGGGATACATATGTCATTTGGTACGAGTGAAAGATAATAATATGGAACCATTAACTCCACAGTCAGTACCGGTAGTCAATGAATTTCTAGACGTATTCCCAGAGGATCTCCCAGGTTTACCCCCAGAACGGGAAGTAGAATTTGGCATTAATGTGATTCCAGGCACTCAGCCTATTTCTATCCCTCCATATAGAATGGCTCCAGCAGAATTGCTTGAATTGAAGGAGCAATTGAAAGATTTGCTGGATAAAGGCTTCATTAGGCCTAGTATGTCCCCGTGGGGTGCACCGGTATTATTTGTGCGAAAGAAAGATGGCACCTTGAGAATGTGCATCGACTATCGGCAACTGAATAAAGTAACGATCAAGAACAAATACCCCCTTCCTCGCATTGATGATTTGTTTGATCGGTTACAGGGTGCCAAATGTTTTTCGAAAATTGACTTGAGGTCGGGTTACCATCAAGTCATAGTTAGAGAGGAGGATGTACCCAAGACAGCTTTTCGAACACGGTATGGTCATTATGAATTTTTGGTTATGTCATTTGGACTAACAAATGCTCCAGCTGTGTTTATGGATTTGATGAAAAGGGTGTTTAAGCCATTCCTAGACGTGTTCGTGACAGTATTTATAGATGACATCCTTGTTTATTCAAGATCACCAGAAGACCATGCTTATCACTTACGGTAAGTGTTGCAAATTCTCCGTGCACGTAAGTTGTATGCAAAATTCTCCAAATGTGAGTTTTGGTTGAAATCAGTCGCCTTCTTGGGTCACATTGTATCAGATGAAGGTATACAAGTTGATACCCAAAAGATTGAAGCAGTGAAAAACTGGCCAAGACCTACGACACCCACAGAGATTCGCAGTTTTCTGGGTTTGGCAGGTTATTACTGGAGATTTGTAGAAGGGTTTGCTTCTATTGCAGCACCATTAACAAAGTTAACTCACAAGGCAATTAAGTTTCGATGGAATGATGCATGTGAAAGAGGGTTTCAAAAATTGAAAGATAAGTTGACTTCCACACCAGTGTTAGTACTTCCTGAAGGCACAGAGGGCTATGCAGTGTATTGTGATGCTTTCGGGATTGGTCTCAGATGTGTGTTGATGCAGCATGGTAGGGTGATAGCATATGCCTCACGACAGTTGCGGCCACATGAGAAAAACTATCCCACACATGATCTTGAATTGGCAGCGGTAGTTTTTGCTTTAAAGATATGGCGTCATTATTTATATGGGGTTCATGTTGACATCTATACGGATCACAAAAGCTTGCAATATCTTTTTAAGCAGAAGGAACTCAATTTGAGGCAACGAAGGTGGTTAGAGCTTTTAAAAGATTATGACATTGATATTCTTTATCACCCAGGCAAAGCAAATGTAGTAGCTGATGCATTGAGCCGTAAGGCAGTAGAAAGCACTAGTGGTCAGTTGAATGAAAAGTGCGAGATAATAAAAGATTTGAATCAATTATCCAGCTTGGGAGTTCGCCTTATTGAAACCTAAGATGATAGAGTTATAGTGCAGAATGCAGCAGAATCTTCCTTGATAGCTGAAGTGAAAGAGAAACAGTATGCGGATTCTATTTTATTGCAGCTAAAGGAGAATGTGCAGCAGAATTTGACCAAGGCATTTGATATTACACCGGAAGGGGTACTTCAATGTCAAGGGAGAGTATGTGTACCGGACATAGATGAGCTGAGGACACGAATAATGACAGAGGCGCACCATTCGCGCTATTCCATTCATCCGGGTGCTACTAAAATGTACCATGAATTGAAAGAGGTGTATTGGTGTGGCAACATGAAAAAGAACATTGCGGAATTTGTCGCGCAATGCCCGAATTGTCAACAAGTGAAAGTGGAACATCAGAAACCAGGGGGTTACATACAATGTATCAATCTTCCAGTCTGGAAGTGGGATATGATTAATATGGATTTTATTATGGGTTTGCCTCGTACATTGCGGAAGTTTGATTCCATATGGGTCATAGTGGACCGACTTACCAAGTCAGTGCATTTTCTATCGGTTAAGACGACCTATACAGCTGAGGATTATGCGAAGTTGTATGTGAAGGAGATAGTACGATTGCATGGTATTCCACTTTCTATTATATCAGACAGAGGAGCACAGTTCACAGCACACTTCTGGAAATCTTTTCAGCAGAGTTTGGGTACTCAGGTGAATTTGAGTACGGCTTTCCATCCTCAAACTGATGGACAAGCAGAACGTACTATTCAGGCACTTGAAGATATGCTACGAGCTTGTACGTTAGATTTCCAGGGTAGTTGGGATGACCATTTGCCTCTTATTGAATTTGTGTATAACAATAGCTATCATTCAAGTATTAAAATGGCACCTTATGAAGCCTAGTATGGAAGGAAATGTAGATCACCAATCGGATGGTTCGAAGCAGGTGAAACTGCCTTACTTGGGCCAAATATTGTTCACCAAGCTATGGAGAAAGTTAAAGTTATCCAACAACGGTTACAAACGGCTCAAAGTCGTCACAAATCATATGCCGATGTTAGAAGAAGAGGGCTTGAATTCGCCATAGGTGATTGGGGGTTTTTAAAGGTGTCACCGATGAAAAGGGTAATGCGGTTCGGAAAGAAAGGGAAATTGAGTCCACGTTACATAGGCCCCTATGAAGTTATTAGAAGATTTGGGCAAGTCGCATATGAATTAGCCTTACCTCAAGAACTTTCCTCAGTCCATCCGGTCTTTCATGTGTCGATGCTTCGTAAATGCATAGGAGATCCGTCTCGTATTGTTCCCATAGAGGATGTTCAAGTTACAGAGGATCTCACTTATGAAGAAGTGCCCATTGCTATCCTAGATCGACAAGTAAAGAGATTGAGGAATAAAGACATAGCATCCGTAAAAGTCCTTTGGAGAAACCAACACGTAGAGGAGATCACATGGGAAGCGGAAGAAATGATGAAATCCAAGTATCCCCATCTATTTCAAATGGACAAAGAAGTTCACAGTGCGGAGGTGGAACAATAACAAGTAAGTATTTAAGAGCATTATGTGAATGTGTATAGGTATGTTAAAGTAAAGATGCATTTGTTGTATATAAGACAATATTGTTAACATTCGAGGACGAATGTTTCTAAGGGGGGAAGAATGTAACACACCGTACTTTTATTACCTCACTTGATACCTTGGGATAATACCTACATAGGTGTTGAGATGCCATGCATATGTGTCTTATAGTGTCATTGGTGAAACATTTGATATCGGACTTAACATGTGCCATTAGACCTTCGTAGGAGGTGTTTTGTGATTTCGTGGAACCTTTGGGTAAGAACTCGTACACATTCTAACCTCATTTGGTGACTTTAAGTCATGTTTAATTGATGGTTAAGATCACTAAGTAAGTATTTTGTAGTGTTTTGATAAGGGATTGGACGATACGTAAACATTGGATAAGTGGCCGAAAATTTCAGCACTTTGCTGAAAACTTGCGCCACTACCCTGTTTCAGGGGTGTGACGCAAGCCACCAGCCTACAGAAACTTCAGAGAAGGCCAGCTTCTTGCGCCACTACCCTGTTTCAGGGGGTGTGGCGCAAGGCACAACATTATGCCCTTCCCGGACTCGTTTCGTAACGCAATTCTACGACGATTTCTAGATGGTTTCTTTTGGTTCTTTGGAGTTATTTGAGCATTGTTAAAGATTCAAACACTTCAATATACTCCTACATACTCCTACATGATCAAATCATGAAATGTGAATAGTGATCCAAAATGTTCAATGAAGCCAAGGGCGACTAGAATTCCAATTTTTGCGATCGAAAGGACGAATGAGAATTGTTTAAAAGAATATTGTCGTGACATGATGGAATTACGTAAACATGAGATATATGGTGAATAATACATGGAAGTTCATGGATATGTGTTATTGGGCCCAATTTGAGGCCCAAAAATGGAAGAAAATACATGGGCCCAAAGGCAAAAATGATCCATTCTTTCAATAATTGACCAATTGAACATATCCCTTAATGCCACATGGGGATAAGGATGACCTTGGGTCTATATAAAGACCCCAACATCAGATTTTATTCCCCAAAGCCTCTCATAACTTTTGGATATTTTACAAACATTTCCTTCATTTCCAAACCCTAAAGCAAATAAACCCTAAGGCATATTTGGACAAGATCATCCTATTCCAAGCTTTGGTAAGTGTTTATTTTCATGGATTAACATATTATGTGCATGGGAGATTATGTATATTATGATAGTTGTGTTGGCAAGGTGATGAATAGTGTATTTTTGCCTTTGGTGAAAGATGTGTCATCTTGGTGATTTGAATTTGAATTAGGCTTTGTGCCTTTGATGAAAAAGCATGATATGGACAAAATATGAACATGTATGGTGTTATTTTTGGTATTAAATTTGTTCTTGTCTAAAAGTGAAAATTATGGGATTTTGGCTGATATGTGTTATGAGTTGTATTAAGGTACTTTGATGGATTATTTGGGATGTGTTATGGATAAGAAAGTGTAAAGGAGAAGTATTGTGGTGAAATGTATTGATTTTCATGTATTGGTCAATGTTGGGAATATTATGGAATTTTTGGAATAATAGTATGATCAATGGTTTTGTCAAGGGGAAATGACATGTTTAAAGGCAAACATGTAACTCATTGACATGGTATGCATTTGTAAAGTAATTGGTGGTTAATGTGAATTTCGTTATGTATTTATGTTGTAGAGTGATACATAAAGAAGGAGCGGGATTATTGTATACGCATATAAGGTTGTATATTCGTAGTGCGAATCCAAGGTATGCACGGTTACTTTATCCGTATCTTTCTATGGCCAATAGTGTTCACATTGACATTTCTCTAGTTCTATTCCGAAATGTACTAAGGTACCCCATATGCACTTATCTATGGTCATTGTCATATATTTCCTACTCATTGATCAATTGTGAATCTCATTTCTCAGATTCATGGTTAATGTTCCGAAAGTTCAAAGAAGGCTATGTTCCAATATTCCAATAGTGCCTATACTTGTGTCTCTTGTTCATGGATTATTGTCCAATGATTCCAATGGTATCATGGTGCTAGTTATGTTATATTTCTCATTGATATTTATTCACATGTCCTTCACTTATTGGTCAATGATTCAAGTTTCCAACAATGTTGTGTTCCAAAGTTCCAAAGTGATGTTATGATTATCAAAGTATCAATCTCAAAGTAATGAACAAAGTAATGCAAATGTGGTCAATGATCAAGTACGGGTGGCAAGTCTAGGGGCGTAAGCCTAGCTTGACTCGATCCCGAGGTTTGGATTTATGGGTGGCAAGTCTAGGGGCGTAAGCCTAGCTCGACTCGATCCCAATGCATTGATGTATGGGTGGCAAGTCTAGGGGCATAAGCCTAGCTCGACTCGATCCCAACACAATGATATGATATGAAAGACCCACTGATCAGTCGGGGCCCGGGTACATTGTGACATATGTGATAACAAGTGAGTATTGTGATAAATAAAGTAATGAAAGCAATCCACATGGTTTCCAAAATGCAACATGGTGACTTATTCACATTGAGTATTCATATGTTTTGAGTTCATTGACATATTCATTGAAATATTCATGTGTTGTATAGTTTCATCTGAGCCTTGCATACTCAGTACTTATTTCGTACTGACCCCTCTCGGGGAATTTACCTTACTTGCTGCAGGCGCAGGTCCCAGTAGGCCTCCCCAATAGATTGCCAGTATTAGTGGTTCTTTGGTGAGCTCCAGCTCATTCGGGGCTTCTCCGAGTCAGAGTATATACATGTTTTGGTATTGTACATAATGTGTAAAGCGGGGACTTGTCCCGACTTATGTTTCATTTTGGTCAATGCTCTTGCTAGAGGCTTTTGTAGACCGATGTGGGTGTATCAGTGTAAAAGACATATGTTGTTTTGACTGGATGGCCTCAACGGCCAAGTTTCATATGTATGTATAATGATGTCCCATGTTTTCCTTTATTCGTCTTCCATGTTCTTATGCAATGGTGGTTATGATTATGAGATGCATATGAATGATTGAGCATAGGCAAAGGTTGGTTCTCTCGGGCCTTCTCGGCTACGGGTGCCAATCATGTCTCGATGGGATTCGGGTCGTGACATGTAGTTCTTCTTCTTATCCACCTAACTAGTAACTGATAACTACTTTCTAAAGTTCCATATACAATTATAAATTTATTCTTTTTTTTTGTTGCTTTTGGTGTGGTGTTTTTGTGGATTTATTTGGTTTTTCGGTATGGATCGTAAGCGTCGAACAGTGAATCGATTTGGGGGGGGGGGGATGTCATCATGTTTTACATAAATGTAATTCTGATATTGATGATGTAGGTGAATAATTGTTGATTGTATCAGTGATATCTGATTCAAATTTGTTGTTGCATTTGGATGAATTGCAGAAGGTTTCTCATGGCAATCCTAATAAAAATAAAATAATTAAATAATTAGACTACAATGATACCATATTAGTAGATAGATACTGTGATAGTATCGTGGAGTTCTCATGGAAAGATTGAAGCAGACATCAATGATACCATGACAGTATATTTATACTGTGCTGATATCATTACGGTTGAAGCTGCACGACCCAAAATAGGACCACGACCGGCGCTAAGGAGGTTAGAACTCCAAAGCAAGCCTTGTTAGAAATCTACAAAAAATCGGGCAGAGTTTCCCCTGTTTTGGGGCCCATCCAAAATTTCCCTGCCTTAAATCAACAACACAACAACTAACATTACCAAAATAATTCACCAATATCATCAACAACCCATTCACCACAAAATAACAATATGAAATCCATCTCCAAACTATGAGGAGAAGTCAAATACTCCACAAGTCTATAATAACGAAAGAATACTCATGACTAATAAAGGAAATGACTAAGGAGCGACTCTGAGAGTTCAAATAATAAGCCATAATGAATAAATAAACTTGATGCCCTCGCAAACAAGTACAGGGCTCACCAGGAATAAGACAACTCGAATACTCTAGCTAATAAAATCCTCACTGTCACCTTCGTTCTCTATAAAAAAAAATAGCGAGGAGTGAGACGCTAGCTCAGTGAGTAATAACACTTAACCACAACCGTTTTACTGGGGACAAGTCATAAAACATGCTAGTATGATAATCAGAAAATATCATGAAATGATGCTCTTTCAGAAAATAATAACAATCATATAAGAAATCAATTTAACAATTTGGTAATAACCAACAAATACTATCATATCAAGTTTTTATCCTTTGGGAGGTTTCCAAAAATGAATCATGTAATCCGTGTGGCATTCTACTTCAAGAAATAGCCAATAATAGTGAACCCCTCGTAAAGGAGTCAAATATCTTATAAGTAGGTCCCTACTCGAGGGAAATCAGTAACAATATGCTAGTTCTACATTCCCACTAGCGAGGGCTGTAACATTAATCTGTAAATACAAGGTGCGCCAGGTCTAACGAACCCGTCGTTAGCTACAGGATCCATATCAATGTCTACTCCTATTTATACATTCTTTTAAATAATAGGTACTCATGTGAAAGCATTTTCAAAATAGTTCGGGGCATTTAAGTTCATATCAAATCATATTACATATATAATTTGAAAAAAACACATGTCAAGATACTTCTTTCGCAAGTAGATGAAGAACCTTCACAATAACAATATCATATCTCATACAACCATTTCATTATCATATCAAGTAAAAGACTTGCCCCACGTGCAATTTCAAAGCATTCGGTAACTCTTATTTCATCAAAATCATGTATAAACTATGCAAGTTAAGAAACACAAATTATGGTAAGGTTACTACTCATAGTATACTTGTCGGAATACCAAACTTGTCACTTCAAACGATTCGTATGACCTCTTTTGATCGAATCTATAATCATACCATATCAATCTTGTGTTAAAATTCATTTATTTAAGTTAAGCTAGAGTTAGTTTAGAACACCCAACCCAATGTAATCTTATCTTTCAAGTCATTCTCTGTTTCTTTTCTTCTTGATTGCTGAAATTTCTAGAATTTCAACCACATCAGTTCCCAAACATCCAAAAATCTAGTCCCATATTCGTTCAGTTCAAGGAAATTAACAGATTTTCTACACCTCCTTAATCTCTTGATTCTAAATCTCTCAACCCCAAATCTATAGTCATGGAATATAGGAGTTTAACCAATAATTTAGTCCACAAACATTTCTTTCTATCTCCTTCTCTTTGTGATTATTTCCCCTCTTCGTGCTCCCCCAGAAGAGTAAAGACGAAACCCTCGCGATGTTTTCTCTTGTTTTTAAAGTTCCAGATTCAAATTTTTTTTCTGCTGCAATGCCTTTCTAGGACACCTAGGGTCCCAATTTTGTTTCTACTAATCTGATTCTTCATGGGCTAAAAGCCCATTGACTATAAATTTTTTTAAATTACTTTTATGACTTTTTAAATGTAGGGTATTAAATTCTCCCCACCTTAAGAAATTCGGTCCCCGAATTTAAACAAGTGCATACCTGAAGACTGAAACAAATGAGGATACTTGAGTCTCATATCCTTTTTTGACTCCCAAGTAGCTTCTTCAATGGTATGATTTCTCCAAATGAACTTCACGGATACTAACTCCCTTGATCGTAACTTTCTTACTTGTCTATCAATAATAGCCATTGGTTCCTCCTCATATATTAAATTCTCATCAAGCTGTAAGGTCGGTGCTTTAAGTACACGAGAAGAATTGGATTTACACTTTCTTAGCATAGAGACATGGAACACTGGATGGATAAAAGACATCTCTGGAGGAAGTGCCAAGTGATACACCACACCTTCTACTCAATCAAGTATCTCATATGGTCTTATCTATCACGGACTCAATTTACCTCTATTCTCGAATCGCACCACACCTTTCATAGAAGAGACTCATAGGAAAACCTTGTCCCCAACCATGAACACTAAATCTCTTCTTCTCTTGTCTGCATAAGACTTCTGTCTGCCTTGAGCTGTGAGCAACCTCTGTCTAATCAATTGGACCCTGTCCATAGCTTCCTGTACCAAGTCTGGTCCTAAAACCTTATCCAACTTCAAACCAGCCGATAGGAGAAAAACATCACCTACCATACAAGGCTTCAAAAGGAGCCATCTGAATGCTTGACTAAAACTATTATTGTAAGCAAATTCAGCTAAGGGTAGGTAAGTATCCCAACTACCTTCAAAATCAAGAATGCAAGCTCTCAACATATCCTCCAAAATTTGTATAGTATGCTCAGACTGCCCGTCTGTCTGCGGATGAAATGCAGTACTAAGATCTACACAAGTACCCAATGCTTCTTGGAAAGATCTCCAAAAGCGTGAAGTAGATTGTGATCCTCTATCAGAAATGATGGATAATGGAACTCCATGAAGTCGGACAATTTCATCCATAAATAATTGAGCATATTTCACTCCACTATATTTAGTCTTACTGGCAAAAAGTGTTGTGATTTTGTAAGTTGGTCTACAATTACCCATACAGAGTTATAACCTCTAACGGTTTGTGGTAGCCCAATCACAAAATCCATGGTAACTCTTTCCCATTTCTAATCTAGAATCCTGATCTCTTGTAGTAATCCTGCAGGACGCTGATGCTCCTCTTTAACCTCTTGATGAGTCAAACAACTAGAAACAAAGTTAGCAACATATTTCTTCATACCTTCCCACCAATACAATTGCTTCAGGTCATGATACATCTTAGTGAAGCCAAGGTGAATGGTATATTTAGAGTTGTGAGCTTCCTCAAGAATGGCTCGTCTCAACCCCTCTGCATATGGTACACATAATCGGTTACCCAATCGGAGAATACCATCACAATCAACACTCATCATCTTACTCTGACCAGCTAGAACCTCATCTCGACATTTGCACAACCGCAAATCCTAATATTGAGAGGCCTTGATATGCTCTACCAAAGAAGATTAGGCTTGCACACAAGCCAACAATGCCCCTGAATTTCCCACATAAAATCTGACGCCTGAACCTTCAAGTTTCTGCATATCCTTTGCCAATTGTCTCTTTCCAAGACCTATGCATGCCAAACTACCCATAGATTTTCTGCTTAAAGCATCAGCCACAACATTGGCTTTTCCAGGATGATACAAAGTTGCACAATCATAATCCTTGAGTAGTTCCATCCACCGACGTTGTCGAAGATTTAGATCTCTCTGCTTGGAAATGTACTTCAAACTCTTATGATTGGTATAAATCTCGCAACTTTTGCCATATAAGTAATGCCTCCAAATTTTAAGAGCAAAAAACACTGCGGCCATCTCCAAATCATGCGTAGGATAGTTCTGCTCATGCTTCTTCAACTGTCTTGAAGCATAGACTCTAACATGATCATTTTGCATGAGAACACATCCTAATCCCACCCTCGAAGCATCACAGAATACCTTGAATCCTCCAGAACCTGATGGTAAGGCTAATACTGGTGCAGTGGTCAAACATGTTTTGAGTTTCTGAAAGCTCTTCTCACAATCTTCCGTCCACTAGAACTTCATATGTTTTTGTGTCAACTTGGTCAATGGAGCTGCTATTTTAGAGAAATACTGCACAAAACGCGTGTAGTAATTAGCCAAACCCACAAAGCTAATCTCTATAGGCGAAGTAGGTCTAGGCCATTTTTGCACTGCTTCTGTCTTCTTAGAGTCCATCGTAATTCCATCTTTGGAAACAGCATGCCCCAGAAATGCTACTGAGTCTAGCCAAAATTCGCACTTTGAGAACTTAGCATAGAGCTTATGTTCTCGCAATGTCTGCAATACAATTATCAGATGATTCTCATAATCTTCCTGGTTAAGAGAATATATTAGAATATCATCTATAAATACTATCATAAATTTATCCAGAAATGGCCTGAACACCCTATTCAACAAGTTCATGAATGCAACTGGAGCATTAGTTAACCCGAAAGGCATCACAGTGGAACTCATAATGCCCGTATCGAGTTCTGAAGGTTGTCTTAGAAATATCTTTCTCCCTGTTTCTAAGTTGATGATAACCAGACAGAAGATCAATCTTCAAAAAATGGACAGCTCCCTGTAACTGATCAAACAGGTTCTCTATACGAGGCAACAGATACTTATTACATATCGTTACCTTGTTCATCTGCCTGTAGTCAATACACATTCTTAGAGACCCATCTTTCTTCTTTACGAACAAAACTAGTGCACCCCATGGTGATACACTAGGTCTGATGAAACTCTTATCTAGCAAGTCCTGCAACTACTGTTTTAACTCCTTCAACTCTGTTGGTGCCATACGATATGGGGGTATAGATATTGGCATAGTGTCAGGTGTCAAATCAATACCAAAGTCTATCTCTCGTACTGTAGGTAATCCTGGCAATTCCTCAGGAAATACATCAGAAAATTCCTTCACTACAGGTAGCTTCTCCAAACTAAGTGTTCCCTCTCTAACGTCACTTATCATAGCTAAAAGATCCATGCAACCTTTCTTCAATAATCGTTGAGCCTTCATAAAAGATATAACTTTACCAACCTCTGGAATTTAACCCCCTTTTAACATAAAACTAGGTTCATTGGGTATCTCAAACCTAACCATCTTTGCATGACAATCTACTATAGCATAGCAAGGAGATAACCAATCCATTCCCATCAACACATCAAAGTAAATCATATTAAGTACAATCAAGTTAACAAGAGTATCCCTACCTTTCACTATAATCTGGCAATCACGATACATATACTCAACTAATAGAGAATCTCCCATGGGAGTAGCAATAAGAAAAGGACAATTTAACATCTTTGGCTATCTCTCAAATCTCACAGCAAAGTACGAGGACACATAAGAGTGGGTAGAACCCGGATCAATCAAAGCATATGCATCAAATGAATAGACTGAAAGAATACCCGTAACCCCTGCATTCGAGGCCTGAACCTCATATCTGGTAAGTGCAAAAACTCTTGACTAGCCTCTACCAGCATTTCCTTATACTTAATTTTCAGCAACATGATCTTCATTGCCCTGACCTCTGTTTCCCGTACCTGTAGTATTACGAGTAGTCTGAGTACGTGCAGTAAACAAACCAAAAGCCTGACTGATATTTCTAGAAGGTTGAGGGCAATCCCTAATGTGATGACCCAACTGACCACACCAAAAAAACTCTCCAGTCAAAACATGACACTATCCCACATGTGATTTGCCACAGGTCTGGCAGGATGGAGCAGTGGCATATATCTGTCCAGAACTACGATGTCCATGAGATGCTGAAGATCCCTGAGTACCCTGTCTAGGAGGTGGCTTATACGCAGACTGTGAAACCAAATCAGTCTCTGTCTGATGGACCTACTATTTTCCCTCATTCCTTGCTCTGCGATTTGCACTAAAGTCACCGCTGAAAGATCCTCCTATCTTAGCCTTCTTACAAACATCATAAGTTGCACGTTCTGCACGACCCTTGTCCTCAATTTTTCTAGCAAGATCAACTGCCTCATAATAAGTCAAAACCTTCATCTGTGGGGCTACTGCATTGTAGAGACGACTAACCAACCCATTAATAAACCTCTGAACTCGAGCTGCTTCTATGGACACTAAGTAAGGAGAATATCTAGCCAACTTGCAGAATTTGGTATTATTAGTCGACATATCTATATCTGGAGTCTGGATCAATTTCTCAAACTGATCTGCATATTTCTGCCTCTGACTGTAAAGAAGAAAATTATACATGAAGAAATTAGTGAACTCATCCCATGTCCGTGGTGCTTCTCCAACAGACCTTCTTAGTAATAAAGTATCATACCATGTGTTAGCCATATCCTCCAATTTGTACGATGCAAGCTCCACAGCCCTCTTACTAGAACATTCTAGCGCATGCAGTGCCTTGAGTGTGCCATCTAAGAAGCTTTGAAGATCGACTGAACTATCTGAACCGGTGAACCTTGGAGATCTCAACTTCAGAAACTCCTGCAGAGATACCTCTTTGTTCCCAAACTTGTAAGTCTGCGCAGGTGCCTGTAAATATGGTTGTGCAGGTATAGTATTAAGTTGACCAATCCTCTCCTACTTATCTATTCGGTCGGCCAAGCCCTCTATGACTCTTTGCAGGGCAGCAAGTGCCTCAGCAGTATTACCCTTATGCGAAGGTAGAGGTGGGCTAGCACTCATTTATGGAGTGTGATCTCTTGAAATTCTCGATGTCGTAGTGTGATTCCCTATGGTAGCGCCACGAACCCTACCTCGACCCTTTTTGTGAGCTCTGTCTCTTCCCCTAGTTGTGGAAGTTGGTTGTCTACTAGAGGTGGCATTAGCTGTCTGAGGTGCAACTGGCATAGCTCTTCCATTAGTTACTCGAGTGCAAACCATCTGATTAACAAAAAAACTATGATTAGATTTATCTAATTAGTACTAAACATCACACACGTAAGGAAGAATGAGAAAGAAGACAAGACACATCCTATCACGTTCTTGCAGAATCATGATTATGGAAATGGCTGGAAACATAACCATAATTGAGATTTTACTAGTATCGTGTGCTCCAATAGTCACAAAAATAACCTAGGCTCTGATATTAATTTTGTCACGACCCAAAATAGGACCATGACCGATGCTAAGGAGGTTAGAACTGCAAAGGAAACCTCGTCAGTTTTCTACAGAAAATTGGGCAGAGTTTCCCCTATTTTTGGGCCTATCCAAAATTTCCCTGCCTCAAATCAACAACACAACAACTAACATCACCAAAAAAAAATTCACCAATATCATCAACAACCCATTCACCACAAAATAATAATACGAAATCCATCTTCAAACTATGAGAAGAAGTCAAATACTCCACAAGTGTATAATAATGAAAGAATACTCATGACTAATAAAGGAAATGACTAAGGAGAGAGTCTGAGAATTCAAATAATAAGCCATAATGAACAAATAAATTTGCTGCCCTCGCGAACAAGTGCGGGGCTCACCAGGAATAAGCCAACTCGAATGCTCTAGCTAACGAAATCCTCACCATCACCTGTGTTCTCTAAAAAAAATAGCGAGGAGTGAGATGCTAGCTCAGTGAGTAATAACACTTAACCACAACCATTTTACTGGGGACAAGTCATAAAACATGCTAGTATGATAATCAGAAAATATCATGAAATGATTATCTTTCAGAAAATGATAACTATCATATAAGAAATCAATTTAACAATTTGGTAATAACCAACAAATACTATCATATCAAGTTTTTATCCTTTGGGAGGTTTCCAAAAATGAATCATGTAATCCGTGTGGCATTCTACTTCAAGAAATAGCCAATAATAGTGAACCCCTCGTAAAGGAGTCAAATATCTTATAAGTAGGTCCCTACTCGAGGGAAATCAGTAACAATATGCTAGTTCTACATTCCCACTAGCGAGGGTTGTAACATTAATCTGTAAATACAAGGTGCGCCAGGTCTAACGAACCCGTCGTTAGCTACAGGATCCATATCAATGTCTACTCCTATTTATACATTCTTTTAAATAATAGGTACTCATGTGAAAGCATTTTCAAAATAGTTCGGGGCATTTAAGTTCATATCAAATCATATTACATATATAATTTGAAAAAAAACACATGTCAAGATACTTCTTTCGCAAGTAGATGAAGAACCTTCACAATAACAATATCATATCTCATACAACCATTTCATTATCATATCAAGTAAAAGACTTGCCCCACGTGCAATTTCAAAGCATTCGGTAACTCTTATTTCATCAAAATCATGTATAAACTATGCAAGTTAAGAAACACAAATTATGGTAAGGTTACTACTCATAGTATACTTGTCGGAATACCAAACTTGTCACTTCAAACGATTCGTATGACCTCTTTTGATCGAATCTATAATCATACCATATCAATCTTGTGTTAAAATTCATTTATTTAAGTTAAGCTAGAGTTAGTTTAGAACACCCAACCCGATGTAATCTTATCTTTCAAGTCATTCTCTGTTTCTTTTCTTCTTGATTGCTGAAATTTCTAGAATTTCAACCACATCAGTTCCCAAACACCCAAAAATCTGATCCCATATTCGTTCAGTTCAAGGAAATTAACAGATTTTCTACACCTCCTTAATCTCTTGATTCTAGATCTCTCAGCCCCAAATCTATAGTCATGGAATATAGGAGTTTAAGTAATAATTTAGTCCACAAACATACCTTTCTATCTCCTTCTCTCTGTGATTATTTAACCCTCTTCGTGCTCCTCTAAAAGAGTAAAGACGGAGCCCTCACAATGTTTTCTCTTGTTTTTAAAGTGGCAGATTCAAATTTTTTTCTGCTGCGATGCCTTTCTGGGACACCTAAGGTCCTAATTTTGTTTCTACTAATCTGATTCTTCATGGGCTAAAAGCCCATTGACTTAATTTTTTTAAATTACTTTTATGCCCTTTTTAATGTAGGTTATTACAGAAGCAAACCTCAATGATACCATGTCAGGATATATATACTGTGATGGTATCATGGAGGTCTGACTGAAGGATTGAAACAGAGATCAATGATACCATTACGGTATATAATGTATTGTGATGGTATCATTGAGGTTTCACTGAAAGACTAAAGGATTGAAGCAGACATCAATGATACCATGATAATATATAGATATACTGTGATGGTATCATTACAGACTGAAGCAACCCCAATGATACCATGTTAGTTATTGTATAATGGAGGTCTGACTGAATTAAAGCAAACATCAATGATACCATGACAGTATATAGATATATTGTGATGGTATCATGGAGGTCTTACTTAATAATGAAGCATACATCAATGATACCATGACGGTATATAGATATATTATGATGGTATCATGGAGGTCTCACTGAATGATGAAGCGTACATCAATGATATCATGATGGTATATACATATATTGTGATGGTACCATTACGGACTAAAGCAAATCCAATGATACCATGTCAGTATATATATATTGTGATGGTATCATAGAGGTCTGACTGAAGGATTGAAGCAGACATCAATGATACCATGACAGTATATAGATATACAGTGATGGTATCATTACGGACTGAAGTAAATGAAAAAACAGAAATTAAAAAGAAAAGAGAATCAAATAAAATTACAAAAGAAAATAAAAATATAAAATTAAAAAAAACAAAATAAAAAGGGATCAAAAATATGAAATTAGCTTGTGGTAAAAAAATAAAGAATATTATGATTTGAGAAAAAATGAATGAAAAAAGGAGATAAAAATAAAGAATAAAGAAATAAATGGGAAAAAAAAAAAGAAAAGGAAAGGAACAAATAAAAAAACACAAAAAAATATAAGGAACCAATAAAAGAAAATAAGAGAAAATTAAAGCAAGAAAAATAAGAAGTAGAGAAAAAAATAAAGAATAAAGAAATAAACGGAAAAAAAAGGAACAAGAAATAAAGAAATTGAAAAACAATAAATAAATAAAAAACGCAAAAAATAAAATGAACCAATAAAGGAAAAAAAAGAGAAAAATAAAATCAGAAAAAAAAGTAGAGAAAAAAATAAATGAATAACAAAATAAACGGAAAAAAAAAAAAGAAGAAGAAAAGGAGTATAAAAAATAAAATTTGAGTGGAAATTAGACTATGGTGTAAAAAAAATAAGGAATAAAATAATTTTATGAAAAAAATAAATGAATAAAGAAACATAAAAAGAAAAAAAAAAGAAAAAAGGAAATGAGAAAAAAAATAGAAAAAAAGAAAAGAAGTATAGAAATATAGAAATAAAAAGGAAAAGAATTCAAAGGTAGATAAATAACTAAAGCTACAAGGGAAGGACATATTTTATGTAATTATTTAGGAGGGCATTTTATGTAAGGGGACATTTAGTTGTAAATAGTTGCTCCTACGGTGCAAGGATGTACTTTCCCCAAATTTTAAATCCGTTTTGTTTTAGTTGGAGCCCTTGCTAAAAATATTTATTTCGGTTTAGTTGTCCCATTTATGAAATCAAAAAAATTTTATTATGTTTTTTCAATACTATCCCTATCATTAAATGACTACATAAAGTGTATATGCTAAAATTTATATTTTTAAAGCATAATTAATAAGGCTAATTTGGTAAAATAAACTCCTAATAAATATTTTTTGAAACAGGGGAGTAACAGACTAGCTAGATGTTCCTCAAACTTTAGAATAAATAGGATCTTAATATTTTTTTGTCTCGATTTATGTGATATTTTTTTATTTTTTGAGATTTCATTTTTTTTTTTAAGAATAAATAGGATCTTAATATTTTTTTTTCTTGATTTATGTGATATTTTTATTTTTTGAGATTTAATTTTTTTAAATTTTGATTGTATATTTAAACATAAAATATATAAATTCTTTGAAAGAAAATTTTTATATTTGAAAACTACTTAAAAATCTAAAAGTTTTAATAATTAATAATTTAAAATATTTAAAAGTCATATGATAAATTCTTGGTCAAAGAATAAATTCTTGAAATCCGAACACTAACACACAAATTGAGACGAAAGAGGTATTGTTTTTTTCTTCTAGCTTGTTGAAATTCTTCTCTGGTGAGAGAATTTTTTATTTTTGAGTTGGGGTGGGGAAAACTAGATTTTCTCATTTGTGTGATCATTCGATTTCTTTATCTAAATTATCATATCCCTTAACATATATCTTACGATTTCTTTATTTTTACGATTTAAAAGTCCTATTTTATCACGGTTGTACTCATATATTTTAGAAGTCATTATAGCAAATATTATAAAGATAATGAAATATGATTTGAGATTAATAGTAGATGACAATTTTATTTATTGTTGAGTCTTTTAATGAAGAGCAAAAGTTCAACATTTCTAAGGACCTTCGTACTTTTACTATATATATATATATATCTTAATCAATTTTATCTAATATATCATACTGGTATCAGAACCTTAAGCTTCTAGGATACTTTTATGAGACAACATAGAATAGCAAGAACTATTAGATACGCATATGGTATTATTAGAATAAGACAACGAGCTATTAAAGAAAGTATAATTTTTCAGAAAGCGTTAATACTAAGATTAGAACAGTTAAAACACAAAGAAGCGATACTTGGAGTAACACCACCAAGTCTACTCGAGCTAAGAGACTATTAATTATAGAAATACAGAGGTTCGAAAATGAAATCTACGAACACAAGTATCATATCAATTATCAGTTGAATATAGTTAAAAATATATCGCTAGGATAGTATAACTACAAGATTTTTAAGACCAAGAGTGTCACGACCTAAAAACCTAGAACGTGATAGCACCTATCCAACCCTCCGTGATAGGTAAGCCAAAACCCAATACCAAACATAACATCCAAAATGTATAGAAGCAGATGAAGGTAAGAACAGAATAAAACCCGAATAATCTCCAAAGCATATTAACAGAGTAGTATAGTCGAAATATAGATAATCCCAGATCTGGTAGTCACTAATACAAGCCTCTAAATACAGAAATCAAAGAAAAGTCTGAGTATCTAAAAATGCGAAAAATGCATAAAGATATTAAGGGTGGAGGAGATTTCAATAGTCTCTAAAATCAATAGCAGCTACCTCGAATCACCAAAGATGCTAACACAAAGAAACCACATGAATCAATGCCCAGAGGTTGTTGGATTAGTACCTGCACGTAAGGTGCAGAAAAAGCAAGGGTGAGTACGGAACCACTTGTACTCAGGTTGTTGGATTAGTATCTGCACGTAAGGTGCAGAAAAAGCAAGGGTGAGTACGGAACCACGTGTACTCAGCAAGCATCGTCAACCGATCCTAATTTAAAGTGGTGACGAGTACTACCACGTCAACCCTCCAAAACAACCATATAACCTGTACTCAGGAAAGCCACCCTAATCCCACAGAATAATCAAGTCTAACAGTTATAAGGATATCATAACATAGTCCAAGAAATCCTCAATATAGTGAAATCAGGTAACAAATATTCAAGTGCTTAGCAAATAGTACGAAGTTAACAATTACACCTTACTCAATCTGAACCAGAAATGAATGCAATGCAATGCATATGTTGTGTACACACCTACTGAGCAATGGCTTCGAGGTCATTACCCATGGGGGACTCACAAGGACCATGTATTGTGCAAGCATGCACTCCGATCCCAATAAATATATTATGCAGGCGTGCACTCCGATCCCAATAAATTGATTGTGCAGGCGTGCACTCGATCCCAATAAATATATTGTGCAGGCGTGCACTCTGATCCCAATAAATAGACAATAATGTGCAAGGGTGCACTCCGAACCCATATGAAATGCAATGCATGATGTGCTGGCGTGCAACTCCGATCTCAAATCAACAATAAAATTAAGCAAAGCATTTCATGTCTCATGCCAGATAGATATCAATTCCAATATCAACTCAACTTATCAAGCGGGAGTATTCTCATTAGCTAGCATTTTCAACGATTTATTTACAATAGCAAATCTGCCCAATCATGCTAGCACATAGGGAAAACAGTCCAAAACAGCCAATTAACTGATTTTAACCCGTTAAATAACATCGGTACCCGCATAGATGCTCGTCACTTCATCTATACGGAACCCCCATTCTCCATTAATCTCATTACACATAACTAACACATAAGCACTTCGAAAAAGAGTCTAAGAAAGTCTCAACTTGCCTTAGAAGAAGACCCACGAAGTAAACCCAAAATCGAACGAATTAGATGAAAGTTGTATCCTTTCGAATCACCTCCGAACGAGGTCAATCTATTCAAATATGAATTCCACTCGTAAGTAAAAGATTCCAAATTTATAATCAAGTCTCAATCTTGATTTCAATTAATCGGTTAAACCTCATATTTTCTAAATTTCAGGCCTAGAACTAAATCTCAATTTTACTCCAAATACCATGAATCTGATGATGTTCATCTAATATAATACACCTAATATTTAATTACATATACCAATATGTCAAAACTTAAATCATAATGTGATGGCCATAAGAAAATTCAAAACAAAAATCAAATACAGTACCTACAACTACGAAAACCATTAGTAGAACAACAACTAATTTAAAATGATCAATTGTGTCTATCCTCCCAATCATTGTCATGATTACTCTAATCATTTCTCACTATAAACTACTACTAGTATTACTTTAAGAAGAATTTTAAGAAGAATCAGTTAATAACTCGACAATCTGGAAAACCAAATTACCCTCTGTTTCCCAAAAATCGACAGATGCCTCAATTAATTTCATATCCCACTTCCAATTATTTACCCATAATTACTTAATCATTACAAATCATAACTTCCTACCTATTCCACCATTTTTATTTTTATTGCTTCCTATAGCCCCCTGCAACGGTTTCCATAGAAACAATAAAATTCCAAATCCTTTTTCTTCTAATTAACACAGTACAAACACATGACATACAATATACCCATTAAATGTAAGTAAACACGACCGAAGATTTGGTGGATTTACCTGAAGCCATCTCCCTTTTTAAGTCTATGCTTGGTGTGAAAAAGCCTAAGCGTAACTTCTGTGCCCCCCACTTCTCTAACTTTCTGTCCATATTATTAATAAATATAGTAAATCCTTCCCACTTAAATTTATTCTTGCATTGGCCACATAAGTAAATAAATTGTGGTTTTGACCCATTAAATCACTAATTATCTAAAATATCCAAAACTTCTAATAAATCCTCGAAATTTTTTTGGAACACCATAAAAATAATTCAAATATGTAAATTGACTAAAAATCATGTTCCGAACTTATTGGAAGTATAAAAAAAAAAAATTGAGGTCATTTTTATCGAAGGTTGATTGTGATCAAACTTAACTTTATTAAAACTCAAGAACCCAACTAATGACTTAAATCACTTTCGAACACCTCGAGGTCCATAATATCCATCCCCAAAAGTCATAAATCACGTCTAAACACTATAAGGAGGGTTAAAATAAGAAAAATTCACAAAACAACTTGGAGGGTCGTTACATCATCCACCACTAAAACAAACGTTCGTCCTCGAATGTAAAGAGAAAGAAAGTACCTGGACTATCAAAAAGATGAGGATATCTACTTCGCATGTCAGACTCAACCTTCCAAGTGGCTTCTACTATGGGACGATGCCTCCAATGCACCTTCACAGAGGCTATCTCCTTGGATCTTAACTTTCTAACCTGCCTATCCAGATTTGCTATAGTCTCCTCCTCGAATGCCAGATCTAAACCCATTGAGTCTCATTGAATTATCCGGATGGTACCTTTTTAACATAGAAACATGGAAAACTGGATGTACGGCTGAACGACTCGGTGGCAAAACTAACTCATAAGCCACTGGCCCAACCCGCTGAAGAACCTCAAAAGGGCCAGGGCCAATAAACCTCGGACTGAGCTTTCCTTTCTTCCCAAGCCTCATCACACCCTTCATAGGGAATACCTTCAACAACACCTGCTCACCCTGCATGAACTCTAAGTCATGAACCCTCCTATCAGCATAACTATTTTGTCTACTCTAAGCCGCCAAGAGCAGGTCTTGGATGAATCTCACTCGATCCATCAAATCTCTCAATAAATAGGTGCCCCAAGGCCTAACCTCAAAAGAATCAAACCACCCAAATAGGGATCTACACCTCCTACCATTCAACGCCTCAAACAGAGCCATTTGAATACTAGAACGATAGATGTTACTATAGAAGAACTCTACCAAGGGTAAAAACTGATCCCAATGACCCCTGAAATCCATCACACAAGCCCACAACATGTCCTCCAACACCTGAACGGTCCACTCTGACTGGCCATCTATCTGTGGGTGAAATGTTGTGCTCATATCCAATTGAGTACCCAACTCCCGTTGCAAAGTACTCTAAAAGTTTGAAGTGAATTGAGTACCCCTATCTAAAATGATGGAAATGGGAACGCCATGTAATCAAACTATCTCACGAATATATATCTTGGCTAATTTCACTGCATTGTAGCTCATCTTTACAAGTACAAAATAGGCTGATTTAGTCAATCTATCCATAATCACCCAAATAGAATCAAACTTCCCCAAGGTCCGAGGCAACCCAACTACAAAATCCATAGTGATACGCTTCCATTTCTACTCCGTAATGGGCATCCTCTGTAGCAAACCACCTGATCTCCGGTGCTCATATTTCACTTGCTGGCAATTCAAACACTTAGCCACAAACTCTGCAATATCCCTCTTCATCCCACACCACTAATAATATTGCTTTAAGTCATGATACATGCGCCTGGATGAATGGAATATCCTGAACAATGGGCCTCATCCATGATAGATCTAGTCAAATCACTCACTCTAGGTACACAGATCTGTCTCTTAATCCTCAAAACACCATCCTGGACCAAAATTGCCTCCTTAGCCTCACCTCGCAACATCTTATCTCTAATAATACATAACTTGCCATCCTCAAACTAATGATTCTGAATTTTCTCCATCAACAAGGACCTCGCCTCTATGCATGCAAGAACTCTACCCGACTCGGAGCTATCAATATGTATGAAACTATTAGCCAATCGTTGAACCTCTCTGGCTAATGGTCGCTCCTCCACACTTAAAAATGTAAGACTACCCATACTAACCGCCTTCCTACTCAAGGTATATGCCACTATATTAGCCTTGCCCGAATGATATAGGATAGTCATATCATAATCTTTCAATAACTCCAACCACCTACGCTGTCTCAAATTCAACTCCTTCTGCTTGAAGATATACAAAAGGCTGCAATGATCGGTGTACACCTCATAATGAACAATATATGAATAGTGCCACCACAACTTCAATACGAATACAACCGCTGCTAACTCTAAATTATGGGTAGGGTAATTTCTCTCATGTGGATTCAACTGCCTCGACGCATACGCTTTTACCTTATTTTTCTGCATCAACACACCACCCAAGACAATGCCAGAAGCACCACAAAACATAGTAAAGCCCTCACCTTCCACAGATAGGGTCAAGATAGGAACTGAAGTCAACAGAGTCTTGAGCTTTTGAAAGCTCTCCTTACACTATCCGACCACTGAAAAACCATATTTTCCTGAGTCAAACGAGTCAAAGGAGCTGCAATAGAAGAGAAACCATGCACGAACTGCCTATAATAACCTACAAATCCATTAAAACTCCAAATATCTAAAGGTGAAGTAGGTCGTGAGCAATTTCAAATCGACTCAACCTTGGCCGGATCGACCATAATACCATCCTTGGACACCACATGTTCCAAGAATTCCACAGAAATTAGCCAAAATTCACACTTTGAAAACTTGGCATATAACTTCTCATCCCTTAACCTTTGGAGTACTATCCTTAAATGTTTTGCATGATCTGCCTCGCTCTTAGACTATGTCAAAATGTCATCGATGAATACAATCACAAATGAATCAAAATAAGGATGAAACACCTTGTTAATCAACTCAATGAATGCTGTCGGGGCATTAGTCAACCCAAAGGACATCACCAAGAACTCATAATGGTCATATCTAGTCCTAAAAGCTGTCTTAGGAATGTCCAAAGCCTGAATCTTCAACTGATGATACCCCAACGTCAAGTCAATCTTTGAGAACACTAAAGCCCCTGAAGTTGTCAAACAAGTCATCAATACGCGGTAAAGGATACTTATTCTTAATTGTCACCTTGTTCAACTGTCAATAATCAATGCACATCTTCATAGACCCATCCTTCTTCTTTTCAAATAACACCGAAGCACCCCAAGTGATACACTTGGTCGAATAAACCCCTTACTTAACAAATCTTAAAACTGGTCTTTCAATTTCTTTAACTCAGCTGGTGCCATTCTTTAAGGAGGAATCAAAATGGGCTTAGTGCTCGGCTCCAAATCAATACCAAAATTGATGTCTCTATTAGGATGAACACCTAGAAGATCGGTAGGAAATACATCCACGAACTCTCTAACCACCTTCGCTGACTCTAAAGAAGGTGTCTCGATACTAGTATCACGAACATAAGCTAAATATGATAGACAACCTTTCTCAACTAACCGTTGGGCCTGAATAAACTAAATGACCTTCTTAGGATACGAACTTTGAACACCTCTCCACTCTAACCTCAGACGATCAGGCATAACCAAAGTAACTGTCTTGGCATGACAATCCAAGCTAACATGATAAAGAGAAAGCCAATCCATGTCCAAAATCATGTCAAAATTGACCGTATCAAGGATAATTAAATCTACCCAGGTATCACAACCCAAAATAGAAAAAAACTCAGGATCGATACAATCAATCCATCACTAAGGAATCACCTACTGGGTAGATACACGAATAGGCACGGCTATAGACTCACATATTATATCAAGGCAGGAAGTAAAGTATGCAGTTATATTGGAAAAAGTAGAACCAGGAAAACAAAAAAACAGAACCAAGTTGGGGGCAAACTGAGATGATACCTGTAATGACTATATTTGAAGACTTTGCCTCGGGCCTTCCATAAAAAACATATCAATAAGCTCTATCATCTATCATTTGGGCCAATCCTCTACCACCTCAAACCTCGTTATACAAAATCCTTTCTCATGCATAGATACTTACCCTCTAACTCGACCTACTAATCTTGCATAACTTTAACCTTTCCTTAAATTATTGTTATATACACGTATCCCGTCACATAACTGATGAATCCTTGTTGATACATTCATGCCATAAAACTGTAGTATAAATCTTGCCCTTCATTGAAGCATCCTCATTTTTGTCATACACTGAGCAACCCCATCCTTATTATGACAAACTTCATTACCTATAATCTTAGAAGTTACCACACATATTACTCGGATATTCCTTTAATCATACAATTCATAATTATCATCATTATTTTTGGTATATTCTAACCCATAGATGTACTCTTTCCACTGTTAAACAACTAACCATAGAAGATAAAACGATCATGAAGTTCTTCAAACCATTATTTTCCAAAACAACTATCCCCAAACTGTATAATCTTAACCACAACTTTAATCAATCTGTCTCCAAAACATAGATACAGTCTAAATCTAGCTACACCACCTCCTCATTAGTCTAGCACTTCCTTCTCAAAACCAAGTCATACACCAAACCACATGATGTGATTCCGAACTGTAAGTGTGCAAATCAAGAACATATCCTCACTACAAGTAAGATAATGGAATAAGGAGGTCTTAACAATTAGACCGCACCAAGAATGCACGATAAGGAATCAACATATAGAGTTTCCTAAAGTCCTATAGCCTCTCTAAGATAGATAACGGACGTCTTCGCACCGATCCGCAAACTCTACTAGACTTGGCTTGTATTTTTGAGACCAATGAACCTGGGGCTCTAATACCATCTGTCACAACCCAAAAACCTGGAACGTGATGGCACCTATCCAACCCTCCGTGATAGGTAAGCCAAAGCCCAATACTAAACATAACATCCAAAATGTATAGAAACAGAAGAAGGTAAGAACAGAATAAAACCTGAATAATCTCCAAAGCATATTAACAGAGTAGTATAGTCAAAATATAGATAATCCCAGATCTGGTAGTCACTAATACAAGCCTCTAAATATAGAAATCAAAGAAAAGTCTGAGTATCTCAAAATGCAAAAAATGCATACAGATATTAAGGGTGGAGGAGATTTCAGTAGTCTCTAAAAACAACAGCATCTACCTCGAATAACCAAAGATGCTAACACAGAAGAAACCACAGGAATCAATGCCCAGAGGTTGTCGGATTAGTACCTGCACGTAAGGTGCAGAAAAAGCAAGGGTGAGTATGGAACCACGTGTACTCAGCAAGCATCTCCGACCGATCCTAATTCAAATAGGTGATGAGTACTACCACGTCAATCCTCCAAAACAACCATATAACTTGCACTCAGGAAAGCCACCCTAATCCCACAGAATAATCAAGTCTAACAGTTATAAGGATATCATAACATAGTCCAAAAATCCTCAATACAGTGAAATAAGGCAACAAATATTCAAATGCTCAACAAATAGTACGAAGTTAACAAATACACCTTACTCAATCTGAACCAGAAATGAATGCAATGTAATGCATATGTTGTGCACGCACCTACCGAGCAATGTAAGGATAACACCTTTATGCTGGGACATAAAAACCAAAGTATATGCCTGCACATCATTGCCTGCACATCATGCATTGCATTTCATATGGGGTCAAACAATGAGTTGGGTTTGGCAATGACGTGCAGGCATATACTTCGAGGTCAGGCGTGCACTACGACCCACAATCATCCTCTATCTATAAAGCAAATACTGATGTTGAATTTTACACTGTTGTCATTAATGGATTGTGCAAAAACGTTGAAGTCGACAAAGCCCGTGCTATTTTTGAGCAACTCTCTTCAATAGGATTGCTTCCAAATTTGAGAACATACAATACAATGATAAACGGATTTTGTCTTGAAGGGTTGTTAGATGAAGCTAAAGATATGCTAAGAAAAATGGAGGACAACGATTGTTTGCCAAACAATGTCACTTACACTGTGTTTGTGCAAGGATTTCTCAGGTGCAACAAAATTAGTGAAATGACAACTTTCATGAAGGAAATGGCTGGAAGGGGCTTCTCATTTGATGCAAGTATGACTGGGTTTTTAGTAAACGTTGTAAGGAAGAATCCTTCTGTCCTTGAAATGATACCAGAGCTTCACTTGAAAAATAAGAAGTGAATATTTCTATCGCTTGGTTTATTTGGCTATGCTACACGGTGATACAATTTCCTTTTTTTCTCGGCAAAAGAAATGGTATCAATCAATTGCAGAAGCGGATGGCAATTAGAATGTTGCTTGAGTTTTCTAAGCAGGCCTAATGAGGAGGTACATCAATTTTTATATTTTGAGTTTTTTTCCAGTCTTTGTTTTCATAGAAATCAGATATTGTTGCACTTTTTATATGAGAAAAAATTGTGACCACCGATATTTTTTTTAAAAGGAATAAGGGTTAGCTTCCTTATGTGTGAACATTATAAGTCTAGTCATATCATTTTTAGTGCTATTTAGTTATCTTCAAGGTTTTTTTATTTTTAATTGTTGTCTTCAGGTATTATCATTCTACTTTTCTTAGAATCTATAACAATTGCCTTAAACTTACAAATTGCTACCAGAACAATCTTCTTTGTGGTTTCTAAAGTCGTAGTTACACCATCCATAAATTGAATGCCCGAGCTGACAAAATCAACCCCAGCCTTTTGTTCTAAACCATATAGTATGAATTATTTTGGTCTTCCTGAAATTCAAATAAAACAAATTTGAATCTGATAGGATATACCATAGATGAATGGTCACCTTGCTGACATACTGAAATTGAAGATGTAAGTGAGTTGTAAGTGAAATTGGAGTCTATCTCTCTCAATGATCACATTGCTGACTTACTGTAATAGAAGTTTCAGAAAGACTGCACGTTTATTGTCAAAGTGTGTTATAGAATACATTGGGGAATGTGAGAGGCATTCAAAAGGACTGGTCATGGAGAACAATTTGGAAGACAATTACAGCTCCGAGAGACACTTGTTTCGCTAAGCTCGTTTAACCCATGACAACTTGCAAAAGAAAAGTCTTTTTTTTTTTGTGCAACAGATGCTTTCTTTGTGAACATGCCAATGAATCAGTAATGTATCCACTGCTTCACTGTACCTTCCCTAGGCAGATCTGGACAATGTTGACATTTTTGGTGTCCAATGGGTCAATGCCGCATTAAACTGTCATAAGCAACTGGTACGGGCAGTCTTCATCAAGGGACTGCTATTTGTTCCCGCATTTTCTAGTCTATTTGGATGGAGAGGAATGATGTATGTTTCAATGACAAGATTAGCAAGAATAAAAAGGTATGGCGAGAGTGAATCACGTTGCCTTGGACCCTTCTGAGTAGGAAAAAAAACTTCCGGAGTACTGTTGATTATGATAGGTACTCTAACAATAGTAAATACAATACTTTATCCATTACACTACAGTGGTAGTGTAAACTGGTATTTTTTTTGAAGATAAACATTATTGATGTCAAAACCAGCATTAATGTGGTGGTTAGATCCAAAAAATATCAAAAGAAAGTAACCCTTGGTTATCTATATAAAAGATTCTATGACCTGTAACAAGGTTTTCACATCTTCAACTAAATCAATAAGCTTTGATTTTTGAAATTGAGCTCTTTTGTCCTTCAAAACATCTTCTATTTCTCTCCTTCCAAATGCTCCACCAGATGCTTGCAGTAATGGTGTTCCATGCTTTCTTTAAATGTTTGGGTAATCCTTTTCTCTACCAGCTTAGCAATCAATTAACTAAAGATGACATTGTGTATTATGTTGTACAATCGGCTAGTATCTTCAGGCTTTGTCTAAGATGACTTTGCATCTCATCATTGACATCACACACATAGTAAATTTACATATAGAGAATATGAAAAGTAGGTACATTCGGTATAAGGTGCAAGTTAGTACACATTGATGATAAAGTGAGAAAACGTTGCTTGAGATAGTTTGGGTCATGTCTTGCATCGTTGACCTCTAGATGCACCTAGGAGCGAATTTATGTACAAGAATCGCAGCACGTGAACCCATGGTCTCTCTGTAAAACTAGGTATTTTATGTACTTTTTATTTTCTAAACAACATAAGCACCCGAAGAACTAAACGGAATAGGTATTAGTTTGGTAATTGTTGGAGCAGCAAACTCGGATTCGGCAAGAATCTCATTTTTTGGTAGTACAAAGGGGGAATTGGCCCAAAAATTGGATGGGGGTGAAGACGTTGTCAGGCGCCGACAGTTGACTCAAGTGCCCCCCAAACCGAGCGATATCTGCTTTTGACTGATAGAAAGCATCTCTCTTTTGTCCCTCCTGACCGAACTCGCCAAAAATATCACAATAGAAAAAGTTGTTCTTGCCGGAAGAGTAGCGTCAGAGACATCTTTATTTGAGGAGGAGGCTTCGTCGTCCGGCACCTCATAAATGATGTTAGGATCGGCCGGCTCATCCTCGAAATTTGAAAAGAAAAGAGAGACAGAACAGAATCACTTTGTTTCAGTGACCCCGAGGGGGCATTGTTGAATGAATTGACTTCGGTTTGGTTTCCTTTAACACAAGCGGATCGGAACAATAGAACTAATAATAGAATAAACAGAGACAAAAGCAAATATTTGAGAACTCGGGAAAGGAGAATAAGCCTCTCTAAGGGAAGAGAACTGTAAGAGAAGAATGGAAATCCGTGCTCTAACTCGACATATTCGTCTTAATCATATTCGACCTTATCTTTCTTCTCCAGTTGATGATGCATATTGAACTTCAACCAATCTCACTTGCTGAAGAACTGCCTTCGGATAGAATCCCCTCATCTAGTTCCTATTTAGCAGTTCCAGCTCCGTATCAAGGTCACTATAATCAATATCGATCTCATCAAGAAGAAAACTTTTAGGCTTCTTATCCAGTCCAGAAATACCGTAATGAAAGGAACATAGGAGTTTCTCGCTAGGTATTTGTCACACCCCGAATCCCAACAAGGCGTGATTGGTACCCGAAGCCGATATGGCCCAAGAGAACCAATCTTTGCTCATGTACCTTCGTATGCATACCCTCGTATGAATCTTATTATTATTCATCATGCAACTATACGGAAGTCATGGACATGGAAACATATGTTATATTCGTATACACATTTATGGAACTTGGCCGTTAGGGCCATTATGTCAAAACGGACATTCATCTCTTACATTTACATGCCCACATACGTCTACAAAAGCCTCTAACTGATGCATTTACAAGACCATCTAAAAGTCGGGACAAGTCCCCGCTTTATACAATATTTACAACATCAAACACTGTACAACTATGACTCGGAAAGTCCCAAAGCAACTGGGGCTCACCAAAAGTCTGCAAATACTGTGAACCTACTGTGGAGGTCTACTAGTGCCTGCACCTGCAACATGTAAAGTAAGTCCCCCAGAGGGGTCAGTACGAAGAATGTACTGAGTATGTAAGGCCATAAGAAAATTTCATTAATACACAAGAACTTCAATGGAAATAATTATAAGAGAAAACTCCATATGTGAAACCATGTACCTTTCTTTTATTATTATTACTATTTTTGATCACTCAATCATAGCCTTATCATTCATATAATATCTTTCATATGATACCTTTGTTCAATGGATTCTTCCTTTGATTAACGCTCACTATCATTATTATTAGTCATTCAACATACATCCACTCTATGGTGGGCAATAACATACATCCACTCTTTGGTGGGCAATGACATACATCCACTCTTTGGTGGGCAATAACATACATCCACTCTTTGGTGGGCAATAACGTACATCTACTCCATGGGTAGGTCAACATACATCCATTCTATGGTGGGTTAATAACATACATCTACTCCATGGGTAGGGTTAACATAACATAACATTGCTTCCTTTTCTTTCATTATTCTTTACTTCATTTCTCTTTCTTTCATACTATGAGTGATACCTTGATGATAGAAACATTCTTGAAACTTGAAACACAAATATACTTTACTCCACATCTTTACTCTTGTAAGATTGGTATCTTTACTTGTGAGGGATAGATACATTAACTTGCAAATTACTTCTTTCGTTACCTTTGAGAGATTGGTACATTTACTTGTGAGAGATTGTTTCATTCACTTGTGAGAGATTGTTATATTCACTTGCCATAACATTATTTGAACACAACATCTTGGAACCATTGGAACAATAGTCAATATATAAGAGATATGTGTATAACTCTATTGGAACTTTGGATCATGAAATAATGCTATTCAAACTAAACAAGCCCTCTTTACCTCATTACTCTCGTTGAGATAATTCTCTTAGAATTTACAACATTATGATAGCTTAGGGACTTCAGTCAATGAATAAGAGATAAGTGAATCGTAATTCATCTAGGAGTAGGACACTTGTGAGTAACAATATATGTCTACCTTAGTTAAAATACCATAGGACCCCTTTGGACTGTAACACTTTTGGAACCTTAGGATAATGATCACTAAATACGATACATGTGGATATCAACTATTCACCAACCTGAGATGCAATACCTTAGAACATTTGGAACATTTGACATGTTAGATAATGAACATGAGTCAACCAATGGGCATGAGTCATATGATCACCATTGACCAATGAGTAAGGAACATGTGAGTAACACTAGCCAACTACCGAATACGGAATACCTTAGAGCATTTCGAAATCAAATGAGTACTATGACAATGCAACCACCACATGCTGCAGAAGGATATATAAGAGTAACCTTACATACCTTTACTTCCAAGTATGAGTACACAAGTCCATATATTAACACCACAGTCCAGCTCTTTCCTTGTGTTTCACTCTACAACACAAGTTCATAATGGAAATCTAGTTAACAACTTCTTACCGTACAAGTGTACAAAACGAAAATGAGCTATATGACTGCCGTATAATGTCATGTCACTCCTTACAATACAATCCAATGCATTCTCGTACCAACTACACCATAACATTCCACACATTGACCAAGTTATCATACATCAATAGCATTTCACACCACACTTACCCTTTATGCTTCCTCATTATCATTCCGTCACAATTACCCTATCAACTTGCCTCATAACAACTTATGAAAAATCATACATACTTAAAATAGTCCAACATGCCTCCATAAGACACTTTAAAGTCATTAAAACAACATTACAAGTTGATAATTACATCCATGAAGGGTATAGGGGTTTCGGGGGGCCAAAGGGATGTAAAAACAAGCAATTTGGAGTTCTGGGACGATCCACTAAGACACATGCGCCCGAAGGTGGATGAAATGCGTCCAAAGGTGACCTTTGGCATTAGCCAGAGGCACCTACGTGGCACCTGATCCCGCAGGTGCTTCATCTGCGAGGGAGGGTGCCCGTTTCGGCTAAAAAGGGTCTCTTTTGGGTCTTTTTATGCAATGAATGGTCCATGATCATAACTAAACTTATTTTAAAATATTTTTGATCATATTATATGCCAAAAATCAGCCATGGTCTCACAACACACATAATCATCACCAAAACGACACTTTACGGTCAATACGTCACCAAAACCATAACCAATTTCACAATAGAAATTCCAAAAATTATACACCATGACAAAACAAGGAAATGCTATAATAAAATCTCACATGTAAATATTAACTCCATCATGTTCACTTCTTTTAAGACCATAAGTCCATGTTCAAGTTTACAAGGCAAAATCATCCTTCGATTTAGCAAACACAAATTGTTTTACCCATAGTGAACTTCTCACACTTCACCAACATAACCAACATGATATAAACCATATTCCATGCATAAAATATATTAAACCATGATAATAAACACTTACCAAGAGGAGTGATCTTGCCTCAAGTAGAAGATAGCTTAGGGTTTGAGTGTTGAGAGAATGTGGAAATTTCTAGAAAATGGCATGTGTCTTTTTATGAATAAAAATCTGATTTTTGGCCTTATATAGTGCCTCGTGGTCCTCCTTATCCATCCAATTAGTCAATAATTGAGGGTCTTCTTTGGTCAAAGCAAGAATGGGTCATTATGCCCTTTTTGGGCCATGTCTTCATGCTAATTTTTGGGCCTCATTTAGCTCATTACAAATTATTAATTGAGCCCACCAAGTGAATGAATAATTCCTTATTATATATATATGTATATATATATATCCCTCAAGTCACTCTTATCCATCTCTTGGCATTAAATGCATGGTTGATTAGTCAAATGGAAGATTGGATCATGTTTTGCCCCATTGGGCCAAGTCTTTATTATGATCCTTGGGCCTCATTTTTCCCAATAGCTCAAGACTCATATAAGCCCCAACAAATAATTACATAATTCCTCAAATCTCTCATGTTTAATTAATTCCATACATGTACGTGTAGTCGTATAGGTTCGACAACATACGGGGTGTTACACCTCCCACGAGGGTCTAATCCCTTGTACTAGGCCCAATATCAATTACCTCATCACCAACATTACATAATACATACTTTTGGCTCTCGACACTTAAGTAAACATTGTTCAACGTTGTCAAGTAAGGTTTGGTAAGTACGGGGTGTTACAGTATTTGACCAAATAGGATCATCCAGTTCCTATAGAACCTATCACTAAAATACCCCTAGAGGGTGGATAAGGCTAAGCAGAGCGAAAAGGGTTTTCCATGAAAATGATTTTCCCCACACGAAGTTTGTGAAGAAGTGATTGTCTAATAATGAGCAAGGAATATCCGTCTTTCTGCTAAACAGGATGGCAAGCTAAGAGCTAGAAAGTAGCAATTCGGTAGTGGTATAATATTATCTGTTGGCCCCCATGTTAGAAGAAGACTAAATGGTGGACTTTGTTGAAGGTTAAGTTATTTACCTAGAGCAATTCCTACTTAATACATTTTTTCCTTCTTTTTTTTAGTGGTGCACCCATATTCTAGAAATCCTAGATTCGCCACGGGATACCCCAGCCGATAGGTGTAAAGTCATGGTGACTGAATGTAAAGGAATGAGGTAGACCTAAGATCACATGGAAGGAAGTTGTCTTGAAGGGCCGAAAATCTCTTAAAACCCACTGTAGAACTAGAGAAAAATAGGACACAATGGAGAAAACAATCTACATAATCGATACCAATTGCAACTTTTTCCCTGTTCAAAAAATTGGAATTATGTTTTAATCATGTTAGTATGTTTACTTAAGGTTCTATGCTTTACAGATTTATATGCCAGTAAAAATTATAGAGAACTTTTAGTACTTGTTATTTTGTATAATATTAATCCAAGATGAATGTTAATTGAGTGATATGATCCGTGAGAATTCATACAGCGGATTTGGGATTGAGACCTAGTTGTGGTTTTTTTCGTTGTACTTAACTGCACACTTACCGATTCTTTAGGTATGGTAACTAATGTTTCTAATCCACTTATTAGTCTAGAGGTGTAATGAGAACTTTGGTTGCATGGATGCAGATGATAATGTGGGAGCTTTGGTGGTTGAGAAACCTGGGAAAATAAGGCAATTGCTGGAATTATTACAGAAAGAGCTATCGACCACTTTCAAAAGAAAATGGCTTCTTCTTTGCTGCATTTTAAAGTTGGTGATGCTACCTCTCTGCTCATCTGTGCTAGCTTTGAATTTTGAAATTGTTCCATGATCATTTCTGCACGTGTTAACTTCATCATAGTTTTCTTTAATTTGTTTTAATGACGGTGGTGTTCGGTTCCACCTATGTGTACCTTGACTATTCACTGAGTACCTGCTACCTCCCACCAGCATAGGTACTGGGTAACTGACTACTAGATATGTTTAGTTGTCTTTAAACGTATTTAGTGATTTATAGAATATTGATCCTGCGGACGCTATAAGATAGGAGTAACATATATCTATTTTCTTCCTAGTATAGTTTATTAGTGTGATCATGTTCTGTCATAAGTTTAACCTCGTCCATAGAATCATTTGAACGGCAGTTGTGATCTTTTGTTTCTCATTCATTAACATAATAGAATGCACGATGTTTATGATGTCGTGCTGATGCTTTCTTGTTGCGTTCACTTGCTTTGACTTGGCCATGTGAAGGGAAGCATTATAAAATAAGGCTGCTTGGAACCTTCACATGAATTTGAAACCAGAAGATTACTGGATTTCAGCGGCAATATCATGGTTCCTTGAGTTCCCGTATAATGGTTTGTATTTGTGCTCTGGGAAAGGAATACACAGACAATTGCCATGCTGAAAGGTTTTGAATATCCATTTTCTACTTTGTATTATTTGCAAGATCATAGTTAGATGCAAATTTACTGCCAAATGATTTTTGTTCTTCTCTTTCTTTTTGCTCCCTTCTTCATCAACTCTGTTGAACCAGATTATCTCAGAAAAATCATTGTAGAAGATTATCCAAGTCAACAAGGCGAGGACATTATGACAGAAGAGATAATCTTAAAAACCTTTTCTTTCTATGATCTTAAATACTTTGCAACACGTTAGAGCAGTTTGTACTTGTTTGTTGAGCAGGGCGTCTTTAAAAGGTTTAAATATGGAGGTTAACCAGGTGTCCTCGAATAAGTCAGTGACATACTTAATATATATGGACGTATATTGTAATGGCTTGGACTTGGGTGCTGGCTGGGCCTGACCGGTCCTTCAACTAGAAGGCTATTTTTATATTGGATTTATTTATTTGTTTCTATAACATCTTTAGTTTTTTTCTAGAACTTAAAATTAAGTTTGGAGTTCTAACTGACTGAGATACATGTTCATGAAATAAGACACGTTTTCTGAATATCCTTCTTCGACCTCTATAATTACGTCTTCTCTGCCTTATCAAAGAAGTGTGTGTCTTCCTGAAAAAAACTTATCAATTAGCAATATGCAATTTGACTTTGTTGTCTCTTGAATAAACCTGTTTGTATTCCTCTAAATATTATACATGCAATATTCTTTAAGGACTTTTTATGCTTCAAATATCTCTTTCTGATTTTCTGCATAACATTTCACTTACTAGATAACCGCATCAAGCTCATTTTAGTCGCTGATTAGGCTGGTATGGCGTCCATGGAGATATTGTCTGTGGTATTGTATTGTTGTAAGTAAGCATTGGGATGAGCCTAACCGTCTAAAGCCTACATAGAAGGAGGTTATTAGATGAAGATGATGGCGAATTTCAAATTACACAATAGCTGTCTATTGATGAAGATCGAGCATTTGGAAGGAGGTGATCATGAACAAATAGGGACAGACAAGTCAATAGTGCACTGATGAAATGGTCAGCACTTACGGTGTATCAATTTGGAGGACTATCAGGAATTTATGGGCTTGTCTTAACAAATGTGTTGTCTATAAGGTGGGTGATGGCACAAAGACTATGTTCCGGAAGGAATCTTCGAATCTGCAAGTGCCTTTGATGACTATTTTCCCTGATTTATTTTCCATGCAGCAACTCTTGGACTCCTCGAGGTGGAATCTAAATGAATGGGAAATTGATAGGGTGGTTGGCCTTCTGAAGGAAGTAGATAAGTTCAGAGGCACTTCCCCAGTCTCAGATGCAATCAAGTGGAAACATAACAGTGATGGGAGGTTTGTTTCAACAGAGTGAAGAAATTGGAAGTTTTGGGGCAACCAGGAGGCAGAACAGGTCAATGAACCAAGGTGTGGAAATGTCTGGTCCAATCCAAAATCATTTGTTTCTGCATTATAAAGTGACAGCCCATCTGTGGTCACTCTTCTTCAGCCTCACTGATAATAACTGGACTAGGTCAGAACACACGGCAGATCTTCTAAGTTGCTGGATCAGGAGAGGAGTAGCAAATCCCAGAAGAGATGGTGGAGAGCAAATCTACCATGTATTTGGTGGACAGCGTAGAAGGAAAGAAATGGGACTGTTTGTAAATTTTCGCTTTTGGTGTTAAGAAGCAAATGTAGGGGATGCAGATAAATTGGTAGATCTCTTAAGCTCTCTGTAATTAGCCTTTGATTCGAAAGTTGTTTAATATGGCAGTTTCATCTTATTCTATGGGATTATTGATGTATTTTTAAGACCATTCCATGGCTTTGTCTAAATGATTAAATTTTGTTCCAACATAATGGGAAATGATCTGGTTGATCATTGATGTGCCAAGTTCATTCTCGTTCTTTAGGTTTAAACACATGTTTGGAACACGACCTTCTAAATTGTGACTTTACCCTTCTTTGGTATTGTTAACTTTTATTTCATTATACATATCTACATTATTAAGGGTAGCCTTATTGTCATGTCGTGTGACCAAGAGATCATAGGCTTTAATTGCAGAAAAAACTTTTTTTTTTTTTTTCAATTTTTATTACACCACACTGGTGGGGGATTTAGTGACCCCTACCTGTATATTAACAACCAAAAGATGAATACATGTAGTCAAGGGATAACAAACCTATCTACCACAGCGATAGTAGTTGCTCCATCATATACAAAAATACAGGTTAAACTTCACAGCTGCCATCCACTCTTACTGCTGGCTTCCTTTGAGATTCTGACATGCTGTTGCTGCCTGAAACCAAGAGGAAATGTAACATTATATAAGGGGCTGCTTTAGAAGTTCATTGAATTTGAACCACTCCCACGACTGCTACCTGTTTCACTTGGATCGCTATTCTTGAAGCTTGTTCTGTGCAACTACTCCCGAGGTCTACCTCTGTGCACTTGTCATGTTTAACTCTCTTTGTTCAAAAGACAACATAATTTCGAGACAATATACTCACGATAGATGTAGTTTAAGTTTATCTCGTGAGCTTATTTCATTCTAAATTCATATATTTTTATACAATTTGCTGGTTGTGTCTAAATATGTGTCGTGACATTAGTACATATTAATTGTTGAGATAATTTCTCGTCAAAAAATTACTCAAATTTTTATCATCACTTTAGGTGTTCGAAATTGAACAAAGGGGCAAAAGCAGTGAAGGCCTTACTTTGAAAGGATCGTGTTGATGCTGAAACTTCACATATGTTCTAGCAATCTCTTATTTTTGGACTTCAAAAACTTGTGTTCGCTTCTTGAATGGTCTGATATTAATGTATATTTTGCTTTTATGGAGATTATTCGACCGTGGATTTTGAATTGTGATTTTATTTATGAATAATTTCTTCTCGTGATTGACTTATATGTATATTATGTCGTATTGTTGCTTTATAAAAGCAATGCAATATCCTTATAATAAACATTGATATAGCCCTATATAACAACTATTGTAATAGGCCCTAAACTAACTTTTGCAATAGCCCTATAATAACTTAGGGTGGAGTCACATGGATGCAAAAGGAATCTTCATCGAAAAATTATATTGTATATACGAGGTCAAAATTATATAGTAGATGTGTATACGAGGGCCGAACTACAAGGGTCTATTGTATGCAGCCTCACCTTACATTTCTGCATGGAACACAATCCCTTGCAGTAAGGTGAGGTTGCGTACAATAGACCCTTGTGGTCCGGCCCTTTCGCAGACCCACTCGTAGTGGGAGCTTTAGTGTACCGAGCTGCCCCTTTATATAGTAGATGTTCGATTCCTTTGTTAGTAGCATTTTGTAATTCTAAATTTGACAACTATTACTTTAGTATAGAGGGCCCCTTAATAAATAATGATTGGCACGAGTACTTTATCACAATATCCATATTAATTGATGTTTCGTATTAATTAGGTCGTGAGAAAGGATTCCGTCCGTCTCCTATTTCTTGTCTGTTTTCTCTTTTATACACCCCTTAAGAAATCATAACTAAGAAAAATATTTTTATTAACTTATTCTTTTAATTCTTGTTAATACACTTTTTATTTATGTGCCTTATCCATCAATAACTAAATTAACAGTGGAGAATTTTTTTTAGAAGTTAAAACTTTGCAACATTTATGCTTTTAAGGTATAAGGGATAACTAATTCTAAAATTAGTTTTAGGATGAGTTTATCCCATATTTAGTTGGGATAAAATCAAGGAATAATTATCTGATACTCCCTCTATTCCCTAATAAGTAAATTGTTTAGGTAATGCACACCTATTAAGAAAAGAAAATTAAGATATAAATTAGACATTACTTTTCATTTTTGGCCTTTTTAATTACTCCCCCGTTCACTTTTACTTGTCACATTTTAACTTGCACACCCATTAAGAAAAATAATTAATGACATAGCTATTTTACCATAGTATCCCTATTAAATGATGTTTACTATTGTGACTTGAAATTAATTTGGAGAAAAATCAATTAATGCTAAGGATAAAATAGGAAAATAAAATTTGTTTTTTTCTTGGTATGTCAAAAATGAGAAGTAAAAATGAAAATCCAATTAGAAAATAAGTGATAAGTAAAAGCAAATGGAGGGAATATTGTCAAACTACTCTTGAAAATCTAAAATATTGATAATGGTAACTACTTCCAAGAAAATAATTCAAAACAATACTTCCTCCGTTCGTTTTTACTTGTCACATTTTGACTTGACACACCCATTAAAAAAATAATAATTGGTACAGTGACTTTATCATATTAGCCCTATTAATTAAAATAACAATCCCAAAATAATTAATTCGGAATAACTTGTTGGCGACCAAACGAGCCCTAATAGAGTATTTATTAGTCTTCACTCTTAGCTACTCTCCTTCTCAGCTAACACAGAAGTGGGGATAGTAGTAACACTTTTTCCCTGCGCAAAATTAGGGCACCGAAGTTCCTCTTAGTCGCCATTGAAGATGATGAGAATTCTTGTGCGCAAATGCAATGCTATTATTCCCTTTCTCTCTTCCTTTCATATTCCTCATTCTTGTTCGGCAATTAGGGCTTATTCTTCACATAGTAATAACACAGTTGGGGTACACATCAATGTTGAGAATGAGGTCAAGTGTTTACATGATGCTTTCACTCTCTTCCGTCGATTGGTCAGAATGAATCCTCTTCCTTCTATTCCCGTCTTCTGTAAATTGTTTAAGATTATGATAAATGTGAAGCATTATTCTGCTGTCCTTTCTCTTTTTCGAGAAATAGGGAAATTGGGCATACCAATTAGTGATTTCATCTTGAATATTGTGATTAACAGTTATTGCCTGATGCATCGTTCTGATTGTGCATTTTCGGTGTTACCTATTTACTTGAAGAGTGGTATTCCATTTGATTCCTTCACCTTTACCGTCTTAATACGGGAATTATTTGTGGAAAATAAGCTCAAAGATGTTGTTGAATTGTTCAAGAAGTTGGTGAAGTAGAATATTTGTGAGCCCGACCAAGTCATGTATGGAACAATCATGAATGGGCTCAGCAAAAAGGGTCATACTCAGAAAACTTTAAGTTTGCTCCAGTTAATAGAACAAGGGAGCACTAAGCCTAACATATACATCTACAACATAGTCATAGATGCCCTTTGTAAAGATAGAAACTCAGATGGTGTTATCAACATTTTGAACGAGATTTAGCAGAAAGGCATTCCTCCAGACTTAGTCACATATAGTTCATTAATTGATGGTTTGTGAAAGCTTGGTCAGTAGGAGAAGGTTAAGACTTTATTCTCTGAGATGATGGATCTTAATATTTATCCAAATGTGCACACCTTCACCATACTAATAGATGGACTATGCAAAGAAGGGAAAGTTGAAGATGCCGAGGAAGTAATGGGACACATGACTGGAAAAGGTGTGGAGCCTAATATAATCACCTACAACACGATAATTCATGGATATTGTTTGTGGGTTAAGCTGAATAGAGCGAGAAGAGTTTTTGATTTCATGATAGATAAAGGCATTGAGCCTGACATTTTTTGTCACGCCCCGAGTTCCAACGAGGCGTGATTGGCACCCGTAGCCGATATGGCCCGATAGAACAAATCTTTGCTCATGAACATTCGTATGCGTAACCTCGTATGAATCTCATTATACCTCATGCAACTATGCGGAAGTCATGGACATGGAACATATGATATATATATATATATATATATATATATATATATTTATAAAACTTGGCCGTTGGGGCCATCACGTCACACTGAACGTATATATATTACATTCACATACCCACATATGTCAACATAGCCTCTACAGATACATAACTATGACAAACCTAGAGTCGGGACAACACCCCGCTCTATACTCATATACAATATCAAACCAATATGCATAATGATTCGGAAAAGCCCCGAACCAACTGGAGCTCACCAAAAATCAGTATATGTCCTGCAGCTTACTGGGGAGGTCTACTAGAACCTGTGCCTGCAGCAAGTAAGGTAAATCCCCCAAGAGGGGTCAGTACAAAGAATGTATTGAGTATATAAGGCTGTATGAAACTGAATCAGTATATAAGAACTTTCATGGAAAAATAATTAGAAGGGACGTGCCCAATATGGATAAGACATTAATCTATATATTTGGAACTGCGTGCATTACTTTCGATACTCTCTTCACTTTTGTACTTTTATACCTCTTCTTACTTACTTGTCAATCATTAATCATATACTGCCCGGGCCCAACTGATCAGTGGGAAATTAATAATATCATAATGCAGGTGTTCATTTCTGTCACGCCCCGAATCCAATCGAGACATGATTGGCACCCGTAGCCGATAAGGCCCGAGAGAACCAACCTTTGCCTATGTTCAATCATTCATATGCATCTCATAATCATAACCACCCTTGCATAAGAACATGAAAGACGAATAAAGGAAAACATGGGACGTATTTATACATACATATGAAACTTGGCCGTTGAGGCCATCCAGTCAAAACAACATATATCTTTTACACTGATACACCCGCATCCGTCTACAAAAGCTTTACACATTATGTACAATACCAAAACATGTATATACTCTGACTCGGATAAGCCCCGAATGAGCTGGAGCTCACCAAAGAACCGCTAACACGGGCAATCTACTGGGGAGGCCTACTGGGACCTGCGCCTGCAGCAAGTAAGGTAAATTCCCCAAGAGGGGTCAGTACGAAATAAGTACTGAGTATGCAAGGCTCGGATGAAACTGTACAATATATGAATATTTCAATGAACTCAAACATATGAATAACCAATGTGAATAAGTCACCATTTGGTATTTTGGGAAACCATGTGGATTGCTTTCATTACTTTCTTTGCTTTCTTTATCTCAATGCTCAATGATAACAATGTACCCGGGCCCCTACTGATCAGTGGGTCTTTTCATATCATAGCATCATGTTGGGATCGAGTCAAGCTAGGCTTATGCCCTTAGACTTGCCACCCATAAATCAATACATCGGGATCGAGTCGAGCTAGGCTTACGCCCCTAGACTTGCCACCCATAAATCAATACATCGGGATCGAGTCGAGCTAGGCTTACTCCCCTAGACTTGCCACCCATACTTGATCATTGACCACATTTGCATTACTTTGATTACTTTAAGATTGATACTTGGATAGTCATAACATTACTTTGGAACTTTGGAACATAACATTGTTGGAAGCTTTGAACCATTAACCAATGAGTGAGAGACATGTGAATAAACATCATGAGAAATATAACATTACTAGCACCATGATACCATTGGAACCATTGTACAATAATCCATGAACAAGAGACACAAGTATAGGCACTATTGGAACATTGGAACATGGGAACATAACTTTATTTGAGCTTTCGGAACATTAACCATGAATATGAGACATGAGATTCACAAATGATCCATGAGTAGAAAATATATGATAATGACTAGTGATATACGGATATCGGATACCGTAGCACATTTCGGGATAGGACTAGTGACATGTCAATATGGACACTATTCGCCGCAGAAAGATACGGACGAAGTAACCTTACATACCTTGGATTCGCAATACGAATATACAACCTTCGATACGTAGACAACAATAATCCCTCTCCTTCTTTATGTGTCACTCTACAACATAAATACATAACGAAATGCACATTACCAATTACTTTACAAATGCATACAATGTCAATGAGTTACATGTTTGCCTTTAAACATGTCATTTCCCCTCGACAAAACCATTGATCATACTATTATTCCAAAAATTCCATAATATTCCCAACATTGACCAATACATGAAAATCAATACATTTCACCACAATACTTCTCCTTTACACTTTCTTATCCATAACACATCACAAATAATCCATCAAAGTACCTTAATCCAACTCATAACACATATCGGCCAAAATCCCATAATTTCCACTTTTAGACAAGAACTAGTTTAATACCAAAAATAACACCATACATGCTCATATTTTGTCCATACCATGCTTTTTCATCAAAGGCACAAGGCCTAATTCAAGTTCAAATTACCAAGATGACACATCTTTCACCAAAGGCAAAATACACTATTCATCACCTTGCCAACACAACTAGCATAATATATATAATCTCCCATGCATATAATATGTTAAACCATAATAATAAACACTTACCCAAGCTTGAATAGTGATGATCTTCTCCAAAAGTGGACTTAGGGTTTTGAGAGCCAAAAGGGGTTTCTTGAAATGTTTTGGAAAAACATAGAAATACATGTGTGTGTATAATGGATAAAACTCAGATTTTTGGTCCCTTTTATAAGCTTTTGAGTCCATCCTTAGCCACTTAATATAGTGTTCTAGAAGGTCAAATGGAGGAATGGGTCATTTGACCCATTTGGGCCATGTCTTTCTTCCACTTTTGGGCTTTAATTTGGGCCCAATAAGACATGTCCATTTAACCCATTAATTTCCATGTATTATTCACATTATATCTCATGTTTACATAATTCCATAATGTCATGACAATCTTCTTTTAAAAGATTCTCATTCGTCCTTTCGATCGCAAAAATAGGCATTCTAGTCGTCCTTGGTTTCATTGGACATTTTGGATCACTATTCACATTTCATGATTTGATCATGTAGGAGTATGTAGGAGTGTATTGAAGTGTTTGAATCTTTAACAATGCTCAAATAACTCCAAAGAACCAAAAGAAACCATCTAGAAATCGTCGTAGAATTGCGTAACGAAACGACTCCGGAAGGGCATAATTGTTGTGCCTTGCGCCACACCCCCTGAAACAGGGTAGTGGCGCAAGTTTTCAGACTCCTATGAACTTCTTGGATGCAGTTGCCTTGCGCCACACCCCTGAAACAGGATAGTGGCGCAAGTTTCAGCACTTTGCTGAAATTTCCGGCCACTTATCCAATGTTTACGTATCGTCCAATCCCTTATCAAAACACTACAAAATACTTACTTAGTGATCTTAACCATCAAGTAAACATGACTTAAAGTCATCAAATGAGGTTAGAATGTGTACGAGTTCTTACCCAAATGCTCCACGAAATCACAACACACCTCCTACGAAGATCTAATCGCACATGTTAAGTCCGATATCAAATGTTTCACCAATGACACTATAAAACACATATGCATGGCATCTCAACACCAAGGTATCAAGTGAGATTCTAAAGGTACGGGGTGTTACATTCTTCCCCCCTTAGAAACATTCGTCCTCGAATGTTTAACAACATTGTCTTATATACAACAAATGCATCTTTACTTTAACATACCTACACACATTCACATAATGCCTTTCAATTCTTATTTGTTATTGTTCCACCTCCGCACTGTGAACTTCTTGGTCCATTTGAAATAGATGGGGATACTTGGATTTCATCATTTCTTCCGCTTCCCATGTGATCTCCTCTACGTGTTGGTTTCTCCAAAGGACTTTTACGGATGCTATGTCTTTATTCCTCAATCTCTTTACTTGTCGATCTAGGAGAGCAATGGGAACCTCTTCATAAGTGAGATCCTCTATAACTTGAACATCCTCTACGGGAACAATACGAGACGGATCTCTTATGCATTTTCGAAGCATCGACACATGAAATACCGGATGGACTGACGAAAGGTCCTGGGGTAGTGCCAACTCATACGCAACTTGCCCAAATCTTCTAATAACTTCATAGGGGCCTATGTAACGTGGACTCAATTTCCCTTTCTTTCCGAACCGCATTACCCCTTTCATCGGTAACACCTTTAAAAATACCCAATCACCTATGGAGAATTCAAGCCCTCTTCTTCTAACATCGGCATATGACTTATGATGACTTTGAGCCGTTTGTAACCGTTGTTGGATCACTTTAACTTTCTCCATGGCTTGGTGAACGATATCTGGCCCAAGTAAAGCAGTTTCACCTCCTTCGAACCATCCGATTGGTGATCTACATTTCCTTCCATACAAGGCTTCATAAGGTGCCATTTTAATACTTGAATGATAACTATTGTTATACGCAAATTCAATAAGAGGCAAATGGTCATCCCAACTGCCTTGAAAATCTAACGTACAAGCTCGAAGCATATCTTCAAGTGTCTGAATAGTACGTTCTGCTTGTCCATCAGTCTGAGGATGGAAAGCCGTACTCAAATTCACCTGAGTACCTAAACTCCGCTGAAAAGATTTCCAAAAGTGTGCTATGAACTGTGCTCCTCTGTCTGATATAATAGAAAGTGGAATACCATGTAACCTCACTATTTCTTTAACATACAACTTCGCATAATCCTCAGCTGTATAGGTCGTCTTGACAGGTAGAAAATGCGCTGACTTGGTAAGTCGGTCCACTATGACCCATATGGAATCAAACTTCCGCAATGTACGAGGCAAGCCCGTAATAAAATCCATGTTAATCATATCCCACTTCCAGACTGGAAGATTGATACATTGCAAGTAACCTCCCGGTTTCTGATGTTCCACTTTCACTTGTTGACAATTTGGGCATCGCGCGACAAATTCTGCAATGTTCTTTTTCATGTTGCCCCACCAATACACTTCTTTCAATTCATGGTACATTTTAGTAGCACCCGAATGAATAGAATAGCGCGAATGGTGCGCCTCTATCATTATTCGTGTCCTCAGCTCATCTACGTCCGGTACACATAATCTCCCTTGATATTGAAGCACCCCTTCCGGTGTAATATCAAATGCCTTGGTCAAATTCTGCTGCACATTTTCCTTTAGCTGCAATAAAATAGAATCCGCAAATTGCTTTTCTTTCACTTCAGCTATCAAGGAGGATTCTGCTGCATTTTGCACAATAACTCTATCATCTGAGGATTCAATAAGGCGAACTCCCAAGCTTGCTAACTGATTTAAGTCTTTGATTATCTCCTTCTTTTTCGTCAATTGATCACTAGTGACTCCCGTTGCCTTGCGGCTCAATGCATCTGCTACTACATTTGCCTTCCCTGGATGGTATAGAATATCAACATCATAGTCTTTCAAGAGCTCTAACCATCTTCGTTGCCTTAGGTTGAGTTTCTTTTGCTTAAAGATATATTGTAAACTTTTGTGATCTATATAAATATCAACATGAACTCCATATAGATAATGACGCCATATCTTTAAAACAAAAACTACCGCTGCCAATTCAAGGTCATGAGTGGGATAATTTTTCTCATGTGGCCGTAACTGTCGTGAGGCATATGCTATCACCCTACCATGCTGCATCAACACACATCCGAGACCAATCCCGGAAGCGTCACAATATACTGCATAGCCTTCCGTGCCTTCGGGAAGTACTAACACTGGTGTGGAAGTCAACTTATCTTTCAAATTTTGGAAACCTCTTTCACATGCATCATTCCATTGAAATTTAATTGCCTTGTGAGTTAACTTTATCAATGGTGCCGCAATAGAAGAAAACCCTTCTACAAATCTTCGGTAATAACCTGCCAAACCCAGAAAACTGCGAATCTCTGTGGGTATCGTAGGTCTTGGCCAATTTTTCACTGCCTCTATCTTCTGTGTGTCGACCTGGATTCCGTCGTCCGACACAATGTGACCCAAGAATGCAACTGATTTTAACCAAAACTCACATTTGGAGAATTTTGCATACAACTTACGCTCACGGAGAATTTGCAACACTTGCTGTAAGTGATAAGCATGGTCTTCTGGTGATCTTGAATAAACAAGGATGTCATCTATAAATACTGTCACGAACACGTCTAAGAATGGCTTAAACACCCTATTCATCAAATCCATAAACACAGCGGGTGCATTTGTTAGGCCAAATGACATAACCAAAAATTCATAATGACCATACCTTGTTCGGAAAGCTGTCTTGGGCACATCTTCTTCTCTAACTCTGACTTGATGGTATCCCGACCTCAAGTCAATCTTTGAAAAACACTTGGCACCCTGTAACTGATCAAACAAATCATCAATTCGAGGAAGGGGATATTTGTTCTTGATCGTTACTTTATTCAGTTGCCGATAGTCGATGCACATTTTTAAGGTGCCATCTTTCTTTCGCACAAATAATACTGGTGCACCCCACGGGGACATACTAGGCCTAATGAAGCCTTTGTCCACCAAATCTTTCAACTGCTCCTTCAATTCACACAGTTCTGCTGGAGCCATTCTATATGGAGGAATAGAAATGGGCTGAGTGCCTGGAATCACATCAATGCCGAATTCCACTTCTCGTTCTGGGGGTAAACCTGGAAGATCCTCTGGGAATACATCAAGAAATTCATTGACTACCGGTACTGACTGTGGAGTTAATGGTTCCACATCGTTATCTTTCACTCGTACCAAATGACATACGTATCCCTTGGCAATCATTTTACTTGCTTTCAAATAGGAAATAAATCTTCCTCGTGGTGCCCCTACCTTACCCTGCCATTCTAGAACATTTTCCTGTGGAAAACAAAATTGTACCTTCTTGGCCCGACAATCTACCGTAGCATAACACGAAGCCAACCAATCCATTCCCATAATTACATCAAAATCCACCATGTCCAATTCAATGAGATCGGCCAACGTATCATGACCACACACTGTTACCACACAGTTACGATACACTCTCTTTGCAATAATATATTCACCAACCGGTGTATACACTTCAATTGACTTAATTAATAATTTCGGTGCCTTTGCAACTTTCGCAGCAACCAATGGAGTAACATAGGAAAACGTAGAACCTGGGTCAAATAGTGCATATACATTATGTGAGAATATGTATAATGTACCTGTGACAACATCTGGGGAAGCCTCTGAATTCTGGCGGTCCACCAAAGCATAAGTGCGATTCTGGACCCCGCTAGTACTGGCTGCTCCTCTGGTCCCTCTACCACGGCCAACAGGCTGCACACCTCGGCCCAGTGAAGGAACCGATGTTGATGATGCAACAGCCGAACCAGCCAGTCGTGCTATACCACTCATGCTCCGCTGTGGACAATCTCTCGCTATATGCCCTGGCATACCACACCAAAAGCAGACATTCGTTCCTGCCCGACATGTGCCTGGGTGAATACGCCTACAGTGTTGACACTGCTGACGAGGAAAACCTGCTGAATGTGATCCATGACCCCCACTACTCTGCCCAGCTGAACCACCTCTAAACCCTCGAGACTGAGAATAAGCACTCCCTGTGGAATAAGAGAACGATGGTCTAGGTGGTCTAGGAAACATGCGGGGCCTAGATCCTCCTTGGGACATCACAGGTGGTCCCATAGGTCTAGCCCTTTTGGACTGTCCCCTATCAAATTCATGTACCCTTCGTCTCTGTCTTTGATCTTCCATTTTCTGGGCGAAGGCTTGTATTCGAGCGATGTCCATATCCCGATTCAAGGCCGCAATAGTGCAATCTCTTACCAAATATGGCTCTAGTCTGTCCACGTATCTATGGACTCTGTCTGTCATCGTAGCCACAACATTTGGCGCATATCGAGCCAAGGAATTAAATTGCAAGCTATATTCTCTGACACTCAAATTTCCTTGACGGAGATTTAGGAACTGATCCGCACGTGCCTCACGGATCTAATAGGGCAAGTAATGGTCAAGGAAAGCCACCTTAAACTCTTCCCACATAGGTGGATCTGCAATAATATCACGGGATTTCTTCCAATCCTCATACCACAGCATTGCCTCTCCATTCAACCTGTACGCAGCAAGTTCCACTGTCTCTACCCCTGTCACATGCATAACTTCCAAGGCCCTCTGAATTTGATCCACGAAGTCCTGTGGATCTGCTTTTGGATCAGACCCTGTAAATATAGGAGGGTTCAGTTTTAAGAAATCCTGTGTTCTGCGACTTGCCATTCGAGCCGCATCATCATCATGTGTCATTGCACCAGCTCTTCCCTGGCTTTGTGCCGCCACCAACTGTGTCAACATCTGTACAGCATTCCTAAGATCCTGATCTGTGGCATTCGTCGGTGATTCCACGGGAACTTCCCTTCTTCTCGGCTCTTCTGGAGCTGAAGAAGTAGAAGAAGCTCGCATTACAAACTCAGTTTCAGCCCCACCTTGATCAACTTGTTCAGGTGGTGGTCTACTTGTTCCTTCTCCAACAATTTTATCTATCAGCTTACTTTTACCTTTTCCTCTTCCTCTTCTAGTGTTCGGTATTTTGACTATACCAAAGAAAAACAATTACCAAGATCAGATACAATGCAACCGACAACATTGGCTCTATTGCACGATCTAGAATGAAGAAAAGAAACAACATCCTAAATGTCCCGTAGCCTCCTACTTATAAATGTGGTGCACAACACATCGATAAGTAAGACTCTACTCAGACACGGCTTTGTAGACACCCTTAAAACGACTGCTCTGATACCACTTTTTGTCACGCCCCGAATCCAATCGAGACATGATTGGCACCCGTAGCCGATAAGGCCCGAGAGAACCAACCTTTGCCTATGTTCAATCATTCATATGCATCTCATAATCATAACCACCCTTGCATAAGAACATGAAAGACGAATAAAGGAAAACATGGGACATATTTATACATACATATGAAACTTGGCCGTTGAGGCCATCCAGTCAAAACAACATATGTCTTTTACACTGATACACCCACATCCATCTACAAAAGCCTCTAACAAGAGCATTGCCCAAAATGAACCATAAGTCGGGACAAGTCCCCGCTTTACACATTATGTACAATACCAAAACATGTATATACTCTGACTCGGAGAAGCCCCGAACGAGCTGGAGCTCACCAAAGAATCGCTAACACGGGCAATCTACTGGGGAGGCCTACTGGGACCTGCTCCTGCAGCAAGTAAGGTAAATTCCCCAAGAGGGGTCAGTACGAAATAAGTACTGAGTATGCAAGGCTCAGATGAAACTGTACAATACATGAATATTTCAATGAACTCAAACATATGAATAACCAATGTGAATAAGTCACCATTTGGTATTTTGGGAAACCATGTGGATTGCTTTCATTACTTTCTTTGCTTTCTTTATCTCAATGCTCAATGATAACAATGTACCCGGGCCCCTACTGATCAGTGGGTCTTTTCATATCATAACATAATGTTGGGATCGAGTCGAGCTAGGCTTATGCCCCTAGACTTGCCACCCATAAATCAATACATCGGGATCGAGTCGAGCTAGGCTTATGCCCCTAGACTTGCCACCCATAAATCAATACATCGGGATCGAGTCGAGCTAAGCTTACGCCCCTAGACTTGCCACCCATACTTGATCATTGACCACATTTGCATTACTTTTATTACTTTGAGATTGATACTTGGATAGTCATAACATTACTTTGGAACTTTGGAACATAACATTGTTGGAAGCTTTGAACCATTAACCAATGAGTGAGAGACATGTGAATAAACATCATGAGAAATATAACATTACTAGCACCATGATACCATTGGAACCATTGTACAATAATCCATGAACAAGAGACACAAGTATAGGCACTATTGGAACATTGGAACATGGGAACATAACTTTATTTGAGCTTTCGGAACATTAACCATGAATATGAGACATGAGATTCACAAATGATCCATGAGTAGAAAATATATGATAATGACTAGTGATATACGGATATCGGATACCGTAGCACATTTCGGGATAGGACTAGTGACATGTCAATATGGACACTATTCGCCGCAGAAAGATACGGACGAAGTAACCTTACATACCTTGGATTCGCAATACGAATATACAACCTTCGATACGTAGACAACAATAATCCCTCTCCTTCTTTATGTGTCACTCTACAACATAAATACATAACGAAATGCACATTACCAATTACTTTACAAATGCATACAATGTCAATGAGTTACATGTTTGCCTTTAAACATGTCATTTCCCCTCGACAAAACCATTGATCATACTATTATTCCAAAAATTCCATAATATTCCCAACATTGACCAATACATGAAAATCAATACATTTCACCACAATACTTCTCCTTTACACTTTCTTATCCATAACATATCACAAATAATCCATCAAAGTACCTTAATCCAACTCATAACACATATCGGCCAAAATCCCATAATTTTCACTTTTAGACAAGAACAAGTTTAATACCAAAAATAACACCATACATGCTCATATTTTGTCCATACCATGCTTTTTCATCAAAGGCACAAGGCCTAATTCAAGTTCAAATTACCAAGATGACACATCTTTCACCAAAGGCAAAATACACTATTCATCACCTTGCCAACACAACTAGCATAATATATATAATCTCCCATGCATATAATATGTTAAACCATAATAATAAACACTTACCCAAGCTTGAATAGTGATGATCTTCTCCAAAAGTGGACTTAGGGTTTTGAGAGCCAAAAGGGGTTTCTTGAAATGTTTTGGAAAAACATAGAAATACATGTGTGTGTATAATGGATAAAACTCAGATTTTTGGTCCCTTTTATAAGCTTTTGAGTCCATCCTTAGCCACTTAATATAGTGTTCTAGAAGGTCAAATGGAGGAATGGGTCATTTGACCCATTTGGGCCATATCTTTCTTCCACTTTTGGGCTTTAATTTGGGCCCAATAAGACATATCCATTTAACCCATTAATTTCCATGTATTATTCACCTTATATCTCATGTTTACATAATTCCATAATGTCACGACAATCTTCTTTTAAAAGATTCTCATTCGTCCTTTCGATCGCAAAAATAGGCATTCTAGTCGTCCTTGGTTTCATTGGACATTTTGGATCACTATTCACATTTCATGATTTGATCATGTAGGAGTATGTAGGAGTGTATTGAAGTGTTTGAATCTTTAACAATGCTCAAATAACTCCAAAGAACCAAAAGAAACCATCTAGAAATCGTCGTAGAATTGCGTTACGAAACGACTCCGGAAGGGCATAATTGTTGTGCCTTGCGCCACACCCCCTGAAATAGGGTAGTGGCGCAAGTTTTCAGCCTCCTCTGAACTTCTTGTATGCAGGTGGCTTGCGCCACACCCCTGAAACAGGATAGTGGCGCAAGTTTCAGCACTTTGCTGAAATTTTCGGCCACTTATCCAATGTTTACGTATCGTCCAATCCCTTATCAAAACACTACAAAATACTTACTTAGTGATCTTAACCATCAAGTAAACATGACTTAAAGTCATCAAATGAGGTTAGAATGTGTACGAGTTCTTACCCAAATGCTCCACGAAATCACAACACACCTCCTACGAAGATCTAATCGCACATGTTAAGTCCGATATCAAATGTTTCACCAATGACACTATAAAACACATATGCATGGCATATCAACAACAAGGTATCAAGTGATATTCTAAAGGTACGGGGTGTTACAATTTCACCCCATGGATATACCCATAATGTTAGGATAGTCATCATGAAGGTGTGTTCTTTAACCCCATGGATATCGTCATGAAGGTGTTTATTACACCCTATGGATACACTCATAATATTAGGATCGTCATCATGAAGGAGTTTATTTCACCCCATGGATACACTCACTCATGACAGATTATTACATTGAGGATTAGGACATTTTTGGAAGCACACATATATGCATTACTTTATTCATTACTTTGAGATTGATACAATGATAGTCACAACTTTACTTGAAGCTTTGGATCATTAACCAATGAGTGAGAGACATGTGAATAACTTGCCAACATAACATTATTAGAACCATAACACCATTGGACAATAATTCATGAACAAGAGACATGAGTATAATCACTATTGGAACATTGGAACATAACCTTATTGGCTTTTGGAACATTAGTCAATGAACATGAGACATGTGATTCACAACCAATCAATGAGTAGGAAACATATGATAGCAACCATTGGAAGCCGAAAATAAGATACCTTAGCACATTTCGTACTAGGACTAGTGTAATGTCAATGTGAATACTATTTGCCACAGAAAGATACGGACAGAGTAACCTTACATACCTTGTATTCTCAATACGACTATACAATCTTAGATATGCACACAATAGTCCCGCTCCTTCTTTATGTGTCACTCTACAACACAAATACATAACGGAGTTTACATTAACCACCAACTACCTTACAATTGCATATAACGATAATAAGTTTCATGTTTGCCTTTAAACATGCCATTTCCCCCTTGACAAAACCATTGATAAAATTATCATATCAATAATCCCACAATATTCCATACATTGAACAATACATGATAATCAATAACATTTCACTACAAAACTTCTCCTTTAAACCTTCTCATCCGCACCATTTCACAGATAATCCATCAATTTACCTTAATTCACCTCATAGCACATATCGGCCCAAATCCCACAAATTACACTTATATGAAAATAACAAGTTTAATAACATAAACACACCATACATTTTGATATTTCATTCATACCATTCACTTTCATCAAGACATCAAGTCTCCTTTCAAGTTCAAATCACAAAGATGGCACATCTTTCACCAAAAGCAAAAATACACTATTCACCACCTTGCCAACATAACCATCATGATATACATACCATCTTAAGCATATAAGATATTAATCCATGATAGTAGGCACTTACCAAGGCTTGCAAAGTGATGATCTTTATCAAAGAGTCCAAAGGAAATAGTTGCCTTAGGGTTTGGAAACTAGAGAAATGTTTGAGAAATATCTAGAAAGGCATGAGAGTGTTATGTGAATAAAATCTGATTTTTGCCTTTAAATATACTCTCAATTCATCCTTAGCCATTCCTTGTCATTAAATACAATGCTTACTTGGTCAATATTGGAAGAATGGGTCATTTCCCTTTTTGGGCCTTTTATTTTGGCTCATTTTGGGCCTTTATTTGGGCCCAATTGCACATGTTAGCTTATCCCACCAATTTAACATGTAATTCATCATATATATCATGTTTTAATAATTCTATAATGTCACAACAATATTCAATTACAAGAGTCATGTTCGTCGCCTCAATCGCAAAAATAGGAATTCTAGCCACCCATGGCTCACTTGAACTTAATTTGATAACTACTTGTGTTTCATGACTTGATCATGTAGGAGTATGTAGGAGTGTATTGAAGTATTTGAAGCTTTAAAAATGCTCAAATAACTCCAAAGAACCAAGAGAAACCAAGAAAGAATCGTTGTTGAAATGCGTCACAAAACAAGCTCGGAAAGGCCCCAAGTATTGTGCCTTGCGCCGCTGCTGCAAAGCAAGGTAGTGGCGCAAGAATTATGTGCCCTCTGAATCAGGTGGCTTGTGCCACACCCCCTGAAACAGGGAGTGGCGGAAGTTTGGCCACTTTGCTGAAATTTTTCCTACTCCATCTAATACTAGTATATCATCCAATGCCCTATCAAAACACTACAAAATACGTACTTAGTGACCTTAATCATCAAGTAAACATGACTCCAAGTTACCAAATAAGGTTAGAAATGCACGGGGTGTTACATTCTTCCCCCCTTAGAAACATTCGTCCTCGAATGTTAACAACATCGTCTCATATGCAACAAATGCATCTCTATATTAACGTACATGTACATATACACATAATGCTCTTAGATACTTACTTGTTATTGCTCTACCTCCGTACTGTGAGCTTTTTCTTTCATTTGAAATAAGTGGTGGTATTTGGACTTCATCATTTCTTCAGCTTCCCATGTAATCTCCTCCACTGGTTGATTCCTCCAAAGGACTTTTACAAACGCTACATCTTTATTCCTCAACCTCTTTACCTGTCGATCTATAATAACAACAGGTATTTCTTCATAAGTGAGATCCTCTGTGACTTGGACATCTTCAATGGGAACTATACGAGATGGATCCCCTATGCATTTTCGAAGCATCGAAATATGAAACACTGGATGGACTGAGGAAAGTTCTTGGGGTAGTGCCAACTCATACGCAACTTGCCCAAATCTTCTGATAATTTCATATGGGCCTATATAGTGTGGACTCAATTTCCCTTTCTTTCCAAATCTCATCACCCCTTTCATTGGCGACACCTTTAAGAATACCCAATCACCTACAGCAAATTCAAGCCCTCTTCTTCTAACATCGGCATATGACTTGTATCGGCTTTGGGCCATTTTTAGCCGCTGTTGGATTACCTTAACTTTCTCCATGGCTTCGTGAACAAGATCTGGCCCAAGTAAAGCAGTTTCACCTGCTTCAAACCATCCAATTGGTGATCTACATTTTCTTCCATATAAAGCTTCATAAGGTGCCATTTTAATACTTGAATGATAGCTATTGTTGTAAGCAAATTCAATAAGAGGTAGATGTTCATCCCAACTACCCTTAAAATCTAATGTGCAAGCCCGTAGCATATCTTCAAGTGTTTGAATAGTATGCTCTGCTTGTCCATCAGTCTGAGGATGGAAAGCCGTACTCAAATTCACGTGTGTACCCAAACTCTGCTGAAAAGATCTCCAAAAATGCGCAGTAAACTGAGCTCCCCTGTCTGATATAATGGAGATCGGAATCCCATGTAACCGCACTATTTCCTTGACAAACAATCTTGCAGAATCCTCACCTGTATAGGTGGTCTTGACTGGTAGAAAATGCACTGATTTGATAAGCCTGTCCACTATAACCCATATAGAATCAAATTTTCGTAATGTACGAGGCAAACCTGTAATGAAGTCCATATTAATCATATCCCATTTCCAGACTGGAAGATTGATACATTGCATGTAACCTCCCAGTTTTTGATGTTCTACTTTCACTTGTTGACATTTCGGGCATTGAGCGACAAATGTTGCAATATTTTTCTTCATATTTCTCCATCAATACACTTTTTTTAAATCATGATACATTTTAGTAGCACCCGGGTGAATAGAATAGCGCGAATGATGCGCCTCTGTCATAATTCGTTGCCTGAGCTTATCTACATCCGGTACACATAATCTATCTTGGCATTGGAGTACCCCTTCTTGTGTAAGATCAAATGCCTTTGTCAAATTCTGTTGTACATTTTCCTTTAGCTGCAACAACATAGGATCTGCAAACTGCTTTTCTCTTACTTCAGCTATCAACAAAGATTCAGCTACATTTTGTACGATAACTCCTTCATCTGAGGATTCAAGAAGACGAACCCCCAAGCTGGCTAACTGATGTAGGTATTTGATTATTTCTTTCTTTTCGATCAACTGACCACTAGTGCTTTCTATTGCCTTGCGGCTCAATGCATCCGCTACCACATTTGCCTTCTCTTGATGGTATAAAATATCAATATCATAATCCTTCAATAACTCAAGCCACCTTCTTTGCCTGCAAACTTTTGTGATCGGTATAGATATCAACATGAACTCCATACAAATAATGACGCCATATCTTTAAAGCAAAAACCACCGCTGCTAATTCAAGATCATGTGTGGGATAGTTTATTTCATGTGGCAGCAACTGTCGTGAAGCATATGCTATGACATTCCCGTGTTGCATCAATACACATCCGAGGCCAACCCCGGAAGCATCACAACACACTGCATAGCCTTCGGTACCTTCGAGAAGTACTAAAACTGGTGTGGAGGTTAATTTATCTTTCAACTCCTGGAAGCTTTTCTCACACGCATCATTCCACTAAAATTTAACTTTCTTATGTGTAAGCTTCGTTAAAGGTGCAGCAATGGAAGAAAAACCTTCCACAAATCTTCGGTAATAACCTACTAATCCAAGAAAACTACGAATCTCTGTAGGTGTCGTAGGTCTTGGCCAATTTTTCACTGCTTCAATTTTCTGTGTATCAACTTGTATCCCTTCATCTGATACAATGTGACCCAAGAATGCAACTGGTTTTAACCAAAACTCACACTTGGAGAACTTTGCATACAACTTACGCTCACGGAGAATTTGTAACACCTGTCATAAGTGATTAGCATGGTCTTCCGGTGAGCTTGAATAAACCAGGATGTCATCTATAAATACCATCACGAACACGTCTAGAAATGGCTTAAACACCCTATTCATCAAATCCATGAACACAGCTGGTGCATTTGTTAGTCCAAATGACATAACTAAAAATTCATAATGGCCATACCGTGTCCAGAAAGCTGTCTTGGGTACATCTTTTTTTATGACTTTGACTTGATGGTATCCCGACCTCAAGTCGATCTTTGAAAAACACTTGGCACCCTGTAACTGATCAAACAAGTCATCAATTAGAGGGAGGGGATATTTGTTCTTGATCGTTACCTTATTCAATTGCTGATAGTCGATGCACATTCTCAATGTACCATCTTTCTTCCGTACAAATAATACCGATGCACCCCACGGAGACATACTCGACCTGATAAAGCCCTTGTCCAGCAAGTCTTTCAATTGCTCATTCAATTCACGCAATTTTGCTGGAGCCATTCTATACGGAGGAATAGAGATCAGCTGAGTGCCTGGAATCACATCAATGCCAAATTCTACTTCCCGTTCTAGGGGGTAAGCCTGGAAGATCCTCCGAAAATACATCCAGAAATTCATTGACCACTGGAACCGACTGCGAAGTTAGTGGTTCCACTTCAGTATCTTTCACCCGTACTAAATGACATATGTAACCCTTAGCAATCATTTTCCTGGCTTTCAGATAGGAAATAAATCTTCCTCGTGGTGCCCCTACATCACCCCTCCATTTAAGAATATTCATTTGTGGGAAATGAAAATGTACCTTCTTGGCCCGGTAATCTACCGTGGCATAACAAGAAGCCAACCAATCCATCCCCATTATCACATCAAAATCCACCATATCTAATTCAATAAGGTCGGCCAATGTATCATGACCACACACAGTTACCACACAATTTCGATATACTCTTTTTGCAATAATACATTCACCAACCGGTGTAGACATTTCAATTGATTTAATTAATAATTCTGGTGCCTTCGCAAATTTGGCAGCAATCAATGGAGTAACATAGGACAATGTAGAACCTGGGTCAATCAGTGCATATACATTAGATGAAAATATGGATAATGTACTTGTGACAACATTAGGAGAAGCCTCTGAATTCTGTCGGTCCACCAAAGCATAAGTACGATTCTGGACCCCACTAGTACTGGCTGCTCCTCTGGCACCTCTACCACGACCAGCAGACTGCACACCTCGGCCTAAAGAAGAAGCCAATGATGATGATGCAACAATCGATCCCGTAGGTCGTGCCACACCACCCAAGCCTCTTCGCGGGCAGTCTCTCATCATGTGCCCCGCCATACCACACCAATAACATACATTCATCCCCGCCGACATTCACCTGAATAAAACCGTCTACAATACTGACACAATGGGTGAAAACATCCCGCTGTCTGTGAACCACGACCCCCACTGCTTTTCCAGGCTTGATTAAAACCCCTGGACCCTCGGAAGTGAGAGGAAGTGCCTGCCGTGGAATGAGAAAATGAAGGCCTAGGTGGTCTATTAAAACTCCGAGGCCTGAACTCTGCTTGGGACGCCATAGACTGTCCTGTAGATCTAGCCCTCTTGTACGGCCCTTCTTCAAACCCTTGTGTTCTTCTTCGTTGCCTCTGATCTTCCATTTTCTGCGCAAAGGCCTGTATTCTAGCTATATCCATATCCCGATTTAGGGCAGTTATTGTGCAGTCTCGTACCAAATATGGCTCCAATATATCCACATATCGATGTACTCTATCTATCATTATGGACACCACATTTGGAGAGTATCGAGCCAAGGAATTAAATTGCAGACTGTATTCCCTGACACTCAAATTCCCTTGACGGAGATTTAAGAATTGATCCGCACGAGCCTCTCGGATCTCATAAGAAAGGTAATGATCAAGAAACACCACCTTAAATTCATCCCACGTAGGTGGGTTTGCTCCAATACCACGAGCTTTCTTCCAATCCTCATACCACAATATAGCCTCGCCCTTCAATCTATATGCTGCAAATTCCACCGTTTCTACACCCGACGCATGCATCACCTCTAGAGCCCTTTGGATTTGATCTATAAAATCTTGGGGATCTTCATTCGGGTCTGATCCAGTGAATGTGGGAGGATCTAATTTCAAGAAATCCTGTGTTCTGCGACTAGCTGCTCTCGTTGTACTAGCATCACTTGTCATTAGACCACCTTGTCCCTGAACCTGTACAGCAACTATTCGGGTCAACATTTGTACTGCATCCTTTAAGTCCTGATCAGTAGTAGTATTGACTGTTGGATCTACAGGTGCTCCCCTCCTACTCGACTCTTTTGGAACAGAGGGAGTGGAAGAAGCTCGTGACACAAATTCATGCTCAGTATCGCCTGGATTAACTTGATCAGGTGGTGGTATACTGATTCCTTCTCCAGCAATTCTATCTATCCTCTTACTTTTTCCTCGACCTCTTCTTGTCATCGGCATTTTCTATAATATACAAGAACAACAATATCTATAGTCAGAAACAATCCCACCTATAACTTCGGCTCTAATGCACGATCTAGAAATGAAGGAATGAAACAACATCCTAAATGTCTCGTAGCCTCCTACTTATAAATGTGGTGCACAACACATCGATAAGTAAGACTCTACTCAGACACGGCTTTGTAGACACCCTTAGAACGACTTGCTCTGATACCACTTTTGTCACACCCCGAGTTCCAACGAGGCGTGATTGGCACCCGTAGCCGATAAGGCCCGAGAGAACCAATATTTACTCATATCCAATCATATGTATGCTATAAGAAACACCACTATCACATAAGAACATAAAAGACCAATATCGAAAATCAAGGAACATGATGACATATATATATATGTGTGTGTGTGAAACTTGGCCTTCAGGACCATCAAGTCAAACGGACATACAACTCCTTCCTTCACATTTATTTACACAAAAGCCTCTAATGAAAACACATACATGACCAATCTAAGTTCGGGACAAGCCCCGCTTTACATAACATATACAATACCAAAATCAATGTACGACTTGGACACGGAAAGCCCCGGACCAACTGGAGCTCACCAAAGATCAGTATATGTCCTGCATCTTACTGGGGAGATCTACTAGAACCTGTTCCTGCAGCAAGTAAGGTAAATCACCCAAGAGGGGTCAGCACGAAGAATCTACTGAGTATGTAAGGCTGTATGAAACTGAATCTGTATATAAGAACTTTCATGGAGAATGAATACAAGGGACATGCCCAATATGGATAAGCTATCAAGCTATATATTTGGAACTGCATTCATTACTTTCGATACTCTCTTCATTTTAGTGCCTTTGTACCTCTTCTTACTTACTTGACAATCATTATTTATATACTGCTCGGTCCCTACTGATCAGTGGAAATTAATAATATCGTCATGCAGGTGTTCATTTCACCCCATGGATACACCCATATTGTTGGGATAGTCATCATGGAGGTGTGTTCTTTCACCCCATGGATATCGTCATGAAGGTGTTTATTGTACCCCATGGATACACTTATAATATTAGGATCATCATCATGAAGGTGTTTATTTCACCCCATGGATACACTCACTCACGAGAGATTTATACATTGAGGATCATGACATTATTAGAAGCACACATATGTGCATTTCATTATTCTTCACTTCATGAGATTGATACTTGATGGTTAAATCATTATTAGAACGTGGAGCATAACATTTTTGGGATTTTGGAATCATGTCCATGATTGAGGAGCATATGACTAAACAATAGATAACAACTTGAATGTGATACCTTTGGACATTTCGGAATGGAATAAGTACATAACCCATATGAACAACATGCTGCAGAAGGACATAGATAGGATAACCTTACATACCTTGGCCTCTATATATGAACACTTGATCCTATACGTGAATATAATAGCACAGCCTCTTCCTTACGTCTTACTCTACAATACAAGTACATATCGGAGCTTACGTTAGCAACTAGTTACTATACCAGCGTACAAAATGACAATGAGCTATATGACTGCCATATAACATCATGTCACCCCCTTACAATACAATTCACTGCATTCTCATATCAACAACACCATAACATTCCACACATTGACCAAGATGTCATACATCAATAGTATTTCACACCATACTTACCCTTTATGCTTCCTCATTATCATTCTATCACATTTACTCCTACCAAATTGCCTCATAACAACATATGAACAACAATCCATACTTAATACAGTCCAACATGCCTCCATACGACACTTTAAAGTCATTAAAACGGCATCACAAGTTGCTAATTATAGCCATAAAGGGTATAGGGGCCTCCAGTGGTCAAAGGGGAGCAAGAACATGCAAAACGGGGTTCTAGAAGTGACCTGTGAAGCCGCCTGCGCCTGAAAGTGGCTGAGGTTCACGCGCAGATGGCTCCTGGCAGATTCCAGGAGCATCTGCGTTGGCACCTGCGCCCGTAGGTGCCTTCCCTGCGAGGGCGGGTGCCCATCTTCGGCCACCGGGGTTCGTTTTGGGTCTTTTAATGCCATGAATGGTCCATGATCATAATCAAACTTATTTTAACATATTTTTGATCATCTTGAATACCAACCATCAGCCATGGTCTCACAACACACATAACAACACCCAAAGCTACACTTTATGGTCAATACGTCACCAAATCCATAACTGATTTCACAATAACAATTCCAAACATTATACACAAGGAAAAAATAAGATAAGACTATAATCACATCTCACAGAACAATATGGAATCCATCAAGTTCACTTCCTTCAAGACCACAAGTACCTATTCAATTTTACAAGACAAAACCATCCTCCGATTTAGCAAACATGTAACATTTCACACATTGTGAACTTCTGAATACTCCACCAACATGAACAACATAATATATACCATCTCTCATGAATAAAATATATTAAACCATCATAATAAACACTTACCAAGTCTTGTACAAGGATGATCTTGGCCAAAGGAATGACTTAGGGTTCTTGAGAGGCAAAAGAGAATATTTGGTAAAGTCTAGAAAAGCATGAGAGTTCAAATGCAATAAAAATCTGATTTTTCTCTCTTTATATAGTCCCTCAAGTCACTCTTATCCCTTCTTAGCATTAAATTCAAGGGTTGATTGGTCAATGGAGAAATATTGGAAGAATGGGTCAAAATCCCATGTTGGGCCATGTCTTCCTTATAATTTTTGGGCTTCATTATGGGCCCAATTGTACAAGACTCATTAATGCCCACAATTTAATACATAATTCATCAATTCTCTCATGTTTTCATTTTTTCATAAATATTACGGTAGTCAGCTAGACTCAGAAACGTACGGGGTGTTACACATTGCATCTTCACAACCTTCTTCACAGAGGATACACTCTTTCTAAATTGTGTTGCTTCTCTTGCAGGTAGCCATGTGAAGCGTTCAACTTTGTAAGGGCCTTTGTTTCTCCATTATCAATCTCCAAGGCTTGCCTACTACTTTAGAAGATCTTGTAACCTGATTTTGTCAGAAAATGCCTGATTTGTTTTCCTTCCATTTGGTCGTGTCTGGTAAAGCATTGCAGCCTTTGACATCCTTCATTCACTTCCAGTAATTGGCTCATTTCCTCCATTTCAGTCTTACACTTTCTTTCCGAAGGTATGCTCCATCCTTGTGGAGACCAATACACTTTTATTGTTTAATGTGAATGTGCTCTGAGAGTTTGCCCCATAAGTTTCTAATATATTTCCAAGTCCATAAGAATTATTGAGAACCTTCGTGATCCAGAACTTCTCCATACCATATTTTTCTGCAATCAGTCGCTTCCACATTTTTTCTTCCTCATTGTGGAACCTCCATAGCCACATCATAAGGAGATTTTTGTTGTGTATCCTAATGTTTCTTACTCCTATTTCACGTTCTCTCTTCCTTGTTGTAACAATTCACAATTTCTCATTTAATGAGGTATTGGAAGGATTTCTTCTCTCTATTGGCTTTCCACAAGAAGTCTTCCCTCAACTCATCTCTTTCTCCCTTGGTATCGGGGTATTGAAAATAGACATAATATAGATAGGAAGAGCGTCCAACACACTATTGGTTAGGACTATTCTTCCTTCTAAGGATAAATATTGCTTCCAATATGTGAGTGTCTTCTTTCCAGATTGGCACCTAGTGGCATTACCAAGTCTTTGGTTGATAATTGTTCCACATTGCATCCAGGAGTTCTGCCAACTTTGTGTTATTTACCAGGAAAATGTCACTCTACATAATTTACTTGTAAACTTGATACAAATTCGAACAACAATTAGCCTGTCTTCAGGTACAATACTTGCTCTTCATTTGATTCATACATTATAAGAGTATCATCTGTTACTTATCAAAAAAAGTATCATCTGCATATAAGAGGTGTGATTGATCCTTGGCAAAAAAAAAAGAAAAAAGATAAAAAGTATCATCTGCATATAAGAGATGTGATTGATCCGTGGCCTCTTGTATCTACTTGAAAGCCTTTTATCCAGCCAAGTTGTGTTGCCTTGCTAGTCTTTCTATCAAGGCACTCCATAACTAAAATGAAAAGTAAAAAAGAAAGAGGGTCACCTGCCTTAAACCCCTATGAGCATAGTAAAGGTGAACCATTTTTTAAAATTGAGAATTTGACGGTGGATGTGTAAAACTTTATCCAATTTCTCCATTTGTTTCCGAAACCCATATCTGCCATAGAGTTTATCAAAAATCCCCAATTTACACCTTCTATATGTCCAGCTTTATCAATAACCAAGTGCTCCTTGTCCTTTTTTTTTTTTTGAATCCAAAACCTCATTTGCTATTAACGGCTTAATGCCGCGCCATTATTTGTCTATCTTTAGTGAACTCCCACTGGTTTCTGTCCACTAATTTGTTGATAAGTTGCTTCAATATTTTGCCATCTATTTGGCTATAATTCTGTATATACTATTAATCAAACTAATGAATTTGAAATGTTTCAACTTTTAGCTCCATTCTTGATATTAGGATCAAACACACACTTGAACTATCATTTTTTTGCGAGTTTCACACCCCAAATATTAGTTGTTCTCTTATATTGCAAGTATATTCCTTACAAAATGTTCATTCTGGAGAAAACACTCAACAACTTTCAACACATCATCCTTAATGACATTCCAATATTTTTTATTAAAAGACATGATGAAGCCGTATGGACTAGGTGCTTTGTCCCCAGCACATTCACTAATAACTTCCAATACGTCTGCCTCTTTGAAAGGTCTTTGAGACATTCAATCTCTTCATTGGTTAGACATGGTAGCTCATCATCCTTCATGTTGGTTTCCAGAATAGGGCCTTGTAAAAACTGATGATTTCGTCTTCCTCATCAATTTTCTCACCATTCACCTCCAAACTGTCAATGTGATTGTATCCTATGCATATTGGCCATCTTTTTCCTATCCCTAACTGCAAACAAAAGCTTCTAGATTTTTTTTTCCATGAAATTTCTTCACATTTTGCTACTTCATCTTCTATAATTAAATCTGCCATCTGAACTAACTGTGTAGTTGAAAGAGTTCTGTTTTCTGCTTCTTTGTCCAGCAACATTAACTTTTATGGTGTCTATGTTTTTATCGATATGTGCATTGTTTCTTCATAACAACTTCCTAGGCCATATATGATGGTGCCTACTACTTAGGGGAACACCTTATTGGAATTGTGCTGGATTTGTTTTCCTTTCAACCCTTGACATCCCTCATCACTTGCAAATATTGATATGACAAAACAAAACTCCTTACTAGCCCTGTCACTGTTACTGCACCTTTTCATAGGTATGTTATATCCTTGTGGAGACTAATACACTTTTACTGCTGCATGACGATAAGTTGCAAAGCTGAAAATCCTGGGAAATTGCTCCTTGAGTGATTTGTTCCATATCCATCTGTCTTCCCTGGATAGGATTTTTCTACCATATCCTAGTTTAATGTGAATATGCTCTGGGAATTCGCTCCATAAGTATTAGGAACCTTTGTGGTACAGAAGTTTCCCACCCCATATTTGAATCCGATTGATTCTTCATCATTGCAGAACTTCCAAAGCCACTTCATAAGGAGACTGCTGTTGTGAATACTAAGGCTTCTTACTCCAAGTCCAAGTCATTTAATAGATATATGTAATGACTTGAACTTGTGAATCAACCAGAAAAATTGGTTGGCATAAAACTGGGCCAAGCTATATCCTAGTAAATCCTGCTTTTGGTTTCGAGGCATAAGATAGGGCAGTGTGTAGATCTGCTCTTAGTTACCTCAGATTACCTCATCTGCTTAAGACTAACGTTAAATTGAGTGATGATTTTTTCTATATTGTCTAGTATGATATTCTCTTGCAATTGAGCTCATTTCCAATCAGTGTACTTACAGTTACAGTTAGTCCAGATTGTCTTACCGAGGGTTGATGTTGTATCCGGAACACCTAGTTCTATGAACAGCTTCTTGCTATGCTTAACCTATGGAAGCAAAATTTTCCTTTGAAACTGATGTGTCCAAACACTTATCTACGTCCATTGTCAGGAACATTGACTTTCTTGATACATAATTCTCTGAATTTCTTTCATACAGTTTAGTGGTGTTATTTAGGATTTGAGTCTATACTATGCTTTTGTGAATCTATTCCTGTCATTGTCATTTCTTGTGCCATCATATCAAGTTCATCATTGTAGTTCTGCTGTCTTAACTTGATGCTTTGACCTCTGACTTTAGACTTTGGAGGAATGTCAGTGGATGAATTGGTGACTGCGATTTGTTTAAAAATTATTGTTCTGATTCCTCCGAATGGAAGTGATGTCTGCTGTAAAATGCTATATGTGATACATCTAAGACCGATTCTTAACTTAGCATGTTCTTTTTTATTCTCTGTGTACCTGGAAATTCAATTGCCTTTTGGTGGTGCAGTGTCTATACAGTACTACTTTTACGCTGGACTACTGCACTGCTATTCCAGTTTTCATAAACTTCTGTTCTCCATTGGTGAGAAACTAAAGGTGGGGGGAGTTGGACATGACCCTTGCAAGGCTATTTGTATGATAATAAGTCTCTAGCATTTGAGTGATTGGCATCGACTGCACCATTTTGGCGATGTACCATCTTTCTGATGAATTTTAGATGAAGCATGATCTTTATTGTGTGGACTAAAATTGTTGCTAAAGCGGCATCTGATGCAGTATGACTTTCAGGTAGTATCCTTCCCTAGTTGTACTAGTTTTGATTTGTGAAAGTGTTCTATGATCGTGTTTCCATGTATAGCTTTGTCGTAGTCGCTGTTTAAGAGATATTTTTGTTGCCTATGTAAATACTGTATCTTTTAGACACTATAAGCTAGGAGTAACCACTTCTACAAGATATCAACTTTTTTTTTTTTGTCATCTGGTTCTTTTGCTGCCTTTGTAAAATTCACTCTTTCGTATTACGTCAATATCTGCTAGTATTAGAGATTAGAGTTTTAATAAGTTGATGGAATAAAAATGTTTTTTTTTTGGATGTTGCAGTACATTGTAATATTTTGTGGTTATTGGTGAACTTATTCAATCTCATCTGACTATTGACATTACACCGATGTTTCTTAAAGGATTGTGATTTTTCACACTTCAAAGTATTCCATCAATTCTTTATATGTTCTGACGCAATATGTCACTTGCCGCATCAAGTGCATAATTGGCTAATCAAAGTTGTTCGAGTTGTGTTCTGGGTGAGCATAGGGTCGAGCTGATTCTCTTAAATGCCTGCATATATACAAGGACTTTACTAGATGATAACAAATGATGATATAATTGACCATGCCCTTTATCCCTTTAAATAAGTGTGGGTCGTTTTGGGCGACCAAAACGATCCCCACCGTACACAGGTTTTGATCCACGGACCTTATTCTTCAGACGACCAAAATGATCCCCGCCGACTATGCCCTTTCATCGCACGCACATACCTTTATATCGTCTCCACGTGCTCCAACACTGCACTTTTTGCTTTACCACCACCTGCAAAAAATTCACTTTACCAAATTTTCCAAGACAAGTTTAATTGCTGCCAACAAGAATCCTTCTTTTGCTTTTGGTACGTTTCTTCGTTTCTTCTTCATCTCCTTTTTGCTCTGTGCTGATATTTTGATGTTGGAACCTTAGGCCCAAAGGCAACTTAATTGTTAAGGTTCAATTTTGTTGCAGGCTTTCTTTTACCTTTCTTCTTCCTGTTTTCTTTAATGATGTTTTTAGCTTTAATGGGTCGTCCACCTGTAGCTGTTGTTCCAAAACTTTTACTTATCAAGAGTTTGTTCTTCCTTAACTACCAAAAAAGGTAGATCTGCGTTTTCCTCCTTCTCTTCATAAATAATAATCGTGATGTCCAGGCCAGCAAATCCACGGAATACTTGCTACCTCTCACCAGCGTTTTGCTTCCTTTGGTGAGGAAAAAACTCGCGATTTTTCCTTCCGTCTTTACTGCCTTAGTTTTGCATGAATCTAATTATTTGTACTATTCTTTGTATATGTCAGTTACTTCAGTTGATATTGATATCAAATCAATATCAAAGAGGATCCTTGGTTCTAAGATATACACAACCATTAAATGAAAACCTAAAATTAAACCAAAAAAAAAAAGGTTTGGAATTCTGAAAACTTCCTTCTCTGTGGAGAAGAAAGAGCGCCAACTTTGTCCGTTTAGGATTTACTCTGGTTTTTCATCTCCTTTATCTCAATAGTCAATTCCCTATTTTTTAATAGTGCCTGATGTTTTTACTATTCCACTATTACACACTACAAATTAATGCTTGGGGTTTGGTTAGCGGCGTTGTTTTCCATTGTAGCTACTATTTAGACTCTCCTGTTTCTTTCGTGAATTTATTTCTTCTTCCTACGACCTACTAATTTACTCTATATATTTATTTAGCAGCTTCTTTCAGACTGATCAAAAAATGGCACAAAATCTTAGTATACGTTCGATAACTCCTGAAACTCTTGGTTGGACCTGTAAGGTCCAAGTTGTCGATATATGTGCAGGAGAAAGTAAAGAAAAACGAATCAAATATCTCAAAATGATACTGCAAGATGAACAGGTACTTCTTCACTTTTTTTGTTCTTTTACTTCTAAGGTAATTTGTTACTCTTTGAGCAACTTTCTTTTTAGCTTTTATGATTTAGTAATATTTTCAAGTGTTCACAGGAGGACCAAATAAAAGGTATTGTCTATGGTGACAACATTCCCTGTTATCAAGATTTGATCAAGCTTTACCATACCTACTACATAACAGCAGCACCAATACAACTACCTTATCTGAAACATGAAAGACCCTTGCATACATTTGAGTGGATACTTGATAAGAAGACAATAATTGATCCAATTGAAGAAGATAGTGCTGATACATTGCCCCTCCCTGTGAAGCTTATTGTTACATCTTTTAGAGATATTAAGCGTGAGGTCCTCCAAACTCTCACTGATGTGTCAAAGCTAGAATTTGGTAAGTCTGCTTCATTCTCTTTACTCAAAGTGCATATGTAAATTCTAACTTCTATTGTGTACAAATATACTGGCCATTGTTGTCAACTGTTCCCCGCCACGATATGTTCCAAAGGTAGACAAAACGCTGCAAGAACTCATTGTCATTGATGCACTGTAAGTATATTTACCCAGCTGTAACCTTTTTACACTTTCTGTATATTTTTACTTACAATGTAAAAAATATTAACTAATATTGTTCATCTAGCAGTAAAAAAACTTTCACCTTTACTATTTGGGAAGAAGCAATTATGGAAGACCAAGGCAGAAAACTCCTGCAACAACTCTCTGAATATCCTATAATCCTTGCACGACGTATTGGGACATCAAGATTTAACGGTAAATTATATTCAACAACACTTCTCATATATCCTAACAATTTTATTTCATTTGGCAAGTATTTGTTCTTCAAACAAATTCGACCCTAGAAGCTTCACGCAGACCTAATTTTTGTTCTTATTACAGGCAAAAGTGTGTTAATTTTGTATTATATTTTGATACATTCAGCTTTAACTTATTCACATTTAATTTCATTGGCATAGGCGTATCGCTGACAACAAATTTTAACACATCAATACAAATTGATCCTCCTTATCCGCAATGCCAACAGCTACGAAGATGGTATCACCTTACTCTGTATATTCTCATTGCCTATTTTCCTACATTAATGTTATAAACAATTTAACATCTTTGTCACATACAGGGTTATGGAAAACAAAGAAGTACTTACTTCATTCACTTTGAGAAGTACATCGAAATCAGGAGCTCTCATCTCTGTTTCAGTAGATGAAGAAGTAGTTCCAATTGCAAATATCGACACTCAGCAAGATGTTAGTAACAATTTTTATCCATTATTTCATATTAGAATCTACTATCACAATCATTATTTTCACCTTTTAATTTTAGGGACAAACATTCTCAATTGAGGCGAAAATATCTTTCTCACACTACCTCAGCTCTTTCTATGTCTTACACTGTTCAAAATGTGGACAAGAAGTACGCTATCTAATTATACGAGAAATTCACTGTTTGAACTGTCATAAAAACCATATGTTAGTCCCCAGGTATTTTGGAATCTATTTGTGCCTATATATTTATTGGCTTCTTATTGTCATCACCAAATGCTAACGTCTTAAACATATATTTCTGCAGGTGTCGGTTTGAAGTCAATCTGGAAGATTCGTCTAGCTAAGCAGTTGGAATAATTACGAACGAGGAAGCAGAAAAGTTGTTATCCCTACAGAAGAAATCTACAAAAGAACTCTTGCTTCAGTATAAATTCTAAATTAACAACTCATGCGTAATATTCTCATAAATAATCTTACGAAAAAAAACCTAACATATATATTTTCGATATTCCCAGAGTGAATACCCACCGATCCACGATGCCCAGAAAAACTTTAGAAATAAGGTATTTTCCATTCGAGCAAAAAAAGTATTTGCCCATGGTTCCTCCGCAGCATCTCCAAAAGTATATATTCAGTTGTGCAGTGAAAAGCACAGTGATGTTCATTCTCTGCAAGCTTCAGATGCAATTACTATTCATGAAGGAGGTAAGAGAAAACAGAAAGTGGATCTACAACAACAAACTGGGCAAATTGAATCACTCAACTTTTTTGACAACTTTTTTTGACATCTATAGAACGAAGGTCAGTACTTACAGTCTTTTCTTTGTTTTTCCTCGAGTTCCTTTCTTTTACGTTTCCTTTATCCTTAATAATACCTTCAAAATTTATAACATATATTTCTCCAAAGTGTTATTTTGCAGGGAAAAAAGGGTTGACTTAGTTTTTTGACAGCTATGGCACAAAGGTAAACAACATTTTCTTATTTCTTTATTCTTTCCATAAGCCAGAATAAAAGAAAGATAGATATGCCAAATTGTTAAGGCTGAGGAACATACATATCCTGGTATAAAATAGTGCATACTTTCTGTAATACCGTAGATAATCATTATGAACATATAATGAATAATAATACCGTAGATAAACATTAGGAACATGCAATAAATAATATACCTTATACTGTTGGCTGAAACATAACATGTGTTGTTCAATTTATTCAGATTTGTTTTCAACTCATACGTACATGTTGTGTGTATTTAATCTTACTCTAGCTTAAATTGTAAGATTTATTTTCCTGTTATCAGTTTATCATACACTTTTCCTTAACCTAAGTTGCTCAAACTCTCCAAAAATGTTGCCGCACCCGTGTCGGATCCTTCAAAAATACACTATTTTTGGAGGATCCGTCACACACCCATCGACATTTTTGAACAGTCCGACCAACATAGTCCCTAACTAAACTCTAGAACTACTGTGTAATTTCTTGGGCTGACTATATGGGCGATTTGTCCTTCGCTTCTGCGTTTTTTTAAGTTATAACTTGAAGGAACAAATGTAATCGAATGAAAATAGCGAAGTAAAGTATGGGAGATAATTTCTTCCATGTTTTTGGTGAATTGGAGATAAGTTCTACAGGCATTCCTACTTTTGTTAGTTTACTGCTCTAATTTCTTTTCAGGTCATAAAAAAGGTTTCAACCTGAAAGAGTCTATTTTGATGGGCTGCCAGATTCAACTTCCAGGCCAATGCAATATATATAGCACTACCTACAATGTCTCTATTTTGGACTTCATTTTAAAACAAGCTACTTTTGTCAAACTCATTCCACATGTGTTATACATATTGTAATATATATTATAAAAAGGATATTTACTTTTGGAATGAAAGCTACTTTTGGATTTTTGCCCTTTTTATCCAACTCCCTGTATAACGTCCCGCAAAAGTCATGTAACATATTGTAATATATATTATGTAAAAGGATATTTACTTTAATAATGCTTTTTTTTTATTACATCACTATATCATTCTCCTTCTGGCTTTTCGATTTGCAATCATTAGTTGAAGGAACTTCCATTTATGTACTACCAGTTTTTTTAAGCTCCAACTTGCGCTAGGTAATACATTCTTATTAACTCAGCTAAAATGATAGAGACTTTTCTATTAGGCATAAATTATTTTGGTTTTATTATCTTCTCATTTTTACTATTTCATTCATTGCTCTTGAACTGGATAACCTAATAACGTTATAATGCTTGCCTTAAATAATGCAAATAGTTTGAACTTCGATACAATAAAAGTTTTATCTAAGTAAGAATAAACTCTAAAATTACCTTTACATAAAAACTTATCTCGAATGTCATTGTTTACACTTAATACATCCTACTATCCTAAGTGTAGATCGTATGGACGACCAAAACCTTTGATTAGACAAACCTTATTCATTCCTTTACCTCTCCACTATTAGTAGTTCTATATCAACTACGTATTATTGCTACTGTTTGAAGCCAAATCTTTTAATACTATCCACCCGTTACATTTCTTTTGTTTCCACATGGATCAGCACTGCTCACCTTCTCCTTTATGACCTTCCAGCAAAATTTTCACTTTACCAAACTTCATTTTGTTGCCATATTTAGAAGAGGAGTTTGATTTTTATCAAGATCAAAAAGAATCCTTCCACCGTATGTTTCTTTTTCCGTCAAATCCTTTCATCTCTTTATTCTTGGTTTTTTCTTCATATTCTTTTTGTTTTGTCTTAATATTTTGTTGCTGAATTTTCTTCGATTTCAACTACCAGGTATACTTAAAAGTGGATCTACGTATTGGTTGCTTTGTTGCGTCCGCAAAAGTTTTCTTGTTGTGCTGAAAGGTAAGGTATCATTTCTTCTTTCCTTCGTTTACTTCTTCTTTCTCTGTAAATTAACGCTTTGAATTTTGGTTCTAAATATCGTTTTACATTTCGGCTACTCTTTATACTTCCCCGCTTCCTTTATTTGTACGTCTATCTTTAATATCAGATGCCCGATAACAAAATAAAGATATACATAACCCAAATTGAACTCTCAAATGCTGCAAAAAAGGTTGAAAAAAATCTAAGACACCGAATTGCTTATCAAAAAAGGCGGCTCTTTTGGAGCGACGTCGCGTCCAATATTCTATTTCTAAGAATCATGCTTCAGCAAATCTTTCTACTGGTTCTTTTGGTCATATTACAGATAAACTTTCTTTTGCTTCTTCCAAGGACCAACCAACTCCATGTAACACTGTCTACGAAATAGGTTAGCAATAACTGAAGTTAAGACTCTCTAACTGCTCCTTAATAGTTACTAAAATATTAAAATAGCAACTTACTCACTGTATGTTAATCCGTAACATTACAGGATCAACCTCAGGAACATGTAATGGAAGTTCTATCTTACGTCCACCCCAACCAATTACTAGAGGTCTATTTGTAACACCATGTGTACTTATTTCTGCTATCCTTTCGTTTGTTTCACTCCTGTTAAATTATACTACCATTTTGCAGAGCATCGATCAACACAATTGCGTTGTTGGAATATCAACCCATTACCATGTACCCGTGCTCTTTTAAAGAAAGTTCCAAATTGTAAATTCTGTGCGGCTAGAAGATTTCAATATGAATCCCCTGGCTTCTGTTGTGGTACCGGCTCAATAAAATTAGTTTCACATCGATTACCTCCTGCATTAAGAAGCTTATACTTTGGAAATACTGACGAATCCAATCATTTTCGTACTTATATAAGAACATATAACTACATGTTTGCTTTTACTTCACTTGGAGTAAAGTATGACAAAAACTTAGCAATGAGAACTCAAGGTATATATACATTTAAAGTTCAAGGACAAATGTACCATTTTATAAATAACCTTATTCCTACCAATGACAAACCAAGAAACTTACAAGTTTATTTTTACAACAATGAAGATGACATGATTAACAAAATGATTTTCTCAGAAAATCTTAATAGGTTAGTTATTACAAAGTTAATAGACATTCTAAAGATCAATCTATATTCTATGTTCCTAAAATCGTTGACAAGCATTCCCAACTTACCTGATTTCTACATCGCACTTAAATGTGACTCCACGTTAGACCAACGAACATACAATTTACCCACCGTCTCAGAAGTTGCAGCTTTATGGGTTGACGATGAATCAAATAACAGTATTTCTACACCACATATTCGAATTTACACTCATTCTGATACCACTCAATTGGTACACTATTATTATGGTTGTTATGATTCATTACAATATCCTTTGTTGTTTCCCCACGGAGAAAATGGCTGGCACTGTGATATTAAAAAAAATCATGCAACAACCCATCTCTACTAGAAATCGTTCTTCTTACAATCATGACCAACTTCCTTGTGTCTCTAACTGGTGCTCAATTGATGGACTGCTTAATGTAGAAGAACAAATCTTACAGAAAGAAAAAAAAAAACATTGTTTCATATCGTGAGTATTACTGCTATAAACTTCAGATTAGAGATGGTGAACAAAATGAAACTCTACATTCTGGCAGATTACTTCAACAGTATTCTGTGGATGAATTCATAAAAGTTGAAACACAAAGATTAGATTTTTTGTTATTCAATCAAGATTTGTTTAGGCTTGAAGTATTGTCAGGACTTAGAGATCTTTTAAGACAAGGAGAAAGAGACGCTTCAAATATTGGCATAAAAACTTTCCTTCCTGCTAGCTTTATTGGAGATCCACGAGATATGCGACGACGATATATGGATGCTATTGCATTAGTACAACATTTTGGAAAACCAGATGTCTTCTTGACGATGACATGTAATCCTTCGTAGCCAGAAATACAAGATTTCTCACTTCCAACTGATGAAGTCCAAAATAGGCCCGATTTTAATAAGCCGCATATTCAAAGCAAAAGTTGAAGAATTAAAGTCGGATATACTTAAAAAATAGATCTTTGGAAAAGTTGTTGCTTTTATTTATACTATAGAATTTCAAAAACGTGGTCTTCCTCATGCACATTTCCTTATCATACTTGCTACCGAATACAAATTTTTAACCCCAGAAGCATATGACAAAGTTATTTGTGTTGAAATACCAGATCCTGCCATAAATCATTATTTACATTCCTTAGTTATTAAGGCTGCATTTGTTTTTATTAAGATTCAGTCGTCTGAATCTGAATACACATCTGAATGATTAAGATTTTGTCTCTAGATCTGAAAACTGAATGATTAAGATTGTTTGTTTTTCAACATCTGAATGTGCAAAGTTTATTTATTTTTATATATAATAAAAATATAATTCAAATAAAAAATTAATTATATATTAGAAAAATATTTAATTTAATACAACAAATTATTATTTGATTGACAAAAAAAGAAACATTTGTTTGTTAGTGATAGTGGAGATGGTTTGTAATGGTGGTGGTGGTGGTAATGATTGATGTTAGTGGCTAGTAATGTTGGTGGTGATACTTGTGATGGTAGAGATGGTACTGTAGTGACTGTTATGACGGTGGCGATTGGTAGCGGAGGTGGTGGTTGTGATGTGAAGTTGGTTGATGTTAGTTATTGGTGGTGTTGATTGTGAGGGCTGAAAAATGAATGCATGATGGTTGACGATGTGTTGGTGGTAGTTGGAGACACTGTTAGTTGTGATAGTGGAGATGGTTATTAGTAGAGATAGATTGTAGCGATGGTAGTGGTTGAAGTGGTGGTAAAGGCGGGACACCAGTAACAATGGTGGTGGCAGTGGCCAAAGAATGTGCGGAGGTTAATGATGTGTTAGTTTTAGTTAGCGGTGGTGCTAGTTGTGATAGATGAGTTGGTCTATAGTAGGGATTGACCGGTAGTGGTTGATGATGGTGGTGGCATTGAAATTAGTGTTGGCGTTGCTGTTGGAGGTGGCGGTGGATATAATTAGAATAATGGAGGTGATAGGTGTGGTAGCGGCTGACAATAGTGGTTGGTAGCGATATTGGTTGTCAATGATGGTTCTGATGGTGAAAGTGGTTGATGGTGGTGGTTGGTGGTTGATGGTGGTGGTTGACAATGGTGGTGGTGACTGGTGATTGTGTATAGAATGGTGGTGAATATCATTCAACACATGAATACCTCTTAATGATATTAAGACTTGGTTCCCCATCTGAATGATTAAGACCTATTCAAACCTATTAAGAGCTAAAATCTTAATAAAAAACTAATGCACTTAATGGTCTGAAGTCTGAACCATTCAGATTCAGACCTCCATTAAGTGCAAACAAATGAGGCCTAAACATATGATACACAGCCCTTGTGGAATTTTAAATTCCAAAAGCCCTTGCATGAAAAAAACAGGACAATGTAAATTTAAATATCCTCAATGTTATGCTAATGAAACATCTAAAGGTAAAAATTCTTATCCAATTTATAGAAGACGCAATACTGGCAAATGTTTCAAGATTAGAACCCAATATCTTGATAATTCATGGGTCGTCCCGTACAATCCATATCTTCTAAGAAATTTAACTGTCACATAAATGTTGAAATTTTCTCAAATATTAAAGCTGTCAAATACATTTACAAATATATTTGCAAAGGACATGATAAAATTGCTTTTAATATACATAATAATGATTCTGACACACAAATAGATGAAATAAAAGATTACAGATCAGCTAGATGGGTTTCACCACAAGAAGCTACATGGCGTTTGTTCGCCTTTCCTATTACCGAAATGAATCCCGCTGTCTATCATCTTCAACTTCATCTTAAAGGACAACAATTTGTCTCATTTAAGACAATTGCAAATCTAAATTCAGTATTGAGTAATCCCACAATTAACAGAACAATGTTAACAGAATTTTTTTCCATGAATAAAACAAATGAAACTGCTATTGAACTTAACTTATTGTACAAAGACTTTCCCCAATACTTTGTTTGGTCAACAAGAGATAAAATGTGGACAAAAAGAAAACAAGGCAAAGGCATTGGCCGTGTTGTTACTTGTCATCCAATAGAAGGAGAAATATATTATCTTCGACTATTGTTAATGAACATAAGAAGTCCAAAATCTTACAAAGACTTACGGACTGTTAATGGCGAATGTTGTACCACATTCCATCAAGCTGCTGAAAAAAGAGGCTTGCTCTCTTGGGACAATAACTTAGTTGAATGTATGTCCGAAACTGCTAATTACCAAATATCGTACAGTCTTAGACATTTATTTGCAACGCTATTAGTATATTGTAACCCGGCTAATCCGAAAGATTTATGGCAAAAATTTGAAAGACCCATGTCTGAAGATTTTACAGCTATACCAAATATACAAACAAATAACATTCATTACTTAGTCCTAAATCACATAAACGATATCTTACATTCAATGGGCCATAATGTAAATGAATTTAAACTAATATTAGAAAATATTTCTCCTTCTACATCTTCTACGTTAATTCAAGAAACTCGAGACATCCATTTGGAACGAAATATAATTGTGACTGACGAAGATTTGATACTATATAAAAAATTGAATAAAGAACAAAGAACAGCATATGACGCTATCCTTAACCGAATATTTCAGAATAAATCAGGAGCTTTCTTTATTGACAGTCCTGGAGGAATTGGAAAAACTTACCTATATCGCGCCTTATTAGATACTGTACGATCTAAGGGATTTATAGCATTAGCCACGGCCACTTCTGGTGTTGCAGCTTCTGTACTACCAGGAGGACGAACTGTTCACTCACGTTTCAAACTCCCTATCAACGTAGATGAAAATCGCGGTTGTAACATTAGCAAACAAAGTTTACTTGCCTCTTTAATTCATGATGCAAAACTACTAGTATGGGACGAAGTATCAATGGCAAAAAAAAAAGCTTGTTGAAATTTTTGACTTATTCTTAAGAGATATTATGGACATAAATACACTCTTTGGTGGAAAAGTCGTAGTTTTTGGTGGCGATTTTAGACAGACTTTACCCGTTGTGCAAAGCGGAAAAAAACAAGACTTCATTAATGAATGTCTATTAAACTCAAACATTTGGGATCATCTTGAAAAATACCACCTGTCACAAAATATGTGTGCAAGAACAGACCCTACTTTCTGTAACTACTTACTACAGATTGGAGATGGCAAAGAAAATGTAAACGAACATGGTAAAATCGAAATTCCAGAATCTTTTCTTATTCCATTTGCAAATGAGAAAGAATCATTGGATATTTTGTTTAACACTATTTATCCTAATTTAAACATACTCATCCAAGATACATCCTCTGTAAAATCCTGCGTAATTCTAACAACCAAAAATGATTTTATAGCAGAAATTAATCAGGCATTCATAGATAAATTTTTGAACACAGCCATAACATTTGTTGGAATTGACGAAACTGTAGAACCCAAGGATCAAAGCCAGTATGAAGATTTTTTACATACTTTGAATCCTTCTGGTCTACCTCCATACAAACTAATTTTAAAACAAAATTGCCCAGTTATCCTACTCCGCAATTTAAATCCTTCTGAAGGTTTATGCAACGAGACGCGTCTAATTTGCCTAGATTTTAAGACTCACGTTATTAGTGCCAAAATCGCAAGTGGCGACTTTAAAGGCAGACATGTTTTTATTCCTCGAATACCATTGTTATCTTCAGAAAACGAAAAATTACCTATTCCATTTAAAAGAACACAATTTCCAATTCGACTGTGTTTCGCTATGACTATAAATAAAGCACAAGGTCAAACACTAGATTTTGTTGGAATTTATTTATGCGAACCTGTATTTTCACATGGTCAACTTTACGACGCTTTGTCTCGAGCAAAAAGTTCTGATTGTGTAAAGATACTAATTCGACCAGCAACAACAGACAACCATAATGACCATTCTACTTACAATGTTGTATACAACGAAATTATTAAAAAAGCATTCTCTTAACATTGTGTAAGTTATTACTTCCATTGTTTTGCTTTCTATTTAATTCTTCTGTCCACGTTCTTCTACTTTAGTATGTAGTTTTACTATTCATCTTTTTCAGGTTGATCAAAAAAGCCAATAACTGTATCTTACAAGTTGTAGATATATGTGGAACAGAAAAAATAATATCTAAACATGATTATTTAAGATAAACAGTTACTTCTTCACTTTCTGGATTCTTTTACTTCTCAAATAACTTGTCATTCCTAAGAAACTTTTTATTAAATTTTAAACTTCAACAGATCAAAATCCTGAATTGTCCCAAGTCAGCAAGCCTCGACTTTTTTATGGAGCTGTAAGCCAGATCGAGTATGTTGTTGTTGTACCATGTTAGCTATAACGTTGTTTTTGCATTAAATGCTACTTCATGTCAAGTAGACATTTTATTTCAACCGAAATTCTGATATCAAAGTTGTGAATTTTTTGTTGTATGTGAACATGTACAGCAAGATGAAACGAATTTTAGGTTTCATTACTTTCTTCACTTTCTACACCATTGTTTGTTTATCAAATGATATAGACTCTGCAAATTACTGTTTTTACTTGGATGTCTGCAAAATGATAACATTGGGCTCCTGTGCGAAGCACGGGTACCCCTATCTAGTATTGTAAATATTAGCGTGCTTGGGTCTTCTAGATTGATGTGCCTCTTTTCTAGTAGTTTTTAGTGTTCTTTAACTGGTAGTTGTTTAGTATGTCAATTTTTAGTGCCTCTTTATTTGTTTGAGTGAAGTTGTTTTTGTTGTGGGCGTACACTGGGTATCATGTTATTGTTAGTGCATCGGGATTATCCTTTTCAACATATATTTGCATATTGTTGCTCATAATAGAAAAAAAGTAATAATAATAAATGAAAATTTTCAAATTTTCCATCAAATTTTTAGAAAAGACTTATTTTTGTCATCCATTAAGGGCTCGTTCGATACATGGATAGCTAATCTCGGAATTAATTTTAGAATGAGTTTATTTCATGTTTGATTGGGAGAAAATGTATGGGATATCTCATCTCGGGATTAGTTATCCCGGAATTATAGTGTTATTTTTATTCTATATTGTCAGTGAAATAACTAATTTCGGAAGCTTAGTGCATCGGAATTATCCTTTTTAACATATATTTGCATATTGTTGTTCATAACAGGATCCGCTATATTCAGTAGATAAAAACTCTACTATCATCTGCATTTGCAAAACTAATCTAAATGTAAATCTAGTTGATTTACTCATTGATTATGAGTACTTCCGCAAAGAAGCTTATTCAACACTAACTGCCATGACCTTATGAATTAGGAGAGAATAGTGGGATTAAATGATTATGAACACGAATTGCTTAACCTATAAATATTCTTTTTTTTGTTAAACTATACTTGAATATTTATTCTAGAAAAATTGAGTTCTTTGCACAAAAAACAAGTAATAATAATAATAATAATAACAACAAAAATAAAGTAAAACGTACAAACAGAAAAGGGTCAAAACTATCCTTGAACTATTTGAAATGGAGCAAAAATATCCTTCGTTTATTTTTTGGCTCAAAAATGTCCCTCGTTTGTTTTTTGGCTCACAATTACCCCTCACTCTAACGGAATGCCACTAGGTTGTCCACGTGGATAAAAAATGTCATCTGGCCTGTCCACATAAGCTGCCAGCGTGGATAATCAGTCGATGTCTTAAACATTCGATCCATCTCAAAAAATTCGATCCGTCTTAAAAAAATTCACCGACAAAGTGTGTCATAGATAGTACAATTTCTCAATCCGGCGAAGGAAGAAAATTTCACTTCAAATAGTATAATTTCTCAATTTCACCTCTGTTTACTTGTAGAGAATGGTTCCATTGGATCCTAATTTCCAACTTCAAGTTGTCTTATAATCTTCTCCGTCGCTTCTGATGGGACTTTCAACTGTCACTTGGTAGAGTACCTTGACCGTAAGGTCCCAGCCAATGCAAATTCAATTGATGGACATCGATCGTAAAATAGGCCTACTCAGTCGTGTCTATCGACCTTCTTTTGAGGATGGAGCTTCACCGAACTTAATTGAACTTGAAAAGCCTGTGAGGGTTGATGTTGTACCTGTCATAATTTTCTTTCATGGTGGAAGTTTTGCATACTTTTCCTTTAATAGTGCTATTTATGACACACTTTAATTTAAAGATGGGTTGAATTTTCTAAGACGAGTCGAATTTTTTAAGACATGGGATGATTATCCACACTAACAGCTTCTGTGGACAGGTCAGATGGCGTTTTTATGCATATGGACTGTCTGGGTGGTATTCCATTAGAGTGAGGTCAATTTGTGAGCTAAAAAAAATAAACGGAGGGATATTTTTGAGTCAAAAAACAAAAACCGAATATTTTTACTCCATTTCAAAAAATTCAAGGATAGTTTTGATACTTTTTTCAAGTACAAATATATAATGGAACTTTTAAAAAAGGCTCATCTTTAGCGTCTATTAATAGTTGGGATCACTTATGCTACTATCCTAAACCAAAGTGCCCATGGTGCCCCTCTTCCCTAACAGCTGAAATAGCTGTTTTTGAAAATTAGGATTGGACGTGTGTCATCCATTCAATGGTCCATGTCATCTAATTTGTACCAATTAAATTTGAGCTGCCCTAATTTGGTAACCCGACCCACACAATCCCCTCATTTCCAAATTATTAGAGGGAGAAGTTGTGCAAAATTAGGGCAGCCGAAATTGATAGCTGCAGGAAGAGAGAGATTGGAAATGAGGGGATTTTGTTATCTCTGCGTTGATATTTTCCATTCATCTTCAGTTAGAGCATATTCTTCAAGCCGCCATAGCTATAATAGTAAACTTAGCTTAAATAGCAAAATTGAAAATGAGGTCAAATGTTTAGATGATGCTATTACTCTCTTCCATCAATTGATCAGAATGAAGCCTCTTCCTTCTGTTCCCGTCTTCTGTAAATTATTTAATACTATGCTAAGTATGAAGCATTACTCTGCTGTTGTTTCTCTTTTTCGAGAAATAAGGGAATTGGGCATACCAATTAATGATTTCATCTTGAATATCGTAGTTAATAGTTATTGCCTAATGCATCGTGTTGATTGTGCATTTTCGGTGTTACCTATTTACTTGAAGAATGGCATTCCATTTGATGATGTCACCTTTACCACCCTAATAAGGGGATTATTTGCTGAAAATAAAGTCAAAGATGCTGTTGAATTGTTCAAAAAAGTGGTGAGGGAGAAGATTTGTGAGCCCAAAGAAGTCATGTATGCAACCGTCATGAATGGGCTCAGCAAAAGTGGACATACTCAGAAAACTTTAAGCTTGCTCCGGCTAATGGAACAAGGGAGCACTAAGCCCGACATATTCATCTACAGCATCGTCATAGATGCCCTTTGTAAAGATAGAAACTCAGATGCTGCTATCGACCTTCTGTATGAGATGAAGCAGAAAGGCATTCCTCCAAACTTAGTCACGTATAGTTCATTGATTGATGGTTTGTGTAAGCTTGGTCAATGGGAAAAGGTTAAGACTTTGTTCTCTGTGATGGTGAATCTTAAGATTTATCCAAATGTGCGTACCTTCAACATGCTAATAGATGGACTATGCAAAGAAGGGAAAGTTGAAGATGCCGAGGAAGTAATGGAGCACATGATCAAAAAAGGTGTAGAGCCTGATATAATCACCTACAGTGCGATAATGGATGGATATTGTTTGCGTGGTCAACTGGATAGAGCAAGAAGAGTTTTTGATTCTATGATAGATAAGAACATTGCACCTAGCATTATTAGCTATAGCATACTAATAAATGGATATTGTAAGAAAAAGAATCTTGTTGAGGCCATGCAATTGTTTCGTGAAATTTCTCAAAAGGGATTAAAATCTGATACTGTTACCTACAGTACTATCTTGCAAGGTTTGTTTGAAGTTGGAAGAATTGGTGATGCAAAAAAGTTATTTGATGAGATGCTAAGTGTGGGGCTCACACCTGGTTTATGCACTCATGTCACTTTGCTCGATGGTTATTTTAAGTATGGACTTGTTGAAGAAGCTATGTTACTCTTTAATGAGTTGGAAAGAAAGAGGGAATATAATGATATTGCATTTTACAGTGTTGTCATTAATGGATTGTGCAAAAATGGTAAACTCTACGAAGGTCATTCTATTTTTGAGAAGCTTTCTTCCATTGGATTGCTTCCGGATGTGAGAACATACACTGTAATGATAAATGGATTTTGTCTTGAAGGGTTGTTTGATGAAGTTAAAGGTATTCTAAGAAATATGGAAGACAATGGTTGTCCTCCAAACAATGTCACTTACAATGTTATTGTGCAAGGATTTCTCAGGTGCAACAAAATTAGTGAAATGACATCTTTCATGAAGGAAATGGATGGAAGGGGCTTCTCATGTGATGCAACTACAGCTGGGATTTTGATAAATGTTATAAGGGGGAATCCTTCTGTCCTTGACATGATACCAGAGCTTCACTCGATAAATAAGAAGTGAAAATTTCTTTCACTTTGTTTATTTGGCTGTGATACAATTTCCTTTTATCCCTGCATGAGAAATGGCATCCAATGCAGTTGCAGAAGTTAAAAAAATGATAATTAGAACATGGCCTGAGCTTTCCAGCAGGCTTACGGAGGAGGTAAATCTGTTTTGATATTTTGATTGTTTATCCACTCTTATGTACCTTGGAAATCAGACGTCAGTGCACTCTTGATATGAGTATTAATGTGAATTCTCTTGTGTGTTCACGTTATAAGTCTAGGAATATCATTTTCTATATTTTATATCTTTTTGGGAATCCATAACAACTACCTGTACCTTAAAATGTTTTGGAAACAATCTTTTTGATGAGTTTAATCCATTCTTCTGTCCCTCGACCCTATAGTATGAATATTTGTGATCTTGAAATTGAAATAGAGTTTGTTCATACCCCTATGGTACTAAAGATGCAATGCATCGGGATAGAGTGTGATACATATTTTTCTATCCTCTGCGTCTCTAATTTATGCTTTACCTTTTGAAGGTGTGGTTTGCAAAAACCTTGTTCATGTAAGTGTATTCCTGGATTTTGGAGATTACTCATAACTGAAAAACTGTGTAACAGCAACTCAGTCGTATGCTGTTATTATTTCAGACTTATGAATATGTTGCAACACTGTGCAAACTAGAAAATCAGATGAACCGAAAAACTTGTCCAGGCACATCTAATGGTACAAAAATTGATGGTTCACTATGTGCCCCCTTAAGTCAACACAAATAAGACTTGTCATGTCATCTCTGAAATATTGTAACACATGGAAGATTATCCAAGCAACAAAAGTTGCGGACATTATGACAGAAGTGGTAAATTTAAAGGCTCCTCATATAAAGAAATTTGCAGTATCGAAATGTGCTTCCTGTCAAAAGCTATTGTAGTAGCTAGCGCACTTGTAGTTGAATTGCAAGACATGTTGTTACAATGATGTCAAATTTGTTTATGTAGGTTGCAGAACAAGCTCATCACGGTCGCTCCAAAAGCTAAAGTACTGAAAGTGATGCAATTGATGACAGGTGTTACTTACTGCTCCATTTCACAAACCTCTAGTAGTTTCGTAGTGCATTTGCATCAAACACAAGAAGATAAGCTTTAAATACTTTGCTTCATGTTAAGAGTAAATGTGGAAGTCCACCAAGTGTCCTTAATTCCTTATACAAGTAATGGACAGTCTTTTAATAAGTAATGAGGAATCTTATTTTTGCTGCACCCAAGGGGTGCTTAGAATGTGCAGTTACAAAAATTAAAATTCAGTTCACTGGCTGCACTGAACTTAGAAAATCCATCTTCCTCTCAGCTTCCTGTACATTTTCGTTCTTACACCATAAAGCTAAGAGAAATGTACATCTATATCTTAAATTACGAATATTCCCTTTTTTCGACTTCAAAGTATCTTTATTACTACCAGACCATCGACAAACAATTGCTGTTAGCTATTTGAAGTCCTACTACCATTTTCCAACTCAGCAGCAGTTCTTTTGGAATTACCAACAGGCACCATTTTACGTCAATAAAATTCAAATACATGTACCAAATCTGAGAAGTAAACTTGCAATGTATGAATAAGTGCCTTGTATCTTCACAACCTTCTCACAGAGGATACACTCTTCTTTCTAAATTATGTTGCCTCTCTTTCCAGTAGCCATGTGAAGCATTCCTTGTAAGGGGCTTTGTTTCTCATATCAATCTCCAAGGCGATAGATGTTGCCTACCACTTTGGGAAAACATCTTGTAACCTGATTTTATCCGAAAATGCCGAATTTGTTTTTCTTCCATTTGGCCTTGTCTGGTAAAGCATTGCAGCCCTTGACATCCTCATTCACTTCCAAAAGTTGGTTCATTTCAGTCATTACTCCTTCTTTCCAAAGCTGAAATCAGTCTGTTGCTTGAAAAAGTGTTTTTCTACCATCTCTCAGTTTAAACTTCTGATATATTTCCAACTCGTTAAGAATAGTTAGGAACCTTCATTATCAGAACTTTTTCATCCCATATTTTTCTGTGATCTGTCACTTCCACATTTCTTCTTCCTCATTGTAGAACCTCCCGAGCCACTTCATAAGAAGATTTTTGTTGTTTATCCCAAGGTTTCTTACTCCTATTTCCCCTCCCACTCCCTTATTGTCACAATTTCTCAGTTGAAGGCTTTCTTCTCGCTCTTAGCTTGCCACTAGAAATCTTTCCTGAACTCATCCACTTCCTTGTGGTTTGGGACCTGCATTATGAGCAAATTTACACAGACAGTTTTAGATTAATCTAAACAATGTTGCAACTTTTCATAAATATTACATGAACTTCTGATTGAAATACCGTCATGAATATTTAAGCTCTGAAATCTTTGCTGTATCAGCTGTTTCTCAACCTTATTGAAAAGTTTGATGAGCAAAAGAAAGAAAGCTGCATGTTGAAGCTTGAAACTAGATTATTTAACTGTACAATACCATATGCCTTTGGATATTTAACATAACATATAAAAAAGAGTCCTCATTTGCTACAATTCTTATCTACAATAACCCAACTCCTGAAATTGTGAGTCCTTTGGATATTTACATTGTGAGTCCACTAGAAAGAGAGACACAGTATAGATAGAAAGAGCGTCCAACATACTATTGGTTAGGACTAGTATTCTTCCTGAGGATAAACTCTCCAACTCTCTCTCTCTCTCTCCCACTCACCCCAAGCAAAAGCAAACGGTGGAGCTCTCCAAAGGAATTACTTCTTCTTCAACTTGTAGCCTAGGTGCGCCTTTTGGTGACTATAGTTATGTAGGCTTGCCTTGTTTCCACTTTGCTGATGGTGGTCTTGCTTTCTCTCACACTATTTTGAAATATAGGTACTTAGAAAAGCAGTTTGAGTTAGCCTATTTAATGAAGTTGCCAACGTTTCTTCATATGCGAGCAGCTGCGCAGGATTTTTGTGACATTCTTCAACGAAATGAGCATCAGTAATTTTTGCGTACTTCACTCGTTGGAGATAGCACGAAATGGCTTGGCTTTAGTTTTAGAAAGATCAGGTTAATTAATCTAAGATCTTCTTATAGTTTGTAGTCCTTATGTTTTCCATAAGCCAGCTTAAAGTGGAAACAATAAATAAAGTAATAAACTTCCAGTATCTCATTATTTCACAACAATGTCCTACTCCTATATATCACTGCTTTTGGGATGAAGCCGCAGCTCCAATGCTAGAAGGCTCCCGTTTATGCAGGTTCAGGGAAAAGTGAATGTAGACAGCCTTATCTCCAAATTTATTTGCTATTGCAAGAATATCAAAATAAAAACTTCAAAGGCTGTTTGACTGAATGTTTGTCTTGTGGAGTTGAGGCAGTACCTTAGCTTTGTTTTGTTTGATTAAGTGACATTAAACTACATTATCATGGTTCAAGTTTACTTAGGGGTCGTTTGGTAGGGTGTATAAGAATAGTGCAAAATATAATGTATTAGTAATGCTAGTATTAGTTATGTTGAGATTATTTCTTATGCAGTGTTTGGTTTGGTGTGTTAAAAATAACTTGCATTGCATATTTTTAAATAAATAAAATTATTTACAATATTATCCTCCACAAATATAATGAAAATGATGTGGAAACGGTTTTGAGGGGCTATTGTGTCTTTACCCATGCTAATGCATGCATATAAGTCCCTTTCATTGCTAATACCAAGGGTTTCCCATGTATTAGTTATGCATAGCATAATACCCAATAGAGTGTATAACTAATTAGTTATACATAGGTTGAAAAAGTGTACCAAACAAGGTATTAGTAATACACAGAGCTAATGCATGCATTATTTCTTCTAATGCATCCTACCAAACGACCTCTTAATGATTTGCATTCATCGTTGCAGTTTTATATATGGTGTTCTCATATATCAGTTGTGTTGAACAGGTTTGTTGCTGGTGTTGCTCACCCTTTCACTGGAAGTGCTGAAGACTGTGATAACTTCTTTCGTTTAGTAATCTTTTTATAGGTGAAATCTCTGGTCCATTGTATTCTATTTTTAAAATTTAAAAGTTGTCATGTTCATGTGTTTTCCATCGGAAACTTTAGATTGCTAGACCCTGATGTACTTGTATCTGTTTATGTCCCTCTGTTTGAACTACTTATTAGGTGTAAATGGTTGCTCCCTCTAGACAGCTGAGAATCTTGAAGTTGTAAAAGGTATACCTGTTGAGCGAATGATGATTGAAACGGATTCACCATACTGTGATATCAAGAATACGCATGCTGGGATAAGGTATGTGAAATCCTCGTTGCCTTCAAAGAAAAAGGATAAGCATGATCAAGAATGCCTTGTCAAAGGTCGCAGTGAGCCTTGCTTGGTTCGGTAAGTTTCATAGCATTCTTATTTCTAGTTATATGATTCTTTTTCTATTTCTTATAGACATCAATTCAAACTGCCTGAGATTGAAGTTGATTAAAAATGAAAGCTACAACTTCCATATATTTCTAAATGTTGATATTCTTTATAGGATACCAGTGTTTTGAAGTAGTTTCCCCTTTTTTATCCACTAAATACGCTTTTATATGTTAAAATTTTTACTTTCAATGCTTATATTTAATTAAAAGAAGGTGATTTTAGAGTTGGGAAAGGATGTAAACTTGGACAAACTCATTCTAAGTAGAGCTCGAAAAGGAGAATATCTGAGATATGGATGGAAGCAGAGAAGCTAGAAGAACTATCCTTACAACACATTCCCACTGAACTTTAAATTGGCCAATTTTTTTTTTTTTTTGAAAAGTGTTAGAATCCTATGAATATTCTTTAAAATATTCTATAGAATATGTAAATATAGTAGGTAGCTTGATTTACTCCTATTATAATTAGGTATTAATTAGATATTGATTAGGTATTTATTTGTATTCATTTCCTTTCCTTTTAGGACATGTAAACTTTAACTATTTAAACCCCAATAGCTTGAGGGAATAATCAAGCTGAGTTTTCTCTTATTTCTCTTCCAATTCACATGGTATCAGAGCCTGGTTAAGGCCAGCAAAATTAGAAGAGAAATTTTCAAACTCATATTTTTTTTCCAACTATTTTTGGCTGTCTGGACAGATCTCTATTTTTGGAGGTGTTGTGGTAAAACCAACACCACCACGAGACTCGGACCACCGACGCGAGCAAAACCCAGCCAGCTTCGCCACCACCAGCCATCTCACGCATCGATTGGACCTGTCAAATTCCGAAAGATAGATCTGAAATTTTCAGATTCCAGTAGACAACTGTCCAATTGATTTTTTTTTCCAGATTCCAGTCATTTGTTTGCTTCCAGCAAATTGTGGAATTTCCAGATTCCGGTGACTGTTTCGATTTTCCAGATTCCGTCCAGATCTAATTTTTCCGGCGACTGTTTTTGTTTTCCAGATTCTGGCAACTGTTTGCTTCCAGCTTGCTGAAAATTGCAGAATTTCCAGATTCGGTAACATTTACATTATGTCCCTCACTTCATCTATTTTTGGTTCTAAACTTGTGGCTTCAAGTAACCCCAACCACTCCGTCACCACTGAACCCTTGATAGTTAGTGCGAACTACTTATCTTGGTCTTACTCTGTTCAGCTATGGTGCAAGGGACAAGGGGTTCAGGACCGCTTGGTTAAACAGGCTAAGGATATTGATGAAAAAGAGAAGTGCGAATGGGTTCGAAGTTGATGCCATTGTTCCGACCATTCCAAACCTGCTTCTTGGTTTGGGAAAAGGCTCGTGGGCTATACACAGATGACATCTCTCGGTTTTATAATGTTATTTCTCGGTTGACTAATCTTAAAAAGAAGGATTCAGATATGTCTACCTATCTTGGACAGGTTGAGGCGGTTATGGAAGAGTTTACTGAGTTGATGCCCGCCAAGTGTTGAAAAACAATTGGAGCAACGTGCGAAGATGTTTTTAGTTGTTACACTTGCTGGACTTCTATTTGATCTTGACTCGGTGCGAGATCAAATTTTGGCTAGCCCCGCTGTTCCTGCAATGGATGACCTATTCGCTCGATTGTTGCGACTGGCTACACCACCTATGTCTTCTAGTTATCCGGTGATACCTGCAGAGTTTTCTGTTCTAGCATCTCAGATTGGAAATCGATATGGAGGCCGCTCTGGGAATCCTCGGCCAAGGTGTGGCTATTGTAACAAATTGGGTCATACCCGTGATGTGTGCTACTCTCTCCATGGTAAACCAAAGAATGCTCATATTGCTCAGACTGAACCCACTGGTAATCCAACAAATCAACTTTTCTCTTTATTTGAAGTAGACTACAATGACTTTCTTCAGTATCAGGCGAGTAAGCAGACATCTCCATCAATAGCTTCCGTTGCTTAGACTGGTAATCCTGTTGCTTGTATCTCACAATCCACCACAATTGGCCCTTGGGTCATGTACTCAGGCGCTTCTGACCACATTTCTGGTAAAAATCTTTAATGACTAATATCATTTACTCTCAATCCCTTCCCACTGTAACGTTAGCTAATGGTTCTCAGACTAGGGCAATCGGAGTTGGTCAAGCCAATCCCTTACTTCCGTTGACTCTGAATAATATTCTTTTTGTCCCTAGTTGTCCCTTTAGCCTTCTGTCAATCAGTCGTTTGGCTAAGTCCTTAAATTGTTTCGTCTCATTTTTTAGTGACTTCTTTGTTATACATGACCTCAGTACGGGAAGGATGATTGGTGAAGGGCGTGAGTTTAATGGGCTTTATTACCTCAATTGCCACAGGTCCACTACAGTTTGTTCGGTCTCCGACTCTCTAGATTTGATCCATAGACGATTGGGACATCCTAGTTTATCTAAACTTCATAAGATGGTACCTAGCTTGTCCAGATTGTCTAAGTTAGATTGTGAGTCGTGTCAACTAGGGAAGTACACTCGAACTACTTTTCCACGTAGTCCTAATAATCGTGCAGTCTCTTTTTCATTTAGTTCATTCTGATATTTGGGTTCCTAGTAGGGTTAATTCTACGTTGGGTTTTAAGTATTTTGTTACTTTCATTGATGATTACTCAAGGTGTACTTGGATTTTCTTAATGAAAGATCATTTTGAATTATTTTCCATATTTCAAACTTTTTGTGCAGAAATACAAAATCAGTTTGGTGTTTCCATTCGCATTTTTCGTAGTGCTAATGCACGTGAATATTTATCCTCTCAATTTCAACAGTTTATGTCTTCTCATGGCATTCTTCATCAGACATCTTGTCCTTATACTGCTCAACAAAATGGGGTAGCAGAACGGACAAATAGGCATATTGTTGAAACTGCACGCACCCTTCTTATACAAACAAATGTTCCATTGCATTTTTGGTGGGATGCAGTGCTCACCTCTTGTTATCTGATTAACCGTATGCCTTCCTCTGCTATTCAAAATCAGGTTCCACACTCTATTTTGTTTCCCAAGTCAACCTTGTTTTCTCTTCCACCACGTGTCTTTGGGAGCACATTCTTTGTCCATATCCTCACTCCAGGAAACGACAAATTAGCTTCTCGTGCTTTTAAATGTGTCTTTCTCGGTTATTCAAGGTTACAAAAGTGATATCGATGCTTCTCACCTCACCTCCAACGATACCTTATGTCCGCTGATGTTACTTTCTTTGAAGGTCAACCCTACTTTACATGCTCTCCTATTGAACAATTAGGCATTTTTGAGGTTCTACTAGTTCCATCTTTAGGGGATCCTTCCATAGTCTATCCTTCCACATCACCTTCTACAACTCCATCTTCCACTACTGCACCTCCAACGCTATTGACTTATCATCGTCGTCCACGTCCAGATGATTCACGTCCGCCACTAGAATCCTTGCCTGCTAAGGACTTGTCTACATAGAGTCCCATCGCCACTCGAAAAGGTAATCGCTCTACTCGTAACCCTCATCCTATCTATACTTGTTTGAGCTATCATCATTTGTCACGGACCCATTCTGCTTTTGTATCATCACTATCATCTGTGTCTATTCCTAAGACTACAGGAGAAGCTCTTTCTCGTCCAGGCTGACAGCAAGCTATGATTGAGGAGATGTCTGCCTTGCACTCTAGTGGTACTTGGGATCTTGTTCCTCTACCTCCAGTTAAGTCTACAGTAGGTTGTCGTTGGATATATACAGTGACGGTTGGCCCCGATGGGCAGATCGATCGCCTAAAGGCTCGATAAGTGGCCAAGGGCTATACACAGGTTTTTGGTCTTAACTATGGTGATACCTTCTCTCATGTGGCTAAGATTGCTTCAATTCGTCTCTTTTTATCCATGGTTGTTGTTCGCCATTGACCTCTCTACCAGTTGGTTATTAAAAATGCCTTTCTTTATAGAGATCTCGAAGATGAGGTATATATGTAGCAACCACCTGGCTTTGTTGCTCAGGAGGAGTCTAGTAACATGGTGTGCAGACTACGACGAGCACTTTATGGCCTGAAACAATCTCTTTGAGCATGGTTATTCAGGAGTTTGGCATGGTACGAAGTGAAGCTGATCATTCTGTGTTTTATTATCACTCTGATCCAGGTTTGTGCATGTATTTGGTGGTGTACGTTGATGACATAGTTATCACAGGTAATGATGATGAGGGAATTACCAAATTGAAACATCACATTTTCCAGCACTTTCAGACTAAGGATCTTGGTTGATTGAAGTACTTCTTGGGCATTGAGGTTGCTCAATCCAAATCAGCAATTGCTATTTCACAGAGGAAGTATGCGCTTGATATTCTTGAGGAAACAGGGATGACAGATTGTAGGCCTATTGATTCTCCAATGGATTCAAATGTTAAGCTCCTACCAGGTCAGGGGAAGCCTCTAAGCGATCCTGTAAGATATAGTAGGTTGGTAGGAAAGTTGAATTATCTGACTATGACTCGACCTGACATTACCTTCCCGGTTAGTGTTGTAAGTCAGTTCTTGAATTCTCCTTGTGATAGTCACTGGAATGCAGTTATTCGTATTCTTCGATATATAAAATTTGTTCCAGGAAAAGGACTACTTTACAAAGACCGAGAACATGAGAAAATGGTTGGATATTCAGATGCAGATTATGCAGGGACACCCTCTGATAGACGATCCACTTCTGGATATTGTGTTCTAGTTGGGGGAAATTTGGTGTCTTGGAAAAGTAAGAAACAAAATGTGGTTGCTAGATCTAGTGCGGAAGCAGAATATCGAGCTATGGCGCTGGCAACATGTGAACTCATATGGATCAAGCAACTACTGAAGGAGTTGAAATTTGGAGATACTAAAGAAATGGAACTCGTGTGTGATAATGAAGCTGCACTTCACATTGCATCGAATCCGGTGTTTCACGAGAGGACCAAACACATAGAGATTGATTGTCATTTTGTTAGAAAAAAGTTACTCTCAGGAGACATCGTCACAAGGTTTGTGCGGTCAAGTGATCAGCTAGCAGACGTATTCACCAAGTCCCTAGCCGGTCCTAGAACGAGTTATTTATGTAACAAGCTTGGTACATATAATTTGTATGCACCAGCTTGAGGGGGAGTGTTAGAATCCTATGAATATTCTTTAGAATATTCTATAGAATATGTAAATATAGTAGGTAGCTTGATTTACTCCTATTATAATTAGGTATTAATTAGATATTGATTTATTGATTATGTATTTATTTGTATTCATTTCCTTTCCTTTTAGGACATGTAAACTTAGCTATTTAAACCCCAATAGCTTGAGGGAATAATCATGCTGAGTTTTCTCTTATTTCTCTTCCAATTCACAAAAAGGAAAAATAGAAAAAGAGAAAATCCAAAGATTATGTGTGAAAAGTGTTAATCTTGTGGAAGAAGTTATCTGTACTTGAGCTTTCATGAAATTTGTGTTGCTATTTATGATCTGTCAAGACAAATGCTTTCAGTATTGTTGCTATTTATGATCTATTCTTTGTAATTTTTTTTCCTTACCCTTTTTCATCCCATGAAACAAAAGCAAAGTATCTGCTTATTCCCCTTTTACTTTGTTCTGGATATTCTTAGTACTCTCTATATGCTTCGGAGTGAAGGTCTAAAGGAATTATATAATGTTCTTTCTATTGTGGGATACTTTCCACTACTTATGCCTTCGCAATAAAGTAGTACTTCTAGCTGTGTCTAATTCTTTGTATCTTGAGTTTGATCTTGATTTTTTGAAAAAACATAAACTTCCACTTCCCAGGCAAGTGCTTGAAGTTGTTGCAGGCACTGAAGGTATTGCTGACATAGACCAACTGAGCAAGACACTGCACCACAATACGTGCAGGTGATTATAACGTCGTCTCTTTTCACATCTCTATTCTCGTACTGCAAGAAAGTAGATGATTTTCTTATACAGAAACACAGGTTAAACAATTTGGAAAATGAAGGTTAATATTCATTTCCTAAGACAAAACATGGATGCCTTTCAGATTATTCTCATTCTACTTACTTTTGGGGCCAAGTAATGCTTTCTTATAGTTGGATTTCAAAATTTGGTTCTTTTTAGCCAAGAGATTATCTCAGTAACCCAAACCTTAGGCATATCAAAAATTATTGATTCCTGGAGAGAGAGCCTGGCAGTTTTCTGCTTGCAGTTCCATGTCTAAGCAATTTCTTTTACATAATAATGTTCTTGAGTCAGAAGTATTGGGGTGAGGTGATTAGGCAAGATATGATGCAACTTTAGCTCACTGAGGACATGATCCTTGATAGGAGGGTGTGGAGGTCAGAATTAGGGTAGAGGGTTGCTAACTTGGTTGGGGGTATTTCTTTTCTTCTCTGAGTATTAGTATTATTCTTGTTTTTCCTTATTTTTAGATTTCTATTACTACATGTTCCTTTAGCCTCGGTTATCTTATTATCTTCTTGTTTCTGCTTTGTTTCTATTGCATCTTTTTATTGTTCTTTGAGCTGAGGGTCTATTGGAAACATCCTCTCCACCTTCTCAAGGTAGAGGTAAGATCTGCATACGCTCTACCCTCTCTAGACCCTACATGTGAGATTATACTGGATTTATTGTTGTAATGCTCTTGAGTCACTCATGAAGATGTGAGCTCATTCGGGTGACCATGAATGTTTTCAGGGTTTTCTTTCCTCATGATTTGGATTCGGCAGCGGAAGCCCTTCTTGCTAGTGGTAAGGAAGCTCTATGAAGTCGCGCGTTTAAGAGAAAAACGACACTTTTCTACTCTGTGCGCATATCCACGCAAAGTGTTAATAGAGTATGAGAAGACAGAGATGGAAAATGCTTCAGAACTCAACATGTTGGTTTTACAACAAAAATCCTCTGGGAATGGAAATTAGATATCTATCAGATTCATTCCGGACTGTAATGCAGTCAGCTGCTGCAGGACATATCTACTCCCTCTTTGCATCTAATGAAACTATTTAGCTCAGCTGTATACCTTCTTTTTCCTGTTCTTCATTACATCCATAAGATTGAATCTTTATCTCATCTTAGGATATTGTTCAATGCGTTCCTGAATTACTGGTTTCTAATAAATTATTTGAACTAGCTTAATGGGGAAGTGACTCCAAATCAACTCCTTAAGAGGCTAAGTTAGAGCGAGATTGTTTCTGGGTTCTGTCGTCAGTTTTGCAGTTGAGACTTGGCTATTTAGTAGATATTGTCCCATCCTAGTTTATGTATTTGATACTGGCTAAACACTAACTCTAGTATGAATGAACTTGTTCTGCAAGATGTGTGGCTATTTGGCATGATTTTTCAGGGTTTTTTCTAGAATGGTATCCAGTGTCAACGTTTTCTCTTCCACCAATGGTAGGAACTTCTTGTTGCATTGTTAGTTCAATGGCGGAGCTACATAAGCTTAAGGTGGTCAATTGAACAACTTTTCCTTGAAAATAAAATTTTTAGTTTCGCCACTACAAAATTTGGTGGATTTTGAAGTATTGAAATCGAACTAATAATTTTTCACATCCCATTGTTGTTATGAGGAATGATGTAGTGAGTAATTAGTAGTATTATTTATTTTTTCTTTGATTGGTTCATGTTGAAATTCAAGTATACTATTCCTTCCATTTCATCTGGTGAGACATTATTCGTTAATTGGCCAAATGCATAGACAAACCTTAAAACTGTCTCAATCTTTCATTTGAACATTTCAAACTAATTCATGCGGATGTATGTGCAAATGTGTCTACTAGACATGGAATACGCATGTAATAGAACATTTAAGATTTTGTCAAAAAAATTTTAAGCCAAAATAATAATAAGAATGTTTTCACAACCCTATCCTCATCTATTGTTTTTTTTCCCCCGAAGGAAGGTCGTGGATGCTACTATTTTATATAGGCCAAAGTGAATACGTTAAAATCTCCCTAAATTATCACCCTTTTGTGAGTTTAATAACTAAATTATTGAGAGTTCTTGTCATCCCTGAACAATAGCTCCCTTTAGAATAAAAACCTCAGATTGGATGTGTGGTAAAATATTTGGAATAACTTGTTTACTAGATATGAAGAAAGTTTTAAAATAAGTTCACCTGGCACAAGAGTTGATGGAGGTTTAATGAACCCAATAATTTAGGTATAGAATTCATGAGAATATGAGAAACAAAAAAGAAGGAAAAAGCTCTTTTTAAAAAAAGAAAAGAAAAAGAAATTGGGGGTAAGGGAAGGGAAAGGGGGAAGGGAATTACAATGTGGGGAATCGAATTCTCATCAATAATGTGGGAGTTTAGGTAACTAACCAACTAAGCTACTAAGATTTCATGAAGGAAAAAGCTCAAATATGTCATCGAACTCTTAAAAATGGTTCAACCATATCATCCGCTAGTAATTGGATTTATCATTTATTTATGTAATCATCGTGACAGATTTGGCTCATTCGTGCTACTAATCACTAATGGAGCCCTACTATTATCGGGATTTGCCACTTGACATTATGTAAACCCTTCATTACATAGCAACTCCTCTCCTCTTATACCCTTTTATGAGTGACATATGTGAACCATTTCGAAAAAATGAGTTGAGAATGCCTCTCAAGTCTCCAATTAATTAAAAGGGACAAGTGGTGTAACACCCCATACTTTCGGACTAGAATTTGAACTTTCCTTCATACGTGTATAGACCCGAACTCAATGATTTCTACTTAGATATAAGTGTGAAGATCAATTCTTTAGTGTGGGAACATCTTTGGAGATGAATTGAGGTCATAGAAATCTCCTAGCTCAAAGTTGAGTTGAGAACTTTCCTACCGATTGAGTTTTAGTAGACATTCTTACTTGGGGCAACTTCCAAAGACCATTATTCCTAGAATATAATGAGTTAGGTGGCCTAGTAACTACCAATTAAAGGTTTTTGAGTCTTCTTTCCAACGCCACCGACCGTTCGTCAATCCGAGTTCGGAGTAAAAAGTTATGGGAGTTTTAGTGAGCCACTATCCAAGGTGCGCGATAGGCCGCGCGATTGGCTGTGCGACGCACCCCCCCACCCCCCCACCCCACCCGATGTGAAAATACGTTTTTCTCTTATTAAATCAAGGGCAAACTAGTCCTTTCACCCCATGTAACTTCCCCAATCCATTTTTAATCCCTAAATACGTTTTCATTAGTCAAAAACACATTCTCCTTCATCCCCAAAACATTCTTAGAGACAAGAACAACTAGGGTTTTAAACAAGAGGCTCAAGTTAAGTGTTCATCAAATCGTTCCATTCAAAAGGTATGTAGAATGACCCTACTCCTATTGGATATGAAAGTATGTTTTTCCTAAACTCCTAGTTATGTATAAATTATGGGTTTTTAATCTTATTTCAAGAGCATGTTATTATATCTCCATGTATGCCAACAACCATGAAGTAAACGAAGGTTGAGGGTTATTCTTATGATTTACAAAAGGTTGAGTTTTGAATGTTTCCATCATCAAATTGTTTCGTTGCTTATACAAATGGAATTGAAGAGTATTACTTGCATTTTTAAATTGCTCTTGTTTCAAATATATATATATATATGGGTGTTTGAGAGAGATGATTACACTTTACGTTTTAGAGAAGTCTTGAATGAAAGATGTTTTGCCTAAACTCTTTTACTAATTTCGAAAGAGAATTCGTAATTGATCTTTAAATCATTTTCGTGGTCAATGATATATTTTTGAAAGGGCTAAAGAGAAGAAAAGAAATGATGTATGTGACTTGCAAGTCTTGGTATAACGATACCAAATAGAGAATGCCCTTAAGAGAAAGAAATGTTTTCAAGAATGATTTTATGAGTTAAGAGGTTAAAGTATGGGCTTAAAGAAAGTTAGATAGTTAACCGAGAAGGCATGAGTTTTGAAAGGCTCATTGCCTGAAACCGTGTTTTGCCGATGCGGGGTTGATTTTGTCCTGAAATATGGACAACCATCGTTTACTTTCTTTGTGCTTTGGTATACTAGAGAAGAGAGACTACAATCCTTGCGGCAAACTTGGATTGGGGGCTTGGCAAACTAGTTAAAGCCGGACCCACATAGCCCGTAGTGTAGAGAGATGTCAGATATACCATCTAGCAGAACTAAAGAAAAGAGTGGAGTCTATGTTTTCAAACGCTAGTTGAGGCTTTTCTTATATTGTATGATTTGGGTTCAAATGTTATGTTTATTTTATTTAATTTATATCTATCTTTTGGTTGTTCTATAGACCAATACATTCCACATATTGACCATCTCCGGGCGGCTGCATAGTTTCATGATATAGGTTTGGAGACACATTCCCGTGGTACTGTGCAACACTAGCTCCTTTCAGACAGCCCAGCCTTGGTGAGCCCTCCATCCTTCGGAAGGCGATCTATCTTATAGTTTCAGTATTTCTCTTTTGATTATGGAATTGTCGGAGCCTTGTCCCAGCATAGACAACTTTATTATGATAGAGGCTTCGTAGACTGGTTTAGTTGGATGTTATTATATCGTATTCTATAGAGTTTGGATTATTGTTTCATTTAAATTGAACAACTTCATTTAGGTCTATTGTATTTCCGCATTTTGATTATGACTATGCTTAAGAGATAATGCTAAGGGGTCTTCTCTGTAACACCTCGTACCTTCCCAACCCTACTTGATGATTTTGAATAATGTTTTCTTAGGTGTCGAGAGATATAAGTATGTATTTGGTAATGCTAATGACGAGAAAATTGAAATGTGGCCACGTACATGCAATTAGACCCTTGTAGGAGGTGTTTTGTGATTTCGTGGGGCATTTGTGTAATACCCCGTACACATTCTAACCTCATTTGGTGACTTGGAGTCATGTTTACTTGATGATTAAGATCACTAAGTAAGTATTTTGTAGTGTTTTGATAAGGTATTGGACGATATGCAAGTATTGAGGAAGTGACCGAAAAATTCAGCAAGGTGCTGAAACTTGCGCCACTACCCTGTTTCAGGGGTGTGGCGCAAGACACTGATTCATAGGGGCCTCATTTCTTGCGCCACAGCTTGCTTTGCAGCTAGTGGCGCAAGGCACAAATCTTGTGCCTTTCTGGACCCGTTTTGTAACGCAATTCTACGACGCTTCTTGGATGGTTTCTTTTGGTTCTTTGGAGTTCTTTGAGAATTGTTAAAGCTTCAAACACTTCAATACACTCATACATACTCTTACATGATCAAATCATGAAACATGAATAGTGATCCAAAATGTCTAATGAAGCCAAGGGCGACTAGAATTCTTATTTTTGCGATCGAGGCGACGAATGAGAATCTCGTAAGAGAATATTGTCGTGACATTATAGAATTATGCAAACATGAGATATATGGTGAATAATACATGAAATTTGATGGGTTACATGGATATGTGTTATTGGGCCCAAAGTTAGGCCCAAATTGGAATTAAAAGACTTGGCCCAAAGGGCAAAAAGACCCATTCTTCCACTTTGACCACATTAAATGCCAAAGAAATGGCTAAGTATGACTTGGGGTCTATATAAAGGCCCCAAGATCATATTTTTAATCATTCAAAGCTCTCATGCCTTTAAGATATTTTCTCCAACATTTCTTTAAGTTCCAAACCCTAAAGCAAAATATTCCTTTGGACTCCTTGGACAAGATCATCCTATTCCAAGCCTTGGTAAGTATTTATTCTCATGGATTAACATATTATATGCATGGGAGATTATGTATATCATGATAGTTGTGTTGGCAAGGTGGTGAATAGTATATTTTTTCTTTTGATGAAAGATGTGCTATCTTGGTAATTTGAACTTGAATTAGGACTTGTGCCTTTGATGAAATAGCATGGTATGGACAAAATATGAACATTTATGGTGTTATTTTTGGTATTCAACTTGTTCTTGTCTATAAGTGGAAATTGTGGGATTTTGGCCGATATGTGCTATGAGGTGTATTAAGGTAATTTGATGGATTATTTGTGATGTGATATGGATAAGAAAGTGCAAAGGAGAAGTGTTGTGGTGAAATGTATTGATTCTCATGTATTGGTCAATGTATGGAATATTGGGGGATTTTTGGAATAATCATGTTATCAATGGTTTTGTCAAGGGGAAAGGGCATGTTTAAAGGCAAACATGTAACTCATTGATGTTCTATGCATTTGTAAAGTAGTTGATGGTTAATGTAAATCCCGTTATATATTTGTGTTGTAGAGTGACACATAAAGAAGGAGCGGGACTATTGTATGCACATCTAAGATTGTATATCCGTATTGAGAGTACAAGGTATGTAAGGTTACTCTGTCCGTATCTTTCTGCGGCAAATAGTGTCCACATTGACATTACACTAGTTCTATTCCGAAATGTGTTAAGGTATCTTATTTCCGATTTCCAATGGTTGTGATCATATGTTTTCTACCTATTAATTGGATGTGAATCACATGTCTCACGTTCATGGACTAATGTACCAAAAGTCAATAAGGTTATGTTCCAATGTTCCAATAGTGATTATACTCATGTCTCTTGTTCATGGATTATTGTCCAATGGTTCCAATAGTGTTATGTTTCCAATAAGGCTATGTTTCCAATAATGTTTATGCACATGTCTTCTATCTTGGTTATGGTTCCAAAGCTTCCAAAAAATGCTATGTTAAATGAATGTACCAATCTCTCACAAGTTCTGGTATCAATCTCAAAAGTAAAGAAATGAAGTAAGAATAAAGTAATGCATATTGGTTATGTTATTCTATTCATGGGGTGCAAGAACACCCGCATGTGTTATCCATGGGGTGCAAATACCTGCAAGATGATGTTATTCTATCCATGGGGTGCAAGAACACCCGCATGATGATGTTACTTTATCCATGGGGTGCAAAGGACACCCGCATGCCGATATGATCTTATCCATGGGGTGAAAAGAATACCTGCATGACGATGATATGTTATCCATGGGGTGAAAAGAACACCTGCATGATGAGGGCCCAGACAGCATATGTAAAGTAAAGTAAAGGCAAGAGAAAGAATGAATGTAATATACATGACTTCCAAATTATAGAATAGTGACTCATTTACATTGTGACTTATCTATATTGGCTATGCATTTGAACTTGAGTTCTTAACATGCTTTCATATCTTACAAGTTTCTTATGGCCTTACATACTCAGTACATTCTTCGTACTGACCCCTTTTGGGGAATTTATTTTACTTGCTGCAGGCGCAGGTACTAGTAGGCCTCCACAGTAGATTTTCAGTGTTGCAGATCTTTGGTCAGCTCCAGTTAGTTCGGGGCTTCTCCGAGTCACTGTTGTACATGTGTTTTGATTTTGTCCATGTTGTATAAAGCGGGGACTTGTCCCGACTTTTAGTTCAGTTTGGTCAGTGCATTTTGTTAGTGGCTTTTGTAGAAGGATGTGGGTGTATAAATGTGAAGGTACATCTCGTTTTGACTTGATGGCTCAAACGGCCAAGTTTTACATATATAGCTATGACATATGTTTCCATGTCCATGACTTCCGCATAGTTGCATGAGAAATAATGAGAATGACACGAGTACATGCATACGAATGTTTATGAACAAAGGTTGGTTCTCTCGGGCCATATCGGCTTCGGGTGCCAATCACGCCTCGATGAGATTCAGGGCGTGACATTCTCGGACCTTCACGGGTCTGGGATGTCCGTCACGTCCAGGGCCTAGTCTCGGGATGTGACAAGTGGGTCTCGCAATATTAATTAAGTTAGAAAGGGTCAAGTCCTTCAAACAACTGCACACAATTGTTCAACAACTCCATTAGTTGTCCCAACAACTTCGCATAGTAGTCGAACAACTTCTATAGTTGTTGGGACAACTTCTATGATTGTTGAGACAACTTCGATAAATGCTGAGACAACTTTTACGGTTGTTGGAGTAAAAGTATAAAAATAAAAAGCTAAAAAAAATTGTCACTTTTACCCAATTTTTAAAATTTGAAGGACCCCCTACTTAATCGACATACTCATTTTTCCCTTTTAATTGTATCTCCCAACTATTTCATTAAGTTAATTATTAGAACACCATGTTATATTTAAAGAATCATTTGACATGCAGACTAAATTATCTAATGATAGTCTTGAAATTATAATCCATGAACTAATTTATCCCATATGAGAAATGGGATAAAAATAGTATTAAACTGGGATAAAATTTATACCAAATTTAATAAAATATATCATATTTGGAAAAATAACATAAACATAAACCTTAACCTATCATATTTACACAAATCCCTCCCTTATCAAGTAATTACAAAAATTCCAACTAATTATGTATTTTCGTTGGATGTATAGAGAGCTAATTATGTATCTCGACATACTCAAAATCAGAAAAAATGTATCAAAAGCTAATTATGTATCTTTACAAAGGAAAAAATGTATCTTCGTTGGATGTATTATGTATCTCGACAGACCCAAAATCAAGAAAAATATATCGGGAGCTAATTATGTATCTTTACGAAGGAAACAATGTATCTTCTTTGGATGTATCGGGAGCTAATTATATATCTCGACAGACCCAAAATTAGAATTTTCAGTAATTATGCAAAATATCAAAATTTTCTGTAACTAAGCTTCAAATTGTCAGAATTTATGTTGTTTGTACATAATATTTATACTTTTATCCAATTTAGTTTCGTGATATCACACCTTAGCCCGTGCAAAATTGACTGTTTTGAGCTTTTGCACCTTTTCTAACGCACAAAATTGGTGTGAGAGTCACCGGGAAAATTAATTAAGGGTGACAAAAAGGTTTCATAACTAAAAAAGAGTGACACAAGTCTTAAATATTGAGTAGAGGTGACAGTTTTAAGATTAGTATTAATGACACTAATCTTAAAACCCTCAAGTTTTATTATTTACATAAAGACCCCCACTTTCCCCAAGCATACCCCACCCCCTCCATACCCTTTTTGTCGCTGCCATTACCACCACCACCACCTCCTCTTCCTCCACCATCACCACCACCACCATTACCACATCTTTCTGATCACCACCATTTCCTCTTCTTATACCATCGCCACCTATTCTTCTTCTTTCTCCTCCACCACCACCACTATTAACACTGCAACAACCGGCACCTTCTCCTTCGGCGTCACCACCAGCATCACCACCTCCCCCTTTACTAGAAATATCATCTTCTTCGTAGGCTCCTCCTTCACCACATCTTTTTTCAGAAATTAAGCAACTATCGAAGTTGCTGCAGGAACAGGCGAGGTTGCTGCAGTAAATACGATAATTGCTGCAGCAACAACCATAGTTGCTACAACAACTTTGATAGTTACTACAATAACTACAATAATTGTTGTAACACAACAACTAATAGCAGTTGCTGCATCAATTATCGTAGTTGTTGCAGAAACTAATAGTAGTTTCTGCAGCAATTATCGTAGTTGTTGTAGAAACTAATAGTAGTTGCTGCAGCAATTATCGTAACTGTTGTAACAATTATGGTAGCTGCTAAAGAGACTATCGTAGTTACTTAATTTTCTGTATTATTTCTTCAATCATTTAAAAAGTATCAAAATTTTCTTTTCAAAGTTCTCAAAATTAAAAAAAAAAATAGTCCATAAAAATAAAAAAATAACAAAAAGAACAACGATAAAAAGGAGAAGGAAAAGAAGAATAGAAGATGGAGGAAGAGAAAAATCTGGAGAGAGAGGGAAAAAAATAAGAAGAAGAAGATGGGGAGAAAGAAATTTGGAGAGAAAGAAAGATTGAAAAGATAAGGAAGGGGGAAAATTCTAAAATTTGAAATTTGAAATGGAAGAAAGTACTTTTTAAAAATTATAAGTTTTAAAAAATTACACTTTACATCTCAATTAACTTAATTAGAATTTAAGTGAAGCTTTGACCTTAGTTGATCAAAGTTGTCACCATTTTTAATTTTAAAACTTTTTTATCACCCTCCACTTAATTTTCTCAGTCCCCCCGAAATTGTGGGAGAGATTTCTTAGCCATCGAAGATGAGAATTTTTATGCGCAAATGCAATGCTATTCTCTTTATTCCCCATTCTTGTTCGCCAGTTAGAGCTTACTCTTCATTACATACATCCATTTCGGTAAAGGCTAAAATTGGGTTAAATAGCAAAATCGAGAATGAGGTCAAGTAAAATTGGGTTAAATAGCAAAATCGAGAATGAGGTCAAGTGTTTAAATGATGTTGTGTCTCTCTTCTATCAGTTGGTCAGAATGAAGCCTCTTACTTCTGTTCCCGTCTTCTGTAAATTATTTAACACTATGATAAATATGAAGCATTACTCTGATGTCGTTTCTCTTTTCGAGAAATGCGGATATTGGGTATTCCAATTAATGTTTTCGTCTTGAATATCGTGGTTAATAGTTATTGCCTGATGCATCATGTTGATTGTGCATTTTATGTGTTACCCATTTACTTGAAGAATGACATTCCATTTAATGTCGTCACTTTTACCGCCCTAATAAGAGGATTTTTTGCTGGAAATAAGGTCAAAGATGCGGTTCTCTTGTTCAAAAAGTTGGTGAGGGAGAAGATTTGTGAACCCAACCAAGTCATGTATGGAACTGTCATGAATGGGCTTAGTAAAAGGGGTCATACTGACAAGACTTTAAGTTTGCTCCGGTTAATGAAAAACGGGAACATTAAGCCCAATATATATATCTACAACATTGTTATATATTCCCTTTCCAAGGATAGAAACTTAGATGCTGCTATCAACATTTTGAATGAGATGAAGCAGAAAGGCATTCCTCCCGACATAGTCACCTATGGTTCATTAATTGATGGTTTGTGTAAACTTGGTCAGTTCGAAAAGGTTAAGACTTTGTTCTCTGAGATGGTCAACCTTAATATTTATCCAGATGTGCTCACCTTCACCATGGTGATAGATGGACTATGCAAAGAAGGGAAAGTAGAAGATGCCGAGGAAAGTAATGGGACACATGACTGAAAAAGGTATAGAGCCTAATATAATCACCTACAGTGCGATAATGTTTGTGTGGTCAACTGGATAGAGCCGGGAGAATTTTTGATATCTTGATAGATAAGGGCATTGAGCCGAGCATTATTAGCTATAACATACTAATAAATGGATATTGTAAGAAAAAGAAACTGGCTGAGGCCATGCAATTGTTTTGTGAAATTTCTCAAAAGGGATCAAAACCTAATACTGTTACCTACAGTACTATCTTGCAAGGTCTGTTTGAAGTTGGAAGAATTGATGATGCAAAACGAATTTATGCCGAGATTCTATCTGTGGGGCCCAAACCTGATATATCCACTCATGTCATTTTGCTCGATGGTTATTTTAAGTTTGGACTTGTTGAATAAGCCATGTCACTCTATAATAAGTTGGAAAGAAAGAGAGAAGATATTGATATTATATTTTACAATGTTATCGTTAATGGATTGTGCAAAAATGGTAAAGTCGACAAAGCTCGTGCTATTTTTGAGAAGCTCTCTTCAATAGGATTTCTTCGTAATGTGAGAACCTACAATACAATGATAAATGGATTTTGTCTAGTAGGGTTGTTAGATTAAGCTAAGAATATGCTAACAAAAATGGAGGACAGTGGTTGTTTGCCGGACAATGTCACTTACAATGTGTTTGTGCAAGGATTTCTCAGGTGTAGCAAAATTAGTGAACTGAAAACCTTTATGAAGGAAATGGCCGGAAGGGGATTCTCATTTGATGCGAGTACAACTGGGTTTTTGGTATACGTTGTAAGGGAGAATCCTTCTGTCCTTGACATGATACCAGAGCTTCACTCGAAAAATAAGAAGTGAATTTTTTTATTGCTTGGCTTGTTCGGCTACGTTATATGTGATGCAATTTCTTTTTTATCCCTATAAAAGAAATGGCTTCCAGTGCAATTGCAGAAGCTGATGGCAATTAGAACATTGCTTGAGGTTTCTAGACAGGCCTATGCTAGAACATATAAATCACATACGCAGCGGAAGCATAATCACGGGATCACAAACTTACATGTCAACATGATAATGTAACATAAAAAAAACCGAAATTCATGAAAAACTACATACCTCTTGAAGCTTTTGCACAATTCGTTTATAAGATCCTTGCTCTCCAGGTCTGCTGCCTTCTACAACTACCTGAATAATGTTTTACCAACCAATGCTTGTGTGGACAAGTTAAAAGAAAAATACTGAAAATGGATTTTTTCCAAAGTCTACCCAATGAACAAAAGAAAACCCCTATATATTCAACTGAAGTTGAAGTTGAAAGGGTTTTCTTTCATCCATTGAATTCACACGAAAATTTCATTAAGTCCTCCCATCAATACCAACATAAAGTCATGGATGTTTTGTCCATGATGACAAATGTTTAATGGGAGTCATAATTCCTGTCATCAATAGGAATTTATTCCCATTAAAACAAACGTGTAAAACCTTTTCTAAATCCATTTTCTTTTTCAAATTGGTTAATTAATCAGGCGTAGCAGGGACCGCAGATTTATTAACTGAGGCTTCTAATTATGATATTAATTCGCAAATGAATGAATTACCATATCATAATAAATTACAAATCATTCCACTAAAAATCTGTAACTGTACTCCTCGTTATTAACTTCGAAATCTACCATTACATCTTATTTAACTCCCCATGTTAGAATTACCGACACCAATCAATTAAATCAAATTTATCTGAAAAATTCAATTTATTGACTAACTCAATCCTATATTACTATGCTTAACTTATTTCACGTGACGGATACTAAATCCACCTGCAGGGTTCACACGTGAAAACTTATAAGCAACCATATAGGGGTGTCTTCTATCTCAAGTCCGAGACATGGTTCTATCAACTAATTATTATTTCACTAAGTGATTTGTCATTATCCAATCTATTAGGAATATATTGACTCTCAATAGAGTCTCACCTTTTAATAGATTAAAATAATAAATCAAACTACATAGATCATAATAATTATATCAAGATTAAGAGTATAAGTACATGTAATGGACTAGAGAAGTTGTTTATTAATATTCAGAACATAAACAAACATCTCTACTTGGTCCGTTCAATACATACGAAATGTACTAGCACAAGAAGTTGGAATATTACCACTCCCATAATTAAGATCAAATTATATTTTAATCTTGTGCTACAATCATCAAGATGTTTGTCCTACTTTATCTTTGATTGTGAAATTTAATTTATAACTTATAAGAACCAACAATTTTAATCTTCCATGCATGAGTTAAATAACTCCATGCATAAAATTGCATACTATATAAGTAAAGGACACACATGTCAACACAATGATTTATTTAAATAAAGACTTTATTAAATTAAGAAGATGAAATAAATTGTCTTTACATGGAATGTAAAAATAATACTATAACTTAAACCAACATGGTTAATAGTATATCCTAACAGCCTATTGAGGAGGTACATCAATTTTGATATTTTGAGATTTTTTTTTCAGTCTCCTTTTTCTTAGAAATCTGATGTTATTGCACTCTTAATATGAGAAACAAAAGTGAACTCCATTTTTTTAAACGAATAATGGTAAGTTTCCTTTTATGTACATATTACAAGTCTAGTAATATCATTTCCAGTGCTGTTTAGTTATGTTCAAGGTTATTTTTTTGTTGTTGTTGTCTTCAGGTATCATCATTTTCTATTTTTCTTAGAATCAATAACAACTGTCTTTAACTTACAAATTGCTACCAGCACAATCTTCTTGGTGGTTTCTAAAGTCATAGTTACATCATCAATGAATTGAATGCCTGATCTGACAAGACAACCCCATCCTTTTGTTCTAAACCATATAGTATGTATTATTTTGGTTTTCTTGAAATCCAAAATAAACAAGTTTGAATCTGATTGGATATACCATAGATGAATGGTCAACATCATATATTCAAATTATTTAAGAATATACTTTTTGGATGTTTGATCCAAGAGTACTTGATGCTTGTTGTGAATTAACATTTTTTCATAAACAGTAACATTGTTTAAGTGAGTCCATTGTTCCTGTGAAGGACCTATTTGACTGGGAATTTGAAGATGTAAGTGAGTTGCTACTGAAATTGGAGGCTATCTCTCTCAATGATCACCTTGTTGACTTACTGTGATGTAAGTTTCAGAAAGACAGCAAGTTTACTGTCAAAGTATGTTATTGAATCTGTTGGGGAGTGTGAGAGGCATTCAAAAGGACAATTTGGAAGACAATTACAGCTCCGAGAGACACCTGTTTCGTGAAGCTTATTTAGTCAGTTAATTATCTACTGCTTCACTGTACCTTCACTAAACAGATCTGGACAATGTTTCTTGCCATTTTTTGGTGTCCGATGGGTCAATGCCGCATTAAACTGGCAATGAGCAGCTGGTACTAGCAGTCTTCATCAAGGAACTGCTATTCGTTCCCGCATTTTCTAGTCTATTTAGATGGACAGGAATGATGGTTGTTTCAATGACAAGAGTAGCAAGAATAAAAAGGTATGGCGAGAGTGAAGCACCCTGCTTTAGACCCTTCTGAGTAGGGAAAGAACTTCCGGAGTACTGTTGATTATGATAGTAAATACAATACTTTATCCATTACAATACTTTAAAAGTGTAAACAGAGATTTGTTTTCTTTGAAGATAAATATTGTTGATGTCAAAACCAGCATTAAGAAAGTGTTGTGGTTACATCCAAAAATTAATAGAAGAAAGTAACCCTTGGTTATCTATATCAAAGATTCTATGAGCTGTAACAAGGTTTCCACATCTTTTACTAAATCAATTTTACACCAAATGGAAACCAAAGAAATACAGTCAGCTTTGAGTTTGAAATTGAGCTCTTTGTCCTTCAAAACATCTTCTATTTCTCTCCTTCCAAATGCTCCACCAGATGCTTGCAGGAATGGTGTTCCATGCTTTCTTTAAATGTTCGGATAATCCTTTTCTCTTCCAGCTTTGCAATAGATCTGTTAACTAAAGATGATATTGTATATGATGTTGTACAATCGGCTAGTATCTTCAGGCTTTGTCTAAGATGACTTTGCATCTCATCATTGACATTACACACATAGTAAATTTACATAAAGAGAATGTTAATAGTAAGTACGTTCTGTATAAGGTGCAAGTTAGCACACTTGATGATAAAGTGAGTAAAAGTTGCTTGAGATGGTTTGGGTCTTGTCTTACATCGTTGACCTCTAGATGCACCTAGCAGCGAATTTATGTACAAAAATCGCAGCACGTGAACCCAAGGTCTCTCCGTAAAACTAGGTATGTTATGTAGTTTATATTTTCTAAAATTGGTACAATATTATTTGTTGGCTCCCATGTTAGAAGAAGACTAAATGCTGCACTTGTTGAAGGTTGAGTTATTTACCTAGAGGACTAGGGATCAATTCCTACTAAATATATTTTTTCCTTCTTTTTTTAGTGGTGCACCCATGTTCTAGAAATTCTAGATTCGCCACGGGATGCACCAGTCGATAGGTGTAAAATCATGGTGACTGAATGTAAAGGAATGAGGTGGATCTAAGATCACATGGAAGGAAGTTGTCTTGAAGGACAGACAATCTCTTAGAACCCACTGTAGAATTAGAGAAAAATAGGACACAATGGAGAAAACAATCTATATAATCGATACCAATTGCATCTTTTTTGCTGTTCAAAAATTGGAATTATTTTTTAATCATGTTAGTATGTTTAATTAAGGTGCTATGTTTTAGAGATTTATATGCCAGCAAAAATTGTAGAGAACTTTGAGTACTTGTTATTTTGTATAATATTAATCCAAGATGAAAGTTAATTGAGTGATATGATCCGTGAGAATTCATATAGCGGATTTGGGATTGAGACCTAGTTGTGGTTTTTGTCTTCGTACTTAACTGCACACTTACCAATTCTTTAAGTATGGTAACTAATGTTTCTAATCCACTTATTAGTCTAGGGGTGTAATGAGAACTGTGGTTGCATGGATGCAGATGATAATGTGGGAGCGTTGGTGGTTGTGAAACCTGGGAAAATAAGGCAATTGCTGGAATTATAACCGAAAGAGGTATCAACCACTTTTAAAAGAAAATGGCTTCTTCTTTGCTGCATTTTAGAGTTGGTGATGCTACCTCTCTGCTCATCTGTACGAGCTTTAAATTTTGAAATTTTTCCATGATCATTTCTGCACGTGTTAGCTTCACCATAGTTTTCTTTATTTTTTTTAATGACGGTGGTGTTCAGTCCCACCTATAGGCTATGTGTACCTCGACTATTCACTGAGTACCTGCTACCTCCCACCAGCATAGGTACTGGGTAACTCTGACTACTAGATATGTTTAGTTGTCTTTAAACATATTTAGTGATTTATAGAATATTGATCCTGTGGATGCTATAAGATAAGAGTAACATCTATCTATTTTCTTCCAAGTATGGTTTATTAGTGTGATCATGTTCTGCCATAAGTTTAACCTCGTCCATAGAATCATTTGAATGTCAGTTGTGATCTTTTGTTTCTCGTTCATTAACATAATAGAATGCACTTGATGTTTATGATGTCGTGCTGATACTTTCTTGTTGAGTTCACTTGATTTGACTTGGCCATGTGAAGGGAAGCATTATAAAATAAGGCTGCTTGGAACCTTCGCAATAATTTGAAACCAGAAGATTACTGGATTTCAGCAGCAATATCATGATTCCTTGAGTTTTCGTATAAGAGTTTGTATTTGTGCTCTGGGAAAGGAATACACAAACAATTGCCATGCTGAAAGGTTTTGAATATCCATTTTCTACTTTGTATTATTTGCAAGATCATAGTTGGATGCAAATTTACTGCCAAATGATTTTTGTTCTTCTCTTTCTTTTTTCTCCCTTCTTCTCACCTCTGTTTCATTAACACTGTTGAACCAGATCATCTCAGAAAAATCATTGTAGAAGATCATCCAAGTCAACAAAAGTCGAGGACATTATGACAGAAGAGGTAATCTTAAAAACATTTTCTTGCTATGGTCTTAAATACTTTGAAACACGTTAGAGTAGTTTGTACTTGTTTGTTGAGAAATGGAAGTCCCACATCAGTTGGGACAGGTCGTCTTTAGAAGGTTTAAATATGGAGGTTAACCAGGTGTCCTCGAATAAGTGACATATTTAATATATATGGACGTACATGGTAATGGCTTGGACTTGGGTGCTAGCTGGGCCTGACGACCGGACCTTCATATAGAAGGCTATTTTTATTTTGGATTTATTTATTAAGTTTTGAGTTCTAACTGTCTGAGATACAACAACAACAACAACAACATACCCAGTGTATTCCCACAAAGTGGGGTCTGGGGCTGTTTAAGATACATGTTCATAAAATAAGACACATTCTGAATATGCTTCTTCAACCTCTATAATTACGTCTTCTCTGCCTTATCAAAAAAAGTGTGTGTCTTCCTGAAAATGACTTATCAATTAGCAATATACACTTTTGACTTTGGATAAATTTGTTTGTATTCCCCTAAATATTATACATGCAATATTCTTTAAGGATGACTTTTTTATGCTTATCTCTTTCTAATTTTCTGCATAACGTGTCACTTCCCAGATAACCGCATCAAGCACATTTTAGTCGTTGATTAGACTGGTATTGTGGGATTTTACTGGGTATGTTGTTGTTGTTGTTGATTAGACTGGTATGGTGTCCATGCAGATGTTGCCTGTGGTGTTTTACTGCTGTAAGTAAGCATTGGGATGAGCTGAACCGTTTAAAGCCTACATACAAGGAGGTTATTAGATGATGATGATGGCGAATTTGCAATTACACAATAGCTGACTATTGATGAAGTTGTTATGGAAAAATGCTAATGAAGATCGAGCGTTTGGAAGGAGGTGATCACGAGCAATTATGGACAGACAAGTCAATAGTTCACTGATGAAGTGTTCAGCACTTACAGTTATCAACTTGGAGGACTATCAGGAATTTATGGGCTAGTCTTAACAAACATGTTGTTTATAAGGTGGGCGATGGCACAAAGACTGTTCTGGAAGGAATCTTGGAATGTGCAAGTGCTTTTGGTGACTATTTTCCCTGATTTATTTTCCATATGCAGTAACCCTGAAGCCACTGTGGCAAAATCTTTGACTCCTGAAGGGTGGAATATTTGCTTTAGAGGGAATCTAAATGACTGGGAAATTGATAGGGTGGTTGGTCTTCTGAGGGAAGTAGATAAGGTCAGAGGCACTTCCCTAGTCTCAGATGCAATCAAGTGGAAACATAACAATGATGAGAGGTTTATTTCAACAGTTTTGGGGCAACCAGGAGGCAGAACAGGTCCGTGGACCAAGGTGTGGAAATATATGGTCCAGTCCAAAATCAGATGCCTCACTCATGAAGCTCTACAAAAGAGGGGCATTCAAATGAGGCTACAGAGGCAAACACTCATTTGTTTCTGCATCATAAAGTGACAACCCATCTGTGGTCACTCTTCTTCAGCCTCACTGGTAATAATTGGACTATGTCAGAACACACGACAGATTTCCTAAGTTGCTGGCTCAGGAGAGGAGTAGCAAATCCCAGAAGAGATGGTGGAGAGCAGTTCCATCATGTATTTGGTGGATAGCGTGGAAGGAGAGAAATGCGATTATATTGTAGATTTTTATTTTTGGTGTAAAGAAGCAAATGTAGGGGATGCAGATCAATTGATGGATCTCTTAAGCTCTCTGTAATTAGCCTTCGATTTGAAAGTTGTTTAATATGGCAGTTTCATCTTGTTCTATGGGATTAATGATATATTTTTAAGACCATTCTATGGCTTTGTCTAAATGATTAAAATTCGCTTTAACATAACGGGAAATGATCTAGTTGATCATTGATGTGCCAAGTTCATACTCATTCTTTAGGCCTTAAAACACATGTTTGGAACACGACCTCCCGAAATTGTGACTTCACCCTTCTTCAGTACTAGTAACTTTTATTTCATTATACATATCTACATTATTAAGGGGAGCTTTGTTGCAACAGTAAAAATTATTGTCGTGTCGTGAGATAAAGAGGTCATAGGTTTAAATTGCAAAAACAACCCCTTTTTCCCCTAATTTTACTACACCACACTAGTGGGGGATTTAGTGACCTCTACCTGTATATTAACAACCAAAAGACGAATACATGTAGCCAAGGGATAGCAAACCTATTATTGATAGCCATTACCGATGCCAGTGAGAATCCATCATATTATTGATTTGCCATGATCAATGCACTGGCAAATTGTTAAGTGTTACACCTACTAGGATAGCAGTCACTTCAGCAAAAGCATTGGGTAAGATCTCAAAAGAGATCTAAGTCCATGACCATATGTACACATCAACCTCCTCCACCAGGGCCAGGATTACCTTTCGAGCAACCATCTGTGTTAAGCTTATAATCAGGAGGCTTACGCATAGGCTTGAACCTTGTTACTTCCCCTGATAGGGAGTTCCAATTGGTGATTTGGGGTAAATTAAAGTGAGCCCTCAATAGCAGTAGTATAGAATCCTTGATGTGGCTAATGAGCTTGTAAGCAGATGTTCTTTCTCCTCCAGCAGCATAAAACAATCAAGGAATCACATGGCTTTCTTACACAAAGCAGAACCAAAAGGATCTCTACCTGTGCCTGAAAAAATCGGGAAATATCTGTTACTGAGAAACAAAAGCAGTATTAGTATAGCTTCAAGATTCATCAAGTCATCCTATTTTCCTTTATATTTGCCCTCCCCACTTACAAGTTACAACCCTTTTATACTACTCAATATGTGGCATAATCGAATAGCCCCACTTTCAAAACCCTTGACAGACCCTTCGAGACTTTCTAAACTCATCTCGTCCATTCAAATCTTGCTCTCCTATTCTCTCTAATCTTTTCGTACTATGAAAGCCTCTCAGTCTCAGCTTCTAGTATTGTGGAAGCAACTGCTTATCTTGCCCTTGAAGATTTTCAGGGTTTATGGGAGGCATTTTGGGGTCAGGATGAACCTCTGCCTTTCTATGTTTGTAGATAATCTAGTATCTACAGTTCAAACTTGAGATTCTACCTGGCTGAGAAAGCCTTTGCTAAAGGGAGAGTTAGAGGTCTTTGTGCTACAGCTATAATGCTAAAGAACCCAATGCATCCACAAGGGAAGTGGGATGATGTTTCGCAACTTGCTATTCTAAGGCTTGATATTGGAAACCGCGCTACAGTAGAGAATGACCGTAAGCCTTCTCTCTCAGTTTTAGGTGAAGTTTTATTCTTTACGCTACGTGTATTGCTTGCAAGAAGCCTCAGCAGATACACCATTCCTCTCAGTTTGGATTCTGTTTTTTTTCTTTTAGTTGACTCTCAATATGGTGGGATCATGAAAGTTAAAGGAGATATAACTAAGTTGGAAATGGATGTGAATGATGTTTATGGTTGTGCTGCTGAATGGATATAAAATAAAACTTTAATTACAATCTCCCCGTTGATAGAATCTGGACCAAACTTGGAAATGCTAACTGGGGAGACATTGGTGCTTTACAGGTACTTTTTGCTATTCTCCACTCGATCACTCACTACCCTGGAATGTCAAATAACTCAGTTGAAAGTTATATCGCATCTCTTTCTCTGAGTTTCTTGCATAGCTGAAGCTTAATGCATCGAACTATCCCTTTAACATATAGTTGCATACTGATATTCATAACAAAATCCACTTTATTCAATAGACAAAAACTCTAATAGCATCGGCTTTACAATTGTTAGTCTAAATGTAAATCTGATCCATTTACTCATTGATTATGTGTACTTCCGTAGAGAAGCTTATTCAACATTATACTACTATGGCCTTATGAATTAGGAGAGAATAATGGATTAAATAATTATGAACACGAATTGGTGTACCTAAAAGGATTCTTTTTCTTTTTTTGTTTTTTTCGTTAAATTATACTTAAATTCTTATTCTAGGGAAACTGAGATTTTTTGCACAAAAAGCAAAAAAAATAAAAATTAAAAATTAATTAAATAACAGTAATAAAAGAAAAGGACTTTGATAAAAGGGTTCACAAGTTTGGTATTAAATAATGTGAGTAAATTTTTTTATCATATCTACAACAACATATTCAATGTAGTCCTATAAGTAGAGTCTGTGGATGGTAAGATTATGAAGACGACAGACCTTATCCCTACCTTTGTGAAATAGTTTTTGATAGATTCTTGACTTAAAATATCAATATCTAAATTCATTAATTTAAACTTATTATGTAAACTAATTTTATGGATACATGTTGTCACTAGTATATGTACCATGTAACTCTATTCACCAAAGTTTGAGTAGATGGTAAAAAATGATTTAATGTTTTCTTATTCCATTAAGATTTAAACATGAAACTTCATAGTTCTCAGCGTATTTCATTGATCACTAGGCGATATTTTTGGGTGCGGAACTGCCCGAGGCAAACCTATCCTACAGGCAAAGAGGTCAGATACACATATCATATTAACCTTTGAAATTTCTTTATATATACACGTATATATCATGAAAGAACAACTATATATTAAATAAGGACCCCTGGAGTTCAAGAGATAAATAGTCATGCCGGTCAAAATGCCCTTTAGTTGCGTCCTTATGTTTAATTACTTGGTCACGAGCTAGATAGTATAATTTCCACCAATTCACTTGAGTTTGAATGGTCATGTACAAAGATTCAATAGTTCAGACGGCAATTTAGTAACAAATGGGTGGATTTAGGTTAAAAGAGATAAGTTTGAGTATTGGGAGCGGTTTTTTTTTTTTTTTTTTGGTTTTAAGAAATGAATGAATTTAATTTCTAAACTAAATAAATATAAAAAATATATATGGTGAATCTTTTTCATTTTTATTAGACCTTTTTTTATCGTTTCCTAGGAGCTACTTACAAATTACAATCTTAGAATTGAAAGTGAGAGTGTTTATCATGAACAACTTCCTCTTGTTTATATATATCTGGCAAATCATATTAGACCATGTAACTATTTTATAAAGGGAAAAGCGTTAGAAATACCCTTCAAGTATTGAAATTGGTTTAAAAATAACCCGTTTACCTATTTGACCTAAAATACCCCTTCATCCACCTTTATAACTCAAATATACCTTTGTCACGCCCCGTATCCCAACGGGGTGGACTGACACCCGAAGCCGATGAGGCCCGAGAGAACCAATCTTCCTCATGCCCAATCATATGCATACCATAAGATTCATCACCACCTCGTAAAGACATAAAATGCTAAGTGCGGAAATCATGGAGCATTATATATACATTAAAGAAACTTGGCCGTTGGGGCCATCAAGTCAAAAGGACATACATCTCTTTCTTTCACATTCATACACATACCCACATATGTCTACAAAAGCCTCTAGCAGAGATACATACACGACCAACCTAATTTTGGGGCAAGTCCCCCGCTTTACATAACATCTACAATACCAAAATCAATGCACAACTCGGACACGGAAAGCCCCGAACCAACTGGAGCTCACCAAAGATCAATAGATGTCCTGCAGCTTACTGGGGAGGTCTACTAGTACCTGTGCCTGCAGCAAGTAAGGTAAATCCCCCAAGAGGGGTCAGTACGAAGAAAGTACTGAGTATGTAAGGCTGTATGAAACTGAAATATACATAAAGAATTCAATGAAATCAAATATAAATGAGTACTCATTATGGATAAGTCACCATTCTGTATATATGGAAATGTGTACATTAAGTGAATTACTTTCTTTACTTTTATACTCATTCATTCGCTCACTCTTTCCTTCATTCATTACTCATTCATCCATTCATATAATGCCCGGGCACCAAGCTGATCAGTGGGTAATCAATAGTATTCGGGATCGACCCATGCTAGGCTTTTCCTTGGCCCCTGGGATACCACCCGTAGTAGCGGGATTGACCCATGCTAGGTGTTCTTCTCACCCCTGGGATACCACCTGTAAATATTGGGATCGACCCATGCTAGGTTATTTAACATTATTGAGTTAACATTATTGGAACTTGGAACCATGTTCATAATTATGTGATTACTTCATTGTGGGAACTTTTGGATATAACATTATTGGAACTTGGAATCATGTTCATAATTATGTGACACATGAATGACAATAGACCAAGAATGAGATATAGGATTAACAATAAATGATAACTTGAAATGAGATACCTTAGGACATTTCGGAAATGAGTAAGTACCATAACAAGGTGAGTACTATATGCTGCAGAAGGATACGGAAAGAGTAACCTTACATACCTTGTATTCTCAATACGAATATACAACCTTAGATGTGCATACAATGTCCCGCTCCTTCCTTATGTTTCACTCTATAACACAAATACATAACGGGATTTACATTAACCACCAACTACCTTACAAATGCATATAATGTTAATGAGTTACATGTTTGCCTTTAAAATGTCATTTCCCCCCTTGACAATACCATTGATGAAATTATCATACCAATAATCCCACAATATTCCCAACATTGACCAAAACATCATAAACCATTAGCATGTCACACCAAGTTCATACTTTTCACTCTTCATCACCACAACATCACAATTATTCCATCAAATCACCTTAATACACCTCATATCACATATCGGCCAAAATTCCATAACTTACACTTATATGAAAAATAACAAATTTAATAACATAATCACACCATACATGTTGGTATTTCATCCATACCATGCTCTTTCATCAAACCCACAAGTCGTATTTCAAGTTACAATTCCATGGATAACACATCTTTTAGCAAAAACACAAAGTGCCATGTTCAACACTTTCAAGCATAACCAACATGATCTACATACTCTCCCATGCATATAATATATTAATCCATAAGAATAATCACTTACCTAAGCTTGAAAAATGATGATCTTGCTTCAAAAGTTGGCTTAGGGTTCTTTAAGAGTTGAGAGAAATTTTGGGAAATTTCTAGAAATGTGTTGTGTGTTTCTTTGAATAAAAATCAGATTTTCCTTTCATTACGTCACCAATTCCGTACACTTTTTCCATAACAACAATTTCCAAAAATGACACATAAAGAGAAATCAACTTAGGGCATAACCATATCATACATGTTGATGTTCAAACCATCAACTCACTTCTTTCAAGACCACAAGGTCACTTTCAAGTTCAACTCACCAAAATAACACAACTTGTGTCACATAAGCAAAAGTGCACCAATTAACACTTTTAGACATAACCATCATAATCCATACCATCTCTTATGCACATAACATATTAGACCACAAGAATAAATACTTACCAATACTTACAAGGTGATGATCTTGGCAAAATAAGTGTAGTAGCCTTGGCTTGGAGAAGGGTTTCTTTTTGGTCTTCTTGGAAAGTCTAGAAATTTCAAGAAATGGCAAGGTGTATTTTGTGATTAAAATCTGATTTTTGAGCTATATACATATCATCCTTAGCCAATATTTAGTCAAAGATGAGGTGTCTATTTGGTCATTAATGCATGGAGCAAGAATGGGTCCTTTTGTTCTTTTTGGGCCATATCTTCTTGTTAATTTGGGCCAATTTTCAAGCTTATTCCCCAAGATGAATTAAGTCCAACAATTTAATGTAAAATTCATCAAAGCTCTCATGTTTCAATATTTCTATGAATGTTACGGACATTACCTAAGTTAGGTTCAGAAACATACGGGGTGTTACAACCTTAACAACTAACGATTCTTTTTTAAACAATAATTGAAAAATTCATTAAATACGTGACAACTTTCTATTGGTCAAAAACTAAATTAATTAAAATGTTAAATCAAACCCGGACCCAACTAAAACTACCCGACCCAATCCATTAAACCCGCCCCAACCTATTACATTAAATTTCATAGTCTTTTCCAGATTCAATCAACTCATAATTTGGACACTCAATTCGTATGCAAGGTGGAGGATAGAAATCCAACTTTGTTGAATACCCAATGTTGCATGATTTGAAAACAAGAATAGAAAACAAACAGAGTATCTTAGATCTTCTGAGGATATGTTAAGTTGCCGATTTACAGAATTCTTTCTTCCTTTAGTAGTAATACCCCTGACCTGTCCATAGTTCCAAAGGCAAAAAGGTATTTGGAAAGGAAGGCTTGTGTAAATAACAAAATATTGAGTAGGGGTGTGCAAAAATCGATTTAACCGATAAATCGAATCGATAAAAATGTTATTGGTTTATTGGTATCAGGTTATTGGGTTAACAGTTTTTTAACGGTTTTGTAAATTTTTTTATTGGGCTATCGATTCGATTTTTGATTTTAAGGTTTTAGTTAATAGTTAAACCGATAACCCAATAAGATTTTATTAAAATTATATTTTTATTTGTAATTGTATAATAGTGGCCTTAGATTTTAAATACATACCTTATTGTCTTTTGATTTTATATTTGTTGTTTTTAGTTCTTATAATTTGTATAGACTTAATACATTAAGTTAGTGTAGAACAAATTAAAATAAGAGAATGTAAAAAAAAATTAGGGGAGTATTTTCTTATTGGTTAAATCGAAAACCGAAAACCGAACCAATAAAGACCAAAAACCGATTAACCGAAAACCGATAATGAATATCTTATTGGTTTGGTTATCGGTTTAGCATGTTTACAAATCGAAAATCGAAAAATCGAACCAAACCGACCGATGCACACCCCTAATATTAATGTCATTCTTCGCTATATACTGGATAAATCTCCATGTACACTTTTCTACTGTATCACAATCCCTCCAGCCTTAGGTGGCTGTTCAAATGAAAAAAAGAACAATAATCGATATAGAATCCTCACTAGTGCAAAAGCTTACCAGAGTATAAGAATTATTTCATGCCAAAATCACAACGGTAAGTGGTAAACTGAAAAAATGTACGCGAGATTATCATACCTTCTTAAGACTATGACCTCATTTGTTTGTACTTAATGGAGGTCTGAATCTGAATGATTCAGACTTCAGACCATTAAGTGCATTTGTTTTTTATTAAGATTTTAGCTCTTAATAGGTCTGAATAGATTTTAATCATTCAGATCTGAAACCAAGTCTTAATATCATTAAGAGGTATTCTTGTGTTGGATAATATTCATCACCACTCTATCCATAATCACCAGTCATCACCACTAACCACCTCTGCCACCACCACCTTGTCAACCACCGCCCACAACCACCAACCACAACCACCAACCACCTCCACCATCACAACCACCATTGACAGCCAATATTGCTACAAAGCACTATTATCAGTCACTACCACACCTACCACCTCCATTATTCTAATTATATCCACCTCCACCTCCACCTCCACCGCCACCGCCACCGCCACACACCATCATCAGCCACTATCGGCCAATCTCTACTACCAACCAACTTGTCTATCAAAACTAGCACCATCACTAACTATCACTAACACATCATCAACCTCCACTCATTCTTCGGCCACCACCACCACCATTGTCATTGGTGTCGCCACCTCTACTATCACTTCAACCGCTACCATCGCTACAATCTATCTCTACTAACAACTATCTCCACCATCACAGCTAGCAACGTCTCCAACTACCACCAACTCATCGTCATCCATCACGCATTCATTTTTCAGCCATCACAATCAACACCTCCAACTACTAACATCAACCAACTTCACATCACAACCACCACCACCACCACCAATCACCACCATCATAACAGTCACTACAATACCAACCATCACAATTATCACCACCAACATTACTAGTCACTAACATCAATCATTGCCACCACCACCACCATTACAAACCATCTCCACTATCACTAACAAACATAAATGTTTCTTTTTTCAATCAAATAATAATTTTATTATATTAAATTAAATATTTTTCTAATATACAATTAGTTTTTATTTGAATTGTATTTTTCATTATATATAAAAATAAATAAATTTTGCACATTTAGATGTTGAAAAACAAACAGTCTTAATCATTCAGATGTGCATTCAGATTCAGACGTCTGAATCTTAATAAAAACAAATGCAGTCTATGAGTTGATTTAATAGGTTGGGGCAGGTTTAATGGATTGGGTCGATAGTTTTAGTTGGGTCCGGGTTCGATTTAACATTTTAATTAATTTATTTTTTGACCAATAGAAAGCTGTCACGTATTTAATAAAAATTTTAATTATGATTTAGAAAAGAGTCGTTAGTTGTAAGAATATTTTTGAGCCATAAAAGTGGATGAAGGGGTATTTTAAATCCAATAGATAAATAGAGAATATTTTAAAATCAATTTTAATACTTGAAGAATATTTCTGACCCTTTTTCGTTTTATAAATTGCAAGACAAGAGTCATTGTTAATTTAAGAATATTTTTGAGTCACAAAATTAGTGGATGATATTTTTAAACCAAAAGGTAAATAAAGTTATTTATGAGCCATTGTTTCATTGTACATATATGGGTCCCTACTTTTTAGTCCTTCCCCAATTTCACTTTTCCCTATTATTATTAGTCGAAGTAGTTCTCTGCAAAAACCGAGAGAGAGATTGGAGATTGGAGATGACAAGAATTTGTTTGCGCAAATGCAATTTTATCTCTTCCTTTTATATTTTACATTCATCTCCATTCGGAACTTATTCTTCACGCCGCCATAGCAGTGGTAGAATTGACTTAAATAGTAAGATTGAGAAGGAAGTCAAGTGTTCAGACGATGCTGTTAATGTCTTCCGTCAATTGGTCAGAATGAAACCTATTCCTTCTCTCTCCGTATTCTCTAAATTATTTAACACTATGATAAATATGAAGCATTACTCTGATGTCCTTTCTCTTTTTCGAGAAATGATGAAATTGGACATCCCAATTAATGTTTTCATCTTGAATATCGTTATTAATAGTTATTGCCTGATGCATCATGTTGATTTTGGATTTTCTGTGTTATCCATTTACTTGAAGAGTGGCATTTCATTTGACGTTGTCACCTTTAACACTGTATTAAGGGGATTATTTGCTGAAAATAGACTCAAAGATGCTGTTGAATTGTTTAAAAAGTTGGTGAGAGACAATATTTGTGAGCCTAATGTAGTCATGTATGCAACCGTCATGAATGGGCTCAGTAAAAGGGGTCATACCGAGAAGACTTTAAGTTTGCTCAGGTTAATGGAGCAAGGGAGCACTAAGCCTGACATTGTTATCTACAACATTGTCATGGATGCCCTTTGCAAAGATAGAAACTTAGATGTTGCTATCAAACTTTTGAACGATATGAAGCAGAGAGGCATTCCTCCAAACATAGTCACGTATAATTCAATAATTGATGGTTTGTGTAAGCTTGGTCAGTGGGAAAAGGTTAAGACTTTGTTCTCTGAGATGGTGGATCTTAATATTTATCCAAATGTGCGCACCTTCACCATACTAACAGATGGACTATGCAAAGAAGGGAAAGTAGAAGATGCCGAGGAAATAATGGAACACATGTTCGAAAAAGGTGTAGAGCCTGATATAATCACCTACAGTGCAATAATGGATGGACATTGTTTGCGTGGTCAACTGGATAGAGCGAGGAGAATTTTTGATTTCATGATAGATAAGAACATTGAACCTAACATTATTAGCTATAGTATACTAATAAATGGATACTGTAAGAAAAAGAAAATGGCCCAGGCTATGCAATTGTTTCATGAAATTTCTCAAAAGGGATCTAAACCTGATACTGTTACCTACAATACTATCTTGCAAGGTCTGTGTGAAGTTGGAAGAATTGATGATGCACAACGAATTTATGCTGAGATGCTATCTGTGGGGACCAAACCTGATATATTCACTCATGTCACTTTGGTCGATGGTTATTTTAAGTATGGACTTGTTAAAGAAGCTATGTCACTCTATAATAAGTTGGAAAGAAAGAGAGAAGATGCTGATATTATATATTACAATGTTGTCATTAATGGACTGTGCAAAAATGGTAAAGTCGACAAAGCTCGTGCTGTTTTTGAGAAGCTCTCTTCAATAGGATTGCTTCCTAATGTGAGAACCTACAATACAATGATAAATGGATTTTTCCTAGTAGGGTTGTTAGATGAAGCTAAGAATATGCTAGCAAAAATGGAGGACAATGGTTGTTTACCAGACAATGTCACATACAATGTGTTTGTGCAAGGATTTCTCAGGTGTAGCAAAATTAGTGAATTGAAAACCTTTATGAAAGAAATGGACGGAAGTGGATTCTCATTTGATGCAAGTACAACTGGGTTTTTGGTAAACGTTGTAAGGGAGAATCCTTCTCTCCTTGACATGATACCAGAGTTTCACTCGAAAAATAAGAAGTGAATTTTTTTATTTTGCTTGGTTTGTTCGGCTACGTTATCGTGTGATGCAATTTCTTTTTTATCCCTGTAAAAGAAATGGCTTCCAGTGCAATTGCAGAAGCTGATGGCAATTAGAACGTCGCTTGAGCTTTCTGGGCAGGCCTATTGAGGAGGTACATCAATTTTGATATTTTGAGGGGGGTTTTCCAGTCTCCTTTTTCTTAGAAATCGATGTTATTGCACTCTTATCATGAGAAACAATGGTGAACTCCATTTTGTAAACGAATAATGGTAAGTTTCCTTTTATGTACATATTGCAAGTCTAGTAATATCATTTCCAGTGCTATTTAGTTATGTTCAAGATTTTTTTATTTTTTTTTTTGTCTTCAGGTATCATCATTTTCTATTTTTCTTAGAATCAATAACTGCCTTTAACTTACAAATTGCTACCAGAACAATCTTTCTAAAGTCATTGTTACATCATTCATGAATTGAATGCCTGAGCTGACAAGATCAACCCCATCCTTCTGCTCTAAACCATATAGTATGAATTATTTTGGTTTTCTTGAAATTCAAAAAAAAAAAAAAAGTTTGAATCAGATAGGATATACCATAGATGAATGGTCAACATCAGATATTCAAAGACTAAACAGCTGAGCTTGGGATTAAACATGGATGTATCCAAGAGTACTTGATGCTTATTGGGAATTGACATTTTTTATTGGAACAGTAACATTGTCTAAGTGAGTCCATTGTTCCTGTGAAGAACCTATTTGACTGGGAATTTGAAGATGTAAGTGAGTTGCTACTGAAATTGGAGGCCGTCTCTCTCAATGATCATCTTGTTGACTTACTGTGATGTAAGTTTCAGAAAGACAGCAAGTTTACTGTCAAAGTATGTTGTAGAATCTGTTGGGGAATGTGAGAGGCATTCAAAAGGACTGGCCATGGAGGACAATTTGGAAGGCAATTGCAGCTCTGAGAGACACCTGTTTCGTGAAGCTCGTTTAACCCATGACAACTTGCAAAAAAAAGAGTCATTTTTTTGTGCGACAGATGCTTTCTTTGTGAACATGCCAATGAATCAGTAAATTATCTACTGCTTCCTGTACCTTCACTAGACAGATCTGGACAATGTTTCTTGCCATTTTTGGTGTCTAATGGGTCAATGCCGTATTAAACTTGCACTAAGCAGCTGGTATGAGCAGTCTTCATCAAGGGACTGCTATTCCTTCCCTCATTTTCTAGTCTATTTGGATGGAGAGGAATGATGGATGTTTCAATGACAAGAGTAGCAAGAATAAAAAGGTATGGCGACAGTGAATCACCTTTCCTTAGAACCTTTTGAGTAGAGAAAAAACTTCCAGAGTACTGTTGATTATGATAGGTACTCTAACAATAGTAAATACAATACTTTTTTTTTTTTTTGATAATTGTGGTGTCCGAGTCAGCTTGCACGCACCTCGACTAAATCCACGGGATACCTGCCACCTCCCACCAGCAACAGATACCAAGTAACTCTGTCCACCAAGGCTAGAACAGATGGGAAGAAATCACCTAGTAAAGTCTCTATTGGGAATTGAACCTGAGACCTCATGGTGCTCAACCCAACTTCATTGAACCACTAGGCCATACACTTAGGTGCAGTAAATACAATACTTTGATTGTATACACTGAGGGTTTTTTTCTGTGAGGATAAATATTATTGATGTCAAAACCAGCATTAAGAAAGTGTTGTGGTTACATGAAAGGAATTTGTCTTGAAGGACCGACAATCTCTTAGAATCCTCTGTAGAATTAGAGAAAAATAGGACGCAATGGAGAAAACAATCTATATAATCTGTACCAATTGTATCTTTTTCCCTGTTCAAAAAATTGGAAATATGGTTTAATCATGTTAGTATGTTTACTTTAGGTTCTATATTTTGGAGATTTATATGCCAATAAAAATTGTAGATAACTTTTAGTACTTCTTATTTTGTATAATATTAATCCAAAGTGAAAGTCAATTGAGTGATATGATTCGTGAGTATTCATATAGTGGATTTGGGATTAAGACCTAGCTGTTGTTTTGTTGGATATTTCAAAAAGAATTAATATGTGTATAATTATATTGTGAGACAATTGATTTTATTTCCCCATATTGAATAGTTTTTATTGGCATATTATAAATCACCTTGATGAGGCATTAGTTGTCCTCTTCAATTTCTTACCGTTGGAATAACCTTCAATGGCTTTGATAGCCTTCAAAGGCTTTGTAACAGTCAACCAATACCTCTTAATTCTTGTCATTATTTGACCTTTTATTGCCGTTAATATTTCATAAACATAGGGAGTATATTCTTCCATACTCCTTAGCTATATATAATAGTAAGTCCTCCTCTTGGAGATGGTAGAGAAAAATATATTCTTCCTCCTAAACTATGTTGTGTTGGTGCTGGGTTTTCAATCTTGTTAATATTTGTTAGATTCTGGCTCCTAGTTTAACACTAGAAGAGCTTGTTGAATCCTGGGGATACACCCACACCGGGTGAAATATCCTTGAAGATGGTGACGGAAGCACGCCTCAAGCTATGTGAATTCCATACAAGTGTTCGTAAAAAAGGTATTTTCCTGTAATATTTACAACAATCTTAAGGATATTTCGTACTTTATTCTTACGGAAAATACTTTTTAAAAAAAAATTTATTTCGGGAGAGAAATACATCTTGAACCGTCAAAGAGAAGGTCAAGAAGCCATTGGTAAAATGAGGAAGAGTTAGTCAAATTTTGTCAAAAGTAAGGTTCATCTCTCTCACGGATTGTGTTAAAGTGTGATTGAAAAGTTTTTACAAAAATATGAGAATTCTCCCATTATTAAGAGATCTATAGCTGTCAAAGGAAAAACAAAGCAGGTATTGCTACCTTTGCTATTATTTTCAATGAAAATAATTATTATTTTGTGTGACGAATTAAATACCCCTCAATATAGTAGAAGATTTGGAGAAATGATAATCCCGCTAAGATTAAATTTGAGTAAGCGGATGATATGAATTATTGTGTGGTTATTTCTCAAACGAATCTTGTGGCTAATATGTGTGAGATTGGGTGTTAGATGTGAGTACTATTAAGCAGTTTGTCCTAACTAAAATAATTGTGTCCTACACCCAATTAGTTGAAGAAGAAGAAGAATGATTTATATATATGTTGGTGATGCTAGAACTACTCAAGTTCTTAGAATGAAAATAAAAATTCTTCTTATTAAACTCACATAAGAATGTTGGCATATCTGAGGTGTTATATGATTTTAATATTCATGTCAACTTGATTCTTGTAAAATTATAAGGAAAAGTTGAATGAAGATTTTATTTGAGTCTTTCTTGAATTTTGTTTGGTTCCTATTTTCTTGAAATATGTTATAGTGTATATGCTTGATGTTGTTTAAACTTTTGGATTCTTCTTCCCTTGAGATTTTTAGATTCAATAGAAAAAAAAATCCGTAGCCTCTTTTCATACTATTTTTTTTTCTGGGAGTATCATATATATATATATATATATATATATTATTCTTTATGAGAACCAATTGGCAGTTTTTTTTGAATAGCTATTAGAGGCTTTTATCATGTTTTAACATTGGGATATATGTAACTGGTTCTGAGATCATATGTGTTTGACTTTTTGATATATTTTAATGTTGTTTGTTATAGACAAAATCGAAAATTTATGAACTATGAAAAGTTTTCTCAATATGTTTGAAATATTTGAAAGTATGGGGGTATCTAGATAAGTTTATGTTATACTATCCTAAAAAATATTGGGTCAAAATTTTTATAGGGTATTTATTGAATGTGCTGCTTATTGTGTGATTGAGCACACCATTAGTTGAAAATAAATATGATTAAAATTTTGAGAATTTCTTCACTTGAGAAGTGAAAATATTTTATATGATCTTATTTTGAGAATAAAGATTAGAGATTGAAAAAAAAAATGATGATGCATTTAATACTTTATACTGTTGATAGTATTGGCATTGAATATAGTGGATTTATCGATGTACTAGTGATGCTAATTGGGTCTTAGAATCAAATGAGATAAAACACCAGTTATTATGTGTTTACCTTGTGGGGGTTTCATAACATGAAATCCAAACTTACTAATTTGGAGTTGGAGGGTTAAGAGACCTCTTAGTGAGTATTGAGGTTGAAATAAAACCAATGTGTTTGAGAGATAATGTGATAAAACAACTATTGTGAGATAAAATTATTTACGTAAATAAATTATGTGTAGTCAGAGGAGAGGTGAATCTGATTAATTCGCAGACTAATAGAAACATCGAGGGGAGTGAAATTTTTAGTCAATTTGAGAAGATCAACAATGATGGTAACCCAATCTATTTGATTGGAAATCCCATAAATTAGGTTCATATGGGTAATAACAAGTCATTAGTTGATTAAGCAAGCACTATAAAATTATGTCCCTCCTATGATGTGTGAATATAGTGCAGTGTTGCAAGGCAAAGTGAGGGTTCAGTTAAAAATCTTAATCCAATTCATATCCTTTATAGGTGGTGTATTGCTCTGCAGAATAGACTTGATGATTGGACCTATATGAGTGTGGAGTGGTGCCGCTTCTATGAAATTGTGACAAATTTCTAGAGCACTCATGAATACCAGGACACACGCATAGCCTCTTAGCGCAAAACTGCGATAACGACAAAGATTGTGCGAGTATGATGTGATAAAATAAGACTCTGAGCTTACAAAAGAATTCTTGATTCATAGAAGTCGAAAACTTCACCAATTTTTCTGTAAGCTTATTTCTTGTTTTATCTAGGTCTGGTTCATAGTCTACAAACACCAGATTCGACGCATTGTACTCATATGGGTTCACCCAGCAAAACTTCTTATTACGCATGTTATATTCCTTAATATTAGTCTTTTTGAAATATGTAGGGGATTGTTGGATATTTCAAAAAGAATTAATGTGTATAATTATATTGTCAGACAATTGACTTTATTTCTCCATATTGAATAGTTTTTATTGGCATATTATAAATCACCTTGATGAGGCATTAGTTGTCCTCTTCAATTTCTTACTGTTGGAATAGCTTTGAATGGCTTTGATAGCCTTCAAAGGCTTTGTAACAGTCAACCAATACCTCTTAATTCTTGTCATTATTTGACCTTTTATTGCCGTTAATATTTCATATACATAGGGAGTATATTCTGCCATACTCCTCAGCCATATATAATAGTATCTATTCATCAGGGATACTTGAGCTTTCTTGAAATTTGTCTTTCTATTTATGATCTGTCAACACAAACGCTTTCAATATTGTCGGGTCTATTTTGAACTTTATAGTCTTACTAGTTTACTAAAATAAGTCGTTTGCTTCAACAATAATGTGTGGTTGGGAGTTGTAGGGACTAGGGTGTGAATTCAAACTTCGCGTTAGAGTCTGATCTATTCTTTGGCAAAAAACATTTCCTTTCCGTTTTTCATCCCATGAAACAAAAGCAAAGTATCTGCTTATTCCCCTTTTACTTTGTTCTGGATATTTTTAGTTTTCTCTATATGCTTCTGAGTGAAAGTCTAAAGGAATTATATAGTATTCTTTCTGTTGTGGGATATTTTCCACTACTTATGCCTTGGCAATATAGTAGTACTTCTAGCTGCATATGATTCTCTGTATCTCGAGTTTGATCTTGATTTCTTGAAAAATATCAACTCTCCACTTCCCAGGCAAGTGCTTGAAGTTGTTGCAGGCACTAAAGGTATCACTGACATACACAACTGAGCAAGACACTGTACCACAATACGTGCAGGTACTTATAACATCTCTTCTTTTTTCCCATCTCTATTCTCATACTGCAAGAAAGTAGATGATTTTCTTATACAGAAAGACATGCTAAACAATTTGGAAAATGTAGGTTAATATTCATTTCCTAAGACAAAACATGGATGCCTTTCAGGTTATTCTCATTCTTCTTACTTTTGGGGCCAAGTAATGCTTTCTTAAAGTTGGATTTCAAAAATTTGGTTCCTTTTAGCCAATAGATTATCTCAGTAACCCAAACTAGGCATCTCAAAAATTATTGATTCCTGGAGAGAGAGCCTGGAAGTTTTCCGCTTGCAGTTCCATGTCTAAGCAATTTCTTTTACATAATGTTCTTGAGTCAGAAGTATTTGGGTGAGGTGATTAGGCAAGATATGACACAACTTTAGCTCACCGAGGAAATGATCCTTGATAGGAGGGTGTGGAGGTCGAGAGTTAGGGTAGAGGGTTGGTAAGGTAGTTAAGGGTATTTCTTTTCTTCTCGAGTATTAGTATTACTCTTGTCTTTCTTTATTTTTAGATTTCTATTACTACATGTTCCTTTAGCCTCGGTTATCTTATTTTCTTGTTGTTTCTGCTTCGTTGCTATTGCCTCTTTTAATCGTTCTTTGAGCTGAGGGTCTATTGGAAACATCCTCTCCACCTTCTCAAGGTAGAGATAAGGTCTGCATACGCTCTACCCTCTTCAGATCCTACATGTGAGATTATATTGGATTTACTGTTGTAATGCTCTCAAGTCACTCATGAAGATGTGAGCTCATTCGCGTGACTATGAATGTTTTCAGGGTTTTCTTTCCTCATGATTTGGATTCGGCAGCGAAAGCCCTCTTGCTAGTGGTGGGTTTTCTTTCCTCATGATTTGGATTCGGCAGCGAAATCCCTCTTGCTAGTGGTAAGGACGCTCTATGAAGTCTCACGTTTAAGTGAAGAACAACACTCTGCTAGTCTGGGTGCGTAGCCACTCAAAGTCTTTAATAGTGTATGAGAAAACAAACAGATGGAAAATGCTTTAGAACTCAACATGTTGGTTTTAAAACAAATGATACTATCATCAGATTTATTTCGGACTAATGCAGTCAGCTGCTGCAGGGTATATCTACTCCCTCTTGTATCTTATGAAACTATTTCAGCTCAGCTGTATACCTTCTTTTTCCTGTTCTTCGTTACATTCCATAAGATTGGATCTTTATCTCATTTTAGGATATTGTTTAACGCGTTCCTGAATTACTGGTTGCTAATAAATAACTTGAACTAGCTTAATGAGATAGTGACTCCAAATCAACTCTTTAAGAGGCAAAATTAGCGCAAGCTTGTTGCTGGTTCAGTGATCGGTTTTGCAGTTGAGACTTGGCTATCTAGTAGATATTGTCCCATCCTTGTCTATGTATTTGAAACAGATAAAACACCAACTCTATTATGAATGAACTTGTTCTGCGAGATGTGTGGCTATTTGGCATGATTTTTTTAGATTTTTGTCTAGAATGGGTCTCTAGTGACAACGGTTTTTCTTCTACCAATGGTGTGAACTTATTGCTGCATCATGGATCAGTGGTGGAGCCACATAAGCTCAAGGTGGTCAGTTGAATAACCTTTGTCAAAATAAAATTTCTAGTTTCGTCACTATAAAATTTAGTGGATTTTAAAGTTTTGAAATCGAACTAACGATTTTTCACATCTCATGATTGTTTTGAGGAATGATATAGTGAGTAATTAGCTATATTATTTATTTTTCTTTGAAAATTGGTTCATATTGAAATCCAAATATATTGTTCCTTCCATTTCATCTAATGAGGCACTATTCCTTATACATAGACAAGTGACAACCCTCAAAATTGTCTAAATATTTATTGACCACCGGTTGTATGTGCAAATGTGCCTAAGGTCGTGAATGCTACTATTTATACAGGCCAAAGTTGTAGGTGGCTCCCTAATAAATCTTCTGTTATGTTAGGAAAAAAGTGAGTGTTTGTGAGTTTTATGCCTGAATTATTGAGTGTTCTTCTTGTCATCCCCTTAACAATAACTCCCTTTAGATTAAGATCCTCGGGTTGATGAGGTTTGAATATATGGTAAAATGTTTTGGGATAACTTGTTGATGGGATATATGAAAAAAGTCTTAAAATGAGTTCACTTGGCACAACGAGTTCATGGAGGTATTATGAGCACCCAATAGTTTAGATATAAAACTCATGAAAATATGAGAAATAAAAAGAAGGAAAAAGCTCAAATATTCCATCTAATTTTTACAAATGGCTCGGTCATGCCATCCGTTAATAGTTAGATTTATTTATGTCATCACCATGACACATTTGATCATTCATGCCACTGATCACTAACAAGCCCTACTACTACTAAATTTTGCCACGTGACATTATTTAAACTCTCATTACTTATCAGCCTCACCTCTTTCATACCCTTTTAAGAGTGGCATATGTGAGCAATTTCATTACACATATATTCTCCCATTTTTAAATACTTGTCATCCTTACTAAAAATAAATATTTCACAATACTTGTCATTTAGAAAACCAAAACATAATTGTTTTCACTTTTATCCTTAGTCATAAATATGGAGAGATATTAATATGGTGCAAAAGAGAAAAATATTAATTAGAGATGAACAATAAATAAGGGTAATGTAGTTATATTACACTTTCATCAGTGTTTTTTACAAACAAAAAAATGTGACAAATATTTAGGAACGGAGGGTGTAGGTATTATAGAATAAGGAGTATTGTCCAAACTCGAGGACTGTTTTGAGCTTTTTCTCCTCTTCTAAACACACAATATTGGTGTGAGTCACCTGTCACCTGACAATTTTTCTACAAAATTAGAGCACACTGAAACAAAGTTATAGATGCAGTTCAATTGTTCAAAAAATTGGTGAGAGAGAACATTTGTGAGACCGACCAAGTCATGTATGGAACAGTCATGAATGGGCTCAGCAACAGGGGTCATACTGACAAGACTTTAAGTTTGCTCAAGTTAATGGAACGAGGAAACACTAAGCCCAACATATATATGTACAGCTGATGACTTGTTAGAGTCCACTAGCAATCAAGAGACCAGGTCCCCTGACACACACAAAACAATGCAAGAGTAAAAGATAGAACTGAACGTAAGTGCACGAGATATTTACGTGGAAACCTCCTTGCTCAAGAGAGATGAAAACCACGACCTGACACCAGGATTTTCCAAAGCTTCACTCGCTTCAAGCCAACAGTGATTACAGACTCCAGTAACCACTAAGGATTAAACTCTTGATCCTACCCTCTTGTAATAACTCTACTACAAGACTATTGCAATAACTCTATTGCATTCAACTTGTCAACTAACTCTAGTCGACGACCCTAGGCAACTCTACCCAAGGAACCCATCAAACAAATGATGATAGAAAAACTTGACTAAAGACTTAATGATTCCATCAACTAACTCTAATTGATGTGAGTCAACTAAGAACTTAGATAAGAAAATAATCTACTAACCTTTATAACTCAGGCGTAGATGTTACAAGATAAGAACATAAACACAAAGACTCAAAGACAACAAAGACTCGACACACTGGATCAGGTCCCTTGCTGAGAATGAGCTATGTTTCTTTGAGAGAATGGCTTTTGGTTTTGATGAAATCTTGATTACAAAAACTAGGTTTTGCTCTTGTGAAAGTCTTTCCTTTATAAGAGAGAGAAAAACGTAGGACGCATGCCATTGGTTGAGGTTGGTGCCTCTGCTATCGTGCCACTAACTTTCTGCAGAAAGTACAGTTTTCAGCAGTATTTAGTTGTCTTCATATGAGATCGACATCCGCCAGGACCACGTCCCTTAAGTGCTGGTTTGTCATCCGATCGGGTACCTTGTTCTTATAGTTTGTAGATCATCAAAACTTCGATAATACAATAATTTCTCCCTTTTTGATGATGACAAACTGTTCCCCCTATCACCACTATAACCAAGACCAGGTCCTTTGAAAACCCTATGATTCTTCCCTCTGTGTGTGACATCCATCCTAAGCTCAGTCAAGTTCCCCCTGTCACTAACATTTCTTTATTTCCCCCTTTTTGATGATGACAAACTGTTCCCCCTATCACCACTATCACCAAGACCTGGTCCCTTGGAAACCCCAAGATTTTTCCCCCTGTGTGTGATATCTATCCTAAACTCAGCCAAGTTCCCCCTATCACCAACATTTCTTCCCCCTTTTGACATCATAAAAAAGTACATCAGTAAACCAAGTTAAGTAACATGAAAACAGGTTAATTCATGGCCATTGAGGCAACACAGACATGAGTGAACAAGTCAAAATAGAGAGCAGATAGTAGGTAAAGACAAAAAAGTCCAGCTAAAGCAGGAAGAACAGTATCATATAAATTACTGAATCCAAAAATACAAAGAGATTCATTAATTGCAACTAGGAACAGGGACAACAAGACAAAAGAAAACAAAATAATAGGGACACTGGGCTTAGGAGGAGGGAGGCTGGGGAGCAAGAGATTTAAGGACCAGGTCTATTCGAGCACTGGCAGATGTGTGCGCACTGAGAAGTTGCTTAGTGAGATCCTTGACTTCAGCATTCAACTCATTGATCAGTGTCTTCAGACTCACATTTTCCTTCTTCAGTTCTTCAGAGGTACCAGGTCCCATGACTAACAACTGCTGAATTTTTGCTTTGAGATGAGAAATTTCAGCATCTCGAGTGGCCAAAATAACTCTCATTTCCTCCAAATCGGCAGTCAGTCTTTCTTGGGTACTAAGGAGCTCAGACACTTGGGACTTGGTCCCAACCTTTCCTTCAATGCATTCATTTTCAATGAACGTAACCATGTCGAATGTGTTTTTCTGAACCAGCCACCCTTTTGTTGCATACCACTTTGAAGTGATCGAACACTTTGTTCAGAAGGAAGCCATAAGGCATGCCATGCTTGGCCTGCTTCACATTTATCACTTTATGCATGTGATCGATCGTAATAACGGGTAGACTGATCAACTCAAATGTGCTGAGGGATTCCATGGAATAGGTCCACTGCAGAAGCAACAGTACGTTTCTCAGAGCGAGGCAGTAGAACTTTATTCACCAGTTCAAACAACAGCTGGTATTCTCCTTTGAGGAATTTTTCAGAAACCCCAGCCCTTGATTTTCCTGGGACCTTACTAATCGTTTGCATAAACTCAAGAGACGGTTTACAGTTCAGCACGGACCTGATCCCATCTATTGGTACATCCAGAATTTGTCCAAGGACTTCCTCATTCAACAACATTTCCTTTCCCTGTACCATGGCGGTCAGACTCAGACCATCCTCAGTAAATTTGATAGTGTAGTAAAAATCCCGCATCTCCTTTTCATAAACAACAGGAACTGGTAAGTCAAAAAGATGCAACCAATCTTGATGTTTTACAAACTCAACCAGATCACTCATTCCTGGTTTTCCAAAGATCTTAGGATCAAACACTCTTCCATTAACATATATTGTTTCTCCAGTGCTCAAATTGTATCCTCTCTAGAAATGACCTTAGGAGGAATTTGCACTTTCCTTTTCTTTGAAGAGGTACCAGGTCCTGAAGTGGACTCACCCACCGTGACAGGTGTGAAGGAGTCAGGAGTAGGACCAGGTCCCTTTGAGGAGTCAACTTTCTTCCTCTTTGTCGAGACATGCTTCATGGTACCTGTTCCCTCAGGCTTTGGCCCTGAAGTCTTTGCAAGTTTCCTACTACCTGCTTCATGCCTTGATTTAGAAACAGCCGCAACAATGTCAGAGTATGCCTCCTCTTCCTTTTATTCTTCCTCCACAATCACAATTTCTTTTGTGTGCACAGGTTTATTGTCCTTTTCAAACATCTTTCTTGACCTTCTGTTTCAAGCCGTACCTTTCTTGTTTGCCTTCAAAGCATCATTCATCAGTTTTTTCTCCATTCCTCTTGTTCCATAGGACTTAGTCACAACTTCACTTTCACTTTCCTTGGCCTTTCCTTTAGAACCTCTCACCCCAAACCGCTTCCAAGCCATTTCACTCAAGGGTGTTTCATCCTCAACATCCTCATCTGGAGGCAAAAGAGGCTCATTTTCCATCTTTTTTATGGCAGGAGTTCCATCATATGTTGGATTTAGGGAAAGACTAGGAGACCCTGAGATAGATGACTTTGCAGGTTCATCCTGAGACACTCTAAGATCATGTGACAGTAGTGTTAAGCTCTCAGCAATCCAATTTTTGCCTGCCATCATACTGTTTGAAGGATTGCCTCTATCAATGGGCAAATCTCCATCAAACAAGTGTTAATCTATGGGAAAGGGGTCGAGAGTACCTGGTACCACGATGATTTCTGTTGTCGACTCAATAGCAGGAAGGCAAGGTTTAATGGTAGAGACATGCTCTGGAGTAGGTTCAGAAAAAAGTGATAGAGACAAGGTTGGTTCTTCTGAAATTGCGGTAGATGCAGATTCAGTTAATGGGGATGAAGGTGTGGGTATTAATGGTTGGACAGAGGATACGGTGGATGAACCTTTTTCAGCCATGAAAGATGGAGTTCCATCGAAGAATGGGTTATCAACAGGAGAGGAAGCAGATTTTGGGCTTCCCTCATTTTGAGGAGTAGAAACAGGGGATAAGGATTGAGACATTTTAGTCAAAATCACACAGGAAATTTAGAGAGAGTTTCAAAAAGAGAGAGAAATCGAAAGGTTGAGGATTTTTTTTTTTTAATTTAGGAATGGAGATTTAAGGTTTGGGATAGTATTTAAGAAGAAGGAAAGGGTGTGTCATTTCGGATTAAAGCGAAGCGACGTGCCTGGGCCTTATTGGACACTCCTCTTTGGTTTTCAAACGAAGTGACAACGGTTCAGAGAGGCGGGAAAAAACACGTGGAAAACAAAAATCTTTTTAAACATTTTAGGAGATGTAATAAATAAGATACTAACCTCATAGCCGGGACCTAGTCCCTGCTAAATGCCTTGCATGACATATAGTCATTTGTCTTTCCCACTGTTTTTTGATTTTAGCTGATCCACCATGGGTGTATACCTGCAGAAGGTATTAGACTGAATTAGACCCATTCACATATCACCACCTGGATACCTGCCTCCTGATCATAGCCAAAGTGAGGAAAAATAAGAGCAACAACAAAAGAACTTAGTTTAATTTAATTAGACCTAGTTTTAACCTATTTTTCTCAAACTGATCTCTATGCAGAGCCTTGGTGAAAATATCAGCCACTTGATCTTCTATTTTGCAGAACTTCATGCAAATGTTCCCTTTCTCCACATTATCTCTGAGAAGGTGATGCCTCACATCAATGTGTTTAGTTCTCTTGTGCTGAACTGGATTTTTTGCCATATTGAGAGCACTGGTGTTGTCACCGAGCAAGGGAACAGTATCAGATACTATCCCAAAGTCCTCCAACTGTTGTTTGATCCACAACAATTGAGCACAACATAAGGCAACAACAATATATTCAACTTCTGCAGTGGAAAGAGCCACAGAGTTTTGCTTCTTGGTTCCCCAAGGGATCAGACAGGATCCTAGGAAATGTGCCATTCTGGAAGTGCTTTTCCTGTCAACCAAGTATCCTGCATAGTCTGCGTCAGTATAACCGATTAGATCAAAAGATTCACCTGAAGAATAATACAGGACTAGATCCCCTGTGCCCTTCAGATATCTCAAAATCCTTTTAGCAGCCTTCAAGTGTGATTCTTTTGGACAAGCCTGAAACCTTGCACACATTCCCACACTAAAGACAATATCCGATCTACTCGCAGTTAGATGTAGAAGGGAACCAATGATTCCTCTATACATAGTTTGATTTACCATAGGACATGGTACATCAGCGTCCATATCACGACCAGAATCGAGGCCCTAGCCGTGACGGGCTTCCCAAACCAGTGATGGTCCAAGAAGACCCCTTAGCATTACATCATAAGCATAGTCATAATAAAAGTGCGAAAAATAGACCCATAATGAAGAAGTTCAACTGAAATGATAATTTAAATCCAAATCTTAGAATGAAACTCAAAACAATAACCATCATCGAGTCTACGAAGCCTCTAACATTATGAATAGAAATCCTAGCCGGGACATGGCTCCGAAAATACCAAAAAACCCAAGTAGTCTGAATTCAACTGAAAATAAATCTAAGACATATGCCTTCCGAAAGATGGATGGCTTACCACAGGCTAGCTGCAACTCTGAATGTGTCCTAATGCGGGGTAGAATCTTGGGTAAGTGCTTCGGAACCTACATTATGAAAAGATGTAGCGTCCCAGGACGGTCAGTACGATGAATATTGGCATGCAACCCGAGAAAAGGGAATCCAAAATATTTTATAATATAATAGTAATTGAATTTCGAAAAGTTTCACAATATAAGTTTGTCATAAATGAGGTACGAAATAAAGAACATTTAAAATACAAAATAAAGCAATCTTTTGAAATTCTTTACTTCTGAACTATGTAGTTACACCGACATTAAGTAACCCATGAGTAATATGGGTCTAGTACTCCCCAACTGGCGGGGCCTCAATCCATGTTAGCCTCATGGACTGAGATAACATAGTCGGCCAAATCATAACGTAATCGTAGCTGCATACAACTGCTCAAGGCAAGTATATAGTGGTCATCCATATTTCAGGACAAGACCTTCCAACGGCGGCAAATGCGGTTTCCAGTGTTGGTCACAGGGACTACACCTTCTCGGTAAACTACATACTTCTCTTTAAGCCCAATTAAAACATTTTCATCACATTTAATCATGGAGTCTTTCATTAAGGCATTCACATTTTGGTATCGTCATACCAAGAACTTACAAGTCACTCTTATCATGCCAAAATCATTATCATTAAACATTCTTTTGTACTCCAAAACCACACCTTTAAAATCATAATAGAAATCCTCATAACAATTTTCAAACCATGAGAATAACATAATACATTCAATGATATAAAGGACGGGGAAAAACATTTATATTCCTTATGAAGTTTCAAAGCTTTCAAGAGACTAGAAATCATGGCTAAAACATATATCAATAATAGTTCATTAATTTCAAATGGCCAATTCAGTCTCAAAAACTCCAATTAAAGATTGAATCATTATTCATAAAGAAAAGGAGAAAATTCATATCAAGCTTTAATAACAAAATCCCCAATCCTAGTTTCAAATCACCATCATAATATACAAAGTAAATAATATTCACAAATTTAGAATAGTAATTGAAATAGGGAGTGTTCAAACATGCCTTTTTTATGGAAGAATTTGAGAAAGCTTGAGATTTGGGTCTTAAATCTTGAACCCTAGTTGAATTTGCTCCTTTGAATATTTTGGGGAAGGAGAAAGGGTTTATAATTGTCTCCCTATTCAAAATAAGTGCAACTGATGCTAAAAGGGGTTTTAAGTATATAAGGGTCAGATTTCATAAGGGAAAAATGACAAAAATACCCCTAGGGTGACCCAGAAATAATTTCTCAAAATCGGGTCTATGGAACCATCCTACGGTCCGAAGGTCTAGTCCACGGTACGTGGGTTGGTTCCGTGGAAATCAAAAAAAAATTCAGCTTTCAGGATCTGACCCACGGATGTTACTTACGGGCCGTGAACCCATCCACGGTCCGTGGAAATCAGAAATCCAAATTTTTCAGCCTACATTCATATAAATTCATGGGTACTTAAAGGTTCTAAAATTTTGGGGTGTTACAATCCAGTTTAGAACTGGTCCCCATGAGAGTATCAATAGGCTTAGCATCGCTCATGTGAAATTTCTTGAGAAGCTCCTTGATATACTTTTCTTGACTGATTATCGTTCCACCAGTGGTCTGCTTGATCTGCAAGCCTAAGAAAAAGGTTAGCTCTCCCATCATGCTCATTTCAAACTCACTTCCCATGTTCTTGGCAAACTCTTCACATAATCCATCTGAGGTTACTCCAAAGATGATGTCATCATATACACTTGAACAATCAGCAGATTCTTATCTCTTGACTTTAAGAAAAGAGTGTTATCAATCTTTCCTCTCTTAAAGCCATTAGCAAGAAGAAACTTTGAAAGTCTTTCATAGCATGCTCTTGGAGCCTGCTTCAATCCATACAGTGCCTTATCCAGCTTCATCACTTGATTGGGGTGATTGATGTTTTCAAAACCAGGAGGTTGCTTTACAAACACTTCCTCTTTCAGATGACCATTCAAAAAGGCACTTTTAACATCCATTTGGAACAATTTGAACTCCATATAAGCTGCAAAAGCTATGAGAATTCTAATTGCTTCCATTCTTACAACTGGTGTAAAGGTCTCATCATAATCAATTCACTCTTCTTGATTGTATCCTTGCACCACCAATCTGTCATCATAATCAATTCCCTGTTGTCATCATTTTCACTATTCTCTTTAATTACTTGATCACTGCTTTCTTCACCATTCAGACTATTTCTCTGAATCTGAAGAAGTTCTTCTATTTCTGCATCATCCTTATTTACAAGATCTTCTAAATTGCCAAATTGATCAAAGATAACGTGTGCACTTTCTTCAATGCATAATGTCCTCGTGTTGTAAACTATATAGGCCTTGCTGGTAGATGAATACCCAACAAAAACTCCTTCATCACTTTTAGGATCAAATTTTTTGAGTTCATCTTTTTCATTGTTTAAGACAAAACATTTGCATCCAAAAGCTCTCAGATAACTAATCTTAGGCTTCTTGTCTTGCAGCAACTCATAAGGAGTTTTATTGAGGATTGATTTGATCAAGCATCTGTTGGTAATATGACATGCTGTGTTAACTGCTTCAGCCCAGAAGTTTTTAGGGAGATCAACATCAATTAGTATGGTTCTAGGAATGTCCACCAGAGTTCTGTTCTTTCTTTCAACAACCCCATTTTGCTGAGGGGTTCTGGGTGCAGAGAAGTTGTGACTTATTCCATTTTCTACACAAAGTGGATTCATTTTGGAATTTTTGAACACAGTTCCATGGTCAGACCTGATCCCTGCATTTTTTCTGCTGAGCTTGACTTGTATCCTTTTTGCAAAGATCATGAAGGTTTCAAACGTCTCATCCTTGGAGCTTAGAAACATGGTCCAAGTGAACCTTGAGTAGTCATCAACTACTACCATAATGTATCTTTTTCCTCCTCTTCTTTGGATCTTGATTGGTCCACATAAATCCATATGGAGCAACTCAAGAGGTCTGCTGGTATTGACTTGCTTCTTCTGTTTGAATGAGGACTTGGTATGCTTTCCTTTCACACATGCATCACATATTTTGTTTTCCAAAAATTTAATCTTTGGAATTCCACAGAGCAGATCCTTTGAGACCAACTTTTTGAGAAGTGAGAAGCTCACATATCCTAGTCTGCGATGCCACAAATTAGTGTTATCACTTTGAACACTAAGAACTCAGAGAAGCACAAATTGGCAATGTACATGTTCTTGCATCTTTTCGCCTTTAGGATAACTGCACCAGAACTCAGATTAGTTACAATGCACCCATCAGATAGAAACTTCACTTCATTTCCCTTGTCACAGATTTGTGACACACTGAGGAGACTGTATTTAAGACCTTTCACAAAATACACATTTTCAATAGCTTGATTTTCTGATTTACCAATCTTTCCAACACCTTCTATGTGACCCTTCTTTCCATTTCCAAAGGAGACACTTCCACCATGAAGTGCCTTGAGTGAGAGAAAGTCTTCAGTTCTTCCGGTCATATACTTGGAGTACCCACTGTCCATGAACCAACAGTGACTGTTTCCTCTTCCTCTCATGTGAACATAGAATCAGTTGTTAGACCTGGGAACGTGTAATACCCCGTACATTTTAGACCCTATTTGACACCTTTGAGTCATGTTTACCTTAGTGTTAAGGGCTATAAGTAAGTATTTTGTATTGCTTTGATGGGGTATTGGATGGTATGCAAGTGCTAGAAGGAGTAGCCAAAAATTCAGCAAAGTACCAAAACTTGCGCCACTCCCTGTTTCAGGGGGTGTGGCGCAAGCCCCTGATTCAGAAGGCAGTCGATTCTTGCACCACTGCTTGCTTTGCAGCAAGTGGCGCAAGGCACAAAAAGTGTGCCCTTCCGTGCCCGTTTTGCAATGCAATGCAACGTCGATTCTTCCTTAGTTTCTTTTGGTTCCTTGGAGTTATTTTAGCATTTTTAAAGCTTCAAATACCTCAATACAATCCTACATACTCCTACATTATCAAATCATGAACACAAGTATTTACCAAAAATGTTCAATGAAGCCATGAGCGACTAGAATTTCTATTTTTGAGATTAAGGCTACGAATATGGATCTCGTAAGTGAATATTGTTGTGACATTATGGAATTATTTAAACATGAGATATATGGTGGATTATACATTAAATTTGTGGGCTAAGCTAACATGTGCAATTGGGCCCAAATTAGGGCCCAAAATGGAACAAAAGACATGGCCCAAAAGGGCAAAATGACCCATTCTTCCACTTTGACCAAGGGAACATGGCATTTAATACCAAGGATTGGCTAAGGATGAATTAAGAGGCTATATAAAGGCCAAAAATCAGATTTTATTCACAAAAACTCTCATACCTTTTTGGATATTTCTCAAACATTTCTCTATTTTCCAAACCCTAAGGCAACCATTTTCTTTGGACACTTTGGACAAGATCATCACTTTGTAAGCTTGGGTAAGTGTTTATTCTTGTGATTTAATATATTATATTCATGAGAGATCGTGTAGATTGTGATGGTTATGTTGGCAAGGTTGAATAGGACACTTTTGCCCTTTGGTAAAAGATGTGCCATCTTTGTGAATTAAACTTGAAAGGTGACTTGAGGTTTTGATGAAAGTGCATGGTATGGACAAAATATCAACATGTATAGTGTGATTATGTTCTAAACTTGTTATTTTTTCTATAAGTGTAACTTATAGGATTTTGACCGATATGTTGTTATGAGGTGTATTGAGGTGATTTGATGGAGTAATTGTGACGTCGTGTTAATGAAGAAATGTAAAGAATGAACTTGGTATGAAATGCTATTGGGTTGTGATATTTTGGTCAATTTTGGGCATGTTGTGGTATTTTTGGTATGACAATGCCGTAAATGGTATTGTAAAGGGGAAAATGACATTTTAAGGCAAACATGTAACTCATTGTCGTTTTATACACTTGTAAGGTAGTTAATTGTTAATGTAAGCTCCGTTATGTACTTGTGTTGTAGAGTGAAACGTAAGGAAGGAGACGGACTATTGTATTCACGTATAAGAGTGTGTATTCATATTGAGAATACAAGGTATGTAAGGTTACTCTTTCCGTATCCTTCTGCAGCATATAGTATTCACCTTGTTGTTGTACTTACTCATTTCCGAAATGTTCTAAGGCATCTCATTTCAGGTTATCCTCTATTGTTAATCATATATACCTTATCCTTGATCTATTGGTATTCATGTGTCACCTAATTATAGACATGGTTCCAAAGTTCCAATAATGTTATATTCAAAAGTTCCAATAATGACTTGATCATCGAATGAACTATTTCAAAGACTAAGAAGTGAGGTAATGAAGTCTCTATTCTTGGGTGGTATCCCAGGGGTTAAAATACCTAGCATGGGTCGATCCCAATATCTCGGGTGGTATCCCAGGGGTGAAAAAAACACCTAGCATGGGTCAATCCCGCTACCACGGGTGGTATTCCAGGGGCTAAAGAAAAGCCTAGCATGGGTTGATCCCTAAAACTCTTGATTACCCACTGATCAGCTTGGGGCTCGGGCATTGTAAGAATAGAAGGATGACCAGTGAATGATGAACGAATGAATGAGCGTAAAAGTAAAGAAAGTAATTCACTTAATGTACATATTTCCATACATATAGAATGGTGACTCATCCATATTGTTTATTCACTTATGTTGACTCCATTGAAATATTTATGTATCATATAGTTTCTAATGGCCTTACATACTCAGTACATTCTTCGTACTGACGTCCCTTGTGGGACTTACCTTACTTGTTGTAGGCACAGGTACTAGTAGACCTCCACAGTAAGCTGCGGGTCATCTGCTGATCTTTGGTGAGCTCCAGTTGGTTCGGGGCTTTTCGAGTCACAGTTGTACATTTGTTTTGGTATTGTATATGTGTGTATAGAGGGGGGTCTTGTCCCGACTCTAGGTTGGTTATAGTTATGCATCTGTAGAGGCTTTGTAGATGTTGTGGGATAGATGAAGAAATGTAAGGAACGTATGTTTTGTCTTAATGGCCCTGATGGCCAAGTTTCGCATATATATATATATCACATGTTCCATGATTTTCGCTATTAGCATTTTATGTTCTTACGTGGTGGTGATGATTCTAATGGCATGCATATGAATGGACAGGAGTGAAGATTGGTTCTCTCGGGCCTTATCGGCTTCGGGTTCCAGTCCGTATAGAATGGGATTCGGGGCGTGACAGAACCCACTTGAGTCTGAGTTTCCAATAAGCGGATAAGGGAGCAATCAATATTTTTTCGTCCATCCTGGCAATCTGAATATTTTTGACCTAGAAGGAGGACCAGGTCCCCTTCTTTTGTGACTGGACAGCCTTTCAGCAAGTTTTTCCTGCTTATTATAATTTTTGAAATTTTTTTCTGTTCTTTTCTTAGCGTCGCAGTCCTTTTTGAGATGACCATTTCTACCACAGCGTGTGCACAAAAGGTTGTCATACACAGACATATATTTACTGTGGGGGTTATATAGGGGATTGACCTTTTTACTCCCTAACCCTTTACCATTTTGAGATCTTTAATTGGTAAGACTGGTCAGTATCTGAGATGAGGTGGTCCAATTAAGAGACTTGCTAAGCTCTTCATTGACGCAGACTAGGTCCTTCTGGAGTTGAGTATTTCTCTCTAGAGATGCAGCAAGATCAGCTTTGGACTTCTTCAAACTTTCTTCAAGCTCAAGTTGAAGACTACTTGATTCATTCTTACCATTAGACCCAGACTCAAAAAATTTAGTCAATTGATGTCGCCTAAAGTATACCTCCAAAAAAGTACAATGCGGTCGCTGAATCAAATATAAAACCCAACTAGGTTGGGGTCGATCCCACAGGGAATAGGTCGAAGTATGAGTAGACTACTGGAAGGAATAACTTGCAAGTAACTAAAACTGGGGGGTTTTGCTAGTAAGTAGTAACTATGAAGATTGATGACTGATATAAGAGAAATTCACTAGGACTGTGATCCCCAATGATTCCTTAACTCCATCGGTGACTTTTGCTTAACAAGACTGTCCCACTGCACTGCATGCAAAATCTAACAAGTTAGGTTCATCTAACTGTCTCTTGACTGTCATTAGACGAATTTCACTCTTCTCCTCTTGGTCTCCAAGTGTCGCACTTCTAACCCTTGTCCTGGATTTCAGATAACCTTTCCCGCTAAGGCTCCGGTTATTAGATGAAGGTTAATAGCTCCAAATCTCTATTGTTATCTCCTTTTCCCAATCTCTACCTCTCTCTCGAGCAAGTCTAGAATACAGGCAAGATTCTAACGTTTGCAACCGTTAAAAAAAAGCAATCAATACGAAGGAGACAACAATACATGCATACACAGCAGTACAAAGTTGTTTTGCACTTCACCGATTTCGTTAATTCTTCATGGTTCACACAACCCTAGTTGATGGGTTTAGCTACTCATAATTGCAAGAACACAAGAATAATCCAAAGATGAAATCATAATTATGATCTCACAAGAATGAAGGAAAAACCAAAATTTCAATTATCAATCAACTTCAGAATTAGGGTTTGTGAATACAAAACCAAAACATATGTCTCAAACAATGTAAAATAACTCTCAAAGTAGTAAATTGTCCAACTCTCGCACTTAGGACTACCTAGGCGTATTTATAGGTACAAAACTAGTCCTATCCAAAATAAAATAGGAGAACAGAGTCGGCAGCTTTCACGGTGTCGTGGAACCAAGTCATGACACGTGACTTGTATCGTGGGAATCAAGACCTTTTTTGGATCTCTAAAGTGAACTCACGGCAGGCTTCCATGTCACGTGGGTGTCATTCACGCCACGTGACCCCTGCCATGGAAATCAACCTAATTTTTCAGCATCTGGACTTAAGTCACGATATCAACTCACGCCACGTGAGTGTCTTCCACGCCACGTGAATTGTGGCGTGAAATCTCCTCCATTTCAGCCTTTTGTTCTTTCTTCATCCGTCACTTCGTTCTCGGGCTTGATTCTTCCTCTTTTGCTCATTTTGCCTTTAAAGCCCGTTTTCCTGCAAATTAGGACAGAAACCACATCATACCAACAAAACACACCCAAGTTATTGCATCTTTTCCTTGTTTTAAGCATCGAAAGTGCCATATAACCATGGCACATCAACACCCTCAACTTAGAATGTTTGCATGTCCTCAGGAGAACAACATAAAACTACACCAACACAATGCTTAACTAAGAGAAACCTAAGGGACTTATGGCAGTCAACTTGTTGCTTTTTGATACAAAAACTTTTCCAACCCCTCCTATTTTCAAAGTAGAACCAAAGTGTGTATGTAAGCAATGCAGAATCATGACATAGCAGGGATCAAGTGATGGCACCAAATTATGCACAAACAACTAAGCGTATATGCAATTGACACTTTCAGAACAACTAGCAGCTAATTATGCAACCCATGTGCCCTCACAATCAAAGAAGTCCCATGCACTCTCAATATACTAATGAATATCAACATAGGGACGAGGTCAAAACACTCACGCTCAAAAAGAAATTAAGACAGTGTGCGTTAAATACCATAGGCTTGCCCTTATTTTCTACGCCTTAGTTTTCAGACAGTTGGACTAGGATCACTATAGGACTTTACTTGGCTTATAATGAAGGCTTAGGGATAGGTATGGTGCATATGGATATAGTGACTCAACCCTCCTTGACACTACACTATTTTTGGCTCCCACTTCCAACCTTTTTCATTTTTTTTTTCTCCCTTGTTCTTCATTCTTTTATTCTCAGACTTTGGGTGTGGTTTTTTTCTTTTTTTTTTTTTCTACTCAACTTTAAACACATATACCCCGTAGATTTTTTTTTATTATTTTTTTTTCTTCTTCACACCCAAATCTTTTTTTTTCTCTTCTCTATTAACCCTTCTTCATACCCAACTCAATCTACACACCCCTATAATAGCCACCCTCAACTTAGGCTATTTGCCTGAGTTGAGGTACACAGTGTCCAAAGAGGGACCAGGGCCAAAATAGGTTCATTGTGATTAAAATGGGAAGGTGAATAGGCTAATGAAAGAAATAGGACAATTATGGCTCAAAAGTTGGGATCAAGGGATACTTATTCTTTTGGTTTGGCATTTAGGCTAATAGTGGACTTTTTTAACAACGACCTATGATCCTTTCCTAATCCTTATCTTCTAACTTAGGCAAGACTAACCGGGCAAGTTCTGGATCGCACACACACAGCTAACTAAGTAGTGACCTCACACACACATAGCACAGGGTTATATTACCAACTACTACCTATCCGTTCATGCAATGCTAGCTACGGTTGTTTGCCTATAATTCTAGTGCCATAACAAGATCCAACAGCAGTCACACACCAAGCATGTCAATTCCAAAACCAAAATTTCAAGAGGGGTATCCTTAGCAACAAAAACACATAAAAAAAATTTCAAAACTGAACTGCACTAAAGTTCCCTCATTTTTCTCCTAATATAGCAAGAAACATAAAAAAAATCAACAATATCATCCTACACATGCCGGTTCTACTATGATAGCACACTCGGGGGAAAAGAAACACGACAACAAAAAATCCCAAGTGGTGGTACACCCCCATCCCCAACTAAACATGGTGCAATGCCCTCAATGCACCGATATTAAAGTAAAAACAAGGGAGTGAAGACATACCTGTGGCGCTCTAAGCGCCGAAAGTGGGCCCGCCAGCCGCGGGATCATCAGACTGTGCAGTGGTCGCATCCGATGGGGGAATAGCCTGACTGGCAGATGCACCACGCGCCCTCTGCTATGCCTCAATCTGGCTCGCGTGGTACTCTACCCGGGAGGCTTTAACAGCCCTCCTCAGATCACTATCAAACTTATCATCACTCGCACCCCCATCCGCTGGACTACGAGGTCTCTTTCTTCTATCCATCTCCGGCTCCTCATCAGCAAACAAATCTACCTCAAATGCTGGTCGGACGGAGGTTGGGACAGGCATAGGTGGTATAATTGGTGCGCTAGTCGATGCCAGTGTCCGAACCTCCTCTCTCAATGCAGCAACCTCCTGGGTCAAGCCGACCAAGTCAGGTCTCGGTGCAGCACTCAAGCAGGAGGCCATACATGCCTCAAAACTGTCAATCCGTCCATGCAGGCCCCGCAAAAACTGGTTCATAGCTGCAGTCATCCGAGCCTCCACCCTAGTCTCAGCAGCCTCGACTGTAGATCGAACCCAAGGCTTAAGCTGGGATACCAGCTTAGCCATCTGAGTCTCAGTGTGAGCCTGGCGCTCAAACATCTCCATCTGCCTATCAACTAGCTGCTGCATAAAGTCTCAAGAGACAGACACCATCCCAGCAGGAGTCGGTGGGGCACTAGTACTGGGTACGCTCTCATCAATATTGCCAGTGCCCTCAGTCGGTACTGGTATCCTAACTGGTGCAGGAATATTCAAAGGTATACCACTCATGTCATCCATGGCAGCACCCGACGTCTCAGACGGCTGTGACCCTCGGGAAAGAATGGGGTGCAAACCCCTCTGCTGCATCATTGCAATATCTGCCAAATGGGTCACCTCTATAGAATTATCGATGGCAGGTATTCTGGCAACCCCTGCTCTATCACACAGACCCTGAATCAGACATGGAAAAGGGATACTTGTGTGATCTCGAAAAGCTCGCGCGTGGATTTCTTGGATGATGTACCTTGCAAAATGGATCTCATAACCAGCCAAGATGCTGGCTACTACAACTGCCCTGTCCAATGTAAGTGAGTTATCAGCGTTAGTTGGACCTAACCTATGACGAACCACTGACCACCAAAATCGACCAGCAAAATGGAGCGTGGACTTTTTGATGTCCAGCTTCCCAGTCACCCAACTAGCCGTTACACCCTCCTCAGCTATGTAACCTGCAATCCATTTAATCAACTCTAATTTTTGCGCTGCATCTCTCATCTTAACTCTATCTCTGACCGTGGCCATTCTGTGATCAAATTCAGCTGTCGAAATCGGAACTGGACGGTTAGGCCCAAACAAAAAGCGGTGAATGGTCTCTTCTGAAATGTTAATTCGGGTACCGCACACCATAACATGAGTCAGCACTGGCTGCATAATATATCGCTGCCCAACAGGAGCTCTCAAACTAATCGATGCAGCATAGGAAGCATAAAATTCTCGGACCAATTTTGAGCTATACCTTCCAGAAGGCTGCGCCATCCAACCCAAGCCATATCGCTAAAAAAGATGCCAAATATCTGGTAATGTCCTCAGTTTCTCCACTCTATATCGAGGCTCCTCCATAATGCCCCTCCGACACACACCACGCTCTGTCAGCTCAACATCTCGATCATAAATAGCACGCATGCCCTGTACACACCACCGCTGGACCTCCCTATCCTGGGCAGTAGTCGGAGCACTTTTGGCATTAGTACCGAAAAGAGAGGCTGTAGCCTCTGCCACAGATGTAACCTAACCCGTAGCCTCATCTGCAGACGTACCCTGACCTGTAGCATCAGCCACAGACCCTGACTCAGAACCCTTCTCCCCCTCTTCATACTGTAGGACGGACTCAGATGACTCAGCCGGAATAACTGGCGCAGCAGGTGGTGGGACCGGCTGACTTGCTGCTCGGGCAGCCGCACGGGTTGGCGTCTGTAACCTCGTAGCCCGCGGGACCAATGCAGTATCGTCGTGACTAATATCAAATTCCTCTACAGAGCCACTTGTCTCAGACTCAGTGCGTTCATCCCTCAGATGTGTCGGTAAGTCCGGGTTTTTAGTCCGGATTTGGGATGATGCATCAAGGTGGTCACTTTTGGGATTGGATTTTGGAGGCATGGTAACGGGTTTGGATCAAATTTTTTGGGTATGGGGTCGGATTTGGGTCGGGTTTGGTATGGTTATTTTAGATTTTTTGGACCTATTTGGTAATAGGGTTTGGATTTCCGAATAGGGAACGGATTTGGTCAGTGTTTGGGATATGGTATTCGAATTTTTGGAGTTTGGGGGAGAAGGGATTCGGATTTAATGGAGAAAAGTAGAGGGGATTAGAATTTTAGGGTTTAAGATGAATGAATTTAAAGTGGGGAAGAAAGGGTTTTAATCGGGTATAAATCGGGTGAGGAAGAAAGGGTTTCGGATTTATTTTGGAAAAACTGGGCTCGGGTCGGGTCAGATTTTGATTTCCGCTTTTGTTATGTTTCACGACACGACCCACGTCACGTGACTGACACCCACATGACGTGGAGTCTGTCGTGACTGGTGTACAGTACTTGGGCTGGGTGTCTGATTTCAGTGACACCAGTCACGTGGTGTGGATTCCATCCACGTCACGTGAACTACTTCCGTGGAACTGATTCAGAACCTAGAAATCTTTCTCTGAGTTTGACGATGTCATCCACGTGGCGTAGAACCCCATCACGTGTCGTGATTCATGTTGTGGAGGAAATTTCACCACTTCTGGTAGATTTTGTGATTTTCAACTGATTGCTACTCAATAATCCGATCTCCTCATAACAAAATCTTGGGTTGCCTACCAATCAGTTCTTGATTTAACGTCGCGGCACGACATGGCTAACTTGGATACTCAGTCTTCCCCAACTACCCCATGGGTTGCCTCCCATGAAGCGCCTGATTTAACGTCGCGGCATGACATGGTTAACTTGACTACTCAAACTTCATCAAGTTCAAGTTCTTCAATCGTCCTTATCTCTTTCGAAACTCCTACATAATGCTTAACACGTTGTCCATTGACTTTGAACAGGACATTATCTGCTCTTTTCAGCTCAATAGCACCATGTGAGAATACCCGAACTACCGTGAATAGGCCAGACCACTTGGACTTTAATTTTCCAGCAAACAGGCGAAGCTTGGAGTTATACAGCAGCACCAAATCTCCCGGATGAAACTCTCGATTCTCAATTCGACGATCATGATACAATTTCATCTTTTCTTTATACAATGCTGAACTCTCATAAGCCCGGAGACGAAATTCATCCATCTCATTCATCTGTTCCAGTCTCATTTTAGCCACTCCATTCCAGTCTAAATTCAACCTCTTCAATGCCCACAATGCTTTATGTTCCAGTTCGACGGGCAAATGGTAAGCTTTTCCAAAAACCAACTGATATAGTAAAGCACCAATCGGTGTTTTGAAAGCCGTCTGATATGCCCATAGCACATCGTCCAATCTACAAGCCCAATCAGTCCTATTGGCATTGACTACTTTTGCTAAGATAGACTTGATTTCACGATTTGATACCTCAACCTGCCCACTTGTCTACGGATGGTAAGGTGTGGCCACCTTATGCTTTACACCGTATTTTTCCAGAAGAGCCTTAAACAGCCGATTGCAAAAGTGGGATCCGCCATCACTAATAATAACTCGAGGTGTCCCAAATCGTGAGAAAATGTTCTTTTTCAAGAAAGCTGTGACACTTCTTCCTTCGTTATTGGGGAGCGCAATTGCCTCTACCCATTTAGAAACATAGTAAACAGCCACCAAGATATACTTCATTCCATGCGAGCTCACAAATGGACCCATAAAGTCAACTCCCCACACATCAAATAATTCAAGTTCAAGAATCGTAGTCATGGGAAGTTCGTGTCTGCGTGAAATATTACCTTGCCTTTGACACCGGTCACAAGCGCGGGCATAGTCATGAGCATCCTTGTAAATGCTGGGCCAATAGTATCCACATTGCAAGATTTTATGGGTAATCCTTGCACCTCCATGATGACCCCCAACTGGAGATGAGTGGCATGCCTCCAAAATACTCATCATTTCGACCTCTGGGACGCATCTTCGAATAATACCATCAGCATACACTCTGAACAAATATGGCTCATCCCAGAAGAATTTTCTCATGCATGAACTTTCTTCTCTGCTGATATGTCATATCTTTCGGGACTAGATCACTTGCCAAAAAGTTGGCAAAATCAGCAAACCAAGGGATTAAATCTTGGGATGCTGCAAGCACTTGTTCATCTGGAAAAGTATCATCAATTTCAAGATCATCTTTCAATTTAAGCATGGCCTCCTCCTCAAGGCGTGATAGATGGTCAGCCACTTGATTTTTGGTCCCCTTTCGATCCTTGACTTCAAAGTCAAATTCTTGCAACAGAAGTACCCACCAAATCAGTCTTGGCTTAGCATCCTTTTTCGACATAAGATACCGAAGAGCCGCATGATCTGTGTGCACAATCACCTTCGTGCCAATCAAGTACGATCTGAATTTCTTGAAAGCAAAGAATACTGCCAACAAATCCTGCTCAGTCACAGTGTAATTCTTTTGAGCTGGATTAAGCACTTTGCTAGCGTAGTAGATCGGATGTAATATCTTCTCAAGTCTCTGACCCAGGACTGCTCCCAAAGCCACTCCACTTGTAACACCCCGTATCTTCCCAACCCTATTTGATGATGTTGAATAATTTTTTCTTAGGTGTCAAGAGATATAAGTATGTATTTGGTAATGCTACCGACGAGAAAATTGAAATTTGGCCACGTACATGCAACTAGACTTTCATAGGAAGGGTTTTGTGATTTTGTGGAGCATTTGTGTAATACCCCGTACACATTCTAACCTCATTTGGTGACTTGGAGTCATGTTTACTTGATGATTAAGATCACTAAGTAAGTATTGTTTCGATAAGGTATTGGACGATACGTAAGTGTTGGAAAAATGGCCGAAAAATTCAGCAAAGCATCAAAACTTGCGCCACTACCTTGTTTCAGGGGGTGTGGCGCAAGCCACTAATTTAGAGGTGGATCAATTCTTGCGCCACTTCCTTGCTTTGCAGCAGTGGCGCAAGGCACAAAAAAATGTGCCCTTCCGGACTCGTTTTGTAACGCAATTCTACGACAATTCTTGGATGGTTTCTTTTGGTTCTTTGGAGTTATTTGAGCATTGTTAAAGCTTCAACCACTTAAATACACTCCTACATACTCCTATATGATCAAATCATGAAAAATGGATAGTGATCCAAAATGTCTAATGAAACCATGGGCGACTAGAATTTCTATTTTTGCGATTGAGTCGATGAATGAGAATATCATAAGAAAATATTGTCATGAAATTATAGAATTATTTAAACATGATATATATGGTGAATTATACATGAAAGTTGATGGGTTAAATGTATATGTGTTATTGGGCCCAAATTAAGGCCCAAAAGTGGAAGAAATATATGGTCCAAATGGGTCAAATGACCCATTCCTCCATTTGACCTTCTAGAACACTATACTAAATGTTAAAGAGTGGCTAAGGATGGACTCAAAAGCTTATAAAAGGGACCAAAAATCTGATTTTTATCCATTATACACTCATATGTATTTCTATGTTTTTCCAAAACATTTCAAGAAAACCCCTTTAGCTCTCAAAACCCTAAGTCAACTTTTGGAGAAGATCATCACTATTCAAGCTTGGGTAAGTTTTTATTATTATGGTTTAACATATTATATGCATGGGAGATTATGTATATTATGCTAGTTGTGTTGGCAAGATGATGAATAGTGTATTTTTGCTTTTGGTGACGGATGTGCTATCTTGGTAATTTGAACTTGAATTAGGCCTTGTGCCTTTGATGAAAAAGCATGGTATGGACAAAATATGAACATTTATGGTGTTATTTTTGGTATTAAACTTGTTCTTTTCTAGAAGTGGAAATTGTGGGATTTTGGCCGATATGTGTTATGAGTTTTATTAAGGTAATTTGATGGATTATTTGCGATATGATATGGATAAGAAAGTGTAAAGGAGAAGTGTTGTGGTGAAATGTATCAATTATCATGTATTGGTCAATGTTGGGAATATTATGGAATTTTTGGAATAATAATTTTGTCAATGGTTTTGTCAAGGGGAAATGACATGTTTAAAGGCAAACATGTAACTCATTGATGTTCTATGCATTTGTCAAGTAGTTGATGGTTAATGTGAATCTCGTTATGTACTTGTGTTGTAGAGTGACACATGAAGAAGGATCGGGACTATTGTATGCACCTCTAGGATTGTATATCCGTATTGAGAGTACAAGGTATGTAAGGTTACTCTGTCCGTATCTTTTTGCGGCAAATAGTAGTCACATTGACATTACGCTTGTTCCATCCCGAAATGTGCTAAGGTATCCCATATCCGGTTATCCATGATCATTGTCATATATTTTCTACTCATTGATCATTGATGAATCTCATGACTTATATTCATGGTTAATGTTCCAAAAGCTCAAATCCAATGTTCCAATAGTGGTTATGCTCATGTATCTTGTTCATTGATTACTATCCAATGGTCCCAATAGTGTCATGTATCCATGAAGGCTATGTTTCCAATAATGTTTATTTACATGTCTCTTGCTCGTTGGTTATTGTTCCAAAGCTTCCAATAATGTTATGGCTACAAAAGTATCAATCTCTCATAAGCCAAGGGTATCCTATTTCCGGGTATCAATTATGGTTCCTCACATGTTCTTTATGCATTGATCAATTGTCATTCACATGTCTCATATGCATTGACTAATGTTCCAAATATTCCATGGTTTCACAATGTTATGTTCCAAAGTTCAATTAAGTTATGACTATCATTTTGTCAATCTCAAAAGTAATGAAATAAAGTAAGAATAAAGTAATGCATATTGATTGTGTTCATGGGTGTTATCCATGGGGTACAAATACCCGCATGAGGATGTTAGTTTATCCATGGGGTACAAATACCCGCATGATGATGGCCATTTATCCATGGGGTGCAAGAACACCCGCATGATGATATGATCTTATCCATGGGGTAAAAAGAATTCCTGCATGACGATGATATTTTATCCATGGGGTGAAAAGAACACCCACATGATGAGGAGCCTAACAGTATATGAGCAATGTAAAAGTAAAGTAAAGTAAAGGCAAGAGACAGAATGAATGTAATATACATGGCTTCCAAAGTACAGAATAGTGACTCATCTACATTGTGACTTAATCTATATTGGTTATGCATTTGAACTTGAGTTCTTAACATACTTTCATATGATACAGTTTTCTTATGGACTTACATACTCAGTACATTCTTCGTACTGACCCCTTTTGGGGAATTTATTTTACTTGTTGCAGGCGCAGGTACTAGTAGGCCTCCACAGTAGATTGTCAGTGTTGCAGATCTTCGGTGAGCTCCAGTTAGTTCGGGGCTTCTCCAATTCACTGTTGTACATGTGTTTTGATTTTTTACATGTTGTATAAAGCGGGGACTTGTCCCGACTTTTAGTTCATTTTGGTCAATGCATTTTGTTAGAGGCTTTTGTAGACGGATGTGGGTGTATCAGTGAAAAAGGCATATGTTGTTTTGACTGAATGGCCTTAACGATCAAGTTTCATATATATGTACCATGTTTTCTGTTATTCGTCTTTCAAGTTCTTACGTAATGGTGGTGATGCTTCTGTGATGCATATGATTGAACATAGGCAAAGGTTGGTTCTCTCGGGCATTATTGGCTACGAGTTCCAATCATGTCTCGATGGGATTCGGGGCGTGACACCACTAGCATAGCACATAACCTCAAAAGGCTGAGTCCAATCTGGTGACACAATGATAGGGGCTGACACCAACTTCTCTTTAAGACACTCAAACGCTTTAAGACATGCTTCATCAAACACGAACTTCACCTCTTTCTCTAAAAGTTTGCACAAGGGATGAGCAATTTTGGAGAAATCTGTGATGAATCTTCTGTAAAAACCAGCATGACCCAGAAAACTCCGAATACCTTTTACAGAGATAGGTAGGGGTAGCTTCTCAAATACTTCAATTTTCGCCTTATCCACATCCATGCCGTTCTTCGAAATCTGGTGCCCCAATACGATACCTTCATTGACCATAAAGTGACACTTTTCCCAATTCAGTACTAGATTGCACTCCTCGCATCTTTGCAGCACATTAGCAAGGTGTGACAAACAGTCCTCAAACGAATCTCCCACTACAGAAAAAATCATCCATAAACACCTCAATTGTGTCTTCCACCATGTCGGAGAAAATAGACATCATACAGCGTTGGAAGGTGGCCGGTGCATTATACAAACTGAAAGGCATTCTCTTGAATGTGAACGTCCCATATGGACAAGTGAAAGTGGTCTTTTCTTGGTCTTCGGGGGCTATAAAGATGTGGTTGTACCCCGAATAACCATCAAGAAAACAATATCATCCTCTGCCAGCAAGACGATCTAACATTTGGTCCATGAAGGGCATAGGAAAATGATCCTTTTCAGTCCACGAATTCAGCTTTCTATAGTCCATGCAAACTCTCCATCCGGTCACCGGCCTCATTGGAATCAACTCATTTTGTCATTTGGGACCACCGTGATTCCTCCCTTTTTCTGCACACACTGAACTGGGCTCACCCGCTTGCTATCAGCAATAGGGTAAACCACTCCTGCATCCAACCACTTGATGATCTCTTTCTTTACGACCTCTTGTATAGGTGGGTTTAGACGACGCTGGTGTTCAATGCTAGGGATGCATTCTGGCACAAGCTGAATTTTATGAGTACAAATGCCGGGTGGAATACCTATGATATCTGCAATGGACCAATCAATGTCCCTCTTGAATCTTCTCAAAACCGACACCAAATCCACTACTTGCCATTCCACCAACTTAGCAGAAATAATCACTGGCAAGGTATTGTTGGCTCCCAAGAATGTGTAGCGAAAGTGGGCCGGAAGAGCCTTAAGCTCTAACACTGGAGGCTCCTCTATAGATGGGTGAGCTGGTGGAGTTACCCTATTCTTTAAATCAAGATCCAGTTTCTTGGGTGCATAAGTGTACGCTCTTTTACCAGCTAGCGCACCCACCATCTCATCATAGTCTTCTATACCATCGTCTTCAAAGTTCATGATCACAGCAGCCAGAGGTTCTACTCCCAACCTTTCTTCAATGGGCACGACAACTTCAATATCATTAACCGCATCTATCACTGAAATGACTCTCTTATCTTTTGGCTGCTTCATTGACCGACAGATATTGAAAGTAACCTGCTCATCATTCAATCTAAATTGTAGCTTCCCGATTTCCATATCAACCAGTGCGCGACCCATGGCAAGGAATGGTCTCCCCAGTATGATGGGAACCTCAAAGTCAACCTCACAATCGAGGATCACAAAATCAGCCGGAAATATGAAAGAAGCAACCTTCACCAAAACATCGTACAGAATGCCCACCGACTTTTTCACAGTTCGATCGCCCATGAGAAGTCTCATGGAGGTTGGTTTTGGTGCACCCAACCCCAATTGCTTGAACACGGCTAATGGCATTAGGTTGATGCTAGCACCTAAATCGCACAGTGCTTTAGCAAAGTCGTATGACCCAATAGTACACGGGATTATGAAAGCTCCTGGATCCTCTTTCTTTTCAACTAAGGACCGTGAAGCAATTGCACTACAATGATGAATGTTATCTGCGGGCTCAAAACTGACCGTTCTCTTCTTAGTCACCAAGTCTTTCATGAACTTGGCATAGCCTGGCATCTGCTCTAATGCTTCTACAAGAGGGATGTTAACTGATAACTCCTTCAGCATGGTGATGAACTTCTGATACTTTCCTTCCTCCGCCTTTTTCTTCAACCTTTGAAGATAGGGAGGAGGAGGTTGCGGAATAGTTTTGAGTACTTTTGGTACCTCGTCCTTCTTTCTCTTTTTAGATTTTGCATTGTCGCTATCATCCTGCTGATTTGGAACCTTGTTACCCTTTGCATTATCTGACTCTAACTTAACTTCAACATCGACAACTACTGGATCATTAGGCATACTATTGTCGGCAGGCATAGGTGGATCTGTCGTGCATTTCCCTCTTCTAGTAGTGATGGCGAGGCAATGACTATCATTTTTAGGATTCTGGACGGTATTACATGGAAGGGTGCCTGGCTGACGTTGATTCAGTGCCACTGAAATTTGCCCAAACTGTTGCTCCAACTGTTTGATGGCGGTCGAGTGAGACTCCACTTTCTGACTTATGCCCGAGATGTCAGTTCTAATTTCTTTCAAGCAATTCTCCTGACTTTCTGCTCCTTTCACCAATTTATTTAGAAGTGCCTCCATCCTCGAATTTCTAGACTCCTCATCACGTCTTCCAGGTGGTACATAAGTGTCATTCTTTTCTCTATGATCATCTTTCCGCCTCCAATCACCATCACGGTCCCGTTCACGATCTCTGTATCCCGATTTGTTGTAGTTGTCCCCATAATAGTTCCGACCTTGATTCCCTTGCCTTGAGTTCCAAGAGTCTTGATTAGACCCTTGGCCCTTGGCTCGGAAACCCGCCACTTCATGATCTAGATACTTTGCCTCTTCATCTGACTCACTATCATCATGTCTAACTGATTTTCTTTGTGCACCAACAGCATGCACCTTTTTCGCATCTCTAGTAGCTATCTGTTTGGCCAGAAGACCAATCTCTGTCCTCAACTGAGCAACCTCTTGCGCCACAGATTCATCCAACGCCCTTTGAGCTGCTGAAGCTATAATAGCATATGTCCCAGCCGGCATATCTGCCTCCCGAGTCTGCCATCCTCGGTTGGTCTTAGTGACACGATCCAATATCTCAGAAGCTTGGTTCCATCCCAGACTCATGAATGCTCCACTAGTGATAGTATCTGCTACCCCCTTTGTGTTGACATTCAAAGCTTTGTAGAAGATTTCAAGTAAATTCCGACCACTCATCCTATGATTAGGCACGTTCTGCAACTTCTTCTTGAACCTCAGCTATGATTCATAGAGTGTTTCCGAATGAAGCTGTCGAAAATTGTAGATCTCGTCCTTTAACTGCAGTATCTTGGATGGTGGGAAAAATCTTTCCAAGAATTGATTTCTCAATTCCTTCCAAGTAGTGATAGAACCTTGTGGTAGCTAAGCCAACCACAAAGTGGCTTCTCCTGTAAGAGAAAATGGGAACAACCTCAACCGAATCGCCTCTTGATTAACTCCAGGCAGATTGTATGACGTGCAAACCCCCACAAAATTCATAACATGCATGTTTGGATCATCAGTAGGAAGACCCGCGAACACATTTCAAGTTCAGCAGATGGATCATGGCACTAGTAAAGTCAAACTTAGTGCCTGGAGGTAACTCAGGTGGAACAATAGCACCATTCTCAATCGGCTCAAAATAGGCCACATATTCATCTTCAGGATCATCATAAACAGGCACACGTTGTCTTGGTTGTTCTCTTAATTTTCTTTGTCGCTCTTCAGCATCAGCCAGACGCTGTGCTACGTCCTGCATAGCTCGATTATCTCTTTTTGCTTGTCTAAGAGCAGCTTGTCTAGCATGCTCTTCTCGGGTCAATCGAGCAGTAGTTTGCTCTGCTTTTTCCTGACCAGCCGGATGCATTGGCTGATTGTGAACATCCCCCGCAACTGCGGGATTCTGTACTCCTTCAGTATTCACCATTCTCCGATTAGCTCTTAAAGTCCTTTCAATTTCAAGATCAAGTGGAATCAGGGGATTGCCTTGACTCCTAGTATTTGGCATACACCGGCGTATGCCCTCGAGAGTATGAAAGAACACACCCAATCAACTCCAACCAATAATGTTCAACTTCGTAACCGTACTCCCTGGCAACGGCGCCAAAATTTGATGTCGCCCAAAGTATACCTCCGAAAAAGTACAATGCGGTCGCTGAATCAAATATAGAACCCAACTAGGTTGGGGTCGATCCCAAAGGGAATAGGTCGAAGTATGAGTAGACTACTGGAAGGAATAACTGGCAAGTAACTAAAACTGGGGGGGTTTTGCTAGTAAATAGTAACTATGACGATTGATGACTGATATCGAGTTTGTAAATAATAAGAGAAATTCACTAGGACTGTGATCCCCAATGATTCCTTAACTCCACCGGTGACTTTTGCTTAATAAGACTGTCCCACTGCACTGCATGCAAAATCTAACTGTCTCTCGACTATCATTAGGTGAATTTCACTCTTCTCCTCTCGGTCTCCAAGTGTCGCACTTCTAACCCTTGTCCTGGATTTCAAATAACCTTTCCCGCTAAGGCTCCGATTATTAGATGAAGTTTAATAGCTCTAAATCTCTGTTGTTATCTCCTTTTCCCAATCTCTACCTCTCTCTCGAGCAAGTCTAGAATATAGGCAAGATTCTAACGTTTGCAACCGTTAAACAAAGCAATTAATACGAAGGAAACAACAATACATGCATACACAGCAGTACAAAGTTATTTTGCACTTCACCGGTTTTGTTAATTCTTCATGGTTCACACAATCCTAGTTGATGGGTTTAGCTACTCATAATTGCAAGAACACAAGAATAATCCAAAAATGAAATCATAATTATGATCTCACAAGAATGAAGGAAAAACCGAAATTTCAATTATCAATCAACTTCAGAATTAGGGTTTGTGAATACAAAACCAAAATATATGTCTCAAACAATGTAAAATAACTCTCAAAGTAGTAAATTGTCCAACTCTCGCACTTAGGACTACCTAGGAGTATTTACAGGTACAAAACTAGTCCTATCCAAAACAAAATAGGAGAACAGAGTCGGCAGCTTTCACGGTGTCGTGACTTGGTGTCGTGGAACCAAGTCACGACACGTGACTTGTATCATGGGAATCAGGCCCTTTTTTGGATCTCTGAAGTGAACTCAGGGCAGGCTTCCACGTCACATGGGTGTCATTCACGCCACGTGACCCCTGCCGTGGAAATCAGCCTAATTTTTCAGCATCTGGACTTAAGTCACGCTATCAACTCACGCCACGTGAGTGTCTTCCACGCCAAGTGACTTGTGGAGTGAAATCTCCTCCATTTCAGCCTTTTGTTCTTTCTTCATCCGTCACTTCATTCTCGGGCTTGATTCTTTCTTTTTTGCTTATTTTGCCTTTAAAGCCTGTTTTCCTGCAAATTAGGACAGAAACCACATCATACCAACAAAACACACCCAAGTTATTGCATCTTTTCCTTGTTTTAAGCATCGAAAGTGTCATATAACAATGGCACATCATCAATCTCTCTTTCAACTTATCATTTTCCAAGGACACTAAATGCAGTTTCTCTCACAGATCAGAAATTTTAATGGTTAGTGCAAATTTTTTCATTTTCAAAAGCATCAATATTTTCATTTCACAAATCCTTCTAATTTGTAAGTTCACACAATGAGTCAATCATAACATTTGCTAACCCTTTTAATTTCTTCAAAGAGTAATCATCGATGTTATTCTTAATGTCAAGAAGAGTTACCTCCTCATCTTCATCATCATCTGATTTTGCCATGAAGGCGAAGAGTGAGTTGAAGACATCATCATCATCATCTTTAACTGCCATCATGGAAATGTCTTCAGGAAGCTGTGATTTATCAGATTCACTGGATGTATCTCCCTAGGCTATTAGAGCCTGTTTGACCACATAATCTGCAGCAGCTTTTCTTCTGGCTTTGTTAGGGACCCGGTCCTTCTGTTTTCCTTTGTCATTTCTAGCTTTGGCATAATCTTTATACTCCATTTCATGCATTGGACAATCTTTTATAAAATGCCCTGGTTTTTCACACTTGTGACAAAGATCATTTACATTTTTTGTTCTGCTTGTGTTACCTCTCCTAGGAAAACCACTATTTTTTCTTACTACCTTGAGGAATCTTCTCATGATATAAGCCACATCTTCATCTTCCTCATTTGTATCTTCTTTTACAGCTTTGACAGCAAGAGTTTTTTCTTTCTTGGGCTCTCTTTTGGCTTGAGTTTGTTGCTTCTTCAATTCATGTGTCTTCAGGTTTCCAATTAATTCATCCATAGTGAGAACCTTAAGATCTCTGTCCTCAGTAATGGCATCAACTTTGCTATTCTATGACTTAGGAAGGACAATGCGGATCTTCCTCACTTGTTTGTTTGGTGGAATTATCTCACCCAAGCAGTGCAGCTCATTTATTATCAACGTAAATATGGTGTACATTTCTTGAATTATTTCCCCTTCCTTCATGACAAAAGCTTCATATTGAGTAGTGAGCATGTCCACCTTTAACTCTTTAACTTGACTCGTTCCCTCATGAGCAGTCTGCAGACTGTCCTAAATCTCCTGTGCTGATTCACATGACGAGATTCAGTTGTACTCGTCAGGAACTATTCCACAAACAAGCAATTTCTTTGCTTTGTAACTTTTCTCAATCTTCTTCCTGTTGGCTTCGTCATACTTCTTTCGTGACTTAGGAACAAGTCTTGTAGCATCTCCTTCTTTAACTTCCTCCATAGGAATATGTGATCCATCGCAGATAATGTCCCACAATTAACTATCTTCTGCCATTATGAAATCATACATTCTAGTCTTCCACCAGCCATAGAACTGTCCATTAAAGCGAGGTGGCCTGGTGGTCGACTGACCTTCTTCCAAATTTGGTGGAGCAGCCATACGAGCAGGATCTCTCTAGGTATTAGCCTGATAGAAAGTACCATACTGTAATACCAATTGATGACTTGTGAGAGTCCACCAGCAATCAAGAGACCAGGTCCCCTGACACATACAAAACAGTGCAAGAGTAAAAGACAGAACTGAACGTAAATGCACGATATATTTACGTGGAAACCTCCTTGCTCAAGGGAGATGAAAACCATAACCTGTCACCAGGATTTTCCAAAGTTTCACTCGCTTCAACCCAACAGTGATTACAGACTCCAGTAACCACTAAGGATTATACTCTTAATCCTACCCTCTTGTAATAACTCTACTACAAGACTATTGCAATAACTCTATTGCATTCAACTTGTCAAATAACTCTAGTCGACGACCCTAGGCAACTCTACCCAAAGAACCCATCAAACAAATGATGAGAGAAAAACTTGACTAAAGACCTAATGATTCCATCAACTAACTCTAATTGATATGAGTCAACTAAGAACTTAGACAAGAAAATAATCTACTAACCTTTATAACTCAAGCGTAGATATTACAAGATAAGAACATAAACACAAAGACTCGAAGACAACAAAGACTCGACACACTGGATCAGGTCCCTAGCTGAGAATGAGCTATGTTTCTTTGAGAGAATGGCTTTTTCTTTTGATGAAATCTTGATTGCAAAAACTAGGTTTTGCTCTTGTGAAAGTCTTCCTTTTATAAGAGAGAGCAAAACCTAGGACATATGCCATTGGTTGAGGTTGGTGACTCTGCTGTCTTGCCACTAACTTTCTGTGGAAAGTACAGTTTTCCAGCTGTATTTAGTTATCTTCATATAAGATCGACATCCGCCAGAACTAGGTCCCTTAAGTGCTGGTTTGTCATCCGATTGGGTCCCTTGTGCTTGTAGTTTGTAGATCATCAAAACTTCGATAATACAACAACAACAACATTGTCATAGATGCTTTCGGCAAAGATGTGAACTTAGATGTTGCTATCAACCTTTTGAACGAGATGAAGCAGAAAGGCATTCCTCCAGGCTTAGTCACATATACTTCATTAGTTGATGGTTTGTGTAAGGTTAGTCGGTGGGAGAAGGTTAAGATGTTGTTATCTGAGATGGTTTTAATATTTATCCAGATGTGCACACCTTCACCATACTAACCGATGGACTATGCAAAGAAGGGAAAGTTGCTGATTTCGAGGAAATAATGAAACACATGGTCAAAAAAGGTGTAGAGCCTGATATGATCACATACAATGTAATAATGGATGGCTATTGTTTGCGTGATCGAATAGATAGAGCATGAAGAATTTTTGATTTCATGATAGATAAGAGCATTGAGCCTGACATCTTTAGCTATAACGTACTAATAAATGGATATTGTAAGAAAAAGAAGCTGTCCAAGGCCATGCAGTTGTTTGGTGAAATTCTCAAAAGGGATCAAAACTTAATACTGTTACCTACACTACTATCTTGCAAGGTTTGTTTGAAGTTGGAAGAACTGGTGATGCAAAACAAATTTATACTGAGATGCTATCTGTGGGGCCCAAACCTAATATATATAACTCATGTTACTTTGCTCGATGGTTATTTTAAGTACGGACTTATTGAAGAACCCATGTCACTCTTTAATAAGTTGGAAAGACAGAGAGAAGATACTGGCATTGCATTTTACAATGTTGTCATTAATGGATTGTGCAAAAATGGTAAACTCGACTAAGCTCGTGCTATTTTTGAGAAGCTTTCTTTCATTGGATTGCTTCCAAATGTGTGAACATACACTGCAATGATAAATGGATTTAGTCTTGAAGGGTTATTTGATGAAGCTAAAGGTATTCTAAGAAAAATGGAAGACAACGGTTGTCTTCCAAATAATGTAATTATGTAAGGGTTTCTAAGGTGCAGCAAAATTAGTGAAATGGCAACATTTATGAAGGAAATGGCTGGAAGGGGCTTTTCATTTGATGCAACTACAACCGAGTTACTAATAAATGTTATAAGGGGAGATCCTTCTGTCCTTGACATGATACCAGAGCTTCACTTGATAAATAAGAAGTGAAAATTTCTTTCACTTTGTTATTCAGCTGTGATACAATTTCCTTTTACCCCTGCACGAGAAATTGCATCCAACTCAATTGCACAAGTTGAAAAAATGGTAATTAGAACATGGCTTGAGCTTTACGTGAGGCTTACGGAGGAGGTAAATCTCTTTTGATTGTTTTTCCACTCTTATTTACCTTGGAAATCAGATGTCACTGCACTCTTGATATGAGTATTAATAGAGTTTCCTTATGTATACACATTATAAGTCTAGGAATATCATTTTATGTGTTTTATATCTTTTTGGGAATCATAAAAACTGCATGTACCTTAAATGTTTTAGAAAAAATCTTTTTAATGAGTTCAACCCATTCTTCTGTCCCTCGACCCCTATAGTATGAATATTTATGATCTTCCTGAAATTAAAATAGAGTTTGTCCAACCCCTATAGTGATAAAGATGGTATTCATCGGGATAGAGTGTGATACACATTTTTCTATCCTTTGCGTCTCTAATTTATGCTTTACTTTTTGAAGGTGTGATTTGCAAAAACCTTGTTCATGTAAAGTATTCCTGACTTGTTGAGATTACTCATAACTGAACAACTGTATAACAACAACTCAGTCGTATCCTATTATTTTTTCAGACTTATGAATAGGTTGCAACACTGTGCAAAGTAAAAAATCAGATGAACCGAAAAACTTGTCCAGGGCATAGCTAATGGTACAAAAATTGATGGTTCACTATGTGCCCCCTTAAGTCAACTCAAAGAAGATTTCTCATGTCATCTCTGGAATATTGTAATACATGGAAGATTACCCAAGCAACAAAAGTTGAGGAAATTATGATAGAAGAGGTAAATTTAACGGCTCTTCTCATATAAAGAAATTTGCAGTATCGAAATGTGCTTCCTGTCAAAAGCTATTCTAGTAGCTAGCGCACTTGTAGTTAGATTGCAAGATATTCTTTTACAATGATTTCAAATTTGTTTGTGTAGGTTGCAAAACAAGTTCATCATGGTCGCACCAGAAATTTAAGTACTGAAAGTGATGCAATTGATGACAGGTGCTGTTTTCTGCTTCATTTCACAAACCTCTAGTCTTTTTGTAGCTTATTTGCTTCAAATACTAGAAGATAAGCTTTAAATACTTTGCTACATGTAAAGAGTAAATGTGGAAGTCCAACAAGTGTTTTTATACAAGTAATGGACGCAATCTTTTGATAAGTCTAGTAATATCATCTTTAGTGCTATTTAATTATCTTCAGGTACTTTTTTTTAATTGTTTCTTTCAGGTGTTATCGTTTTCTATTTCTTGTAAAATCAATACCAACTGGCTTTAACTTAGAAATTGATGTAGGAACAATCCTTTTGGTAGTTTCTAAAAGTCGTAGTTACATCATCCACAAAGGAACACCAGAGCTGACAAGATCAATTCCCTATCCTTCTTCCTGAACCATACAGTATGAATATTCTGGTTTTCCTGTCATTGAAATTAGACAAGTTTGAATCTATCAATCTAATAGGATATACTCTAGATCTAGATGAATGCTCAACATCTTATTCAAGTTATTTAGGAATATATTTTTGGAAGTTCATACATGATCCAAGAGTACTGATGCTTATTGGGAATGGACATCTTCATAGAATTGTAATATTGTCAATGTAAAGTTCATTGGTCCTGCGAAGGACCTATTTGATTGAGATTTTGAAGATGTAACTAAATTGTTGTTGATATTGGAGGCTATCTCTCAATGATCAGGTTACTAACTTAATGTGTGGAAGTTTCAGCGAGGTGGTTTATTTTACTAGGGAGGCATTCAAAAAGACCGACTGTGGAGAACAATTTGGAAGAAAATTGCAGCTTCGAGAGCCTCCTGGTTTGCTAAGCTTGTTTAACCCATGACAACTTGCAAAAAGAAGAATCGTTTTGTGCAGCAGATGCCTCACTAGACAGATCTGGACAATGTTTCTTGCTATTTTTGGTGTCCAGTGGGTCATGCCAGGATGCCTTAAACTTGCAGTGAGCAGCTGGTACCAGCAGTCCTCATCAAGGTAGAACAAGCACTACACAACTGCTATTTTTTCCTGCCTTTTCTGGTCTTTATGGATGGAGAGGAATGATAAGATAAACAACATAAAGCAGGTTAAATCTAGATGTTTAAAAATCTTGAACCTATGGTGCAGGAAGAATCTTGTTCAGTCTAGTGGCTTCTAAGTGATTTTGTTAATAAACCTTGCATTCTTTTGTGTATAGGAATTCAAGAAATGAGCTCTTTTCTTCCTTTTTACACTCCAGAACTGTTTTGTTCAGTTTCTCTATTTATCCAAGGATGATTGCTAGTCTTGATTGCTGAAGACTGAAAACGCGTCTTAATAGAGCGGAATAGGCTTGACATGTAGTAATAATTGTTTCTTTAGTATTTGATTAAAGAAAACTACTACTACGGAAGATTCCTTCCGATGACCAACACTTAAGGCACCCTTTGCCCTTTTTGTTTTCTCATGGTTTCTACAAAAGGAGGAGAGAGAAAAGGAAAATTTCAACAAAACTACGAACGTAAAAGATGGAAGAACAAGCATTCTTACTGCTACATGTCTAAGGGGTGGTGGCCATGCTTATTTGATTTCTTCTGGTAATATTGGCGTACCGAGAAAGGTATTTTATTTCACTTGGCTAGCTACGACGAGAGTGATCCTGACTGCGAAGAATTTGAGGAAGAAAATGATAACTTGAGTTAGTTGGTGTTTCATGGGCAATAATAACTTCTGTTAATACTGTTGGATAGCTTCTTATTTATGGTGGGAAATTCTGAGATGGTTCAGACTTGAGTGGGTGATGCCCAGCACTGTAATGTTTAGTTGGGCATTTAAGAAGAAGGAAGAGAAGATGCAGGGAATGGGATGTTGCTCCTCTAGCACTTATGTGGATCATATGGCAAGAGAGGAATACCGGAGCTCTTGAGGGAGTAGAGAAACTTTGTACACTTGAGGAATAGCCGATTTTTCTTTATTTCCTTTTGGTGCATGTTAGTGAACAAGGTATTTTAGGATAAATTCTTATGTATATTATCCAAGGAATACAATGACTTAAATACAAACTAGATATCTAAATCTCTAGAAATCAGCTAGAATATTATATACAAGGAAACATATAATTGACTTTATGATTCTCTAACAGTGCACCATTGGATTCCTACATGTATAGATGAGTGGGTGTTATCTGTAGAAATTCACGTCCTTTTTGTAAGGTTTTTTCTTGTATACGGACAAACTTTTGGTCTTTCCTGATGAAGTTTAATTTTTTATTAAAAAAATTGACGTGATCTTTCTTATTAGGTCAAAATCTGTAAGTATTAGAGCGTAGGTTTTAGTAAATTGATGGAACAGTAATGTTTTAGGGGTTTTTTTTTGTTGGATGTTGCAGTAAAGTGCAAAATATTTCCCTATAAGATAATGGCTTCTTATTTTTATTTTTTGGATTAAAAGGCAATAACTAAATCTTGAATTTTTTTGTTGAATATTTCCCAGATGTTATCTTAGTCCACTGCTTATCGTCAAAATTTGGTGGCTCTTTTGTGGGATACTTGGAATAAAGGTGCTTTATGTTGTTGAGGCCCTCTTTAAATGAAAGTATGTCTACGACTATTAGTTTCTGTGATATAAGGCTCCTGTTGGATTAAAGGCAAATTGATATGCAGTATGAAGTGAACAGTTAAATGCTCAACAACAACATAGAACTAATTCATTCGACTGAATACTCAAACTAACGACTATTACAGTGAAAAGCTTAAGATCGACTAAAGTAATAGAAAGGATTATAAAGAATCTTAACAAAGGATAGAAGGGAGATGAGAAGCCATAGAAGAAGAATAGGAGATGAGAAGCATAGACTTTGCCCAAGGCACATACACAATTTGCATACCCTCTCAATCACATATCATTACCCCTTTTGATAGAACCGAATGGAACCACCACTACTCAACATGGATCCCAAATTAACCTGGCCCTATTTCTTGTTCGCGGCCCAATAGTTCTTGTCAGCCCTATAACTAATTGTGTAACCTTGGTATCCACATTGAGCTGGACTTGGTTCATAACAATACTCTCGTCCTCAATAAGAACCTTGTCCTCAAGGTTCGAGTCAAGAAATCCCACGACAAAGGGCAATGAAAAACTAGATGAAGATATGGAAACTTTCACAGGTGCAAAGGCCACTGGTTGGCAGGTCCACTTGGATGGCAAGAAGAAACCAGTAGTCCCGTATGTGCTAACAACATTAGTGCATGCAATGTTGTTCACATAGCCTTCATGAATGGGCAAGAATGATATATACTTTTCTGCTGCAAGAATTACAAGACTAATTGCAAAATGTGTTGCAGCTTTAACCTGTACAATTTGATGCAATACCACTAAGCCAACTCCAAATACCAGAGAAGAAGCATACTTTCTTTTGAAAAAATCAAGCATCTTAACCATGGAGAGTATTTGAAGGATTGGTATGAATTCTTTCACTGAAGTAGTTGTTGGAGATATATTTTATAAAAGATCGGTAGTGTTCCTCCTAAGGTGCTGAAGAGAAGTTAGGCATGATTTCCAGTGTTTAGCCTTGGTCAGCCATCTACAATAATCTTGTCTAAAAAATAGGCCGAAAAGCTGTATTATAAGAGATCCTCCACAACATATCATTAACTGATTAATAATACTGATTGAGTCTCATAGGTGCTTAGGTGTTATTTTGGTTATATCTGTCGGTACCAAGAATGAAATAACCTCATAACTTGTTGGGTTCGAAATCGAGAGGATGTCATGCGGAAACTTATAGTTGCAAACCATAGATGCAATAAATCAGATGACAAAGAAAATTAAACTAAAACATATTATTGAATATGATTTGGCCAATTGACCTACATATTAAAACTAATTCAAAAAAGCATAAAAACTAATTGAGAAAAAATCTCCCCCTAAACAAGACTCTTTTAACCTACATTGTGGATGCTATTATGTTATGATATGAGAAGAGGGGTCTTCTATTTATAGAGTTTCAGAACCTTTCCTACAATAAAGAGGTTAGCCAAATATGGAAGAGTTTCATATTTTCCTTTTAGGAAAAGTAAAAGTAATTATGGTATTACTTTTATTTTCCTTTCAAGAAAAGTAAAACTTAAATTTGGTAAGAAAATCAGGGCAAAAATCCTAACAAATCTCCCCTTTTTGGCTTGATTTTCTAGACAAAATTTGATCCGCCTTCTTCATTTGCATAATCTTCGTTCTTCACATAATCTTCATCACTGTTGCTTGGCACGCTTTAAAAATGGAGCTTTTGGGGTTAAAAATATATGAGCCCTTTCGGGTTAAAAATATTGAAGCCCTTTGTAGGATAAAAGTGAGTTTTATTTTCAAAGTTGTAACAGCAGGATTGTTGAAAATATGATTGACAATTATCTCCACATGTAGTTTTTGGACATATATCTTCATTATCATCAAATTGGTTGCAACTTTCATCATAACATGTCTTCAATATGAACCATCGGATCATTGAACCGTAGGACCCATAGGAACGTTGGCTCTGATACCACTTGTTGGGTTCGAAATCGATGGGACGTCATGCGAAAGTTATTGATTGTAAACTATTGGGACGATAAATCAGAAGACACATAAAACAATACTAAAAAGCTTAATATTATTATATGATTTGGCCAATTGGCCTACATATAAAACTAAATATTAAAAATCATAAAAACTAATGAGAGAGAAAATCTCCTCCTAAATAAAACTCTCTAATCAACTACATTGTGGATGATACTGTGTTATGGTATGGGAAGAGGGGTCTTCTATTTATAGAGGTTAGCCAAATATGAAAGAGTTTTATATTTTTCTTTTAGAAAAAGTAAAAGCAATTATGGTATTACTTTTATTTTACTTTCAAGAAAAGTAAAACTTAAATTTGGTAAGAAAATCAGGGCAAAAACCCTAACAACCATCAGCACACTCCCAATGTCAAACCACGAAACATTCCAGCCAAAAATAATTGCAAGTCATCCTACAGGACAAAATGATGCAGAGAAGCACAGTGCACCTCTCTCTCCAAAGAAATCTGCTATCTTTCCACTCTTTACAACGCCTACCAGTTCACCAATACTGCATCTTGACCCCAACATAACATTCTCGTCCACTAGGAGGCCAAAATTATGTATTTGCCAAGTCGGAGCAAGTGCAAAGGAGACCTTACTCCAGAGTTCAATTGATTGAAGGGCGACAACATCCTCATCTTGTTTTGATTCTTCAGTGGTCAACTCAAATAGAGTTTGCATGTAAGGTTCAAGCAACTCATGATATGTCAATATGAATAGTTGAAAGCAAAGCTTCATATCTCGTTGTACCAGGGACTACTTCTGCAGATGTGGCAGATAAGATTGCTCAACAACCTTTACTTTACCCTTGCTCATCATGACCATATTAATAGTCCTCCTTCGTAGAGCCAAGCAATTAACAAGAGCTTTCCAGTCTTTCGTGGGTACCAATGTCGAGGTATTCGTTATTGAGTGCAAGCCATCACAAGAAGGTTGTGATCCTTCTTTTTGTGAACCAGTATTGTTGCCAGTAATATGCCATCAATTTCTACGCCAACCATTTTAATTTCAATTATTTCCACAATGTAGGAACTCATACACAATTGTCGACCGGGATCCTACACTTGAGTCATAGAGTTAGCGTATGGAATGAAGCTAAACTTGTTAGTAGATCCCAAAAACTGTAGCGGATCCACGTTCACTGTATAACCTGTTGGAGCTATGGAATTGAAAGGTATTCCCGGATCCCATACACAGAGATTCGTTGTTGCTCCATGAACAATGACAATAAGGGAATTCGCACTAGGATCAAATGCAAATGGATACAAAATGTTGTGAGAATTGAATTCATCAGTAGATTTTCCATGCTCCACAACAAGCATCATCTCATCCGAAGGCATGTCACTTGGTGGAATGCTAATCTCCAGGAAAAATTTATCAAGATATAGATCTTCAATAGGCTCAAGCTCCAAGGAAAACTCAGCAAGATACATGCAGGTCTCAAATTCAATTCTCTGTTTACTAGAGCCACAATCCAGAGAAGTAGCAATAACATACCTCTTTGACATATCTCTTGGGGAAAAATGATCGAACAATTGGACTTCGTTGCATTCTGGTCCTAGTGTTTCTTCATCAATCATTTTAATTGTATCCGGTTGTACCTCCATGACTATCTTGGGGCAGCAACTATCAAAAAATTCACCGAACACCTTAGGGGACCAAATATCGTCCAAATTAGTTACAAAGCTAGAGGCAGAAGAAGTTTCATCCACTTCTTTGGTGAGAACTCCTGTAGACATTTCCTTGAACATAGTGTCCACATGTCAGGAATGTTTATCTCTAAAAGTGTCAAACACCTACGGATAGGCCTCGACATTATCCACAGGGCTCGAGTTTTCTTCGACCAAAGGAGAAGCAATCTCTCCGTTAAAGACTATAGTGGTACTCACCCTTGCATCTTCGACTATAACCTGTGGAGAGGTAAATGAATATTTGTCCTCAATCTTCTTCAGCAAAGTTAGAATACTGGAAATTTGGGCATCCACACCTGAGACTTTGTAATGGTTTGTTCCTGAAAACACAGCGCTAACTTCTCCTTGAAATGCTTCCAATCAAAAAATTATTCGTTGCGAAACATCCAACGGAACCACTCAAGGGCCTCACCATCGAGATAAAAGGAAGGAAGAGGTAGCTAATGTTTCTCAGAGAAACCCAGGAAGGTGAAGTATCTCTCCACCTTATAAATCAAATCCTCTGGATTACCGATGCCGCTGAATTGATCTAACACCACTACTGCCATTAGAGTACGAAAATGAAAGCACCAATGAAGTGAACAGTTAAATGCTCAACAACAACAGAGAAATAATTTATTGGATTGAATACTCAAACTAACGACTATTACAGTGAAAAGCTTAAGATCGACTAAAGCAATAGAAAGGATTATAGAGAATCTTAACAAAGGATAGAAAGGAGATGAGAAGCATAGACTTTGCCCAAGGCCATACACAATTTGCATACCCTCTCAATCACATATCATTACCCTCTCAAGGCCATACATAGTGTGGGCAAGTACAATGAAGAGTTGATTTGTGATGTTGTGCCTATGTTGGCTTGTCATATATTGTTGGGGAGGCCGTGGCAATTTGATAGAGATGTTGTGCACCAAGGAAGGTCCAACAAGTATACTTTTATGATTGAAGGTAAGAAGTAAGTGCTTGCACCTCTCACTCCATATCAAGTGAGTGAGGACTATAGGGCTATGAAGGAGCTTCGAGAGAGGATAAGGGCGGATGAGGCAAGGAGTGAGGGTGAAAGTTCCACCAATGTTCCAAAGGAAGGAAGTGACTTGTCTAAGAACAAGAAGAATATGTGTATGATATCTAAGCCAAGCAAGTGTCTCAAGGGTGTGAATGAGGAACGCTTTCTAGTGTGCCTTGTCAACACCAATCTTTTGTTGCATACTAACCAAGATACTAGCACTTTGCCTAGTATTATTTTCTCTCTTTTGCACGACTATGACGATCTATTTCCGGAGGAGATGCCTAAGGGATTACCACCTTTGAGGTGAATTGAGCACCAAATTGATTTTGTACCGGGTTCACAAATTCCAAATCGGCCGGCCTATAGAAGCAATTCGGAAGAAACCAAGGAACTACAAAGGCAAGTGGAAGAACTTCTTGAGAAAGGGTTGATCAAAGAGAGCCTAAGTCCTTGTGCCATACCGGTAATCCTTGTTCCCAAAAAGGATGGCACTTGGAGGATGTGCATTGATTGTAGAGCCGTGAACAAGATTACCATCAAGTATAGACATCCAATTCCTAGACTTGATAACATGTTAGATGAATTGTGCGGCTCAATTATATTCTCAAAGATTGATCTTCGAAGTGGTTATCATCAAATTCGCATGAAACCGGCTGATGAATGGAAAACTGCTTTCAAGATAAAATTTGGGTTGTATGAGTGGTTTGTCATGCCATTTGGGTTGAAAAAATCTCCAAGCACTTTCATGAGGTTGATGAACCATGTTCTCAAGCCTTTCATCAATAAGTTTGTGGTGGTTTATTTTGATGACATCCTTGTATATAGTAAGACAATTGAAGAGCATGTGATCCATTTGAGGCAAGTGTTTGATGCTTTGCTACGAGAAAGGCTCTTTGCTAATCTCAAGAAGTGCTCATTTTGTGTTGAGAAAGTCTTCTTCTTAGGTTTTGTGGTTAGTGCAAATGGTATTGAGGTTGATGAAGAAAAGGTGGAATCCATCAAGTCATGGCCAACTCCAACTAATGCAACCGAGGTAAGAATTTTTCATGGGTTGGCAAGCTTTTACCGGTGATTTGTAAAGGCGTTCAGTTCAACTGCTTCTCCTTTAACCGAATTGATCAAAAAGGATGTACCTTTTGTGTGGGGATGTGAACAAGAGAAGTCCTTTCAAGCCTTAAAATTGATGTTGAGTTCCTCACCCTTACTTCAACTTCCCAACTTTGATAAAGCTTTTGAGATTGAATGTGATGCTTCAGGTGTTGGTATAGGTGGTGTATTGATGCAAGAAGGGAAACCATTAGCTTACTTTAGCAAAAATCTAAAGGGGGCTTCTCTTAGGTACTCAACTTATGACAAGGAGTTGTATGCACTTGTGCGGGTGTTGGCTCATTGGAAACATTACTTGTGGCACAAAGAATTCATAATAAGGACCGATCATGAGTCCTTGAAACACCTTAAGGGGCAATCCAAATTGAACAAGCGGCATGCTAAATGGGTCGAGTTTATTGAAACCTTCCCATATGTGATCAACTACAAGCAAGGAAAAGAGAATGTGGTGGCAGATGCTCTATCAAGAAGGTATGTTTTGGTCAATGCTTTAGCTTCTAAGATGATGGGATTTGAAAGCTTGAAGGGATTCTATTTTATGGATTCCGACTTCAAGGAGACTTTTGAAAGACTTCATCAAGGGAAGCGGGTGGACAGGTTTCAATTGGTTGATGGTTTCTTGTTTAAGGATGGGCGGGTTTGTGTACCTATGAGTTCATGGAGAGAGCTGTTCGTCAAAGAGGCTCATAGTGGTGGTTTGATGGGGCACTTTGGGGTACCCAATACACTTAACATTCTCATGGAGCAATTCTATTGGCCCAAGATGAAGCATGATGTGGAGCGAATTTGTGGACAATTTCTAGATTGCAAGCAAGCCAAATCCACGACTCGGCCTCAAGGTAAGTACACTCCTCTTCCTACTCCTAGTGGTTCGTGGATGGACATTTCTATGGATTTTGTGCTAAGATTTCCTAGGACTAAGGGAGGACATGATATTCGTGGTAGTGGATAGATTTTCTAAAATGACTCATTTCATTCCATGCCATAAGTGTGATGATGCATCTCATGTTGTATCCTTGTTTGTCATTCATGTACTTAAATTGCATGGAGTCCCTCAAACCATTGTGAGTGATAGGGATTCCAAATTTCTTAGCCATTTTTGGAAGAGTCTTTGGGGTACACTTGGTACCAAACTTATGTTTTCTACTTCTTGCTACCCCCAAAAGGATGGGCAAACCGAGGTAATCAACCGGACTCTTGGTAACATGCTTAGGTGTATGATTAAAGGAGCCCCAACTACTTGGGAAGACCGTTTACCCTTGATTGAATTTGCATATAACCGGTCTTTCCATTCCTCTATTGGGATGTCCCCATTTGAAGCATGTTATGGTTTTAATCCTTTGTTTCCATTAATCATGACTCCTTTGTCTAGTCATGTTGTTGTAAGCCTAGATGCCAAGCAAAGGTCAAGAGAGATGATGAACATTCATTCCAAGGTAAGAGAGGCCATCGAAAAGAATAATTCAAAAGTGGCCATGAGGAAGAATCGTGGGAGAAAGTAGGTGATCTTCAATTCGGATGATTGGGTGTGGGTCCATTTACGAAAGAAAAGGTTCCCACAAGTATGAAGAGGGAATCTAAGTCCAAGGAGAGATGGTCTTTTCAAAGTGCTCAAGCGGATCAATGATAATGCCTACTTGGTTGACTTGTCGGGTGAGTACAATGTTCATAATGTGTTTAATGTTAGTGATCTATATCCTAGTGTTGTAGGTAAGCCTTTGGATTTGAGGAAGAATCCTCTTCAAGAAGGGGAGAATGATGCTAGCATGGAGGGCACACGTCCTTTCACACGGAGTCGAGCAAGGGAACTTCAAAGTCTACAAATGATGCTTATGCAAAAAGAAACTTGGGAGAAGCCCGAAGATTATCAATGGAGAATCTACAACGTGTGGAAGAGTCAAAGAGGTGAGGCGGATGAAGAAAAGGGGGTCATTTGTGCAAGTGGCTAGCTTTTAAATTCAAGAATTCACAACAAGAGTCACCAAACAAGGCCCTTGGCTTTCATTAAGGGCATATTTGTAATAACTAATTGTCTTTTATTTCTTTAGTATAAATAGGATAATTCCTCATTTGGCATGGGAGATTTTGATGAATATTGAACAATATTGTTAAATTTTAGTCTTCTTCTTAGCATATTCCCTTAAGGAATTAGTGGTTAATTAGTGAGTGTTTAGTTGGTGGAATCTTGAAATTGGTGTTGAACTTCTTTGGTTTGGATTAATTTGAGGATTACCTATTTATGGTATTTGGTTTCCTTTAATTTGTTCAAACTAGGGTTTGTGTTTGGGTGTTGAAATCAATTAGGAGGTGAGGGTATTAAGCCCCTTGTTGCCCATAATTTCAATACTTAGCTATTAATCCACATATCCTTCTTTTGTTTTCTTTTATTCTTGTTCTTCCCTCTTTGTTCGTTATCATTTCTCAAGAGTCAGACTATATGAACTTTGATCAATATTTTAAAATATATTTTTTCATCATTTTAATATGAGATGGATTGCAATTTATTGTATTTTTCGTATAGTTTTTGAGCATCTAAATTATAAAATATTGAATTTGATTCAATTTAGCTTAGAAGATTAGTCAAATTGACTCTTGTAAAGTAAAATGTGACTAGTAAAAGTGAACGGAGGAAGTATATTAAAAGGCGAGAGGTGATTAGACATGACACGTGATCAAGAATATAGAGGTTGATGATTAGCGTACACACTTAGTAGATAGTCAAATATTAGTAATAACTTCATCCATTTCAGTTTACTTGGTCCCTATAATAAAAAAAATATTTCAATTTACGTAGAAGTAGTCAATTTTAGATGTTCAATGCATCATTAATAAAGTTAATTTAGTAAATTACGCCTTTATTAAAAAAAAATTACGCGCCAAGTCAACATTCGCCAAGAAAAATGAAAGTGAATGACTAATTAGTACTCACTCCATTCCTAAATAAGTGTCCCTTTGGGGTTGGACACACCCTTTAACAAATTACTTACTCCTAGAAAATAAAAGGTAATTTTACCAACTTACCCCTAATTAAATTTTATCTCTTTCGAAGTTGACATTGAATATATTTTACTCCCTCCATATTTTTATAAGTGTTGGGTTGCGATTTTGTTCCTAAATAAGTATATGTTTAAGCCTTCAAGGTTACTTTGATCATAATCTTCCTAATATGCCCTTGAGTTAAATATAGTAATCAATGTCAACTTGAAAAGAGATAAAGAGTGTGTTTGGTATGAAGGAAAATATTTTTCAGAAAAACGTTTTTCAATTTTCTCATGTTTGGTTGGCTTAAATGTTTTAGAAAATATTTTTCAAATGAACTTATTTTTCTCAAATTTAAGGAAAATAACTTCTCTTTAAAAAGTAAGGAAAACATTTTTCAAAACTTTCTTTCAACCTGACACCTCAACTTTCCACCCTAACCCAAACCTCGGGTACCAATTCCCGACACTACGCCGGGATTCGATTCCAGACCCTGACTCCCGATTCTCAACTCGGGAGTCGAGATTGGGAGTTGGGGTCGGATCTCGGGTCTCGGGTCGGGTTTCGGGTTAAGAATCGGGGTTAGGTCTTAGGTCGGGAATCAAGGTTGGGTCTCAGGTCTCGGATCGGGTGTCGAGGTCGGGAGTCGGGGTAGGATCTCGGATCGAGTGTCGGGGTCGAGTTCCTGGTCGGGAGTTGGGGTTGAGTCTCAGGTCGGGAGTCGGGGTTGGGTCTCAGGTTGGGAATAAAGGTTGGGTCTCGAGTCGGATCCCGAATTGAGAGTTAAGATCAGGTCTCGGGTCGGGAGTCTGGGTCGTGTCTTGAATCGGGTCTCAGAGTCGGGAGTCGAGAGTCGAAAGTCGGGGTCGGGTCGCGGGTCAGGAGTTCGAGTCGTGTCTCGAGGTCGGTTATCGAGTCGGGAGAGGGGGTCGGATCTCGAGTTGGGTTCGGGATCGAGAGTCGGGGTCGAGTCTTGGGTTAAGTGTCGCGGTCGGGTCTAGGATCGGGTGCTGGGGTCGGATCTCGAGTTAGGAGTCAGGGTCAGATCTCGGGTCGAGAGATGGGTCTCGAGTCTGGTGCCGGTGTTGGGTCCCGAGTCGAGAGTCGAGGTCGTGTCTCGAGTTGAGTGTCGGGGTAAGGTCCTGGGTCGGGAGTCGAGGCCAGATATCGGGTCAGGTGACGGGGTCAGGAGATGGGTCCTAGTTCGTGAGCCGGGGTCGGGTCTTTATTCGAATTTAGGGTTGGGTGTCGAGGTCGGGTTTTGGGTCAGGAGTCGAGGTCGGGTGTCGAGTCTCAATTCGACTGTCGAGGTCGGTTATCGTGTTTGGATTCAGGGTCGGGTGTAGGAATTGGGTCCCGATTTGGGTGTCAGAGTCTAGTCCTGGATTAGTCGTCGGGGTTGATTCCCAGGTCAGAAACTATTTTCCTAAAAAAGTATTTTTAACTCTCTATCCAAACACTAAAAGCTATTTTCTGAAAAATGTTTTTCATTCACCAACCAAACACTAGAAAATATTTTCTGAAAAATGTTTTCCACTCATCAACCAAACATGAGAAAATAAGTAAGAAACCAACTTATTTTTCATGAAAACATTTTACACACCCAAAATTTAATTAGGGGTAAGCGGTTAAAGTTATTTTTAATTTTTTAGAAGTGAGTAATTTATTAAAGGGTGTGCTCAAGCCAAAAGGAGGACCTATTTAGAAATGGATGACGTATTTATACAAGGGCAAATTTGGAAGAATATGACTAATTTACTTGTTCAGGAACAAAATAAAAAGGTAAAAGGAACGCTTATTTAGTAATGAAGAGAGTAGGGTTTTTTTTTTTAAAAAAAAGGTGACTAATTAGTGAAGTACACAAACAACAGGAAATTGTGTGAGGCACTCATCAGTAAATTTCTGGCAAAATTAGGGCACAGAAAGATATAGCAACAGTTACGCCTTGGAGAGATGAAGAGAATTCCTTTGCGTTACTGCTGCAATTCTGGTCCTGCCAGAACTTATTCTTCATGCCATTAGAAAAAGAAGCACGAAAAATGATAAGAGTGACACTATAAAAGAATTTCATGAAGAGACTCAAGATCTGATTAATCCTGATATTCCTGAAGAAATCAGTGAACTTGAGATTCAAGTGAATGAAGAACTTTCAATAAGTTCTACCGGTGATGAGATAAATTTTGATCGATAAAAAGTTACAGTGGATAATGTTTTTGAATATAATGTCGCACTAAATATTATGCAAGACAGTGAGGACCTTGAACCTCTATCTGTCGAAGAATTTCGGCATAGAAATGATTGGTCAAAATGGCAAGAGGAAATTCAATCATAATTGAACTCACTAGCTAAACGTTGTAAAACCAGTAGGCCATAGGTCTTCGTACGTAAACGAAATGAGAAAAATAAAACTGTAAGAAGGCACGCCTTGTTGCACAAGTATTCTCTCAAAGACCCGGTGTTGACTATGAAGAAATATAGTCACCCGTTATGGATACAATAACATTTCGATACCTCATCGGTCTAGTTGTACGTGAAAATCGTGAAATACATCTAATGGATGTGATTACGACTTATCTTTATGGTTCACTTGATAATGAAATTTATATGAAAATCCCAGAAGGATTAAAGATGCCTGAAGCATGCAGTTCAAAATCTCGGAGAATGTATTCAATCAGATTATAAAGATCATTATATGGTCTAAAATAATCTGGGCGTATGTGGTATAATCGTCTTAGTGAGTATTTGATAAATGAAGGCTATATAAATAATGTCATTTGTCCTTGTATTTTTATTAAGAAAACAACATCAGAGTTTGTTATACTCGCTATTTATGTTGATGACATAAATCTCATTGGAACTCCAGAAGAGGTCCAAAAGGCAATTGAATATCTAAACAAAGAATTTGAGATGAAAGATCTTAGAAAGACAAAACTTTGTCTTGATTTGCAAATTGAACATTTAGTAGATGGGGTCTTCATCCACCAATCTGCCTATACTGAGAAGGTGTTGAAATAATTTTACGTGGACAAAGCACATTCATTAAGTACTCTAATGGTTGTTCGATCACTTGAAGTGAGTAAAGACCTATTTCGACCTCCAGAAGAGGATGAAGAGATTCTTGGTCCTGAAGTGTCATATCTCAGTGCTATTGGTGCCCTTATGTATCTTGCTAACACTACAAGGCCTGATATAGTATTTTTTGTTAATTTACTAGCAAGGTATAATTCTTTCCCTACACGAAGACACTAGAACGGAGTTAAGCATATATTGCGATATCTAAAGAAAACTATTGATATGGGTCTGTTTTATACTAACAAGGATAGTGTAGATCTTGTTGGTCATGCAAATGCAGGTTATTTATCTGACCCACATAAAGCTCGATCGCAAACAGGCTATGTTTTACATATGGAGGTACTGCTATATCATGACGATCTACAAAGCAGTCTATTGTTGCTACTTCTTCAAATCATGCTGAGATAATAGTTATTCATAAAGCAAGTAGAGAATGTGTATGGTTGAGATCAGTGATACATTTCATCAAAGAAAGATGTGGCCTGAAATGTGATGTCAAGGTACCCACTATCCTATTTGAAGACAATGCAACATGCATAGCGCAATTAAAGGGAGGCTTTGTAAAGGGACAGAGAACGAAACACATCTCGCCAAAGTTATTCTTCACACATGATCTCCAGAAGAATAGTGATATTGATGTACAACAAATCTGTTTAAGTGACAATCCAGCAGATTTGTAAACTAAATCTTTACCAACTTCAACTCTTGAGAATATGGTACACAAGATTAGAATACGAAGACTAAACCATTTGAATCGAGGTCTTCATCAGGGGGAGTAAGAATACGCGTTGTACTCTTTTTTTCTTAACCAAGGTTTTATTCTATTGGATTTTCCTGTTAAGGTTTTTAATAAGGCAGCAAGCAAATGCTTATTTAGTAAATTTTCAAGTGAAATAAGACACAAATTACTGACAACTTGAAAAGAAAAAATAATTAGAAGATGTCTAATCTAATGAGAAGAGCCACTTCTGGAAGAGTTCGGTTAGACTGGCTTTTGCCACTGTTTAGTGACTTTTGGACTATCCAGTAACGTTGCTTCTCATTTAATATGACGTTTGAGCTTCTAAGGAACTTTGGCACACATAGTAATGAACAATTATTTTAGGTTAATATTCTGAAAAGTAATGAAAATTACTCTCTTTTTAGCTTGAAAAATAAATTAAAAAGCCCAAAAAAACCAAAAAAAAAAAATAATGAATGGTGGTCTTAAAAGCATGTCATATCAGCAAGGTCATAACCTTTCTTTATATAGATATATAGATATATAGATTGCCTCCCTCCTTGTCTTTATTGGTTTAACACTTGGTTTTAATTTTATAACATTTTCATCTGTTTTCCTGGTACATTATTTACAAGTATTAGTATTAATTAAAATCACCCCGATTCAACAATCTGATGACGTATTTTTAGCCACGCAAGTAAAATTGTTGATTTAAAAATAAAAAATAAAAATAGGTCTATCGAAAATAGCCCCTCTATCTCACCTCTGAGTTAGTGGTATGAACTGTGTATATTTATCCTCCCCAAACCCCACTTTGTGGGAATATACTGGGTATGTTGTTGTTTGTAAAAAATAAAATAAAAATTCAAGTCACGATTTTATTATTATTTGGCTTTGTAAAGTTACATTGAAGGAGGTATAGCCCTAGCAAAAGAAGCCAAAAGTTGATTAGCTGAGGAATCATTCCAAGCAAAATTGATGATTTGCATCTGCTTCACAATACCCAGAATAATACAAATAAATACAAACTAATACTGTAGTGTAAAAGGAAAAGATTTTATATGAGAACAAATACCAAATACAACCATTAAACAAATACATAGAATAAAAAAAAAAAGCTTTCAAAAGTGAACTGATAGTGATAAATGTGTAATATTGTTGTTTTAATCTATGTATAACTAATATCTACATAACTTATTCCACCTTCTACCCTGCATAAAATTATACATAGTTTTTCTCATAAGTTATGTGAATATTACTTATGTAGAATTACTAAAACACAACCAAATACCATATAAAATTAATACATGAATAACTTTTAAACAACATTTGGAACATATGAACCAAACATTGTATAAAATTAATACATAAATAACTTTTATCATATTTGTTAACCAAACAATGTATAAAATTAATACATGAATAACCAAGTAATTCATGTATTAACTTGTTTCTTATATAGTAACCAAATGGGTCCTAAGTTCACTCTCTTTAATACCTTAACACTTAACAGTATATATATATATACACACACATTAGAAAGTAGTTCAAGGATAATAGGAACTCCTAAAAGAAAACGAATGTCATCTTACTATAGTTAAAAACAATTTAACTTTAAAATTTTTCTTTTACCCTTAATGAAATGATTTAGAGCCACATGTCAGACCACAAGTTTTAAAAGTCTTCTTAAATACCGTGTCAAGTCAAACGGAATCATATAAAATAGGAAGGAGGGAGTAATAATTTAAGGTTCCTTATGCCTTTTCCTTTTTTAAAAGAAATTGAGTTAAAAAATATTCATTTTATTCTTAAATAAATGGTCCTTTTAGCTTGGGCACATTCTATAAACTATTCTCCTAGAAAATTAAAGATAATTTTACCAACTTAACCCTAATTAAATTTTATCTCTTTCCAAGTTGACATTGATTACTATAGTTAAACTTAAGGGCATATTAGGAAGATTATGATCAAATTATTCTTGAAAGCTTAAACATACACTAGATTAGAAATAAAATCACACCCTAAAAGGAGCACTTATAAAGAATGGAGGGAGTAAAGTAGAAGAGACAAATTGAAGGGGTGAGACCATCTCCAACCTTTACTCCATTTTTGGCTTCTTCAAATTTGAAACAAACCAACTCCAATCCACTACTTCAAATTTTACTCTAAAGAATAATATTGTTATTTTATTTTTTCCTCTCTTCAATATTATATTATTATTTTTATTTCATTTATATTTTCTTATTTCATAAAATAAATCATTTTCTTTTTTTTTTAATGGGAAAAGGACAGAAACAACACTTCGGCTAAAAATGTTGACACGAAATGGCCATTGAATTTCAATTTCATTTTCTAGCCATTCACTGGTAGCTTACATATTTTCTACAATACTGATACAATTTCAATACGCATCTTATACAGACATATATTCTATACAATAAAGATACAATTTTTATAGGAAAGACTACATAGAATAGGAAACATGAGCCCATAATTACCCTACATGGTCAATATTTACAATAATTACCATCTATAGTTATCTATAGCTAAGTTTAACCATATCTCCCCTATCTCTCCCCTCCTCTCTCTCTCGCCTCCCTCCTCCAGGCCCCTCTCTCTCTCTGCCCCCTCTCTCACACACACATTTTTTTTATAAAAAAAATCATACAAATTGTTATTAATTGTATATTGTATTTCAATTGTATATTAGTATATGAATCAGTTGTATATTAATTCAATTTTTGTATATGTTTCAATTAATATTCGTATGTATATTAGTTGTATATAAATTCAATATTCGTATATGCTTCAATTATATTAGTCGTATTAGTCGTATAAATTGTATATTAATTGTATATCTAAATGTAATTGTATAATTCGTATATGTCAATTGTATAAGTCGTATATGTATAATTTGTCAATTGTATATGTATATCTGTATATATACATTTTCAGAATGTATATTGAATCTATACATATACATTTTGCAAAATGTATATACAAATATACAATTTCTGAAATTGTAAAAAAATAGAGAAAGAGAACAAGAAAGAGAGAGAGAGAGAGAGAGAGAGAGAGAGAGAGAGAGAGAGAGAGAGAGAGAGAGAGAGAGAGAGAGAGAAAGAGAGAGAGAGAGATGGGTGAGAGAAGAAGGAGGGAGGCGAGAAAGAGGGAGAGAAAGGGAGGGTTATCTATGTTTTGTAATTATGCAAAGTTGAACCATGGCCTTGTAATTATGGTCTAAATTTTACCTATTTGTGATGTTTTTCCCTTTCTATATGCATCTTACACATATACATATTTTATACAACAATGATACAATTTCTATGCACATCATATAAAAAAATGCACATTTTATATAACAATGATACAATTTCTATGCACATCCTCTACATATAAATATTCTATACAACAATGATACAGTTCCTATACACATCGTATAGACAATTATTATACAATAACTATACAATCTTTATACATATTCTATACTCCACTAACAATAAAATTGACATGTAAGTTTTAGATTCAGTGAAGAATTTAGTACTTCCCAATTTCTAGCTAATCAATTTGAAATAACAACAACAACAAACCAAGTATATTCCCACCACGTGGGGTTGGGGGGGGGAGGGGGGGTAAGTGTACGCAGTCCATACCACTACCTCAGAAGTGACATAGAGAGGCTGTTTTCGAAAGACCCCCGGCTCAAGAAACAACAGTGTAGACAAGAAATAGTAAGGAACAAGATACGAAATGTAAAACCACACCCAATAATAATATAAACAGGACCCACCAAGTAATCCAACAAATAAAAACACACTACGAAGTAATACAATGTAACACCCCGTACTTTTATAACCTCACTTGATACCTTGGGATCATATCTACATAAGTGTTGATATGAATGCATATGTGTTTTATAGTGTCATTGGTGAAACATTTGATATCGGACTTAACATGTGCCATTAGACCTTTGTAGGAGGTGTTTTGTGATTTCCTGGAACCTTTGGGTAAGAACTCGTACACATTTTTAACCTCATTTGGTGACTTTAAGTCATGTTTAATTGATGGTTAAGATCACTAAGTAAGTATTTTGTAGTGTTTTGATAAGGGATTGGACGATACGTAAACATTGGAGAAGTGGCTGAAAATTTCAGCACTTTGCTGAAACTTGCGCCACTACCCTGTTTCAGGGGTGTGGCGCAAGCCACCTGCAGCCCAAAACTTCAGAGAAGTCCATATTCTTGAGCCACTACCCTGTTTCAGGGGGTGTGGCGCAAGGCACAATAAGTATGTCTTTCCGGCGTCGTTTCGTAACGCAATTCTACGACGATTTCTCGATGGTTTCTTTTGGTTCTTTGGAGTTATTTGAGCATTGTTAAAGCTTCAAACACTTCAATATACTCCTACATGATCAAATCACGAAAGGTGAATAGTGATCCAAAATGTCCAATGAAACCAAGGGTGACTAGAATGCCTATTTTTGCGATCGAAAGAACGAATGAGAATCTTTTAAGGGAATATTGTCGTGACCTTATGGAATTATGTAAACATGAGATATATGGTGAATAATAAATGAAATGTGATGGATATGTATAATTGGGCCAAAAATTAGGCCCAAAATGAAATAAAAGACTTGGCCCAAATGGGTCATTTGACCCATTCTTGCCATGACCATTCCATTATTGCTCCCAAATGGCTAAGGATGACTTGAGCACTATATAAGGGACCCAAAAATCAGATTTATTGAGGCAAAACACACATGCTTTTTCATTCTTTTTCGAGAAAAATCTCAAGAACACCTCTTGGACTCCCAAAAACCCTAAGGCATTTTTGGACAAGATCATCCTATTCCAAGCTTTGGTAAGTGTTTATTTTCATGGATTAACATATTATATGCATGGGAGATTATGTATATTATGCTAGTTGTGTTGGCAAGATGATGAATAGTGTATTTTTGCTTTTGGTGACGGATGTGCTATCTTGGTAATTTGAACTTGAATTAGGCCTTGTGCCTTTGATGAAAAAGCATGGTATGGACAAAATATGAACATTTATGGTGTTATTTTTGGTATTAAACTTGTTCTTTTCTAGAAGTGGAAATTGTGGGATTTTGGCCGATATGTGTTATGAGTTGTATTAAGGTAATTTGATGGATTATTTGCGATATGATATGGATAAGAAAGTGTAAAGGAGAAGTGTTGTGGTGAAATGTATCAATTATCATGTATTGGTCAATGTTGGGAATATTATGGAATTTTTGGAATAATAATTTTGTCAATGGTTTTGTCAAGGGGAAATGACATGTTTAAAGGCAAACATGTAACTCATTGATGTTCTATGCATTTGTCAAGTAGTTGATGGTTAATGTGAATCTCGTTATGTACTTGTGTTGTAGAGTGACACATGAAGAAGGATCGGGACTATTGTATGCACCTCTAGGATTGTATATCCGTATTGAGAGTACAAGGTATGTAAGGTTACTCTGTCCGTATCTTTTTGCGGCAAATAGTAGTCACATTGACATTACGCTTGTTCCATCCCGAAATGTGCTAAGGTATCCCATATGCAATTATCTATGGTCATTGTCTTATATTTCCTACTCATTGATCCATTGTGAATATCACTTCTCATATTCATGGTTAATGTTCCGAAAGTTCAAAGAAAGCTATGTTCCAATATTCCAATAGTGCCTATACTTGTGTCTCTTGTTCATGGATTATTGTCCAATGGTTCTAATGGTATCATGGTGCTAGTTATATTATCTTTCTCATTGATATTTATTCACATGTCCTTCACTTATTAGTCAATGATTCAAAGTTTCCAACAATGTTATGTTCCAAAGTAATGTTATGACTATCCAAGTATCAATCTCAAAGTAAAGATCAAAGTAATGCAAATGTGGTCAATGATCAAGTATGGGTGGCAAGTCTAGGGGCGTAAGCCTAGCTCGACTAGATCCCGAGATACGACTCGATCCCAATATGATGTTATGATATGAAAAGACCCACTGATCAGTAGGGGCCCGGGTACATTGTTATCATTGAGCATTGAGATAAAGAAAGCAAATAAAGTAATGAAAGCAATCCACATGGTTTCCCAAAATACCAAATGGTGATTTATGCACATTGATTATTCATATGTTTTGAGTTCATTGAAATATTCATGTATTGTACAGTTTCATCTGAGCCTTGCATACTCAGTACTTATTTCGTACTGACCCCTCTCGGGGAATTTACCTTACTTGCTGCAGGCGCAGGTCCCAATAGGCCGCCTCAGTAGATTGCCAGTGTTAGCGGTTTCTTGGTGAGCTCCAGCTCATTCGGGGCTTCTCCGAGTCAGAGTATATACATGTTTTGGTTTTGTACATAATATGTAAAGCGGGGACTTGTCCCGACTTATGGTTTATTTTGGTCAATGCTCTTGTTAGAGGCTTTTGTAGACCGATGTGGGTGTATCAGTGTAAAAGACATATGTTGTTTTGACTAGATGGCCTCAACGGCCAAGTTCCGTATGTATGTATACATATGTGCCATGTTTTCCTGTATTCGTCTTTCATGTTCTTATGCCATGGTGATTATGATTATGAGATGCATATGTTGAGCATAGGCAAAGGTTGGTTCTCTCGGGCCTTATCGGCTACGGGTGCCAATCACGTCTCGATGGGATTCGGGGCGTGACATACAAATACTCTAGCTACAAGCACTACTAATGCAGCAAAATTCTCCTATCTACTAACACTGATGCCCCTTTCCTACTACCCTTCTACCCTAATCTGCCTCCTCCACACTTTTCTATCTAGGGTCATGTCTTCGGTAAGCTGCAGCTGCTCCATATCATGTCTAATCACCTCCCCCAAATACTTCTTCGGTCTACCCCTTCCTTGCCTAAATCCATCCCTAGCCAACCTCTCACACCTCCGCACTGGGGCATCCTTGCCCCTCCTCAACACATGCTCAAACCATCTCAACCTCATTTCCCGCATCTTGTTTTCCACCGACGCTACTCCCACTTTATCTCGTATAACCTCATTCCTAATCCTATCCTTCCTAGTACACCCACACATCCACCGTAACATCCTCATCTCCGTCACCTTCATCTTTTGGATGTGAGCTTTCTTGACTGGCCAACACTCCGCTCCATATAACATAGCCGGTCTAACCCCTACTCTGTAGAACTTGCCTTTGAGTTTAGGCGGCACCTTCTTATCACACAAGATTCCAGACGCAATCAATTTGAAATAAACTTTCCATAGCTGCTCTATTTTTCTGTGAACTGTATCAGTATGGTATATAAACTGTATCTGAACTACCTGGCGAAATGACCCAAATTAGGAAAGGACCATTTTATGGAATTAAAATGACTAACTGACCATATTTTGGGCCATCTTTAAAATGACTATTTTTGATAAAAATATTTTCCCAAAAGGGTCATGGGATATCCCCCTCCCCCTTTTTATTTTTTTATTTTTTTTACATAATCACCCTATATAATTCATATTCTTTTCTTATATAATAATTTAATATAAAATTAATTTATAATTTTTATAAATTAATTTAAATTTAATATAATAAAAAAATTTACATAAAGAAAATAATTACGAATATTAGAGACTTAATTAATGGTCTTATAATTTATAATATGTTAAATTAAAATTGTTATATAATTAAAATAATAATAAAATAATATTAAAAGAATTTTTGAAGTTAATGAATAGTGTTACTCCAAATTTGAAGGGAGATTATTCACATTCCAAATTTGGAATAAAAATAAAGTAAGGTGGGTTGGAGATTATTTCTCTATTTTTTGTTTCAAATTTGGAGTTTAAAGCAAAAAAGTGGAGTAATATCGGAAATGGGTGAGTATAATACAATGGGAATATTTATTAGTCTCAGGCAACAGAAAAGTGTTGATACTAAGGGGTCGTTTGGTAGAGTGTATAAGAATAATATAAAATATGGTGCATTAGTAATGCTTGTGTTAGTAATACTTGTGTTAGTTATGCTTACTTTTTTCTTATGCAGTGTTTGGTTTGATGTATTAAAAATAATATGAATTGTATAATTTCTAAAAATAAATTACTTTTTACAAAAATACCCTCTATAAATATGATGGAAAGGATGTAGAAAAGATTTTGAGGAACAATTGTGACTTTAACCATACTAATGCATGCATTAGAATCTATTGCATTACTAATACCAAGGATTTTCATGTATTAGTAATACACCCCTTAATACATAATAAAGTGTATAACTAGTGCAAGCATTAGTAATACATAGGATGAAAAAGTGTATCAAACAAGATATTAGTAATACACAAAATTAATATATATATTATTTTTTTAATACACTCTACCAAACGACTCCTAAATGTAGTCAGAACTCTCTGATCACCTCCTTATAAGAGATTTCACTATAGCGACTTATTTTCTCTAAACCAACTTTTCACGTAATACTTATCAATTCCCTCTGTTTAAAAATTAATTATCTATTTTATTTTTTTTTTGTCTATTTCACTCTTTTCTTTTTTTAATAATATTTTAATTTCAATTTTTCATGTGATATATTTAAGATCATGAGATTAAAGTATATTTTGATACATTTGATATAATAGGATTATAAAATTCAAATTTTTTTTTTTTTTTTTTTTTTTTATACTTGGTATCAGATCAAAATAGGGGATTCTTTTTTAAACGGAGCAGTATAACAGAAAAGTGCTGATGCTAACAATTTCTCAACCAAATTATGGGCGCCGAAACTGAGATTCCCCTTCGAAGATGACGAGAATTCTTGTGCCCAAATGCAATGCTATTCTTCCTTTCATCTCTTCCACAATTAGACCTTATTCTTCGGTAAAGGGTAAAGTTGGGGTATACATTAATGTTGAGAAGGAGGTCAAGTGTTTGGATGATGCTCACACTCTCTTCCATCGAATGGTTAGGATGAATCCTCTTCCTTCACTTCCCGTCTTCTGTAAATTATTTAATACTATGCTAAATATGAAGCATTACTCTCATGTCCTTTCTCTTTTTCGAGATATGATGAAATTGGGCACCCCAATTGATGGATTCATTTTGAATATTCTCATTAATAGTTATTGTCTGATGCATCGCGTCGATTTAGGATTTTATGTGTTACCCATTTACTTGAAGAGTGGCATCCCGTTTGATGCCGTCACCTTTAACACCCTATTAAGGGGATTATTTGCTCAAAATAAGGTCAAAGATGCTGTTGAATTGTTTAAAAAAGTGGTGAAAGAAAATATTTGTGAGCCCGACCATGTCATGTATGCAACCGTCATGAATGGGCTAAGCAAAAGGGGTCATACTCAGAAAACTTTAAGTCTGCTCCGGTTAATGGAACAAGGGAACACTAAGCCCAACATATTTAACTACAACATTGTTATAGATGCCCTGTGCAAAGATGAAAATGTAGATGCTGCTATCAGCATTTTGAACGAGATGAAGCAGAAAGGCATTCCTCCAGACTTAGTCACGTATAGTTCATTACTTGATGGTTTGTGTAGGCTTAGTCAGTGGGAAAAGGTTAAGACTTTGTTCTCTGAGATGGTGAACCTTAATATTTACCCAGATGTGCACACCTTTACCATACTAACAGATGGACTATGCAAAGAAGGAAAAGTTGAAGATGCCGAGGAAGTGATAAGACACATGACCGACAAAGGTGTAGAGCCTAATATAATCACATATAGTGCGATAATGGATGGATATTGTTTGCGTGGTCAATTGGATAGAGCCAGGAGAATTTTTGATATCTTGATAGATAAGGGCATTGAGCCGAGCATTATTAGCTATAACATACTAATAAATGGATATTGTAAGAAAAAGAAACTAGCTGAGGCCTTGCAATTGTTTTGTGAAATTTCTCAAAAGGGATCAAAACCTAATATTGTTACCTACAATACTATCTTGCAAGGTCTGTTTGAAAAAGGAGAGGGAAGAGGGCTTTCTAAGAAGGGCAAAGTTGGAAGAATTGTTGATGTAAAACGAATTTATGTTGAGATGTTATCTACGGGGCCCGTACCTGATTCATGCACTCATCGCACTTTGCTCAATGGTTATTTTAGGTATGAACTTGTTGAAGAAGCTATGTCACTCTTTTATAAGCTGGAAAGAAAGAGAGAATGTACTGATATTGCATTTTACAGTATTGTCATTAATGGATTGTGTAAAAATGGTAAACTCAACGAAGCTCGTGCAATTTTTGAGAAACTTTCTTTTATTGGATTGCTTCCTGATGTGAGAACATACACTGTAATGATTAATGGATTTTGTCTTGAAGGGTTGTTTGATGAAGCTAAAGATATTCTAAGAAAAATGGAAGACAATGGTTGCTTTCCAAACAATGTCACTTACAATGTTGTTGTACAAGGATTTATCAGGTGCAACAAAATTAGTGAAATGACATCTTTCATGGGGGAAATGGCTGGAAGGGGATTCTCGTTTGATGCAACTACAACCTTGTTACTGATAAATGTCACAAGGGAGAATCCTTCTGTCCTTGACATGATACCAGAGATTCGCTCGATAAATAAGAAGTGAAAATTTCTTTCACTTTGTTTATTCGGTTGTGATACAATTTCTTTTTTTATACAACAACAACATACCCAGTATATTCCCACCACGTGGGGTCTGGGGAGGGGAGGTGTACGCAGTCCATACCACTACCTCTGATGTGAGATAGAGAGGCTGTTTCCAAAAGACCCCCGGCTCAAGATTATACAATTTCTTTTATCCTGCTGAGAAATGGCATCCAATGCAATTGGAGAAGTTGAAAAAATTCCAATAAAAGCACCGCATGAGCATTCCAGGCAGACTTGCGGAAGTGGTACATCACTTTTGATATTTTGATTGTTTTCCCACTCTTATTTACCTTGGATGTCATATGTCAGTGCACTCTTAGAGTTATTATTTGAGTTCCCTTATATGTTTGGGAATATCATTTTTTGTGCTATTTGATATCTTTTTTGGGAATCAATAACTACTGCTTGTATCTTAAAATGTTTTGGAAACAGTCTTTTTGACGAGTTCAACCCGTTCTTCTGTCCCTCAACCCCTACAGTATAAATATTTGTGATCTTCCTGAAATTGAAATAGAGTTTGTTCAAACCCCTACAGGAAGAGGAGTCATTCTTGTATTTCAAAGCCTTACCTTTTTGGTAACAGTTTTTATTAGTAGACACTGTTCTGTCAAAAAAAGAAATCTTTAGGAAAAACAATATGCATTATATACAATAAGCTGACACTTACAAAAAATAATACAAGATAAACATCAATTTGGGACATGAATTATAGCCTTAAAGCCCCATAGGTTCAGACTCCTACTCACGTACAAGGGGAGCTACGACAATAAACATGGTTTTGAATCTCCATTTTATACTGTCTAGTATTCTCAAGAGATTTTGGTGGTGTTTGGGATTTCTGGATAGATTGTATATCGCATTACTCTGTGGGCGTCCTGTTTCTTTTATTTTCTATTGGTGTGTTATGCCTTTTCTGTTTGTTGTTTTTATTTTTTTTCTACTGTTATTTGTCCTGAGCCGGGGGTCTATTGGAAACAGCCTCTCTACTTCGTCTGAGGTAGTGGTATGGACTGCGTACATCTTACCCTCCCCAGACCCCACTGTGTGGAAATACAATGGGTATGTTGTTGTTGTAGTAGTATTCTCAAGATGATTTTCTAGATGACGACACAAATAGTTGGTCATAGTTAGACATATGTAATCTTCTGACAAATGATCTTTGTACTTTCTGCGCTTTCTTCCCCCCTCCTTTCTCTCCTCTCTCTCGCTTGAACCAGATCATCTCTGGAATATTGTAGTACATGGAAGATTACCCAAGGGGCTTTGTTTCTCCATATCAATCTCCAAGGCCATTTGTGATGTTTCCTACTACTACTAACCTGTTCATTATATAAGAGACCTTTTTCTGAATAGCCATCTTCAGGTGCAGCATTTGATGTTTATGTATTTTCAGCTGACAATACAAACAATTGCCCGGCTTTAAAGTTTTGCGAGATGATTTACTAAATATCAATTTCCAGGGTCATATATGATGTTTCTTACTACTTTGGGAGAATATCTTATAAGCTGATTTTACTGGAAAATGTCGGGTTTCTATTCCTTCCATTTGGTCTTGTCTGGTTCTGCCTGCAGGTTGCATCCCTTGATATCCTTCATTCACTGGCAAAAATTAGCTCATTTCTTCCATTTCAGTCAATACACTTCTATTGTTGCATGATGATAAGTTGCAAAACTGAAAATCTTGGGTAATTGCTTCTCAGATTGTCTGTTCCCTATCAGTAGTCCAGTGCTTCTTTATCTTTTTCTTGAATCAAAAGCCTCATTTGCTATTAACTCCGGCACACATTATTTGTCTATTTTAGTGAATGCCAACTGGTTTCTATCTACTAATTTGCTGATAAATTGCTTCAATCGTGTTGCCATCAATTAGACTATAATTACATATAATCAAACTAATGACGTTCTAGTGAAAATACTCTACAGCTTTCAAGACATCATTCCTACATTTTTTATTAAAAACTGTGGTGAAGCCATCTGGACCAGGTGCTTTTTCCCCTGCACATCTGCTAAGAACTTTCAACTATTTTTGTCTCTTTGCGAGGTCTTTCAATCCATTTATCCTCTTCGTCATTTAGGCATGGTTTTGTAAAAACTGATGATTTGCTCTTCCTCTTCATTTTTTTCTCCGTATTCACCTCCAAACTGTTAATGTGGCTATATTTCCTATGCATATTGGCAATTTTCTAGATTCTTGTCTCTATGAAATTTCCTCACGAACTAACTGTGGTTGAAAGAGTTCTGTCTTCTGCTTCTTTGTCCAGCAACATTAACTTGTACGTGCCTCTGATTTCCTCCTCTAAATGTTTCCAAAGACTTGTATATTCATAAAAAACTCTTTCAAGTCTGTTCCCTCCTTTTATTGGTACTACCTTCATAGTTTGCATGAAACTCAAGTTTCTTTAGTTCATTCCTCCTCTTCTTGTTTTTAGTTTATTAGATAAAGGTATCATGCTTCTCAAATTCTCAAATCTACCCCTTTTCCATTCTGATTCAGAGATAAGAAATTTCTCTCTCAAACCCAATACATTTGACTCCTAGCATTTTGCCAACCCTTGTCGAATTTGGGTATTCGTCTTTTCTTTTGAAACTCATTCTAGCATAGAAAATTCCCTTTCTTGCCAAGTTAATTGAGGACTTAGCAAGAAGGGGAATACTTCTTAAGTAAATGGCTTGGACTTGAGGTTGGGTCGGACCTTCAAATAAAAGGTTATTTTATTTATACTTTATGTTTATATACTTATTTATTTCCAAGACATGTTTTAGTTTTATTTAAAACTTATTTTTATGTTTTGAATTCTAACTGAAAGAAGTGTTACCTTCTTTAAGTTAGCTTTCTCAACCTCTAAATATTATGCCTTCCTTGATAGTGGCTTATTGATTATGCAGTAAACGTTTTGGCTTTGGTTTTACCATATCCTGAAGAAACTTTTCTGCATTCTCCTAGATATTATGCATCTAATAGTTCTTCAAGGACAATGACTTTCATGCTTCAAAGATTTACTTCAACTTAGTCTGACACATGTTATCTATGTCAGGCACATTCCGGTAGTTGATCAGATTGGCATTACAGGGATGGTATCCATCAGAAATGTTGTCTGTGTTGTTGCAATTGAGCATATGGATGAGTTGAACCGTTTGAATGCTTACATACAATAAGTAGATTTATTTTTAATTTTGTGAACTTAAATTAAAGATATATTGTGTATCAAAATATTATCTGGATTTTGTCTATCTTAAATATGACGCATGAGATGTTGTAATTATTAAATATAAAATGTGTTGTTCTTTTTAAATCGACTAAATTAATTTGGAGGATACTATCTAGTTTGATCTTTCGTGCAGAAATGCTATCAGTATTATAGTCCATTCTTAAAATGTCACCTAACCAAGTACTCATAAAATTATTTTTTTCCCCACAAACCTCACAGTGTTCTTTAAGCTTGAGAACAAAGGTAGTGTTGCAACAAGATGACATTGTTTTAATACTATCAACAAATATGTAATCTTGTTGTTGCGATTCTTCGAGATAATCCTAGGGCAAAAAAGGACAAGATTACATAACAATAATTCGACATTTTGTAATTTATCCAAAATCAAGTATGGACTATTATTTATAATTTATCCAGAATCAAGTATGGACTATTATTTATCACAACATTATTTTAAAATTTTACCTAAACCAATGTCGTAAAAGAAAGACATGTAAATTAATGACATAAACTCAAGTACAAAAAAAGTGAGAGAAAGAGATACATCATGAATATCATAAATGCGAGTAATTTGATTTAATAGTTTCACAAAATATTTAGAAAGTTTGCAATCAAGGGTATGGCCAAGTGGTTGATGAATTGAATTGAGTACCATGAGGTCTTAAGTTTAAATCCCAGCCTAGACAAACACTAGGGGGTCGTTTGGTTGGGAAGAACTTATCCCGGGATAAATTATTCCGGGATAAGTTATCCCGGGATAAGTTATCCCACCATGTAGGTGGGATAACTTATCCCATCACTAAGGAATAAAAGGTGGGATAAATAATTCCAAGGCAACCTAATATCCCCAACCAAACGTGGGATAAAATTATCCCAAATTTTATCCCGGGATTATTTATCCCAATACCCCCAACCAAACGACCCCTAGGTGATTTCTTTCTATCTATTCTAGTCTTGGTGGATAGAGTTATCTGGTACCTATAGCTAGTGAGAGGTGACAGGTATCCAGACACCACGATTATCAAAAAAATAAATCAGAAAGCAACTAACAGAAGCTGCACACATATAGGCTAAACGTGAAAGAGCTAGTGTTAAACGGGAGTTAATTCCCTAAATTGTCACTGAACTTGTACAAACATCTCACTAAAGTCACTTTTGTTTCTTTTAGGAAAATATTATCATTGAACTATATATAAGTTTCCAAAATAAGGTGAAACTAAGAAATAGTTAAAGGCATGTTTGGAAAGCCATAAGAGAATTGGATGTCGTTACACAATTTGACATGACATGACATGCAATATAAATTAACAAGTCAATACTACTAAAGCAAACAAATTGAAACATAAATTCATAAATAAAAAAAATAATACTCTTTTTATATTTTTTCTTTTTGTAATTTTTAAAATTTTTTACTTTTTTAAATTTTACATCATTATAGTTCATCTCTTTTCTTCTCATTTTCCAACCTTTACTTCTTATTCTTATGATTCAATATAATTGCTCATATTTTTTACTTTCACTCGAGCAGCAGATATGAGACCAATTTTCTTCATTTAGCACATAACTGCATTATTATTCTAGTGTTTGAATTAAAGTAAAATCTACTGTAGATTGAGTTTTTAATTAGCTTATGGTGAAACTTATTTTATTTTATGTTGGAATTTGATATAATATTATGTTTTTTTTTTGAATGTTGAATTTATGTTTCAATTTATGTGCTTTAGTATAGTATTGACTTGTTATTTCATATTGCATGTCATGCCAAACTATGTAATTACCTTCAATTCCAATTCTTTTGTGGTCTTCCAAACATGCCTTTAACTATTTCTTAGTTTCACCTTATTTTGAAAAGATGTACATAGTTCAATGACAATATCGTCCTAAAAAAACGTAAGTTACTTTAGAGGGATATTTGCACAAATTCAATTACAATTTAGGGAATTAACTCTGTTAAACTGAATAAGGAAAATTAACAATGATAATTGAATAATAAAGCAACTAACTAAAGGGACTCAAATATAAGAAATAAAACCCGACAATATTTACTAAAGTCAAAAGAGTTCAATATATCTCTCAACTTTGCTATTTAGGGAGGACATATCCCTAATTCCCTTATTAAAAAAAGTAGTGCATGTATACTCTCGTTTGTGTATATTTATCGTTTTCATTAATAGACTAAATTAAAAAGAATTTTTTTTTCCTCTAAAACTGGTTCTTTAATTATGTCACGTGACTTTAAAAATTAGCCTACCTATTTTTTTAGCCCTCCAAATCTAATCCGGTTAAAAAGAAACTCGATCCCTCTTTTATTCAAACTCCATCCAAACTCATTTTATGACTGATAAAAGAAAAAATTGCCCTTTTTTTTTTCATTTGGCTGGGGTCTCGAGGGTAAAAAAATATTGGATTGATCATTTTTAAAGCCACGAAAAATTTTTGGAACCAAAAAACCAATTTTAGAAACTTTGCTATTCATGTATGGAACCGTCATGAATGGACTTAGTAAAGTTGAGCCCATATGTAACACCTCAAATTTTCTAAGCTAAGATCCGACTCATTTATCGAATGTGTATAGACCAAAATCTAATGATTTCTAATGGTACATAGGTGTTAAGATCAATTCCTTAGTGTATGAAGAGTTTTGGATATGAATTAAGGTCCTAAGGAACCTCTAGCACAAAGTTAAGTTGAAAGCCTTTTTACCAATTGAATTTCTGTATATGATTTTACTAGGGTCAACTTCAAAATAGCATAACTCCTAAAATATAAAGATTTTTGTAGCTCACGACCCACCAAATGAAAGATCTTTGAGTCTTCTTTTCAATACATCTGATTTCGCCTTAATCCAATATTGGAGTAGAAAGTTATGCTCCATTTTCTGAAAGGTGTCTGTCTGCCAAAGTGTGATGGCTCGGAGTGAGGAACTGTCACACTTGTGATGGCCAGTCAAGGCAAGCCGTCAGGCTCAACCAGTAAGGCAAAATTTTGGCCATGTTATGACGGTTCGTCAGGGGTCTGACGATCTGTTACCTGGACAGTCAGAATAAATTTCTGCACTTTTAAAACATGTTCTGAGGGATATTTTGGTCCTTTCCTTGGTTAAAACCCTCCCCCACCTATTCAAAACGACCCCAAAACCCTAAGAATGAGTTTAATCAGTCCAAAATTCATCCCATTCCTCCCCCAAAATATTCTTTGAAGTAAGAACAACTAGGGTTTCAAATTCAGGGCTCAAGTCAAGTTTTCTCAAATTTTCTTCCGTCAAAAGTTATGCAGAGCAACCTCTTCTCAAATCAAATCACGAATTTATGATTTCTAAACCTTATCTACTCGTATGTATTTTGAACATTGAATTAGGGTTGCAAGTATATGTCTATAGAATTTAAAAAAGAAGCATGAAATCGCGATACAATATCTTTTACTTGAAATTGCTCTTAACTACATATTGATTTAAACTTTGAAAAGCATAAATGGATTTTTTCTTTTATCCATATTTGAAGTGTTTGATTTATTTTTGGGTCAAAAGACAGTACTATTTGATGAGTTTGGTGTTGTATTAACGTTCAAACGACACATGGATGGATTGACCCATATTAAGAAGTTTATTGTGATACTTGAGGAAATTGTGACTCCTAATTGTTAAATAGATTTCTTAAATGATTTGATCGGTTGTCAAGAACCATCTTATACTTGACTTTTGACATATCGGGCATGATAAATTAATAACAGACCTTTTGTATAAACGAATAATGAAATAAATGACTTACAAATCATGGTATGACGATACCAACAATGGCCTATGCCCTTAACAGAAATGAAATTATTTTTATTGACGTTTGATGAAATGAAAAGGCTGAAATATGGGCTCTAAGAGAATTAGATGGTTAACCGAAAAGGTTTGAGCCCAAAAGGTTTAATACCCGAAATCTATGTTTTGCCAACATAGAGATGGTTTGATCCTTATTGGATAACCTTATGCTTTCCTCTATGAGGATGATTGTGCTAGCCGAAATGACTTAATCTCAATTCATGCAGTAAACATTAATTGGGGCTTAGTTGGTCGAGCGTTGATCGGGCCCACATAGATCATGGTGTTTAAATGAAAGTCGGTGATACCATCTAGTTCAACACTAAAGAATAGACTGTGTTTGTTTTCAACTTTTGGAGTCACAACTGAGATATTTCATTATGTTTTGATGTTACTCTTATGACTACTTTATTTAAAGCATATCTTATCTGTTTACTTGTTCTGTATGCCAATACACGTATTGACCGTCTTCAGGTGGCTACATTGTTTTATGATGTAGGTTCAGAGGCATATTCTCATGGTACGGTGCAACACTAGGTTCGTTCGAACAGCTCCAGCTTTGGTGAGCCCTCCATTCTTCGGAAGGCACCTTTATGACAAACATTCCAGTATTTGTTTTATGGTATTGCCGAGGTCTTGTCCCGGCATAGATGATCATTTCTTTATGGATTAGAGGCTTCGTAGACTGATGTTATTATTAAACTAAAGTTTGGTTTTACTTATTTTTATCAAAGTTGAACTTTTTAAGATTGGGTCTATTTCTGCAATTTAGTAATGAATGTGTTTATAAAGATATTCTAAGGGGTTTTCTCGAGCCTTCATTGGTCTGGGATGCCCGTTACGTCCAGGGCCTAGGCTCGAATAATGACAAACTTGATATCAGAGCACAGTTCAAGGTCCGAGGGTGTTTACGAAGCTGTGTCGAGTAGAGTCCTTTTTATGGGTGTGTAGCGTCACACTTATAAATGGGAGGCTACGAGATATTTAGGAATGTTTCCCTTTCTTCATGTTCTAAGTTCGTGCTAGAAAGTCTAGTTCTAATAAAGTTATCTAGATTTCCTGCCTAACTCTAATTCCTCTAACTCTGCCTCATTTTTTAGGTGATAGGAGTGTTAAAATTTAGGGCCCTATGATGTGAACGTTTTGGATAGAGTCATCAAAAAGTTACAAAACTGCACAAGGACTTGAGAGGATTCCATTAGTGCGCTCAAGTCAATTGATTTTATGTGCATGCCCCTATCTTTATGGATCGTGCGGTTGATTCAAGGTGAAACATTTATTCAAACATTTTCAAGAACTTTGTTATAGATGACTTGCTTAAGGGGAAAGATATATAGCTTAATGTTGGGGTAATGTTTCATTCCAAGAGATAGTGTAAATTAGGGTGTTATAATAAGCTATGAGTAGTAAGCTAATCCAGAGTTAGAAATATGGAGTCGTAAATTTAGAAGCCATAGAGTGGGGCTTGTGATTAATCAAAGAACGTAGTTAGAGTCTACCCATTAAGTAAGTGTTGGGGTGGTATGCCCTTAGAGTGATTGGCTAAGGTTATAGCAAGATTTTTAGATTTTATGGTAGTTAGTAGAGGAAGTGATTAGTTATGATGATTTAGAATTTATGTGAACTAGGGAAGAAGATTGCGATGTCCTATTATTATAGCAGCAAGGATCAATTATATGTTGCAAATGGAAACCTAGAGTTGTTAGGAATTTATAAATTTACGCTTCAATTTATGGTTCTTAGAGAGAGAGAGAGAAAGAGAGAGGCTCTTTGATGCTTATAGAACTAAGAAGGTGGTTAAAATGTATGTATGGGTGAAAAAGAAAAATGTGTTAATGGACTGTAATTGAATGGGTTGTAGGACTAGGATTGACTATTCTTATCATGATGTTTTTTTGACCCAATGCTTCTTGATTTTACCTAGCTGTGGTAGGCTAGCCTTGTATGTGAGAAGATGTGTAAAAATACTAAGTTGCAGTAGTGATGTTGTGAAGAAGAATGTGTTTGTAAGCCGCAGTTAAGTGGAATAGGAAAATTAAGGTTGATGAACTTATCAAAAATTTTGTTGGGCTAGTATAATATGTAGGATGTTTTGTTGGCAGTCCATGATTGGTACTAGGCGTTAAGTTTGAACTTTAGATGCTGACTGTGGAGAAAAGATTGGTAGCTCGAGGATAGTGATGCAAGATTTGAAGAAAATGGATTTAGTAGGCTTGATATGATGTGTGCAAGAGCTTAGGTTGATAACTTATGCAAACAAATTTTGAGTGTTTAATTATGATATATTCACGAGGACTAGTGTTGAAGCAGTGAATTATGGCTAAGTCATTAGATGAATAAGAGCCTTAAGTTTATAAGAATAAGTTGTACCCCAGGTAGTGTGTTGTTAGATGAGGTTTAAATTTTATAAGCTTTTTGTGTGCCTAGTAAGTGTTCTTGAGTTGTTTCGCATGAAGAAGGCTAGGTAAGTAAAGTATGGTGTTTTTGTAAAGTTGAATTGAGGAGAATATTTTAGATAGACAAGGTTAACCTCTTAATATAGTTTTAAATTCATTTGAGCTAGATGGATATGAGATTAGAGGTGTGATGCTAGTAGACTATAAAGAGGAGGTCAAATTGTTAAGTGTTAGAGGGAATGGATAGGTACGCCAATGAAAATATAAGTTATATGATGGTGAAGTTGGAGGATAGAGGAAGTTTAGAGTAGTATCCTTGGAAGGAATGTTATAGAATGAAATTAGTATTTTTCCTATAATAGTTTATTAGGGTGGGTTTACTGTTCATGTACATAGTGATACCATATCTTGTTGAGGGTTGTGCATATAGCTTTGTTTAGAGAATAGGTCAGCAAACCTAGAATAACGGTCTTTGAGCTAAGGGGGAAATGGTGAGGTGTTGACCAGGGCAAGTCTTGAAAATTCTAGTGATGATGAGTTTAAAAAAAAAAAGTTATGATACGTGCCATAAAAACCTGTTCTTATTCTATCATATTTCTTGTACTTTAGCCAAGAGTATGCTCTCCCCATATCTTATATACTCATGCCAGTGCCTAAGTTCAACACACTCTATGTATGTCCATGCTTTGTCCCTTGAACTAGAAGCAGTAGTGTCTCTCAATGATCCAAAATTTCTCTAAGATTCTATGAACCCAATTTCTATGTTATGATGCTCATGATCCACAAACCCATATCTCACGTTATGCCTAGTTCCAAGAAATTATACTTGTATATGCTACCGAGTAATATTATGTCAGGTTTAATCCCAAAATGATACTCTCTATGCAAACTCATGACCATTCTGACTTTTCAGAATGAGACACAATAGCTTAAAGCAGCAGTCTTAGTCATATTAATTGAATTTATTAATTCCAGCCTTATGTTATACAGCTCTTGATATATGCACTCATGTTTCTTAGTATGCCCAGTCCTAAGAACTCATGTTATGCTAGGTTATGTTTACGCTGGAAAGACCCTCTATTCAAGATCTATATGTCTGATATATGAAGTACTTCATGTCAATTGTATCGTATCTTACTACACAGGTCCCATCTTGGGTAGTGCAACAAATAAAAGTCTTAATTGAGCAGTATCACTCCTATTCCTGATGCTCGTACTCTAGTCCCTCAGTGACCTTCCTTATATGAGGATGATAGTAGTGATGGCAGCATAGTAATGTTTTAGGCAAGAAAGTAGGTGTTCTTTGTTGTGAAAAATTATGGTTTGACAACTCGAACTAAGGTTAAGGGTGAAAGGGGAAGTTAGGGAGATAAGCTTTTGTTATGTGAAATGGGTAGAAGGGAAAATATAGTGGAAATTCTTATGGAAGTGATTAATGATGTTGGTTTTACGTGTGGAAGTCCATAAAAGGGTTGTGGTAATGATATGCTTGAATCTTGTGATTTGTGGATATGCAGGCCATTGTTTTAAGTGACTAGTACACCTTGACTAGAGTCTCAGGTTGGTTGATTATAAGTGATGAGATGGAGTAGTATTCTTGGGGGGGGGGGAAGTTTTGAGCGAGATATAGACTATGAAAGAAATTTTCATAACTTAGACCAGTATGATTGCACTATATGTAGGATTTTGTAACTCCCAGTTAGGCCTGAAAATGATAACAATATGAAGCTAAGACTCAAGCTCTAGTAATTATGTGTTAGAGTGGATATTATAAGATGGAATTGATGAAGAGTTGTATTCAGAGAAGAAGCATAGTCGAGAATGGTTGCAAAGCTTAGGAACTTTAAGTTACATCATTTGAGGTGGAAATACTCTCATTCCTATGTGAAGCATGTAACGACCCATTTTGTCGTTACTAAATTATCCATTCCTCAATATTAACTTGAGTCCAAAATAGCCATCATTTTGTTCATTGTGTCACCTCAAGCTTTTCGGCGAAAGTTTTAGCCTTTTGATGTGTCTAGATAGACTCAAGCCAATGAATTTAATTATTTTATGAATACTAATATCAATTCTTTAATTTTTAAGTTCATTAGATATGAATTAAGGTCGTACAATATCCCTAGCACAAAGTTAAGTTGAAAATATTTTTAATCGATAGAGTTTTGATATGGGTTTCTATAAGGTCCAACTTCAAACGTTCATATCTCCTATAATATAAGGAGTTAGGGGGCCCAATACCTACCAAATCAAAGATCTCTGAGTCTTCTTGTCAACGCAATAAACCGTTCGTCAATCCGAGTTTAGAGTAAAAAATTATGATTGTTTTACCCAACACTATCCGGGCTGAGACGGGAATTTCGCTGTAGCAAGAATTCTGGTGGTATTTAAATCAGTTTTAGCCGATTTTCAGTTCCAAAACCCCAAAACTTCATTCCCCAACCCTAGAGAGGTGATTTTTCAAGTTTTAGGGTGAAAGTCCTTCGTGGAGGTAAGTTTTTCCATCATCTTCTTCGTCTTTTAATCCGTTAACATCCTAGAATTATTAGAAAGACCTTCAATGTGAAATTTTGGGTTAGAACCTTTAATGGTGGATTTTTGGAAAAACCTTATGGGTGTTCTTAATATCATCTAGAACTAATTCGAGATTATAAATTAATGATTTCTAGCATGAACTTGGTAAACTAAATTATGTATTTTGTTGGTAGGAAATCTTGAATTCCATAAAGATGAGACCTTTAGCATAAAAACTCCATTAATGGAGATGGGTTAAACTGGAAAGAACTAGTTAATGGTTAATTGACCTTGGGGAATGATATAGACCATGAATTAGGATAGAATTAGTGGGTTTGAATTTCCAAAGATATTTATTTGAAGAGTAATTGATTAATTACTCTTATGATTGCTTGATTTTTAGATGATTGATCATTTCGAAGCATGAAGAAAGGGAATGCGCATCCTTGACATGACTTGTTGATTCAAAAAGCTTGGCGTCTAGGTAGGCTAGGTTAATGAGTAGAAGACTGTATTATTTCATATTTTCATAATATATAATTGATGGGAGAAAGCATGTCTAGGCCTGCAGATATGGAGTTGAGGTGGATAAAGACATAAGAATTTTACCTTAATCCCGAAAACTATGTCATTGATTGATTATGTGATATTTATGATATTATGTGTTATGTGCCCGAAAGGGGATTGTTGTGAATGAAGTATGTGGACATGATGTTTCTTAGTTGTTCTAGTGATGAACCTAATTGAGTTATAAAGGTATAAGTTGCATAGTATGTCATGATAATGGTGAGGCCTAAGGGATAGATGACTTGAATCATTGTGTGCATGGAATTATGTGGAGAGAGGTAAAGAATAATGATAAGGTTGAATGTGCTAACTATGGGTGGTGATGTTAGAACCCAAGTTGTGGTATTTGAGTAGGTTATGGTTTAATAGGAGTTTAAACTCAATTTAATTGTGTGTATGCTCCTAAATTAGATGCTTGTTGATTGGTCTTCGGACATACTTGAATTGATGATATTTGGATTGTTGATACTTGCATGAATAATTATGAAAAATCGAACTTGATCGAATTACCTTATGATTATAAGTGTACTTGTAAATTTAGTACGCCGTGTTGTATCCTGAGAGATAGTATGAAGTTGATAAAATATACATAATATGGTTATGGAGGATCGGGTACCACGCCGGTACGGATATGGATGTTGATATTACTTATTTATGGAGGATCGAATACCACGCCGGTACGGTACATGGACTTAGATTGTCCCCTGCATCTCATGACTAGTTGGACAGAAATAAGTCTCTTAGCATGTGTGTACATACTATTGTTGATAAATGAAAAATCTTGATTCATAACGATAATGTGATTGAAAAGAATGACTAGAGTAAAGAAGGCTTGTGATATACCTTCATACAGGTTGAAAAGTGAATGATGAATATTTATTAAGAACAGAAAAGTGGAAAGATTGTTAGTGGCAATGTGGCCGGCGTTAAATTTCGGTATTGTTGTAAGACGTGATTGGATCGGATGCCGCGAGCCGGCATGGTAATATTAATAATAAAGGAATTGATAATGAAGTGATCTAAAGTGATGAATCCAATGAATAATCTCAAAGAAATGATCCCAAAGTTTCAATAATTGAATTAATCCTTCTCCAAGAGTATCTATAAGGTTTGCTAATGAAACTTGAGTTCTCTTCTGTGTTTTACTGAGATGTGAGTTGATTTGTATTCCCTATTTGATTGTATCCTTGAGATTGATTGTGTGACATGTACTTGGAAAAGTGAAACTCTGTACTTACTTATTATATGTTGGTCGACTTACTTTATTTATACTTGGTGTAATTGTGGCTTATCTGATTGGCTAGTTATTATTCTTTAATATTATAATAGAGTGTTTGGTTGTTAGCCCGAGAGTTTAGTGTGAGTTGTCTATGATTACTTGGTTGATCCTATAGATGTGGGTAATGGAAACGACAATGCGAACAAAGGGGTGATAGTGATGGTTTAGTGTTGGATTGTGGTGGATGATATGAATTGATGAGGTTGGACTATGCTAGTGGTGAATATAATCTCGTTAATAGAGTTGGAGAATTATAAATTATATATTGGCAAAGTGTTATAATGATATTACAGCCTTAGTTGAATTATACTCTTTTTAAGATGTCATGATTTCTTTTCTTCGATTCTATTTTATGATTATGTGGACTAACATTGGTCGGCCGATGATGCCTACCAGTACGTGTGTTTGTACTGACCCTACTCTTCTACATCCCTTCTTGAGGTGTAGACTGGTTACAGGTTAGTTTGCAGTTACTAGATCAATGACGATATTCAGCACTAACTTCTGCACTTCCTTCCTGGCAGATGTTAGAGTCTTTGTGTTATTTATTTTATTGTCAGTCGATTCTGTAATAGGTAGCTCTTGTACATGTTTGACCAGGTTTTGGGTAGTGAAGGATAGTTGTAAGAAGTTTTTGAAAAGTTTATTTATTGGTATTTAATTTACTTTGTTATATTTAATTTAGCATTCTCTTAAAAACAGAAGTCTTCCGCATATTTTTGGTTGGGGAATAAGGGTTCTCCTAGCTACTTAGGATAGAGTAGGTGTCTGCATGATCCGTTAGTTGGATCGTGACACAGCACTACCGTATTTCTTATTATGTATCCATATTAATCCATGGTTATGATTCCATGAAATTCATGCCTTACGTCACTATGATCAAGTTCCGTAGAACTCATGTCCTAGGGCATGTCTATGTTAAGTCTCTGGTACTTCAAGATTCGTGGTTACCACAGTTGCTCGGGGTTGTCATGAGGCTCTTCTTGATGCATATGAGTTAGAAATAAAGTCTTGATGTGAAATTCTTCCTTTATGTCCTTACGTATAGAGCTTTAATAATTCCACATCCCTCACTTGAGGAAATGAAGGCTAGATCTTCTTTTCTATTGCATCTTCGTATGATGTCTTGAAGGTACCAATTCTATGTCCGTCATTAATCTTTTTGTATTAGGTCTTCGTGTATGCACCTAGATGAAATCCCAAAGTCCCATGAAGTTATTTATTTTGATGGATCGATGTCACTGTGGAATTTCCCTTTGATGTTTAAGAGATTAAGATGATGTCACGCCCCGAATCCCAACGAGGGGTGCTTGGCACCCGAAGCCGATATGGCCCGAGAGAACCAATCTTTGCACACGTTCATTCATATGCATGTATCTTTACGAATAACATACTTTCTCATGTAACTGATGAAATATATAAGATACCATTGGTGAAAGTCATGGGAAACATGTACATTATATGCAACTATGGCCGTTAGGACCATTTTGTCTAAATGAATATACACCTCTTACATTCATATACCCACATATGTCTACAAAGCCTCTAAATAAATACACAACCATTTCATAACATCTACAACATCAGATCCAATGTATAACTATGACTCGAAAAGTCCTGAACCAATTGGGGCTCACCAAATATCTGCAAATACTGTCAACCTACTGCGGAGGGCTACTAGTGCCTGCACCTGCAACATGTAAGGTAAGTTTCCCCCGATGGGGGTCAGTACGAGGAATGTACTGAGTATGTAAGACTATACGTAAATATATGAGATATAGGAACTTTGATGAAAGTAAGTACAAGTGAACACATCATGTGAATAAATTACCATAAGAATACATATGGAATCATGTGCATTACTTTCTTTACTTCATTTCACTTTCCTTTACTTCTTCATCATTCATGTGATCATCAATCATGTATGCCCGGGCCTAACTGATCAGTGGGAAATAACATTGGGATCGTCTCTAGCTAGGCTTATGCCCCTTTGAGCTGCCACCCATAAATCAATAAAGTAGGTTCGTCTCTAGCTAGGCTTATGCCCCTTTGAGCTGCCCCCTGTATCCAATAATTATTTGGGATCGCCCCTAGCTAGGCTTATGCCCCTTTGGGTTGCCACCCGTTCTCAACAAGTGTTCATTACTTCAATTCTTCACTTTTGAGATTGATACTTTAACTTGTGAGAGATTGATACTTTTGCTTATGAGAGATTTTTACAATGATAGTCACAACTTTCTTTGAAGCTTTGGATCAATAATCAATGAGTGAGAAACATGTGAATAAGCAGTATTGGAAACATAGCCTTCATGGAAAAATAACACTGTGGGAACCATTGGACAATGATCAATGAATAAGATACATGAGTATAACCACTATTGAAACCTTGGAACATACCTCATTGGACTTTTGGAACATTGCTAATGAATATGAGACATGTATATAACTCTATTGGAACTTGGACCATGACATGATTGGAATAATGTTGTTCAAACAAAACAAGCCCTCGTTACCTCCTTGCTCTTGTTGGGATAATTCTCTTAGGATCTACAACAAATGATAGCTTAAGAACTTTCGCCCATAAATAGGAGACAAGTGGATCATAATTCATCTAAGAATAATACACCTATGAATAACAAGATATATATCAACCTTCGTTGGAATACTATAGATCCCCCTTGGAATAGAACATGTTTGAAATCTTAGGATAATGATCACTAAATACGATACATGTGGATTTCAACTGGTCACCAACTAGAAATGTGATACCTTAGAACCTTATAGGACTTTTAGCATACTAGCCAATGATCATAAGTCCACCAATGTACATGCGTCCATCAATGAACATGAGTCATACGATTCACCATTAATCAATGAATAAGGGACATATGAGTAACTCTAGCCAACTATCGGATACGGAATACCTTAGGGTATTTCGGAATCGAATGAGTACCATGACAATGTGAACACTATATGTTCCAGAAGGAAATAAAAGAATAACCTTACATACCTTTGCGTCTCACTATGAATACCCAATCTTATATGGAAATACAATAGTCCAGCTCTTTCCTTACGTCTCACTCTACATCACAAGTACATAACGAAGCTTATATTAGCAACCAACTACCTTACAAGTGCACAAGATGACCATGAATCACATAGTTACTTTATAACGTCATTTCGTCTTCTTACAATGTCATTTATCATATCAACATGCCAACACTACCATAACATTCCACTCATTGACCAAGATTTCGTACGACAATAGCATTTCGCATCACAATTACCCTTTATGCCTTCTCATTATCATTTCGTCATATTTACGCTTCTCAATTGGCCTCATAACAACATATGAACAACCATCCATACTTAACATAGTCCAACATGCTTCCATACGACATTTTAAAGTCATTAAAACGACATCCCAAATTGATAATTACATCTATGAAGGGTATAGGGGTTTCGGGGGGCCAAAGGGATGCAAAAACAAGCAATTCGGAGTTCTGGGCAGATCCGCAAAGCCACCTACGCCCGCAGGTGACCTTTGGCAGTAGCTAGAGGCACCTGTGTTGGCACCTGCGCCCGCAGGTGCTTCGTCTGTGAGGGCGGGTGCCCGTTTTGGTCCGAAATGGTCTTTTTGGGGTCTTTTTATGCAATGAATGGTCCATGATCATAACCAAACTTATTTTAACATATGTCATATAACATGCCAACAACCATCCATGGTCTCACAACACACATAACATCACCAAAACGACACTTTACGGCCAATCCGCCACCAAAACCATAACCAATTTCACAATAGAAATTTCAAATATTATACACCATGACAAAACAAGGGGAGACTATAATCACATCCCCACATGACCATATTGAACCCATAAAATTCATTTTCCTCAAGACCACAAGGCCATGTTCACGTTTACAAGGCAAAACCATCCTCCGATTTAGCAAACATGTCCCCTTACACATGTAGTGAATTCTCAATACATAACCAACATAACCAACATCATATAAGCACCCTATCATGCACATAATATATTAAATCATAAACATAAACACTTACCAAAGTGTGCAAGAAGATGATCTTGGCCAAAAGGATGAAGGCCTAGGGTTTGTGTTGAGAGAACAAATGTTGTAGAAAATTCTAGAAATAACATGGGTGCCTCCAATGATATAAAATCTGATTTTTCTCATCTATATATAGACCCTTTAAGTCTCTCTTATCCACTCCTTGGCATTGATTGCATGATTTATTGGTCAAATGGACCAATATTGGAAAAATGGGTCAAATTGTCACATTGGGTCATGTCTTCTTTTCAATTTTTTTTTTGGGGCTTTATTTTTGGGCCCAATGACACAAGACTTTTTAATGCCCACAAGTTAATGTATAATTCATCTAATCTCCCATGTTTCATTATGTCCATAAAGTCGTATAGGTTCGACAACATACGGGGTGTTACACCTCCCACGAGGGTCTAATCCCTCGTACTAGGCCCAATGTCAATTACCTCATCAATAACATTACAATATACATACTTTTGGCTCTCGACACTTAAGTAAATATTGTTCTACGTCGTCAAGTAAGGTTTGGTAGGTACGGGGTGTTACAGATGAGTCTATAATGTTAAATGCAAACCCTTACCTCTTGCTTATAGAGTTCAAAGTCTTTATACATCATTCGAGGACGAATAATCCCAAGGGGGGGAGATATTGTAACACCCCAAATTTTCTAAGCTAACATCCGACTCATTTATCGAATGTGTATAGACCAAAACCTAATGATTTTTAATGGTACATAGGTGTTAAGATTAATTTCTTAGTGTGTGAAGAGCTTTGGACATGAATTAAGGTCCTAAGGAACCTCAAGCACAAAGTTAAGTTAAAAGCCTTTTTACCGATTGAATTTTCGTCTATGATTTTACTTGGATCAATTTTAAAATAGAGTAACTCCTAAAATATAAAAAGTTTTGTAGCTCAAGACCCACAAAATGAAATATCTTGGAGTCTTCTTTCCAACGCATTTGATTTCGCCTTAATCCGATATCGAAGTAGAAAGTTATGCTCCATTTTCTGAAAGGTGTCTGTCTGCCAAAGTGTGACGGCTCGGAGTGACGAACCGTCACACTTGTGACGGCCCGTCAAAGCAAGCCACCAGGCTCAACCAGTAAGGCAAAATTTAGGCCATGTCCTGATGGTTCGGGCTGACGGTTCGTCAGGGATTTGACGGTCCATCACCTGGACAGTCAGATGGAAATTTCTGTAATTTTAAAACACGTTCTGAGGGATATTTTGGTCCTTTCCTTGATTAAAACCCTCCCCCACCTATTAAAAACGACCCCAAAACCCTAAGCATGAGTTTAATCAGTCCAAAATTCATCCTATTCCTCCCCCAAAACATTCTTAGAAGCAAGAACAGCTAGGGTTTCAAATTCAGGGCTCAAGTCAAGCTTTCTCGAATTTTCTTCCGTCAAAAGGTATGCAGAGCAACCCCTTCTCAAATCAAAGCACGAATTTATGATTTCTAAACCCTTATCTACTCGTATGTATTTTGAACATTGAATTAGGGTTGCAAGTATATGTCTATAGAATTTAAAAAGGAAGCATGAAATCGCGATACAATATCTTTTACTTGAAATTGCTCTTAACTACATATTGATTTAAACTTTGAAAAACATAAATGGATTTTTTCTTTTATCCATATTTGAAGTGTTTGATTTATTTTTGGGTCAAAAGACAGTACTATTTGATGAGTTTGGTGTTGTATTAACGTTCAAACGACACATGGATGGATTGACCCATATTAAGAAGTTTATTGTGATACTTGAGGAAATTGTGACTCCTAAGTGTTAAATAGATTTCTTAAATGATTTGATCGGTTGTCAAGAACCATCTTATACTTGACTTTTGACATATTAGGCATGATAAATTAATAACAGACCTTTTGTATAAACGGATAATGAAATAGATAACTTGCAAGTCATGGTATGACGATACCAACAATGGTTTATGCCCTTAATAGAAATGGAATTATTTTTATTGACGTTTGATGATATGAAAAGGCTAAAATCTGGGCTCTAAGAGAATTAGATGGTTAACTGAAAAGGTTTGAGCCCAAAAGGTTCAACACCCGAAACCTATATTTTGCCGATATAGGGATGGTTCGATCCTTATTAGACGACCTTATGCTTTCCTCTATGAGGATGTTGTGCTAGATGAAATGACTTGATCTCAATTCATGCGGCAAACATGGATTGGGGCTTAGCTGGTTGAGCATTGATTGGACCCACATAGCTCGTGGTGTTTAAATGAAAGTCGATGATACCATCTAGTTCAACACTAAAGAATTGAATGTGTATGTTCTCAAATTTAGGAGTCACAACTGAGATATTTCATTATGTTTTGATGTTACTCTTATGACTACTTTATTTAAAGCATATCTTATCCATTTACTTGTTCTGTATGCCAATACATTCCACGTATTTACCGTCTCCGGGTGGCTACGTCACTTCATGATGTAGGTTCGGAGGCACATTCTCGTGGTATGGTGCAACACTAGGTTCATTCGAACAGCTCCAACTTTAGTGAGCCCTCCATTCTTCGGAAGACACCTTTATGCCAGACATTCTAGTATTTGTTTTATGGTATTGCCGGGGTCTTGTCTCGGCATAGATGATCATTTCTTTATGGATTAGAGGCTTCGTAGACTGATGTTATTGTTAAACTAAAGTTTGGTTTTACTCATTTTTATTAAAGTTGAACTTTTTATGATTAGATCTATTTCCGCAATTTAGTAATGAATATGCTTATGAAGATATGCTAAGGGGTTTTATCGAGCCTTCATTGATCTAGGATGCCCGTTACGTCCAGGGCCTAGGCTCGGGTCGTGACACTATATTTGCCCCTTTTTCCTTTTACTAAATTAATAGGTACTTCTCCCATCCAAAATTAGGGCAAAACGAAACAGAAGTGAGAAACTTCATTCCTTTGCTGAAGATGAGGACAATTTCTCTGAGCAAATGCAACGCTCTTATTTCGTTTCTCTCTTCCCGTTCTTGTTCTTCAAGATCATTTTCGGTGAAGGGTAAATTTCGGCCACACATCAGTTTTGAGAAAGAGGTCAAGTGTTTAGATGAAGCTGTGAGTGTCTTCCGTCAATTGGTCAGAATGAAGCCTCTTCCTTCTGTTCCCGTCTTCTGTAAATTGTTTAACACTATGATAAATATGAAACATTATTCTGATGTCATTTCTCTTTTCCAAGAAATAAGGAAATTGGGTATTCCAATTAATGAATTCATCTTGACTATCCTGATTAACAGTTATTGCTTGATGCATCGTGTTGATTGTGCATTTTTGGTATTACCCATTTACTTAAAGAGTGGCATTCCATTTAATGTTGTCACCTTTACCATCCTAATAAGGGGATATTTTGCTGAAAATAAGGTCAAAAATGTTGTTCAATTGTTCAAGAAGTTGGTGAGGGACAATATTTGTGAGCCTAATGAAGTTGTGTATGCAACCATCATGAACGGGCTTAGTAAAAGGGGTCATACCGAGAAGACTTTAAGTTTGCTCCAGTTAATGAAAAACGGGAACACTAAACCCAACATAGTTATCTATAACATCGCCATAGATGCCCTTTGTAAGGATGGAAACTCAGATGCTGCTATCAACATTTTGAACGAGATGAAGCAGAAAGGCATTCCCCCAAACGTAGTCACGTATAGTTCATTGATGGATGATTTGTGTAAGCTTGGTCAATCGGAAAAGGCTAAGACTTTGTTCTCTGAGATGGTGAATCTTAATATTTATCCAAATTTGCATACCTTCAACATACTAATAGATGGACTAGGCAAAGAAGGAAAGTTGAAGATGCCGATGAAGTAATGAAGCAAATGATAGAAAAAGGTGTAGAGCCTGATGTATTCACCTACAATGCGATAATGGATGGATATATATTGTTTGCGTGGTCAACTAGTTAGAGTGAGGAGAGTTTTAGATTTCATGATAGATAAAGGGATTGAGCCTGACATTATTAGTTATAACATACTAATAAATGGGTACTGTAAGAAAAAGAAAGTGGATGAGGCCATACAGTTGCTTGGTGAAATTTTTCAAAGGGGATCAAAGCCTAATACTATTTCCTACAATACTATCCTGCAAGGTCTATTTGAAGTTGGAAGAATTGTCGATGCAAAAAAAATTTATGCCGAGATGATATCTTCAGGCTCAATACCTAATATATACACTCATAGCACTTTGCTCGGTGGTTATTTTAAGTATAAACTTGTAGAAGAAGCTATGTTACTCTTTAATAAGTTGGAAAGAGAGAGAGAGAAGACACTGATATTGCATTTTACAATGTTGTCATTAATGGATTGTGCAAAAATGATAAATTCGACAAAGCTCATGCTATTTTTGAGAAGCTTTCTTTAATTGGAGTTCTTCCGAATGCGAGAACATACAATTCAATGATAAATGGATTTTGTCTTCAAGGGTTGTTAAATGAAGCTAATGATATGCTAAGAAAAATAGCGGAGAACGGTTTTTTACTATTTTTAATTTTTTTTCTATTTTTTTTTCTTTTTTTTTCGCCTTTTCTTTTACTCTTCTATCTCTAGCTTCTATTTCTCTTTTTTTTTTTTCCTTTTTTTGTTTTTTTGTTGTTTTTTTTATTTTTTATTTTTTTCCTTTTTCTTTTTCTATTTTCGTTTTTTTAATTTAATATTTTTTTTATTTTATTTTTTTACTCTTCTATCTCTAGCTTCTATATCTATTTCTTCTTTTTTTTTTTTCCTTTTTTTTTTTTTTTGTATTTTTTCTTTCTCGTTTTTTGGATTCTATTGTATATTTTTTTGTATTTTCGAAAAATATTGCTACGTCGAGCACAAGTCATGAATGATAATGAAAATACCACAATTGTTTATTGTATTTGTATTCGCACTATCATTTATGTTTTTGTATTCGTTGATACAATTGTATTTGTATTTCATAGTTCGCACTTTTATTTGTATGCATTTTATTGTTCACACTTATATTTGTATGTATTTTATAGTTTGCACATGCATTTATTTTTTATAGTTCACACTTGTATTTATATTTTGTAGTTCATACTTATATTTATATTTTTTATTTCGCACTTGTATTTGTATTCTATTTTCGTCGATACACTTGTATTTTTAAAAAACTATTTCACAATTGTATTTTTTTCGGTGTGCATTTAGAACCAGTTTTTTTTAAGGAATTAAAATATATTTAAATTTCTATTTAATATAGAGTCCGAAAATATTACAAGATCAAGATTATTCGTAATAAAGTACTATGCAGACTGTAAAAATGAATTGCAAGGTTAGTATATACATGTCAAAAAAATACAGGTTGGGATAAACATAGGCACGACATGAATTAGCTCTAAAAAACCAAATTTATTGTTATCTGGAAAAAAAGTACAAACACCACAATTCGAAAAGAAATCCATGACAAGATTGTGTGGGCAATAACCAAAAACAACCCCTTAACAACAAATCCAAACAATTGATAATATAACACTGTGATTTGTGAAAAAGCAAAGAAGAATATAAACATAAATTTAGAAAAAAGAATGAAAAAAATGTCGTGTTCCAACCTAAATTGCGTGGGATGTCCTCATAGTGAGTGGCTTTGTATTTTTATCTTCCATAAGAAAAATCTTTAAAGACTAGCCTTCCTTCTTTTTTATGTAGAGAACAAGTACATTTTTGCCTCACTACACCTCAAATGTTTTTACTCTTTCCATGCTCATTTGTCTCTCAACTTTTTTTCTTCTTTTTTTTTTCCTTTTTTTTACTATTACTTGATTTTTATTTTCTATTTTTTATTTTTTCTTGCTTTAGTTCATTTGTCTCAACCTTTATTTTTTCTTTGTATCTTTTTTTTTTTTCTTTTTCTCTTTTATTTCTCAAACATTGTTTGTTTTTCATTTCTCTTTTTTTAATTCATTTGACTCGACCTTTTTTTTTTTAATTTTATTTTTCTTTTCTCATTTTTTTTATTTTTCTCAAACTTTATTTTTATTTTATTTTATTTTCTCATTTTTTTTCAACTTTTATTTTTTTATTCTTTTTTTTTTCTATTTTCTTAACCTTTATTTTATTCTTCTCTCTTTTTTTTTTTCATCTCTTTTTTTCTTTTTTCTGAGCTTCTATTATATTTTGCTAATGAACAAAAAATTGGATAATCCGCAAAAAAGATCTTCTTTCTTCGACATCAAAGTAAACTTAAGGGCGTGACTTGCCATTTGGAAATTCGTTGTGATAAGTCTTGCCTCTAAGGCAGGAGTTATAGAACATCTCATAAATTAAGACACAATGTGGTAGTGTCAAGTCTTTCTAGTGGGGCATAACTTGTTGTTTGGAAATCCTTGAACCAAGTCTTGCCTCTGGGGCGAGAGTTATAGAGTATCTCATAAATTAAGGCATAATGAAGTAGTGTTTAACTCTTGCCCATGGGGAGTAACTTGATTTTTTGGGAGGTTCTTGAGCTAAGTCTAGTTTTAGAGGCAAGACTTATAGAGCATCTCATAAACTAAGATACAATGTGGTAGTGTCAACTCTTGCCCATGGGGTCGTATAAATTCTTTTTTGAAAGTCTTTGGGCTAAGTCTTGCCTCTAAGGGAAGAGTTATAGAACATCTCATAAATCAAGACACAATGTGGTAGTTTCAACTCTTGCCCATGGGCCATAACTTGTTTGAAAGTCCTTAGACTAAGTCTTGCCTCTAAGACTAGAGTTATAGAACATCTCATAAATCAAGACACAATGTGATAGTGTCAACTCTTGCCCACGGGGCATAACTTGCTGTTTAAAAGTCTTTGGGTTAAGTCTTGCCTCTAAGACAAGAGTTACAGAGCATCTTATAAATCAAAACACAATATGGTAGTGTCAACTCTTGCCCATGGGGTCGTATAACTTGTTTTTGAAGTCCTTAGGCTAAGTCTTGCCTTTAAGGCAAGAGTTATAAAGCATCTCATAAATCAAGACACAACGTGGTAGTGTCAACTCTTGCCCATGGGACGTAACTTGTTGGTTGAAAGTCCTTGGGCTAAGTCTTGCCTCTAAGGCAAAGTTATAGAGTATCTCATAATTCAAGACTCAATGTGGTAGTGTCAACTCTTGCCCATGGGGCGTAATTTGTTGTTTGAAAGTCTTTGGTCTGAGTCTTGCCTATAAGGCAAGAGTTATAGAACATCTCATAAAAAAAATACAATATGGTAGTGTCAACTCTTACCCATGGGACTTAACTTGTTGTTTGAAAACCCTTGGTCTAAGTCTTGCCTCTAAGATAAAAGTTATAGAGCATCTCATAAATCAAGACAATGTGGTAGTGTCAACTCTTGTCCATGAGGCATACTTGTTATTTGAAAGTCATTTGGCTAAATCTTGCCTCTAAGCTAAGAGTTATAGAACATCTTATAAAAAAAATACAATATAATAGTGTCAACTCTTGCCCAAGGGACTTAACTTATTGTTTGAAAGCTCTTGGTCTAAATCTTACCTCTAAGGCAAGACTTATAGAGCATCTCATAAATCAAGACACAATGTGGTAGAGCCAACTCTTGCCCATGAGGCATAACTTGTTGTTTGAAAGTCATTGGGCTAAGTCTTGCCTCTAAGACAAGAGTTATAAATGCCCATGGGACGTAACTTATTGTTTGAAAGTCCTTGGGTTAAGTCTTGCCTCTAAGGCAAGAGTAATAGAACATCTCATAAATCAAGATACAATGTGGTAGTGTCAACTCTTGCCCATAGAGCGTGAAAAAAGAAGTTCAAAGGAGAAAAGCAAAAACAGTAAAGATTGAGAAAAATTTAAAAAAAAAAAGAGAAAAAAAAAAAATCAAAGTAAAATAAAAAAGAGAAAAAAAATAGAAGGTGAAAGATAAATAAGTATGGAGAATTATTTCAAAATATTTGATACATAGAGGACAAATATGTATTTATTCCATAGCTAAAAAAGAAGAAAGAATAGTTTTATAGTACAATAATACTTTTGTTACGGGGGACAAAAAAATAAAGTCACCCAATATGGGGGTTATTTATGTAGTTTACCCGTAAATATGATTTATTTCGATGATGGATCAAATTGGACGGATTTGACTATAACCCATTGTTTAGCTCATCTTGATCCAACACATTTTAGCTCATTTATATTTGGACTGGATTGGATAATGACTAATTTATTGCTATTTTGACATACTCAAATTTGGTCCAAATTGCCTATTTGATACCCCTAACGTGCACCATTTCTTTTAAGAAAGAATGTACATGGCAAAGTTTGAAAGATATAGTTGGCCCTTTTGTCTTTACTAAGGGTCCGTTTGGCCATGAATTTTTTTTATTTTTTTTTGAAATTTTATTTCACTTTAATGAAATAAGTAAAATTTTATAGTGTTTGATCATGAATTTTTTTCACTAAAGTGAAATAAAATTTCGAAAAAGTAAAAATAATTTTTTCTTATTTTCACTTTTTTTACTTTTACTTCTCTCACAAAAAATTAAATTTATTTTTATGATCAAATATAACTTTAATTTCAACTCCAACTTTATTTTCAATTTCAACTTCAACTTCAATTTCAAAAAATTTAATTTTCATGATCTACAAAATTAATAGCTACTTCTCCCATCCAAAATTAGGGCACACCGAAACAGAAGACCACTTTCACATACAGAGAGATACTCCATTCCTCAGCTGAAGATGATGGCGAGAAATATTTCAGTGCGCAAATGCAATGCTATTATTCCCTTTATCTCTTACTTTGGTATTCCCCATTCTTCAAGATCCTTTTCGGTGAGGGGTAAAGTTATAAGGTCGCACATCAATTTTGAGAATGAGGTTAAGTGTTTAGATGAAGCTGTTAGTGTCTTCCGTCAAATGGTCACAATGAAACCTCTTCCTTCTGTTCCGGTCTTCTGTAAATTGTTTAACACCATGATAAACATGAAACATTATTCTGATGTCATTTCTCTTTTCCGAGAAATAAGGAAATTGGGTATTCCAATTAATGAATTCATTTTGACTATGTTGATTGTGCATTTTCGGTATTACCCATTTACTTAAAGAGTGGGATTCCATTTAATGTTGTCACCTTTACCATCCTAATAAGGGGATATTTTGCTGAAAATAAGGTCAAAAATGCTGTTCAATTGTTCAAGAAGTTGGTGAGGGACAATATTTGTGAGCCTAATGAAGTCATGTATGCAACCATCATGAATGGGCTTAGTAAAAGGGGTCATACCGAGAAGACTTTAAGTTTGCTCCAGTTAATGGAAAACGGGAACACTAAGCCCAACATAGTCATCTACAGCATCGCCATAGATGCCCTTTGTAAGGATGGAAACTCAGATGCTGCTATCAACATTTTGAACGAGATGAAGCAGAAAGGCATTCCCCCAAACGTAGTCACGTATAGTTCATTGATGGATGGTTTGTGTAAGCTTGGTCAATGGGAAAAGGTTAAGACTTTGTTCTCTGAGATGGTGAATCTTAATATTTATCCAAATTTACTTACCTTCAACATACTAATAGATGGACTATGCAAAGAAGGGAAAGTTGAAGATGCCGAGGAAGTAATGAAGCAAATGATAGAAAAAGGTGTAGAGCCTGATGTATTCACCTACAATGCGATAATGGATGGATATTGTTTGCGTGGTCAACTGGATAGAGCGAGGAGAGTTTTAGATTTCATGATAGATAAAGGGATTGAGCCTGACATTTTTAGTTATAACATACTAATAAATGGGTACTGTAAGAAAAAGAAAGTGGATAAGGCCATGCAGTTGCTTGGTGAAATTTCTCAAAGGGGATCAAAGCCTAATACTATTTCCTACAATACTATCCTGCAAGGTCTATTTGAAGTTGGAAGAATTGGCGATGCAAAAAAAATTTATGCCGAGATGATATCTTCAGGCCCCATACCTAATATATACACTCATAGCACTTTGCTCGGTGGTTATTTTAAGTATAGACTTGTAGAAGAAGCTATGTTACTCTTTAATAAGTTGGAAAGAGAGAGAGAAGACACTGATATTGCATTTTACAATGTTGTCATTAATGGATTGTGCAAAAATGGTAAACTCGACAAAGCTCATGCTATTTTTGAGAAGCTTTCTTTAATTGGAGTTCTTCCGAATGCGAGAACATACAATTCAATGATAAATGGATTTTGTTTGCAAGGGTTGTTAAATGAAGCTAATGATATGCTAAGGAAAATGGCGGAGAATGGTTATTTGCCAAATGACCTCACTTACAATGTCCTTGTGCGAGGATTTCTCAGGTTCAGCAAAATTAGTGAAATGGCAACATTTATGGAGGAAATGGCTGGAAGGGGCTTCTCATTTGATGCAACTACAACTGACTTACTGCTAAACATTGTAAGGGAGAATCCTTCTATCCTTGACATGATACCAGAGCTTCACTCAAAAATTATGAAGTGAATATTTCTTTCGGTTGATTTATTCGGCAACACTATCAGTGTGATACAATTTCCATTTATCACTGCTAAAGAAATGATTTCCAATGCAATTGTGGGAGCAGAAAAAATGGCAATCAGAACGTTGCTTGGGCTTTGCAGGCTGGGCTTATTGTGGAGGTACACCACTTTTTGATATTTTATTGTTTTCCCACTCTTCTTTATCTTGGAATAAGATATTACTGCTCTCTTAATATGAGAAATGATGTGAGTTCCCTAATCAGTGGAGTAGTCAGGATTTTCACTATGGGTTTCAAAATATGAATAAGTAAACAAGAAGCCAAGAAGATTAAAAATCTAGTATATATACATAAAAAATAATATCAACTTCGTATATACAGTGTAATTTCCGCCCGTTGCACCCACTTGGTTCCGCTCCTGTAGCTTATTCGTTAACATATATATATATTTTTTTTGAGAAAGTAACATTTAACGTTATATTAAAAATTCGTCAGAGTTTGTGAAACCAAAAATTGATTACAATGATCTGCACTATATTCAGCCGTACAACAAAAATAATAAAGAAGACTACAGTTCATTTTGATCTTCTGGGTAGTGTTGCTGTATTCTCAAAGCATCTAGAGTACCTTCAAAACTGTCCACCAAATAGCAGCTGGGACAATTTTTCATCTGTCCTTGTTAGTATTATGGTTTCTCCCTGCATTCCAGCAAGACAGAAGTTCAAGGGTGCTTCCTGGCATTATCCAGCTAATACCCCTGAAACTGATGAACAAGTCCCACAGCTGTCTAGTGAGAATGCAATGAAGGAATAAGTGGTTGGTTGTCTATGCCTCTTGCCCACATAGACAACACCTTGATACAATAGGAATTTTTTTCCCTTTAGGTTGTCATGTGTTAGGTTACCTCCTCTTGCCACAAACCAGGTGGAGCATGCCACTTTATATGGCATTTTAACTCTCCAGATGTGTTTCCATGCCCATAAGATAGTTTCTTGTCCATTCCTGTTCATGTCTTCATAAGCTGATTCGTTGTGAATAAACCACTGCTTTGTTTCTGCTAGTTGTGTGAGTCTTCCCTTTCTTACAATCCTTAGCATAGTTCTAGAGTATTGAAGAATTCCGTATTCTAGGTGATTCCCGGTCATGTAAAGCTCTTCTAAAGGTGATGTTCCAGCCCTGTGTAGAACACAGCTCCTCCGCTGTTGTTTCATGTTATAGACACAAGTCAATCATATCAGGGAAGTTCTTTTTTAAAGTTGCCAGTAGTTGTCTTCCCAAAATTTGATCTTCCTACCACCTTTTAGGGAGAAACTCAACTTGTTAAAGAGACATGACCATCAGTTCCTTAGGGATCTTCAGACACCGGATCCATGAGGCTTGTTAGTTTGTCTAGTCATCCAAGACCCCTCCATACCATATTTATCCTTAATTCCTCTCTAGTGAAACCTCCATAACTACTTCAACGAAAGACATTTATTCTGCTTCCTCAAATTTAAGTGCTATTCAGTTATCTTCATGTATGATCATTCTTTTTTTTTAATTTTTTTTTTTAAATTTAATCTATTTGAGAACAAATAAGTATCTGTGCCTGTTGTTATTGGCAGATTCTTGTTCGTGTTGTTTTGGTGATGTTTGTGATTTCGAATAAATAGTCTATAGTATTACTCTGTGGGTGTCTTGTTTCTTTTATTATCTAGCGAGGTGTTATCTCTTTTGTTGTTTGTTTTTATGATTTTTGCTTGTTATTGTTATCTGTTCTGAGCTGGGGGTCTATCGGAAAAAGCCTCTCTACTTCATCTGAGGTAGTGGTATGGACTGCGTACACTTTACCCTCCCCAAACCCCACCTGGTGGGAATACATTGGGTATGTTGTTTTTGTTGTATTTGAGAACAAATAACAACTTCCTGCAACTCAGAAATTGCTGCGGAAACAATCTTTTTGATAGTTTTTGAGTATTGTTTCTGAGTCTTGGTAAAATCAACCATAATTGGAACACCAGAGTTGACAAGTTCAACCACATCCTTCTGTCCCTGAAGCATATAGTATGAATATTTGTGATTTTCCTGAAGTTGAAATAGAACTTGTAGTCAACATTGACAATGGTATCCTATCGATGAACGGTCAACACCATATTTAGAATATTTTCAAATGTGTTTTTTGAGGTTTATATATGATCCGAGAGGACATGATGCTTTGTTGAAATAGAACTTTCAAAATTGATAGGGTATATGAATTGTCATCGTCGCTATACGAAAAGGGTTGTACTCCATATAGTTTTTGTCAACTAACTTAGAACATGGAGGGGAGAAATTTGTTTTGAAGACGTAGTTCTGTTTGAAATTCTCTACTGTAACTTCTAACTTGTGTTAGAATATTGATTTCAACTTTTAAGTGTAAACTCTGCTTGTTATTTTAAGAATTTGGGGGAAAAGAAACCCATGTCTTATCTTATACTTCAGAACTATGTTATAATGCTGGTAACGTCAGTTAGTGAGATGGACTCAGTTGAGCTTTCCATGATTATGCTTCCGCGTGTAGCTTTGTCATAGTTGTCGTTAAGGATATTATTTGTCTACAGGATATAACAGATGGGGTAACATAAATCTAATTTCTTCTATGTTTAGTTTTCGGTGTGATCATTTGAATGTCAGCTGTGATCTGTTGTTAATTTAATTATCCTTCAGTAACGTAATAAAGTGTGTTTGAAGTTTATGGATTTTCAGCTGACAATACAAACATTTGTCAAGCTTAAAAGTTTTAGAACTCCATCTTCTACAGTCTAGTTTTGCTTATGTAAATGTGCTTCCTGTCAAAAGCTATTCTAGTAGCTAAATCTGTAGTTAGATTGCAAGACATTCTTTTATAATGATGTCAAATTTGTTTGTGTGGATTGCAGGACATGTTCATCACGGTTGCACCAGAAACTGACGTCCGAAAGTTATGCAATTGATGACAGGTGCTATTTTTGCCTCTTTTTTTGGGAGATGAAGGTGCTACTTTTTGCTTCATTTCTCAAGCCTCTTGCCTTTTTGTAGTGTATTTGATTCAAACACAATAAGATAAGCTTAAATACTTTGCACCATAGTCTATCATCCTCTCAGTTTCTTGTACGTTTTCGATTTGCACCATAGTCTATCATCCTCTCAGCTTCTTGTACGTTTTCGATCTTACACCAAGAATCTAAAAAAGGATAGTCATCTATATTTTAAATTACAAATATTCTCTTTTTCAACTTTCCTTACAGACCATCCGCGTTTTTGCTCGTACTGTGTTCTGGAGCTATTGATGTTTCCTTTTCCAACTCAACAACAGTTCTTTCAGAGTTCTCGACATGCACCGTTTTAGTTCAACTAAATTCAGAAACATGTACCAAATAGGAGCTGTAAACTTCATAACCTTCTTGTAACCTTATGTTATCTGAAAAAAGCCAGATTTGTGTTCCTTCCGTTAGCTATTGTCTGGCTCTGCTTGCAGCCCATGACATCCGTCAACCACT